>CAWTZC010002514.1:41527500-44027500 GCA_963919715.1 Microtus obscurus
CTAACCATAACCCTCAATGATAAACAATTAATATAAACATAACCATATCCTTAATGAACAATAATAAACCATAACCGTAACCATAACCATTAAACATAGGCATAAACCTAACCATAACCGTAACCCCTAGCCCGTAACCATAACCATAACTCTTAACCATAATCCTAGCAATAACCATTAACTCTAACCATAAAAATAACCATAACCATAACCCTTACCATAAACTTAACTCCTAACCATAATGCCTAACAAAAACCATAACCATAAAAATATCGCAAACCATAACCCCTAACCATAATCATAACCCTTACTCATAACCTTAATGGTTAAAAATAACCATCATCATAACCAAAACCACAACCATTACCATTAACCATAAACCTAAGAATAACTATTAACCCTAAACTTAACCCTAACCCGAACCAGTACCATAAAACCTAACCGTAACCATAACCATAACCATAAACGATAACCCTAACCATAACCATTAACCATAAAACTAACCATAAATACTAACCTTAACCGTAACCCTAACCATAACCATAAGCCTAACCATAATCATAATATCTAAACATAAACAAAACCGTAACCATTAACCATACCCATAATCATAACCCCTACCATAACCATTACTCGTAAACATAACCATAGCCATGAACCTAACCATAAAAATAATCCTAACCATAAAACCTATCCATAACCCCTAAACATAACTGTAACCATAACAATAACCATAATCACCAACCATAACCCTGACACAAACCCTAACAAAAACATAACCATATAACCCAAACCATAACCCATAAACATAATCATAACCTCTAAACATAACCATCACTATAACCGTAACAATTAACCAGAAACATAATCATAAACCCTAACCATAACCATTACTCGTAAACATAACCATAGCCATAAACCTAACCATAACAATAATCCTAACCATAACACCTATCCATAACCCCTCACGATAACTGTAAAAATAACCAGAAACATAATAACAAACCATAACCCTAACCCAAACCATAACGCTAACAAAATCATAACCATAACAATAACCCAAACCACAACAGATAACCATAATCATAACCCCTAACTATAACCATCACCATAAACATAACCATAACCATTAACGATAAACATAATCATAACCAATAACCACAACAATTACTCAAAAACATAACAATAGCCATAACACTAAACATAAAATTATCCTAACCATAACACCTATCCATAACCCCTGACCGTAATGTAACCATAACCATACCCATAATCACAAACCATAACCCTAACCCAAACCCTAACGCTAAGAAAACCATGACCATAACCTTAACCAAAACCATAACCCATAACCAAAATCATAAACCCTAACCATAAACATAACCATAACCTAAACATAATACTAAAAATAACATTTAAACATAACCATAAACATTAACTATAACCATCACCATAACAATAACCTCTAACCCGTAACCATAACCATAACCATAACTTTAAACCGTAACCCAAACCATTAACCATAACCATAACCATAATACTAACCATAACCATTATTCATAACTATAACCATAATCATAATCATAATCATAAAACTCAACGATAACCCCTAAACATGACCATAACCAAAACCATGAGGATATACGATAACCCCTAAACATAACCATAACTACAACTATAACAATAAGTATAAACGATTACCCTTAACCATAAACATTACCATAACCCCTAAACATAACCCTAACCATAACCATGACCATAAACCATAAATATAACCATTAATCATAACCATAACCCTAACCCAAACAATAACCATAACCCTAACAATAACCATTACCATAACAATTAGCCATATCCATAACCCTAAACAAAACCATAACCCCTAACCATAACTCCTAACAAAATCCATAACCATAACAATATCCCAAACCATAACCCCTAACCATAAGCATAACCATAACCGTTAACTATAATCATCACCATAACCAAAATGATAACCATGACCATTAACCATAAACATAACCCCTATCCATAACCATAACTCCTAACCATAAAAATAATCATAACCATAACCATAAACATTAAACATAACCCCTAACAATAACCATTACCCCTCACCATAACCATAGTCATAAACCCTACCATAGCCATAACACTAATCATAATCCTAACCATAACGCCTAACCATAATCCCTAACCATAACACTAACCATAACCGTAACCATAACCATAATCACTAACTATAACCTTAACCCCTAAACATAACGATAACCATAACCATTAACCAAAACCATAACCTAAACCATAACCCCTCACTTGTAACCATAACAGTAACCATTAACCATAATAACCATTAACCGTAACCATTATCCTAACCATAAACATTAACCATATCTATAAACATAATATCAACCATAACCATAATGCTCAAAAATAAACACTAACCATAACCATAACCATTAACCATAACCATGACCCCTAACAATAACCATATCCCCTAACACATAAACATGACATCAACCATTTAGGCATAACCCTGACCCATAACCATTAACCCTTACAATAATCATAACCCTCAAAGATAACCCCTAACCATAAACATAAACATAACCATAACAAACAACAATGAGTCCCAACCATAACCATAAACATAACAAGAAACATTAACCATAACCATAACACTAACCATAACCATAAACCCTAACCCATAACCCTAACCATAACAATTAACAATAACCCATACCATAACAATTAACACTTACCATAACCATAACCATAACCCTAACCATAACCATAACCCCTGAACAAAACTATAACCATAAAAATTGACCATAACCTTAATTATAACCATAACCCCTACACATAACCATTACCCCTAAACATAACCTTTACCATTACCATAAACCTCAACGATAACCCCAAAACATTACCATAACCATAACCATTAACGATAACCATAACCAGAAGAATAACCTTAAGCCCTAAACCTAACCACCAACAATAACCATAACTGTAACCCTAACCATATCCTTAACCCCTAAACATAACCCCTAACAAAAACAATCACAATAACCATAACCATTGAACATAAGTATAACCGTAATCATTACCATAAACTCTAACAAGAAACATAACTGTTAACAAAAACCATCAACATAACCATAAACATTAAACATAACCAGAATCCTAACCATAAGCATAACCATAACCCCTAACCTGTAACCATAATCATAACCTTTAAATATATCCCTAAAAATAACCATTAACACTAACCATAACCCTAATCATAACCATTAAACATAAATATAACAATAACCCTAAACATAACGCTCAACGATAACCCCTAACAATAAACATAATCATATCGATTAATGATAATCTCCAACTATAACCATAAACATAACCATTATCAATAACCATAACCATTAACCATAACAATAACCATAACCCATAACCATAACCATAAATATTAACCATAAATATAACCATTAACCACAAACATAACCCTAACCATAACTGTAACCCTAACCATAACCATTAACCATAACAGTAACAAAAACCATAAACATAACCATTAACCATAAACATATCCCCTAACCCGAAACCATAAACATAACCATTAAGCATAACACTAACAGTAACCATTAACCCTAACCATAACCTTAACCATTAAAATAATCCTCAACGATAAACCCCTAATCATAAACACAAACATAATGATCAACGATAACCCCTAACCATAAAAATAACCGTAACCATTAACCATAACAATAACACCGAGACAAAACCATAACCAAAACAATTAGCCATAACCATAAAAATAACCCTAACCATAACCATTAAGCCTAAACTTAACCATGGCTATAAATCTAACCATTAACCATAACACTAACCATCAAAATAACCATAAACATTAATGATAATCCTAACCATAACCCCTATCCGGAAATATTACCATAACCTTTAACCATAACCATAACCCTAACCATAATCCTAACCATAAGCATTAACCATAACTATAACAATAACTCTAACGGTAAATATAATGATCAACGATACCCCTAAACATAAACCTAACCATAACCATAACAATCAACGTTAACCCCTAACCATAAAGATTACCATAACCCTAACAATAACCATTAACCCTAACCATAACCCTAAGAATAACCGTAAACATAACCATTAACACTAACCCTAACCATTAACCATAACCCCTAAAAAACCATAACCATACTATAATTAAAACCATAACCCCTAACCATAATAATAACCCATAACCATAACCATAACCATTATCAATAAACATAAGCATAACCATAACAATTAAACATAACCATAACCCTAAACATAACCATAACCACTAACCCATAACCATAACCCTAACCATAACCATTTACACTAACAATAAATTTAACCACAAAGCTCAAAGAAAACCCCTAAAAATAAACTAAACCATAATCATAAGGCCTAAAAATAACCATAACCATAACGATCAATAATTACACATAACCATAAATATTACTATAACCCCTAATCATGACCATGAACAATAACAATAACCCCTAACCAAAACCATTAACCATAACCATTTACCATAACCATAACCATAAAAATTAACCATAACACTAACCATAACCGTTAACTCTAACCATAACCCTAACCATTATTTTAACAATAACCATTAACCATAATTATAATCATAAGCCTAACAATAAATATAAGGCTCAACGATAACCCCTAACCATAAACTTAATCATAACAGTAACCCCTAACAATAACCATAACCATAATGATCAATAATATCCCCTAACCATAAACATTACTATAAAACCTAATCATAACCATGAACCATAACAATAACCCCTAACCAAAACCATTAACAATAACCATAACCATAACCTTAACCATAACCATAACGATTAACCATAAGCCTAACCATAACCGTTAAACCTAACCATATCCATAACCATAATTCTAACAATAACCATTAACCATGACTATAAACATAACCCTAACCATAACAATAATGCTCAAGAATAACCCCTAACACTAAACTTAACACTAACCATAACCACTAACCATAACCATTAACCATAAACAATAAAACCTAACCATCACCATTGACATAAAACTAACCATAACCATAATCCTAACCATAACGCCTATCCATAACACCTAACCATAATCCTAACCATAAAAATTAACGATAACCATAACCCTAACCATAACCGTTAAAACTCACCATATCCCTAACCATAATTTTAACAATGACCATTAACCATGACTATAAACATAAAGATAACTATAATGCTCAACGATAACCCCTAACCATAAACATAACCACTAACCATAACCATAACCACTAACCATAAACCATAAAACCTAACCATCACCATTGACATAACACTAACCATAACCATAATCCTAACCATAATGCCTATCAATAACCCCTAACCATAATCCTAATCATAACCATTAACGATAACCATAACCCTAACCATAATGGTTAAACCTAACCATATCCCTAACCATAATTCTAAAAATAACCATGAACCATGACTATAAACATAACCCTAACCATAACTATAATGCTCAACAATAACCCCTAACCATAAACTTAACCATTACCATAACCACTAACAATAACCATAACCATAAACCATATACCATAAAACCAAACCATCACCATTGACATAACACTAACAATAACCATAATCCTAACCATAATGCCTATCCATAACCCCTAACCATAATCCTAACCATAACCATTAACAATAACCATAACCCTAACCATAACCATAAAAATTAACCATAACACTAACCATAACCATAACAGCTAACCATAATAACAACCATAAACATAACCATTAACCATAACCCCTAACCGTAACGATTATCCATAACCATAACCATAGCCATAAACCAAACCATAACCATAATCCTAACCATAATGCCTATCAATAACCCAAACCATAAATGTAACCATAACCGCTAACCATAATCATAACAATGACCCTAACCCTAATCATAACCATAACCATAATCACCAACCATAAACTTAACCAGTAACCATAACCCCTAACAATTACTATAATTATAAAAACTACCCAAACCTAAAAATAAAAAAAAATAACCCAAACCATAACTCCTAACCATAATCATAACCCCTAACCATAAACATAACCATAACTATAACTATAACGATAACTGTTAACCATAACCATCACCAAAATAATTAACCCTAAACTTAACCGTAACCATTAACCCTAAACATAACACTAACTATAACCATTATCCATAACCATTACCCAAACCATAACCATATCAATTAATGATAACCCCTAACCATAAACATAACCATAACAATAACTATCAATGATAACACCAAACCGTAAACATAATGATTAATCGTTACAATATCGCCTATCCATAACCCCTAACCATAACCCTAACCATAACCATTAACGATAACCATAACCCTAACCATAACCATAAAAATTAACAATAACCATAACACTAAACGTAACCATAACAGCTAACCATAACAACAACCAAAAACATAACCATTAACCATAAACATAACCATAAACATAACCATTGACCATGACAATAACGACTATCCATACCCCTAACCATAACCCTAAACATAAACATTAACCATAAGCATAAACTTTAACCCTAACAATAACACTAACAATAAGCATAACCCTCAACGATAACCTCTAACCATAAACATAAGCATGAACATTAACAATAACCAAAACCAAAACCATTTACCATTAACCATAACGCGAAACATAAACATAACAACTAAACCGTAACCATAAACATAAGGATTAACCATAACCCTAACCCTAACCATAACCCTAACCATAATCCTAACCACAAACATTAACCTTAAATATAACCATAACAATAACCATAACCATAATGCTCAACGATAACCCCTATCCATAACCATAATCATAACCATAATGATCAAGGATAATCCATAAAAAACATTACCATAACCCCTAACCATAACATTTACATAACAATAACCATAACCCCTAATGATAACCATTACCCCGAATCTTAACTATACCATAACCCTAACCATAACCATAATCCAGAATATAATTCCTATCCATAAACCCTAACTATAACCCTAACAATAACCATTAATCATAACAATAAAAATAACCCCAACACTAACCGTAACCATAACAATAATCACCAAACATATTCATAACCCCTAACCATAACCATAACCATTAACCATAACCATAACCATTAACCATATCCATAACCCTAACCATACCCCTAACCATAACCATACCCATTAACCAAAACCATAACCCTAAACATAACCATAACAATCAACGATAACCCCTAATCATAAATGTTACCATAACCCCTAACCATAAAAATTTACCATAACCATAACCCCTAACCATAACCATGTGCCCTAACCATAACAATAACCATAACAGTTAATCATAATCCTAACACTAACCATAACCATTAACCATAACCCTAACCGTAACTGTAACCATAACCATTAATCATAACCCTTGCCATAACTCTAACCATAACCATAATCTTAAACATAATGCCTATCAATAACCCCTAACCATAGCACTAACCATAAGCATAAACAATAACCATAACCCTAACCGTAACCATAAGCATAACCATAATCACCAACAATAACCCTTAACCATAACCATAACATAAACATTAACCATAAACCTAATTATTACCATTAACCATATCCATAGCCCTAACCCTAATCCCTAACCATGACTGTAACTATTAACCATAACCAAGACCATAACCATAACCATTAAACATAAGCATAACTCTAAGAATAACTATAACCACTAACCATTAACCATAATCCTAACAATAACAATAAACATCACCATTAACCATAACCATGACTAAAGCCTCAACCATAATCATTAAACATAACCATAACACTACCAATAACTATAACCCCTAACCCGTAACGATAACCATTAACCATAAACCTAACCATAACCCTAACCATAACCCTCAATGATAAACAATAAACGTAAATATAACCATATCCATAATGAAGAATAAAAAACCATAACTGTAACCATAACCATTAAACATAGGCATAAACCTAACCATAACCTTAATCCCTAGCCCGTAACCATAACCATAACTTTTAACCATAATCCTAGCCATAACCATTAACACTAACCATAAAAATAAACATAACCATAACCCTTACCATAAACTTAACCCCTAACAAAAACCATAACCATAAAAATAACGCAAACCATAACCCCTAACCATAATCATAACCCTTACCCATAACCATAATGGTTAAAAATAACCATCACCATAACCAAAACCACAACCCTGACGATTAACCATAAACCTAACCATAACTATTAACCCTAAATTTAACCTTAACCCGAACCATTAACATAACACATAACCGTAACCATAACCATAAACAAAAACCCTAATCATAACCATTAACCATAAACCTAACCATAACTATTAACCGTAACTGTAACCCTAACCATAACCATAACCCTAACCATAACCATAATATCTAAACATAAACATACCATAACCATTATCCATACCTATAATCATAATCCCTAACCATAATCATTACTCGTAAACATAAGCATAGCCATAAACTTAACCATAAAGATAATCCTAACCATAAAACCTATCCATAACCCCTAACCATAAACGTAACCATAACAATAACCATAATCACCAACCATAACCCTTACTCAAACCCTAACAAAACCATAACTATATAACCCAAACCATAACCTCTAACCATAACCATCACCATAACCGTAACCATTAACCATAAACACAATCATAACCCCTAACCATAACCATTACTCATAAACATAACCATAGACATAAACCTAACAATAACAATAATCCTAACCATAAAACCTATACATAACCCCTAACCATAACAGTAACCATAACAATAACCATAATCATCAACCATAACCCTAACCGAAACCCTAACGCTAACAAAATCATAACCATAACAATAACCCAAAAGACAACCAATAACCATAATCATAACCCCTAACCATAACCTTCACCATAAACATAACCATAACCATTAACGATAAACATAATCATAAACAATAACCATAATAATTACTCATAAATATAACAATAGCCATAACACTAAACATAACAATAATCCTAACAATAACACCTATCCATAATGCCTAACCATAACTGTAACCATAACCATACCCATAATCACAAACCATAACCCTAACCCAAACCCTAACGCTAAGAAAACCATAACCATAAACTTAACGAAAACCATAACCCATAACCAAAATAATAACCGCTAACTATAACCATAACCTAAACATAATCCTAACCATAACATTTAAACATAACCATAAACATTAAACATAACCATCACCATTACCATCACCATAACCATAACCTCTAACCCGTATCCATAACAGTAACCATAACTTTAAACCATAAACCAAACCAACAACCATAACCATAACCATAATACTAAACATAACCATTATTCATAACTATAACCATAATCATAATCACAACCATAACACTCAACAATAACCCCTAAACATGACCATAACCATAACCATAAGGATCAACGATAACCCCTAAACGTAACCATAACCATAACTATAACAATAAGTATCAACGATAACCCCTAACCAAAAACATTACCATAACCCCTAAACATAACCCTAACCATAACCATGACCATTAACCATAACCATAATCATTAATCATAACCATAACCCTAACCATAATTGTTGCAGGAGGTCTTTCCGCCCCTCCAACCAATAGCTGCTGAGATACCAGCCCATTGGGGCGTGGTTTCTCTCCATTCATAAAGCCTCTATTTCCTTCCGCTCGCTCTCTCTTGACTTCCTGCTGGTCTGGCAACTAGAATCTTTTTCTAGTTGTGCAGAGAGCTGTTGTCTGGGATCGTGATCTGTAAGTTTTTCCTCTTTAAATAAATACTTCCCTGGTAATAGTAATTACAAACTGGTGTGGCATTGTTCGTGGATTACGCCATTACCTGGCGCCCAACGTGGGGCACAGGTTATACCATAAAAGACCCAATTAACGACGCCCCCATTCAGCAGGAAGCAGTTTGGAGAGAAAACTGTGCCCATGTTCCCAAATATGGTTTATAAGTGTTTTTTTACATTTAAAGGGGGATATGATATAGGTATGAATAATTTACATTGATATGGATTTTGCTTTAATGATTTAAATTTAAGGTCAATTTTGTTATATGTATATGTATTTCTGATATTGATTAGGTGTAGTGATTGTGTAGTTCACTTAAAAATGTAATGTATATAGGTTGTTAATGGATAATCATCGATAATGGTCAAGCTTGTAGTTATGTTAGTTAGATTTTCTAGATATACAGAGATATATTTTAGTTAGATAGGCATTCTTCATATCTTTCAAAGACTACAAAATAGGACATTTAATGTTTTAATAACTAAGGACTTTTCATGACAATGAGACACATCTGCTCCTGGCAGCACCAATCTACTTTAAGAGAAAGATGGGCATCGAAGAGGATCCTTATGGAGTTTGATAGCCATTGGGCAAGAAATTGTTCTTGCTTGGACTATTGCATAAACTGGACACAGAGAACCCACAGAGAGAGGACTACTGAACTTGCCTAAAGGTGAGATAATCTTTCTGGGTTCCTGATTCATGAAGGAGTCTGTGAGACATTCTTCAGGACAAGCAGATAGTGACTGCCTTTGAAATTTCCTGCTTTGTGGAATGTCTGCTGAAAACTATGGGCCTGTAGGCCGAAGATGGATGCCCCAACGATACAGAGGAACTTTGGGTGACTGTCCAGGCAGCAAGATGTCTCTGTCATTTCTAGAGTTTGAACGTTGCTGTTAAAGTTAAAGCTTTTCTTTTTTGTTTAAACAGAAAAAGGGGAAGTGATGTGGGAGTGTCATATATCAATCTATTGATTTCATTGGATAAGCAATAAATAAACTGCTTGGCCCAATTGGTTAGAACATAGGTGGGAGGAGTAAACAGAATAGTATGCGGACAGGAAGAGGAAGTGAGCTCAGAGAACGCAGCTCTGAACAGAGAAGCCAGACGCTCCTGTCTAGCGGGCAGACAGGATGGCCCAGCTCTCTGAGGCATGCTCGCGATGAAGCTCCGACCAACCCAAGATGGACGTAGGCTAGAATCTCCCTGGTAAGCGCACCTTGGGGGTGCTAACACAGAATATTAGAAATGGGTTAGACCAGGTGCAAGAGTTAGCCCGTAAGAGACTAGACTAGTGGGCCAAGCAGTGTTTAAATGAATACAGTTTGTGTGTTGTTATTTCGGGCATAAGCTAGCCAGGCGATTGGAGTGTTGGGGACACAACCCCGGCACCCCAATTTCAACACATAATCATAACCCTAACAATAACCATTACCATAACCAAAACAATTAGCCATATCCATAAACCTAAACATAACCATAACCCCTAACCATAACTCTTAACATAATCCATAAACATAACAATAACCCAAACCATAACCCCTAACCATAATCATAACCCATAACCATAAGCACAACCATAACCGTTAACAATAATCATCCTCATAACCAAAACAATAACCATGACAATTAACCATAAACAAAAGCCCTATCCATAACCATAACTCCTAACCATAAACATAATCATAACCATAAGCATCAACATTAACCATAACCCCTAACAATAACCATTACCCCTAACCATAGCCATAGTCATAAACCTAACCACAGCCATAACACTAACCATAATCCTAACCATAACGCCTAACCATAACCCCTAAACATAACACTAAACATAACCATAACCATAACCATAATCACTAACTATAACATTAACCCCTAAACATAACGATAAACTTAACCATTAACCAAGACCATAACCTAAACCATAACCCCTCACTTGTAACCATAACAGTAACCATTGACCATAACAATAACAATAACCATTAACCGTAACCATAATCCTAACCATAAACACTAACCATAACTATAACCATAATCCTAACCATAACCATAATGCTCAACAATAACCCCTAACCATAAACATAATCATAACCATTAACCATAACCATGACCCCTAACAATAACCATAACCATTAATCATAACCATAACCATAACCATTAACCATAAACATAAGAAAAATCATAACCATAATCATTAACCATAACCAGAACAAAAACCATAACCACAACCATTAACCATAACCATAAACCTGACCATAACCTTAACCCCTAACCATAACCCCTAACAAGGACCATAACCATGACAATAACCCAAATCATAACCCATAACCATAATCATAACAACTAACATTAACCACAACAATAACCATTAAAAATAACCATCACCATAACCAAAACCATAACCATGATCATTAACCATAAACATAACCCCTAACTATAACCATAAACCCTAACCATAACCATAACCATTAAACAAAACCATCACCATAACATAACCATTAACCGTAACCATAAACATTCACCATAACAATAAAACAAACCCTAACCATAACATTAACCCTAACCATAATCATTAACCATAACCATAACAAAAGCTATAACAATGAGCCATAACCATCACCCTAACCATAACCATAACCCCTAACACGTAACCATAACCACAACCATTTAGGCATAACCGTAACCCTTAAACATTAACCCTAACAATAATCATAACCCTCAACGATAACCCCTAACCATAAACATAAACATAACCATAACGAACAACAATAACTCCCAACCATAACCATAAACATAACAAGAAACATTAACCATAACCATAACACTACCATAACCATAAACCCTAACCCATAACCCTAACCATAACGATTAACAATAACCCTTACCATAACCATTAACCCTTATCAGAACCATAACCATTAACCATAACCATAACAATAACCATAACCCCTAACCAAAACTATAACCATAAAAATTAACCATAACCTTAATTATAACCATAACCCCTACACATAACCATTACCCCTAAACATAACCCTTACCATTACCATAAACCTCAACGATAACCCCAAAACATTACCATAACCATAATCATTAACCATAACCATAACCCGAAGCATAACCTTAACCCCTAAACATAACCACCAACAATAACCATAACTGTAACCCTAACCATATCCTTAACCCCTAAATATAACCTCTAACAAAAACCATCACCATAACCATAACCATTGACCATAATTATAACCGTAACCATTACCATAAACTCTAACAAACACCATAACTCTTAACAAAAACCATCAACATAACCAATACCATTAAACATAACCATAATCCTAACCATAAGCATAAGCATAACCCCTAGCCTGTAACCATAATCATAACCTTTAAACATATCCCTAAAAATAACCATTAACCCTAACCATAACACTAACCATAATCCTAACCATAACCATTAAACATAAATATAACAATAACTCTAACCATAATGCTCAACGATAACCCCTAACCAGAAACATAATCATAATCATATCGATTAATGATAATCCCCAACTAAAACCATAAACATAACCAATATCTATAACCATAACCATGAACCATAACAATAACCATAACATATAATAATAACCATAAATATTAACCATAAATATAACCATTAACCACAAACATAACTCTAACGATAACGTAACCCTAACCATAACCATTAACCACAACCGTAACAAAAACCATAAGCATAACCATTAACCATAAACATATCCCCTAACCTGAAACCATAAACATAACCATTAACCATAACGCTAACAGTAACCATTAACCCTAACCATAAACTTAACCATTAAAATAATCCTCAACGATAACCCCTAATCATAAACATAACCATAACGATCAACGATAACATCAACCATAAAAATAACCGTAACCATTAACCATAACCATAACAAAAACACCGACCCAAACCATAACCATAACAATTAACCATAACCATAAAAATAACCCCTAACCATAACCATTAACCCTAAACTTAACCATGGCTATAATTCTAACGATAACCATAATCCTAACCATAACACCTATCCATAACCACTAACCATAACCCTAACCATCACCATAACCATAACCATTAACCATAATCCTAACCATAACCCCTAACCGGAACCATTACCATAACCTTTAACCATAACGATAACCCTAACCCTGATCCTAACCATAAACATTAACCATAATCCTAACCATAACCCCTAACCGGAACCATTACCATAACCTTTAACCATAACGATAACCCTAACCCTGATCCTAACCATAAACATTAACCATAACTATAACAATAACTCTAACTGTAACTATAATGCTCAACAATACCGCTAAACATAAACATAACCATAACAATCAAAGTTAACCCCTAACCATAAAGATTACCATAACCCTAACAATAACCATTAACCCTAACCATAACCCTAAACATAACCGTAAACATAACCATTAACACTAACCCTAACCATTAACCATAACCCCTAAAAAAACCCATAACCATACTATAATTCAAACCATAACCCCTAACCAAAATAATAACCCATAACCGTAACCATAACCATTATCCATAAACATAAGCATAACCATAACCCTAAACATAACCATAACCACTAACCCATAACCATAACCCTAACCATAAGCATTTATACTAACAATAACGTTAACCACAAAGTTCAACGATAACACCTAACCACAAACTTAACCATAACCATAAGGCCTAACCATAAGCATAACGATCAAAGATAACACCTAACCATAAATATTACTATGACCCCTAATCATGACCATGAACCATAACATTAACCCCTAACCAAAACCATTAACCATAACAATAACCATTTACCATAACCATAACCATAACAATGAACCATAACATAACCGTTAACTATAACCATAACCCTAACCATTATTCTAACAATTACCATTAACCATAATTATAATAATAAGCCTAACCATAACTATAACGCTCAACGAAAACCCCTAACCATGAACTTAACAATAACCCTAACCCCTAACAATAACCATAACCATAACGATCAATAATAACCCCTAACCATAAACATTACTATAACCCCTAATCATAACCATGAACCATAACAATAACCCCTAACCAAAACCATTAACCATAACAATAATCATAACCATTTAACATAACCATATCCTTAACCATAACCATAATGATTAACCATAACCCTAACCATAACCGTTAAACCTAACCATATCCCTAACCATAATTCTAACAATAACCATTAACCATGACTATAAACATAACCCTAACCATAACTATAATACTCAATGATAACCCGTAACCATAAACTTAACCATAACCATAAGCACTAACCAAAACCATAACCATAAGCATTAACCATAAACCATAAAGCATAAAACCTAACATTCACCATTGAGATAACACTAACCATAACCATAATCCTAACCATAACGCCTATCCATAACCCCAAACCATAACCCTAACCATAACCATTAACAATAACCATAACCCTAACCATAACCATAAAAATTAACCATAACCATAACACTAACCATAAAAATAACAGCTAACCATAACAACAACCATAAACATAACCATTAACCATAACCCCTAACCATAATGATTATCCATAAACATAACCATAGCCATAAACCAAACCATAACCATAATCCTAACCATAACACCTATCCATAACCACAAACCATAAATGTAACCATAACGATTAACCATAATCATAACAATAACCCTAACCATAATCATAACCATAACCATAATCACCAACCATAAACTTAACCAGTCATCATAACCCCTAACAAAAACTATAACTATAAAAACAACACAAACTAAAAAATAAAAAAAATAACCCAAACCATTACTCCTAACCATAATCATAACCCCTAACCATAAACATAACCATAACTATAACCATAACGATAACTGTTAACCATAACCATCACCATAACCATTAACCCTAAACTTAACCGTAACCATTAACCCTAAACATAACCCTAACCATAACCACTATCCATAACATTACCCAAACCATAACCATATCAATCAATGATAACCCCTAACCATAAACATAACCATAACAATAACTATCAATGATAACACCAAACCATAACCATAACGATTAATCGTAACAATATCGCCTATCCATAACCCCTAACCATAACACTAACCATAACCATTAATGATAACCATAACCCTAACCATAACCATAAAAATTAACCATAACTATAACACTAACCATAACCATAATAGCTAACCATAACAACAAACAAAACATAAAAATTAACCATAAACATAACCATAAACATTACCATTAACCACGACAATAACGCCTATCCATAACTCCTAATCATAACCCTAACCAAAAACATTAACCATAAGTATAACCTTTAACCCTAACAATAACCCTAACCATAAGCATAATTCTCAATGATAACCTCTAACCATAAACATAACCATGATCATTAACCATAACCATAACCAAAACCAAAACCATTATCCATTAAGCATAACCCAAAACATAAACATAACCCCTAAACCGTAACCATAAACATAAGGATTAACCATAACCCTAACCATAACCCTAACCATAAGCCTTACCACAAACATCAATAATAAATATAAACATAACATTAACCATAACCATAATGCTCAACGATAACCCCTATCCATAACCATAACCATAACAATAACTATAATCACCAACCATAACCCTAACCCAAACCCTAATGCTAACAAAATCATAACCATAACAATAACCCAAAACACAACCCATAACCATAATCATAACCCCTAACCATACCCATCATCATAAACATAACCATAACAATTAAGAATAAACATAATCATAACCAATAACCATAACAATTACTCATAAACATAACAATAGCCATAACACTAAACATAACAATAATCCTAACCATAACACCTATCCATAACTGCTAACCATAACTGTAACCATAACCATACAAATAATCACAAACCATAACCCTAACTCAAACCCTAACGCTAAGAAAACCATAACCATAACCTTAACCAAAACCATAACCCATAACCAAAATCATAACCCCTAACCATAACCATAAACATAACCATAACCTAAACATAATCCTAACCATAACATTTAAACATAACCATAAACATTAACCATAACCATCACAATAATCATAACCTCTAACCCGTAACCATGACCATAACCATAACTTTAAAACATAACCCTAACCATTAACCCTAACCATAACCATAATAATAACCATAACAATTATTCATAACTATAACCATAATCCTAATCATAACCATAACACTCAACGATAACACCTAAACATGACAATAACCATAACCATGAGAAAAAATGATAACCCCTAAACGTAAACATAACCATAACTAAAACAATAAGTATCAACAATAACCCCTAACCATAAACATTACCATATCCCCTAAACATAACCCTAACCATAACCATGACCATTAACCATAACCATTAATCATAACCATAACCCTAACCATAACCCTAACAATAACCATTACCATAACCATAACAATTAGCCATATCCATAACCCTAAACATAACCATAACCCCTAACCATTACTCCTAACAAAATCCATAACCATAACAATAACCCAAATCATAACTCCTAACCATAAGCATAACCATAACCGTTAAAATAATCATCACCATAACCAAAACGATAACCATGACCATTAACCATAAACATAACCCCTATCCATAACCATAACTCCTAACCATAAACATAATCATAACCATAAACATTAACCATAACCCCTAACAATAACCATTACCCCTAACCATAACCATAGTCATAAACCTAACCATAGCCATAACAATAACCATAATCCCAACCATAACGCCTAACCATAACCCCTAACCATAACACTAACCATAACCATAACCATAATCACTAACTATAGCCTTAACCCCTAAACATAACGATAACCATAACCATTAACCAAAATCATAACCTAAACCATAACCCCTCACTTGTAACCATAACAGGAACCATTAAAAATAACAATAACAATAACCATTAACCATAACCATAATCCTAACCATAACCATTAACCATAACTATAACCATAATCCTAACAATAAACATAACGCTCAACAATAACAACTAACCATAAACATAACCATAACCATTAACCATAACCATGACCGCCAACAATAACCATAACTATAACCATAACCATTAATCATAACCATAACCCTAACCATAACCATTAACCATAACCATAAGAAAAATCATAAACATAACCATTAACCATAACCAGAACAAAAACCATAACAACAACCATTAACCATAACCATAAACCTATCCATAACCTTAACCCCTAACCATAACCCCTAACAAAGGCCATAACTAACAATAACCCAAATCATAACCCATAACCATAATTATATCATCTAACATTAACCACAACAATAACCATTAAAAATAACCATCACCATAACCAAAACCAAAACCATAACCATGACCATTAACCATAAACACAACACCTAATTATAACCATAAAGCCTAACCATAACCGTTAAACAAAACCATCACCATAACATAACCATTAACCATAACCATTCACCATAACAATTAAACAAACCCTAACGATAACATGAACCCTAAACATAACTATTAACCATAACCATAACAAAAGCTATAACCATGAACCATAACCATCACCCTAACCATAACCATAACCCCTAACACGTAACCATAACCACAACCATTTAGGCATAACCCTAACCCGTAACCATTAACCATAACAATAATCATAACCCTCAACGATAACCCCTAACCATAAACATAACCATAACGAACAACAATAACTCCCTATCATAACCATAAACATAACAAGAAACATTAACCATAACCATAACATTAACCATAATCATAAACCCTAACCCATAACCCTAACCATAATGATTAACAATAACCCTTACCATAACCATTAACCCTTACCATGACCATAACCATTAACCATAACCCCTAACCAAAACTATAACCATAAAAATTAACCATAACCATAATTATAACCATAACCCCTACACATAACCATTACCTCTAAACATAACCCTTACCATTACCATAAACCTCAACGATAACCCAAAACATTACCATAACCATAGCCATTAACCATAACCATAACCCGAAGCATAACCTTAACCCCTATACATAACCACCAACAATAACCATAACTGTAACCTTAACCATATCCGTAACCCCTAAACATAACCCCTAACAAAAACCATCACCATAACCATTGACCATAATTATAACCGTAACCATTACCATAAACTCTAACAAAAACCATAACTGTTAACAAAAACCATAAACATAACCATAACCATAAACAGAATCCTAACCATAATCTTAACCATAACCCCTAACATGCAACCATAATCATAACCTTTAAACCTACCCCTAAAAATAACCATTAACCCTAACCATAACCCTAACAATAATCCTAACCATAACAATTAAACATAAATATAACAATAACCCTAAACGTAATGCTCAACAATAACCCCTAACCATAAACATAAACATAATCATATCGATTAATGATAATCCCCAACTATAACCATATACATAAACATTATCAATAACCATAACCATTAACCATAACCATAACCCATAACCATATCCATAAATGTTAACCATAAATATAACCATTAACCACAAACATAACCCTAACCATAACCATTAACCATAACCGCAACAAGAACCATAAACATAACCATTAACCATAAACATATCCCCTAACCCAAAACCATAAACATAACCATTAACCATAACACTAAGAGTAACCATTAACACTAACCATAACCTTAACTATTAAAATAACCCTCAACGATAACCCCTAATCATAAACATAACCATAATGATCAACGATAACCCCTAACCATAAAAATAACCGTAACCATTAACCATAACCATAACAATAACACTGAGCAAAAACCATAACCATAACAATTAACCATAACCATAAAAATAACCCCTAACCATAACCATTAACATTAAACTTAAATATGGCTATAACTCTAACCATAACCATAATCCTAACCATAACACCTATCCATAACCACTAACCATAACCCTAACAATCACCATAACCATAACCATTAACCATAATCCTAACCATAACCCCTAACCGGAACCATTACCAAAACCTTTAACCATAACGATAACCATAATGATACCATAACCCTAACCCTAATCCTAACCATAACCATTAACCAAAAGTATAACAATAATTCTACCCATAACTATAATGCTCAACGATACCCCTAAATATAAACATAACCATAACCATAACAATCAACGTTAACCCGTAACCATAAAAATTACCATAACCCTAACAATCACCATTAACCCTAAACATAACCAAAAGTATAACCGTAAACATAAACATTAACACTAACCCTAACCTTTAACCATAACCATAAACATTACAAAAACCATAACCCCTAAAAAAAACCATAACCATACTATAATTCAAACCATAAACCCTAACCATAATAATAACCCATTACCATAACCATTATCCATAAACATAAGCATAACCATAACAATTCAACATAACCATAACCCTAAACATAACCACAACCACTAACCCATAACCATAACCCTAAACATAACCATTTACACGAACAATAACGTTAACCACAAAGCTCAACGATAACCCCTAACCATAAACTTAACCATAAACATAAGGCCTAACCATAACCATAAACAGAACGATCAACGAAAACACCTAACAATAAATATTACTATAACCCCTAATCATGACCATGAACCATAACAATAACACCTAAACAAACCATTAACCATAAAAATAACCATTTACCATAACCATAACCATAACAATTAACCATAACAATAACCATAACCGTTAACTCCAACCATAACCCTAACCATTATTCTAACAATAATGATTAACCATAATTATAATCATAAGCCTAACCATAACTATAATGCTCAACGATAACCCCTAACCATAAACTTAACCATAACCCTAACCCCTAACAATAACCATAAACATAACGATCAATAATAACCCCTAACCATAAACATTACTATAACCCCTAATCATAACCATGAACCATAAAAATAACCCCTAACCAAAACCATTAACCATAACAATAACCATAACCATAACCTTAACCACAACCATAACGATTAACCTTAACCCTAACCATAACCGTTAAACCTAACCATATTCCTAATCATAATTCTAACAATAACCATTAACCATGACTATAAACATAACCCTAACCATAACTATAATGCTCAACAATAACCCCTAACCATAATCTTAACCAAAACCATAACAAGTAACCAAAACCATAACCATAACCATTAACCATAAACCATAAACCATAAAACATAACCATCACCATTGACATAAGACTAACCATAACCATAATCCTAACCATAACACCTATCCATAGCCCCTAACCATGATCCTAACCATAACCATTAACGATAACCATAACAATAAAAATTAACCATAACACTAACCATAACCATAACCAAAACCAAAATCATTAACCATAACCAGAAACATAAACACAACCCCTAAACCGTAACCACAAAATAAGGATTAACCATAACCCTAACCATAATCCTAACCACAAACCACAAACATTACACATAACCATAACGCTCAACGATAACCCCTATCCATAATCATAACCATAACCATAATGATCAAGGATTACCCATGAAAATAAACATTACCATAACCCCTAACCATAACAATTAATCATAACAATAACCATAACCGCTAACGATAAACATTACCCCTAACCATAACTATACCATAACAATAATCCTAAACATAACTCCTATCCATAAACCCTAACAATAACCCTAACAATAACCATTAACCATAACAATAAACATAACCCCAACACTAACCGTAACAATAACCATAATCACCAACCATAATCATAACCCCTAACCATAACCATAACCATTAACCATAACCATAACCATTAACCATATGGATAACCCCAACCATACCCCTACCCATAACCATACCCATTAACCAAAACCATAACCCTAAACACAACCATAACAATCAATGATAACCCCTAATCATAAAAGTTATCATAACCCCTAAGCATAACAATAACCATAACCATAACCCCTAACCATAACCATAACCATGAGCCCTAACCATAACAATAACCAAAACAGTTAATCATAATCCTAACACTAACCATAACCATTACCATTAATCATAACCCTAACCGTAACCATAACCATTAACCATAACCCTTGCCATAACTCTAACCATAACCATAATCTTAAACATAATGCCTATACATAACCCCTAACCATAACACTAACCATAACCATTAACAATAACCATAACCTAACCGTAACTATAAGCATAACCATAATCACCAACAATAACCCCTAGCCATAACCATAACATAAACATTAACCATGAACCTAATTATTACCATTAACCATAATCATAACCCTAACCATAACCATAATATCTAAACATAAACAAAACCATAACCATTAACCATAATCATAACCCTAACCATAACCATAATATCTAAACATAAACAAAACCATAACCATTAACCATACCCATAATCATAACCCCTAACCATAACCATTACTCGTAAACATAACCATAGCCATAAACCTAAACATAAAAATAATCCTAACCATAAAACCTATCCATAACCCCTAACCATAACCGTAACCATAACAATAACCATAATTACCAACCATAACCCTAATCCAAACCCTAACAAAACCATAACCATATAACCCAAACCATAACCATAGTCATAAACTCTAACCATAACCATCACCATAATCGTAACAATTAACCATAAACATAATCATAACCCCTAACCATAACCATTACTCGTAAACATAACCATAGCCATAAACCTAACCATAACAATAATCCTAACCATAACACCTCTCCAGAACCCCTAACCATAACCGTAACAATAACCATAATCACCAACGATAACCCTAACCCAAACCCTAATGCTAACAAAATCATAACCATAACAATAACTCAAAACACAACCCATAACCAAAATCATAACCCCTAACCATAACCATCACCATAAACATAATCATACCCATTAACGATAAACATAATCAAAAACAATAACCATAACAATTACTCACAAACATAACCATAACCATAACACTAAACATAAACATAATCCTAACCATAACACCTATCCATAACCCCTAACCATAACTGTAACCATAACCATACCCAGAATCACAAACCATAACCCTAACCCAAACCCTAACGCTAAGAAAAATATAACCATAACCTTAACCAAAACCATAACCCATAACCAAAATCATAACACCTAACCATAATCATAAACATAACAATAACCTAAACATAATCCTAACCATAACATTTAAACATAACCATAAACATTAACCATAACCATTACTTTAACCATAACCATAACCTCTAACCCATAACCATAAGCTTATCCATAACTTTAAACCATAACCCTAACCATTAACCCTAACCATAAGCATAATACTAACCATAACCATTATTCATAACTATAACAATAATCCTAATCATAACATTCAACGATAACCCCCAAAACATGAACATAACCATGAGGATCAACAATAACCCCTAAACATAACCATAATCATAACTATAACAATAAGTATCAACGATAACCCCTAACCACAAACATTACCATAACCCCTAAACATAACCCTAACCATAACCATGACCATTAACCATAACCATTAATCATAACCATAACCCTAACCATAACCATAACCCTAACAATAACCATTACCATAACCATAACAATTAGCCATAGCCATAACCCTAAACATATCCATAACAACTAACCATAACTCCTAACAAAATCCATAACCATAACAATAACCCAAACCATAACCCCTAACCATAATCATAACCCCTACCCATAAACATAATCATAACCATTAACAATAATCATCACCATAACCAAAACGATAACCAGAACCATTAACCATAAATATAAACCCTATCCATAACTATAACTCCTAACCATAAACATAATCATAACGATAACCATAAACGTTAACCATAACCAGTAACAATAACCATTAGCCCTAAACATAACCATAGTCATAAACCAAACCATAGCCATAACACTAACCATAATCCTAACCATAATGCCTAACCATAACCCCTAACCATAACACTAACCATAACCATAATCACTAACTATAACCTTAACCCCTAAACATAAAGATAAACATAACCATTAACCAAAACCATAACCTAAACCATAACCTCTCACTTGCAACCATAACAGTAACCATTACCATAACAATAACAATAACCATTAAAAGTAACCATAATCCTAACCATAACCATTAACCATAACTATAAACATAATAATAACCATAACCATAATGCTCAACAATAACCCCTAACCATAAACATAACCATAACCATTAACCATAACCATGACCCCTAACAATAACCATAACCATTAATCATAACCATAACCCTAACCCTAACCATAAACATAACCAATAACCATAACAGTAAGAAAAATCATAACCATAACCATTAACCAGAACCAGACCAAAAACCATAACCACAACCATTAACCATAACCATAAACCTAACATTAACTTTAACCACTAACCATAACCCCTAAGAAAGACCATACCCATAACACTAACCCAAATCATAACCCATAACCATAATCAAAACAACTATCATTTACCACAACATTAACCATTAAAAATAACCATCACCATAACCAAAACCATAACCATGACCATTAACCATAAACATAATGCCTAACTATAACCATAAACACTAACCAAAATCATAACCGTTAAACAAAACCATCACCATAACAAAACCATTAACCATAACCATAATTCTTAACCATAACAATAAAACAAACCCTAACCATAACCATTAACCATAACCATAACAAAAGCTATGACCATGAACCATACCATCACCCTAACCATAACCATAAACTCTAACACGTAACCATAACCACAACCATTTAGGCATAACCCTAACCCTTAACCATTAACACTAACAATAATCATAACCCTCAACGATAACCCCTAACTATAAACATAACCATAACCATAACGAACAACAATAACTCCCAACCATAACCATAAACATAACAAGAAACATTAACCATAACCATAACACTAACCATAACCTTAAACCCTAACCAATAACCCTAACCATAACGATTAACAATAACCCTTACCTTAACCATTAACCCTTACCATAACCATTAACCATAACCATAACCATAATCCCTAACCAAAACTATAACCATAAAAATTAACCATAACTTTAATTATAACCATAACCCCTACACATAACCATTACCCCTAAACATAACCCTTACCATTATCATAAACATCAATGATAACCCCAAAACATTACCATAACCATAACCATAACATGAAGCATAACCTTAACCCCTAAAAATAACCACCAACAATAACCATAACTGTACCCCTAACCATATCCTTAACCCCTAAACATAACCCCTAACAAAAACCATCACCATAACTATTGACCATAATTATAACCGTAACCATTACCATAAACTCTAACAATAACCATAACTGTTAAAAAAAACATCAACATAACCATAACCATTAAACATAACCAGAATCCTAACCATAAGCATAACCATAACCCCTAACCTGTAACCATAATCATACCCTTTAAACATATCCCTAAAAATAACTATTAACCCTAACCATAACCCTAACCATAATCCTAACCATAACCATTAAACATAAGTATAACAATAACCCTAACCATAATGATCAACGATAACCCCTAACCATAAAAATAACCATAACCATTAACCATAACCATAACAATAACACCAAGCCAAAACCATAACCATAACAACTAACCATAACCATAAAAATAAACCCTAACCATAACCATTAACCCTAAACTTAACCATGGCTTTAACTCTAACCATAACCATAATCCTAACCATAACACCTATCCATAACCACTAACCATAACCCAAACCATCACCATAACCATAACCATTAACCATATTCCTAACCATAACCCCTAACCGGAACCATTACCATAACCTTTAACCATAACCATAACATTAACCCTAATCCTAACCATAACCATTAACCATATCTATAACCATAACTATAATGCTCAACGATACCCCTAAATATAAACATAACCATAACCATAACAATCAACGTTAACCCTAACAATAACCATTAACCCTAACCATAACCCTAAGCATAACCGTAAAATTAACCATTAACACTAACCCTAACCATTAACCATAACCATAAACATAACCCAAAAAAAACCATAAACATAATATAATTCAAACCATAACCCCTAACCATAATAATAACCCATAAACATAACCATAACCATTATCCATAAACATAAGCATAACCATAACAATTCAACATAATCATAACCCTAAACATAACCATAACCACTAACCCGTAACCATAACCCTAAACATAACCATTTACACTAACAATAACGTTAACCACAAAGCTCAATGATAACCCCTAACCATAATCTTAACCATAAACATGAGGCCTAACAATAACCATAACCATAATGATCAACGATAACACCTAACCATAAATATTACTATAACCCCTAATCATGAACATGAACCATAACAGTAACCCCTAAACAAAACCATTGACCATAACAATAACCATAACCATTTACCATAACCATAACCATAACAATTAACCATAACACTAACCATAACCATTAACTCTAACTATAACCCTAACAATTATTCTAACAATAACCATTAACCATAATCATAAGCCTAACCATAACTATAAAGCTCAAGGATAACCCCTAACCATAAACTTAACCATAACCACTAACAATAACCATAAACATAACGATCAATAATAACCCCTAACATAAACATTAATATAACCCCTAATCATAACCATGAACCATAACAATAACCCCTAACCAAAACCATTAATCATAACAATAACCATAATCATTTACCATAACCATAACCTTAACCATAACCATAACGATTAACCATAAACCTAACCATAACCATTAAACCTAACCATATCCCTAAAAATAATTCTAACAATAACCATTAACCATGTCTATAAACATAACCCTAACCATAACTATAATGCTCAACGATAACCCCTAACCATAAACTTAACCATAACCATAACCACTAACCACTAACCATAACCATAACCATTAACCATAAACCATAAAACCTAACCATCACCATTGACATAACACTAACTATAACCATAATCCTAACCATAACGCCTATCCATAACCCCTAACCATAATCCTAACCATAACCATTAACGATAACCATATCTCTAACCATAACCATAAAAATTAACCATAACCATAACACTAACCAGAACCATAACAACTAACCATAACAACAACCATAAACATAAACATTAACCATAAACCCTAACCATAACGATTATCCATAACCATAACCATAGCAATAAACCAAACCATAACCATAATCCTAACCATAACGCCTATCCATAACCCCAAACCATAAATGTAACCATAACCATTAACCATAATCATAACAATAACCCTAACCATAATCATAACCATAACCATAATCACCAACCATAAACTTAACCAGTAATCATAACCCCTAACAATATCTATAACTATAAATATAACCCAAACCAAAAAATAAAAAAAATAACCCAAACCATAACTCCTAACCATAATCATAACCCCTAACCATAAACATAACCATAACTATAACCATAATGATAACTGTTAACCATAACATCACCATAAGGATTAACCCTAACCTTAACCGTAACAATTAACCCTAAACATAACCCTAACCATAACCGTTATCCATAACCATTACCTAAACCATAACAATATCAATCAATGATAACCCATAACCATAAACATAACCATAACAATAGCTATCAACGATAACTCCAAACCATAACCATAATGATTCATCATAACAATATCGCCTATCCATAACCCCTAACCATAACCATTAACGATGACCATAACCCTAACCATAACCATAAAAATTAACCATAACACTAACCATAACCATAACAGCTAACCATAACAACAACCAAAAACATAAACATTAACCACAAACATAACCATAAACATAATCATTAACCATGACAATAAAGCCTATTCTTAACTCCTAACCATAACCCTAACCAAAAACATTAATCATAAGCATAACCTTTAACCCTAACAATAACCCTAACCATAAGCATAACCCTCAACGATAACCTCTAACCAAAACATAACCATGAACATTAACCATAACCATAACCAAAACCAAAACCATTAACCATTAACAATAACCTGAAAGATAAACATAACCCCTAAACCGTAACCATAAACATAAGGATTAACCATAACCCTAACCATAACCCTAACCATAATCCTAACCACAAACATTAACCATAAATATAACCATAACAATAACCATAACCATAACGCTCAATGATAAACCCTATTCATAACCATAACGATAATGATCAAGGATAACCAATAAAAATAAACATTACCATAACCCCTAACCATAACAATTAATCATAAAAATAACCATAAACCCTAATGATAAACATTACCCCTAATCATAACTATACCATAACCCTAACCATAACCATAATTCTAAACATAACTCCTATCCATAAACCCTAACCATAACCCTAACAATAACCATTAACCATAACAATAAACATAACCCCAACACTAACCGTAACCACAACCATAACCATAATCACCAACCATAATCATAACCAATAACCATAACCATTAACCATAACCGTAACCATTAACCATATCTATAACCCTAACCATACCCCTAACCATAACCATACCCATTAAACAAACCTATAACCCTAAACATAACCATAACAATCAACGATAACCCCAATCATAAACGTTACCATAACCCCTAAGCATAACAATTAACCATAACCATAACCCCTAGCCATAACCATAACCATGAGCCCGAACCATAACAATAACCATAACAGTTAATCATAATCCTAACACTAACCATAACTATTACCATTAACCAAAACCCTAACAGTAACAGTAACCATAACCATTAACCATAACCCTTGCTATAACTCTATCTATAACCATAATCTTAAACATAATGCCTATCCATAACCCCTAACCATAACAATTTACCATAACCATAACCCCTAACCATAAAGATAACCATGAGCCCTAACCATAACAATAACCATAACAGTTAATCATAATCCTAACACTAACCATAATCATTACCATTAACCATAACCCTAATCGTAACCATTAACCATAACCCTTGCCATAATTCTAACCATAATCATAATCTTAAACATAATGCTTATCCATAACCCTTAACCAAAACACTAACCATAACTCCTAACCACAATCATAACCCCTAACCATAAACATAACCATAACTATAACTCTAACGATAACTGTTAACCATAAACATCACCATAACCATTAACCCTAACCTTAACAGTAACCATAAACCCTAAACATAACCCTAACCATAACCATTATCCATAACCATTACCCAAACCATAACCATATCAATCAATGATAACCCCTAACCATAAACATAACCATAACAATAACTATCAAAGATGACACCAAACCATAACAATAACGATTAATCATAAAAATATCACCTATCCATAACCCCTAACCATAACCATTAACGATAACCATAACCCTAACCATAACCATAAAAATTAACCGTAACACTACCCGTAACCATAAACATAAGAATTAACCATAACCCTAAATATAACCATAACCCTAACCATAATCCTAACCACAAACTTTAACCATAAATATAATCATAACAATAACCCTAGCCCTAACGCTCAACGATAACCCCCTATCCATAACCATAACCATAACCATAACCATAATGATCAAGGATAACCCATAAAAATAAACATTACCATAACCCCGAACCATAACAATTAATCTTAACAATACCCATAACCCCTAACGATAACCATTACCCCTAACCATAACTATACCATAACCATAATCCTAAACATAACTCTTATCCATAAACCTAACTATAACCCTAACAATAAAGATTAACCATAACAATAAACATAACCCCAACACTAACCGTAACCATAACCATAATCACCAACCATAATCATAACCCCTAACCAATACCATAACCATTAACCATAACCGTAACCATTAACCATATGGATAACCCTAACCATACCCATACCCAGAACCATACCCATTGACAAAACCATAACCCTAAACACAACCATAACAATCAACGATAACCCCAATCATAAACGTTACCATAACCACTAAGCATAACAATTAACCATAACCATAACCCCTAACCATAACCATAACCATAAGCCCTAACCATAACAATAACCATGACAGTTAATCATAATCCTAACACTAACCATAACCATTACCATTAAGCATAACCTTAACCGTAACCGTAACCATAACCATTACCATTAACCATAACACTAACCGTAACCATAACCATTAACCATAACCCTTGCCATAACTAACCATAACCATAATCTTAAACATAACGCCTATCCATAAACACTAACCATAACACTAACCATAACCACTAACAATAACCATAACCCTAACCGTAACTATAAGCATAACCATAATCACCAACAATAACCCCTAAACATAACCATAACATAAACATTAACCATAAACCTAATTATTACCATTAACCATATCCATAACCCTAACATTAATCCCTAACCATAACCGTAACTAGTAACCATAACCATAACCCTAACCATAACCATAATATCTAACCATAAACAAAAGCATAACCATTAACCATACCCATAATCATAACCCCTAACCATAACCATTACTCGTAAACATAACCATAGCCATAAACCTAAACATAAAAATAATCCTAACCATAAAACCTATCCATAACCCCTAACCATAACCATAACCAATACAAGAACCATAATCACCAACCATAACCCTAACCAAAACCCTAAGAAAACCATAACCATATAACCCAAACCATATCCCATAACCATAATTACAACCTCTAACCATAACCATCACCATAACTGTAACCATTACCCATAAACATAATCATAACCCCTAACCATAACCATTACTCGTAAACATTACCATAGCCATAAACCTAACCATAACAATAATCCTAACCATAAGACCTATCCATAACCCCTAACCATAAGCATAACAGTAGCCATAATCACCAACCATAACCCTAACCCAAACCCTAACGCTAACAAAATCATAACCATAACAATAACCCAAAACACAACCCATGACCATAATCATAACCCCTAACCATAACCATCACCATACACATAACCATAACCATTAACGATAAACATAATCACAACCAATAACCATAACAATTACTCATAAACATAACAATAGCCAAAACACTAAACATAACAAAAATCCTAACCATAACACCTATCCATAACCCCTAACCATAACTGTAACAATAACCATACCCGTAATCAAAAACCATAACCCTCACCCAAACCCTAACACTATGAAAACCATAACCATAACCTTAACCAAAACAAAACCCATAACCAAAATCATAATCCCTAACCATAACCATAAACATAACCATAACCTAAATATAATCATAACCATAACATTTAAAAATATCCATAACAATAACCCTAACCATAACCATAACAAAAGCTATAACCATGAGCCATAACAATCACACTAACCATAACCATAACCCATAACATGTAACCATAACCACAGCCATTTAGGTATAACCCTAACCTGTAACCATTAATCCTAACAATAATCATAAGCCTCAACGATAACCACTAACCATAAACATAACCATAACCATAACGAACAATAATAATTCCAAACAATATCCATATACATAACAAGAAACATTAACCATAACCATAACACTAACCATAAACCCTAACCCATAACCCTAACCATAACGATTAACAATAACCCTTACCATAATCATTAACTCTTACCATAAGCATAACCATTAACCATAACCACAACTCTAACCATAACCATAACCCCTAACCAAAACTATAACCATAATAATTAACCATAACCTTAATTATAACCATAACCCCTACATATAACCATTACTCTTAAACATAACCCTTAACATTACCATAAACCTCAGCGATAACCCCGAAACATTACCATAACCATAACCATTAACCAAAACCATAACCCGAAGCATAACCTTAACCTCTAAACATAACCACCAACAATAACCATAACTGTAACCCTAACCATATCCTTAACCCCTAAACATAACCTCTAACAAAAACCATCACCATAACCATAACCACTGACCATAATTATAACCGTAACCATTACCATGAACTCTAACAATAACCATAACTGTTAACAAACACCATCAACATAACCATAACCATTAAACATAACCAGAATCCTAACCATATGCATAACCATAACCCCTAACCTGTAACCATAATCATAACCTTTAAACATATCCCTAAAAATAACCATTAACCCTAACCATAACACTAACCATAATCCTAACCATAACCATTAAACATAAATATAACAATAACCCTAACCATAATGCTCAACGATAAACCCTAAACATAAACATAATCATAAACATATCGATTAATGATAATCCCCAACTAAAACCATAAACATAACCATTATCAATAACCATAACCATTAACCATAACAATAATCATAACCCATAAACATAAACATAACAATAAATATTAACCATAAATATAACCATTAACCACAAACATAACCCTAACCATAACCGTAACCCTAAACATAACCATTAACCATAACCATAACAAAAACCATAATCATAACTGTTAACCATAAACTTATCCCCTAACCATAACCATAAACATAACAATTAACCATAACACTAACAGTAATCATTAACCCCTAACTATAACCATAAACCATAACCATAACCATAACCGTTAAACAAAACCATCACCATAACAAAACCATTAACCATAACCATAAACATTCACCATAAAAATAAAACAAACCCTAACCCTAACATTAACCCTACCAATAACCATTAACCATAACCATAACAAAAGCGATAACAATGAACCATAACCATCACTCTAACCATAACCATAACCCGTTACACGTAACCATAACCACAACCATTTAGGCATAACCCTAACCCATAACAATTAACGCTAACAATAATCATATACCTCAACAATAACCCCTAAACATAAACATAACCATAACGAATAACAATAACTCACAACCATAACCATAAACATAACAAGAAACATTAACCATAACCATAGCACTAACCATAACAATAAAACCTAACACATAACCCTAATCATAACGTTTAAAAATAACCCTTACCGTAACCATTAACCCTTACCATAACCATTAACCATAACCATAACCATAACCCCTAACCAAAACTATAACCATAAAAATTAACCATAACCTTAATTATAACCATAACCCCTACACATAACCATTACCCCTAAACATAACCCTTACCATTACCGTAAACCTCAACGATAACCCCAAAACATTACCATAATCATTAACCATAGACATAACCTGAGGCATAACCTTAACCCCTAAACATAACCACCAACAATAAACATAACTGTAACCATAACCATATCCTTAACCCCTAAACATAACCACTAACAAAAACCATCACCATAACCATTGACCATAATTATAACCTTTTAACATATCCCTAAAAATAACCATTAACCCTAACAATAACCCTAACCCTAACCATAACCATAAATATTAACCATAAATATAACCATTAACCACAAACATAACCCTAAACATAACCATAACCATAACCATTAAACATAACCGTAACAAAAACCATAAACATAACCACTAATCATAAACATATTCCCTAACCCAAAACCATAAATATAACCATTAACCATAACACTAACAGTAACCATTAACCCTAACCACAACCTTAACCATTAAAATAACCCTCAAGATAACCCCTAATCATAAACATAACCATAATGATCAATGATAACCCCTAACCATAAAAATAACCGTAACCATTAACCATAACCATAACAATAACACCGAGCCAAAACCATAACCATAACAATTAACCATAACCATAAAAATAACCCCTAACCATAACCATTAACCCTAAAATTAACCATGGCTATAACTCTAAACATAACCATAATCCTAACCATAACACCTATCCATAACCACTAACCTTAACCCTAACCATCACCATAACCATAACCATTAACCATAATCCTAACCATAACCCCTAACCGGAACCATTACCATAAACTTTAAGCATAACCATAACCCTAATTCTAACCATAACCATTAACCATAACTATAACAATAACTCTAACTGTAACTATAATGCTCAACGATACCCCTAAACATAAACATAACCATTGACATAACACTACCGATAACCATAATCTTAACCATAAAGCCTATCCATAACCCCTAACCATAATCCAAACCATAACCATTAACGATATCCATAACCCTAACCATAATCATAAAAATTAACCATAACACTAACCATAACCATAACAGCTAACCATAACAACAACCTAAAACATAACCATTAACCATAAACATAACAATTATCCATGACAATAATGCCTATTCATAACCCGAAATCATAAACCTAACAAAAACCATTAACCATAAGCATAACCTTTAACCCTAACAATAACCCTAACCATAAGCATAACCCTCAACGATAACCTCTAACCATTAACATAATCATGGACATTAACCATAACCATAATCAAAACCAAAACCATTAACCATAACCTGAAACATAAACATAACCCCTAAACCGTAACCATGAACATAAGGATTAACCATAGCCCTAACCATAATCCTAACCACAAATATTAACCATAAATATAACCATAACAATAACCATAACCATAACGCTCAACGATAACTCCTATCCATAACCATAACCATAATCATAATGATCAAGGATCACCCATAAAAATAAACATTACCATAACCCCTAACCATAACAGTTAATCATAACAATAACCATAACCCCTAACGATAACCATTACCCCTAACCATAACTATACCTTAACCCTAACCATAACCATAATCCTAAACATAACTCCTATCCATAAACCCTAACAATAACCATTAGCCCTAACAATAAACATAACCTCAACACTAACCGTAACCATAAACATAACCTTAATCACCAACCATAATCATAACCACTAACCATAACCATAACCCTAATCCCTAAAATACCCGTAACTATTAACCATACCCATAACCCTAACCATAACCAAGAACATAACCACAACCCTAAGAATAACTATAACCACTAACCATTAACCATAATCCTAACCATAACAATAACCATTATCATTAACCATAACCATGACCAAAGCCTCAACCATAACCATTAAACATAACAATAACCCTAACCATAAACATAACCCCTAACACGTAATGATAACCATTAACCGTAAACCTAACCATAACCCTACCCATAACCCTCAATGATAAACAATAAACATAAACATAACCATATCCATAATGAACAATAATAAACCCTAACCATAACCATAACCATTAAACATAGGCATAAACCTAACCATAACCGTAACCCCTAGCCCGTAACCATAACCATAACTCTTAACCATAATCCTAGCCATAACCATTAACACTAACCATAACAATAACCATAACCATAACCCTTTCCATAAACTTAACCCCTAACCATAACTCCTAAGAAAAACCATAACCATGGTGGTGCACGCCTTTAATCCCAGCACTCGGGAGGCAGAGGCAGGCGGATCTCTGTGAGTTCGAGACCAGACTGGTCTACAGAGCTAGTTCCAGGACAGGCTCCAAAGCCACAGAGAAACCCTGTCTCGAAAAACCAAAAAAAAAAAATAACCCAAACCATAACCCCTAACCATAATCATAACCCTTACCCATAACAGTTAAAAATAACCATCACCATAACCAAAACCACGACCATTAACCATAAACCTAACCATAACTATTAACCCTAAATTTAACCCTAACACGAACCATTACCATAACACATAACTGTAACCATAACCATAAGCATAAACAATAACCCTAACCATAAGCATTAACCATAAACCTAACCATAACTATTAACCCTAACCATAACCCTAACCATAACCCTAACCATAACCATAATATCTAAACATAAACAAAACCATAACCATTAACCATACCCATAATCATAACCCCAAACCATAACCATTATTCATAAACATAACCATAGCCATAAACCTAACCATAAAAATAATCCTAACCATAAAACCTATCCATAACCACTAACCATAACCGTAACCATAACAATAACCATAATCACCAACCATAACCCTAACCCAAACCCTAACAAAACCATAACCATATAACCAAACCATAACCCATAACCATAATCATAACCTGTAACCATAACCATAACCGTAACCATTAACCATAAACATAATCATAACCCCTAACCATAACCATTACTCGTAAATATAACCATAGCAATAAACCTAACCCTAACAATAATCCTAACCATAATACCTATCTATAAGCCCTAACCATAACTGTAACCATAACCATAGCCATAATAAAAAACCATAACACAAACCCTAATGCTAAGAAAACCATAACCATAACCTTAAACAAAACCATAACCCATAAGCAAAATCATAACTCCTAACCATAACGATGAACATAACCATAACCATAACCTAAACATAATCCTAACCATAACATTTAAACATAACCATAAATATTAACCATAACCATCACCATAACCATAACCATAACCTCTAACCCGTAACCATAACTGTAACCATATCTTTAAACCATAACCCTAACCATTAACCCTAACCATAAGCATAATACTAACCATAACCATTATTCATAACTAAAACCATAATCCTAATCATAACCATAACATTCAGCGGTAACCCCTAAACATGACCATAACGATAACCATGAGGATCAACAATAACCCGTAAACATAACCATAACCATAACTATAACAATAAGTATCAACGATAACCCCTAACCATAAACATTACCATAACCCCTAAACATAACACTAACCATAACCATGACCATTAACCATAACCATTAACCATAACCATAACCATTAATCATACCCATAACTCTAACCATAACCATAACCCTAACAATAACCATTACCATAACAATAACAATTAGCCATATCCATAACCCTAAACATAACCATAACCACTAACCATAACTCCTAACAAAATCCATAACCATAACAATAACCCAAACCATAACCCTTAAGCATAATCATAAACCAGAACCATAAGCAAAACCATAACCGTTAACAATAATCATCACCATAACCAAAATGATAACCATGATCATTAACCATAAACATAACCCCTATCCATAACCATAACTCCTAACCATAAACATAACCATAACCATAAACATTAACCATAACCCCTAACAATAACCATTACCCCTAACCATAACCATAGTCATAAACCTAACCATAGCCATAACACTAACCATAATCCTAACCATAACCCCTAACCATAACACTAAACATAACCATAACCATAATCACTAAATATAACCTTAACCCCTAAACATAACGATAACCATAACCATTAACCAAAACCATAACCTAAACCATAACCCCTCACTTGTAACTATAACAGTAACCATTACCATAACAATAACAATAACCATTAACCGTAACCATAATCCTAACCATAACCATTAGCCATAACTATAACCATAACCCTAACCATAACCATAACACTCAACAATAACCCCTGACCATAAACATAACCATAATCATTAACCATAATCATGACCCCTAACATTAACCATAACCATAAACATTAATCATAACCATAACACTAACCATAACCATAACTATTAACCATAACCATAAGAAGAATCATAACCATAACCATTAACCAGAACCAGAACAAAAACCATAACCACAACCATTAACCATAACCATAAAACTAACCATAACCTTAACCCCTAACCATATCCCCTAACGAAGATAATAACCATAACAATAATTAAATCATAACCCATAACCATAATCATAACAACTAACAATAACCACAACAATAACCATTAAAAATAACCATCACCATAACCAAAACCATAACCATGACCATTAACCATAAACATAACCCCTAACTATAACCATAAACACTACCCAAAACCATAACCATTAAACAAAACCATCACCATAACATAACCATTAACCATAACCATAACCATTCACCGTAACAATAAAACAAAACCTAACCATAACATTAACCCTAACCATAACCATTAACCATAACCATAACAAAAGCTATAACCATGAACCATAACCATCACCCTAACCATAACCATAACCTCTAACACGTAACCATAACCACAACCATTTAGGCATAACCCTAAAACGTAACCTTTAACCCTAACAATAATCATAACCCTCAACGATAACCCCTAACCATAAACATAACCATAACCATAACGAACAACAATAACTCCCAACCATAACCATAAACATAACAGGAAACATTAACGTTAACCATAACACTAACCATAACCATAAACCCTTACCAATAACCCTAACCATAACGATTAACAATAACACTTACCATAACCATAACCATTAACCATAACCATAACCCTAACCATAACCCCTAACCATAAAAATTAACCATAACCTTAATTATAACCATAACCCCTACACATAACCATTACCCCTAAACATAACCCTTACCATTACCATAAACCTCAACGATAACCCCAAAACATTACCATAACCATAACCATTAACCATAACCATAACCTGAAGCATAACATTAACCCATAAATATAACCACCAACAATAACTATAACTGTAACCCTAATCATATCCTTAATCCCTAAATATAACCCCTAACAAAAACCATCAAAATAACCATAACCATTGACCATAATTATAAACGTAACCATTACCATAAACTCTAACAATAACCATAATTGTTAACAAAAGCCATAAACATAACCATAACCATTAAACATAACCAGAATCCTAACCATAAACATAACCATAACCCCTAACCTGGAACCATAATCATAACCTTTAAACATATCCCTAAATATAACCCTAACCATAACCCTATTATAATCCTAACCATAACCATTAAACATAAATATAACAATTACCCTAACCATAACGCTCAACGATAACTCCTAAACATAAACATAATCATATCAATTAATGATAATCCCCAACTATAACCATAAACATAACGATTATGAAAACCATAACCATTAACCATAACAATAACCATAACCCAGAAGCATAACCCTAACCATAAATATTAACCATAAATATCACCATTAACCACAAACATAACCCTAACCATAACCATAACCCTAACCATAACCATTAACCATAACCGTAACAAAAACAATAAACATAACCAACATATCCCCTAACCCCTAACCCGAAACCATAAACATAACCATTAACCATAACACTAACAGTAACCATTAACCCTAACCATAATTTTAACCATTAAAATAACCCTCAATGATAACCCCTAATCATAAACATAACTTAACAATCAACGATAACTCCTAACCATAAAAATAACCGTAACCATTAACCATAACCATAACAATAACACTGCGAGAAAACCATAACCATAACAATTAACCATAACCATAAAAATAACCCCTAACCATAACCATTAACCCTAAACTTAACGATGGCTATAACTCTAACCATAACCATAATCCTAACCATAACACCTATCCATAACCACTAACCATAACCCTAACCATCACCATAACCAAAACCATTAACCATAATCCTAACCATAACCCCGAACCAGAACCATTACCATAACCTTTAACCATAACAATAACCATAACGATAACCATAACCCTAACCCTAATCCTAACCATAACCATTAAACATAACTATAACAATAATTCTACCCATAACTATAATGATCAACGATAATACTAAATATAAACAAAACCATAACAATAAGAATCAACGTTAACCCCTAACCATAAAAATTACCATAACCCTAACAATAACCATTAAACCTAAACATAACCATAAGGATAACCGTAAACATAAACATTAACACTAACCCTAACCTTTAACCATAACCATAACAAAAACCATAACCCCTAAAAAGAACCATAACTATATTATAATTCAAACCATAAGCCCTATCCATAATAATAACCCATAACCGTAACCATAACCATTATCCATAAACATAAGTATAACCATAACAATTAAACATAACCATAACCCTAAACATAACCAACCCCTAACCCATAACATTAACCCTAATCATAACCATTTACAATAACAATAACGTTAACCACAAAGCTCAATGATAACCCCTAAACATAAACTTAACCATAACCATAAGGCCTAACCATAACCATAACGATCAATAATTACACATAACCATAAATATTACTATAAACCCTAATCATGACCATGAACCATAACAATAACCCCTAACCAAAACCATTAACCATAACAATAACCATTTACCATAACCATAACAATTAACCATAACACTAACCATAAACGTTAACTCTAACCATAACCCTAAACATTATTCTAACAATAACCATTAACCATAATTAAAATCATAAGCCTAACCATAACTATAACGCTCAACGATAACCCCTAACCATGAACTTAACCATAACCATAACCCCTAACAATAACCATAACCATAACGATCAATAATAACCCCTCACGATAAACATTACTATAACCCGTAATAATAACTATGAACCATAACAATAACCCCTAACCAAAACCATTAACCATAACAATAACCATAATCATTTACCATAACCATAACCTTAACCATAACCATAACGATTAACCGTAACCCTAACCATAACCATTCAGCCTAACCATATCCCTAACAATAGTTCTAAAAATAACCATTAACCATGACTATAAACATAACCCTAACCATAACTATAATGCTCAATTATAACCCCTAACCATAAACTTAACCATAACCATAACCACTAACCATAACCATAACCATAACCATTAACCATAAACCATGAAACCTAACCATCACCATTGACATAACACTAACTATAACCATAATCCTAACCGTAATGCCTATCAATAACCCCTAAAAATAATCCTAACCATAACCATTAATGATAAACATATCCCTAACCATAACCATAAAAATTAACAATAACCATAACACTAACCAGAACCATAACAACTAACCATAACAACAACCATAAATATAACCATTAACCATAACCCCTAACCATAACGATTATCCATAACCATAACCATGGCAATAAACCAAACCATAACTGTAATCCTAACCATAACACCTATGCATAACCCCAAACCATAAATGTAACCATAACCATTAACCATAATCAAACCAATAACCCTAACCGTAATCATAACCATAACCATAATAACCAACCATAAACTTAACCAGTAATCATAACCCCTCACAAAAACTATAATTATAAAAATAACCCAAAACAAAAAATAACAAAAAATAACCCAAACCATAACTCCTAACCATAATCATAACCCCTAACCATAAACATAACCATAACTATAACCATAACGTTAACTGTTAACCATAACCATTAACCCTAACCTTAAGTGTAACCATTAATCCTGAACATGACCCTAACCATAACCATTATCCATAACCATTACTCAAAATATAACCCTATCAATCAATGATAACCCCTAAACATAAACATAAACATAATAATAGCTATCAATGTTAACACCAAATCATAACCATAACGATTAATCGTAACAATATCACCTATCCCTAAAACATAACCATAACCCAAACCATAACCATTAACGATAACCATAACCCTAACAATAACCATAAAAATTAACCATAACCAAAACAGCTAACCATAACAACAACCAAAACAAAACCATTAACCATAAACATAACCATAAACATAACCATTAACCATGACAATAATGCCTATCCATAACTCCTAACCATAACCCTAACCAAAAACATTAACCATAAGCATAACTTTTAACCCTAACAATAACCCTAAATATAAGCGTAACCCTCAACAATAACCTCTAACCATAAGCATAACCATGAACATTAACCATAACCATAACCAAAACCAAAACCATTAACCATTAACCATAACCTGAAACATAAACATAACACCAAAACCATAACCATAAACATAAGGATTAACCATAACCCTAACCATAACCATAACCCTAACCATAATCCTAAACACTAACATTAACCATAAATATAACCATAACAATAACCATAACCATAATGCTCAACGATAACCCCTATCCATAACCATAACCATATACATAATGATCAAGGATCACCCATAAAAATAAACATTACCATAACCCCTAACCATAACATTTACATAACAATAACCATAACCCCTAACGATAACCATTACCCCGAATCTTAACTATACCATAACCCTAACCATAACCATAATCCAGAATATAATTCCTATCCATAAACCCTAACTATAACCCTAACAATAACTATTAACCATAACAATAAAAATAACCCCAACACTAACCGTAACCATAACCATAATCACCAAACATAATCATAACCCCTAACCATAACCATTAACCATAACAGTAACCATTAACCATATCAATAACCCTAACCATACCCCTAACCATAACCATACCCATTAACCAAAACCATAACCCTAAACATAACCATAACAATCAACGATAACCCCTAATCATAAATGTTACCATAACCCCTAACCATAAAAATTAACCATAAACCCTAACCATAACCATGTGCCCTAACCATAACAATAACCATAACAGTTAATCATAATCCTAACACTAACCATAACCATTAACCATAACCCTAACCGTAACCATAACCATAACCATTAATCATAACCCTTGCCATAACTCTAACCATAACCATAATCTTAAACATAATGCCTATCAATAACCCATAATCATAACCAAGACCATAGCCCTAACTGATAAACATAACCATAACCCTAAGAATAACTATAACCACTAACCATTAACCATAATCCTAACTATAACAATAACCATCACCATTAACAATAACCACGACCAAAGCCTCAACCATAAACATTAAACATAACCATAACCCTAACCTTATCCATAACCCCTAACCCGTAACGATAACCATTAACCATAAACCTAACCATAACCCTAACAATAACCCTCAATGATAAACAATAAACATAAAAATAAACATATACATAATGAACAAAAATAAACCCTAACTGTAACCATAACCATTGAACATAGGCATAAGCCTAACCATAACCGTAAACACTATGCCGTAACCATGCACATAACTCTTAACCATAATCCTAGCCATAACCATTAACACTAACCATATCAATAACCATAACCCTTACCATAAACTTAACCCCTAACCATAACCCCTAACAAATACCATAATTATAACCATAAAAATAACCCAAACCATAACCCCTAACCATAATCAGAAGCCTTACCCATAACCATAACGGTTAAAAATAACCATCACCATAACCAAAACCAAAACCATGACCATTAACCATAAACCTAACCATAACTATTAACCCTAACCGTAACCCTAACCATAACCATAACCCTAAACATAACCATAATATCTAAACATAAACAAAACCATAACCATTAACCATACCCATAATCATAACCCCTAACCATAACCATTACTTGTAAACATAACCATAGCCATAAACCTAACCTAAAAATAATCCTAACCATAAAACCTATTCATACCCCTAACCATAACCATAACCATAACAATAACCATAATCACCAACCATAACCCTAACTCAAACCCTAACAAAACCATAACCATATAACCCAAACCATAACCCATAAGCATAATCATAACCTCTAACCATAACCATCACCATAATCGTAACAATTAACCATAAACATAATCATAACCCCTAACCATAACCATTACTCGTAAAGATAACCATAGGCATAAACCTAACCCTAACAATAATCCTAACCATAATACCTATCCATAACCCCTAAACATAACCATAACAATAACCACAACCATAATTACCAACCAATACCCTAACCCAAACCCTAACGCTAACAAAATCAAATCCATAACAATAACCCAAAACACAACCCATAACCATAATCATAACCCCTGACCATAACCATCACCATAAACATAACCATAACCATTAACGATAAACATAATCATAACCAATAACCATAACAATTACTCATAAACATAACAATAGCCATAACACTAAACCTAACAATAATACTAACCATAACACCTATCCATAACACCTAACCATAACTATAACTATAACCATACCCATAATCAAAAACCATAACCCTAACCCAAACCCTAACGCTAAGAAAACCATAACCATAACCTTAACCAAAACCATAACCCATAAACCAAAATCATAACCCCTAACCATAACCATAAACATAACCATAACCTAAACATAATCCAACCATAACATTTAAACATAACCATAAACATTAACCATAACCATCACCATAAGCATAACCATAACCTCTAACCCGTTACCATAACCGTAAATATAACTTTAAACCATAACCGTAACCATTAACCCTAACCATAAGCATAATACTAACCATAACCATTATTCATAACTGTAACCATAATCCTAATCATAACCATAACACTCAGTGATAACCCCTAAACATGACCATAACCATAACCATGAGGATCAAAGATAACCCCTAAACATAACCATAACCATAACTATAACAATAAGTATCAACGATAACCCCTAACCATGAACATTACCATAACCCCTAAACATAACCATAAACATAACCATGACACTTAACCATAACCATAACAATAACCATAACCATAACAATTAATCATAACCATAACCCTAACCATAACCCTAACAATAACCATTACCATAACCATAACAATTAGCCATATCCATAACCCTAAACATAACCATAACCCCTAACCATAACAACTAACAAAATCCATAACCATAACAATAACCCAAACCATAACCCCTAACCATAATCATAACCCCTCACCATAACCATAAACATAACCTCTAACCCTTAACCATAACTGTAACCATAACTTTAAACCATAACACAAACCATTAACCCTAACAATAACCATAATACTAACCATAACCATTATTCATAACAATAACCATAATCCTAATCATAACCATAACATTCAATGATAACCCCTAAACATGACCATAACCATGAGGATCAACGATAACCCCTAACCATAAACATTACCATAACCCCTAACCATAACCCTAACCATAACCACACCATTTACCATAACCATAAACATTAATCATAACCATAACCCTAACCCTAACCCTAACCATAACCATAACCATAACAATAATCATTACCATAATCACAAAAATTAGCCATAGCCATAACCCTAAACATAATCATAACCCCTAACCATAACTCCTAACAAAATCCATAACCATAACAATAACCCAAACCATAACCCCTAACCATAAGCATAACCATAACCATTAACAATAATCATCACCATAATCAAAACGCTAACCATGACCATTAACTATAAACATAACTCCTATACATAATCATAACTCCTAACCAAAAACATAATCATGACCATAACAATAAACATTAACCATAACCCCTAACAATAACCATTACCCCTAACCATAACCATAGTCATAAACCTAACCATAGCCATAACACTAACCATAATCCTAACCATAATGCCTAACCATAACCCCTAACCATAACACTAAACATAACCATAACCATAATCACTAACTATAACCTTAACCCCTAAACATTACGATAAACACAACCATTAACGAAAACCATAACCGAAACCAAAACCCCTTACTTGTAACCATAACAGTAACCATTAACCAGAACAATAACCATTAACTGTAACCATAATCCTAACCATAACCATTAACCATAACTATAACCATAATCCTAACCATAACCATAACGCTCAACAATAACCCCTAACCATGAACCTAACCATAACCATTAACCAGAACCAGAACAAAAATCATAACCACAACCATTAACCATAACCATAAACCTATCCATAAACTTAACCCATATCCATAACCCCTAACAAAGACCATAACCATAATGAATACTCAAATCATAACCCATAACCATAATCATAACAACTAACATTAACCACAACAATAACCATTAAAAATAACCATCACCATAACCAAAACCATAACCATGAACATTAACCATAAACATAACCCCGAACTATAACCATAAACCCTAACCATAACCATTAAACAAAACCATCACCATAACATAACCATTAACCATAACCATAACCATTCACCATAACAATAAAACAAACCCTAACAATAACATTACTCTAACCATAAACATTAACCATAACCATAACAAAAGGTATAACCATGAACCATAACCATCACCCTAACCATAACCATAACCCCTAAGACATAACCATAAACACAACCATTTAGACATAACCACAACCCGTAACAATTAACGCTAACAATGATCATAACCCTCAGCGATTTACCCTAACCATAAACATAACCATAACCATAACGAAAAACAATAACTCCCAACCATAACCATAAACATAACAAGAAACATTAACCATAACCATAACACTAACCATAACCATAAACCCTAACCCCTAACCCTAACCAAAACAATTAACAATAACCCTTACCATAACCATTAACCCTTACCATAACCATAACCATTAACAATAACCATAACCCTAACCATAACCATAACCCCTAACCAAAACTATAACCATAAAAATTAACCATAACCTTAATTATAACCATAACCCCTACACATAATCATTACCCCAAAAGATAACCCTTACCATTACAGTAAACCTCAACGATAACCCCAAAACATTACCATAACCATAACCATTAACCATAACCATAACCCGAAGCATAACCTTAACCCCTAAACATAACCTCCAACAATAACCATAACTGTAACCCTAACCATATCCTTAACCTCTAAACATAACCAATAACAAAAACCATTGCCATAACCATTCACCATAATTATAACTGTAACCATTACCATAAACTCTAACAATAACCATAACTGTTAACAAAAGCCATCAACATAACCATAACCATTAAACATAACCAGAATCCTAACCATAAGCATAACCATAACACCTAAACTGTAACCATAATCATAACCTTTAACCATAATCCTAACCATAACCATTAAACATAAGTATAACAATAACCCAAACCATGATGCTCAACGATAACCCCTAAGAATAAACATAATCATAATCATATCGATTAATGATAATCCCCAACTATAACATAAACATAACCATTATCAATAACCATAACCATTAACTATAACAATACCCATAACCCATAACCATAACCATAAATGTTAACCATAAATATAACCATTAACCACAAACATAACCCTAACCATAATCATAACCCTAACCATAACCATTAACCATAACAATAACAAAAGCAATAAACATAACCTTTAACCATAAACATATCCCCTAACCCGAAACCATAAACCTAACCATTAACCATAACACTAACAGTAACCATTAACCCTAACCATAACCTTAACCATTAAAATAACCCTCAACGATAACCCCTAATCATAAAAACAACCGTAACCATTAACCATAACCATAACAATGAAACCGAGTCAAAACCATAACCATAACAATTAACCATAACCATAAAAATAACTCCTAACCATAACCATTAACCCTAAACTTAACCATGGCTATAACTCTAACCATAACCATAATCCTAACCATAACGCCTATCCATAACCACTAACCATAACCCTAACCATCACCATAACCATTAACCATAATCCTAACCATAACCCCTAACCAGAACCATTACCATAACCTTTAACCATAACGATAACCATAACCATAACCCTAAACCTAATCCTAACCATAACCATTAACCATAACTATAACAATAAATCTAAGCGTAACTTTAATGCTCAATGATAGCCCTAAACATAAACATAACCATAACCATAACAATCAACGTTAACCCCTAACCATAAAGATTACCATAACCCTAACAATAACCATTAACCCTAAACATAACCGTAAGCATAACCGTAAACATAACCATTAACACTATCACTAAGCATTAACCATAACCATAACCACCCAAAAAACATAACCATACTATATTTCAAACCATAACCCCTAACCATAATAATAACCCATAACCATAACCATTATCCATAAACATAAGCATAACCATAACAATTAAACATAACCATGAACCTAAAGATAACCATAACCACTAACGCATAACCATAACCCCAACCATATCCATTTACACTAACAATAACGTTAACCACAAAGCTCAACAATAACCCCTAAAAATAAACTGAACCATAACCATAAGTCCTAACCATAACCATAAACATAACGATCAACGATAACACCTAACCATAAAGATTACTATAACCCCTAATCATGACCATGAACCATAACAATAACCCCTAACCAAAACCATTAACCATAACAATAACCATAACCATTTACCATAACCATAAAAATTAACCATAACACTAACCATAACCGTTAACTCTAACCATAACCCTAACAATTATTTTATCAATAACCATTAACCATAATTATAATCATAAGCCTTACCATAACTATAAGGCTCAACGATAACCCTTAACCATATACTTAACCATAACCGTAACCCCTAAAAATAACCATAACCATAACGATCAATAATAATCCCTAACCATAAACATTACTATAACCCCTAATCATAAACATGAACCATAACAATAACCCCTAACCAAAAGCATTAACCATAACAATAACCATAACCATTTACCATAAACATAACATTAACCATAACCCTAACCATAACTGTTAAAATTAAAACATATCCCTAACCATAAGTCTAACAATAACCATTAACCATGACTATAAACATAACCCTAACCATAACTATAATGCTCAACGATAACCACGAACCATAAACTTAACCATAACCATAACGACTAACCATACACATAACCATAACCATTAACCATAAACCATAAAACCTAACCATCACCATTGACATGACACTAACCATAACAATAATCCTAACCACAACACTTATCCATAACCCCTAACCATAATCCTAACCATAACCATTAACGATAACCATAATCCTAACCATAACAATTAAACCTAACCATATCCCTAACCATAATTCTAATAATGACCATTAACCATGACTATAAACATAACCCTAACCATAACTATAATACTCAACGATAACACCTAACCATAAATTTAACCATAACCATAACCATTAACCATAACCATAACCATTAACTATAAACCATAAAACCTAACCATCACCATTGACATAACACTAACCATAACCATAATCCTAACCATAGTGCCTATCCATACCCACTAACCATAATCCTAACCATAACTATTAACGATAACCATAACCCTAACCATAACCATAAAAATTAACCATAACCATAACACTAACCATAACCATAATGGCTAACCATAACAACAACCATAAACATAAACATTAACCATAACCCCTAACCATAACGATTATCCATAACCATAACCGTAGCCAGAAACCAAACCATAACCGTAATCCTAACCATAATGCCTATCCATAACCCCAAACCATAAATGTAACCATAACCATTAACCATAATCATAACAATGACCCTAACCATAATCATAACCATAACCATAATCACCAACCATAAACTTACCCAGTAATCATAACCCCTAACAAAAACTATAAATATAAAAATAACACAAACCAAAATATAAAAACAAAATAACCCAAACCATAACTCCTAACCATAATCATAACCCCTAACCATAAACATAACCATAACTATAACCATAACGATAACTGTTAAACATAACCATCACCATAACCATTAACCCTAACCTTAACCGTAACCATTAACCATAAACATAAACCTAATCATAACCACTATCCATAACCATTACCCAAACCATAACCATATAAATCAATGACAACCCCTAGCCATAAACATAACCATAACAATAGCTATCAATGATAACACCAAACCATAACAATAACGATTAATCGTAAAAATATCACCTATCTATAACCCCTAACCATAATCCTAACCATAAGCATTAACGATAACCATAACCCTAACCATAACCATAGAAATTAACCATAACCAAAACACTAACCATAACCATAAGAGCTACCCATAACAACAACCAAAAACATAAACATTAACCACAAACATAACCATAAACATAACCATTAACCATGACAATAATGCCTGTCCATAACTCCTAACCATAACCCTAACCAAAAACATTAACCATAAGCATAACCTTTAACCCTAACAATAAACCTAACCATAAGCATAACCCTCAACAATAACCTCTAACCATAAACATAACCATGAACATTAAGCATAACCATAACCAAAACCAAAATCATTAACCATTAACCATAACCCGAAACATAACAATAACCCCTATACCGTAACCATCAACATGAGGATTAACCATAACCCTAACCATAATCCTAACCACAAACATTAACCATATATATAACCATAACAATAACCATAACCATAATGCTCAATGATAACCCTTTCCATAACGATAATGATCAAGGATAACCCATAAAAATAAACATTACCATAACCCCTAACCATAACAATTAATCATAACAATAACCATAACCCCTAATTATAACCATTACCCCTAAACATAACTATACCATAACCCTAACAAAAACCATAATCATAAATATAACTCCTATCCATAAACCCTAACCATAACCCTAACAATAACCATTAACCATAACAATAAACATAACCCCAACACTAACCGTAACCATAACCATAACCGTAATCACCAACAATAATCATAACCACTAACCATAACCACAACAATTAACCATATCCATAACCCTAACCATACACCTAACCATAACCATACCCATTAACCAAAACCATAACCCTAAACATTACCATAACAATCAACGATAACCACTAATCATAAATGGTACCATAACCCCTAACCATAACAATTAACCATAACCATAGCCCCTAACCATAGCCATGAGCCCTAACCATAACAATAACCATAACAGTTAATCATAATCCTAACACTAACCATAATCATTACCATTAACCATAACCGTAACCGTAACCATAACCATTAACCATAACCCTTGCCATAACTCTAACCATAACCATAATCTTAAACATAATGCCTATCAATAACCCATAATCATAACCAAGACCATAGCCCTAACTGATAAACATAACCATAACCCTAAGAATAACTATAACCACTAACCATTAACCATAATCCTAACCATAACAATATCCATCACCGTTAACCATAACCATGACCAAAACCTCAACCATAACCATTAAACATAACCATAACCCTAACCATAACCATAACCCCTAACCCGTAACGATAACCATTAACTATAAACCTAACCATAACCCTCAATGATAAACAATAAACATGAACATAACCATATCCATAATGAACAAAAATAAACCCTAACCGTAACCATAACCATTAAACATAGGCATAAACATAACCATAACCGTAAACCCTAGCCTGTAACCATAACCATAACCCTTAACCATAATCCTAGCCATAACCATTAACACAAACCATAACAATAACCATAGGCAAACCCTTACCATAAACTCAATCTTTAACCATAACCCCTAACAAAAACCATAACCATAAAAATAACCCAAACCATAACCCCTAACCATAATCATAACACTTACCCATAACCATAATGGTTAAAAATAACCATAACCATAAACGATAACCCTAACCATAACCATTAACCATAAACCAAACCATAACTATTAAACCTAACCGTAAACCTAAACATAACCATAACCCTAACCATAACGATAATATCTAAACACAAACAAAACCATAGCCATTAACCATACCCATAATCATAAACCCTAACCATAACCATTACTCGTAAACATAACCATAGCCATAAACCTAAACATAAAAATAATCCTAACCATAAAACCTATCCATAACCCCTTACCATAACCATAACCATAACAATAACCATAATCACCAACCATAAACCTAACACAAACCCTAACAAAACCATAAAAATATAACCCAAAACATAACCCATAACCATAATCATAACCTCTAACCATAACCATCACCATAACCGTAACCACTAACCATAAACATAATCATAACCCCTAACCATAACAATTACTCATAAACATAACAATAGCCATAACACTAAACATAACAATAATCCTAAACATAACACCTATCCCTAACCCCTAACCATAAATGTAACCATAACCATACCCATTATCACAAACCATAACCTTAACCCAAACCCTAACACTAAGAAAACCATAACCACAACCTTAACCAAAACCATAACCGATAACCAAAATAATAACCCCAAACATAACCATAAACATAACCATAACCTAAACATAATCCTAACCATACCATTTAAACATAACCATAACCATCACCATAACCATAACCTCTAAAACGTAACCATAACCGTAACCATAACCCTAACCATTAACCCTAACCATAACTATAACCATTATTCATAACTATAACCATAATCCTAGTCATATCCATAACACTCAAAGACAACCCCTAAACATGACCATAACCATAACCATGAGGATCAACGATAACCCCTAAACGTAACCATAACCATAACTATAACAATAAGTAACAATGATAACCCTTAACCATAAACATTACCATAACCCCTAAACATAACCCTAACCATAACCATGACCATTAACCATAACCATAACCATTCATCATAACCATAACCCTAACCATAACGCTAACAATAACCATTACGATAACCATAACAATTAGCCATATACATAACCCTAAACATAACCATAACCCCTAAACATAACTCCTAACAAAACTCATAACCATAACAATAACCGAAACCATAACCCCTAACCATAAGCATAAACATAACCGTTCACAATAATCATCACCATAACAAAATGATAACCATGACCATTAAACATAAACATAACTCCTATCCATAACCATAACTCCTAACCATAAACATAATCATAAACATTAACCATAACCCCTAACAATAACCATTACCCCTAACCATAACCATAGTCATAAACCTAACCATAGCCATAACAGTAACCATAATCCTAACCATAATGCCTAACCATATCCCCTAACCATAACACTAACCATAACCGTAACCATAACCATAATCACTAACTATAAACTAACCCCTAAACATAACGATAACCATAACCATTAACCAAAACCATAACCTAAACCATAACCCCTCACTTGTAACCATAACAGTAACCATTAACCATAACAATTACAATAACCATAAACTGTAACCATAATCCTAACCATAATCTTTAACCATAACTATAACCATAAATCTAACCATAACTACAATGCTCAACAATAGCCCCTAACCATAAACATAACCATAAACATTAACCATAACCATGACACCTAACAATAACCATAACCATAACCCTTAATCATAACCATAACCCTAACCATAATCATAAAAATTAACCATAACCATAAATATTAACCATAACCATAAGAAAAATCATAACCATTACCATTAACCATAACCAGAACAAAAACCATAACCACAACCATTAACCATAACCATAAACCTAACCATAACCTTAACCTCTAACCATAATCCCTAACAAAGACCATAACCATAACAATAACCCAAATCATAACCCATAACCATAATCATAACAACTAACATTAATCACAACAATAACAATTAAAAATAACCATCACGATAACCAAATTTATAACCATGACCATTAACCATAAACATAACCCCTAACTATAACCATAAACCCTAACCATAACCATAACCGTTAAACAAAACCATCACCATAACATAACCATTAACCATAACCATAACCATTCACCATAACAATAAAACAAACCCTAACCATAACATTAACCCTAACCATAACCATTAACCATAACCATAACAAGAGCTATAACCATGAACCATAACCATCACCCTAACCATAACTATAACCCCTAACACATAACAATAACCACAACCAATTAGGCATAACGCTAAACCGTAACCATTAACCCTAACAATAATCATAACCCTCAACGATAACACCTAACCATAAACATAACCATAACCATAACGAACAACAATAACTCCCAACCATAACCATAAAATTAAAAGAAACATTAACCATAACCATAACACTAACCATAACCATAAATCCTAACCCATAACCCTAACCATAACGATTAACAATAACTCTTACCATAACCATTAACCCTTACCATAACCATAACCATTAACGCCTATCCATAACCTCTAACCATAATCATAACCATAACCATTAAAGATAACCATAACCCTAACCATAACCATAAAAATTAAGCATAACCATAACACTAACCATAACAGCTAACCATAACAACAACCATAAACATAACCATTAACCATAACGCCTAACCATAACGATTATCCATAACCATACCCATAAACCAAACCATAACCGTAATCCTAACCCTATTGCCTATCCATAACCCCAAACCATAAATGTAACCATAACCATTAACCATAATCATAACAATAATCCTAACCGTAATCATAACCATAACCATAATCACCAACCGTAAACTTAACCAGTAACCATAACCCCTAACAAAAACTATAACAATAAAAATAACCCAAATCAAAAAATAAAAAAACCCAAACCATAACTGCTAAACATAATCATAACCCCTAACCATAAACATAACCATAAGTATAACCATAATGATAACTGTTAATTATAAACATCACCATAACCATTAACCCTAACGTCAACCGTAACAATTAACCCTAAACATAACCCTAACCATAACCATTATCCATAACCATTACCCAAACCATAACCATATCAATCAATGATAACCCCTAACCATAAACATAACCATAAGAATAACTATCAACAATAACACCAAACCATAACCATAACGATTAATCGTAACAATATCGCCTATCGATAACCCCAAACCATAACCCTAACCATAACCATTACCGATAACCATAAACCTAACCATAACCATAAAAATTAACCATAACCATAACACTAACCATAACCATAACAGCTAACCATAACAAAAACCAAAAACATAACCATTAACCATAAATATAACCAAAAAATAATCATTAACCTTGAAAATAATGCCTATCCTTAACCCCTAACCTTAACCCTAACAATAACCATTAACCATAACAATAAACATAACCCCAACACTAACCGTAACCATAACCGTAATCACCAACAATAATCATAATCACTAACCATAACCACAACCATTAACCATATCCATAACCCTAACCATACCCCTAATCATAACCATACTCATTAACCAAAACCATAACCATAACCATAACAATCAATGATAAACCCTAATCATAAACGGTACCATAACCCCTAACCATAACAATTAACCATAACCATAGCCCCTAACAATAACCATGAGCCCTAACCATAACAATAACCATAACAGTTAATTATAATCCTAACACTAACCATAACCATTACCATTAACCATAACCCTAACCGTAACCATAACCATAACCATTAACCATAACCCTTGCCATAACTCTAACCATAACCATAAACATAATCTTAAAAATAACGCCTATCCATAACCCCTAACCATAACACTAACAATAACCATTAACAATAACCATAACCCTAACCGTAACCATAAGCATAACTATAATCATCAACAATAACCACTAACCATAACCATAACATAAGCATTAACCATAAACCTAATTATTACCATTAACCATATCCATAACCCTAACCCTAATCGCTAACCATAACCGTAACTTAACCATAACCATAACCCTAACCCAAACCATTAACCATAACCAAGACCATAACCATAACCATTGAACATAACCATAACCCTAAGAATAACTATAACCACTAACCATTAACCATAATCCTAACCATAACAATAACCATCACCATTAACCATAACCATGACCAAAGCCTCAACCATAACCATTAAACATAACCATAACCATAACCTCTAACCCGTAACAATAACCATTAACTATAAACCTAACCATAACCCTAACCATAACCCTCAATGATAAACAATAAACATAATCATAACGATATCCATAATGAACAAAAACCACCCCTAACCGTAACCATAACCATTAAACATAGGCATAAACCTAACCATAACCGTAAACCCTAGCCCGTAACCATAACCAAAACTCTTAACCATAATCCTAGCCATAACCATTAACACTAACCATAACAATAACCATAACCATAACCATAACCCTTACCATAAACTCAACCTTTAACCATAACTTCTACAAAAACCATAACCATAAAAATAGCCCAAAGCATAACCCCTAACCATAATCATAAGCCTTACCCATAACCATAACGGGTAAAAATAACCATCACCATAACCAAAACCACAACCATGACCATTAACCATAAACCTAACCATAACTATTAACCCTAAACTTAACCCTAACCTGAACCATTACTATAACACATAAATGTAACCATAACCATAACCATAAACGATAACCGTAACCAAAACCATTAACAATAAACCTAACCATAACTATTAACCCTAACCGTAACCCTAACCATAACCATAACCCTAACCATAACGATAATATCTAAACATAAACAAAACCATAACCATTAACCATATCCGTAATCATAACCCCTAACCATAACCATTACTCGTAAACATAACCATAGCTATAAACCTAACCATAAAAATAATCCTAATCATAAAACCTATCCATAACCCCTAACCATAACCGTAACCATAACAATAACCATAATCACCAATCATAACCCTAACCCAAACCCTAACAAAACCATAACCATATAACCCAAACCATAACCCATAACCATAAACATAACCCCTAACCATAACCATCACCGTAACCGTAACCATTAACCATAAACATAATCACAACCCCTAACCATAACAATTACTCATAAACATAACAATAGCCATACACTAAATATAACAATAATCCTAACCATAACACCTATCCATAACCCCTAACCATAAATGTAACCATAACCATACCCATAATCACAGACCATAACCCTAACCCAAACCCTAATGCTAAGAAAACCATAAAGATAACCTTAACCAAAATCATAACCCATAACCAAAATCATAACCCCCAACCATAACCATAAACATAACCATAACCTAAACATATTCCTAACCATACCATTTAAACATAACCATAATCATCACCATTACCATAACCTCTAATCCGTAACCATAACCGTAGCCATAACTTTAAACCATAACCCTAACTATTAAACCTTACCATAACCATAATACTAACCATAACCATTATTCATAACTATAACCATAATCCTAATCATATCCATAACACTCAAAGACAAGCCCTAAACAGGACCATAACCATAACCATGAGGATCAACGATAACCCCTAAACGTAACCATAACCATAACTATAAGTATCAATGATAACCCTTAACCATAAACATTACCATAACCCCTAAACATAACCCTAACCATAACCATGACCATTAACCATAAACATAACCATAACCATTAATCATAATCATAACCCTAACCCTAACAATAACCATTACCATAACCATAACAATTAGCCATATCCATAACCCTAAACATAACCATAACGCCTAACAATAACTCCTAACAAAATCCATAACCATAACAATAACCCAAACCATAACCCCTAAACATAGTCATAACCCCTAACCATAAGCACAAACATAACCGTTAACAATAATCATCACCATAACCAAAACGATAACCATGACCATTAAACATAAACATAACTCCTATCCATAACCATAACTCCTAACCATAAACATAATCATAAACATAAACATTAACCATAACCCCTAACAATAACCATTACCCCTAACCATAACCATAGTCATAAACCTAACCATAGCCATAACACTAACCATAATCCTAACCATAATGCCTAACCATATCACCTAACCATAACACTAACCATAACCGTAACCATAACCATAATCACTAACTATAACCTTAACCCCTAAACATAACGATAACCATAACCATTAACCAAAACCATAACCTAAACCATAACCCCTCACTTGTAACCATAACAGTAACCATTAACCATAACAATTACAATAACCATTAACCGTAACCATAATCCTAACCATAATCTTTAACCATAACTATAACCATAAACCTAACCATAACTACAACGCTCAACAATAACCTCTAACCATAACAATAACCATCACCATTAACCATAACCATGACCAAAGACTCAACCATAACCATTAAACATAACCATAACCCTAACCATAACCATAACCCTAACCCGTAACGATAACCATTAACTATAAACCTAACCATAACCCTCAATGATAAACAATAAACATGAACATAACCATATCCATAATGAACAAAAATAAACCCTAACCGTAACCATAACCATTAAACATAGGCATAAACATAACCATAACCGTAAACCCTAGCCCGTAACCATAACCATAACCCTTAACCATAATCCTAGCCATAACCATTAACACAAACCATAACAATAACCATAGGCAAACCCTTACCATAAACTCAATCTTTAACCATAACCCCTAACAAAAACCATAACCATAAAAATAACCCAAACCATAACCCCTAACCATAATCATAAGCCTTACCCATAAGCATAATGGTTAAAAATAACTATCACCATAACCAAAACCACAACCATGACCATTAACCATAAACCTAACCATAACTATTAACCCTAAACTTAACCCTAACCCGAACCATTACTATAACCCATAAACGTAACCATAACCATAACCATAAACGATAACCCTAACCATAACCATTAACCATAAACCTAACCATAACTATTAACACTAACTGTAACCCTAACCCTAACCATAACCCTAACCATAACGATAATATCTAAACATAAACAAAACCATAACCATTAACCATATCCATAATCATAACCCCTAACCATAACCATTACTCGTAAACATAACCATAGCCATAAACCTAACCATAAAAATAATCCTAATCATAAAACCTATCCATAACCGTAACCATAAAAATAACCATAATCACCAATCATAACCCTAACCCAAACCCTAACAAAACCATAACCATATAACTCAAACCATAACCCATAACCATAAACATAACCCCTAACCATAACTATCACCGTAACCATAACCATTAACCATAAACATAATCACAACCCCTAACCATAACAATTACTCATAAACATAACAATAGCCATAACACTAAACATAACAATAATCCTAACCATAACACCTTTCCATAACCCCTAACCATAATTGTAACCATAACCATACCCATAATCACAAACCATAAACCTAACCCAAACCCTAACACTAAGAAAACCATAACCACAACCTTAACCAAAACCATAACCCATAACCAAAATCATAACCCCCAACCATAACAATAAACATAACCATAACCTAAACATAATACTAACCATACCATTTAAACATAACCATAACCATCACCATAACCTCTAACCCGTAACCATAACCGTAACCATAACTTTAAACCATAACCCTAACCATAACCAAAATACTAACCATAACCATTATTCATAACTATAACCATAATCCTAATCATATCCATAACACTCAAAGACAACCCATAACATGACCATAACCATAACGATGAGGTTCAATGATAACCCCTAAACGTAACCATAACCATAACTATAACAATAAGTATCAATGATAACCCTTAACCATAAACATTACCATAAACCCTAAATATAGCCCTAACCATAACCATGACCATTAACCATAACCATAACCATTAATCATAACCATAACCCTAACCTTAACCCTAACAATAACCATTACCATAACCATAACAATTAGCCATATCCATAACCCTAAACATAACCATAACGCCTAACAATAACTCCTAACAAAATCCATAACCATAACAATAACCCAAACCATAACCCCTAACCATAGTCATAACCCCTAACCATAAGCATAAACATAACTGTTCACAATAATCATCACCATAACCAAAATGATAACCATGACCATTAACCATAAACATAACTCCTATCCATAACCATAACTCCTATCCATAAGCATAATCATAAACATTAACCATAACCTCTAACAATAACCATTACCCCTAACTATAACCATAGTCATAAACCTAACCATAGCCATAACACTAACCATAATCCTAACCATAATGCCTAACCGTATCCCCTAACCATAACACTAACCATAACCGTAACCATAACCATAATCACTAACTATAACCTTAACCCCTAAACATAACGATAACCATAACCATTAACCAAAACCATAACCTAAACCATAACCCCTCAATTGTAACCATAACAGTAACCATTAACCATAACAATTACAATAACCATTAACCGTAACCATAATCATAACCATAATCTTTAACCATAACTATAACCATAAACCTAACCAAAACTACAACGCTCAACAATAACCCCTAACCATAAACATAACCATCAACATTAACCATAACCATGACCCCTAACAATAACCATAACCATAACCCTTAATCATAAAAATAACCCTAACCATAACTATAAGCATTAACCATAACCATAAGAAAATCATAACCATAACCATTAACCATAACCAGAAAAAGAACCATAACCACAACCATTAACCATAACCATAAACCTAACCATAACCTTAACCTCTAACCATAATCCCTAACAAAGACCATAACCATAACAATAACCCAAATCATAACCCATAACCATAATCATAACAACTAACATTAACCACAACAATAACCATTAAAAATAACCATCACGATAACCAAAATTATAACCATGACCATTAACCATAAACATAACCCCTAACTATAACCATAAACCCTAACCATAACCATAACCGTTAAACAAAAACATCACCATAACATAACCATTAACCATAACAATAACCATTCACCATAAGAATAAAACAAACCCTAACCATAACATTAACCCTAAACATTAACCATAACCATAACAAAAGCTATAACCATGAACCATAACCATCACCCTAACCATAACTATAACCCCTAACACATAACCATAACCACAACCATTTAGGCATAACCATAACCCGTAACCATTAAGGCTAACAATAATCATAATCCTCAATGATAACCCCTAACCATAAACATAACCATAACCATAACGAACAACAATAACTCCAAACCATAACCATAAAATTACAAGAAACATAAACCATAACCATAACACTAACCATAACCATAAATCCTAAACCATAACCATAACCATAAAGATTAAAAATAACTCTTACCATAACCATTAACCCTTACCATAACCATAACCATTAACAATAACCAAAACCCTAACCATAACCATAACCCCTAACCAAAACTATAACCATAAAAATTAACCATAACCTTAATTATAACCTTTACACCTAATCATAACCCTTACCATTACCATAAACCTCAACGATAACCCCAAAACATTACCATAACCATAATCATTAACCATAACCATAACCCGAAGCATAACCTTAACCCCTAAACATAACCACCTACAATAACCATAACTGTAACCCTAACCATATCCTTAACCCCTAAACAAAACCTCTAACAAAACCATCAAGATAACCATAACCACTGACCATAATTATAACCGTAACCATTATCATAAACTTTAACAATAACCATAACTGTTAACAAAAACCATCAACATAACCATAACCATTAAACATAACCAGAATCCTAACCATAAGCATAACCATAACCCCTAACCTGTAACCATAATCATAACCCTAAACCTAATCAAAACCATAACCATTAACCATAACAATAACAATAACTCTATCCATAAATATAATGCTCGATACCCCTAAACATAAACCTAACCATAACCATAACAATCAACGTTAACCCCTAACCATAAAGTTTACCATAACCCTAACAATAACCATTAACCCTAGCCATAACCCTAAGCATAGCCATAAACATAACCATTAACACTAACCCTAACCATTAACCATAACCATAACCCCTAAAAGAACCATAACCATACTATATTTCAAACCATAACCCCTAACCATAATAATAACCCATAACCATAACCATTATCCAAAAACATAAGCATAACCATAACAATTAAACATAACCATAACCCTAAACATAACCATAACCACTAACCCATAACCAGAACCCTAACCAAAAATATTTACACTAACAATAACATTAACCACAAAGCTCAACGATAACCCCTAACCATAAACTTAACCATAACCATAAGGCCTAACCATAACCATAACGATCAACGATAACACCTAACCATGAATATTACTATAACTCCTAATCATGACCATGAACCATAACAATAACCCCTAACCAAAACCATTAACCATAACAATGACCATTTACCATAACCATAACAATTAACCATAACACTAACCATAACCGTTAACTCTAACCATAACCCTAACCATTATTCTAACAATAACCATTAACCATAATTATAATCATAAGCCTAACCATAACTATAACACTCAATGATAACCCCTAACCATAAACTTAACCATAACCGTAACAGCTAACAATAACCATAACCATAATAATCAATAATAACCCCTAACCATAAATATTACTATAACCCCTAATCATAACCATGAACCATAACAATAACCCCTAACCAAAACCATTAACCATAACAATAAACATAACCATTTAACAGAACCATAACCTGAACCATAACCATTACGATTAACCATAACACTAACAATAACCGTTAACCCTAACCATATCCCTAACCACAATTCTAACAATAACCATTAACCACTACTATAAACATAACCATAACCATAACTATAATGCTCAATGATAACCCCTAACCATAAACATAACCATAACAATAACTATCAACAATAACACCAAACCATAACCATAACGATTAATCGTAATAATATCGCCTATCCATAACCCCTAACCATAACTCTAACCATAACCATTACCAATAACCATAAACCTAACCATAACCATAAAAATTAACCATAACCATAACACTAACCATAACCATAACAGCTAACCATAACAAAAACCAAAAACATAACCATTAACCATAAACATAACCATAAACATAATCATTAACCATGAAAATAACGCCTATCCATAACCCCTAACCATAACCCTAACAATAACCATTAACCATAACAATAAACATAACCCCAACACTAACCGTAACCATAACCATAACCGTAATCACCAACAATAATCATAACCACTAACCATAACCACAACCATTAACCATATCCATAACCCTAACCATACCCCTAATCATAACCATACTCATTAACCAAAACCATAACCCTAAACATAACCATAACATTCAACGATAAACCCTAATCATAAACGGTACCATAACCCCTAACCATAACAATTAACCATAACCATAGCCCCTAACCATAACCATGATCCCTAACCATAACAATAACCATAACAGTTAATCTTAATCCTAACACTAACCATAACCATTACCATTAACCATAACCCTAACCGTAACCATAACCATAACCATTAACCATAACCCTTGCCATAACTATAACCATAACCATAACCATAATCTTAAACATAATGCCTATCCATAACCACTAACCATAACCATTAACAATAACCATAACCCTAACCGTAACCATAAGCATAACTATAATCATCAACAATAAACCCTAACCAAAACCATAACATAAGCATTAACCATAAACCTAATTATTACCATTAACCATATCCATAACCCTAACCCTAATCGCTAACCATAACCGTAACTATTAACCATAACCATAACCAAGTTGTTTTACTGAACTTCCTAATTACCCAGGTAACATTATTTCCCTTCTCAGATCTTTAATGGGGTTGAAGACTATATAACTATAGTTACTTTTCTCTCATGACTTGACCAAGTTATTTATTATACAAGTCCTAAGCTAGTTAGAATAGGATATTTGTACTTATTGTATATAATTTCGTAGTAGGTTTAGAACTCTCTTACTTAAGCAAAAGGGGGAGGTGTTGCGGGAGGTCTTTCTGCCCATCCAACCAATAGCTGCTGAGATACCAGCCCATTGGGGCGTGGTTTCTCTCCATTCAAAAAGCTTCTACTTCATCCACTCGCTCTCTTGAGTTCCTGCTCTGCTGGCGACTAGACTCCCTTTCTGGTTTTGCAGAGAGCTGTTGTCTGGGATCGTGATCTGTAAGTTTTTCCTATTTAAATAAATACTACCATAATAACAATAATTCCAAACTGGTGTGGCATTGTTCATGGCTTACGCCTTCAACAACTAACATTAACCACGACAATAACCATTAAAAATAACCATCACAATAACCAAAACCATAACCATACCCATTAACCATAAACATAACCCCTAACTATAACCATAAACCCTAAGCATAACCATAACCATTAAACAAAACCCTCACCATAACATAACCATTAACCATAACCATAACCATTCACAATAACAATAAAACAAAGCCTAACCATAACATTAACCCTAACCACAACCATTAACCATAACCATAACAAAAGGTATAACCATGAACCATAACCATCACCCTAACCATAACCATAACCCCTAACACATAACCATAACCACAACCATTTAGGCATAACCCTAACCCGTAACCATTAACCCTAACAATAATCATAACCCTCAATGATAACCCCTAACCATAAAAATAACCATAACCATAATGAACAACAATAACTCTCAACCATTACAATAAACATAACAAGAAACATTAACCTTAACCATAACCATAACACTAACCATAACCATAAACCCTAACCCATAACCCTAACCATAAAGATTAACAATAACACTTACCATAACCATTAACCCTTACCATAACCATAACCATTAACAATAACCATAACCATAACCCCTGACCAAAACTATAACCATAAAAATTAACCATAACCTTAATTATAACCATAACCCCTACACATAACCATTACCCCTAAACATAACCCTTACCATTACCATAAACCTCAACGATAACCCCAAAACATTACCATAACCAGAACCATTAACCATAACCATAACCTGAAGCATAACATTAACCCCTAAATATAACCACCAACAATAACCATAACTGTAACCCTAACCATATCCTTAACCCCTAAACATAACCCCTAACAAAAACCATCACCATAACCATACCCATTGACCATAATTATAACCGTAACCATTACCATAAACTCTAACAATAACCATAAATGTTAACAAAAGCCATCAACATAACCATAACCATTAAACATAACCAGAATCCTAACCATAAGCATAACTATAACCCCTAACCTGTAACGATAATCATAACCTTTAAACATATCCCCAAATATAACCATTATCCATAACCATAACACTAACCATAATCATAACCATAACCATTAAACATAAATATAACAATAACCCTAACCATAATGCTCAACGGTAACTCCTAACCATAAACATAATCATAATCATATCGATTAATGATAATCCCCCACTATAACCATAAACATAACCATTATCAATAACCATAACCATTAACCATAACAATAACCATAACCCATAACCATAACCATAAATATTAACCATAAATATAACCATTAACCACAAACATAACCCTAACCATAATTGTAACCCTAACCATAACCATTAACCATAACCGTAACAAAAACAATAAACATAACCATTAACCATAAACATATCCCCTAACCCAAAACCATAAACATAACCATTAACCATAACACTAACAGTAACCATTAATCCTAACCATAACCTTAACCATTAAAATAACCCTCAATGATAACCTCTAATCATAAACATAACCATAACGATCAATGATAACTCCTAACCATAAAAATAACTGTAACCATTAACCATAACCATAACAATAACACCGAGCCAAAACCATAACCATAACAATTAACCATAACCATAAAAATAACCCCTAACCATAACCATTAACCCTAAACTTAATGATGGCTATAACTCTAACCATAACCATAATCCTAACCATAACACCTATCCATAACCACTAACCATAACCCTAACCATCACCATAACCATAACCATTAATCATAATCCTAACCATAACCCCTAACCAGAACCATTACGATAACCTTTAAACATAACGATAACCATAAGAATAACCATAACCCTAACACTAATCCTAACCATTAACCATAAGTATAACAATAATTCTACCCATAACTATAATGCTCAACGATACCCCTAAATATAAACATAACCATAACCATAAGAATCAACGTTAACCCCTAACCATAAAAATTACCATAACCCTAACAATAACCATTAACCTAACCATAACCATAAGGATAACCATAAACATAAACATTAACACTAACCCTAACCTTTAACCATAACCATAACAAAAACCATAACCCCTAAAAAAAACCATAACCACACTATAATTCAAACCATAAGCCCTATCCATAATAATAACCCATAACCGTAACCATAACCATAACCATTATCCATAAACATAAGCATAACCATAACAATTAAATATAACCATAACCCTAAACATAACCAACCCCTAACCCATAACATTAACCCTAACCATAACCATTTACAATAACAATAATGTTAACCACAAAGCTCAACGATAACCCCTAAACATAAACTTAACCATAACCATAAGGCCTAACCATAACCATAACGATCAATGATTACACATAACCATAAATATTACTATAAACCCTAATCATGACCATGAACCATAACAATAACCCCTAACCAAAACCATTAACCATAACAATAACCATTTACCATAACAATTAACCATAACCGTTAACTCTAACCATAACCCTAACCATTATTCTAACAATAACCATTAACCATAATTATAATCATAAGCCTAACCATAACTATAACGCTCAACGATAACCCCTAACCATGAACTTAACCATAACCATAACCCCTAACAATAACCATAACCATAACGATCAATAATAACCAATAACGTTAAACATTATTATAACCCGTAATAATAACCATGAACCATAACAATAACCCCTAACCAAAACCATTAACCATAACAATAACCATAATCATTTACCATAACCATAACCTTAACCATAACGATTAACCGTAACCCTAACCATAACCGTTAAGCCTAACCATATCCCTATCCATAATTCTAACAATAACCATTAACCATGACTATAAATATAAACCTAAACATAACTATAATGCTCAACGATAAATCCTAACCGTAAACTTAACCATAACCATAACCATAACCATTTACCATAACTATAACCTTAACCATAACCATAACGATTAACCATAACCATAACCATAACCATTAAGCCTAACCATATCCCTAACCATAATTCTAACAATAACCATTAACCATGACTATAAACATAACCCTAACCATAACTATAATGCTCAACGATAACCCCTAACCATAAACTTAACCATAACCATAACAACTAACCATAACCATAACCAAAACCATTAACCATAAACCATGAAACCTAACCATAACCATTGACATAACAATACCTATAACAATAATCCTAACCGTAATGCCTATCCATAACCCCTAATCATAATCCTAACCATAACCATTAACGATAAACATATCCCTAACCATAACCATAAAAATTAACAATAACCATAAAACTAACCAGAACCATAACAACTAACCATAACAACAACCATAAACATATCCATTAACCATAACCCTAACCATAACGATTATCCATAACCATAACCATAGCAATAAAACAAACCATAACCGTAATCCTAACCATAACAACTATCCATAACCACAAACCATAAATGTAACCATAACCATTAACCATAATCATAACAATAACCCTAACCCTAATCATAACCATAACCATAATCACCAACCATAAACTTAACCAGTAATCATAACCCCTAACAAAAACTATAATTATAAAAATAACCCAAAACAAAAAATAACAAAAAATAACCCAAACCATAACTCCTAACCACAATCATAACCCCTAACCATAAACATAACCATAACTAAACCATAACGATAACTGTTAAACATAACCATCACCATAACCATTAACCCTAACCTTAAGTGTAACCATTAATCCTAAACATGACCCTAACCATAACCATTATCCATAACCATTACCCAAACCATAACCATATCAATCAATGATAACCCCTAACCATAAAAATAACCATAACAATAACTATCAACAATAGCACCAAACCATAACAATAACGATTAATCGTAACAATATTGACTATCCATAACCCCAAACCATAACCCTAACCCTAACCATTACCGATAACCATAAACCTAACCATAACCATAGAAATTAACCATAACACTAACCATAACCATAACAGCTAACCATAACAACAAGGAAAAACATAAACATTAACCACAAACATAACCATAAACATAATCATTAACCATGACAATAATGCCTGTCCATAAGTCCTAACCATAACCCTAACCAAAAACATTAACCATAAGCTTAACATTTAACCCTAACAATAACCACAACCATAAGCATAACCCTCAACGATAACCTCTAACCATAAATATAACCATGACCATTAACCATAACCATAACCAAAACCAAAACCATTAAAAATTAACCATAACACGAAACATAAACATAACCCCTAAACCGTAACCATAAACATAAGGATTAACCATAACCCTAACCATAACCATAACCCTAACCATTAACCCTAACCCTTGCCATAACTCTAACCATAATCATAATCTTAAACATAACGCCTATCCATAACCCGTAACCAAAACACTAACCATAACCATTAACAATAACCATAACCCTAACCGTAACTATAAGCATAACCATAATCACCAACAATAACCCCTAACCATAACATAAACATTAACCATAAACCTAATTATTACCATTAACCATATCCATAACCCTAACACTAATCCCTAACAATAACCGTAACTATTAACCATAACCATAACCCTAACCATTAACCATAACCAAGACCATAGCCCTAACCATGAAACATAACCATAACCCTAAGAATAACTATAACCACTAACCATTAACCATAATCCTAACTATAACAATAACCATCACCATTAACCATAACCACGATCAAAGCCTCAACCATAAACATTAAACATAACCATAACCCTAACCTTATCCATAACCCCTAACCCGTAAAGATAACCATTAATCATAAACCTAACCATAACCCTAACCATAACCCTCAATGATAAACAATAGACATAAACATAACCATATCCATAATGAACAAAAATAAACCCTAACCAAAACCATAACCATTGAACATAGGCATAAACCTAACCATAACCGTAACCACTATGCCGTAACCATAACCATAACTCTTAACCATAATCCTAGCCATAACCATTAACAATAACCATATCAATAACCATAACCCTTACCATATACTTAACCCCTAACCATAACCCCTAACAAATACCATAACTATAACCATAAAAATAACCCAAACCATAACTCCTAACCATAATCATAATCCTTACCCATAACCATAACGGTTAAAAATAACCATCACCATAACCAAAACCAAAACCATGACCATTAACCATAAACCTAACCATAACTATTAATCCTAAACTTAAGCCTAACCCGAACCATTACCATAACAAATAACCGTAACCATAACCATAACCATAAACGATAACCCTAACCATAACCATTAACCATAAACCTAACCATAACAATTAACCCTAACAGTAACCCTAACCATAACCAAGCGCCTAAACATAACCATAATATCTAAACATAAACAAAACCATAACCATTAACCATACCCATAATCCTAACCCCTAACCATAACCATTACTCGTAAACATAACCATAGCCATAAACCTAACCATAAAAATAATCCTAACCATAAAACCTATCCATAACCCCTAACCATAACCGTAACCATAACAATAACCATAATCACCAACCATAACCCTAACCCAAACCCTAACAAGACCATAACCATATAACCCAAACCATAACCCATAACCATAATCATAACCTCTAACCATAGCCATCACCATAACCGTAACAATTAACCATAAACATAATCATAAACCCTAACCATAACCATTACTCGTAATATAACCATAGGCATAAACCTAACCCTAACAATAATCCTAACCATAATACCTATCCATAACCCCTAACCATAACCGTAACAATAACCACAACCATAACCCTAACCCAAACCATAACACTAACAAAATAATATCCATAACAATAACCCAAAACACAACCCATAACCATAATCATAACCCCTAACCATAACCATCACCATAAACATAACCATAACCATTAACGATAAACATAATCATAACCAATAACCATAACAATTACTCATAAACATAACAATAGCCATAACACTAAACCTAACAATAATCCTAACCATAACACCTATCCATAACACCTATCCATAACACCTAACCATAACTATTACCATAACCATACCCATAATCACAAACCATAACCCTAACCCAAACCCTAATGCTAAGAAAACCATAACCATAACCTTAACCAAAACCATAACCCATAACCAAAATCATAACCCCTAACCATAACAATAAACATAACCATAACCTAAACATAATCCAACCATAACATTTAAACATAACCATTAACATTAACCATAACCATCACCATAAGCATAACCATAACATCTAACCCATTACCATAATCGTAACCATAACTTTAAACCATAACCGTAACCATTAACCCTAACCATAAGCATAATACTATCCATAACCATTATTCATAACTATAACCATAATCCTAATCATAACCATACCACTCAGTGATAACCCCTAAACATGACCATAACCATAACCATGAGGATCAAAGATAACCCCTAAACGTAACCATAACCATAACTATAACAATAAGTATCAATGATAACCCCTAACCATGAACATTACCATAACCCCTAAACATAACTATAAACATAATCATGACCCTTAACCATAACCACAACAATAACCATAACCATAACAATTAATCATAACCATAACCCTAACCATAACCCTAACAATAACCATTACCATAACCATAACAATTAGCCATATCCATAACCCTAAACATAACCATAACCCCTAACCATAACTCCTAACAAAATCCATAACCATAACAATAACCCAAACCATAACCCCTAACCATAATCATAACCCCCACCATAACCATAAACATAACCTCTAACCCGTAACCATAAGCGTAACCATAACTTTAAACAATAACCCTAACCATTAATCCTAACAATAAAAATAATACTAACCATAACCATTATTCATAACTATAACCATAATCATAATCATAACCATAACACTCAATGATAACCCCTAAACATGACCATAACCATGAGGATCAACGATAACCCCTAACCATAAACATTACCATAACCCCTAATCATAACCCTCACCATAACCACACCATTTACCATAACCATAAACATTAATCATAACCATAACCCTAACCCTAACCATAACCATAACCATAACCCTAACAATAACCATTACCAAAACCATAACAATTAGCCATAGCCATAACCCTAAACATAACCATAACCCCTAACCATATCTCCTAACAAAATCCATAACCATAACAATAACCCAAACCATAACCCCTAACCATAATCATAACCCCTAACCATAAGCATAACCATAACCGTTAACAATAATCATCACCATAACCAAAATGCTAACCATGACCATTAACTATAAACATAACTCCTAACCGAAACCAAAACCCCTTACTTGTAACCATAACAGTAACCATTAACCAGAACAATAACCCTAAACATAACCACCAACAATAACCATAACTGTAACCCTAACCATATCCTTAACCCCTAAACATAACCCCTAACAAAATCAATCACCATAACCATAACCACTGACCATAATTATAACAGTAACCATTACCATAAACTCTAACAATAACCATAACTGTTAACAAAAACATCAACATAACCATAAACATTAAACATAACCAGAATCCTAACCATAAGCATAACCATAACCCCTAACCTGTAACCATAATCATAACCTTTAAAAATATCCCTAAAAATAACCAATAACCCTAACCATAAACCTAACCATAACCATTAAACAAAAATATAACAATAACCCTAACCATAACGCTCAACAATAACCCCTAACCATAAACATAATCATATCGATTAATGATAATCCCCAACTATAACCATAAACGTAACCATTATCAATAACCATAACCATTAACCATAACAATAACCATAACCCATAACCATAACCATAAATATTAACCATAAATATAACCATTAACCACAAACATAACCCTAACCGTAACCGTAAACCCTAACCATAACCATTAACCATAACTGTAACAAAAACCATAAACATAACCATTAACCATAAACAAACCATTAACCATAAACATATCCCCTAACCCGATACCATAAACATAACCATTAACCATAACACAAACAGTAACCATTAAACCTAACCATAACCTTAACCATTAAAATAACCCTCAACGATAACCACTAATCATAAACATAACCATAATGATCAATGATAACCCCTAACCATAAAAATAACCATAACCATTAACCATAACAATAACACCGAGCCAAAACCATAACCATAACAATTAACCATAACCATAAAAATAACCCCTAACCATAACCACTAATGGTAAACTTAACCATGGCTATAACTCTAACCATAACCATAATCCTAACCACAACACCTATCCATAACCACTAACCATAACCCTAACCATCACAATAACGATAACCATTAACCATAATGCTAACCAGAACCCCTAACCGGAACAATTACCATAACCTTTAACCATAACCATAACCCTAAACCTAATCCTAACCATAACCATTAACCATAACTATAACAATAACTCTAACCATAACTATAATGCTCAACGATACCCCTAAACATAAACCTAACCATAACCATAACAATCAACGTTAACCCCTAACCATAAAGATTACCATAATCCTAACAATAACCATTAACCCTAACCATAACCCTAAGCATAAGCATAAGGGTAAACATAACCATTAACACTAACCCTAACCATTAACCATAACCATAACCCCTAAAAAAACCATAACCATACTGTAATTCAAACCATAACCCCTAACCATAATAATAACCCATAACCAAACCATAACCATTATCCATAAACATAAGCATAACCATAACAATTAAACATAACCATAACCCTAAACATAACCACAACCACTAACCCATAACCATAACCCTAACCATAACCATTTACAGTAACAATCACGTTAACCACAAAGTTCAACGATAACCCCTAACCATAAAATTAACCATAACCAAAAGGCCGAACCATAACCATAACCATAAGGATCAACGATAACACCTATAACCTCTAACCATAATAATAACCCATAACCATAACCATTATCCATAAACATAAGCATAACCATAACAATTAAACATAACCATAACCCTAAACATAACCATAACCACAAACCCATAACCATAACCCTAACCATAACCATTTACACTAACAATAACGTTAACTACAAAGCTCAAAGAAAACCCCTAACCATAAACTTAACCATAAACATAAGGCCTAACCATAACCATAACCATAACGATCAACGATAACACCTAACCATAAATATTACTGTAACCCCTAATCATGACCATGAACCATAACAATAACCCCTAACCAAAACCATTAACCATAACAATTACCATTTACCATAACCATAACCATAACAATTAACCATAACACTAACCATAACTGTTAACTCTAACCATAACCCTAACCATTATTCTAACAATAACCATTTACCATAATTATAATCATAAGCCTAACCATAACTATAATACTCAATGATAAACCCTAACCATAAACTTAACCATAACCGTAACCCCATAACCATAACATAAGCCATAATAATAACGATCAATAATAACCCCTAACCATAAACATTACTATAACCCTAATCATAAACATGAACCATAACAATAACCCCTAACCAAAACCATTAACCATAACAAACCATAACCATTTACGATAACCATAACCATAACGATTAACCATAACTCAAACCATAACAGTTAAACCTAACCATATCCTTAACCACAATTCAAACAATAACCATTAACCATGACTATAAACATAACTCTAACCATAAGTATAATGCTCAACGATAACCCCTAACCATAAACTTAGCCATAGCCTTAACCACTAACCGTAACCATAACCATTAACCATAAACCATAAAACCTAACCATCACCATTGACATAACTCTAACCATAACCAAAATCCTAACCATAACGCCTATCCATAACCCCTAACCATAATCCTAACCATAACCATTAACGATAACCATAACCCTAAACATAACCATAAAAATTAACCATAACCATAACACTAACCATAACCATAACAACTAACCATAACAACAAACATAAACATAACCATTAACCATAAAACCTAAGCATAACGATTATCCATAACCATAACCATAGCGATAAACCAAACCATAACAGTAATCCTAACCATAATGCCTATCAATAACACCAAACCATAAATGTAACCATAACCATTAACCATAATCATAACAATAATCATAACCGTAATCATAACCATAACCATAATCACCAACCATAAACTTAACCAGTAACCGAAACCCCTAACAAAAACTATAATTATAAAAATAACCCAAACGAAAAAATAAAAAAATAACCCAAACCATAACTCCTAACCATAATCATAACCCCTAACCATAATCATAACCATAATTATAACCATAACGATAACTGTTAACCATAAACATCACCATAACCATTAACCATAAGCATAACCCTAACCATAACCATTATCCATAACCATTACCCAAACCATAACCATATCAATCAATGATAACCCCTAACCATAAACATAACCATAACAATAACTATCAACAATAACACCAAACCATAACCATAACGTTTAATCATAACAATATTGCCTATCCATAACCCCTAACCATAACCTTAACCATTACCCATAACCATAACCCTAACCATAACCATAAAAATTATCCATAACCATAATACTAACCATAACCATAACAGCTAACAATAACAACAACCAAAAACATAACCATTAACCATAAACATAACTATAAACATAATCATTAACCATGAAAATAACACCTATCCATAACCCCTAACCATAACCCTAACCAAAAACATTAACCTTAAGCATAACCTTTAACCCTAAAAATAACCCTAACCTAAGCATAGCCCTCAATGATAACCTCTATCCAGAAACATAACCATAAATATTAACCATAAGAACAACCAAAACCAAAACCATTAACCATTAACCATAACCCGAAACATAAACATAACCCTATACAGTAACCATCAACATAAGGATTAACCATAATCCTAAACACAAACATTAACCATAAATATAACCATAACAATAACCATAACCATTACGCTCAGAAATAACCCCTATCCATAACCATAACCATAACCATAATGATCAAGGATAACCCATAAAAATAAACATTACCATAACCCATAACCATAACAATTAATCATAACAATAACCATAACCCCTAACTATAACCATTACCCCTAACCATAACTATACCATAACCCTAACCATAACCATAATCCTAAATATAACTCCTATCCAATAACCCTAAAAATAACCATTAACCATAACAATAAACATAACCCCAACACTAACCATAACCATAACCATAATCATAATCACCAAAAATAATCATAATCACTAACCATAACCACAACCATTAATTATATCTATAACCCTAATCATACCCCTAACCATAACCATACCCATTAACCAAAAGCATAACACTAAACATAACCATAACAATCAACGATAACCCCTAACCATAAACGGTAGCATAACCCCTAACCATAACAATTAACCATAACCATAGCCCCTAACCATAACCATGAGCCCTAACCATAACAATAACCATAACAGTTAATCATAATCCTAACACTAACCATAATCATTACCATTAACCATAGCCCTAACCATAACCATAACCATTAACCATAACCCTTGCCATAACTCTAACCATAAACATAATCTTAAACATAACGCCTATCCATAACCCCTAACCATAACACTAACCATAACCATTGACAATAACCATAACCCTAACCGTAATCATCAACAATAACGCCTAATCATAAACATAACATAAACATTAACCATAAACCTAATTATTACCATTAACCATATCCATAACCCAACACTAATCCCTAACCATAACTGTAGCTATTAACCATAACCCTAACCATAACCATTAACCATAACCAAGACCATAAACATAACCATAACCCTAAGAATAACTATAACCACTAACCATTAACCATATCCTAACCATAACAATAACCATCACCATTAACCATAACCATGACCAAAGCCTCAACCATAACCATTAAACATAACCATAACCCAAACCATAACCATAACCCCGAACCTGTAACGATAACCATTAACCATAAACCTAACCATAACCCTAACCATAACTCTCAATGATAAACAATAAACATAAACATACCCATATCCATAATGAACATAATAAACCCTAACCGTAACCATAACCATTAAACATAGGCATAAACCTAACCATAACCGTAACCCCTAGCCCGTAACCATAACCATAACTCTTAACCATAATCCTAGCCATAACCATTAACACTAACCATAACAATAACCATAACTATAACCCTTAACATAAACTCAACCTTTAACCATAACCCCTAACAAAAACCATAACACTAAACATAACAATAATCCTAACCATAACACCTATCCATAACCCCTAACCATAACTGTAACCATAATGATACCCATAATCACAAACCATAACCCTAACCCAAACCCTAACACTAAAAAAACCATAACCACAACCTTAACCAAAACCATAACCCATAACCAAAATCATAACCCCCAACCATAACCATAAACATAACCATAACCTAAACATAATCCTAACCATACCATTTAAACATAACCATAGCCATCACCATAACCATAACCTCTAACCCATAGCCATAACCGTAACCATAACTTTAAACCATAACCCTAACCATTAACCATAACCATAATACTAACGATAACCATTATTCATAACTATAACCATAATCCTAGTCATATCCATAACACTCAAAGACAACCCCTAAACATGACCATAACCATAACCATGAGGATCAACAATAACCCCTAAACGTAACCATAACCATAATATAACAATAAGTATCAATGATAACCCTTAACCATAAACATTACCATAACCCCTAAACATGACCCTAACCATAACCATGACCATTAATCATAACCATAACCATTAATCATAACCATAACCCTAACCATAACCCTAACAATAACCATTACCATAACCATAACAATTAGCCATATACATAACCCTAAACATAACCATAACCCCTAACCATAACTCCTAACAAAATCCAAAACCATAACAATAACCCAAACCATAACCCCTAACCATAAGCATAACCATAATCGTTAACAATAATCATCACCATAACCAAAACGATAACCATGATCATTATCCGTAAACATAACTCCTATCCATAACCATAACTCCTAAACATAAACATAATCATAAACATTAACCATAACCCCTAACAATAACCATTACCCCTAACCATAACCATAGTCATAAACCTAACCATAGCCATAACACTAACCATAATCCTAACCATAATGCCTAACCATATCCCCTAACCATAACACTAACCATAACCCAAGCCATAACCATAATCACTAACTATAACCTTAACCCCTAAACATAACAATAACCATAACCATTAACCAAAACCATAACCTAAACCATAACCCCTCACTTGTAACCATAACAGTATCCATTAACCATAACAGTTACAATAACCATTAACCGTAACCATAATCCTAACTATAATCTTTAGCCATAACTATAATCATAATCCTTACCATAAATATAATGCTCAAAAATAACCCCTAACCATAAACATAACCACAACCATTAACCATAACCATGACCCCTAACAATAACCATAACCATTAATCATAACCATAACCCGAACCATAACCATTAACCATAACCATAAGAAAATCATAACCATAACCATTAACCATAACCAGAATAAAAACCAAAACCACAACCATTAACCATAACCATAAACTTAACCATAACCTTTACCCCTAACCATAATCCCTAACAAAGTCCATAACCATAACAATAACCCAAATCAAAACCCATAACCATAATCATAACAACTAACATTAACCACAACAATAACCATTAAAAATAACCATCAGCATAAGGAAAAACCATAACCATGATCATTAACCATAAACATATCACCTAACTATAACCATAAACCCTAACAATAACCATAACCGTTAAACAAAACTATCACCATAACATAACCATTAACCATAACCATTCACCATAACAATAAAACAAACCGTAACCATAACATTAACCCTAAACATAACCATTAACCATAACAAAAGCTATAACCATGAACCATAACCATGACCCTAACCATAACCATAAACCCTAACACGTAACCATAACCAAACCATTTAGGCATAACCCTAACCCGTAACCATTAACCCTAACAATAATCATAACCCTCAACGATAAACCCTAACCATAAACATAACCATAACCATAACGAACAACAATAACTCCCAACCATAACCATAAACATAACAAGAAACCTTAACCATAACACTAACCATAAAAATATATCCTAACCCATAACCCTAACCATAACGATTAATAATAACCCTTACCATAACCATTAACCCTTACCATAACCATTAACCCTAACCATAACCATAACCCCTAACCATTAACAATAACATTAACAAAAACCATAAACATTAACCATAACACTAACAGTAACCATTATCCCTAACCATAAACGTAACTATTAAAATAAACCTCAATGATAACCCCTAATCATAAACATAACCATGACGATCAACGATAACCCCTAACCATAAAAATAACCGTAACCATTAACCATAACAATAACACCGAGCCAAAACCATAACCATAACAATTAACTATACCCATAAAAATAACCCCAAACCATAACCGTTAACCCTAAACTTAACCATGACTATAACTCTAACCATAACCATAATCCTAACCATAACACCTATCCATAACCATTTACCATAACCATAACCATAACCATCACCATAACCACAACCATTAACCATAATCCTAACCATAACACCTTACCGGAAACATTACAAACACCTTTAATCATAACCATAACCCTAAACCTAATCCTAACCATAACCATTAACCATAACTATAACTATAACTCTAACCGTAACTATAATGCTCAACGATACCCCTAAACATAAACGTAACCATAACCATACCAATCAATGTTAACCCCTAACCATAAAGATTACCATAACCCTAACAATAACCATTAACCCTAAACATAACCCTAAGCATAACCGTAAACATAACCATTAACACTAACCTAACCATTAACCATAACCATAACCCCCCAAAAAACGATAACCATACTATAATTCAAACCATAACCCCTAACCATGATAATAACAAATAACCATAACCATTATCCATAAACATAAGCATAACCATAACAATTAAACATAACCAAAACCACTAACCCATAACCATAACGCTAACCATAACCATTTATACTAACAATAACGTTAACCACAAAGCTCAACGATAACCCCTAACCATAAACTTAACCATAACCATAAGGCCTAACCATAACCATAATGATCAACGATAACACCTAACCATAAATATTACTATAACCCCTAATCATGACCATGAACCATAACAATAACCCCTAACCAAAACCATTAAGGATAACAATAACCATTTACCATAACCATAACAATTAACCATAACACTAACCATAACCGTTAACTCTAACCATAACCCTAACCATTATTTTAACAATAACCATTATCCATAATTATTTTCATATGCCTAACCATAACTATAACACTCAATGATAATCCCTAACCATAAACTTAACCATAACCGTAACCCCTAAAAATAACCATAACCATAATGGTCAATAATAATCCCTAACCATAAACATTACTATAACCCCTAATCATAACCATGAACCATAACAATAACCCCTAACCAAAACCATTAACCATAACAATAACCATAACCATTTACCATAACCACAACCTTAACAATAACCATAATGATTAACCATAACCCTAAGCATAACCGTTAAACCTAACCATATCACTAACCACAATTCTAACAATAACCATTAACCATGATTATAAACATAACCCTAATCATAACTATAATGCTCAACGATAACCCCTAACCATAAACTTAGCCATAACCATAACCACTAACCATAACCAAAACCATAACCATTAACAATAAACCATAAAATCTAACCATCACCATTGACATAACACTAACCATAAACATAATCCTAACCATAACACCTATCCATAACCCCTAACCATAATCCTAACCATAACCATTAACGATAACCATAACCCTAACCATAACCATAAAAATTAACCATAACCATACCACTAACCATAACCATAACAGCTAACGATAACAACAATTATAAACATAAACATAAACCATAACCCCTAACCATAAAATTTTATCCATAACCATAACCATAGCCATAAACCAAACCGTAACCGTAATCCTAACCATAACGCCTATCCATAATCCCAAACCATAAATGTAACAATAACCATTAACCATAATCATAACAATAACCCTAACCGTAATCATAACCATAACCATAATCACCAACCATAAACTTAACCAGTAAACATAACCCCTAACATATACAATAACTATAAAAATAACCCAAACCAAAAAATAAAAAAATAAGCCAAACCATAACTCCTAACCATAATCATAACCCCTAACCATAAACATAACTATAACCATAATGATAACCTTTAAACATAACCATCAACATAGCCATTAACCCTAACCTTAACCGTAACCATTAACCCTAAACATAACCCTAACCATAACCATTATCCATAACCATTACCCAAACCATAACCATATCAATCAATGATAACCCCTAACCATAACCATAACAATAACTATCAATGATAACACCAAACTATAACCATAACGATTAATCATAACAATATCACATATCCATAACCCCTAACCATAACTCTAACCATAACCATTAACGATAACCATATCCCTACCCATAACCATAAAAATTAACCATAACCATAACACTAACCATAACCATAACAGCTAACCATAACAACAACCAAAAACATAACCATTAACCATAAACATAACCATAAAAATAAACATTAACCATGACAATAACCCCTAACCATAACCCTAACCAAAACCATTAACATAAGCATAAGCATATGTTACCATAAGCATAACCTTTAAACCTAACAATAACCCTAACCATAAGCATAACCCTCAACGATAACCTCTAACCATAAACATAACCATGAACATTAACCATAACCAAAACCAAAACCATTAACCATTAACCATAACCTGAAACATAAAAATAACCCCTAAACCGTAACCATAAACATAAGGATTAACCACAACCCTAACCATAACCATAACCCTAACCATATTCCTAACCACAAATATTAACCATAAATATAACTATAACAGTAACCATAACCATAACGGTCAATGATAAACCCTAACCCTAACCCTAAACATAACCATAATCATCAAGGATAACCCATAAAAATAAACATTACCATAACCCCTAACCATAACAATTAATCATAACAATAACCATAACCCCTAACGATAACCATTACGCCTAAACATAACGATACCATAACCCTAAACATAACCATAATTTTAAACATAACTCCTATCCATAAACCCTAACCATAACCCTAACAATAACCATTAACCATAACAATAAACATAACCCAAACACTAACCTTAAAGATAACAAACACCATAATCACCAACAGTAATCATAACCCCTAACCATAAGCATAACCATAACAATAACTATCAACCATAACACCAAACCATAACAAAAATGATTAATCATAACAATATCGCCTATCCATAACCCCTAACCATAACCCTAACAATAACCATTAACGATAACCATAACCCTAACCATAACCATAAAAATTAACCATAACCATAACACTAACCATAACCATAACAGCTAACCATAACAACAACCAAAAACATAAACATTAACCATAAACATAACCATAAACATAACCATTAACCATGACAATAACCCCTAACCATAACCCTAACCAAAACCATTAACCATAAGCATAACATTTAACCCTAACAATAACCACAACCATAAGCATAACCCTCAACGATAACCTCTAACCATAAACATAACCAAGAACATTAACCATAACCATAACCAAAACCAAAACCATTAACCATTAACCATAACCTGAAACATAAACATAACCCCTAAACCGTAACCATAAACATAAGGATTAACCATAATCCTATCCATAACCATAACCCTAACCATAATATTAAAAACAAACATTAACCATAAATATAAACATAACCATAATCATAATGCTCAACGATAACCCCTATCCATAACCATAACCATAACCATAATGATCCAGGATAACACATAAAAATAAACATTACCATAACCCCTAACCATAACAATAACCATGACCCCTAACGATAACCATTACCCCTAAACATAACTATACCATAACCCTAACCATAACCATAATCCTAAACATAACTCCTATCCATAAACCCTAACCATAACCCTAACAATAACCATTAACCAAAACAATAAACATAACCCCAACACTAACCTTAACCATAACCATAATCACCAACAGTAATCATAACCCCTAACCAAAATCATAACCCCTAACAATAAGCATAACCATAACCGTTAACAATAATCATCACCATAACCAAAATGATAACCATGACCATTAACCATAAACATAACCCCTATCCATAACCATAACTCCTAACCATAAACATAATCATAATCATAACCATAAACATTAACCATAACCCCTAACAATAACCATTACCCCTAACCATAACCATAGTCATAAACCTAAACATAGCCATAACACTAACAATAATCCTAACCATAACGCCTAACCATATCCCCTAACCATAACACTAACCATAACCATAATCACTAACTATAACCTTAACCCCTAAACATAACGATAACCATAACCATTAACCAAAACCATAACCTAAACCATAACCCCTCACTTGTAACCATAACAGTAACCATTAACCATAACAATTACAATAACCATTAAACATAACCATAATCCTAACCATAACCATTAACCATACCTATAACCCTAATCCTAACAATAACCATAACGGTCAACAATAACCCCAACCATAAACATAACCATAACCTTTAACCATAACCATGACCCCTAACAATAACCATAACCATAACCATTAATCATAACCATAACCCTAACCATAACCATAGCCAGAACAAAAACCATAACCACAACCATTTACCATAAACATTAACTATAACCATAAACTTAACCACTAACCAAAAACCCTAAAAAAGACCATAACCATAACAATAACACAAATCATAAGCCATAACCATAATCATAACAACTAATATTAACCACAACAATAACCATTAAAAATAACCATCACCATAAACAAAACCATAACCATGACCATTAACCATAAACATAACCCCTAACTATAACCATAAACCCTAACCATAACCATAAGCATTAAACAAAAACATCACCATAACATAACCATTAACCATAACCATAACCATTCACCATAACAATAAAACAAACACTAACGATAACATTTACACTAACCATAAACACTAACCATAACCATAACAAAAGCTATAACCATGAACCATAACCATCACCCTAACCATAACCATAACCCCTAACATGTAACCATAACCACAACCATTTAGGCATAACCCTAACCCGTAACCACTAACCCTAACAATAATCGTAACCCTCAACAATAACCCCTAACCATAAACATAACCATAACCATAACGAACAACAATAACTCCCAAACATAACCATAAACATAACAAGAAACATTAACCATAACACTAACCATAAAAATAAACCCTAACCCATAACCCTAAACATAACGATTAACAATAACCCTTACCATAACCATTAACCCTAACCATAACCATAACCCCTAACCAAAACTATAACCATAAAAATTAACCAAAACCTTAATTATAACCATAACCCCTACACATAACCATTACCCCTAAACATAACCCTTACCATTACCATAAACCTCAACGATAACCCCAAAACATTACCATAACCATTAACCATAACCATAACCCGAAGCATAACCTTAGCCCCTAAACATAACCACCAACAATAACCATAACTGTAACCCTAACCATATCCTTAACCCCTAAACATAATCTCTAAAAAAAAACCATCACCATAACCATAACCATTGACCATTATTATAACCGTAACCATTACCATAAACTCTAACAATAACCATAACTGTTAACAAAAACCATCAACATAACCATAACCATTAAACATAACCAGAATCCTAACCATAAGCATAACCATAACCCCTAACCTGTAACCATAATCATAACCTTTAAACATATCCCTAAAAATAACCATTAACCCTAACCATAACCCTAACCATAATCCTAACCACAACCATTAAACATAAATATAACAATAACCCTAACCATAATGAGCAATGATAACCCCTAACCATAAACATAATCATAATCATATCGATTAATGATAATCCCCAACTATAACCATAAACATAACCATTATCAATAACCATAACCATTAACCATAACAATAACCATAACCCATAACCATAACCATAAATATAACCATTAACCACAAACATAACCCTAACCATAACCGTAACACTAACCATAACCATTAACCATAACTGTAACAAAAACCATAAACATAACCATTAACCATAAACATATCCCCTAACCCGAAACCATAAACATAACCATTAACCATAACACTAACATGTAGGGATGAGCCCCACCCCCCTAGTGGGTGTGCTCGCCTGGGGCAGACTTTGACTCTTAAATAAGGTGCGCAAGCCGGGCGGTGGTGGCGCACGCCTTTAATCCCAGCACTTGGGAGGCAGAGGCAGGCGGATCTCTGTGAGTTCGAGACCAGCCTGGTCTACAAGAGCTAGTTCCAGGACAGGCTCCAAAACTACAGAGAAACCCTGTCTCGAAAAACCAAAAAAAAAATAAATAAATAAATAAATAAATAAGGTGCGCAGATGCTGCGCGGCTCTTGCTTGCTTCCTCTCTCCTGTGCTCCGCGGGAACCTTAGTGTCCGTGAGTAGTTTGTTTACATTAAAGTTATATATATATGTATCACTACTTGCCTGAATTAATTAAATCCGCCTTCAATTGGTGCCCCACGTGGTTGTGATTGATCCACGCAGAGCAGGCCCGGCTCATTGCAACTCTCTCCCGCCCGTGCGCCCGCCCCGAACTCCTCTCGGACTCAGCCACCCAGAGTGGGAGGAGGGCCTGCGGGGCTGCATCAGGCAGCACACGCGCTACGGAGCCCTCATGGGGACAGCCGGAACTCCCTAGCCACCTGCCTGCAGCCTGCAGCTCCGGGCCTCTCGGAGCCCACATCGCCAGACTTAGATTCCGTGCTGCGCACCTCAGGCCACTGCTTTGAGCCGGCCACGGGAGATAAAATCTGCGCTGTGCATGCCTAAGGCCCTTACCAGGCCGCTCAATCGCTCGCTTCGCTGCCGGAGCCGAGCGGGCCCCTAGGTTCACCACCGCCACCGCAGCCTGGCCGGTTCCCTCAACTGCACCTCCCCACCGCAGGCACATTTCTCCCGGCGCCCTGCCACCATTTTGAGCGCAGCCGCCGGAGTTGTTTTGCGTGCCCCACTGTAGCAGCTGCTTTGAATCAAACCCTGCCTCCCTGCCTGCGCCACAGCATTGGTCTGATTCAAAGCGAGCTCAGCACGCAGATAAATAAATCTTGGTTTTGAGTTCCTGTTTCAGACCAGCTCTCCACGTGGAATCAAGTGGACTCTTCTGCCACCTCTGGCAGGAACCAGTCATTGCAGGTAAAAATTTTTTTTCATAAATAAAATGTCGGATAATTTTACAAATGAGAATTTTGACAGTTTCTTTGAGTGTGCCATGTGGGAAATCTTACAAGAGGTGTCTAACACCCCATATCTATGCATCCTTCTGGGATTAGTAATTTTCTTTGGCTCCAAATGGCTTGACAGCAGGGATATGATAGAATCTTTAAGAGACGAATCCAGGATCCTTAAGGCAGAAGCTGCATGTCTCAAAATTATTGAGGACAAATCCAAAATTCTTAAGGCAGAGGTGGAATGTCTCAAAATCATCAGGTATGATAATGATCTTCTCAAGAATCAGCTTGAACTGCTACAGGAAGTGAACAGATCTTTGTTTAATAAGACTCTGGTAACTGAGCAAAATTTAGAAAAGGTTCAGGCCAATATTGAGGAGAAATTCATTACTATGGAAAGGGGAACAGCTGAGTTGGACCATAGACTTCAATCCCTTTCTGTAGGGAAAGAAACATTACTAGCTGATATTAAGGATAGATTTATTACTATGGAAGAAGGATCAGCTGATTTAAACAGTAAATTCCAGCGGTCACTTTCTGAAGGAATTGAAACATTAACTCGTAAATTTCAATAGTCACTTTCTAAAGGAATTGAAACATTAACTGAGAGAACCAAAATGGTTGAATGTGACAATCGAATTTTGTCTAAAACTTGTGACAGATTGGCGGAAAGATTGTCAGTACAAGAAGGCGCGGTTTACGCCATAAAAATTATGTCCAAAGATGAGAACTTATTTCTAATGGACAAACTTCATACTTTAGAATCCTCAATGGAGGCTTTGGAACAGAATTCTGGACAGGAGATTCAAACATTGCAGAAGGCAATTGTGAATAGAATTGAAAAGTTTGAGGAATGTCTAAATTCTTATGAAGAAGAACAAATGGTAGAAAGGCAAATTTTAACTACGTCTGTGGGTAAATCCCTCCGGGAAAATTTCCACAGAGCTCTACCTGCCTTTCCAGTAATAACAACAGAGAAGGTGATTGGTTCCAGAAACCCTAGGGTAATCAAGGAGGATACATGGGAGCCTGTCCGTATGAATGATCTCAAAGAAATTAAACAGGCTGTCATGACTTTTGGGATGCATGCCTCTTTTGTTAAGGAAATGCTAAAATCCTGGGTAACAACAAGCAGAGCAACCTCTATGGATTGGATACAACTGAGGTCTGTGGTACTTGAGAGCAGGCCGCATTTAAAATGGAAATGCTTATTCAGGCAAGAGGCTAGACGTTTGGAACAGCAAGAAAGGGCGAAGGGAGGTAACATTTCCATTGATAAAATTCTAGGTGAAGGACTCTTTTCTGACCCTCAGGACCAAGTTAATCTGGATGAAGATACACTCTTCCTGTGCACTACAGCGGCCTTAAATGTGTGGGACAGAGTACAAGACCCAGGACAGAAAACAGAATCATTTGTCAAAATTAAACAAGGTCAGAGAGAACACTTTAGTGGATTTTTTTACAAAGGCTTACTAAGGCTGTGCAAATAGGGATACCTGACCCAGACACAAGGCGTATAATAATTAAAAATTTGGCTTATGAAAATGCAAATTTGGAATGCAAAAGGATTTTGGGGCCTTTAAGGGTAAGATCAGCACCCTTGGAAGAATGGGTCTTACATACACTGGATGTTGATACATTTGATTATGGCACTGAAGCATGGGTGGAAGAAGCAATTTCCAATAGTAAAAGAAGACATCAGAATACCAAATGTTTTAATTGTGGCAAAATGGGTCATATGAAAAGGAATTGTAAACAACAGACTTTCAGAAATAATAATAATGCATCTTCTAGAAATAACAGAAATAGAAGGACTCAGCCTTCAGGTTTATGTAGAAGATGTGGAAAGGGCAGACACTGGACAAATGAATGTAGATCTACAAGGGATAGACAAGGCAACCTGATACAGACAGGAAACGTGAGAGGGGTCCTCACAGGCCCCCATGGCACACATGGTTCAATCATTTCCAGTTCCAGCGGAGAACGTGCCTTGTCAGGACAATTAGGAAACCCCATGCCTACATGTTACAAGCAATAATGATCAGAAAGATGAGTTACGTGTGTTTTGGCAAACTTCTATAAATGATCAAAGACCTAAGCTGAGAGAATGTGTAAATGGCATTTTTATTATTGGCCTGCTGGACACAGGTGCTGACATAAGTATCATTACCCCAGAATCTTGGCATCCGTATTGGCCTCTTCAGAATGTGAATGTCCAGCTCCTGGGAATTGGAACCCTATCTCGAGTAAGACAGAGCACAAGATGGGTTGAATGTATAGGGCCTGAGGGACAAATAGGAAAATTAAGGCCATATGTAGCCAATATTGTAATGAATTTATGGGGTTGTGACCTATTACAACAATGGAATACCCAAATTAACATTCCTGCTACTTCTAGAGTTTATAGTTCTGAAGATAATATTAAAAGATATTATAAACGGAGAAAACCGGCCATTTGGGCCGTACAAGAACAAGCAATTGAAGTCCCTTCAGAGATACCAACAGCCTTGCCTTTAAAATGGTTGACTGAGAAACCAATATGGACAAAAGAGTGGCCTCTAGCTGAGGAAAAGTTACAGGCTTTAGAACAGCTGGTATAAGAGCAATTAGATGCTGGACATATAGAAGAATCTACCAGCCCTTGGAATTCTCCTGTATTTGTAGTTAAGAAAAAATCAGGTAAATGGAGAATGGTGACAGATCTCAGAGCAATCAACAAGGTTATTCAACCTATGGGCCCTCTGCAATTTGGAATCCCATTGCCCTCTTTGTTACCAAAAGGATGGCCTCTTATAGTTATTGATTTAAAGGATTGTTTTTTCACAATACCTTTACAAAAAGAAGATTGAGAAAAATTTGCCTTCACAGTGTCTACTTACAACAATTCTCAACCTTCCAAGAGGTACCACTGGGCCGTCCTCCCCCAGGGTATGTTAAATAGCCCCTCCTTGTGCCAATACTTTGTGAACCAACCATTGCAAATAATACACAGGAAATTCCCCAAATCCATTATTTATCACTACATGGACGACATATTGTTATCCAATCCAAACATGGATACCTTGAACAGACTGTTTGACGAAATAAAGATACTTTTACCTAAATGGGGATTGCAAATTGCTCCTGAAAAAATACAGAAGGGAGATTCCGTTAATTATTTAGGTTATAAAATAGGTTTGCAAAAAATCAAGACACAAAAGGCACAAATTAGGAGAGATTGCCTACAAACTCTTAATGACTTTCAAAAACTGTTAGGAGACATTTCCAGTCTACGACCAGCTATTGGGATAACACCTGATCTAATAATTCATTTGAACAAAACCTTGGAAGGTGATAAAGATTTAAACAGTCCCAGAGAATTAACAGCTGAAGCAGAAAAGGAGCTGACAATGATTGAGGAAAAATTACAACATGCACATGTGGACAGGGTGAATCCAGAGCTCAATTGTATTCTCGTCATATTACCATCAAAAATTTCTCCTACAGGAATTTTAATGCAGAGAGATGATATTATCTTGAAATGGATTTTTTTACCACATAAACCAAGTAAGAAACTAAAAACTTATGTGGAAAAAGTCTCTGAGTTAATTATAAAAGGCAAGCTGAGACTTCGTCAACTAGCAGGCATAGACCCAGCAGAAATTATAGTGCCTTTCACTGCTGATGAACTGAAGAAATTATGGGAAGATAATGAACCATGGCAAAGAGCTTGTGCTAATTTTTTGGGAGACATTAATAACAACTATCCAAAAAGCAAAAGGCTTAACTTCATAAAGAGAACTTCTTGGATCCTTCCTCGAATCATTCGTGATGCTCCAATAACTGGGGCCCGTACATTCTATACTGATGCCAATAAGACAGGGAAGGCAGGTTACAAATCAGAAGACTTGGGTAAGGTGGAACAAAGTCCTTATGATTCTGTCCAGAAGGCAGAATTATATGCCATTCTTATGGTGCTAAGTGATTTTAAAGAACCTATTAATATAGTTACTGATTCACAATATGCAGAAAGAGTTATTTTACATATTGAAACTGCTGAATTTATACCTGATCATACAGAACTAACCTCATTGTTTATCCAGGTTCAAGATTTGATCAGGAACAGGCTCTGCCCTATGTACATAACACACATCCGATCCCATACGGGTGTGCCAGGTCCTCTAGCACAAGGTAATGCAGATATTGATCACTTATTGATTGGTAGTGTGCTATAAGCCTCTGAATTTCATAAAAAACATCATGTTAATAGCAAAGGCTTGAAGAAAGAGTTTTCTATTACATGGCAACAAGCTAAGGAGATTGTAAAGAAGTGCCCTACTTGCTCTTTCTATAACCAAACGCCACTGCCAGCAGGGGCTAATCCTAAGGGCACCCATAGGAATGAAATCTGGCAGATGATGTGTTCCACTTTGCAGAATTTGACAAATTGAAGTATGTTCATCACACCATTGACACTTATTCAGGCTTTCAGTGGGCAACTGCTTTAAGTTCAGAAAAGGCTGATTCAGTAATTACTCATTTATTAGAAGTCATGGCTATCATGGGTATACCTACACAGATAAAGACAGATAATGGTCCTGCTTATGTCTCTAGGAAAATGAAACGGTTTTTTGACTATTACACTATCAAGCATGTTACAGGTATACCATACAATCCTACAGGTCAGGCAGTAATAGAAAGATCAAATAGAACTATAAAGGATATGTTGAACAAACAGAAAAGGGTGGAAAACACCCCCAGAAATAGGTTACATAATGCTTTGTTAACCTTGAATTTTCTTAACGCTAATGAGAAGGGAACAACGGCTGCAGAAAGACATTGGATAATGGAAAAGTCTACTGAACTAAATCAACCAGTTTATTTCAAGGATGTGCTAACCTCACAATGGAAGCCAGGAGATGTGCTGCGTTGGGGAAGGGGTTTTGCTCTTATCTCCACAGGTGAAGAAAAATTGTGGATACCGTCAAAATTGATAAAGGTTCGGTATGAAGAAGACAAGCCATTTGGAAAAGATAAATAACAATTCATACACAAGGATGACGAGCATACTAATGGTAAGGAACATACATAGGTTGGGGGCAGGGTTCTTTTCTTGTCTCCACAGGTAAATACTGATCTTCAAAAAATTTAAGGGACCCTGAATATTTAATCAGTGATGGATGGAAAATGGTTACAACCCACTAAAGATCGGTAAGTATTTTGTATATATATACATATCTATATGTTTTATTGAACACTTTTTTATAAATATGTAGAGCTGGTTTTGGAGTTGGACTCTGGCCCAGTCCCTCTTCAATTCCAAACCTGTTGATAAGAGATATCTCACAGAATAAGAATAATTATGTACTTGGTAAACTTTCTTCGCTTTTTCTCATATCTGTGTCTTTCTTTATATGTCAGTATGTGTCTTTGTTGTTAATGTTTAAATTTCCCATCACAAACAACAAATTTTCCTACAGTAATTTTTGAAGTTTTCAGGATGAAGATGGGGCCCCACAACATCAACTCAATCTGGTTTTTATGACATTATGATTATATACATATTGTTTTTTCTTCTTTCTTTTTAAGCGCTAATATTAGACTTGGTTTTTGGTACCAACTGCTCAAGACAATTTCGAATGGTGCACATTTTTGACAACACTCTGGCCAGACCTTCTAAAGATACACAGAGACTAGTTACAATTTTCTTGGGTCAAAGGTTAATTTGGGAATTTTATCATCATTTGCTTTCACGGGAGCCCCTAAGGAGAATGTCGCCCCCATGTCAGCTTGAAGCAATCTTAGAGGATGACGTCCCCTCTCCCAAAAGAGTTTGCCCTTAGGGTTAGGGACATCTTTTAGTGGTTGGTTTGGGGTTGAGGGGATGGGGGGATGTTTTATGGAATAAGGGGTATGTTCAAAAAAAAAACAAACAGAGGGGGATTAACTGGTTTGATGATTGGTATTTGTGAGTTACTTATTTTAGAAAATTGTATTGGTACTGTTTCCTGTATATTGATATATTGAATATTGAATGTGAGTGTTCCTACCTCTACTTTTGTGTAAGAGTATGCTTATATTGTATTGATACATCTACCATATTACAATGTACATTTCTACCTCTGATACTATTTATGTAATATCAATATTGAATGCGAGCTCCTTCCATTGTTTACATTTGATATGTAATGACATTGTTTACAGATGAAGATCATTGTCTTCATATATTGCACAGTTTATTCTTTTAATCTTCAAGTTAGATAGGTATTGAGAATTATATGTTTGCCATGTTTATTTGTAGGTTAATCAGGTCTTCTAGATACATAGAGATTATATTCAGTATAGATAGTATAATCTTCAGCCTCTTTAAAGAGCTGTAGAAAATGGCCTTTAATCTAACCTAGAATTCTGTGCCAATGAGACACAGTTACTCCTGGCAACGCCACTCTACTCCTGAGAGAACATTAAGCACCAAAGACACTCCACTGGGAGCTTGTCTTCTTGGTAGAACTGGCCTTTGGGTTAAGAAAAGCCCATACCTCAACTACTGACAAAGTTATGAAACAGGATTGTCTTATCTTGCCAAGACAGGGTAGGATGATTCTAAGAAAGTTCCTTGCATTTGATAATGGCATGTCAGTTATGTTGGGCCTTAGCCAAAGTTGGTTGACTCAACATTGCAAACGAGAATTTGGGTGATTGCCCAGGTAGTCAGTTGTCTCTGTCATTTTGGCACATTTTGGATATCTCTCACTTGTTAAGTAATATTTATTCACTTCTCAGATCTTTGATGGAGTTGGAGATTATATAACTGTAATTACTCTCTATATTATTTAGACTCTTTGAGATAGACTGTCTGATAAAACTTTTGTTCTCAATATTGTTTATTATATTTATTTATTTATTTATTTATTTTTTGGTTTTTCGAGACAGGGTTTCTCTGTGGCATTGGAGCCTGTCCTGGAACTAGCTCTGTAGACCAGACTGGTCTCGAACTCACAGAGATCCGCCTGCCTCTGCCTCCCGAGTGCTGGGATTAAAGGCGTGCGCCACCACCACCCGGCTATTATATTTATTTTGTGTTATTATTGTTTATAGTTGTATTTGGTTTAGTTCTGTCTTATTTAGACAAAAGGGGGAAATGTAGGGATGAGCCCCAACCCCCTAGTGGGTGGGCTCACCTGGGGCAGACTTTGACTGTTAAATAAGGTGCGCTGACTCTGTGCAGCCCTTGCTTGCTTCCTGTCTCCTGTGCTCCACGGGAACCTTAGTGTCCATGAATTTGTTTACATTAAAGTTATATATATATATATATATATATATATATATATATATATATCACTAATTGCCTGAATTAATTAAATTCGTCTTCACTAACAGTAACCATTAACCGTAACCATAACCTTAACCATTAAAATAACACTCAACGATAACCCCTAATCATAAACATAACCATAACTATCAACGATAACCCCTAACAATAAAAATAATTCTAATCATAAACATAACAATAACACCGAGCAAAAACCATAACCATAAAAATAACACCTAACCATACCCATTAACCCTAAAGTTAACCATGGCTATTACTCTAACCATAACCATAATCCTAACCATAACACCTATCCATAACCACTTACCATAACCCAAACCATCACCATAACCATAACCATTAACAATAATACTAACCATAACTCCTAACCGGAACCATTACCATAACCTTTAACCATAACCATAACCATAAAGAAAACCCTAACCCTAATCCTAACCATAACCATTAACCATAACTATAAGAACAACTCTAACCGTAACTATAATGCTCAACGATACCCCTAAACATAACCATAACCATAACAATCAACGTTAACCCCTAACCATAAAGATTACCATAACCCTAACGATAACCATTAACCCTAACCATAACCCTAAGCATAACTGTAAATATAACCATTAACATTAACCCTAACCATTAACCATAAACATAACCATAACCCCTAAAAAAACCATAACCACACTATAATTCAAACCATAACCCCTAACTATAAGAATAACCCATAACCATAAACATAACCATAACCATTATCCATAAACATAAGCATGACCATAACAATTAAATATAACCATAACCCTAAACATAACCATAATCACTAACCCATAACCATAACCCTAACCATAACCATTTACACTAACAATAACATTAACCACAAAGCTCAACGATAACCCCTAACCATAAAATTAACCATAACCATAAGGCCTAACCATAACCATAAACATAACGATCAATGATAACACCTAACCATAAATATTACTATAACCCCTAATCATGAACATGAACCATAACAATAACCCCTAACCAAAACCATTAACCATAACAATAACGATTTACAATAACCATAACAATTAACCATAACACTAACCATAACTGTTAACTCTAACCATAACCCTAACAATTATTCTAACAATAACTATTAACCATAATTATAATCATAAGCCTAAACATAACTATAACACTCAACGATAACCCCTAACCATAAACTTAACCATATCCATAACCCCTAACAATAACCATAACCATAACGATCAATAATAACCCCTAACCATAAACATTACTATAACCCCTAATCATAACCATGAACCCTAACAATAACCCCTAACCAAAACCATTAACCATAACAATAACCATTTACCATAACCATAACGATTAACCATAACCCTAACCATAACCGTTAAACATAACCATATCCCTAACCATAATTCTAATAATAACCATTAACCATGACTATAAACATAACCCTAACCATAACTATAATGCTTAACAATAACCCCTAACCATAAACTAAGCCATAACCATAACCACTAACCATAAACATAACCATTAACCATAAACCATAAAACCAAACCATCACCATTGACATAACACTAACCATAACCATAATCCTAACCATAACGCCTATCCATAACCCCAAACATGATCCTAACCATAACCATTAACGATAACTATAACCCTAACCCTAACCTTAAGTATTAACCATATCCATAACACTAACCATAACAGCTAACCATAACAACAATTATAAACATAAACATTAACCATAACCCCTAACTATGACGATATCCATAACCATAACCATAGCCATAAACCAAACCATAACCGTAATCCTAACGATAACACCTATCCATAACGCCAAACCATAAATGTAACCATAACCATTAACCATAATCATAACAATAACCATAACCGTAATCATAACCATAACAATATTCACCAACCAAAAATTGAACCAGTAACCATAAACCCTAAAAAAAACTATAACTATAAAAATAACCCAAACCAAAAAATAAAAAAATAAACCAAACCATAGCTCCTAACCATAATCCTAACCCTTAACCATAAACATAAACATAACGATAAATGTTAACCATAACCATCACCATAAACTTTAACCCTAACCTTAACCATTAATCCTAAACATAACCCTAACCATAACAATTATCCATAACCATTACCCAAACCATAACCATATCAATCAATGATAACCCCTAACCATAAACATAACCATAACAATAACTATCAACAATAACACCAAACCATAACCAAAATGATTAAACGTAACAATATCGCCTATCCATAACCCCTAAACATAACCCTAAACATAACCATTACCAATAACCATAACCCTAACCATAACCATAAAATAACCATAAAAATTAACCATAACCATAACACTAACCATAATCATAACAACTAACCATAACAACAACCAAAAATAAACCATTAACCATAAACATAACCATAAAAATAATCATTAATCATGAAAATAACGCCTATCCATAACCCCTAACCATAACCCTAACCAAAATCATTGACCTTAAGCATAACTTTTAACCCTAACAATAACCCTAACCATAAGCATAGCCCTCAATGATAACCTCTAACCAGAAACATAACCATGAACATTAGCCATAACCATAACCAAAACCAAAACCATTAACCATAACCCGAAACATAAACATAACCCCTATACCGTAACCATCAACATAAGGATTAACCATAACCCTAACCATAATCCTAAGCACAAACATTAACCATAAATATAACCATAAAAATAACCATAACCATAATGCTCAATGATAACCCCTATCCATAACCATAACCATAACCATAATGATCAAGGATAACCCATAAAAATAAACATTACCATAACCCCTAACCATAACAATTAATCATAACAATAACCATAACCCCTAACTATAACCATTACCCCTAACCATAACCCTAACCCTAATCCTAACCATAACCATTAACCTGACTATAACAATAACTCTAACCGTAACTATAATGCTCAACGATACCCCTCAACATAACCATAACAATCAAATGAACCCCTAACCTAAAGATTACCATAACACTAACAATAACCATTAATCCTAACCATAACCCTAAGCATAACTGTAAACATAACCATTAACACTAACCCTAACCATTAACCATAACCATAACCATAACCATACTATAATTCAAACCATAACCCCTAACCATAATAATAACCCATAACCATAACCATTATCCATAAACATAAGCATAACCATAACAATTAAACATAACCATAACCCTAAACATAAACATAACCACTAAACCATAACCATAACCTGTTGCAGGAGGTCTTTCTGCCCCTCCAACCAATAGCTGCTGAGTACAAATCATAATCAGGTTTTGTATCCAGGTACAAAACATAATCAGGAACAGGCTTTGTCTGATGTACATAACACACATCCGGTCCCATACAGGTCTGCCTGGTCCTCTAGCACAAGGCAACACTGAGATTGATCAATTATTGATTGGAAGCGTGTTGCAGGCCTCGGAATTTCATAAAAAGCATCATGTCAATAGTAAAGGCCTAAAGAAAGAATTTTGCATTACTTGGCAACAAGCTAAGGACATTATAAAGAGATGTCCTACTTGTTCTTTCTATAATCAAACACCGTTGCCTGCAGGGAGTAACCCAAAGGGTACTAAGAGAAATGAAATCTGGCAGATGGATGTGTTCCACTTTATGGAATTTGGTAAATTAAAATATGTACACCACACCATAGACACGTATTCAGGTTGTCAATGGGCTACTGCCCGGAGCTCAGAAAAGGCAGATTCAGTAATCACACATTTATTGGAAGTTATGGCCATCATGGGTATACCTGCACAGATAAAGACAGATAGTGGTCCAGCATATGTATCTAAGAAAATGAATCGCTTTTTTGATTATTATAATATAAAACACATTACAGGTATACCAAATAATCCTACAGGTCAGGCAGTTATAGAAAGATCAAATCGTACTATAAAGGATATGCTGAACAAACAGAAAGGGCCCGAAAATACCCCCAGAAATAGATTACATAATGCTTTATTAACCTTGAATTTTCTTACCGCTAATGAGAAGGAATGACAGCAGCAGAAAGACATTGGATAATGGAAAAGTCTGCTGAACTAAATCAACCGATTTATTTCAAAGATGTGCTGACCTCTCAATGGAAGCCAGGAGATGTGCTACGTTGGGGAAGGGGTTTTGCTCTTGTTTCCACAGGAGAAGAAAAATTGTGGATACCATCAAAATTAATAAAGTTTCGATTTGAAGAGGAGAAACCTCTTGGAAAGGAGAAATGACAACTCATCCACAATGATATTCATACAGGTGGTAAGTAAAACATATAGAATGGGGGCAGGGTTCTGTTCTTATCTCCACAGGAAAACACTCATTAAACCATATTTCTAAATTTATAGAGCTGGTTTTGAAGTTGGACTCCAGCTCAGTCCCGCTCCAATTCCAAGCCTGTTAGTAAGAGAAAAACCCAGAGATTCTGGAGGTTCTGTCTCATGTCAAGAGCCGTGATATGGGACAGAAAGAAATATGAGTTTAGAAAACATCTTTGCTTTTCTTCATATCTATCATACCTTTCATTGAATATATCTATTATGCCTTTCATTGAATATATGTATATATATATATGCCTATATATGTCTATATGATTAATGTTTAAGTTTTTTACAATAAACAATGAGTCTTTTCTGAAGTGACATTTGAAGTTTCCAGGAAGAAGATGGAGCCCCACAACGACAACTCTACCTGGTTGATATGACGTCATGATACTGATAGTGCTACTACAAGACCTGTTTTGGGTATCAGCTGCACAAGAAGATCCCAACTTGGTTAGCTGAAATGGTGCACATCTTGTACAACATTCTGGCCAGACCTCCACAAAATACTCAGAGACTATTTGCAATTTTAAAAGACATTGGTCTTGAAATTTAACCATCATTTTGCTTTCACAGGATCCCCCAGAAAGAACATCGCCCCCATGACAGCTGGAAGTAATTCTAGAGGACGATGTCCCCTCTCCCAGTAAAGTTTGCCCCTGGGTTTAGGGACATCATTTAGGGGTTGGGAAGTTGGGGGAGGAATTTTATAAGCTCAGGGATCATTTTGGAAAAAAAAAGAGGGTGATGGGATAATAGATTTGTAATTGTGAGTTACAATTTTTAGACAAACATATTGGTATTGATACTTGTATATTGATACAAAGTTAAATTATATTGACTATTGTATGCATGCATGTTTCTACCTCTGTTTAAAATATTTTTTATGTATTGACATATATTGTATCGATATTTACCATATTGCAATGTATATTTGTACATTGTTTATATTTGGAAGTCATTATCCTCATTTGTTACACAGATGTTTATTGTCTTAGTCTTTAAGTTAGATAGATATTGAGAATTATATAGATTAATAGTCATCTAAGTTTGCCATTTATAATTAGACTAATTAGGTTATTTAGATATATAGAGATTATACTCAGTATAGATAGATGATCTTCAACCTCTTCAAAGAGCTGTAGAAAATGGCCTTTAATCTAACTCAGAGTTTTGTGGTAGTGAGACACAATTGCTCCTGGCAACACCGCTCTATTCCCGAGAGAATGTTGAGCACCAAAGACACTCCACCTGGAGCCTTTCTTTTTGACAGAACTGGCCTTGGGGCAAAGAAATGCCCATACCTTAACCACTGACAGAGATACAGAGCGTGCATCAATGGATAAAACAGGACTGTCATATCCTGCCAAGACAGGGTAAGATAGTTTTGAAAAGTTGCTTGCCTTTGAAAATGGTATATCAGTTATGTTAGGCCTTAGCCAAAGTTGGTTGCTTCAACGCTGCAAATGTGACTTTGGGTGATTGCCCAGGTAGCTAGTTGTCCCTGTGATTTGTTGCAGGTTTTGGAAGTTGTTTTACTGAACTTCCTAATTACCCAGGTAACATTATTTCCCTTCTCAGATCTTTGATGGGGTTGAAGACTATATAATTATAGTTACTTTTCTCTCATGACTTGGCCAAGTTATTTATTATACAAGTCCTAAGCTAGTTAGAATAGGATATTTGTACTTATTGTATATAATTTCATAGTAGGTTTAGAATTCTCTTACTTAAACAAAAGGGGGAGGTGTTGCAGGAGGTCTATCCGCCCCTCCAACCAATAGCTGCTGAGATACCAGCCCATTAGGGCGTGGTTTCTCTCCATTCATAAAGCCCCTATTTCCTTCCACTCGCTCTCTCTTGACTTCCTGCTGGTCTGGCGACTAGACTCTTTTTCTAATTGTGCAGAGAGCTGTTGTCTGGGATCGTGATCTGTAAGTTTTTCCTCTTTAAATAAATACTTCCCTAGTAATAGTAATTCCAAACTGGTGTGGCATTGTTCGTGGCTTACGCCTTTAATAACCCTAACCATAAACATTTACACTAACAATAACGTTAACCACAAAGCTCAACGAAGAGCCCTAACCATAAACTTAACCATAACCATAAGACCTAACCATAACCATAACCATAACCATAACAATCAACGATAACACCTAAACATAAATATTACTATAACCCCTAATCATGACCATGAACCATAACAATAACCCCTAACCAAAACCATTAACCATAACAATAACCATAACCATTTACCATAACCATAACCATAATAATTAACCATAACACTAACCATAACCATTAACTCTACGCATAACCCTAACCATTATTCTAACAGTAACCATTAACCATAAATATAATCATAAGCCTAACCATAACTTTAAAACTCAACCATAACCCTTAACAATAAACTTAACCATAACCGTAACCCCTAACAATAACCATAACCATAACGATCAATAATAACCCCTAACCATAAACATTAATATAACCCCTAATCATAACCATGAACCATAACAATAACCCCTAAACAAAACCATTAACCATAGCAATAACCATAACCATTTACCATAACCATAACATTAACCATAACCATAACGATTAACCATAACTCTAACCATAACCGTTAAACCTAACGATATCCCTAACCATAATTCGAACAATAACCATTAACCATGACTATAAACATAACCCTAACCATAACTATAATTCTCAACAATAACCCCTAACTATAAACTTAGCCATAACCATAACCATAACCATCAATCATAAACCATAAAACCTAACCATCACCATTGACATAACACTAACCATAACGATAATCCAAACCATAACACCTATCCAAAACCCCTAACCATAATCCGAAACATAACGGTTAACGATAACCATAACCATAACCATAAAAATTAACCATAACCATAACACTAACCATAACAGCTAATTATATCAACAACCATAAACATAACCATTAACCGTAACCCCTAAACATAACAATTATTCATAACCATAACCATAGACATAAACCAAACCATAATCCTAATCCTAAACATAACGCCTATCCATAACCCCAAACCATAAATGCAACAATAACCATTAACCATAATCATAACAATAACCCTAACTGTAAAAATAACCATAACCATAATCACCAACCATAATCATAACCCCTAACCATAACCATAACCATTAACCATAACTGTAAACATTAACCATATCCATAAACCTAACCATACCCCTAACCATAACCATACCCATTAACCAAAACCATAACCCTAAATATAACCATAACAATCAATGATAACCCCTAATCATAAACGTTACCATTACCCCTAACCATACCAATTAACCATAACCATAACCCCTAAACATAACTATAACCATGAGCCCTAACCGTAACAATAACCATAACAGTTAATCATAATCCTAACACTAACCATAACCATTACCATTAACCATAACCCTAACCGTAACCATAAACATAACCACTAGCCATAACCCTTGCCATAACTCTAAACATAACCATAATCTTAAACATAACGCCTATCCATAACCCCTAACCATAACACTAACCATAACCATTAACAATAACCATAACACTCACCGTAACCATAAGCATAGCCATAATCACCAACAATAACCCCTATCCATAACCATAACATAAACATTAACCATAAACCTAATTATTACCATTAACCATATCCATAATCCTAAACCTAATCCCTAACCATAACCGTAATTACTAACCATAACCCTAACCATAACCATTAACCATAACCAAGACCCTAACCATAACCATTAAACATAACCATAATCCTAAGAATAATTATAACCATTAACCATAATCCTAACCATAACAATAACCATCACCATTAACCATAACCATGACCAAAGCCTCAACCATAATCATTAAATGTAACCATAACCCTAACCATAACCATAACCCCTAACCCGTAATGATAACCATTAACCATAAACCTAACCATAACCCTAACCATAACCATCAATGATAAACAATAAACATAAACATAACCATATCCATAATGAACAATAATAAACCATAACCGTAACCATAACCATTAAACATAGGCATCAACCTAACCATAACAGTAACCTCTAGCCCGTAGCAATAACCATAACTCTTAACCATAATCCTAGCCATAACCATTAACACTAACCGTAACAATAACCATAACTATAAATCTTATCATAAAATTAACCCCTAACCATAACCCCTAACAAAAACTATAACCATAAAAATAACCCAAACCATAACCCCTAACCATAATCATAACCCTTACCCATAATCATAATGGTTAAAAATAACCTTCACCACAACCGTGACCATTACCCATAAACCTAACCATAACTATTAACCCTAAACTTAACCCTAACCCGAACCATAACCATAACACATAACCGTAACCATATCCATAAACAATAACACTAACCATAACCATTAACCATAAACTTAACCATAACTATTAACCCTAACCGTAACCCTAAACATAACCATAACCCTAACCATAACCATAATATCTAAACATAAACAAAACCATAACCATTAACCATACCCATAATCATAAACCCTAACCATAACAATTACTTGTAAACATAACCATAGCAATAAACTTAACCATAAAAATAATCGTAACCGGGCTGGATAGATGGCTCAGAGGTTAAGAGCACTGGCTGCTCTTCCAGAGGTCCTGAGTTCAATTCCCAGCAACCACATGGTGGCTCACCACCATCTTTACTGAGATCTGGCGCCCTCCTCTGGCGTGCGGGCATACATGGAGGCAGAATGTTGTATACATAATAAATAAATAAATCTTTAAAAAAAAAGAAGTAAAAATAATCCTAACCATAAAACCTATCCATAACCCCTAACCATAACTGTAACAATGACCCTAAACATAATCACCAACCATAACCCTAACCCAAACCCTAATGCTAACAAAATCATAACCATAACAATAACACAAAACACAACCCATAACCATAATCATAACCCCTAACCATAACCATCACCATAAACATAACATAACCATTAACGATAAAGATTATCATAACCAATAACCATAACAATTACTCATAAACATAAAAATAGCCATAACACTAAACATAACAATAATCCTAACCATAACACCTATCCATAACCCCTAACCATAACTGTAAACATAATCATACCCATAATCACAAACCATAACCCTAAACCAAACCCGAATGCTAAGAAAACCATAACCATGATCTTAACCAAAACCATAACCCATAACCAAAATCATAACCCCTAACCATAACCATAAACATAACCATAACCTAAACATAATCCTAACCATAACATTTAAACATAACCCTAACCATAACCATCAGCATAACCATAACCATAAGGTCTAACCTGTAACCATAACCGTAACCATAACTTTAAACCATAACCTGAACCATTAAGCTAACCATAAGCATAATACTGACCATAACCATTATTCATAACTATAACCATAATCCTAATCATAACCATAACACTCAATGATAACCTTTAAACATGACCATAACCATAACCATAACCATGAGGATCTACGACAATCCCTAAACGTAACCATAAGCATAACTATAAGTATCAACGATAACCCCAAACAATAAACATGTCCATAACACCTAAAAATAAACCTAACCATAACCATGACCATTAACCATAACCATAAACATAACCATGAATCATAACCATAACCCTAACTATAACCATAACCCTAACAATGACCATTACCATAACAATAACATTTAGCCATGTCCATAACCCTAAACATCACCATAAACCCTAACCATAACTCCTAACAAAATCCATAAGCATAACAATAACCCAAACCCTAACCCCTAACCATAATCATAACCCCTAACCATAAGCATAACCATAACCATTAACAATAATCATCACCATAACCAAAACAATGACCATGATCATTAAACATAAACATAACCCCTCTCCATAACCATAACTCCTAACCATAAACATAATCATAAGCATAACCATAAACATTAACCATAACCGCTTACAATAACCATTACCCATAACCATAACCATAGTCATAAACCTAACCATAGACATAACACTAACCATAATCATAACCCCTAAACATAACCATTAACGATAACAATAACCATAAAAATTAACCATAACCATAGACATAACACTAACCATAATCATAACCCCTAAACATAACCATTAACGATAACAATAACCATAAAAATTAACCATAACCATAGACATAACACTAACCATAATCATAACCCCTAAACATAACCATTAACGATAACAATAACCATAAAAATTAACCATAACCATAACACTAACAATAACCATAACAGCTAAACATAACCATTAACCATAACCCCTAACCATAACGATTATCCATAACCATAACAATAGCCATAAACCAAACCATAACCGTAATCCTAACAATAACACCTATCCATAACCCCAAACCATAAATGTAACCATAACCATTAACCATAATCATAACAGTAACCCTAACCGTAATCATAACCATAACCATAATAACCAACCATAAACTTAACCAATAATCATAACCCCTAACAAAACTATACTATAAGAATAACCCAAACCAAAAAAAACCCAAACCATAATTCCTAACCATAATCATAACCCCTAGCCATAAACATAACCATAATTATAACCATAACGATAACTATTAACCATAACCATCACCATAACCATTAACCCTAACCTTAACCGTAACCATTAACCCTAAACATAACCCTAACCATAACCATTATCCATAACCATTACCCAAACCATAACCATATCAATCAATGATAACCCCTAAACATAACCATAACAATAACTATCAACGATAACACCAAACCATAACCATAACGATTAATTGTAACAATATCACCTATCCATAACCCCTAACCATAACCCAAACCATAACCATTACCGATAACCATAACCCTAACCATAACCATAAAAATTAACCATAACCATAAAACTAACCATAACCATAAGAGCGAACCATAAAAACAACCAAAAACATAACCATTAACCATAAACATAACCATTAACCATGACAATAACGCCTATCCATAACTCCTAACCATAACCCTAACCAAAAACATTAACCATAAGCATCACCTTTAACCCTAACAATAACCGTAACCATAACCATAACCATAATCACCAACCATAATCATAACAAATAACCATAACCATTAACCATAACCATAACCATTAACAATATCCATAACCATAACCCTAACCATACCCCTAACCATAACCATACCCATTAACAAAAACCATAAACCTAAACATAACAATAACAATCAATGATAACCCCTAATCATAAACATTACCATAACAAAAACCATAAAAATTAATCATAATCCTAACACTAACCATACCCATTACCATTAACCATAACCCTAACCGTAACCGTACCCATAACCATTAACCATAACCCTATACATAACTCTAACCATAACCATAATCCTAAACATAACCATAACGTTCAACAATAACCTTTAACCATAAACATAACCATAACCATTAACAATAACCATGACCCCTAACAATAACCATAACCATAACCATTAATCATAACCATAACCCTAACCATAACCATATCCATTAACCATAACCATAAGAAAAATCATAACCATAACCATTAACCATAACCAGAACAAAAAACATAACCACAACCATTAACCATAACCATAAACTTAACCACTAACCAAAACCCCTAACAAAGACCATAACCATAACAATAACCCAAATCATAACCCATAACCATAATCATAACAACTAACATTAACCACAACAATAACGATTAAAAATAACCATCACCATAACCATGACCATTAACCATAAACATAACCACTAACTATAACCATAAACCCTAACCATAACCGTTAAACAAAACCATCACCATAACATAACCATTAACCATAACCATAACCATTCACCATAACAATAAAACAAACCCTAACCATAACATTAACCCTAACCATAACAATAAACCACAACCATAACAAAAGCTATAACCATGAAACGTTACCATCACCCTAACAATAACCATAACCCCTAACAGGTAACCATAACCACAACCATTTAGGCATAACGCTAACCCATAACCATAAACCCTAACAATAATCATAACCCTCAACGATAACCCCTAACCATAAAAATAACCATAACCATAAGGAACAACAATAACGCCCAACCATAACCATAAACATAACAAGAAACATTAACCATAACACTAACCATAACCATAAACCCTAACCCATAACCCTAACCATAACGATTAACAATAACCCTTACCATAACCATTAACCCTTACTATAACCATAACCATGAACCATAAACATAACCATAACCATAAACCGTAACCAAAACTATAACCATAAAAAATAACCGTAACCTTAATTATAATCATTACCCCTAAACATAACCCTTACCATTACCATAAACCTCAACGATAACCCCAAAACATTACCATAACCATAACCATTAACCATAACCATAACCCAAAGCATAAATTTAACCCCTAAACATAACCACCAACAATAACCATAACTGTAACCCTAACCATATCCTTAAACCCTAAACATAACCCCTAACAAAAACCATCACCATAACCATTGACCATAATTATAACCATAACCATTACCATGAACTCTAACAATAACCCTAATTGTTAACAAAAACCATCAACATAACCATAACCATTAAACATAACCAGAATCCTAACCATAAGCATAACCATAACCCCTAACATGTAACTATAATCATAACTTTTAAACATATCCCTAAAAATAACCATTAACCCTAACCATAACCCTAACCATAATCCTAACCATAACCATAACCATTAAACATAAATATAACAATAACCCTAACCATAATGCTCAACGATAACCCCTAACCATAAACATAATCATAATCATATCGATAAATGATAATCCCCAACTATAACCATAAAAATAACCATTATCAATATCAATAACCATTAACCGTAACCATAACCATAAATATTAACCATAAATATAACCATTAACCACAAACATAACCCTAAGCATAACTGTAACCCTAACCATAACCATTAACCATAACCGTAACAAAAACCATAAACATAACCATTAACCATAAACATATCCCCTAACCCGAAACCATAAACATAACCATTAACCATAACACTAACAGTAACCCTTAACCCTGACCATAACCTTAACCATTAAAATAACCCTCAACGATAACCCCTAACCATAAAAATAACCGTAACCATTAACCATAACCATAACAATAACACTGAGCCAAAACCATAACCATAACAATTAACCATAACCATAAAAATAACCTTTAACCATAACCATTAACACTAAACTTAACCATGGCTATAACTCTAACCATAACCATAATCCTAACCATAACACCTATCCATAACCACTAACCATAACCCTAACCATCACCATAACCATTAACCATAATCCTAACCATAACCACTAACCAGAACCATTACCATAACATTTAACCATAACCATAACCCTAATTCTAACCATAACCATTAACCATAACTATAACAATAACTCTAACCGTAACTATAATGCTCAACGATACCCCTAAACATAAACATAACCATAACCATAACAATCAACGTTAACCTCTAACCATAAAGATTACCATAACCATAAAAATAACCATTAACGGTAACCATAACCCTAAGCATAACCGTAAAATTACCATTAACACTAACCCTAACCATTAAACATAACCATAACCCCTAAAAAAACCATAACCATACTATAGTTCAAACCATAACCCCTAACCATAATAATAACCCATAACCATAACCATTATCCATAAACATAAGCATAACCATAACAATTAAACATAACGATAACCCTAAACATAACCATAACCACTAACCCATAACCAAAACCCTAACCATAACCATTTACACTAACAATAACATTAACCACAAAGCTCAAAGATAACTCCTAACCATAAACTTAACCATAACCATAAGGCCTAAACAAAACCATAACCATAAAGATCAACGATAACACCTAACCATAAATATTACTATAACCCCTAATCATGACCATGAACCATAACAAGAACCCCTAACCAAAACCATTAACCATAACAATAATCATAACCATTTACCATAACCATAACCAAAACAATTAACCATAACACTAACCATAACCGTTAACTCTAACCATATCCATAACCATTAACCATAATTATAATCATAAGCCTAACCATAACTATAATGCTCAACGATAACCCCTAACCATAACCGTAACCCCTAACAATAACCATAACCATAATGATCAATAATAACCCCTAAGCATAAATATTACTATAATCCCTAATAATAACCATGAACCAGAACAATAACCCCTAACCAAAACCATTAACCATAACAATAACCACAACCATTTACCATAACCATAACCTTAACCATAACCATAACGATTAAACATAACCCTAACCAAAACCGTTAAACCTCAGCATATCCCTAACCATAATTCTAACAATACCCGTTAACCATGACTATAAACATAACCCTAACCATAACTATAATGCTCAACGATAACCCCTAACCATAAACTTAACCATAACCATAGCCACTAACCATAACCATAGCCATTAACCATAAGCCATAAACCATAAAACCTAACCATCACCATTGACATAACACTAACCATAATCATAATCCTAACCATAATGCCTATCCATAACCCCTAATCATAATTCTAACCATAACCATTAATGATAACCATAACCCTAACCATAACCATAAAAATTAACCATACCATAACACTAACAATAACAATAACAGCTAACCATAACAACAACCATAAACATAACCATTAACCATAACCCTTAACCATAATGATTATCCATAACCTTAACCATAGCCATAAAACAAACCATAACCGTAATCCTAACCATAACACCTATCCATAACCCCAAACCATAAAAGTAACCATAACCATTAATCATAATCATAACAATAACCCTAACCGCATTCATAACCATAATCACCAACCATAAACTTAACCAGTAATCATAACCCCTAACAAAAACTATAACTATAAAAATAACCCAAACCAAAAAATAAAAAAAACCCAAACCATAACTCCTAACCATAATCATAACCCGTAATCATAAACATAACCATAACTATAACCATAACGATAACTGTTAACCATAACCACCACCATAACCATTAACCCTAACCTTAACCGTAACCATTAACCCTAAACATAACCCTAACCATAACAATTATCCATAACCATTACACAAACCATAACCATATCAATGATAACCCCTAACCATTAACATAACCATAACAATAACTATCAACGATAACACCAAACCATAACCATAACGATTACTCGTAACAATATCGCCTATCTATATCCCCTAACCATAACCCTAACCATAACCATTAACAATAACCATAACCCTAACCATAACCATAAAATTAACCATAACCATTACAGCTAATCATAACCATAACAAGCAAAAACATAACCATTAACCATAAACATAACCATAAACATAACCACTAACGATGACAATAACGCCTATCCATAACCCCTAACCATAACCCTAACCAAAAACATTAACCATAAGCATATCCTTTAACCCTAACAATAACCCTAACCAGAAGCATAACCCTCAATGATAAACTCTAACCATAAACATAACCATGAACATTAACCATAACCATAACCAAAACCAAAACCATTAACCATAACCTGAAACATAAACATATCCCCTAAAGGATAACCATAAACATAAGGATTAACCATAACCCTAACCATAACCATAACCCTAACCATAATCCTGACCACAAACATTAACCTTAAATATAACCATAACAATAACCATAACCATAACGCTCAAAAATAACCCCTATCCATAACCATAACCATAATGATCAAGGATAACTCATAAAAATAGACATTACCATAACCCCTAACCATAACAATTAATCATAACAATAACCATAACCCCTAACGATAACCATTACCCCTAACCATATGATGTGGGAGTGTCATATATCAATCTGTTGATTTCATTGGTTCAATAAAGAAACTGCCTGGGCCCTGATAGGACAAAAAATTAGGTAGGCGGAGTAGACAGAAGAGGATGCTGGGAAAGAGAACCTGAGTCAAGGATTCGCCATGATGTTCTCACTCCAGAGAGACACAGGCTAGAATCTCCCCGCTAAGCACACCATGGGGTGCTACAGAGATTATCAGAAATGGGCTAGTCCAGGTGCAAGAGCTAGCCAATAAGAGGCTGGAACTAATGGGCCAGGAAGTGTTTAAAATAATACAGTTTCCGTGTAATTATTTCGGGGCATAATCTAAGCCATGTGGGCGGCCAGGTACAGGGGCACAACCGGCTGCTCCTTAATACTACAGATTGGCGCCCGGACGTGATGGGCTGAATCCACTTAAAAACCTGAGAGAGCTTAATTCTAAATAGAGAAAAAACAGAGTTTAACACAGAGTTTTGTTCATTGTTGGTGGCGTGCCGTAGAGAGATTTCCTGGTTCGGCAATAGCAGCAGAAAAAAAGCTGCATCATTTTAAAGTGCGGCTTTCTGGGCTGTGCCGCCATTGCAATCTCTGTCTGGCTCCTGTGAGAGACAGAGCTTTTGTATGGAGCATTTGGAATAAACTGCTTTGGCTTGCTTGAATGGATATCATGAGGATATGACTACAGAATTTGGGTCTAAGGATATGATGCTTCGGAAAGGGTCTTCTTTTGTTTTCACAGAGGATGAGACCTTGTGGATTTCTTCTATTCCAATTTGGTATGATAGACCACGTCCTCCTGAAAGGTTGCTGTGAACACCCTCAAAAAATTACTTCACTCAACTGCCAACTGAGATGACCCTGGCACACAGGTTACACCATGAAAGACCTAATTAACAACGCCCCCATTCAGCAGGAAGCAGTTTGGAGAGAAAACTGCGCCCATGTTCCCAAATAGGGTTTATAAACGTTCTTTCACATTTAAAGGGAGATATGATATAGATATGAATAATTTGCATTGGTGTGGATTTTAAGGTCAATTTTGTTATATACATATGTATTTCTGATCTTGATTAAGGTATTATGGTTATGTAGTTCATTTTTAAAATGTAATGTATAATTAGAAAATATAGGTTGTTGGTGAATAATCATAAATAATAGTCAAACTTGTAGTCATGTTAGTTAGATTTTTTTAGATGTGCATAGATATATTTCAGAAAATGCATTCTTCATATCTTTCAAAGACTGCAGAATATGGCATTTAAATATTTTAATAACTTAAGGTTTTTCATAACAATGAGACACGTCTGCTCCTGGCAGCACCAAGCTACTTCAAGAGGAAGATGGGCATTGAAGAGGATCCTTATGGAGTTTGATAGCCATTTGGGCAAGAGACTGCTCTTGCCTGGACTGATGCATAAACTGCACACAAAGAACCCACAGAGAGAGGACTGCTGAACTTGCCTAAAGGTGAGATGGTCTTTCAGGGTTCCTGATTCATAAAAGAGTCTATGAGACATTCTGCAGGATGCAGAACACAGCAGAAAAGTGACTGGACTGTCTTTGGAATTTCCTGCTTCATGGAAATGTCTGCTGGATACTATGGGCCTGCAGGCCGAAGATGGATGCCCCAACGGTACAGAGGAACTTTGGGTGACTATCCAGGCAGCGAGATGTCTCTGTCATTTCTAGAGTTTGGATTTCTTGTTTGTTTAAATAATTTTATATCATTCTGTAGTCTTTGATGGAGTTGAAGAATGGTTAGTTATAGTTATAGTTTTCCTTAGTTATGATAAAAGATAAAGTAGATATAAATATTGTAACTGTAATTCTTACTTGAGAACTGTTTTGTTATATGTAATTTTAATATGTTAAAGTTAAAGCTTTTCTTTTTTGTTTAAACAGAAAAAGAGGAAGTGATGTGGGAGTGTCATATATCAATCTGTTGATTTCATTGGTTCAATAAAGAAACTGCTTGGGCCTTGATAGGACAAAAAATTAGGTAGGCGGAGTAGACAGAAGAGGATGCTGGGAAAGAGAACCTGAGTCAAGGAGTCGCCATGATGTTCTCACTCCAGAGAGATGCAGGCTAGAATCTCCCCGGTAAGCACACCATGGGGTGCTACAGAGATTATCAGAAATGGGCTAGTCCAGGTGCAAGAGCTAGCCAATAAGAGGCTGGAACTGATGGGCCAGGCAGTGTTTAAATGAATACAGTTTATGTGTTGTTATTTCGGGGCTTAAGCTAAGCCATGCAGAGCGGTCGGGTGCAGGGAACACAGCCCACCTGCTCCTCATACTACAACCATAACTATACCATAACCATAATCCTAAACATAACTCCTATCCATAAACCCTAACCAAAACCCTAACAATAACCATTAACCATAACAATAAACATAACCCCAACACTAACCGTAACCATAAAACCCATAACCATAATCACCAACCATAATCATAACCCCTAACCATAACCATAACCATTAACCATAACCGTAACCATTAACCATATCCATAACCCTAACCATACACCTAACCATAACCATACCCATTAACGAAAACCATAACCCTAAACATAACAATAACAATCAACGATAACCCCTAATCATAAACGTTATCATAACCCCTAACCATAACAATTAACCCTAACAATAACGCCTAACCATAACCATAACCATGAGCCCTAACCATAACAATAATCATAACAGTTAATCATAATCCTAACACTAATCATAACCATTACCATTAACCATAACCCTAACCGTAACTGTAACCATAACCATTAACCATAACCCTTGCCGTAACTCTAACCATAACCATAATCTTAAACCTAACGCCTATCCATAATCCCTAACCATAACACTAACCAAAAACATTAACCATAAGCATCACCTTTAACCCTAACAATAACCCTAACCATAACCCTCAATGATAAACAATAAACATAAACATAACCATATCTATAATGAACAATAATAAATCCTAAAAGTAACCATAACCATTAAACATAGGCATAAACCTAACCATAACCGTAAATCGTACCCCATAACCAGAACCATAACTCTTAACCATAATCCTAGATATAACCATTAACACTAACCATAACAATAACCATAACCATAACCCTTACCATAAACTTAACCCCTAACCATAACCCTTAAGAAAAACGATAACCATAAAAATAACCCAAACCATAACCCCTAACCATAATCATAACCCTTACCCATAACCATAACAGTTAAAAATAACCATCACCATAACCAAAACCACAACCATGACCATTATCCATAAACCGAAGAATAACTATTAACCCTAAACTTAACCCTAACCCGAACCATTACCATAACATATAACCGTAACCATAACCATAACCATAAACAATAACCCTAACATAACCATTAACCATAAACCTAACCATAACTATTAACCCTAACCATAACCATAACACTCACCATAACCATAATATCTAAACATAAAAAAACCATAACCATTATCCATACCCATAATCATAACCCCTAACCATAACCATTACTCGTAAACAAAACCATACCCATAAACCTAACCATAAAAGTAATCCTAACCATAAAACCTATCCATAACCCCTAAAAATATCTGTAACCATAACAATAAACACAATCACCAACCATAACCCTAACCCAAACCCAAACAAAACAATAACCATATAACTCAAACCATAACCCCTAACCATAATCATAACCTCTAACCATTACCATAAACATAACCATAACCATTAACGATAAACATAATCATAACCAATAACCATAACAATTACTCATAAACATAACAATAGCCATAACACTAAACATAACAATAATCCTAACCATAACACCTATCCATAACCCCTAACAATAACTGTAACCATAACCATAATCACAAACCATAACCCTACCCTAAACCCTAACGCTAAGAAAACCATAACCATAACCTTAACCAAAACCATAACCCATAACCAAAATATTAACCCCTAACCATAACCATAACCATAACCTAAACATAATCCTAACCATAACATTTAAAGATAACCATAGCCCTAACCATAACCATCACCATAACCATAACCATAAGGTCTAACATGTAAACATAACAGTAACCATAACTTTAAACCATAACCCGAACCATTAACCCTAACCATAACCATAATACTTACCAAAACCATTATTCATAACTATAACCATAATCCTAATCATAACCATAACACTCAACAATAATCCCTAAACATGAGGATAACCATAACCATGAGGATCCATGATAATCCCTAAACGTAACCATAACCATAACTATAACAATAAGTATCAACGATAACCCCTAACCATAAACATTACCATAACCCCTAAAAATAAACCTAAAAATAACCACGACCATTAACCATAACCATAACCATTAATCATAACCCTAACCATAACCATAACAATAACAATAACCATTACCATAACCATAACAATTAGCCATATCAATAACCCTAACCCTAACCATAACCCCTAACCATAATCATAACCCCTAACCATAAGCATAACCATAACCGTTAACAATAATCATCACCATAACCAAAACAATGACCATGATCATTAAACATAAACATAACCCCTCTCCATAACCAAAACTCCAAACCATAAACATAATCATAACCATAACCATAAACATTAACCATAACCCCTAACAATAACCATTACCCCTAACCATAACCATAGTCATAAACCTAACCATAGACATAACACTAACCATAATCCTAACCATAATGCCTATCCATAACCCCTAAACATAACCATTAACGATAACCATAACCCTAACCATAACCATAAAAATTAACCATAACCAGAACACTAACCATAAAAATAACAGCTAACCATAACAACTATAAACATAACCATTAACCATAACCCCTAACCATAACGATTATCCATAAACATAACCATAGCCATAAACCAAACCATAACCGTAATCCTAACCATAACGCCTATCCATAACCCCAAACCATAAATGTAACCAAAACCATTAACCATAATCATAACAGTAACCCTAACCGTAATCATAACCAGAACCATAATCACCAACCATAAACTTAACCAGTAATCATAACCCCTAACAAAAACTATAGCTATAAAAATAACCCAAACCAAAAAATAAAAATAAATAACCCAAACCATAACTCCTAACCATAATCATAACCCCTAGCCATAAATATAACCATAATTATAACCATAAGGATAACTGTTAACCATAACCATCACCATAACCATTAACCCTAACCTTAACCGTAACCATTAACCCTAAACATAACCCTTACCATAACCATTACCCAAAGCATAACCATATCAATCAATGATAACCCCTAACCATAAACATAACCATAACAATAACTATCAACGATAACACCAAACCATAACCATAACGATTAATCGTAACAATATCGCCTATCCATAACTCGTAACCATAACCCTAACAATAACCATTAACGATAACCATAACCCTAACCATAACCATAAAAATTAACCATAACCATAACACTAACCATAACCATAACAGCTAACCATAACAACCAAAAACATAACCATTAACCATAAACATAACCATAAACATAACCATTAACCATGACAATAACGCCTATCCATAACTCCTAACCATAACCCTAAACAAAAACATTAACCTTAAGCATCAACTTTAACCCTAACAATAACCCTAACCATAGCATAACCTTCAACGATAACCTCTAACCATAAACATAACCATGAACATTAACCATAACCATAACCAAAACCAAAACCATTAACCATAACCCAAAACATAAACATAACCCCTAAACCGTAACCATAAACATAAGGATTAACCATAACTATAACCCTAACCATAATCCTAACCACAAACATTAACCATAAATATAAACATAACAATAACCATAACCATAACGCTCAACGATTACCCCTATCCATAACCATAACCATAACCATAATGATCAAGGATGACCCATAAAAAAACATTAACATAACCCCTACCCATAACAATTAATCATAACAATAACCATAACCCCTAATGATAACCATTACATCTAACCATAACTATACCATAACTGTAACCATAACGATGTTCCTAAACATAACTCCTATCCATAACCCCTAACCATAACCCTAACAATAACCATTAACCATAACAATAAACATAACCCCAACACTAACCGTATTCATAACCCTAACCGTAATCACCAACCATAATCATAACCCCTAACCATAACCATAAACATTAACCATTACCGTAACCATTAACCATAACCATAACCATAACCCTAACCATACCCCTAACCATAACCATACCCATTAACCAAAATCATAACCCTAAACATAAACATAACATTCAACGATAACCCCAAATCATAAACGTTACCATAACAAAAACCATAACAATTAATCATAATCCTAACACTAACAATAACCATTACCATTAATCATAACCCTAACCGTAACTGTAACCATAACCATTAACCATAATCCTTGCCATAACTCTAACCATAACCATAATCCTAACCATAACCATAACGCTCAACAATAACCCCTAACCATAAACATAACCATAACCATTAACCATAACCGTGACCCCTAACAATAACCATAACCATAACCATTAATCATGACCATAACCATAATCATTAACCATAACCATAAGAAAAATCATAACCATAACCATTAGCCAGAACCAGAACAAAAAACATAACCACAACCATTAACCATAATCATAAACTTAACCACTAACCATAACAGCTAACAAAGCCCATAAGCATAACAATAACCCAAATCATAACCCATAACCATAATCATAACAACTAACATTAACCACAACAATAACCATTAAAAATAACCATCACCATAACCAAAACCATAACCATGACCATTAACCATAACCCCTAACTATAACCATAACCATTAATCAAAAACATCACCATAACATAACCATTAACCATAACCATAACCATTCACCATAACAACAAAACAAACCCTAACCATAACATTAACCCTAAACATAACCATTAACCATAACCATAACAAAAGCTATAACCATGAACCATCACCCTAACCATAACCATAACCCCTAACACGTAACCATAACCATAACCATTTAGGCATAACTCTAACCCGTAACCATTAACCCTAAAAATAATCATAACCCTCAACAATAACCCCTAAACATAAACATAACCATAACCATAACGAACAACAATAACGCCCAACCATAACCATAAACATAACAAGAAACATTAACCATAACACTAAACATAACCATAAACCCTAGCCCATAACCCAAACCATAATGATTAACAATAACCCTTACCATAACCATTAACCCTTACCATAACCATAACCATGAACCATAACCATAACCCTAACCATAACCATAAACCCTAACTGATGTGGGAGTGTCAATATCAATCTGTCATATCAATCTGTTGATTTCATTGGTTAAACTAAAGAAACTGCTTGGCTGGTTCTATTGGTTAGAACATAGGTGGGTGGAGTAAACAGAACTGGGCGGAAGAGGAAGCAAGGTCAGAATGCACGCAGCTCCACTCAGATGCTCCTGTCTAGCGGGCAGACGGGATAGCTTTGCTCTCTGGGACACATGCGATGAAGCTCTGGTCCAAGATAGACATAGGCTAGAATCTCTCCGGTAAGCGTAACTTGGGGTGCTAACACAGAATATTGGAAATGGGCTAGTCCAGGTGTGAGAGTTAGCCCGTAAGAGGCTAGAGCTAATGGGCCAAGCAGTGTTCAAATGAATAAAGTTTGTGTGTTGTTATTTTGGGCATAAGCTAGCCAGGTGATTGGGGTGATGGGGACACAATCCCGGCCCCCCAATTTTAACACCTAACCAAAACTATGACCATAAAAATTAACCATAACCTTAATTATAAACATTACCCCTAAACATAACCCTTACCATTACCATAAACCTCAACGATAACCCCAAAACATTACCATAACCATTAACCATAACCATAACCCAAAGCATAACCTTAACCCCTAAACATAACCACCAACAAAACCATAACTGTAACCCTAACCATATCCTTAACCCCTAAACATAACCCCTAACAAAAACCATCACCATAACCATAACCATTGACCATAATTATAACCGTAACCATTACCATAAACCCTAACAGTAACCCTAACTGTTAACAAAAACCATCAACATAACCATAACCATTAAACATAACCAAAATCCTAACCATAAGCATAACCATAACCTCTAACCTGTAACCATAATCCTAACCATAACCATTAAACATAAATATAACAATAACCCTAACCATCATGCTCAACGATAACCCCTAACCATAAACATAATCATAATCATATCGAATAATGATAATCCCCAACTATAACCATAAACATAACCATTATCAATAACAATAACCATTAACCATAAGATTAACCATAACCCATAACCATAACCATAAATATTAACCATAAATATAACCATTAACCACAAACATAACCATAACCGTAACCCTAACTATAACCATTAACCATAACCGTAACAAAAACCATAAACATAAACATTAACAATAAACATATCCCCTAACCTGAAACCATAACATAACCATTAACCATAACACTAACAGTAACCCTTAACCCTAACCATAACCTTAACCATTAAGATAACCCTAAACGATAACCCCTAATCATAAACATAAACATAATGATCAACGATAACCCCTAACCAAAAAAATAACCGTAACCATTAACCATAACCATAACAATAACAACGAGCCAAAACCATAACCATAACAATTAACCATAACCATAAAAATAACCCCTAACCATAACCATTAACCCTAAAATTAACCATGGCTATAACTCTAACCATAACCATAATCCTAACCATAACACCTATCCATACCCACTAATCATAACCCTAACCATCACCATAACCATAACCATTAACCATAATCCTAACCATAAACCCTAACCGGAAGCATTACCACAACATTTAACCATAACCATAACCCTAACCCTAATCCTAACCATAACCATTAACCATAACTATAACAATAACTCCAACCATAACTATAATGCTCAACGATACCCCTAAACATAAACATAACCATAACCATAACAAGCAACGTTAACCCCAACCATAAAGATTACCATAACCATAAAAATAACCATTAACCCTAACCATAACCCTAAGCATAAGCATAAGGGTAAACATAACCATTAACACTAACCCTAACCATTAACCATAACCATAACCCCTAAAAAAACCATAACCATACTATAATTCAAACCATAACCCCTAACCATAATAATAACCCATAACCATAACCATTATCCATAAACATAAGCATAACCATAACAATTAAACATAACGATAACCCTAAATATAACCATAACCACTAACCCATAACCATAACCCTAACCATAACCATTTACACTAACACTAACGTTAACCACAAAGCTCAACAATAACCCCTAACCATAAACTTAACCATAACACCTAACCATAAATATTACTATAACCCCTAATCATGACCATGAACCATAAAAATAACACATAACCAAAACCATTAACCATAACAATAACCATAACCATTTACCATAACCATAACAAAAACAATTAGCCATAACACTAACCATAACCGTTAACTCTAACCATAACCCTAACCATTATTCTAACAATAACCATTAATCATAATTATAATCATAAGCCTAACCATAACTATAATGCTCAACGATAACCCCTAACCATAAACTTAACCACAACCGTAATTCCTAACAATAACCATAACCATAACGATCAATAATAACCCCTAAACCATAAACATTACTATAACCACTAATCATAACCATGAACCATAACAATAACACCTAACCAAAACCATTAACCATATCAATAACCATTACCATTTACCATAAACATAACCTTAACCATAACGATTAACCATAACCCTAACCGTTAAACCTAACTATATCCCTAACAATAATTCTAACAATACCCATTAACCATGACTATAAACATAACTCTAATTATAAGTATAATTCTCAATGATAACCCCTAACCATAATCTTAACCATAACCATAACCACTAACCATAACCATTAACCATAAACCATAAAACCTAACCATCACCATTAACGATAACCATAACCATAACCCTAACCATAAAAATTAACCATAACCGTAACAGCTAACCATAACAACAACCATAAACATAACCATTAACCATAACCACTAACCATAATGATTATCCATAACCATAACCATAGCCATAAACAAAACCATAACCATAATACAAACCATAACGCCTATACATAACCCCAAACCAAAAATGTAACCATAATCATTAACCATAATCATAACAATAACCCTAACCATAATCATAACCATAACCATAATCACCAACCATAAAGTTAACCAGTAATCATAACCCCTAACAAAAACTATAACTATAAAAATAACCCAAAACAAAAAATAAAAAAAACCCAAACCATAACTCCTAACCATAATCATAACCCCTAACCATAAACATAACCATAACTATAACCATAACGATAACTGTGAACTATCACCACCACCATAACCATTAACCCTAACCTTAACCGTAACCATTAACCCTAAAAATAACCCTAACCATAACCATTATCCATAACCATTACTCAAATCATAACCTTATCAATCAATGATAACCCCTAACCATAAACATAAACATAACAATAACTATCAACGATAACACCAAACCATAACCATAATGATTAATCGTAACAATGTCGCCTATCCATAACCCCTAACCATAACCCTAACCATAACGATTAACGATAACCATAACCCTAACCATAACCATAAAAATTAACCATAACCATAACACTAACCATAACAATAATAGCTAACCATAACAACAACCAAAATCATAACCATTAACCATAAACATAACCATAAACATAACCATTAACCATGACAATATAACCTATCCATAAACCCTAACCATAACCCTAACCAAAAACATTAACCATAAGCATAACATTTAACCCTAACAATAACCCTAACCATAAGCATAACCCTCAATGATAACCTCTAACCATAAACATAACCATGAACATTAACCATAACCATAACCAAAACCAAAACCATTAACCATAACCCGAAACATAAACATAACATCTAAACCGTAACCATAAACATAAGGATTAACGCTAACCCTAACCATAACCATAACCCTAACAATAATCCTAAACACAAACATTAACCATAAATATAAACATAACAATAACTATAACCATAACGCTCAACGATAACCCCTATCCATGACCATAACCATAAGCATAATGATCAAGGATAACCCACAAAAATAAACATTACCATAACCCCTAATCCATAACAATTAATCATAACAATAACCACAACCCCTAACGATAACCATTACCCCTAACCATAACTATACCATAACCCTAACCATAACCACAATTCTTAACATAATTCCTATCCATATACCCTAACCATAACCCTAACAATAACCATTAACCCAACAATAAACATAACCCCAACACTAACCGTAACCATAACCCTAACCCTAACCCAACCATAATCATAACCCCTAACCATAACAATAATCATTAACCATAACCGTAACCATTAACCATATCCATAACCCTAACCATACCCCTAACCATAACCATACCCATTAACCAAAACCATAACCCTAAACATAAGCATAACAATCAACGATAACCCCTAATCATAAACGTTACCATAACCCCTAACCATAACAATGAACCATAACCCCTAACAATAACCATTACCATGAGCCCTAACCATAACAATAACCATAACAGTTAATCATAATCCTAACACTAACCATAACCATTACCATTAACTATAACACTAACCGTAACCGTAACCATAACCATTAACCATAACCCTTGCCATAACTCTAACCATAACCATAATCTTAAACATAACTCCTATCCATAACTTCTAACAATAACCATTAACAATAACCATAAAACTAACCGTAACCATAAGCATAACCATAATCACCAACAATAACCCCTAACCATAACCATAACATAAACATTAACCATAATCCTAATTATTACCATTAAAAATATCCATAACCCTAACCATAATCACTAATCATAACTGTAATTATTAACCATAACCATAATCCTAACCATAACCAAGACCATAACCATAATCATTAAACATAACCATAACCCTAAGAATAACTATAACCAATAACCATTAACCATAATCGTAACCATAACAATAACCATCACCATTAACCATAACCATGACCAAAGCCTCAACCATAACCATTAAACATAACCATAACCCTAACCATAACCATAACCCCTAACCTGTAACAATAACCATTAACAATAAACCTAACCATAACCCTAACCATAACCCTCAATGATAAACAATAAACATAAACAAAACCATATCCCTAAAGAACAATAATAAACCATAACCGTAAACATAACCATTAAACCTGGGCATAAAGCTAACCATAACTGTAACCCCTAGCCTGTAACCATAACCATAACTCTTAACCATAATCTTAGAAATAACCATTAACACTAACCATAACAATAACCATAACCATAACCCTTACCATAAACTTTACCCCTAACCATGACCCCTAACAAAAATCATAACCATAAAAATAACCCAAACCATAACCCCTAACCATCATCATAACCCTTTCCCATAACCATAATGGTTAAAAATAACCATCACCATAACCAAAACCACAACCATGACCATTAACCATAAACCTAACCATAACTATTAACCCTAAACTTAACCCTAACCCAAACCATTACCATAACACATAACCGTAACCATAACCATAAACGATAACCCTAACCATAACCATAATATCTAAAAATAAATAAAACCATAACCATTAACCATACCCATAATCATAACCCCTAACCATAGCCATTACTCGTAAACATAACCATAGCCATAAACCTAACCATAAAAATAATCCTAACCATAAAACCTATCCATAACCCCTAACCATAACCATAACCATAAAAATAACCATAATCACCAACCATAACCCTAACCCAAACCCTAACAAAACCATAACCATATAACCCAAACCATAACCCCTAACCATAATCATAACCTCTAACTATAACCATCACCATAACCGTAACCATTAACAATAAACATAATCATAACCCCTAACCATAATCATTACTTGTAAACATAACCATAGCCATAAACCTAACCATAACAATAATCCTAACCATAACACCTATCCATAACCCCTAACCATAACCGTAACAATAACCATAACCATAATCACCAAACATAACCCTAACCCAAACCCTACCGCTAACAAAATCATAACCTAACAATAACCCAAAACACAACCCATAAGCATAATCATAACCCCTAACCATAACCATCACCATAAACATAACCATAACCATTAACCATACCCATAATCATAACCCCTAACCATAACCATTACTCATAAACATAACAATAGCCATAACACTAAACATAACAATAATCCTAACCATAACACCTATCCATAACCCTTAACCATAACTGTAACCATAACCATACCCATAATCACAAACCATAACCCTAACCCAAACCCTAACGCTAAGAAAACCATAACCATAACCTTAACCAAAACCATAACCCATAAGCAAAATCATAACCCCTAACCATAACCATAAACATAACCATAACCTAAACATAATCCTAACCATAGCATTTAAAGATAACTGTTTCAACATCCAGTGTATGTAAGACCCATTCTTCCAAGGGTGCTGATCTTACCCTTAAAGGCCACAAAATCCTTTTGCATTCCGAATTTGCATTTTCATAAGCCAAATTTTCAATCATTATATGCCTTGTGTCTGGGTCAGGTATCCCTATTTGCACAGCCTTAGTAAGCCTTTGTAAAACATCACTAAAGGGTTCTCTCTGACCTTGTTTAATTTTGACAAATGATTCTGTTTTCTGTCCTGGGTCTTGTACTCTGTCCCACGCATTTAAGGCTGCTGTTGTGCATAGGAAGAGTGTGTCCTCGTCCAGATTAACTTGGTCCTGAGGGTCAGAAAAGAGTCCTTCACCTAGAATTTTATCTATGCAAATGTTACCTCCCTTCGCCCTTTCTTGCTGTTCCAAACGTCTAGCCTCTTGCCTGAATAAGCATTTCCATTTTAAATGCGGCCCGCTCTCAAGTACCGCAGAGCTCAGTTGAATCCAATCCATAGAGGTTGCTCTGCTTGTTGTTGCCCAGGATTTTAGCATCTCTTTAACAAAAGAGGCGTGCATCCCAAAAGTCATGACAGCCTGTTTAATTTCTTTGAGATCATTCATACGGACAGGCTCCCATGTATCCTCCTTGATGACCCTAGGGTTTCTGGAACCAATCACCTTCTCTGTTGTTATTACTGGAAAGGCAGGTAGAGCTCTGTGGAAATTTTCCCGGAGGGATTTACCCACAGACGTAGTTAAAATTTGCCTTTCTACCATTTGTTCTTCTTCATCAGAATTTAGAAATTCCTCAATCTTTTCAATTCTATTCACCATTGCCTTCTGCAATGTTTGAATCTCTTGTCCAGAATTATGTTCCAAAGCCTTCATTGAGGATTCTAAAGTATGAAGTTTGTCCGTTAGAGATAATTTCTCATCTTTGGACATAATTTTTATGGCGTAAACTGTGCCTTCTTGTACTGACAATCTTTCCGCCAATCTGTCACAAGTTTTAGACAAAATTCGATTGTCACATTCAACCGTTTTGGTTCTCTCAGTTAATGTTTCCATTCCTTCAGAAAGTGACTGTTGAAATTTACGAGTTAATGTTTCAATTCCTTCAGAAAGTGACCGCTGGAATTTACTGTTTAAATCAGCTGATCCTTCTTCCATAGTAATAAATCTCTCCTTAATATCAGCTAGTAATGTTTCAGTCCCTACAGAAAGGGATTGAAGTCTACGGTCCAACTCAGCAGTTCCCCTTTCCATAGTAATGAATTTCTCCTCAATATCGGCATGAACCTTTTCTAAATTTTGCTCAGTTACCAGAGTCTTATTAAACAAAGATCTGTTCTCTTCCTATAGCAGTTCAAGCTGATTCTTGAGAAGATCATTATCGTACCTGATGATTTTGAGACATTCCACCTCTGCCTTAAGAGTTTTGGATTCGTCCTCAATAATTTTGAGACGTGCAGCTTCTGTCTTAAGGATCCTGGATTCATCTCTTAAAGATTCTATCCTATCCCTGCTGTCAAGCCATTTGGTGCCAAAGAAAATTACTAATCCCAGAAGGATGCATAGATATGGGGTGCTAGACACCTCTTGTAAGATTTCCCACATGGCACACTCAAAGAAGCTGTCAAAATACTCATTTGTAAAATTATCCGACATTTTATTTATGAAAAAAAAATTTTTTTACCTGCAATGACTGGTTCCTGCCAGAGGTGGCAGAAGAGTCCACTTGATTCCACGTGGAGAGCCGGTCTGAAACAGGAACTCAAAACCAAGATTTATTTATCTGCGTGCTGAGCTCGCTTTGAATCAGACCAATGCTGTGGCGCAGGCAGGGAGGCAGGGTTTGATTCAAAGCAGCTGCTACAGCGGGGCGCGCAAAACAACTCCGGCGGCTGCGCTCAAAATGGCGGCAGGGCGCGGGAGAAATGTGGCCACGGTGGGGAGGTGCAGTTGAGGGAACCGGTCAGGCTGCGGTGGCGGCCTGGTAAGGGTCCTAGGCATGCGCGGCGCAGACTGTATCTCCCGCGGCCGGCTCAAAGCAGCGGCCCGAGGGGCGCAGCGCAGACCGTATCTCCCGCGGCCGGCGGCCGAGAGGAGTTCGGGGTGGGCGCACGGGCAGGAGGGAGCTGCAATGAGCCAGGGCTGCTCTGCGTGGATCTATCACAACCACGTGGGGTGCCAACTAAACATAACCGTAACCATAACCATAATAACTAACTATAACCTTAACCCCTAAACATAACGATAACCATAACCATTAACCAAGACCATAACCTAAACCGTAACCCCTCACTTGTAACCATAACAGTAACCATTAACCATAACAATAACAATAACCATTAATTGTAACCATAATACTAACCATAACCTAACCATTAACCATAACTATAACCATAATCCTAACCATAACCATAATGCTCAACAATAACCCCTAATCATAAAAATGACCATAACCATTAACCATAACCATGACCCCTAACAATAACCATAATCATTAACCATAACCATAACCATTAACAGTAACCATAAGAAAAATCATAACCATAACCATTAACCATAACCAGAACAAAAACCATAACCACAACCATCAACCATAAACATAAACCTAAATATAACCTAAAACCCTAACCATAACAGCTAACAAAGCCCATAAGCATAACAATAACCAAATTCATAACCCATAACCATAATCATAACAACAAACATTAACCACAACAATAACCATTAAAAATAACCATCACCACAACCAAAACCATAACCATGACCATTAACCATAAACATAACCCCTAACTATAACCATAAAACTAACCATAACCGTTAAACAAAACCATCACCATAACATAACCATTAACCATAACCATAACCATTCACCATAACAATAAAACAAACCGTAACCATAACATTAAGCCTAAACATAACCATTAACCATAACCATAACAAAAGCTATAACCATGAACCATAACCATCACCCTAACCATAACCATAACACCTAACATGTAACAATAACCACAACCATTTAGGCATAACCCTAACCCATAACCATTAAACCTAAAAATAATCATAACCCTTAAAGATAACCCCTAACCATAAACAGCCATAATCATAACGAACAACAATAACTCCCAACCATAACCATAAACATAACAAGAAACATTAACAATAACCATAACACTAACCATAACCATAAACCCTAACCCATAACCCTAACCATAACGATTAACAATAACCATTACCATAACCATTAACCCTTACTATAACCATAATCATTAACCATAACCATAACCATAACACCTAACCAAAACTATAACCATAAAAATTAACCATAACCTTAATTATAACCACAACCCCTACACGTAACCATTACCCCTAAACATAACCCTTACCATAACACATAACCATAATCCTCAATGATAACCACAAAACATTACCGTAACCATAACCATTAACCATAACAATAACCCAAAGCAGAACCTTAACCCCTAAACATAACCACCAACAATAACCATAACTGTAACCCTAACCATATCCTTAAGCCCTAAACATAACATCTAACAAAAACCATCACCATAACCATAACCATTGACCATAATAATAACCATAACCATTACCATAAACTCTAACAATAACCCTAACTGTTAACAAAAACCATCAACATAACCATAACCATTAAACATAAGCAGAATCCTAACCATAAGCATAACCATAACCCCTAACCTGTAACCATAATCATAACCTTTAAACATATCCCTAAAAATAACCATTAACCCTAACCATAACCCTAACCATAATCCTAACCATAACCATTATCCATAACAATAACCATAACCATAACCATAACCATAAATATTAACCATAAATATAACCATTAACCACAAACATGACCCTAACCATAACCGTAACCCTAACCAAAACCATTAACAATAACCGTAACAAAAACCATAAACATAACCATTAACCATAACTGTAACAAAAACCATAAACATAACCATTAACCATAACACTAAAGGTAAACATTAACCCTAACCATAACCTTAACCATTAACATAACCTTCAACGATAACCCCTAATCATAAACATAACCATAACGATCAACGATAAACCCTAAGTATAAAAATAACCGTAACCATTAACCATAACCATAACAATAACACCAAGCCAAAACCATAACCATATCAATTAAACATAACCATAAAAATAACCCCTAACCATAACCATTAACCCTAAACTTAACCATGGCTATAACTCTAACCATAACCATAACCATAATCCTAACCATAACACCTATCCATAACCACTAACCATAACCCGAACCATCACCATTACCATAACCAATAACCATAATCCTAACCTTAACCCCTAACCGGAAACATTACCATAACCTTTAACCTTAACACCTAACCGGAACCATTACCATAATCTTTAACCATAACCATAACCATAATTCTAACCATAACCATTAACCATAACTATAACAATAACTCTAACCATAACTATAATGCTCAAAGATACCCCTAAACATAACCATAACCATAACAATCAACGTTAACCCCTAACCATAAAGATTACCATAACCCTAACAACAACCATTAACCCTAACCATAACCCTAAGCATAACCGTAAACATAACCATTAACACTAACCCTAACCATTAACGATAACCATAACCATAACCCCTAAAAAAACCATAATCATACTATAATTCAAACCATAACCCCTAACCATAATAATAACCCATAACCATAACCATAACCATTATCCATAAATATAAGCATAACCATAACAATTAAACATAACCATAAGCCCTAACCCATAAACATAACCCTAACCATAACCATTTACACTAACAATAACGTTAACCACCATGCTCAACGATAACCACTCACCATAAACTTAACCATAAACATAACCCCTAACAATAACCATAACGATCAATGATAATCCCTAATCATAAATATTACTATAACCCCTAATCATGACCATGAACCATAACAATAATCCCTAACCAAAATCATTAACCATAACAATAACCATAACCATTTACCATAACCATAACAATTAACCATAACACTAACCATAACCGTAAACCCTAACCATAAACCTAAAAATTATTCTAACAATAACCATTAACCATAATTATAATCATAACCCTAAACATAACTATAATGCTCAATGATAACCCCTAACTATAAACTTAACCATAACCGTTACCCCTAACCATAACCATAATTATAACAATCAATGAAAACCCCTAACCATAAACATTACTATAACTCCTAATCTTAACCATGAACCATAACAATAACCCCTAACCAAAACCATTAACCATAACAATAATCATAACCATTTACCATAACCATAACCTTAACCATAACCATAACAATTAACCATAACCCTAAAAATAACTGTTAAACCTACCCAAAACCCTAACCCTAGTTCTACCAATAATCATTAACTATGACTATAAACATAACCCTAACCATAACTATAATGCTCAACGATAACCAGTAACCATAAACTTAACCATAACCACTAACCATAAACATAACCATAACCATTAACCATAAACCATAAAATAACCATTACCCGTAACAATAACCATAGCCATAACCATAACCATAACCATAATCCTAACCATAAGACCTATCCATAAACCCTAACCATAATCCTAACCATAACCCTTATCCATAACCATAATCCTAAACGTAACCGTAACCATAACCATAATCACCAACCATAACTGTAATCCCTAACCATAACCCCTAACAAAAACATAAATATAACAATAACCCAAACCATAACCACTAACCATAATCATAATCCCTAAACATAACCCCTAAACATAGCCATAACCATAGCAATAACTGATAGCCATAACCATTAACCATAACAATAACCAAAACCCCTACCCAATACCCATAACCATAACTTTTATCTATATCCCTAAACATAACCCTAACCATAATCCTAACCACAAACGTTAACCATAACTATAACCATAACATTAACCATAACCATAACGCTCAACGATAACTTCTATCCAAAACCATAACAATAATGATCAACGATAAGCACTAAACATAAACATTACCATAACCCCTAACCATAACCCTAACCATTAACCAAAACCCTAACCCTAACCATTAACCATAACCATAAAAATTAACCATAACCCTAACCATAACAATAACAGCTAAACATAACCATAAACATAACCATTAACCATAACCATAACCCCTAACCATAACAATTACCTGTAACCATAAACATAGCCATAACCTAAACCATACCATAATCCTAAAAATAAAGCCTATCCATAACCACTAACCATAAACCTAACCATAACTATTAACCATAACCATAACCCTAACCGTAACCATAAACATAGCCATAATCACCAACTGTAACCTTAACCTTTAAAAATAAACTCTAACAAAAACCATAACCATAACAATAACACAAACTATAACCCTTATCCATAATCATAACCCCTAACCATTGTCATAACCATAACTATATCCATAACTATAACCGTTAACAATAACCATCACCATAACCACTAACCATAACCATAACCCTAACCATAACCCCTAACTTGTAACCATGAACTTTAATCATAACCCTAACATAATCATTAACCATAACCATAAGCATTAACCATTACCTTAACCATAAACATATCCCCTAATCATAACCATTACCATAACCCCTAACCATAGCCATAACACTAACCATAACCATAATCTTAAACACAAGGCCTATCCATAACCTCTAACAATAACACTAACCAAAACCATTAACCATAACCATGACTCTAACCCTAACCATAACCATAATCACCAACCATAACTTTAACCCCTAACAATAACCCCTAACAAAAACCATAACCATTACAATAAACCAAACCATAACCCCTAACCATAAACATAACCCCTAACTATAACCATAACCAAAACCATAAGTGTTAACCATAACCATCACCATCACCATAACTATTAGCCATGACCATAACCATTAACCTAAACACTAACCACAACCATGAGCACTAATCATAACCAAACAATAACCATAACCATTAACCATAACCATAAAAATAACGCCTATGCATAACTTTTAACCATAACCCTAAACATAACCATTAACCTTAACCATAACTCTTATCCTAACCATAACCATAAACATAACTTCAATCACCAACCATAAACTTAACCCCTAAAGATAACCCCTAACAAAAACCATAACTATAACTATAACACAAACCAAAATCCCTAAACATAATCATAACCCCTAACCATAACCATAACCATAGCCGCTAACCATAACCATCACTATAACCATAACAATTAACCATAATCCTAACCATAACCATAACCCTTAGCTGGAACCATAACCATAACCTTTAACCAAATCCCTAACCATAACCTTAACCCTAATCCTAACCATAACCATTAACCATAACTATAACCATAACCCTAACCATAACTATAAGGCTCAATGATAACCCATAACCATAAACATAACCATAACCATAACGATCAAAATTAACCCCAAACCATAAAGATTACCATAAACCTAACCATAACCATTAACACATAACATAGCCCTAAGCATAACCGTAAACATAACCATTAACACTAACCCTAAATATTAACCATAACCATAACCCTAACCATAACCCCTAACAAAAAAACACAACCATAACAATAACCCAAATCATAACCCCTAACCTTAATCATAACCATAACCCCTAAACATAGCCATAACCATAACCATAACCATAAACCATAACAATTAACCATAACCATAACACTAACAAAAAGCATAACGGCTAATCAGTACCCATAACCATAACTTTAACAATAACCCTAACCATTACCCTAATTCTAACCATAACCCCAAACCATAATCCTAACCATAACCATTAACCATAACCATAATTCTAACCCTACCCGTAACAATAACCATAATCACCAACAATAACTTTAACCACTAACAATAACCCCTAACAAAAGACATAACCATTTAAATAACCCAAACCATAACCCCTAACCATAAACATAACCCCTAACTATAACCATAACCGTTAACCATAACCATCTCCATAACCATAACTATCAACCATAACCATAACCATTAACCTAAACACTAACCATAACCATAGCCGGTAATCATAACCATCACCATAACCATTAACCATAATCCTAACAATAACCTCTAACCGGAACCATAACCATAACCTTTAACCATAACCCTAACCCAAACCCTAATCATAACCATTAACCATAACAATAACCATAACTCTAACCATAACTATAATGTTCAACGAACACCCCTAAACATAAACATAACCATAACGATCAACATTAACCCCTAACCATAAAGATTACCATAACCCTAACCATAACAATTAACCATAACCATAACCCTAAGCATAACCGTAAACATAACCATTAACACTAACCCTAACCATTAACCAAAACCATAAGCCTAACCGCAACCCCTAAAAAAAACCATAACCATACAATAATTCAAACCATAAGCCCGAACCATAATAATAACCCATAACCATTACCATAACCATTATCCATAACCATAACCATAACAATTAAACATAACCATACTATAACCATTATCCATAACCATAAGCATAACCATAACAATTAAACATAACTGTAACCCCTAACCCATAACCATAACCCTAACCATAACCATTTACACTAACAATAACATTAACCACAATGCTCAACAATAACCCCTAACCATAAACTTAATCATAAACATAACCCCTAACCATAACTATAATGATCAACGATAACCCCTAACGATAACTATTTCTATAACCCCTAATCATGACCATGAACCATAACAAAAACCACTAACCAAAACCACTAACCAAAACCAATAACCATAACAATAACCATAACCATTTAACAGAACCATAACCTGAACCATAACCATTACGATTAACCATAACACTAACAATAACCGTTAACCCTAAGGATAACCCTAAACATTATTCTACCAATAACCATTAACCATAATTATGATCATAAGCCTAACCATAACTATAATGCTCAACAATAACCCCTAACCATACACTTAAGCATAACTGTATCCCCTAACCATAACCATAACAATCAATGATAACACCTAACCATAAATATTACTATAACATCTAATCATAACCATGAACCATAAAAATAACCCCTAACCAAAACAATTAACCATAACAATAACCATAACCATTTACCATAACCATAACCATTTACCATAACCATAACAATTAACCATAACAATAACGATAGCCATTAAACCTAACCAAAACCCTAACCATAATTCTAACAATAACCATTAACCATGATTATAAACCTAACCCTAACCATAATTATAACGCTCAACGATAACTCCTAACCATAAACTTAACCATAACCATAAACACTAACCATAACCATAACCAGTAACCATAAAAATATCCATAAAACCTAACCATCAACATTGACATAACCCTAAAAATAACCATAATCCTAACCTTAACGCCTATCCATAACCCCTAACCATAATCCTAACCATAACCATTATCCATAACCATAACCATAACCCTCACCATAACCATAATAACCAACCATAACTTTATTCACTAACCATAACCCCTAGCAAAAACATAAACATAACAATAACCCAAACCATAACCACTAACCATAATCACAATCCCTAAACATAATCATAAACATAACCCAAAACCATAGCCATAACCATAGCCATAACTGAAAACCATAACCATTAACCATAACCATAACAATAACCATAAACCCTACCCAGTACCCATAAGCATAACCTTTAACTATAACCTTAACCATAAACATAACCTTAACCATAACCATAACCATTAACCATAAACAATAAAAATAACCATAAAACCTAACCATCAACATTGACATAACCCTAACAATAACCATAATCCTAACCATAATGCCTATCCATAAACCCTAACCATATTTCTAACCATAACCATTATCCATAACCATAACCCTAACCCTCACTGTAACCATAACCATAACCATAATCACCAACCATAACTTTATTCCTAACCATAACCCCTAACAAAAATATAAATATAACAATAACCCAAACCACAAACCATAATCATAATTCCTAACCATAATCATAAACATAACCCATAACCATAGCCATAACTGAAAACCATAACCATTAACCATAACCATAACCCCTACCCAGTACCCATAACAATAACCTTTAACTATAACCTTAACCATAACCATAACCCTAACCATAATCCTAACCACAAACATTAACCATAACTATAACCATAACATTAACCATAACCATAACGCTCAATGATAACTCCTATCCAAAACCATAACAATAATGATCAACGATAAGCACTAAAAATAAACATTACCATAAGCCCTAACCATAACCATAACCATTAACCAAAACCCTAACCCTAACCATTAACCATAACCATAAAAATTAACCATAACCCTAACCATAACAATAACAGCTAACCATAACCATAAACATAACCACTAACCATAACCATAACCCCTAACCATAACAATTACCCATAACAATAAACATAGCCATAACCTAATCCATACCATAATCCTAAAAATAAAGCCTATCCATAACCACTAACCATAAACCTAACCATAACTATTAACCATAACCATAACTATCACCATAACCACTAACCATAACCATAACCCCTAATTTGTAACCATAAACTTTAACCATAACCCTAACATAATCATTAACCATAACCATAAGCATTAACCATTACCCTAACCATAAACATATCCCCTAACCATAGCCATTACCATAACCCCTAACCATAGCCATAACCCTAACCATAACCATAATCTTAAACATAATGCCTATCCACAACCCCTATCCATAACCCTAACCAAACCATTAACCATAACCATAACTCTAACGCTAAACATAACCATAATCACCAACCATAACTTTAACCCCTAACAAAAACCATAGCCATTACAATAACCCAAACCATAAGCCCTAACCATAAACATAACCCCTACTATAACCATAACCATAACCATAAATGTTAACCATAACCATCACCATTATTATTAACCATAACGATTAACCTAAACACTAACCATAACCAAACAATAACCATAATCATTAACCATAACCATAAAATAACCCCTAACCATAACCCTAAACATAACCATTAACCTTAACCATAACCCTTACCCTAACTGTAACCATAAACATAACTATAATCACCAACCATAATCTTAACCCCTAAATATAACCCCTAACAAAAACCATAACCATAACACAAACCAAAATCCCTAACCATAATCATAACCCATAACCATAACCATAGCCACTAATCATAACCATCACTATAAACATAACCATTAACCATAATCCTAACCAAAACCATAACCACTAACCGGAACCATTTACACTAACAATAACGTTAACCACAACGCTCAATGATAACCCCTAACCATAAACTTAATCATAACCATAACCCCTAACCATAACTATAACTATCAACGATAACCCCTAACGATAAATATTACTATAACCCCTAATCATGACCATGAACCATAACAATAACCCCTAACCAAAACCAATAACCATAACCATTTACCATAACCATAACATGAACCATAACCATAACGATTAACCATAACACTAACCATAACCGTTAACCCTAACCATAACCCTAACCATTATTCTAACAATAACCATTAACCATAATTATAATCATAAGCCTAACCATAACTATAACGGTCAACGATAACCTGATGTGGGAGTGATTTCTTATCAATAAAGAAACTGCCTAGGCTAATTCGATAGGTCCACCCTTAGATGGGTGGAGTAAACAGAACAGGATTCTGGGAGAAGGAAGCTGAGTCAAGAAGTCGCCATGATGTTCACACTCCAGAGAGACACAGGCTAGAATCTCCCTGGTAAGCACACCTTGGGGTGCTATACAGATTATCAGAAATGGGTTAGGTCGATATGTAGGAGCTAGCCAATAATGGGCCAGGCAGTGATTAAATGAATACAGTTTGTGTGTTGTTATTTCGGGGCTTAAGCTAAGCCATGCAGGCGGCCGGGTACAGGGTCACAGCCGCACCGCTCCCTATTACAACAATAACACCTAACCATAAACTTAAACATAACCGTAACCCCTAACCATAACCATAACCATAACAATCAATGATAACCCCTAACCATAAACTTTACTATAACCCCTAATCATAACCATGAACCATAACAATAACCCCTAACCAAAACCATTAAACATAACAATAACCATAACCATTTACCATAACCATAACGATTAACCATAACCCTAACCATAGCCGTTAAACCTAACCAAAACCCTAACCATAATTCTAACAATAACCATTAACCATGATTATAAACATAACCCTAACCATAACTATAATGCTCAACGATAACCCCTAACCATAAACTTAACCATAACCATAACCACTAACCATAACCATTAACCATAAACAATAAAAATAACCATAAAACCTAACCATCAACATTGACATAACCCTAACAATAACCATAATCCTAACCATAATGCCTATCCATAACCCCAACCATATTCCTAACCATAACCATTATCCATAACCATAACCCTCACTGTAACCATAACCATAACCATAATCACCAACCATAACTTTATTCACTAACCATAACCCCTAACAAAAACATAAACATAACAATAACCCAAACCACAACCACTAACCATAATCATAATCCCTAACCATAATCATAAACATAACCCCTAACCATAGGCATAACCATAGCCATAACCATAATCACCAACCATAACTTTATTCACTAACCATAACCCCTAACAAAAACATAAACATAACAATAACCCAAACCATAACCACTAACCATAATCATAATCACTAACCATAATCATAAACATAACCCCTAACCATAGCCATAACCATAGCCATAACTGAAAACCATAACCATTAACCATAACCATAACAATAACCATAACCCCTACCCAGTACCCATAACAATAACCTTTAACTATAACCTTAACCATAACCATAACCATAATGCTCAATGATAACTCCTATCCAAAACCATAACAATAATGATCAACGATAAGCACTAAAAATAAACATTACCATAAGCCCTAACCATAACCATAACCATTAACCAAAACCCTAACCCTAACCATTAACCATAACCATAAAAATTAACCATAACCCTAACCATAACAATAACAGCTAACTATAACCATAAACATAACCACTAACCATAACCATAACCCCTAACCATGACAATTACCCATAACAATAAACATAGCCATAACTTAAACCATACCATAATCCTAAAAATAAAGCCAATCCATAACCACTAACCATAAACCTAACCATAACCATTAACCATAACATTAACCCTAAACCTAAATGTAACCATAAACATAACCATAATCAACAACTGTAACCTTAACCTTTAAAAATAAACCCTAACAAAAACCATAACCATAACAATAACACAAACGATAAACCCTAATCATAATCATAACCCCTAACCATTACCATAACCATAAGTATATCCATAACTATAACTGTTAACAATAACCATCACCATAACCACTAACCATAACCATAACCCAAACCATAACCCCTAACTCGTAATCATAAACTTTAACCATAACCCTAACATAATCATTAACCATAACCATAAGCATTAACCATTATTCTAACCATAAACATTTCCCCTAACTATAACCATATGTTATGGTAACATAACCCCTAACCATAGCCATAACCCTAACCATAACCATAATCTTAAACATAATGCCTATCCACAACCCCTATCCATAACCCTATTCAAAACCATTAACCATAACCATAACTCTAACGCTAAACATAACCATAATCACCAACCAAAACTTTAACCCCTAAAAATAACAACTAACAAAAACCATAACCATTACAATAACCCAAACCATAAGCCCTAACCATAAACATAACCCCTAACTATAACCATAACCATAAATGTTAACCATAACCATCACCATCACCATAACTATTAGCGATAACAATAACGATTAACCTAAACACTAAGCATAACCATAAGCCCTAACCATAACCAAACAATAACCATAACCATAAAAATAACACCTATCCATAAGCCCTAACCATAACCCTAAACATAACCATTAACCTTAACCATAACCCTTCCCCTAACCGTAACCATAAACATAACTATAATCGCCAACCATAATCTTAACCCCTAAATATAACCCCTAACAAAAACCATAACCATAAGTATAACACAAACCAAAATCCGTAACCATAATCATAACCCATAACCATAACCATAGCCGCTAACCATAACCATCACTATAAACATAAACATTAACCATAATCCTAACCAAAACCCCTAGCCGGAACCATAAACATAACCTTTAACCATTACCCTAACCATAACCCTAACCCTAATCCTAACCATAACCATTAACCATAACTATAATCATAACCCTAACCATAACTATAACGCTCAATGATAACCCCTAAACATAAACATAACCATAACGATCAACATTAACCCCAACCATAAACATTACCATAACTCTAATCATAACCATTAACCCTAACCATAACCCTAAGCATAACCATAAATATAACCATTAACACTAACCCTAACCATTAACCATAACCATAACCCTAACCATAACCCCTAACAAAAACCATAACCATACTATAATCCAAACCATAACCCCTAACCATAACCATAACCATAAGCATAACCATAACAATTAAACATAACCATAACCCTACCCATGACCATAACTCTAACCATAACCATTTACCCTAACCATAACCATAACCATCAAAGATAACCCCCAACCATAAACATAACCATAACGCCCAACGATAACCCATAACCATAAACTTAACCATAACCATAACCGTAAACATAACCATAACCATAACGATCAACGATAACCCCTTAACCATAATTGTTGAAATAGGAGTGGCAGGGCTGCATCCCCAACACCCCAGCCGCCTGGCTAGCTCATGCCCGAAATAACAACACACAAACCATATTCATTTAAACACTGCTTGGCCCATTTCTACCTAGCCTCTTCTAGGCTAATTTTCTCACCTATGTCCATCATACCATACTGGAAAAGAAGAAATGAACAGGGTCTCATCCTCTGTGAAAACAAAATAAGAAACTCCTTTCCAAAGTATCATGTCCTTAGATCCAAATTTCAAAGTCAAGGCATTTTCATAATATCTATGTTGGGTTAGTTCAGCAGCATTTATAAACAAATATCTTTTAGCAGCTGTTGCTCCTTCCTCAGCATTCAAATGATTCAAACAGAGCATAATAGCATACAGTATCAAATTTCTCTGTGTATTTTCCATCTTTGTGCACTTTATTTTAACCTCTATTTTGTTTATTTTTACTTTTAACTTTTTGCTTTTTGAGCATATATCTTTGACCTGGAATAACTCTGTAGACCAGGCTGTTCTTGAACTCTCAGAGATCCACCTGTCTCTGCCTCCCAGGCATTGGGATTAAAGGTGTTTGCTACTACATCTTGAACTCACAGAGATCTGTTTGTCTCTGCCTTCTAGGCACCGGGATTAAAGACTTGTGCTACCATACCTTGAAGTCACAGAGGTCAATCTCCCTCTGCCTCCGAAGTGTAGGGATTAAAGGTGTGTACTACCACACCCAACTACTTTCTTACTTTCATTTTTTACTTTTATGAACTTACTTTTAGCTTGCATATATTTTTAACACACTGTAAGTCATTTAAAATTTTTCTTTGTCTTTGACGCTCTCTTTACTGTATCTCTCTCTGTAGTCAGCCCTCCTGCCTCAAAAGAGTTTGCCCTGGCAGGATGGCCCAGAAAGCCGGCATTTTAAAACAACACAGGTTTTTTCCTGCTCCTGAGTCAGGAAAATTTCAAAATGGAGGACATACCATTTTGTGCTAGCTCTGTGGCTGCCAGGTAGGAGTGGCACTCAGCTCTTTAATTCTGAGACTGAGCATGCAGCACAGAAATTCTTTTCATCCAAGTAACATCCAAATCTGACACGCAGAGCACTGTGCAGTCTGAAAACACGTATCTGCCATGCTCTTCTGTCTGCCTAAGCTTGATTCTGCCATCTGCCCAGGTGCGGGGGGGGGGAGCGCTGAGCCATCGGCAAGGTCTCAGAGCACTCTCCTTCCGATCCCAACCAGGCACAGAAACATCCAGTCCCATAAAATCCATTGAAATGCTTTAAAGCCAGAGTTCACGCTGGCAGCACAGCCCCAAGAAGCAACACTTTAAAATGACACAGCGTTTTTTCTGCTGCTGATGCCGAAACAGGAAATCTCTCTATAGCATGCCACCAACAAACAGCAAAAATCTGTGTTAAACTCTGTTTCCCTTACTTTTAAGCCTTCTCAGGTTTTTAAATGGGTTTAGTCCATTACGTCGGGCGCCATCTGTTGAAATACGAGTGGCGGGGCTGCATCCCCAACACCCCGGCTGCCTGGCTAGCTTATGCCCGAAGTAACAACACACAAACCGTATTCATTTAAACACTGCTTGACCCATTTCTATCTAACCTCTTCTAGGCTAATTCTCGCACCTGGGCTAGCCCATTTCTAATAAGGTATGTAAGCACTCCAAGGTGCGCTTGCCAGAAAGATTCTAGCCTACATCCATCTTGGGTCGGAGCTTCATTGTGAGTCTGGGAGAGTGGAGCATGCCCTCTGCTCCAGAGAGTAGAGCTGTCGAGTCTCTGACCTCACTTCCTCATCCGCCCAGCCCTCTATTCTGTTTACTCCTCCCACCTATGTTTTAACTTATCAGGATCAGCCAAGCAGTTTCTTTATTTTTAACCAATGACGTTCCTCCATCACATAAATATTATTATAACCCCTAATCATAAACATTAACCATAACAATAATCATTTACCATAACCATAACCTTAACCATAACCATAACCATTAACCATAAAACTAACCATAACCCTAACCATAATTCTAACAATAACCATAACCCAACCATAAACTTAACCATAACCATAACCCCTAAACATAAGCATAACCATAAAAATAACCATAAATCCAAATCATAACCACAGACATAACCCTAACCATAATCCTAACCATAACCATTATCCATAACCATAACCCTAACCCTAACCGTAACCATAACCATAATCACCAACCATAACCTTAATCCCTAACCATAATCCCTAACAAAAAACATAACCATAACAATAACCCAAACCATAACCCCTAACCATAATCATAACCATAACCCCTCACCATGCCATAACCATAGCCATAAGCGTTAACCATAACAATTTTCCATAACCATAATCCTAACAATAACCATAACCCCTTCCCAGCACCCATAACCATAACCTTTAACCATAACCCTAACCATAACCATAATCCTAACCACAAACATTAACCATAACTATAACCATAATATAACCATAACGCTCAACAATAACTCCTATCCATAACCATAATCATAATGATCAACATTAATACTTAAAAATAAACATTACCGAGGCACCAGGAGAACCATCTCGGGGTGAGTAAGTTTCTGACCCGTGGCGGCAGCCCGGGACAAGGAACTACATCCTGCAGGGCCTATACCCCCGCATACTGCCTCTCTCTTCCTACCTCACCCAGCATGCATCCAGGACCCTCCCCACTTCTGCCTCCCTGCCATCTTTGGACAAACAACATCATCCAGCTCAGCTTGTCTGGGCGCTGGGTTTGAATCCGGAGAGCAGCCGGGCGGGCAGGAACTCCTTTGTCTCAATAGCCTGCCTGCAGCAAGAAGGGTAGGCGCTTGGTTTATGAGCCACCCAAGCAGCAAGGAGAGTGGATCTAGGCACCAGGAGAACCATCTCGGGGTGAGTGAGTTTCTGACCCGCGGCGGCAGCCTGGAACAAGGAACTACATCCTGCAGGGCCTATATCCCCACATACTGCCTCTCTCTTCCTACCTCACCCAGCATACATCCAGGACCCTCCCCACTTCTCCCTCCCTGCCGTCTTTGGGCAAATAACATCATCCAGCTCAACCTGTCTGGGCGCTGGGTTTGAATCCGGAGGGCAGCCGGGCGGGCGGGAACTCCTTTGTCTCAATAGCCTGCCTGCAGCAAACAGGGTAGGCACATGGTGTACAGGCCACCCAACCAGCAAGGAGAGCAGATATAGGCACCAGGAGAACGATCTCGGGGTGAGTGAGTTTCTGACCCGCAGCGGCAGCCCGGGACAAGGAACTACATCCTGCAGGGCCTGGTTAGGTGCTGAAGAGTTCCATCAGGATGGGTGACTGTGTGCTATCCAGGGACTGATTGTCCCAGAAGAGAGCACAACCCCCCCTCCCTCAGCTCCATCTGCAGGGCTGTCCTTCTTATGGACACCCAGCCCCCTAGCACCCCCCCAACCCTGCCCTGCTGTATACTGAGGAGTTCCATCTGGACGGGACGGTTCCTACTTCTACACTGAAGAGAAACACCCAGAGAGTCGGTCACAGCAAAGACTGGACCAAGACACCAGACCTCTCCTGGCTCCATTTGAAGGAAGTGATGGGAAGGCGCCAATGCAAAAATTCCTCCAACAACCTGAAAGGCAACATGACATCACCAGAACCCAGGGATCGGGAAATAAGAAGAATTGTACAAACTACTCCAGAAGAATTAGAAGAAATTGACCTAAAAGTGAATTATATGAAAATAATAGAAGACCTTAAACAGGAGGTGAAAAACTGCCATAAACAATTAGAGATTACAAACAAAAAGGTAGAGGAAATGAATAAATCGCTCAAAGATACCCAAGAAAACCAAGAGAAGCAAGAAAAAGCAATGAAACAGATAAGGGAAGCAGTTCAAGACTTGAAGAATGAAATGGAAGTAATGAAGAAAACACAAACCGAGGAAAGGATGAAGATGGAAATTATGGGTAAATGAACAGGAACTACAGAGACAAGTACTACCAACAGATTACAAGAGATGGAAGAAAGAATCTCAGACACTGAAGATACCTTAGAGAAAATAAACACACTGATCAAAGAAAACAGCAAAATCAACAAATTCTCATCACAAAACATTCAGGAAATCTGGGGTACAATAAAAAGACCAAACCTAAGAATAATTGGGATAGAAGAAGGAGACGAAGTACAGCTCAATGGTCCAGAAAATATATTTAATAAAATTATAGAAGAAAACTTTCCCAACCTAAAGGAAGATATTCCTTTGAAGGTTCAAGAAGCATACAGAACACCGAATAGACTGGACCAAAAGAAAAAAAAATCTCCTCACCATATAATAGTCAAAACACAAAACATACAGAATAAAGAAAGAATATTAGGAGCTGCAAAGGAAAAAGGTAAAGTTATTATAAAGGTAAACCTATCAGACTTACACCTGACTTCTCTATGGAAACCATGAAAGCCAGAAGGTCCTGGATAGATGTACTGCAGAAGCTAAGAGAACATGGTTGCAAGCCCAGACTACTATACCCAGCCAAGCTTTCATTCACTATAAATGGAGAAAACGAAATTTTCCAGGATAGAAACAATTTTAAACAATACGTTGCCACAAATCCAGCCTTGCAGAAAGTAATAGAAGGAAAATCACAAACCAAGGAGCCTAACAATGACCACAATAACTCAAACATCTAGAGACCCTTCACCAGCACAACTCAAAGAACGGAAATACACAAACTCTACTACGAAAAAAGTGACCGGAGATAACAACCCCTGGTCATTAATATCATTTAATGTCAATAGTCTCAACTCACCTATAAAAAGGCACAAGCTAAGAGACTGGATACAAAAACAGGATCCAACATTCTGCTGTTTACAAGAAACACATCTCAACCACAAAGACAGGCACCTACTTAGAGTAAAGGGATGGGGAAAGGTTTATCAAGCAAATGGACATAAGAAACAAGAAGGTGTGGCCATACTAATTTCCAACAAAGTTTACTTCAAAATTAAATCAATCAGAAGAGATGGAGAGGGACATTTTATTCTCATAACAGGAACAATTCAACAGGACGAAGTCTCAATCCTGAATATCTATGCCCCTAATATAACAGCACCCATGTAAGTAAAAGAAATATTGCTAAAACTCAAGGCTGCCATCAAACCGCACACACTAATAGTAGGGCACTTCAACACTCCTCTCTCACCAATGGATAGGTCAATCAGACAGAACCCTAACAGAGAATTAAGAGAATTAGTGGAGGTAATGAATCAAATGGACTTAACAGACATCTATAGAACATTCCACCCAAATAGGAAAGAATATACCTTCTTCTCTGCAGCTCATGGTACCTTCTCGAAAATTGACCACATCCTCAGTAACAAAGCAAACTTCTACAGTTACAAAAATATATTCATAACCTCCTGTGTCTTATCAGATCACCATGGATTTAAGTTAGAATTCAACAACAATGCTACCCCCAGAAATCCTACAAACTCATGGAAACTGATCAGTCAACTACTGAACCACACCTGGATCAAGGAAGAAATAAAGAAATTAATGTCTTCCTTGAATTCAATGAAAATAAAGAAACAACCTATTCAAACTTATGGGACACTATGAAAGCAGTCCTAAGAGGAAGGTTCATAGCACTAAGTGCCCACTTAAAGAAAACAGAGAAAGCACACATTGGAGACCTAACAGCCCACCTGAATGCTCTAGAAAAAAAGAAGCAGACTCACCTAAGAAGAGTAGAAGACTGGAAATAATCAAATTGAGGGCTGAAATAAACAAAATAGAAACACAGAAAACAATCCAAAGAATTAATGAAACAAAAAGCTGGTTCCTAGAGAAAATCAACAAGATTGATAAACCCCTATCCAAACTAATCAAACAGCAGAGAGAGGATATGCAAATTAATAAGATCAGAAATGAAAAGGGGGACATAAACACAGACACAGAGGAAATTCAGAGAATCATTAGATCTTACTACAAAAGCCTCTATGCCACAAAACTGGAAAATGTAAAAGAAGTGGACACTTTTTTAGATAAGTACCATATACCAATGTTAAACCAGGAAAAGGTGAACAATCTAAACAGACCTGTTAGTCGCGAAGAATTAGAAGCTGTTATCAAAAACCTCCCTACAAAAAAGAGCCCAGGACCAGATGGTTTCAATGCGGAATTCTACCAGAACTTCCAAGAAGACATAATACCTATACTCCTTACTGTATTTCACAATATAAAAACAGAAGAGTCATTACCAAATTCCTTTTATGAAGCTACAGGTACTCTAATACCAAAACCACACAAAGACTCTACCAGGAAAGAGAATTACAGGCCAATCTCACTCAGGAACATCGAGGCAAAAATCCTCAACAAAATACTGGCAAACCTTATCTAAGAACACATTAGATTAATTATCCATTATGATCAAGTAGGCTTCATCCCAGAGATGCAGGGTTGGTTCAACATATGAAAATCTATCAATGTAATCCATCATATAAATAAACTGAAAGAAAAAAACCATGTGATCATCTCATTAGATGCTGAAAAAGCATTTGACAAAATTCAACATCCCCTTATGATAAAAGTCTTGGAGAGATTAGGGATACAATGATCATACCTAAATATAATAAGCTGTATACAGCAAGCCGACAGCTAACATCAAATTAAATGAAGAGAAACTCAAAGCCATCCCACTAAACTCAGGAAAACGACAAGGTTGTCCACTCTCGCCATACCTCTTCAATATAGTGCTTGAAGTTCTAGCAATAGCAATAAGACAACATAAGGGGATTCGAATTGGAAAGGAAGAAGTTAAACTTTCGTTATTTTGCAGATGATATGATAGTGTACATAAATGACCCCCAAAACTCCACCAAAGAACTTTTACAGCTGATAAACACCTTTATTAATGTGGCAAGGTACAAGATCAACTCCAAAAAATCAGTTGCCCTATTATACACAAAGGATATGGAAGCAGAGAGGGTAATCAGAGAAGCATCGCCTTTCACGATAGCCACAAACAGGATAAAATATCTTGGGGTAACTCTAACCAAGGAAGTGAAAGATCTATTTGACAAGAACTTTAAGGCATTGAAGAAAGAAATTGAAGAGGATACCAGAAAATGGAAGGACCTCCCTTGCTCTTGGATTGGGAGGATCAACAGTAAAAATGGCAATTCTACCAAAGGCAATTTATAGATTAAATGCAATTCCCATCAAGGTCCCATCAAAATTCTTCATAGATTTGAGAGGACAACAATCAATTTTATATGGAAAAACAAAAAAACCTAGGATAGCCAAAACAATCCTATACAATAAAGGATCTTCTGGAGGCATTACCACCCCTGACTTTAAACTCTATTACAGAGCTACAGTAATGAAAACAGTATGGTACTGGCATAAAAACATAGAAGTTGACCAATGGAATTGCATAGAAGACCCGAATTTTAACCCACAAACATATGATCACCTCATTTTCGATAAAGGAGCTAAAAGTATACAAAGGAAGAAAGAAAGCCTCTTCAACAAATGGTGCTGGCACAACTGGATGTCAACCTGTAGAAGAATGAAAATAGACCCTTATCTATCACCTTGCACAAAACTCAAGTCAAAATGGATCAAAGACCTCAATATCAGTCTGAACACACTGAACCTGATAGAGGAGAAAGTGGGAAGTACCCTACAACAGATGGACACAGGAGATCGCTTCCTATGCATAAACCCAGCAGCACAGACATTAAGGGCAACATTGAATAAATGGGACCTACTAAAACTGAGAAGCTTCTGTAAAGCAAAGGACACTGTCACTAAGACAAAAAGGCAACCTACTGACTGGGAGAAGATCTTCACCAACCCCGCAACAGACAAAGGTCTCCAAAATATATAAAGAACTCAAGAAACTAGACTTTAAAATGCTAATTAACCCAATTAAAAAATGGGGCACTGAACTGAACAGAGAATTCTCAACAGAAGAAGTTAAAATGGCCAAAAGACACTTAAGGTCATGCTCAACCTCCTTAGCGATCAGGGAAATGCAAATCAAAACATCTTTGAGATATCATCTTACACCTGTCAGAATGGCTAAAATCAATAACACCAATGATAGCCTTTGCTGGAGAGGCTGTGGAGAAAGGGGCACCCTCATCCATTGCTGGTGGGAATGCTCTCTTGTGCAACCACTTTGGAAATCAGTGTTTCGGTTTCTCAGGAAATTCGGGATCAACCTACCTCGGACCCAGCAATACCACACTTGGGAATATACCCAAGAGATTCCCTATCATATGACAAAAGCATTTGTTCAACTATGTTCATAGCAGTATTATTTGTAATAGCCAGAACCTGGAAACAACCTAGATGCCCTTCAATGGAAGAATGGATGAAGAAAGTGTGGAAGATATACACATTAGAGTACTACGCGCGGTAAAAAACAATGACTTCTCGAATTTTGCATGCAAATGTATGGAAATAGAAAACAGTATCCTGAGTGAGGTAACCCAGACCCAAAAAGATGAACATGGGATGTACTCACTCATAATTGGTTTCTAGCCATAAATAATTGTCACAGAGTCTGTAACTGGTGAACCCAAAGAAGCTAAATAAGAAGGTGAACCCAAGAAAAAACAGATAATTATCCTCTTGGCTATGGGAAGTAGACAAAATTGCCGGGGAGAAAATTGGGATCTTGTGGGTGGGGTGGGATGGTGATAAGGGGGGATGGGGAGAGAAAAATGACAAGGGGAGGACTGGGGGTTCTTGGGGAAATAGGATGACTGGGGTGAAGGAAGTTTGGATAGGGGAGCACAGAAGCACAATTCTTATTTAAGGGAGCCACCTAAGGGTTGGCAAGAGACTTGAAACTAGAGTGGCTCCCAGGAGCCCAAGGCGATCTCCCCAGATAGTTCCTTGGGCAGCTGAGGATAGGGAACCTGAAATGACCCTATCCTATACCAATACTGATGAATATCTTGCATATCACCATAGATCCTTCATATGGTGATAGATGGACATAGAGACTGAGACCCACACTGGAGCACTGGACTGAGCTCCCAAGGTCCCAATGAGGAGCAGAAGGAGGGAGAACATGAGCAAAGAAGTCGGGACCATGAGGGGTGCACCCACCCATAGAGACAGTGGGGCTGATTTATTTGGAGCTCACCAAGGCCAGAAGGACTGTGACTGAAAAAGCATGGGATAAAACCGGACTCTCTGAACATGGCGAACAATGAGGGCAGATGAGAAGTCAAGGACAATGGCATGTGGTTTTGATCCTACTTCATGTTCTGGCTTTGTGGGAGCCAACCAGACTGGATGTTCACCTTCCTAGACATGGACGGAGGGGAGAGGACCTTGGACTTTCCATAGGGCAGGGAGCCCTGATTGCTCTTTGGTTGGGAGAGTGAAGGGGAAAGGTGGGGGGGAGGAGAGGGTTCAGAGGAGGAGGAGGGAAATGGGAGGCTGGGAGGAGGCAGGAATTTTTCATTTCCCTTTTCTCAATAAAAAAAATTACAGAAAAAAAAAGAACTTTAAGTCTTTGAAGAAAGAAATTGAAGAGGAAACCAGAAAATGGAAGGATCTCTCTTGGTCTTGGATAGGGAGGATCAACACAGTAAAAATGGCAATTCTACCAAAAGCAATCTATAGATTCAATGCAATCCCCATCAAAATTCTTCACAGATCTGGAAAAGACAATAATCAACTTCATATGGAAAAACAAAACCCCAGGATAGCCAAAACAATCTTATACAATCAAGGATCATCTGGAGGCATTACCATCCCTAACTTCAAACTCTATTACAGAGCTACAGTGTTGAAATTGGGGCGCCGGGGTTGCGTCCCCAACACCCCAGTCACCTGCTAGCTTATGCCTGAAATAACAACACACAAAGTGTATTCATTTAAACACTGCTTGGCCCACTAGCTCTAGCCTCTTACGGGCTAACTCTCGCACCTGGACTAGCCCATTTCAAATCAGGTTTGTAAGCACCCCAAGGTGCGCTTACCAGGAAGATTCTAGCCTACATCCATCCCAAGTAGGAGCTTCATCGCGTGCGTGCCTCAGAGAGCCAGGCTATCCCATCTGTCCCGCGAGAGAGGAGGCTGGCTTTTCTGAGCAGAGCTGCATGATTTCTGACCTCACTTCCTCTTCCGCCCAGTTCTGTTTACTCCACCCACCTATGTTCTAACCTATAGGACCAGCCAAGCAGTTTCTTTATTTTAACCAATGAAATCAACAGATTGATATATGACACTCCCACATCACTACAGTAATGAGAACAGTGTGGTACTGGCATAAAAACAGAGAAATCGAGCAATGGAATTGAATAGAAGACCCTGACTTTAACCCACAAACCTATGAACACCTTATTTTCAATAAAGGAACTAAAAGTATACAATGTAAAAAAGAGAGCATCTTCAACTAATTGTGCTGGCAAAACTGGATGTTAATCTGTAGAAGAATAAAAATAGACCCATATCTATCACCATGCACAAAACTCAAGTCCAAGTGGATTAAAGACCTCAATGTCAGTCCAAACACACTGAACCTGATAGAAGAGAAAGTGGGAAGTACTCTACAACACATGGGCACAGGAGACTACATCCTACGTATAACCCCATCAGCACAGACATTAAGGGCCTCATTGAATAAATGGGACCTACTGAGACTGAGATGCTTCTGTAAAGCAAAGGACACTGTCGCTAAGACAGAAAGGCAACCCACTGACTGGGAGAAGATCTTCACCAACCCCGCAACAGACAAAGGTCTGATCTCCAAAATATATAAAGAACTCAAGAAACTAGACTCTAAAATGCTAGTTAACCCAATTAAAAAGTGGGGCACTGAACTGAACAGAGAATTCTCAACAGAAGAAATTCAAATGGCCAAAAGACACTTAAGGTCATTCTCAACTTCCTTAGCGATCAGGGAAATGCAAATCAAGACAACTTTAAGATACCATCTTACACCTGTCAGAATGGCGAAAATAAAAAAAACATCAATGATAGCCTTTGCTGGAGAGGTTGTGGAAAAAGGGGTACACTCATCCATTGCTGGTGAGAATGCAAACTTGTGCAACCACTTTGGAAAGCAGTGTGGAGGTTTCTCAGGAAATTTGGGATCAACCTACCCATGGACTCAGCAATACCACTCTTGGGAATATACCCAAGAGAGGCCTTATCATACAACAAAAATATATGCTCTACTATGGTCATAGAAGCATTGTTTGTAATAGCCAGAACCTGGAAACAACCTAGATGCCCTTCAATTGAAGAATGGATGAAGAAAGTATGGAATATATACATATTAGAGTACTATTCAGCAGTAAAAAACAAGCGCTTTTTGAAGTTTGCAGGCAAATGGATGGAAATAGAAAACACTATCCTGAGTGAGTTAAGCCAGACCCAAAAAGAGGAACATGGGATGTACTCACTCATATTTGCTTTCTAGCCATAAATAAAGGGCATTGAGCCTATAATTCGTGATCTTAGAGAAGCTAAATAAGGAGAACCCAAAGAAAAACATATAGGCATCCCCCTAAATATTAACCTTCATCAGGCGATGAAAGGAGTCAGAGACAGAAACCCACATTGGAGCACCAGACTGAAATCTCAAGGTCCAAATCAGGAGCAGAAGGAGAGAGAGCATGAGCAAGGAACTCAGGTCCGCGAGGGGTGCACCCTCACACTGAGACACTGGGGATGTTCTATATGGAACTCACCAAGGCCAGCTGGCCTGGGTCTGAAAAACAGCTGGGTTAAAACTGGTCTCGCTGAACATAGCAGACAAGGAGTACTACAGAGAACTCAAGAACAATGGCAATGGGTTTTTGATCCTACTGCACATATTGGCTTTGTGGGAGCCTAGGCAGTTTGGATGCTCACCTTACTAGACCTGGATGGATGTGGGTGGTCCTTGGACTTCCCACAGGGCAGGGATCCCTGATTGCTCTTTGGGCTGACGAAGACGAAGGAGGGGGACTTGATCGGGGGATGGGGAGGGAAATGGGAGGCAGCGGTGGGGACGAGACAGAAATCTTTAATAAATAAATAAATTAATTAAAAAATTCAAAAATATACCACATATAATACCTTGTTGTTCTTCTAAATCCATGTCAAGTTGCCTAATTTCTTCACTAAACTGATTTATTTTTTCCTTTATATCTGTTAACCTGTTAAAAATATTAATGAACTTTAGAAGCGATAAAAGAAAAAACAAAAAAAAGTTTTGTTATCTAGACAATTTTTAAATATGTATGAATATTTTAGCTTAGCAGCTGTCATGGTCAAGTGTCTCTCTGCAGATAGCTCATTAAGATTCAAAGAATTTAAAGAAAACACAGTAATATACATAATCTAGACTCTGTGTATATTTCATATTAACATGGTGTTTTTATTGCTCTATTACTTTTTGATGTTTACTTTATTATCTTTACTACTTTAATGTTGACTGACTGTACTCTTTCTTTTCTCTCTTAAACTCATGCCCATTTATACAATCCCATGAAGCATTACAAAGTCTTTTTCATCTGCATCTGTCTTATTGTATATTTGTAACCATTTTCTAACTGGAAGATTTTTTTTTTTGTTTTAAAATGATAAACAGACTTGGCTAGGATCATTGCTGAAACTTTGCCTATTGACTTCCAGTGCAACATGGCGGTGGTATGTTCTCCATTTCTACAAGCCATGCTCACGACTCCAGCCCCTAGGATGCAGCAGGTATATACTCTATATTGCCACTAAGGATCTTTTCTGTCTGTCTTTCTTTCTTTCTTTCTTTCTTTCTTTCTTTCTTTCTTTCTTTCTTTCTTTCTTTCTTTCTTTCTGTCTTTCTTTCTTTCTTTCTTTCTTTCTTTCTTTCTTCTCTCTCTCTCTCTCTCTCTCTTTCTTTTTTTGTAATTTGGAGACAAGATTTCTCTGTGACTTTGGGCCTGTCTTGGAACTAGTTCTTGTAGACCAGTCTGACTTTGAACTCATTGAGACTGAGATCCACTTGCCTCTGACTAGCGAGAACTGGGATTAAAGGCACATACCACCGCTGCCCAGCTATCCCACATTAGTTCATAATTGAATATAATCGAGGGTTATGATGTGGGAGTGTCATATATCAATCTGTTGATTTCATTGGTTAAAATAAACTGATTGGCTGGTCCTTATAGGTTAAAACATAGGTGGGAGGAGTAAACAGAATAGTAGGCTGGGCGGAAGAGGAAGTGAGGTCAGTAATCATGTAGCTCCGCTCAGAGAGAGATGCCAAGCTCCTGTCTCGTGGGCAGATGGGATAGCTCTGCTCTCTGAGACACACTTGCGATGAAGCTCCGACCCAAGATGGATGTAGGCTAGAATCTTCCCGATAAGTGCACCTTGGGGTGCTAACACAGAATATTAGAAATGGGTTAGACCAGGTGTGAGAGTTAGCCCATAAGAGGCTAGAGCTAGTGGACCAAGCAGTGTTTAAATGAATACAGTTTGTGTGTTGTTATTTCGGGCATAAGCTAGCCAGGCGGCCCGGGGTGTTGGGGACGCAACTTCGGCACCCCCCAATTTCAACAGGGTTATTTATTTAGAGGTAGACTCACAGATCACAATGCTCTGCTCAAACAGGGAATAGCAACCAAGTGCTGCAGCTAGAAGAGAGAGAGGTCAGACAGTTGCTTTACATTGTGATATATAGTATATGAGGCCACACCCAAGTGGGCAGGTAACTTAAAGGCTACTGGCAGTAGGAATTCCTACAGCTCCTCCTGCTTTTGTTTAAATAACACTCTGCTCACCAACCCTGAGTACTCCATATCAGGTACTCCCAAAATAACCAGCCAATTATGCTGCCAGGATGAGCCAAGAAGCCCTTTCATTTTTTTAAATTTTTTTTTCATTAAAAAATTCTGCCTCCCTTTTCTCTTCCCCTCCCCCTACTCCCCACACCCCACTCCCCTCCCCCCACTCCAGTCCAAAGAGCAGTCAGGATTGCCTGCCCTGTGGGCAGTCCAAGGTCCTCCCCACTCCATCCAGGTCTAGGATGGTAAGCATCCAAACAAGCTAGGCTCCTACAAAGCCAGTACATGCAGTAGGATCAAAACCCAGTGCCATTGTCCTTGGTTTCTCATCACCCCTCATTGTCTGCCATGTTCAGAGAGTGTGGTTTTATCCCATGCTTTTTCAGTTCCAGTCCAGCTGGCCTTGGTGAGCTCCCAATAGATCAGCCCCACTGTCTCAGTGGGTGGGTGCTTGCTTCGCAGTCTTGACTTCCTTGCTCAGTTCTCCCTCCTTCTGTTCCTCATTTGGATCTTGGGAGCTCAGTCCATTGCTCCAATGTGGGTTTCTGTCTCAATCTCCATCCATAGCCAGAAGAAGATTCTATGATGATATGCAAGATATTCATTAGTATGGCTATAGGATTGGGCCATTTCAGGCTCTCTCTCCTCAGCTGCCCAAGGACCTAGTTGGGGACATCTCTCTGGACCCCTGGGACTTCCTCTAGCCAACCCTAAAATGGCTCCCTTAATTAAGATATATACTTCCCTGCTCCAATATCCATCCTTCCATTATCCCAACCATCCCATTTCCCCAAGCTCTCTCCATCCTCCCCTTTTTCACTTGTCTCTCCCCCATCTCCCCTTTCCCCCATCCCACCCCACCCCCCAGTTCCCAATTTTTGCCCAGCAGTCTTGTCTACTTCCAATATCCAGGAGGATAACTATATGTTTTTCTTTGGGTTCACCTTTTATTTAGCTAAGATGCCCTTTCTTTAAAGAGCCGTGCCTCTGCTTGCAACCCACAAACAGAGCCTATCTGGAAAAAAATGTGGCTACCAAGAAGTTACTTTTTGCTCCCTTTTTTGTGGGTCTGAGATGTTTCCTAGAAGCTGTGCTTGTCTCCCATTTTTGTTTGTCTAGAACCCCTCTTTGTTTTTTTTTTTTAAGATATTTTAGGTCTTATGTGGATCCATGCCCCAGATAGTTGGCAACGTTATGGAAAAGGAGATTTTGCATTTGTTTCCCAGCTACCTACACCCAAATAATCACACTGAAACTATATTAATTACACCACTGTTTGGCCAATACCTTAGGTATATTCCAAGGTGGCTTTTACATTTTAAATTTTAATTAACCTATTTCTACTAATCTATGTATCACCACCATGTTGTGGCCTACCAGTAAGCTTTCACGGTTCTTCTTCTAAAGAAGCTACATGGCATTTGCCTGACTCTAATGTCTTTCTCCCTACATTCAGTTTTGTTTTCCTGGCAAGCTCTATTCTAAAATTCAATAGGCAATGCAGCATTTTTACTAACCAATGGTATTAATACATATTCAGAGTATACATAAGGGAATCCAGCATCACTATATGATGTCAACAACAAACCTAACATGACCATAGGTTTGACTTCATAGATGACTAACTACCAACCTGTATCTCTTTATTATACTAAAGAGTTTTAAGGACTAGAATTTTAGACTTTTAAATAAACTGTGTAAGTATTACAACTTAAACAAAGGTAGAAACATTTATATAGCATAAAAAACTCTCTTAAATTTGTATCAATATACAAAAATTGTCTTTTTACCTTCAAAAAGATAGCTATGAATTTAATCTTCTCTGTTTAGTTTTTTTCCCCTGATAATTACCAGTAACAACTTGTAACCAATTCCACTAAAGAATGACAAATATCCATAATCAAATGATTAAAAGCCACCCACACTACCTCTTGGTAATCTGGGTCTAATGTTCTGTAATCTACTTCTTTTGCATGAGGGAGAAGGTGAAAGTGGTATTTTCTTTAGGGGACCATGAGAAAATTTTGCTAAGAATCAAATCCTGGGAGATCTAACTGTACTATTTATTGTCCAGTATCTGTGTGATAAAAAAGTGTAGAAAATCTGTGAGACTGGACAATTTCAGCCAGCAGTTTTGAAGACATTCTAGAGGCAGAATTTCAAAGATACTTGAAGAGTTACTTGGAGAAGCTAGATCACCTGGGCCACTTGTCTTTATTGATGTTTGTTCCTTTTTTCCTTTCTGAAAACATAAAACTTTTAAAAGTAACATATATATAAACATTAACACAAATATGAAATATGTAGAGAGCAGAAGTGAGTTATACATGATTTTTGTTCTGTATTGAGTAGAGTAAAGACATCTGTCAGTTTTATAAGTACATTTGGAATGTGTAAACAAACTTCTATCTATGCCTTATGAAAGGATGGCATTGTATAATAGGTCATGAAGATTCATAGGTAAACAAGATTTATTATGCTACATCTAGTTGCAAAGATGCTTCCATGCCAAGGGATTGCTTCCAGATCACCTGTCTTGTAGTCCATTTTGGCGTTTCTCTTCATGTCTGCAATCAAGATCTTCAGAAGGTCTCTCCTAATGAAATTTAATCTTTATTTATTTTTGTGAGAACTCATAACATTTTCTACACATGAAAACAAGAGCATAACATCTTTCCCAACCTAATATATGGCATCTACTTTGAAGTTAAGGAATTCTTCATATATATTAAACTAACCTAATTTAGGTTAGTATAATTTTAGCAGTTTCCATAATCCAACATGGCATGGGAGAATTGTCTGTATTCTGTCAATCATGTTTTAAATGAATGCTGATTCGCTAGGCAGGAAGTATAGGCTGTTCAACCTGACAGGAAGTAGAGGTGGAGCAATGAGAACAGCAGTATTCTGGGAAGAAGGAAGCTCTTCCCCCACTCCTGCTCAGACCACTGAAGAAGCAGGATGTGACCTACCCCACTGAAAAAGGTACTCAGCCATGTAGCTAACATAGATAAGAATAATGGGTTAATATACATTATAAGAGCTAATAAGAAGCCTGAGCTAATGGGCCAATCAGCTTATAACTTATAGAGACCTCTATGTGATTTTCTTTGGGGCTTGCTGGCTATGGGATACCAGGCAGGACAGAAACCCCAACAAGCCAGCCCTCATGTTACACAACATCTTTCAGAAATTATTGTATATTAATGTTTTAATAGCAGCACCGGACTTCTATCATTTTTTTTCATTTAATCCATTTCACACACTCAAAATTTATCAGAGACTTACAGTCATAAGTTATATCTCAATCTTGAGATTACTCTCTCAAGATTGAGTGGGGGGAATCATGTAAAAAGAAACCAAGGGAAAAGTCAAAATGAAGCACTATACAGAGTAAACGAATTTTTAAAAAATCAGTTTTTGGAACAGGAATCTTCTATGCCCTTTTCTGCTCTCTTCTCTTTGTTTATCTGTTCCATAACAATAACTGTGATTTTACTGAGATTTTATTAGCCTCTGTAGATTTAGGTAAAGTTCTTTGCAATAGATATCAATTTAGGAATGCTAAATATTTCAAACCAAAACTTAAAACAAATGTCTTCAATTTCTATCTCAAAATTCTGTAAAAAATTGAAGAAAAATACAACAAAAATACATCACAGAAGTATTTTACTCATGTGAAGACAACTGAATTCCTAAAAGACAACTTTCTTAAAGTAGCACATAGAGTGTAAAACTTTAGGATAACTCTAAAACCACTTCAGACAACTCTGAGACCATTTCTGAGGTATCCCCCCCCCCGGAACCAAGGTCCTAACAACTACAGATGCATGTACTAAAATGTTGGGAACTTTCCATCTCCCTGAGTCCTTGTGAGTGTTCTCCAAATAGAGCTCAGTTCCTGAAATTGGAACAAGATAATCCTTAAGATGTTGACACAGTTTCTGATGTTTTCTCTCAGTCCCTGGGAAAGGGGCAAAGTAGTAACCCTCAAATGTTTCCTTTTACCTCATCTGATCTGGCAACCACTCTCCAGTCAATTATTGGCTGTTGCGGGAGGTCTTTCCACCCCTCCAACCAATAGCTGCTGAGATACCAGCCCATTGGGGCATGGTTTCTCTCCATTCAAAAAGCTTCTAGTTCCTCCACTCACGCTCTTGACTTCCTGCTCCGCTGGCGACTAGACTCCCTTCCTGGTTGCGCAGAGGGCTGTTGTCTGGGATCGTGATCTGTAAGTTTTTCCTCTTTAAATAAATACTACCCTATTATATAATAATTCCAAACTGGTGTGGCATTGTTCGTGGTTTACGCCTTCACTTGGCGCCTGAACGTTTGGCTTTTAGGACCCCCCCCCTCGGCTGCCGGCCACGAGTTCGGCTTGGCGCGTGCGAGCCCTCCCTTCCTCAGCCGCGGCTTGCGCCTTAGCGGCCGTGTAGCTTGTGCCTTGCGGCAGCCTTGTAGCTTGTGCCTTGTGTGTGGAGTCAGCAGTTTAATTTAAATTATCACGCACTGGCTTTTCTTGCTGCAGTTCTTTATATTTTTTTAGACACCTCAGATTGATATCAAGTCCCCACGCACCCTATCCTCTACCTCCCCACATGGATTTAAACTCCACAGGCCCACGTAGTCTCTGCCAGCGTGGTTTACTCTTTTCTGAGTCGTTTTTAAATCTCCCTGGCAAGTACAGTTCTTAAGTGGTGCGAACCAGATCACGTGGTTGCTGGTTGCGGAGGCTGCAACCCCTCAGGGTGACTCTGTCACGTGGAGGCATACACAATTTCCGGGTTACTTTTCTCTACCACTGGATTCTGGGCTTATGGTTCTGTGTACGCTCTTTTTTGTTTAGTTCGTGACTTAGGCCCCAGTGCCAAGTCCGAGATACACTCGGCCTTAAGGCCCATAATATCCAGAGAGGCAGGACGATCTCTGAGGCTGGCCAGGTGGTGGTGGCATATGCCTTTAATCCCAGCACTCGGGAGGCAGAGAAAGGCGGATCTCTGTGAGTTCGAAGCCGGCCAGGCGGTGGTGGTGCACGCCTTTAATCCCAGCACTCGGGAAGCAGAGACAGGCGGATTTCAGTGAGTTTGAGGCCAGCTGGATAATAGGTAATATGGCAGTTTTTGTTTCCTACATGACTTTCACTGTTTGGGCTACCAATACAATGGGTCTTATCATGCAAAATTTATATGACTATGAGGATAACTTAATTTAATGGTTACTATGTTTTAGTATTCTTTTGAATATTCTATCATTTAGGAAGATTATGGTACTCTCAAGAACCATACTATCTTTACTAGAAACTCATGCAGGTCAGAAGATTCAGGATTCAAAAGAGGCAATAATAAAAAGACTTGAAATGCTTGAAGAAATAATTGGAACTGGTGAACAGAGTAATAAGACAAAAGGACAGGATACAAAGCCAACACCAGCTATTAGAACTGGCTTACCCAGGGTTTTAGCGGCATACCCTATACTTAATTCTGACAAAGCATCAACTTCTAAAGGCTCAAAGGGAGTCAGAGAAGCTAGATGGATGCCAATAGCAATGAATGATCTGAAAGAAATTAAACAAGCTATTGTTAATTTTGGCTTACACAATGCATATGTAAAGGAAATGATAAGGACATGGGCTTCTAATGCTAGAGCTACCCCCTATGATTTCCATCAGGTAGTGTCTGCAGTTTTAGATAAGGGACCTTCCTTGATGTTTGGAATTTATTTCAAAGAAGAATCCAAACATATGGAACAGCAAGGAAGAGCAAAAGGTGTCAAGGTTTCCCAAGATCAAATTCTTGGTGCAGGAGAATATGCTGATCCACAGGACCAAGTTCTTTATGACGATGAAGTACTGTGTCTATGTCACCAAGCAGCTTTAAATGCTTGGAATAAAATACAAGATCCAGGAAAAAGGGTTGAATCAAATACCAGAATTAGGCAGGAACAGAGAGAACCCTTTATTGACTTTTTGCAAAGATTAATTAAGGCTCTGAACATAGGGGTAACAGACCCAGAATCTAGATGAATACTTCTTGAATCTCTAGCGTTTGAGAATGCAAACATAGAATGCAAAAAGATAATTGGGCCTTTAAAGTCTAGATCAGCACCTATGGATGAATGGATTCAGCATACGATGAATGTTGAGACATTTAGCTATAATGATGAATCTTGGGTAGGAGAAGCGATTTCCACAGCAATGAGGAGACATCAAACTGCCAGGTGTTTTAATTGTGGTAAATTAGGACATCTGAAAAGGGATTGCAGGCACAGAATTCCTAGGAATAATATCTCCTCTGGGAATGACAAAAATAGGAGACCTAGGCCTTCAGGTATATGTAGGAGATGCAGTAACGGCCATCACTGGTCCAACGAATGCAGGTCAACAACAGACAAAAAAGGCAACCAGAAACCGTCAGGAAACTCCTTGAGGGGCCTCTCGCAGGCCCCCAAGCCAACAGTGGCCCAGTCATTCCCAGTCACAGTGGAGAACATGCCTCACCAAGAAAATTATAAGCTCCAATTTCTTCTGTAAAAAGTAATACGGGTCTAAATGATGAATTACGTGTGCAGGATGAGTCAAAAAACCCAGTAGGACAGAGTAAACATATATTTTGGCAGACTTCTATTAACGACCAAAGACCAAAGCTAAAAGTCTGTATAAATGGCACTTTTATTGAAGGCTTATTAGACACAGGTGCAGATGTAAGTATCATTACCCCAGAATCTTGGCATCCGAATTGGCCTCTTCAAGAGGTAGATGTTCAGTTTCTGGGAATTGGAACCCTACCTCGTGTAAAACAAAGCACAAGATGGGTTGAATGCATAGGGCCCAAAGGGCAAAAGGGAAGACTAAGGCCATATATAGCCAATATTGCAATAAATTTATGGGGCCATGACCTGTTACAGCAATGGAATACCCAGATTAACATTCCTGCAGTTCCAGGAACGCATAATTCTGGGAAAGATATGATGACGTATTATGGAAAAAGGTCACCAGCCATTTAGGCTGTACAAGAACTACAGCAAATACCAAACCTTTAGAGGTACCAACAGCCCTAACTTTAAAATGGCTAACTGAGAAGCCAATATGAATCAAACAGTGGCCTCTAGCTGAAGATAAATTGCAGGCATTGGAACAGCTAGTGCAAGAGCAACTAGATGGTCACCATATTGAAGAATCAACCAGCCCTTGGAATTCTCCTGTGTTTGTTGTAAAAAAGAAATCTGGTAAATGGAGAATGGTGACAGATCTGAGAGCTGTCAACAAAGTAATTCAACCTATGGGCCGACTACAATCTGGAATTCCTTTGCCTTCTCTATTACCAAAAGGATGGCCTCTTATAGTTATTGATTTGAAAGATTGCTTTTTCAACATACCGTTACAAAAAAAGGATAGAGAAAAATTTGCCTTCACGGTGCCTACTTATAATAATTCTCAGCCTAATAGGAGATATCAATGGACTGTCCTCCCACAGGGTATGCTCAATAGTCCTACATTGTGCCAATATTTTGTAAGTAAGCCACTGGAAATAATTCGTAAACAATTTCCCAAGTCCATAATTTATCATTACATAGATGACATCTTATTATCAGATTCAAATAAAGATACTTTAGAAAGGATGTTTGAAGAAGTAAAGAAAGTCTTGCCTAGGTGGGGATTACAAATTTCCCCTGAAAGGATTCAAAGAGGAAATTCTATTAATTACCTAGGTTACAGAATAGGGTTAGAGAAAATTAAAATGCAAAAGGCACAAATTAGGAAAGACCGGTTAAAACTCTTAATGACTTCCAAAGATTGTTGGGAGACAATTCCAGTCTATGACCAGCTTTTGGGATAACACCTGATTTAATAGTTCATTTAAACAAAACCTTAGATGGTGATAAAGATTTGAATAGTCCTAGAAAACTGACAGCTGAAGCAGAAAAGGAACTGAAAATGATTGAGGAAAAATTACAGAAAGCACATGTGGATAGGGTGAACCCAAATCTTAGCTGCATCCTAGTCATATTGCCTTCCAGAATCTCTCCTACAGGGATTCTAATGCAGAGGGAAGATATTATTTTAGAGTGGATATTTATACCTAATAAACCAAGTAAAAAATTAAAAACTTATGTGGAAAAAGTCTCTGAACTAATTATAAAAGGTAAGCTGAGACTTCGTCAACTAGCAGGTATAGACCCAGAAGAAATTATAGTGCCTTTTACTACTGAAGAAATAGAAAAGTTATGGCAAGACAATGAACCATGGGAAAGAGCTTGTGCTAATTTTTTGGGAGAAATTAATAGCAACTATCCCAAAAGTGGTAGACTTAACCTCATAAAGAGAACTTCTTGGATTCTTCCTAAAATTGTACCTGATGCTCCAATAACTGGAGCCCGTACGTTCTATACTGATGCAAAAAAATCAGGGAAAGCAGGTTACAAGTCAGATGAATTGAGTAAGGTGGAACAAAGCCCTTATAATTCTGTCCAGAAGGCAGAATTAAATGCCATTCTTATGGTACTAAGGTATTTTAAAGAACCTCTTAATATAGTTACAGTTTCACAGTATGCAGAAAGAGTTATCTTGCATATTGAAACCGCTGAATTTATGCCAGATGACACAGAGTTGACTTCATTGTTTATCCAGGTACAAGACATAATCAGGAAAAGGCTTTGTCTGATGTACATAACACACATCCGGTCCCATACAGGTCTGCCTGGTCCTCTAGCACAAGGTAATGCTGAGATTGATCAATTATTAATTGGAAGCATGTTTCAGGCCTCAGAAATCATAAAAAGCATCATATCAATAGTAAAGGCCTAAAGAAAGAATTTTCCATTACTTGGCAACAAGCTAAGGACATTATAAAGAGATGTCCTACTTTTCTTTCTATAATCAAACACCGTTTCCTGCAGGGAGTAAACCAAGGGGTACTAAGAGAAATGAAATCTGGCAGATGGATGTGTTCCATTTTATGGAATTTTGTAAATTAAAATATGTACACCACACCATAGACACGTATTCAGGTTTTCAATGGGCTACTGCCCTGAGCTCAGAAAAGGCAGATTCAGTAATCCCACATTTATTTGAAGTTATGGCCATCATGGGTATACCTGCACAAATAAAGACAGATAATGGTCCAGCATATGTATCTAAGAAAATGAAATGCTTTTTTGATTATTATAATATAAAACACATTACAGGTATACCAAATAATCCTACAGGTCAGGCAGTTATAGAAAGATCAAATCGTACTATAAAGGATATGCTGAAAAAACAGAAAGGGACCAAAAATACCCCCAGAAATAGATTACATAATGTTTTATTAACCTTGAATTTTCTTACCACTAATGAGAAAGGAACGACAGCAGCAGAAAAACATTGGATAATGGAAAAGTCTGCTGTACTAAATCAACCGATTTATTTCAAAGATGTGATGACCTCTCAATGGAAGCCAGGAGATGTGCTACGTTGGGGAAGGGGTTTTGCTCTTGTTTCCACAGGAGAAGAAAAATTGTGGATACCATCAAAATTAATAAAGTTTCGATTTGAAGAGAAGAAACCTCTTGGAAAGGAGAAATGACAACTCATCCACAATGATATTCATATCATTCATTCTATATGTAAGAAAAACATATAGAATGGGGGTAGGGTTCTGATCTTATCTCCACAGGAAAACATTCACCTTTGAAAAATTCAAGGGACCCTGGATATTTGGATACTGACAGAAGGAAAAATACCTGCCCAATAGGAAATATCAAGAAAACTGAATGGTTTCCAGGAAGAAGGTGGGGCCCCACAACAACAACTCTACCTGGTTGATATGACGTGATGATACTGATAGTGCTACTACAAGACCTGTTTTGGGTCCCAGCTGCACAAGACTATCCCAACTTAGTTAACTGAAATGGTGCACATCTTGTACAACATTCTGGCCAGACCTGCACAAAATACTCAGAGACTATTTGCAATTTTAAAAGACATTGATCTTGAAATTTAACCACCATTTTGCTTTCACAGGATCCCCCACAAAGAACGTCGCTCCAATGACAGCTGGAAGTAATTCTAGAGGACAACGTCCCCTCTCCCAGTAAAGTTTGCTCCTGGGTTTAGGGACATCATTTAGGGGTTGGGAGGTTGGGGGAGGAATTTTATAAGCTCAGGGATCATTTTGAAAAAAAAAAGAGGGATGATGGGATAATAGATTTGTAATTGTGAGTTACAATTTTTAGACAAATATATTGGTATTGATTCTTGTATATTGATACAAAGTTAAATTATATTGACTATTGTATGCATGCATGTTTCTACCTCTGTTTAAAACATTTTTTATGTATTGACATATATTGTATCGATATATATTATATATATTTACCATATTGCAGTGTACATTTCTACCTCTGATTAAGAATATTGAAAATCATCACATTTACTTTCCATTTGCTTAAATATCCTGACCCCAAAATGGTAGGTGTAAAATAAAAATTCATTAACATGATAAAAGGAGTGAATAGACAAGTTGAAGGATTATATGCTACATTCCTAAACATTCTGTTGCCCAAACAAGACAAGTAATGATCACACCCTAGAGCAAAACATACTGTAGGCAAATTACTTCCTGGATAGAATCCATAGTCATCTCTCTAAGTGAGTAGGAACTTAGTTGGGTCTTTAGACCTTTGTTTGACATAGAAGCATAGAAGCAGATCAACTTTATAATACCTGAAATGCCAGGTTTGGATATTAGCCACACCTGTTGACAATAACCTTGAGAGAGCAGAACTTTCTGTTCTAAATCAGGGTGGAATGTAGCTTTAACTTTTTTTTTTCTTTTCTTTTTTTTTTTTGTAAAAACAGATCTTCTTCTTAATACCTGAAATACCAGATCTGGATATTAGAGATCCCTATTATTTGAATTGTTAACAATAACCTTGAAAAAACAGAAGTAAGTTCCAAGTCACTGACCTTTAGTCAAGGTAGAATGGACACATATTTATGAACCCCGTCAAATCTGAGGGGTCAGTTTTTTTCATTCATTGTGTAGGTACTTGGGATTGAGGTGAGGTGTCAGACATAGAGACAAAGGCCTATCCATTAGCTATCTTTATGGGTCTCTGATTCAAAAGCTCTACTACTTTCCTATGGTTACATTCCACAGACATGCATATACCTTCTTGCATTACAACTACAATAGCTTAGAAAATTTCACTTGTGTGACATCAATATATTAAGATAGTTATCTCTATTGTATATATAGAGCTTTTGTAGAAAATAAAATATGCATTTTTTCCTCATTTGATAGCTTAAAAATCATATTAGGGGTATTTTATGGTTCTCAAATAACAATTTGATATTTATGCAATCTATATTTGTTGTTCAATAATAATTTTAAATATTATTTTTAGAATTTTAATAACTTCTGAAAGATAGTAATTTGAATTTGCTGGAGGACTTTTTAACCAGCAAATTATATGTGCCAATTTTTAAATATCTATACTGATCTATCTTTCTGAAAACTTTTATTAAAAATATCTTTTCTTCATACAACAAGAATAATTGATTATCCTAATCCAGAATAAGCAGAAGAAACCAATTTTAAATGTAACTTTAGGAAGATGATTGAGGCCTTTAAAGAGGAAATGAAAGACTCCCTTAAAGAAATGGAGAACAAGGCAATCCAAAAATTAGAAAAAAAAGTTTCTCAAGAAAACCTAGAAAAAAACAAACAGGTGAAGCAAAGTGTTCAAGGCTTGAAGTCTGAAAAAGATGCAATAAAGTAAACAAAACTTGAGGAAATTCTGAATATGGAAAGTCTGGATAAACAAATGGGAACTACAGAGGCAAGCATAACCAACAGAATACAAGAGATGGAAGAGAGATTCTCAGGTGGTGAAGATACTATAGAGTAAATAGAAACATTAAATCAAATAAAAACATTAAATCCAACCACTTCTTAACACAAATCATGCAGGAAATATGGAAAACTATGAAATGCCAAACCTAAGAAAAATAGGTAGAAAGAACGAGAAAAAAATCCAGCTCAATGGCACAGAACATATATTTAGCAAAATCATCAAAAAAAAAGTTTCCCAGCCTAAAACAAGACATTCTTATGAAGGTAAAAGAAACTTATAGAACACCAAATAGACTAGAACAGAAACAAAGTCCCTTCACCATATAATAGAAAAAATGCAAAAACATAGAGAATAAAGAAAGAATATTAAGAGCTGCAAAGGAAAAATGTCAAATAACATATAAAGGCAAACCTATCAGAACTACATCTGACTTCTCAGTGGAAACTATGAAAGCCATAATGTCCTGGGGAGATGTGCTGGAGACACTAAGAAATGATGGATGCAAGCCAAGACTACACAGAAATGCTTTCAATCACCATTGATAGAAAAAACAAGATTTTCCATGACAAAACCAGATTTAGACATTACCTATCCACAAATCCAGCCCCAACCCAAGGAAGCTAACTTTACCCACAAATACTCAGACAAAAGATAACCTCACACCAACAAAACCCAAAGAAAAGAAACATCCACACGACCACAGAAAAATAACAGAAATCAAAAATCACTTGTCATTAATATCTCTTAATATTAACATACTCAATTCACCTATAAAAAGACACTAGCTAAGAGAATGAAGATAAAAGCAGGATCCAGATTTCTGTATACAAGAAACACACCCCAACTTCAAAGACAGATATTATTACAGAGTAAGAGGTTGGGAAAAAATTTTTCTATCAAATGGACCGAACAAAAAAAAGGTGTAGCCATCCTAATAACTAACACAATAGACATCAAACTAAAAACAATCAAAAGAAATGGAGAAGGATACTTTATACTCATAACAGGAACAATCAATAAAGATAAAGTTGCAATTATCAGCATTCATGTTCCTGATACAAGAACACCCACATATGTAAAAGAAGCATTACTAAAGCTTAAATCACACATCAAACCCCACATACCAATAATAAGAGACTTCAATACCCCACTCTCCACAATGGAGAGAAAAACCAGACAGAAACTTATCAGAGAAAAAAAGAGAACTAACAGATAACATGATTCAAAAGAAATTAACAGATATCTATAGAACCTTCCACCCAAACACAAAAGAATATGCCCTCTTTTTAGCACCTCATGGAACTTTCTCGAAAACCGACCATATACTCAGTAACAAAGTAAATCTCAAAAGATACAAAAAATAAAACTGGAGAAACACTACGGATCTTATTGGATCTATATGGATTAAAATTAGCATTCAACAACAACACTAATTTGAGAAAGCCCACAAACTCATAGAAATTGAACAGTGCTCTATTGAACCACCACTGGGTCAAGGAAAAAATGAAGAAATAAATTAAAGACTTCCTAGAATTCAGTGAAAATGAAGGCACAAGCACAACGTATCCAAACCTATGAAACACTATGAAAGCAATGCTAAGAGGAAAGTTCATAGCACTAAGTGCCTATATAAAGAAAGTGGAAAAACTCACATTAGTGACTTAACAGGACACCTGAAAGCTCTAGAACAGAAGAAGCAGATTCACCCAGGAGCAGCAGAAGACAGGAAATAATCAAATTGAAGGCTGAAATCAATAAAATAGAAACAAAGAAAACAATAAAAAGAAACAATTAAGAAAAAGCTGGTTCTTTGAGTGAATCAACAAGATAGACAAAACCTTATCCATCTAAAGGCAGAGAAAGAACATCCAAATTAGCAACATCAGAAATAAACATACAAAGCAACTGAATCTGAAGAAATCCAGAGAATCATTACTCCAAATTCATACTACAAAAACCTGTATTCCATACAATTGGTAAATGTAAAATAAATGGACATTTTTCTGGCTAGGCATCACATACAAAAATTAAATCAAGAACAGATAGAAAATTTAAATAGACCTATACTGTTCAAAGCAATAGAAGCTTGTCTTCAAAAGCATACCAACCAAACAAAAAAGGACAGGGCTAGATAGTTTCAGTCACGAATTCTACCAGAACTTTAAGAAGAAATAATACATATACTACTTACAGTGTTCCATATGATAGAAACAGAAGGAACATTGTCAAAACTTTTTATGATTCCATAGTAACCTTGATATCAAAACCACATAAAGACTTAACCAAGAAAGACAATTACAGACAAATCTCACTCATGAACATGGATGCAAAAATATCCAATAAAATACTAGCAAAATGAATGCAAGAACACATCAAAAAAATCATACACCATAATCAAAATGGCTTCACCCAGTTTGCAGGGATGGTTCAACATACAAAAATCTATCAATGTAATACAACCTATAAATAAAATGAAAGAAAAAAACCCATATGATCAACTCACTAGATGCTGAAAAAGCATTCAACAAAATGCAATACCCCTTTATGATAGAGATCTTGGACAGATCAGAGATACAGGGGACATATCTGAACATTAAAAAAGCAATATACAGCAAGCCAACAGTGTACATCTAATTAACTGGAGAAAAACTCAAAGCCATTACACTAAAACCAGGAATAAGACAAGGCTGTCTTCCTTTTCCATAGTTATTCAACATAGTGCTTGACATTCTGGCTAGATTAGTGAGACAGCAAAAGCAGATCAAGGGGATTCAAACTGGAAATGAAGAAGTCAAACTTTACTTAATTTCACATGGTCTATTAATACACATAACTGACCCCCATAAAACTACCAAGGAACTGATAAATACCTTCAGTAATGAGTCAGGATGAAAGATCAACTAGTTTCTCTGTAGCTTTGGAGCCTGTCCTGGAACTAGTTCTTGTAGACCAGGCTGGCCTTAAACTCACAGCAATCCACCTGTCTCTGCCTCCTAAATACTGGGATTAAAGGTAAAACACTACCTCCCAGCTAAGTTCTTCTCTATACAAATGATAAAGAAGCTAAGAAAAAAAAATCACAGAAGCATCACCTTTCACAGAAGCCACAAATAACATAAAATATTTTGGCTTAACACTAACCAAAAATGTGAAAGACATGTTCAACAAGAACTTTAAGTCTTTGAAGAAAGAAATCGAAGAAGATGCCAGTAAATGGAAAGATCTTCCATGATCTTGGATAGGTACAATCAATATAATAAAAATGGCAATTGTACCAAGAGCAATCTTTAGATTCAATGCAATCCACATTAAAATTCCAACACAATTCTTCAAAGACCTTAAGAAAACAATACTCACCTTCATATGGAAAACAAAACAAAACCCAGGATAGCCAAAACTATCTGGTACAATAAAAGAACATTCTGAGGCATCACCATCGCTGGCATCTAGGTCCATTATAGAGATACAGTAAAAAGAGCTTGGTATTCACATTAAAAAGAAAGATTGACAAATGGAATCAAATTGAAGACCCTGACATTAATCCAAAAACATATAAACACCTGGTTTTTGACAAAGAGGCTAAAAATATACAATGGAAGAAAGAAACATCTTCAAAAAATGGTGCTGGCATTACTGTATGTCAATATGTAGAAGAATGTCTATCCCAATGCATATAATTCAAGTCCAAATGGATTAAAGACCTCGATATAAATCTGACCAAATTGAAAATGACATAAGGAAAATGGTAAGTAGCCTTCAATGTTTTGGTACAAGAGAACACTTTCTAATTACAACACTAATAGCATAGACTCTCAGATCAACAATAAATAAATAGGACGTCCTGAAACTGAGAAGCTTCTGTAAAGCAAAGGTAAAAGTCAATAAGACAAAAAATCACCCCACTAAAAAATGGTAAAATATCTTCACCAACCCATCTTCAGATAGAGGATTGATCTCCAAAATGTATAAACAACTCAAGAAAATAAGTATCAAAATTCCAAATAACGTAATTAAAAAATGGAGAACATAAATAGAAAATACTCAATAGTAGGACTCAAATGGCCATAGCCATCAGGGAAATGCAATTCTGAGATACAATCTTATACCAGTAAGAATGTTTAAGATAAAAAGCTTCTCCATTGCTGCTGGGAATGCAGACTTGTACAATTGGTTTGGCAATCTGTATGGTGGTTTCTTAAAAAAATTGAGAATCAAACCACCTCCGGACTCATCAATACCACTCTTACACATATGCCCAAAAGATGTTCAATCATACTACAATGACATTTGTTCAACTATGTTTATAGCAGCATTTTAATAGGCAGGGCCTGGAAACAACATAGATGCCCCTCAAATGAAGAAAGGATAAAGAGAATGTGGCACATTTACACATTAGTGTATAACTCATTAGTAAAAGCTAAAACATCTTGAAATTTGCATGCAAATGGATGGAAAGATAAAAATATTCTGAGTGTGGTAACACAGACCAAGAAAGATGAACATGGTATGTTCTCACTTAAAAATGGATATTAGCTTCAAAGCAAAGGATATTGAGCCTACAGTTCATGATCATAGAGAAGCTTAATAACAAGGTGAACTCTAAGAAAAACATACAGAGATCTTCCTGGAAAGGAAAAATAGACAAGATTTCCTGAAAAAATTGGGAGCATGGGCATGTATGGAGTAGGAATGGTTGAAGGATGACATGAGGGGGGATTGGAAGGGTCAAGGAGAACTTGAGTGAACAGGACATTGAGATGGATGAAGGGCATAGATGAGAGTAAAGAAAGAGATATTTTTTATTGAGGGAGCCATTTGAGGATAGCAAGAAATCTGGCACTAGAGAAATTCCCAGTCCACAAATATGATCCAACCTAAGACCCTAAGCAGTAGTAAAGAGGGTGCCTGAACTGTCCTTGCCCTGTATTCAGACTGATGAATATCTTAAATATCACCATAAAACCTTCATCTAGCAACTGATGAAAACAGAGGCAGAGACCTATGAGCGAAGAGGTCAAGGCCATGGTGAGTACACTCACTGATACAATTCACCTGAGCATTAAGTGTCTATATAAAGAATGTGAAGAAGTCACACACTAGCAACTTAACAACACACTGAAAGATGTAGAACAGAAAGAAGCAAACTGACCCAGGAGGAATACATGATAAGATATAATCTAACTCAGTGCTTAAATCAGTAAAATTGAAACAGAGAACAATAAAAAGAAACAATGAAACAAAGAGTTGGTTCTTTGATAAAAATCAACAATACAGACAAATCCTTATCTAAACTAACAAAAAGGCAAAGAGAAAGAGAATATCCAAATTAATAAATCAGAAAAAAATATAAGCATAACAACAGAAGCCAAGGAAATCCAGAAAATTATTAGGTCACCTTCAAAAACCTGTACTCCATAAAAGTAGACAACCTATAAGAAATGGACAAATTTCAGAGTATTTATGAGTTACCAACATTGAATCAAGGCTAGACAAACAATATAAATAGATCTATAATCACTAAAGAAATAGAACAAGTCATTAAAATCTCCCAATAATAAGAAACCTAGAGTCAGATGTTTTCAATGTATAAATCTACCAAAATTTCAAAGACAAGCTAGTACCAATAAACTTGTTCCTGAAAAATACAAAGGTGATATTCTATTATTAATCTAGGTTATAAATTATGTTTACAGAAAATCAGAACACAAAATTTCAAATAAGTAAAAATTGATTGCAAATTTTTAATGGCTTTTAAATATTGCTAGAAGACATTTCAATCTATTACTCACTACTGGGATGAAACTCTAGATGTTGACAAGATCTTAAATGGTCCCAGGTAATTATTAGATGAAGCTGAGAGTGAATTGACTTTATTGAAGAGAAATTACAGAAGACAAATGTGTATGGTGTAGATTCAAATCATAATTGTATTCTGGTCATATTACCCTCCAAATAGTCCCCAACACAATTTTAATTCAAAGGAAAGATATTATATTAGAATGGATATTTTTACCACATAGAACAAGTAAGAAATTAGAAACTTATATTGAAAAGGTCTATAAACCAATTATATAAGGAAGCTTACGAATTCATCATTTAACAAGAATACACCCAAGATAAATTATAGTAACTATTACTAGTGATGAAATTACCAAACTCTGGGAAGATAGTGAACCCTGACAAAGAGCTTGTACTATTTTTTAAGGGGGGGGAGATTAATAACAACTATCACAAATGTGAGAGAGTTTGACTTATAAAGAGAGCTAATTGGATTCTTCTTCACATAGCATGAGATACACCAATAACTGTTGTCCTATGTTATATGCTGATGAAAGTAAATCAGAAAAGGCCGGTTACAAATAAGAAGATTTAAGTAAAATGGAACAAAGTACTTATGATTTGTCCAAAAGTCAGTATTATATACTATTATCATTGTACAAAGATATAAAGAACCTTTCAACATATGTCTAGAGCTGCAATAAGAAGAAACAGATATTTTTCCTATTGAAAATGCTGAATCTATACCGGATGATACAGAACTGACTTCATTATTTATGTATGTTCAAGATATAATCAGGAATAGGTTTTATCCCATATGTAAAACCCACATCCAATCCCGTACATGTTTGCCATGTCCTCTAGAATGATGTAATGCAGAAATCAATTGTTGATTATTGGAATTGTACTGAAGGCCTCAAACTTTCACAAAAAAAATCGTATGACCAGACAAGCTCCCAAGGTCCAAATGAGGAGCAGAAGGAGGGAGAACATGAGCAAGGAAGTCAGGACCGCGAGGGGTGCACCCACCCACTGAGACAGTGGGGCTGATCTATTGGGAGCTCACCAAAGCTAGCTGGATTGGGACTGAAAAACAAGGGATCAAACTCTCTGAATATGCCAGTCAATGAGGGCTGCTGAGTAGCCAAGGACAATGGCACTGGGTTTTGATCCTACTACATGTACTGGTTTTGTGGAAGCCTAGTCTGTTTGGATGCTCACCTTCCTAGACCTGGATGGAGGGGGGGGACCTTGGACTACCCACAGGGCAGGGAACCCTGACCGCTCTTTGAACTAGAGAGGGAGGGGAGGAGAGTGGGGGGAAGAGGAGAGAAATAGGAGGCAGGGAGGAGGCGGATGTTTTTAATAATAAATAAAAAATAAATATAAATAAATAAAAAATAAAAAATGATATCTCCAGTACATGTCATAGAAATTATAAGCAGATGACCTGCTTGCTCATTATACAACAAAAGACCACTACCTGCAGGATGTAAACCAAATGGTACTCAAAGGAATGAAATCTGGCAGATTGATGTGTATCATTTGGCAGAATTTGAAAAACTAAAGTATGTACACTACACCATTGAGGTTTTCAATGAACAACTGCTTTGAGTTTCAAAAGGTTGATTCAATAATCACACATTTACTAGAAGTTATGGTCATAATTGGCATAGCTGCACAAATAAAAACAGACAATGATCCAGCATATGTTTCAAAAAATATTGAAGTAATTTTATTTTGTTTATTATAATATAAAGCATATTACAAATGTATCACACAATCTTACATGTCAGGCAGTTATATAAAAATCAAATTGAACTATGCAGGGTGTTACACAAACAGAATGGGATGAAAAAAGATCCCCAGAAATGATTGAATAATGGTTTATTAACCTTGAATTTTCTTAATGCTAATAAGAAAGGTACAATAGCTACAAAAAATTGATAATACAAAACTTTTGAATTAAATCAGCTCAAAAATGTTTGACCTCAGAATAAAAACCAAAAGATGTGTTATATTTGGGAGGGGTTTTTCTCTTGCTTCCACAGGAGAAGAAAAGGTACGGATACCATTGAAATTAACAAAGATTTTGTTTGAAAAGGAGAAACCTCTAAATAAAGAGAAATGTCACTTCATTCACAGAGGTGACAGTCCTACAGGTTGACAGTCCTACATGTTGTAAGGATAACTTGTAAGGGTTTGGGCAGTGTTTTGTTTTTGTCTTTGTAGAAAAATACATATCATTGGTATCTACATTAGACCTTAAATATCTAGATGCCTAAAGAATAAAAGATAGATATTCAGAAAGAATCACCAAGCAAAGAGAAACTATGATGCCAATATCATCCACAGGGTAAAATTTCACTACCTAAACATCCATATCTCTCTACTTCTGAGTGTAATGCTATTTGTGACTCACTTAAAAATCAAAGATGGCTTTGGAATTGGATGATGTCTTACCTTCTACAAATTCAAGCATACTGTTAAAAGAAAAATTCAGAGTTTCTGTTTCATATCAAGAGCCAGCTGGTGTGGGACAAAAAGAAGATAAAATCTAGGAATTGAGGTTATCAAAATTCTGTTTCAAAAATTTTACTTTCCTATAGTACCTTTCTTTGAATATACGACTATTGAAACTCAATTTTCCATTTTGATATAAACGTTTAAGTTTTCCATGGTCTACATTTAATTTTTTTACTTCTTCAACCATTCTTTCTAAAGTATCTGCATTTGAGTCATGTTAAAAAAATTCATCCATCTAATGGTAAATTATAGACAGGAAATTTCTGCATTTAATTCAGGTAAAAAAAAATCATCCATGTAATGGTAAATGATAGACTTATGAAGGCATAAGTCACCAACAATCCCACAGCAGTTTGGAATTATGATGAATAAGGTGGTATTTATTTAAAGGGGAAAAAACTTACAAATCACCGTCCCAGACAACAGCCCTCTGCGCAATCAGGAAGGAGTCTAGTCGCTGGAAACGCAGCAGGAAGTAAGAGAGAGTGAGGAGGGAAGGCGCCACTTTTTTAAAGAGAGAGAACACACCCCAATGGGCTGGTATCTCAGTGACTATTGGCTGGAGGAGCAGAAAGACCTCCTGCAACACCTCCCCCTTTTGTTTAAGTAAGAGAGTTCTAAACCTACTACAAAATTATATACAATAAGTACAAACATCCTACTCAAACTAGTTTAGGTCTTATATAATAAATAGCTTGGCCAAGTCATGAGAGGAAAGTAACTACATTTATATAGTCTTTGACCCCATTGAAGATCTGAGAAGGGAAAAAATGTTACCTGTGTAATTAGGAAGTTCAGTAAAACAACTTCCAAAACATGGAACAAATCACAGAGAAAACTAGCTACCTGGGCAGTCACCCAAGGTCTCCTTTGCAGTGTTGAAGCAACCAACTTTGGCTAAGGCCTAACATAACTGACATACCATTTTCAAAGGCAAGAAACTTTTCAAAACTATCTTACCCTGTCTTGGCAGGATATGACAGTCCTGTTTTTTCCATTCATGGATATTCTGTATCTCTGTCAGTGGTTGAGGTATGGGCATTTCTTTGCCCAAAGACCAGTTCAGCCAAAAAGAAAGGCTCCAGGTGGAGTGTCTTTGGTGCTCAACATTCTCTCAGAAAAAATTGGCACTGCCAGGAGCAATTGTGTCTCACCACTAACTTCAAGTTAGATTAAAGGCCATTTTCTACAGCTCTTTGAAGAGGTTGAAGATTATCTATCTATACTGAGTATAATCTCTATATATCTAAAGAACCTGATTAGTCTAATTATAAATGACAAACTTGATGACAATTGATCTATATAATTCTCAATATCTATCTAACTTAAAGACTAAGACAATAAACAATTGTGCAACAAATGAAGATAATGACCTCCAAATAGAAACAATATACAAATATACATTGCAATATGGTAAATATATATCAATACACAAATATTATATAAGTATCTTAATCAGAGGTAGAAATGTACACTGCAATATGGTAAATATATACAATATATATATCAATACAATATATGTAAATACATAAAAAAATGTTTTAAACAGAGGTAGAAACATGCATGCATACATAGTCAATATAATTTCACTTTGTATCAATATATAAGAATCGATACCAATATATTTGTTTCAAAACAATAACTCACAAGTACGAACAAGTACCAATCTATTACCCCATCATCACATTATCCCTCTTTATTTTTTTCAAATGATCCCTGAGCTCCTAAAATTCCTCCCCCAACCCTCAACCGTATGCTAATTATAATCAATGCCTAAATGATGTCCCTAAATCCAAGGGCAAACTTTACTGGGAGAGGGGATGTCGTCCTCTAGAATTACTTCCAGCTGTCATGGGGGCAACGTTCTTTCTGGGGGATCCTGTGAAAGTAAAATGATGGTTAAATTTCAAGATCAATGTCTCTGAGTATTTTGTGCAGGTCTGGCCAATATGTTGTATAAGATGTGCACCATTTCAGCTAACAAAGTTGGAACTGTCTTGTACAGTAGGTAACCAAAAGAGGTCTTGTAGTAGTGCTATCAGTATCATGACATCATATCAACCAGGTAGACTTGTTGTTGTGGGTCCCCATCTTTTTCCTGGAAACTTCAAATGTCACTTCAGGAAAAACTCATTGTTCATTGTGAAAAATTTAAACATTAATCATATAGACAATGAAAGGCATGATAGATATATTCAATGAAAAGTATGATAGATATGAAGAAAAGCAAAGATGTTTTCTAAACTCATATTTCTTTTTGTCCGATATCATGGCTCATGACATGAGACAGAAACTCCAGAAATTCTGGGGTTTTTCTCTTACCAACAGGCTTGGAATTGGAGAGGGACTGAGCCCTAGTCCAACTTCAAAACCAGCTCTATATATTTATAAATAAATGCACATTAATACATATTTAAAGATAAGAGTATAATAATTTTACTTACGAGACCTATTTGATTTTCTTGCTGATTCTTATTGGGTTGTAAATAGTTTCCATCTGTCAGTATTCAAACATCCAGGGTTCCTTGAATTTTCTGAAGATGAGTGTTTTCCTGCAGAGATAAGAAGAGAACCCTGCCCCCATTATATATGTTTTTCTTACCACATGTATGAATATCATCATTGTGGATGAGCTGTTATTTCTCCTTTCCAAGATGTTTCTCCTCTTCAAATTGAAACTTTATTAATTTTGAAGGTATCCACAATTTTTCTTCTCCTGTGGAAACAAGAGCAAAACCCCTTCCCCAACGTAGCACATCTCCTGGCTTCCATTGAGAGGTCAGCACATCTTTGAAATAAATCGGTTGATTTAGTTCAGCAGACTTTTTCATTATCCAATATCTTTCTGCTGCTGTCGTTCCTTTCTCATTAGCATTAAGAAAATTCAAGGTTAATAAAGCATTATGTAATCTATTTCAGGGGGTATTTTCAGTCCCTTTTTGGTTGTTCAGCATATCCTTTATAGTACAATTTGATCTTTTATAACTGCCTGACCTGTAGGATTATTTGGTATACCTGTAATGTGTTTTATATTATAATAATCAAATAAGCATTTCATTTTCTTAGATACATAAGCTGGACCATTGTCTGTCTTTATTTGTGCAGGTATACCGATGATGGCCATAACTTCCAATAAATGTGTGATTACTGAATCAGCCTTTTCTGAGCTCAGGGTAGTAGCCCATTGACAACCTGAATACGTGTCTATGGTGTGGTGTACATATTTTAATTTACCAAATTCCATAAAGTGGAACACATCCATCTGCCAGATTTCATTTCTCTTTGTACCCTTTGGGTTATTCCTTGCAGGCAATGGTGTTAGATTATAGAAAGAACAAGTAGGACATCTCTTTATAATGTCCTTAGCTTGTTGCCATGTAATGGAAAATTCTTTCTTTAGGCTTTTACTATTGACATGATGCTTTTTATGAAATTCTGAGGCCTGAAACATGCTTCCAATTAATAATTGATCAATCTCAGCATTACCTTGTGCTAGAGGACCAGGCAGACCTGTATGGGACCGGATGTGTGTTATGTACATCAGACAAAGCCTGTTCCTGATTATGTCTTGTACCTGGATAAACAATGAAGTCAACTCTGTGTCATCTGGTATAAATTCAGCAGTTTCAATATGCAAGATAACTCTTTCTGCATATTGTGAATCTGTAACTATATTAAGAGGTTCTTTAAAATCCCTTAGCACCATAAGAATGGCATATAATTCAGCCTTCTGGACAGAATTATAAGGGCTTTGTTCCACCTTACTCATTTCATCTGACTTGTAACCTGCTTTCCCTGATTTTTTTGCATCAGTATAGAGTGTACAGGCTCCAGTTATTGGAGCATCACGTACAATTCTAGTAAGAATCCAAGAAGTTCTCTTTATGAGGTTAAGTCTACCACTTTTGGGATAATTGCTATTAATTTCTCCCCCAAAATTAGCACAAGCTCTTTGCCACGGTTCATTGTTTTCCCATAACCTTTTTATTTCTTCAGTAGTAAAAGGTACTATAATTTCTGCTGGGTCTATACCGGCTAGTTGACAAAGTCTCAGCTTACCTTTTATAATTAATTCAGAGACTTTTTCCACATAAGTTTTTAATTTTTTACTTGGTTTCTTAGGTATAAATATCCACTCTAAAATAATATCTTCCCTCTGCATTAGAATTCCTGTAGGAGAAATTCTGGAAGGCAATATGACTAGGATGCAGCAAAGATTTGGGTTCACCCTATCCGCATGTGCCTCCTGTAATTTTTCCTCAATCCCTGTCAGCTCCTTTTCTGCTTCAGCTGTCAGTTTTCTTGGACTATTCAAATCTTTATCACCATGTAAGATTTTGTTTAAATGAACTATTAGATCAGGTGTTATTCCAACAGCTGGTCGTAGACTGGAAATGTCTCCTAACAATATTTGGAAGTCATTAAGAGTCTTTAACCGGTCTCTCCTAATTTGTACCTTTTGCATTTTAATTTTCTCCAACCCTATTCTGTAACCTAGGTAATTAATAGAATTTCCTCTTTGAAATTTTTCAGGGGCAATTTGTAATCCCCACCTAAGCAAGACTTTCTTTGCTTCTTCAAACATCCTTTCTAAAGTATCTTTATTTGAATCAGATAACAAGATGTCATACATGTAATGATAAATTATGGACTTGGGAAATTGTTTACGAATTATTTCCAATGGCTTACTCACAAAATATTGGTACAATGTAGGACTATTGAGCATACCCTGTTGGAGGACAGTCCATTGTTATCTCCTATTAGGTTGAGAATTATTATAAGTAGGCACTGTGAAGGCAAATTTTTCTCCTTTTCTTGTAAAGGTATAGTGAAAAAACAATCTTTTAAATCAATAACTATAAGAGGCCATCCTTTTGGTAATAGAGAAGTCAAAGGAATTCCAGATTTTAGTGGGCCCATAGGTTGAATTACCTTGTTGACAGCTCTTAGATCTGTTACCATTCTCTATTTCCCAGATTTCTTTTCTACAACAAACACAGGAGAATTCCAAGGGCTGGTTGATTCTTCAATATAGTGAGCATCTAGTTGCTCTTGCACCAGCTGTTCCAATGCCTGTAATTTATCTTCAGCTAGAGGCCACTGTTTGATTCATATTGGCTTCTCAGTTAGCCATTTTAAAGTTAGGGCTGTTGGTACCTCTAAAGGTTTGGTATTTGCTGTATGTTCTTGTACAGCCTGAATGGCTGGTGACCATTTTCGATAATACCTCATCATATCTTTCCCAGAATTATGAGTTCCTGGAACTACAGGAATATTAATCTGGGTATTCCATTGCTGTAGCAGGTCATGGCCCCATAAATTTATTGCAATATTGGCTATATATGGCTTTAGTCTTCCCTTTTGCCCTTTGGGCCCTATGCATTCAACCCATCTTGTGCTTTGTTTTACACGAGGTAGGGTTCCAATTCCCAGAAACTGAAAATCTACCTCTTGACGAGGCTAATTTGGATGCCAAGTTCTGGAGTAATGATACTTACATCCGCACCTGTGTCTAATAATCCTTCAATAAAAGTGCCATTTATACAGACTCTTAGCTTTGGTCTTTGATCATTAATAGAAGTCTGCCAAAAATATATGTTTACTCTGTTTTGCTGGTTTTTTGACTCATCCTCCATGTGTAATTCATCATTTAGACCAGTATTACTTTTTACAGCAGGAATTGGAGCTTTTAATTTACTTGGTGAGGAACATTCTACACTGTGACTGGGAATGACTGGGCAACTGTTGGCTTGGGGGCCTGTGAGAGGCCCCTCAAGGAGTTTCCCAATGGTATCGGGTTTCCTTGTCTGTCCGTTGTTGAACTGCATTCGTTGGACCAATGTCGGCCTTTACCGCATCTCCTACATATACCTGAAGGCCGAGGTCTCCTATTTTTGTCATTCCCAGAAGAGATATTATTCCTAGAAATTCTTTGCATGCAATCCCTTTGCAAATGTCCTAATTTACCACAATTAAAACACCTGGCAGTTTGATGTCTCCTCATTGCTTTGGAAATCGCTTCTCCTACCCAAGATTCATCATTATAGCTAAACCTCTCAACATTCATTGTATGCTGAATCCATTCATCCATCGGTGCTGATCTAGCCTTTACAGGCCCAATTATCTTTTTGCATTCTATGTTTGCATTCTCAAAAGCTAGAGATTCAAGAAGTATTCGTCTAGCTTCTGGGTCTGTTACCCCTATGTCCAGAGCCTTAATTAATCTTTAAAAAAAGTCAATAAAGGGTTCTCTCTGTCCCTGCCTAATTATAGTATATGATTCAACCCTTTTTTGCTGGATCTTGTATTTTATTCCAAGCATTTAAAGCTGCTTGGTGACATAGACACAGTACTTCATTGTAATAAAGAGCTTGGACCTGTGGATCAGCACATTCCCCTGCACCAAGAATTTGATCTTGGGAAACCTTGACACCTTTTGCTCTTCCTTGCTGTTCCATATGTTTGGATTCTTCTCTGAAATAAGTCCCAAACATCAACAAGGACCATTATCTAAAACTGCAGACACTAACTGATGGAAATCATAGGGGGTAGCTCTAGCATTAGAAGCCCAAGTCCTTATCATTTCTTTTATATATGCAGAGTGCAAGCCAAAATTAACAATAGCTTGCTTAGTTTCTTTTAGATCATTCATTGCTATTGGCGTCCATCTAGCTTCTCTGACTCCCTTTGAGCCTTTAGAAGTTGACGCTTTGTCAGAATTAAGTATAGGGTATGCCGCTAAAACCCTGGGTAAGCCAGTTCTAATAGCTGGTGGTGGCATTGTATCCTGTCCTTGTGCCTTCTTAGTCTATTCACCAACTCCAATAATTTCTTCAAACATTTCAAGTCTTTTTATTATTGTCTCTTTTGATTCCTGAATCTCCTGACTTGCATGAGTTTCTAGTAAAGATTGTATGGTTCTTAGGAGTACCATATTCTTCTTAAATGATAGAATATGCAAAAGAATACTGAAACCTAGTAACCAGTAAATTAAGTTATCCCCATAGTCATATAAACCTTACATGATAAAACCCATTGTATTGGTAACCAAATCAGTAAAATTCGTGTTGGAAACGAAAACTGCCATATTACCTATTATCCAGCAGGTGGCGCTGTTACCAAGTCACGACGAAAATGGGGTCCTGTTTCGGTATCTGCCTAGTATTTGTTAAAAACTGGGAAATGCAAGTTGCTCAAAAAAATAAATGTAATTAAATCAATTCCGTACACGGAACCATAAACCCAGAATCCAGGGGTGGAGAAGAGTAACCCAGAAGCCGTGTATGCCTCCATGTGACAGAGTCACCCCTAGGGGTTGCAGCTTTTGGCAACCGGCAACCACATGCTCTGGTTCACGCCACTTAAGAGCTAAGCTTGCAAGGGAGATTTGAAAATGACTCAGAAAAGAGCAAACCACGCGGGCAGAGACTACGGTGTCCTGTGGAGTTTAAATCCACTTGGGGAGGCAAACAATAGGGTATGTAGGGACTTGAAGTCAATCTGAGGTGTCTAAAAGAAAAATATAAAGAACTGCAGCATGAAAAGCCAGTGTGTGATAATTTATATTAAACTGCTGTCTCCACGCACAAGGCACAGGCTGCAAGGCACAGGCCACAAGGCACAGGCTGCAGCTGAGGAAGGGTTGCAGCCAGCAGCAGAGCAGGGGAAGGAGAGGTCCTAAAACCAAACGTTGGGCACCAGGTGAAGGGGTAAGTCACAAACAATCTCACAGCAGTTTGAAATTATGATTAATAAGGTGGTATTTATTTAAATTGGAAAAAACTTACAGATCACTGTCCCAGAAAACAGCCCTCTGTGCAATCAGGAAGGAGTCTAGTCACCAGAAGTGGAGCAGGAAGTAAGAGAGAGCGAGGAGGAAAGACTCCACTTTTTTAAAGAGAGAGACCACGCCCCAATGGGCTGGTATCTCAGTGGCTATTGGCTGGAGGAGTAGAAGGACCTCCCGCAACAGACTTAGGAAATTGCTTGTGTATTATTTCCAAAGGATTTTTATTTTTTACTTCTTCAACCATTCTTTCTAATTATCTGCATTTGAGTCAGGTTAAAAAATTCATCTATGTAATGGTAAATCACAGACTTAGGAAATTTCTGCATTTGAGTCAGGTTAAAAAAATAATCATCCATGTAATGGTAAATGATAGAGTTGGGAAATTGCTTGTGCATTATTTCCAAGGGCTTAATTAGAAAATATGGGCAGATTGGAGCTATTACACATTGCCTGTGAGAGGATGGTCCACTGATATCTCCTAGTAGGCTGGGAGTTATTATAAGTAGGCAGAGTTAAGGCAAAATTTTCTCTGTCCTTTCTATGTAAAGTTATAGTGAACAAACAATCTTGCAAATCAAAAACTATAAGAGTACATCCTTTTGGTAATTGAGAAAGCAGAGGAAATCCAGATTGTAGAGGACTCAAAGGTTGAATAACCTTATTGACAGTTTTTTAAATCTGTCACCATTCTTCATTTTCAAGATCTGTTTAACAACAAATGCAGGAGGATTTTAAGGGCTGATTGATTCTTCAATATTGCAAGCATGCAGTTGCTCTTATACCAGCTGTTCTAAATCCTGAGGTTTGTTTTCTGTTGAAGGCCAATGCTTAACCCAATGACTTTCTCAGTTATCCGTATTAATGGCAAGGCCATTAGTACCTCTGAAGTTTTGCTAGTTGCTTTATGTTCTTGTACAGCCAGAAAGACTGATGACCTTTCTTTTTTTTATAATATCTTATAATATCCTTCCCAGAAACATGAATTTTTGAGACTGCAGAAATGTCAACCTGGGTATTCCATTGAGAAGCAGGTTATGACCCCTGAAAATCCCTACAATATTAGCTATATATGGCCTCAGCCTTCCTTTCTGTTCTTCTGGTCCTATGCATTCAACCCACCTCGTGTTTTGTTTTACTTGAGAAAGGGGTGCAATGCCTAGGAAGTAAATATCTGCTTCCTAAAGAAACCAATGTGGATACCAAGTTTCTGGTGGTAATGATACTCATGTCTGTACCCATTTCTGGTAATCCCTCAATTGCAATGTCATTTATATGCACTCTTAGCTTTGGTGTTTGATCATTTATAGATGTCTGCAAAAATATACATTTTGTACTTTCTACTGGAGTTTTTGGTTGATCTTCCATGTTTATTACATCACCCAGAATATTATAGGTTTTTACAGTAGACACTGGATCTTTTAATTTTTATGGTGAGCCATGTTCTTCACAGTGACTAGGAATTACTGGACCTTGTTTGACAAGGGAGCCTGCAAGATGGTCCCAAGGAGTTTCACAATGATATTGGGTTGCCTTCTCTATCTTTTATCAACCTAAATTCATTGATACAATATCAGCCTTTGCCACACCTCATACAAATACCAGAAGCCTGAGTTGCCCTATTTTTGCCATTCCTAGAAAAGATATTATTCCTAGGAATTCCTTGTCTGCAGTCCCTACTTAGATGCCCTATTTTACCACTATGAAACATTTGGCATTTTGGAGTTTCCTCATACCATTGGAAATCACTTCTCCTTACCAAGCATCAGTACTATAGTCAAATATTTCAACATTTGTTGTATGCAACATCTATTCATCTATTGGTGCTGATATGACTTTTAAAGTCCCAAGTACCTTCTTACATTCTAACTTGGCATTTTCAAATGCTAAAGATTCAATAAATATAGGTCTGCCTTCAGGGTTTGTCACTCTTACTTGCACAGCCTTACTTAATCTAAGTCAATCTATTGAATGATTTAATCCTCTTTTCTGATTCCTCAATCCTGTCCCAAATATTTAATGCTGCTGTGCTCCCAGCAAATACCTATATATCTGAAATACATCTGTACATCTAAAAAAACCCTAACTAATATGACTACAAGCATGCCTATTATAAATGAACATCTATTAACTGGTATTTCTTAATTTTACATTACATTTTAATAAGCCACAGAAACACAATACTTTAATCAAGAGCAGAAATGTACATATAACAAAGTTGATCTTATATTTGCCTAGATGGACCAAGATACATACCAATGCACAGTATTCATCTTTCTATCTTACCCCCTTTTAAATGTAAACAAAGATTGATAAATAATATTTGAGAATTTAGGTGTAGTTCTCTCCAAACTCCTTTCTGCTGGATTTTGGGTGAAATGTTTTTTGGATCCATGGAGGACATTTCTAGGGTCTTGTTCCATTAAAGCATATTAGTTTGGAAAAAAATCCATAAGTTCTCATCCTCTGTGGAAACAAAAATAGAACCTCTTTTCCAAAGCAACATATCCTTAGACCGAAATTTTGAAGTCAAGGTATTTTTAAAATATGTTGGTTTAGCTTAGTCGCCCTCAGAATCAAATATCTCTCTGTACTCATTTCATTCACAGTCAAGAAATTCAAAGAAAACACAATAATATAGATTATCAAGACTCTGTATATACTCCATCTTTATCTGGTTTATTTTTTACTCTTACATTTTAAACTTTAATACTTATTTTATCATCTTTACTCCTTTAATTTATAACTACCTGTAGTCTTTGGTATTATAATTGTCTATACCCTTTTTCCCAAGTCTGCATATATTTTTCCAACACTGTGACATATTTAGAGGACTTTACATCTGAATTTATCTTTATTGCATTTATATATGCAATTATTTTTTGACCAGAAGTACTTTTAAAAAATGCACAACAGGTATGGCAAGGAGCAACTCTGTCACCCTCCTGATGGCTCCACTCAGTCCAACATTGCAGACACATGTTCCCTGCCTTTGAGAGCTATTCATATTGCCCAGCTCCAGTGGTACAGTGGGTCTATGTCACCGTTAAGTAATTTGTAGAATGCTGCTCACAAACCCCATTTAAAAGTTCAGCCTCCTGAAAGATATAGAGCTATTCATGCAAATACCATGAACCAGGAAACTTTCTTATAGGTTGCACAATTTTTTGATGCTACTGCTGTGTCAGAAAGCATTCTCTTAAAAGAAATGCACCTTTTTTTGCTGCTAGCAGAGATCACCCAAAAAGATGTTGCTACAAAAAATCTTTGTTTACACCTTTTCTTTTGTGTCTAGAATTCCTTTCCAAGCTCTCCCAGGCCTTATGTGGATGTGTTTGGCCCATGTGTTGGTGCCCATCTTATAAATGGAGGCTGCTGGTTCATTTCCCAGAAGCCCAGACCCAAAATAACCACACAGACATTGTACCAATTATAATACTACTTGACTATTAGCTCAGGCTTTTTGTTAACTAACTCTTATATCTTCAATTAATCCATTTTTTATCAACAGCAGCTATGGCCTACCAGTTAGGTTTCTTCTGGCATCTCTTTACTTTGCCAGCTACATGGCATCTCCCTCATTCCACTTACTTTCTCCTGAATCTCTGCTTTGAATTCCCATCTTACTCTAATCTGCATAGCTGTAGGACAAATCAGCTCCATCAATTAAACCAACAGAAACAAAACACATTCACAACATACAGAGGGGAATCCCACATCAAAAAGGAAAATTGCCAAACACTTTTTATGAGGCTGCAGTCACCCAGACACCAAAACCATACAGACACAACAAAGAAAGAGAATTACAAACCAATCTCCCTCATGAACATGGATGCAATAATCATAAAATACTGTCAAATTAAATCCAAGAACGCATTCTAAAATATCATCCATGATGATCAAATAGGATTCATACCAGAGATTCAGGGATGTTTTATCATATATTCTGTCAATGTGATCCACCATATAAACAAACTGAAAGAAAAAAAATCCCATGATCATCACATTGGATAATGAGAAAGCCTTCAACAAAATTCATAACCCTTTCATGAAAAAGTTCTTAGAGAAATTAGGCATATAATAAATATATTTAAACACAACAAATGCAATTTGTAGCAAACTGACAGCTACTATCTAACTAAATGGAAAGAAACTCAAAAAAAATCCACTAAAATCAGTGATAAGATATGGCTGGTTGCTCTATCCATCTCTATCAATATAGTACTTGAAGTGCTAGCTAGAGCAATATGACATGCATATCATATCACAAGAATATTTGCTCAACTATCTTTGCATTAGAATTATTCATAATAGCCAAAAACTTTATAAAAACATAAATGAATGGATGCCCTTGGGAAAGGGATGCAAAAAATTCTCCTAAGTAATTAGGGAGCAGCACAGGTAGGTGAAGGGGAGGGGAAAAGCGATCATGAGTAAATGGGATGTTTGAGTTGAGGAAGGAAAGAAAGGGAGAGCTAGGAAAGAGATATCTTGCTAGATGGAATAACTATGGGGTTTGGAACATATCAGGGGATAAGGGACCTCATGAATCCATAAGGGTGTCTCCAAATAAGACTTTTAATAATAGTGGAAAGGATGCTTAAAAACCGGATTTCACCTATAATCAGATTGATGACCACCCTAAGTATCATCATTAAACCTTCATCCTGGAACTGATGGAAGCAAATGTAGAGATCCACAGCAAAACAATGAGTTGTGTTCCCCTAGTTCTCTCAAAGACATGAAGGAGACCTTATTTGAGCAAAGGAGTCAATATATAATTTATCTTATAATATATTGTACTGAAATATAACAAATTTACTATTACTTGTTTTAAACAAAACTATACTTCTGTTCACAAGTGATGAGGTAAGAGAATAGTCTACTCTACTGATTAAGAAAGCTTATTTCCTTATTAAGTTATATTGATGAAATATTAATGCCATTTTAATATAATATCATATGATAATAATTAAGATTGTTTATACAGACCAAATATATAAAAATTACTATAGAAATCAAATAACTCTACTGCATGAGAAATTCTCAGTTATAGGCAAATTAACTATGTATCTATCCTGTGTCAATCACACAACAACTTTCAACTAGACTGTATAAGTCTGAGAAAGGTACATCAAACAATTCCAGGTTTCTCACATTACAAGTATCACTGGATATAATTACTCTTAAGTAAACAGGTGAAAAGTTGTCTTAGCTATAATATGCCCAGGAAGTTTAAAGAAAAAAAGTTTTATTTGTGACTTTCGGTTTTAGAGATAGAGTCCCTGAACAATATCTTGGGGATCATGGGAACAGAGATGAATGCAGTCCTGATACAGTAGCTGAGAAATTACATCCTGATCTACAACCATCAGGCAAAAACTCTAATTCTAAATATTGTGGTGTTCTGAAAACTGCAAATCCCACCCCCAGTGACATAATTCCTCCAATCAGGCCACAACTATAAATCCCTTCTGAACTGCTCTACCAACTGTGAACCAAATATTCAAATATATGAGGCCATGGTTACAATTCTCATTCAAATCACCACAGACTCTGACATGTACAGTGGAGCAAATATCAAAACTTACTGCTATACCAAATGCTCTCAATATGATTTGTTATTGTTCTTTCTACACAAGCAACCTGTGAGAATACGGCTTCAATTAATATGTGTTCTAGATATGTTTCTAGTGCTTTAAATAACGATCAAAAGCAAGTTGGAAGAGGGTGGAAGAGGCAGAGAGGGGAGCAGAGAAAACTGTAGAGATCAGTAAAAATTAATAAAAAAACAACTTGGAGAAAAATGGTGTTTTTCACTTTACTGATTACAGTTCATCATCTTCAGAAGCCAAGGTAGAAATTCAAAGTAGAAACCTGGAGGCAGTCATGAAAGCAGAAGCAATAGAGGAACACTGGCTATCCCTTGCTTGTTCATCTTGATTTCTTTTGCATACCAGGACCACTGAACAAAATTGCCTACGTAATTTTCCAGCAATCAGTAGCTAAGAAAATGTCCCACAAGTCTAACTACAATTCAGCCTGATAAAAGCATTTTCTAAATTGATTTTCCTTCTAACTAAATTTCTTGCTAGGTTGTATGCTGAGTTGATCCCAAAATTAATATGATACTGTGGATCATCTAAATTCTTATTGTTCTTGTTATCTCCTGACAGTTTCATTTTCTCTATTCTTCTTTTATAGAAGAATATATTCTCTTTGCTGTAAAGAGATTAGAAAGCCATTGCAGGGAAAAAATTGATGCAATTAAAGATATTTACTGGAGTTATTTGATAAAGATCTCAGCAAAAAGAGGAGACGAATTATACAGGAGAAAATATTAAGCTTTATTTTAGGCTAAATTGTAGGAAATAAACAAGAAACGTTTTGTAAAGGCAACTAGGTGTTTTAAGATACAATTGTAATCTAGCATTTGGGAGGCTGAGCTACAAAGATTGCCATGGATTTAAGGTAAGCATGGTTTATGTAATGAGTTTGCAAGCACCCTAGTTTATAGAGTAAGTCCCTGCCTCCAAATAACTCACAAGCAAAAATGGGAGTTTATATGTGTGTTTGTAAGAGAAAGAGGGAGGCAGGGAGAGAGAGAGATTTTGATGGGTTATCACATGAAATGAAAAGAAACAAGAGAAAAAAAACAGACTTTATTGTGGATTTTGTTTGTAAAACATACAGTAAGTAAATATAACAAATATTTACAGTATTGAACTTACATTATTTCTGGAAACATAATTTCTTTACAAATTCCTTTTCACATACTTTCTTCTTAGTTTAGTAAAAAAAGAAGTAGAATTTTATAAACTAAAATGAAGTATTACATTCACTGCCTCCACAGTTTGGTACTAATAATGTAACATTTATCAGTATATCACATCTGGCGAAATCCAGATATGAGGTTTGATGAAGTATATCAGCACTAAGTCAGTATTGAAGACTTTGTCTGGGTCTTCCCTTCAGTGTACAACTGATGTCTGTGTCTCAGACTTCTATGAACACTTAATAGTCTCAACATCTTTTAATTTAATGTTTTTTTGTTTTGGAATTTTGATTAACTCTCAAAGAAAATACAAAAGAAAAAGCAAAGTACATAAACCTTCCTGGTTTTTATTGTTATGCTCCAAAATATTAGCATTTTTCAGCTAGAAGGCTTTGGGACTTTGTATACTAGCTAATTTATTTTCTTTCTGTATTTTTTCTGCACCATGTCTTTGAGTATTGCTGCATCATCAGTTTTATGTTACAAGGTCATAATTTTATTGTTTTGTTCAAATGCTGAATAATGGATTTATGAGAACCTTCTTTTGCCTGGGTGCAATATTTTCTGATATGTGTCCCCTCATCTGACAATCTCTTTGATTTGGGATATATGGGAGGGTGATGATGTAGCTTTTGCAAGTGAATTATTCAAATTAACTCCGTCTAATTTTATCTCAGATATTTAGGAAGCTACTGTGACTCCTTTCATATTTTTTCATATGTTGTTTGTATTGACATTTTCTATCATTCCAGGCTTATATGATTTAATTATGATGAATCCATTCTGAACTTTTCTGAGGATAGTTCATTTGGTTATCTTTTTTTCTCTTTGATGGTTTCAATGAGAGTCATCTAACAACAAAGCACCAGATTCAATATTAAAAGCTAAGCTCTTCCTGCAAAAATCAAAAAAATTGTTTATTAGTTTGAAAATCTAGATTCAGATATCAAATGTTTGCAACAAATATCAGATGATTGAGGCCACATAACAACTTTTATTATTTGAGTTAGAAGCTGTAAACTATGCATGCCTTTTTTTATTATTATTATTTTTGAGACAGGATTTCTCTGTAGCTTTTGGTTCCTGTCCTGGAACTAGCTCTTGTAGACCAGACTGGCCTTGAACTCACAGAGATCTGCCTGCATCTGCCTCCCGAGTGCTGGGATTAAAGGCATGTACCACCACCACCCGGCCTTTTTTTTTTGTATTCGTATGTAAGCTACAAAATGATTATGACATACTCTTGATTTGTTTGATAAATTTTACAAATGATATTGTACCAAGATCACTGTAGTGACACTACTAATAATTGACATTTGCTCTAAATATTATCTGAACAATATTAATAAAACATTAAAAATTTAAGATCTACAAATTCAAAATTACATTTGTCAAAAATTGTCAAATAAAGATTATAGAAAATATATCTTATCAAATTTTCTCTACATTTCTAACTACATGTTGAAATTTATGCTTAACATAATATTCCATTTCAAATTCTTTTACTTAGAGAAACTACATTCTTAGAAGCTGAAAAAATAATTTGAATGCAGTAAGTTTTTTCTTTTCTGATTTACTTAATGAATAACATCTTGGGCATTTTCTGTAACTCAGACAATGCCTTGACCATGAAGCATTAGAAATGAAAAGTGACAAAATAAAATAGCATTTTTTTCTAGTGAGAAAACAGAAATTAAATAGTTAAGTTAGTTTTTGTGTATGTATGTGTAGTTAAGAAGAAAAAATTACATGAAACATCTGTAAACATTTAGTTTTAAGTGTCATGAAAATATAAATGGAAACTATATATTTTAGTAAACTACAAAAGCAAATGACTATTTTTATGATGTTAAATGGTGTCACAAGCTTGAGCAGATGTCTGAAAACTAGTTGGTTGTGTTTATTCATTCAAACCATAACTCCTAACCATAATCATAACCCCTAACTGTAAATATAAGCATAACTATAGCTATAACCATAACGGTTAACCATAACCATCACCAAAACCATTAACCCTAACCACAACTGTAATCATTAACCCTAACCATAACCCTAACCATAACCATTATCCCTAACCATTACCCAATCAATAACCATATCAATCAATGATAATACCTAACCATAAACATAACCATAAAAATAAAAATCAAGGATAACCCCAAACCATAACTATAACCATTAACCATAAACATAATGCCTATCCAAAACCCCTAACAATAACCCTAACAATAACCATTAACCATAACCATAAAAATTAACCATAACCATAACACTAACCAAAACAGCTAACCATAACAACAACCATAAACATAACCATTAACCATAACCCCTAACCATAATGATTACCCATAACTATAACCATAGCCATAAACCAAACCATAACCGTAATCCTAACCATAACGCCTATCCATAACCCCAAACCATAAATGTAACCATAACCATTAACCATAATCATAACAATAAACCTAACCATAATCATAACCATAACCATAATCACCAACCATAAACTTAACCAGTAACCATAACCCCTAACAAAAACTATAACTATAAAAATAACCCAAACCAAAAAATAAAAAAATAACCCAAACCATAACTTCTAACCATAATCATAACCCCTAACCATAAACATAACCATAACTATAACCATAACCATAACAATAACTGTTAACCATAACCATCACCATAACCATTAACCCTAACCTTAACCGTAACCATTAACCCTAAACATAACCCTAACCATAACCATTATCCATAACCATTACACAAACCATAACCATATCAATCAATGATAACCACTAACCATAAACATAACCATAACAATAACTATCAACGATAACACCAAACCATAACCATAACGATTAATTGTAACAATATCGCCTATCCATAACCCCTAACCATAACACTAACCATAACCATTAATGATAACCATAACCCTAACCATAACCATAAAAATTAACCATAACCATAACACTAACCATAACCATAACAGCTAACCATAACAACCAAAAACATAACCATTAACCATAAACATAACCATAAACATAACCATTAACCATGACAATAATGCCTATACATAACCCCTAACCATAACCCTAACCAAAAACATTAACCATAAACATAACCTTTAACCCTAACAATAACCCTAACCGTAAGCATAACCCTCAACGTTAACCTCTAACCATGAACATAACCATGAACATTAACCATAACCATAACCAAAACCAAAACCATTAACCATTAACGATAACCCGAAACATAAACATAACCCCAAAACCGTAACCATAAACATAAGGATTAACCATAACCCTAGCCATAACCATAACCCTAACCATAATCCTAACCACAAACATTAACCATAAATATAAACATAACAATAACCATAACCATAACGCTCAACGATAACCCCTATCAATAACCATAAACATAACCATAATGATCAAGGAAAACCCATAAAAATAAACATTACCATAACCCCTAACCATAACAATTAATCATAACAATAACCATAACCCCTAACAATAACCATTACGCCACACCCTAACTATACCATAACCCTAACCATAACCATAATCCTAAACATAACTCCTATCCATAAACCCTAACCATAACCCTAACAATAACCATTAACCATAACAATAAACATAACCCCAACACTAACCGTAACCATAACCATAACCTTAATCACCAACCATAATCATAACCCCTAACCATAACCATAACAATTAACCATAACCGTAACCAATAACCATATCCATAACCCTAACCATACCCCTAACCATAACCATACCCATTAACCAAAACCATAACCCTAAACATAACCATAACAATCAACGATAACCCATAATCATAAACGTTAACATAACCCCTAACCATAACTATTAACCATAACCATAACTTCTAACCATAACCATAACCATGAGTCCTAACCATAACAATAACCATAACAGTTAATCATAATCCTAACATTAACCAGAACCATTACCATTAACCATAACCCTAACCGTAACCGTAACCATAACCATTACCATAACTCTAAAAATGACCATAATCTTAAACATAACACCTATCCATAACCCCTAACCATAACACTAACCATAACCATTAACAATAACCATAACCCTAACTGTAAACATAAGCATAAACATAATCACCAACAATAACCCCTAAAAATAACCATAACATAAAAAATTAACCATAAACCTAATTATTACCATTAACCATATCCATAACCCTAACCCTAATCCCTAACCATAACCTTAAGAGAGAAAGGCAGGCTGTCCAGCGTGGAAGATGCTCCTGGTCTGAGCGGTGGGGCCGAGGGAACTTGGAACTTGGGTCTTGGCGCTCTCTGCTCATAGAAGGTGGGGGCTGGGGAAGGTCCCGGGCCAGAAATGAACCTCGACTGTCAAAAGGATGTTGTTGGCTGGCATCTGATACCCACAGCATGGCCATAGATGGAGGCGTGATGTCGCTGTCGTGCCCAAGAGACTACTGCTGCTGCAACACTGGCCTGCGCTCCTGCATGACAGCGCGCACACACGCCCTCCCTAATCCGAGTCTGAGTCCGACAAGGTAGGGGTGACTGTGGGGCTGGTTGGGGCATGGGTGTGGTGGCATTGGGTGGCATGAGGAGTACGTGGCGGAGGTGCCCAGATAGGCTCAGCCGTAGCTCAGGGTTGCGTGGAGGATGCGTGGCGAACTTTTCCTCAATACATGCACAGTGTTGTGCTGTGCGGGGTTGAGATGCCAGGCGCCCCTCGTCCCTCGCCCTCCGCCCCTCATGCCAGTGGCCGTCCAGCTCCCACCTGTGACAACCACCCCACACAGCGAGTGAGTCTTAACTTCCTTCAGTGGTCCTGGCATTTCTTCCCCACTCGGATATTTCTCCTTGTGGGTGGGTTTCCTGCGTGCCTGAGGGCTCTGAGCGGTGGGTGGATTTGGAACCTTGTGAGAGGTGTGCCATCTTTCTGGTGTGCAGATTGGCCTGGTGGTGTCCTATCTGGACTGGCTCTCAGCCCGGGGTCGCGATGGCCACAAGGGGCGAAAGAGGAGAGAAAAAAAAGGCTACAGCACCCGGTATTCCCAGGCGGTCTCCCATCCAAGTACTAACAGGGCCCGAACCTGCTTAGCTTCCGAGATCAGACGAGATTGGGCCGTAGACGGAGGCATGTTGTCGCTGTCGTTCCCAAGAGCCTACTGCTACTGCAACACTGGCCTGTGCTTCTGCATGCCAGCCCGCACACATGCCCTCCCGAGTCGAGTCTGAGTCTGACAGGGAAGGGGTGATTGTGGGGCTGGTTGGGGCTGGGGTGTGGTGGCATTGGGTGGCATGAGGAGTTCGCTGCGGAGGTGCCCAGATAGGCTCAGGTATAGCTCAGGGTTGCGTGGAGGACGCGTGGAGAACTTTTCCTCAATACATGCACAGTTTTGTGCTGTACAGGGTTGAGATGCCAGGCGTCACTCGCATCTCGCCCCTCGTCCCTCATCCCTCGCCCTCTGCCCCTCATGCCAGTGGCCGTCCAGCTCCCACCCATGATACCCACCCCGCGCAACGAGTGAGTCTTAAGTCCTGGCATTTCTTCCCCACTCGGATGTTTCCCCTCGTGGGAGGGTTTCCTGCGTGTCTGAGGGCTCTGAGCGGTGGGTGGATTTGGAACCTTGTGAGAGGTGCGCCGTCTCTCCGGGGTGCGTATTGTCCTGGTGGTGTCCTGGTCCTGGCTGACCCTCGGCCCGCGGTCGCGAAGGCCACAGGGGGCGAAAGAGGAGAGAAAAAAAAAGGCTACAGCACCTGGTATTCCCAGGCGGTCTCCCATCCAAGTACTAACCAGGCCCGACCCTGCTTAGCTTCTGAGATCAGACGAGATCGGGCGCGTTCAGGGTGGTATGGCCGTAGATGGAGGCGTGTTGTCGCCGTCGTGCCCAAGAGCCTACTGCTGCTGCAACACTGGCCTGCGCTCCTGCACGCCAGCCCGCACACATGCCCCCACGTCCCCACGCCCCTACGCCCGAAGGACAGAAGGGCAGACGGATGGACGGAATGATGGACGAGAACCTCCAACCCGCCCGCCAGCCAGCCTGCCTGCCAGCTAGGCCGCCTCTTCTTGGGCTTGGAGCAGGGCTCCAGGGCCAGCAGCACTCGCCAGCCAGGCCTACCCACCGACCTTGTCTCCCGTTCCTCATCGGGCACCCTCATAGCGTTCCAACCGTGCCGATGGCAGGTTTGTTGGCCCACAAGCGGGCTCCTCCCTTGCCCGCCCTCGGCCTCCCTTGGTGGGGAATCCACGGGTGTCAGCTTCGACAGGGCCTCAGGGCTTTCCAGGGCAGGGGTCGTGGCTTTGGACCCCGACTCTCCCTCCACCTGGGGACTGTTACCAGGTAGCCAGCCAGCTCCTTGCCTCTGTCGTCCCGCGGGCCACTTGTGTTCCCCCCTCTGGTGGAGACACGGGGGTTGGGTCTGGGGAGATGGGCGGCGCCCGGGAAGGGGTGAGACTGGGGTGAAGTGGCATGGGGTGGCATGAGGAGTTTGCGGGGGAGCTGCCCAGATAGGCTCAGGCAAAGCGGTCGGATCGCTTGGGGCATCCTTCCAGACAGGGGTAGACACTGTCTTGCTGGTGCCCTACCTACAGTGGTGCCTCGACGGGTCTGGTAGTGGCTAGGCGCTAGTCTGTCATCATCGGGGAACTGTAGTTTCCTCCTCTTACTCCACCTCTTCCCCTACCTGCCCCCTCTTCCTCCTCCTGCTCCTGCTCCTCTTCCTCCGCTGCCCAGAGTAACCCCCTCCTCCTGGAGAATCTAGAAAGCCTGAGATTGGTTTAGAGAGACTGTGTGCCTGTGTGCGCTCGTGTGCCTCCTCGCCGTCCGGAGAAACCTTGGTTCTCTCTTTGGAACATGGAATGCCAGCTCCCAAGATTCCAGTTCTGCCCCAGGTCCACCCCTACCCCCAGGTCCACCCCTATCTTCTATCGCCAGCCAGCGGGGCCATCCAGTCCCCCATTGAAGATGCCTCCCCGCGAAGTGGGCTGCACGCCCGCCCTGCGCATCGGGGAGAAGAGAGAAAGGCAGGCTGTCCAGTGTGGAAGATGCTCCTGGGCCGACCGGTGGGGCCGAGGGAACTTGGAACTTGTGTCTTGGCGCTCTCTGCTCGTGGACGGTGGGGGCGGGGGCAGGTCCCGGGCCAGAACTGAGCCTGGACTGTCATAAGGATGTCGTTGCCTGGCATCTGAAACCCACAGCAAAGAAGCAAAGCACAGCACAGACCTCTCGGCTTGGCTCTGGGAGATAGATAGATAGATAGATAGATAGATAGATAGATAGATGATAGATAGAGTTTTCCACCGGAGGGCTTAGTGGAACTGCGCCTGAGCGTCCAGCTTCTTGACTCCATGCCCATCTTGGACCTCGGTGCTTGGCCTCCACCTCACAGATTCCATCCCTGCACCCAGGCCTTGGCCTCTCAGGTTGGGTTCAGGAGGCAACCTACTGTTGATATCTGGCATCCCATCCCACTGGGGACAAGCCCACCAGTCGAGCGAGCCCTAGAGGGCACCATTGCGTGGGCGCTGCACCTCATGCATGCGCGCATGCCCATAGGCACTCGGGCCTGCACACAAGCATACACACACACTTGAGCACGCAGAAACACACTCCAGCATGCAGAAACACACTCAAGCACACGTGTACGCACGCACGCGATCGGAGCCTACAGACAGACACGCAAGCAGGTGGACACCCAAACGCACATCCATACAGCACACACACACACACACACACACACACACATGCACTCATGCAAGAACGCACACACTCCCGAGTCCAAAGAGACAAAAGCAGGCAAAACCCCAGACACACATACACACGCACAAGCATGCACGCACAACACACACACAAACACAAAGGTGCCTAATGTGGCCTACACGAACACACGTGCACCCACATGGGGCTTCTCACACAAGCACACACATTGCACATTACACACAGGCAAGCAGGCACACATGCACGCAGGTGGGCGCACACCCCATCCCCATCACTGGGAGTGGATATGTGGAGCCTGCTTGCTCTTAGACCGCGTACACCGGGTGCATTGCATGGAGGGGGTGTGGCGATCTCTTCCTGAATATATACACAATATTGTGCTGTGCGGGGCTGTGATGCCAGGCCCATCTCGGCCCTAGGCCCTCGCCCTTACCCGCTCGCTCCGGCTCCCGAGGGCATGCCAGTAGCCGTCCAGCTCCCACCCGTGACACCCACCTCGCGCAGCGAATGAGTCTTAACCTTACTTCAGTGATCCTGGCATTTCCTTCCCCACTTGGGTGTTTCCCCTCGTGGGTGGGTTTCCTGCGTGCCTGAGGGCTCTGACCAATGGGTGGATTTGGAACCTTGTGAGAGGTGTGCTGTCTTTCCGGTGTGCGGATTGTCCTGGTGGTGTCCTGAACCGGGCTGGCCCTCGGCCCGCGGTCGCGAAGGCCACAAGGGGGCAAAAGAGGAGAGAAAATAAGAGGCTACACCACCCGGTATTCCCAGGTGGTCTCCCATCTAAGTACTAACCGGGCCCGACCCTGCTTAGCTTCCAAGATCAGACGAGATCGGGCGAGTGCAGGGTGGTATGGCCATAGACGGAGGCGTGTTGCCACTGTCGTGCCCAAGAGCCTACTGCTGCTGCAACACTGGAATGCGCTCCTGCATGACAGCGCGCACACACGCCCTCCCGAGTCCGAGTCTGAGTCCGACGGGGTAGGGGTAATTGTGGGGCTGGTTGGGGCTAGGGTGTGGTGGCATTGGGTGGCCTGAGGAGTTCGCAGCAGAGGTGTCCAGATAGGCTAAGGCATAGCTCAGGGTTGCGTGGAGGACATGTGGAGAACTTTTCCTCAATACATGCACAGTTTTGTGCTGTACGGGGTTGAGATGCCAGGCACCCCTCGCATCTCACCCCTCGTCCCTCGCCCCTCGTCCCTCGCCCTCCGCCCCTCATGCCAGTGGCCGTCCAGCTCCCACCCGTCACACCCACCCCGTGCAGCGAGTGAGTCTTAACTTCCTTCAGTGGTCCCAGGCAGTCTCCCATCCAAGTACTAACCAGGCCCGACCCTGCTTAGCTTCTGAGATCTGACGAGATCGGGCGCGTTCAGGGTGGTATGGCCTTAGACGGAGGCATGTTGTCGCTGTCGTGCCCAAGAGCCTACTGCTGCTGCAACACTGGCCTGCGCTCCTGCACGCCAGCCCGCACACATGCCCCCACATCCCCACGCCCCTACGCCCGAAGGACAGAAGGGCGGACGGATGGACGGAATGACGGACGAGAACCTCCAACCCGCCCGCCAGCCAGCCTGCCTGCCAGCTAGGCCGCCTCTTCTCGGACTCGGTGCCGGGCTCCAGGGTCAGCAGCAGTCGTCAGCCAGCCCTACCCACCGACCTTGTCTCCCGTTCCTCATCTGGCACCCTCATCGCGTTCCAACTGTGCTCATGGCAGGTTTGTTGGCCCACAAGCTGGCTCCTCCCTTCCCCGCCCTCGGCCTTCCTTGGTGGGGAATCCACGGGTGTCGTCTTCTACAGGGCCTCAGGGCTTTCCAGGGCAGGGGTTGCGGCCTTGGACCCCGACTCTCCCTCCACCTGGGGACTGTTGCCAGGTAGCCAGCCAGCTCCTTGCCTCTGTCGTCCCGTGGGCCACTTGTGTCGCCCCCTCTGGTGGAGGTACGGGGGTTGGGTCCGGGGAGATGGGCGACGCCCGGGAAGGGGTGAGACTGGGGTGGGGTGGCATGGGGTGGCATGAGGAGTTCGCGGGGGAGGTGCCCAGATAGGCTCAGGCAAAGCGGTCGGATCGCTTGGGGCATCCTTCCAGACAGGGGTAGACACGGTCTTGCTGGTGCCCTACCTACGGTGGTGCCTCGACGGGTCTGGTTGTGGCTAGGCGCTAGTCTCTCATCATCGGGGAACTGTAGTTTCCTCCTCTTCCTCCACCTCTTCCCCTACCTGCCCTAAAGGCGTAATCCACGAACAATGCCACACCAGTTTGTAATTACTATTACCAGGGAAGTATTTATTTAGAGGAAAAACTTACAGATCCCAGACAACAGCTCTCTGCACAACTAGAAAAAGATTCTAGTTGCCAGACCAGCAGGAAGTCAAGAGAGAGCGAGCGGAAGGAAATAGAGGCTTTATGAATGGAGAGAAACCACGCCCCAATGGGCTGGTATCTCAGCAGCTATTGGTTGGAGGGGCGGAAAGACCTCCTGCAACACCTCCCCCTTTTGTTTAAGTAAGAGAGTTCTAAACCTACTATGAAATTATATACAATAAGTACAAATATCCTATTCTAACTAGCTTAGGACTTGTATAATAAATAACTTGGCCAAGTCATGAGAGAAAAGTAACTATAATTATATAGTCTTCAACCCCATCAAAGATCTGAGAAGGGAAATAATGTTACCTGGGTAATTAGGAAGTTCAGTAAAACAACTTCCAAAACCTGCAACAAATCACAGGGACAACTAGCTACCTGGGCAATCACCCAAAGTCACATTTGCAGCATTGAAGCAACCAACTTTGGCTAAGGACTAACATAACTGACATACCATTTTCAAAGGCAAGCAACTTTTCAAAACTATCTTACCCTGTCTTGGCAGGATATGACAGTCCTGTTTTATCCATTGATGCACACTCTGTATCTCTGTCAGTGGTTGAGGTATGGGCATTTCTTTGCCCCAAGGCCAGTTCTGTCAAAAAGAAAGGCTCCAGGTGGAGTGTCTTTGGTGCTCAACATTCTCTCGGGAATAGAGCGGTGTTGCCAGGAGCAATTGTGTCTCACTACCACAAAACTCTGAGTTAGATTAAAGGCCATTTTCTACAGCTCTTTGCAGAGGTTGAAGATCATCTATCTATACTGAGTATAATCTCTATATATCTAAATAACCTGATTAGTCTAATTATAAATGGCAAAATTAGATGACTATTAATCTATATAATTCTCAATATCTATCTAACTTAAAGACTAAGACAATAAACATCTGTGTAACAAATGAGGATAATGACCTCCAAATATACACAATGTACAAATATACATTGCAATATGGTAAATATCGATACAATATATGTCAATACATAAAAAATATTTTAAACAGAGGTAGAAACATGCATGCATACAATAGTCAATATAATTTAACTTTGTATCAATATACAAGTATCAATACCAATATGTTTGTCTAAAAATTGTAACTCACAATTACAAATCTATTATCCCATCACCCTCTTTTTTTTTTAAATGATCCCTGAGCTTATAAAATTCCTCCCCCAACTTCCCAACCCCTAAATGATGTCCCTAAACCCAGGGGCAAACTTTACTGGGAGAGGGGACGTCGTCCTCTAGAATTACTTCCAGCTGTCATGGGGGCGACGTTCTTTCTGGGGGATCCTGTGAAAGCAAAATGATGGTTAAATTTCAAGATCAATGTCTTTTAAAATTGCAAATAGTCTCTGAGTATTTTGTGGAGGTCTTGCCAGAATGTTGTACAAGATGTGCACCATTTCAGCTAACCAAGTTGGGATCTTCTTGTGCAGCTGGTACCCAAAACAGGTCTTGTAGTAGCGCTATCAGTATCATGACGTCATATCAACCAGGTAGAGTTGTTGTTGTGGGGCCCCATCTTCTTCCTGGAAACTTCAAATGTCACTTCAGAAAAGACTCATTGTTTATTGTAAAAAACTTAAACATTAATCATATAGACATATATAGGCATATATATATATACATATATTCAATGAAAGGCATGATAGATATATTCAATGAAAGGTATGATAGATATGAAGAAAAGCAAAGATGTTTTCTAAACTCATATTTCTTTCTGTCCCATATCAGGGCTCTTGACATGAGACAGAACCTCCAGAAACTCTGGGTTTTTCTCTTACTAACAGGCTTGGAATTGGAGCGGGACTGAGCCAGAGTCCAACTTCAAAACCAGCTTTATAAATTTAGAAATATGGTTTAGTACGTGTTACTTACCCATTCAGTTTTCTTGATATTTCCTATTGGGCAGGTATTTTTCCATCTGTCAGTATCCAAATATCCAGGGTCCCTTGAATTTTTCAAAGGTGAGTGTTTTCCTGTGGAGATAAGAACAGAACCCTGCCCCCATTCTATATGTTTTACTTACCACCTGTATGAATATCATTGTGGATGAGTTGTCATTTCTCCTTTCCAAGAGGTTTCTCCTCTTCAAATCGAAACTTTATTAATTTTGATGGTATCCACAATTTTTCTTCTCCTGTGGAAACAAGAGCAAAACCACTTCCCCAACGTAGCACATCTCCTGGCTTCCATTGAGAGGTCAGCACATCTTTGAAATAAATCGGTTGATTTAGTTCAGCAGACTTTTCCATTATCCAATGTCTTTCTGCTGCTGTCGTTCCTTCTCATTAGCGGTAAGAAAATTCAAGGTTAATAAAGCATTATGTAATCTATTTCTGGGGGTATTTTTGGTCCCTTTCTGTTTGTTCAGCATATCCTTTATAGTACGATTTGATCTTTCTATAACTGCCTGACCTGTAGGATTATTTGGTATACCTGTAATGTGTTTTATATTATAATAATCAAAAAAGCGTTTCATTTTCTTAGATACATATGCTGGACCATTATCTGTCTTTATTTGTGCAGGTATACCCATGATGGCCATAACTTCCAATAAATGTGTGATTACTGAATCTGCCTTTTCTGAGCTCAGGGCAGTAGCCCATTGAAAACCTGAATACGTGTCTATGGTGTGGTGTACATATTTTAATTTACCAAATTCCATAAAGTGGAACACATCCATCTGCCAGATTTCATTTCTCTTAGTACCCTTTGGGTTACTCCCTGCAGGCAACGGTGTTTGATTATAGAAAGAACAAGTAGGACATCTCTTTATAATGTCCTTAGCTTGTTGCCAAGTAATGGAAAATTCTTTCTTTAGGCCTTTACTATTGACATGATGCTTTTTATGAAATTCCGAGGCCTGCAACACGCTTCCAATCAATAATTGATCAATCTCAGTGTTGCCTTGTGCTAGAGGACCAGGCAGACCTGTATGGGACCGGATGTGTGTTATGTACATCGGACAAAGCCTGTTCCTGATTATGTCCTGTACCTGGATAAACAATGAAGTCAACTCTGTGTCATCTGGTATAAATTCAGCGGTTTCAATATGCAAGATAACTCTTTCTGCATATTGTGAATCTGTAACTATATTAAGAGGTTCTTTAAAATCCCTTAGCACCATAAGAATGGCATATAATTCTGCCTTCTGGACAGAATTATAAGGGCTTTGTTCCACCTTACTCAATTCATCTGACTTGTAACCTGCTTTCCCTGATTTATTTGCATCAGTATAGAACGTACGGGCTCCAGTTATTGGAGCATCACGTACAATTTTAGGAAGAATCCAAGAAGTTCTCTTTATAAGGTTAAGTCTACCATTTTGGGATAGTTGCTATTAATTTCTCCCAAAAAATTAGCACAAGCTCTTTGCCACGGTTCATTATCTTCCCATAACTTTTTTATTTCTTCAGTAGTAAAAGGCACTATAATTTCTGCTGGGTCTATACCTGCTAGTTGACGAAGTCTCAGCTTACCTTTTATAATTAGTTCAGAGACTTTTTCCACATAAGTTTTTAATTTTTTACTTGGTTTATTGGGTATAAATATCCATTCTAAAATAATATCTTCCCTCTGCATTAGAATCCCTGTAGGAGAGATTCTGGAAGGCAATATGACTAGGATGCAGCTAAGATTTGGGTTCACCCTATCCACATGTGCTTCCTGTAATTTTTCCTCAATCATTGTCAGTTCCTTTTCTGCTTCAGCTGTCAGTTTTCTTGGACTATTCAAATCTTTATCACCATCTAAGGTTTTGTTTAAATGAACTATTAGATCAGGTGTTATCCCAACAGCTGGTCGTAGACTGGAAATGTCTCCCAATAATCTTTGGAAGTCATTAAGAGTCTTTAACAGGTCTCTCCTAATTTGTGCCTTTTGTGTTTTAATTTTCTCTAACCCTATTCTGTAACCTAGGTAATTAATAGAATTTCCTCTTTGAATCTTTTGAGGGGCAATTTGTAATCCCCACCTTGGCAAGACTTTCTTTACTTCTTCAAACATCCTTTCTAAAGTATCTTTATTTGAATCTGATAATAAGATGTCATCTATGTAATGATAAATTATGGACTTGGGAAATTGTTTACGAATTATTTCCAATGGCTTACTTACAAAATATTGGCACAATGTAGGACTATTGAGCATACCCTGTGGGAGGACAGTCCATTGATATCTCCTATTAGGCTGAGAATTATTATAAGTAGGCACCGTGAAGGCAAATTTTTCTCTATCCTTTTTTTGTAACGGTATAGTGAAAAAACAATCTTTCAAATCAATAACTATAAGAGGCCATCCTTTTGGTAATAGAGAAGGCAAAGGAATTCCAGATTGTAGTGGGCCCATAGGTTGAATTACTTTGTTGACAGCTCTTAGATCTGTCACCATTCTCCATTTACCAGATTTCATTTTTACAACAAACACAGGAGAATTCCAAGGGCTGGTTGATTCTTCAATATGGTGAGCATCTAATTGCTCTTGCACCAGCTGTTCCAATGCCTGTAATTTATCTTCTGCTAGAGGCCACTGTTTGATCCATATTGGCTTCTCAGTTAGCCATTTTAAAGGTAGGGCTGTTGGTACCTCTAAAGGTTTGGTATTTGCTATATGTTCTTGTACAGCCTGAATGGCTGGTGACCTTTTTCCATAATTCCTCATCATATCTTTCCCAGAATTATGAATTCCTGGAACTGCAGGAATGTTAATCTGGGTATTCCATTGCTGTAACAGGTCACGGCCCCATAAATTTATTGCAATATTGGCTATATATGGCCTTAGTCTTCCTATTTGCCCTTCAGGCCCTATGCATTCCACCCATCTTGTGCTTTGTTTTACACGAGATAGGGTTCCAATTCCCAGAAACTGAACATCTACCTCTTGAAGAGGCCAATTTGGATGCCAAGATTCTGGGGTAATAATACTTACATCCGCACCTGTGTCTAATAAGCCTTCAATAAAAGTGCCATTTATACAGACTTTTAGCTTTGGTCTTTGGTCGTTAATAGAAGTCTGCCAAAATATACGTTTACTCTGTCCTACTGGGTTTTTTGACTCATCCTCCACACGCAATTCACCATTTAGACTAGTATTACTTTTTGCAGCAGAAATTTGAGCTTTTAGATTTCTTGGTGAGGCACGTTCTCCACTGTGACTGGGAATGACTGGGCCACTGTTCGATTGGGGGCCTGCGAGAGGCCCCTCAAGGAGTTTCCCGACGGTATCGGGTTGCCTTGTTTGTCTGTTGTTGACCTGCATTTGTTGGACCAATGACGGCCTTTACCGCATCTCCTACATATACCTGAAGGCCTAGGTCCCCTATTTTTGTCATTCCCAGAGGAGATATTATTTCTAGAAATTCTGTGCCTGCAATTCCTTTTCAGATGTCCTAATTTTCCACAATTAAAACACCTGGCAGTTTGATGTCTCCTCATTGCTGTGGAAATCGCTTCTCCTACCCAAGATTCATCATTATAGCTAAACGTCTCAACATTCATCGTATGCTGAATCCATTCATCCATAGGTGCTGATCTAGACTTTAAAGGCCCAATTATCTTTTTTCATTCTATGTTTGCATTCTCAAACTCTAGAGATTCAAGAAGTATTCGTCTAGAATCCGGGTCTGTTACCTCTACGTCCAGAGCCTTAATTAATCTTTGCAAAAAGTCAATAAAGGGTTCTCTCTGTCCCTGCCTAATTCTGGTATATGATTCAACCCTTTTTGCTGGATCTTGTATCCTATTCCAAGCATTTAAAGCTGCTTGGTGACATAGATGCAGTACTTCATCGTCATAAAGAGCTTGGACCTGTGGATCAGCATATTCTCCTGCACCAAGAATTTGATCTTGGGAAACCTCGACACCTTTTGCTCTTCCTTGCTGTTCCATATGTTTGGATTCTTCTCTGAAATAAATTCCAAACATCAAGGAAGGTCCTTTATCTAAAACTGCAGACACTAACTGATGGAAATCATAGGGGGTAGCTCTAGCATTAGAAGCCCAAGTCCTTATCATTTCCTGTACATATGCATTTTGCAAGCCAAAAGTAACAATAGCCTGTTTAATTTCTTTCAGATCATTCATTGCTATTGGCATCCATCTAGCTTCTCTGACTCCCTTTGAGCCTTTAGAAGTTGACGCTTTGTCAGAATTAAGTATAGGGTATGCCGCTAAAACCCTGGGTAAGCCAGTTCTAATAGCTGGTGTTGGCTTTGTATCCTGTCCTTGTGCCTTATTACTCTGTTCACCAGTTCCAATCATTTTTTCAAGCATTTCAAGTCTTTTTATTATTTTGTTTGTTATTGCCTCTTTTGAATCCTGAATCTCCTGAATCTCCTGACCTGCATGAGTTCTTGAGAGTACCATAATCTTCCTAAATGATAGAATATTCAAAAGAATACTAAAACCTAGTAACCAGTAAATTAAGTTATCCTCATAGTCATATAAATTTTGCATGATTAGACCCATTGTGTTGGTAGCCCAAACAGTGAAAGTCATGTTTGAAACAAAAACTGCCATATTACCTATTATCCAGCTGGCCTCGAACTCACCGAAATCCGAAATCCGCCTGTCTCTGCTTCCCGAGGGCTGGGATTAAAGGCGTGCACCACCACCTGTCTGGTCGAACTCACAGAGATCTGCCTTTCTCTGCCTCCCGAGTGTATGCCACCACCACCTGTCCGGCCTCAGAGATCGGCCGCAAGGCGCAAGCCTAGGCAGAGGAAGCGAGGGCTCGTTTCCGCCAAGCCGAACTTGCGGCCGGCAGCCGAGGGGGAGGGGTGTCCTAAAAGCCAAACGTTCGTAGGGCGCCAGGTAAAGGCGTAATCCACGAACAATGCCACACCAGTTTGTAATTACTATTACCAGGGAAGTATTTATTTAAAGAGGAAAAACTTACAGATCCCAGACAACAGCTCTCTGCACAACTAGAAAAAGATTCTAGTTGCCAGACCAGCAGGAAGTCAAGAGAGAGCGAGCGGAAGGAAATAGAGGCTTTATGAATGGAGAGAAACCACGCCCCAATGGGCTGGTATCTCAGCAGCTATTGGTTGGAGGGGCGGAAAGACCACCTGCAACACTGCCCCCTCCTCCTCTTCCTGCTCCTGCTCCTCTTCCTCTGCTCCCCAGAGTAACCCCCTCCTCCTGGAGAATCTAGAAAGCCTGAGATTGGTTTAGAGAGATTGTGTGCCTGTGCGCGCTCGTGTGCCTCCTCGCCGTCCGGAGAAACCTTGGTTCTCTCTTTGGAACTTGGAATGCCAGCTCCCAAGATTCCAGTTCTGCCCCATGTCCACCCCCACCCCCAGTCCCACCCCTATCCCCTATCGCCAGCCAGCGGGGCCATCCAGTCCCCCATTGAAGATGCCTCCCTGTGAAGTGGGCTGCACGCCCGCCCTGCGCATCGGGGAGAAGAGAGAAAGGCAGGCTGTCCAGCGTGGAAGATGCTCCTGGGCCGACCGGTGGGGCCGAGGGAACTTGGAACTTTTGTCTTGGCGCTCTCTGCTCGTGGACGGTGGGGGCTGGGGCAGGTCCCGGGCCAGAACTGAGCCTGGACTGTCATAAGGATGTCGTTGCCTGGCATCTGAAACCCACAGCAAAGCAGCAAAGGACAGCACAGACCTCTCGGCTTGGCTCTGGAAGATAGATAGATAGATAGATAGATAGATAGATAGATAGATAGATGATAGATAGATAGATAGATAGATAGATAGATAGATAGATAGATAATAGATAGAGTTTTCCACTGGAGGGCTTAGTGGAACTGCGCCTGAGCGTCCAGCTTCTTGACTCCATGCCCATCTTGGACCTTGGTGCTTGGCCTCCACCTCACAGATTCCATCCCTGCGCCCAGGCCTTGGCCTCTCAGGTTGGGTTCAGGAGGCAACCAACTGTTGATATCTGGCATCCCATCCCACTGGGGACAAGCCCACCAGTCGAGCGAGCCCTAGAGGGCACCAGTGCGTGGGAGCTGCCCCTCGTGCACGCGCGCATGCCCATAGGCACTCGGGCCTGCACACAAGCATACACACACACTTGAGCACGCAGAAACACACTCCAGCATGCAGAAACACACTCAAGCATGCGTGTACGCATGCACACGATTGGAGCCTACAGACAGACATGCAAGCAGGTGGACACCCAGATGCACATCCACACACACACACACACACACACACACACACACACTCATGCAAGAACGCACACACTCCGGAGTCCAAAGAGACAAAAGCAGGCAAAACCCCAGACACACATACGCACGCACAAGCATGCACGCACAACACACACACACAAACACAAAGGTGCCTAATGTGGCCTACACGAACACACATGCACCCACATCGGGCTTCTCACACAAGCACGCACACGTGCATGCACCCCGAAGGGAGACGGACGGACGCGCGCGACCGGCTCCCGTCCCGTTCCGACTGCCAGCGAAGGCCGGGTATGGGCCCGACGCTCCAGCGCCATCCATTTTCAGGACTAGTTGATTCGGCAGGTGAGTTGTTACACACTCCTAAGCGGATTCCGACTTCCATGGCCATCGTCCTGCTGTCTATATCAACCAACACCTTTTCTGGGGTCTGATGAGCGTTGGCATCGGCGCCTTAACCCGGTGTTCAGTTCATCCCGCAGCGCCAGTTCTGCTTATCAAAAGTGGCCCACTAGGCACTCGCATTCCACGCAGCCCGGCTCCAGGCCAGCGAGCTGGGCTTCTTACCCATTGAAAGTTTGAGAATGGGTTGAGATCGTTTCGGCCCCAAGACCTCTAATCATTCGCTTTTCCGAATAAAACTGCGTTTTCTGCGAGAGCGCCAGCTACCCTGAGGGAAACTTCGGAGGGAACCAGCTACTAGATGGCTTGGTTAGTCTTTCGCCCCTATACCCAGGTCGGACGACCGATTTGCACATCAGGACCACTACGGACCTCCACCAGAGTTTCCTCTGGCTTCGTCCTGCCCATGCATAGTTCACCATCTTTCAGGTCCTAACGTGTGCTTGTGCTCCACCTCCCCGGCACGGCGGGCGAGACGGGCCGGTGGTGCGCCCTCAGCGGACTGGGAGAGGCCTCGCAATCCCACCTCGGGTCCCCCCCGGCCTATGGGAGGAGGGCCGCGTTCACCTTCATTGCGCCACGGCGGCTTTTGGACGAGCCCCTGACTCGCGCAGGCATTAGACTCCTTGGTCTGTGTTTCAAGACGGGTGGGGTGGGTAGCTGACATTGCCAACGCCCGGGGCGCACTGAGGACAGTCCGCACCGACCCCGGGACCCCCAAGGAGGGTAGGAGGTGGGAGAGCGGTCGCGCCGTGGGAGGGGCGGCCTGGCCTCCGCCCCCCCCAGGGGGGAGAGGAGAGCGCGGCGACGGGTATCCGGTTCCCTCGGCCCCGGGATTCGGCGAGCACTGCTGCCGGGGGGCTGTAACACTCGGGGCGGGGTGGTTCGGTGCCCACGGGTGACGCCGCCCCCCCCCCCACCGAGACCCCTTCCCCGCCGGGCCTTCCCAGCCGTCCCGGAGCCGGTCGCGGCCTACCGCCCACGGTGGAAGTGCGCCCAGCAGGGGCCGGTAGCCGGCCGCGGGGCGGTCTCCCGCCGACCCCACCCCCGGCCCCGCCCGAGCCCCGCCCCCACCCCAGCGAGGGGAAGAGGGGAACAGATGCGCGGGTGGAGGGTTCGGGAGGAACTGTAGCAGGAAAGATCCACGCGGCACGGCCAGATGAGCGCCACCGGGTTGAATCCTCCGGGCGGACTGCGCGAACCCCACCCGTTTACCTCTTAATGGTTTCACGCCCTCTTGAACTCTCTCTTCAAAGTTCTTTTCAAGTTTCCCTTACGGTACTTGTTGACTATCGGTCTCGTGCCGGTATTTAGCCTTAGATGGAGTTTACCACCCACTTTGGGCTGCATTCCAAGCAACCTGACTCCGGGAAGACCCGGGCCCAGCGTGCCAGGGGCTGCTACCGGCCTCACACCGTCCACGGGCTGGGCCTCAATCAGAAGGACTTGGGCCCCCCACAAGCGGCGCCGGGGAGTGGGTCTTCCGAACGCCACATTTCCCGTGTTGCGACGCGCAGCGGGGATTCGGTGCTGGGCTCTTCCCTGTTCACTCGCCGTTACTGAGGGAATCCTGGTTAGTTTCTTTTCCTCCGCTGACTAATATGCTTAAATTCAGCGGGTCTCCACATCTGATCTGAGGTCGCGGTTCCAGAGGAATCAGAGGAAGAGAAGTGTGTGTGTGCGCCCGGCGCGGAGGCAGAGACGAGAGAGGAGAAGCGGGGCCCCTCTGGCTCGGGAGGGAGGGGACGGTGGCGATGAGGGCACCAAGGTGGAGAACACGTGCCGGCGACCCGTTAGGAGAGGCGCGTGTGCGCGCACGGAGGAGAAGGGGGGGCGGGGTGGGTGGCGGGCGCCTGCTCCCTAACCTCCCACAACCCCACACGTGCGCATGCGCGTGCATGGTCCGCCCGGCCTGGACATCGGGACCTGCCACGGGCCCGACCCTCGCGCACCTTTCCCCTCTCGTTCTCCACAGGCCTCGACCCGCCAGCCGCTCCGCGAGGAGAAGCTCGCATCGGCAGCCAAAGGACACCGCGGCATCCCGCGGGCCGGCGCCGGGGTGCAGAAGGCGGAGGCGAGGGAGCGAAGACGGAGGAGAGCGGAAGATGCAGGATTGGAACCGTGACGATCGCCCCCCCCTTCGAGGGGCGGGCGCAGCCGTGGCGCGAGCCCGGCCAAACCTCGCTGGCACGTGCGGCGCGAAGACGCTCCCAGACAGGGGCGGCAGGACCACCGCGGAGTGGAGGAACGGGATCGAGGGAAGGCACGCCAGCATCCTGCGAGAGCCCCGGGACCAACGCACTGCCCCCGTGAGGGCGGACTTCCGCATCCTCTCCCGAACGACACACGCTCTCACCCCGAGACAGGCGCCGCGCGCCCCTCCGGGCCACCCCTGCTCACACTTCTTCTCTCTCCGGACCTACGCGCACCGGGCGGCGTCATCGTCGATGAAGGCGCCGGCCACGGGTGCAGCGGCTGCGGCGGCTGCGGCGAACCTGGACATACCCTTGCCACCGAGACTCGCCCCCAAACACACACGGGGGTCTCTTCCCCACGTGGATCCTAGCCGACAGGCCCGCGGGGGTACGACCCCGGGGCCCGACGCATCCCCAACCCCACCCCCAAACGCCTGGAGCTCACGAAGAGCTCCCCACTGGGCACAGCCAGGGGAACGGAGAAGGTGCGGGGAATGGGAGGAGGGAGCGCCGGACGCAGGCGGCTCGCGAGTGGGAACAGAAGACCAGGGGGGAAGAGGACCTGAGGGGAAAGGGGGCGGGCAGGCGAACGAGGGACGCGCGCGGGGGCGCGACCGCCGCCGCCACCCGCACATGTCTGAACTTGGGGAGACAGAGGGCCCGCGTGGGGCCCTGCGAACAAACTCCCAGCCGCGTGACACCCCCTCTCTTGCAGGGGGGGGGTGAGATGGGATGGCGATTGATCGTCAAGCGATGCTCAGAAAGGCGTAGCCCCGGGAGGAACCCGGTGCCGCAAGTGCATTCGAAGTGTCGATGACCAATGTGTCCTGCAATTCACATTAATTCTTGCAGCTAGCTGCGTTCTTCATCGACGCACAAGCCGAGTGATCCACCGCTAAGAGTCGTACGAGCGTTTTCCTTTCGGATGAGAGCTGACGGAGGCACAGTCCCCTCTCCACCCACTGCCCCCGTAGAGGGAGGCGGCGGGGGAACGGAGAGTGGTTCGCCTTGGGCCGGCCAGCGAGAGACGAGAAAAAAACACTAGGAAAGTGGGTCGGGACCGACAGACATGGGGCCCGCGAACGGCGACGCACCGGCGAACCGGGCACGCAGAGGCGAGCCCCATGGGCACCTGAGAGGGGGCTCCTGAACCCCGACTGCAGCGGCGCGCCTCAGGAATGGCCACCCACCGCGTGAGGAACGGGAGTCAGCGGGAGTCACCGGCTCCTGCTGGGCCCCCCGCCCCTGATCCCGGGGACGGAGAGGCGACCCCCCCGGGGGTCTTTAATGGGGGTCTTTAAACCTACGTGCCAGAACACGGTAGCTAGGTACCCGGACAGGTGGTCGGGGGTGGAAGACGCAGGAGGGAAAACCGCCGTGACGACGCACCCGGTCACGCCCCCTCGCACAATGCCGTTCGGCTCCGTCTGGCACGCGTGCCCGGGAGCCATGGCCAATGCGGGATGCTCCCCTTTCCCCCGATGGGGAAACAGAACGCGCACCCCCCCCAAGAAATGGAACGGAGGAGCCGGACGGGAAAGAGGGGACACCCCCCCACGGGCTACTGCGGTGCGGTGAGGCAAGCAGCGGGAGTGGACGGAGGAGAGTGAGAGCGGGAAAGGGAGCCGCTGTCTGCCATGAGCCCTGGCCAGCGGCAGAGCCAGACACGAGTCCTCGGACGGGGCAAAGAGAGCGAGCGAGCCAACGCCTGTTCCCCCTTCCCCCTCTTCTCCAACGCTCTCTTGCGACCGCCACGCGCGCCCGTGCGCATGCACACATCCGTGCGCACAACACACGCACGACCCGGGGAGCGCGCCGCCTCCTGGCGAGAACTCAAGAAACACGAGCGGGCGGGCGGGCTGGCAGAGCCACCACCGCACTCTAACGTTAATGATCCTTCTGCAGGTTCACCTACGGAAACCTTGTTACGACTTTTACTTCCTCTAGATAGTCAAGTTCGACCTTCTTCTCGGCACTCCGCCAGGGCCGCGGGCCGACCCCGGTGGGGCCGATCTGAGGGCCTCACTAAACCATCCAATCTGTAGTAGCGACGGGCGGTGTGTACAAAGGTCAGGGACTTAATCAACGCAAGCTCATGACCCGCACTTACTGGGAATTCCTCGTTCATGTGGAAGAATTGCAATCCCCGATCCCCATCACCAATGGGGTTCAACAGGTTACCCGCGCCTGCTGGCGGAGGGTAGGCGCACGCTGAGTCAGTCAGTGTAGCGCGCGTGCAGCCCCGGACATCTAAGGGCATCACAGACCTGTTATTGCTCAATCTCGGGTGGCTGAAAGCCACTTGTCCCTCTAAGAAGTTGGGGGACGCCGACCGCTTGAGGGTCGCGTAACTAGTTAGCATGCCAGAGTCTTGTTCGTTATCGGAATTAACCAGACAAATCGCTCCACCAACTAAGAACGGCCATGCAACCCCACCCACGGAATTGAGAAAGAGCTATCGATCTGTCAATCCTGTCCATGTCCAGGCTGGGTGAAGTTTCCCGTGTTGAGTCAAATTAAGCCACAGGCTCCACTCCTGGTGGTACCCTTCCGTCAATTCCTTTAAGTTTCAGCTTTGCAACGGCGGCTGCCCGAGGGAACGACAGGAATTCCCTGGAGACCCCAGACACACTGACGCAGGGAGCGCAGGGAGTGGAGCAAGCGGCGCACAGCAGGACACGGACGGACGAGCGGGAGAGAAGAGCGGGAAGAGGGCGGCGGATGGCCGGAACTGGGCGAGGCCACCCGCCGGGAACCACCAAGCCACCGCGAGAGGGACGCGCTCCCACGCGACGCACCGCGCCTACTAACCATGCCGCAGTTCCAGGCTGGCGGCCACAGGTGGGTGCTCGAGAGTGGGTTTGGGGCCATGGCAGGCCCCCCCCCACACACGCAGCAGCGAGGCGCAACACCGGGGAGAGCGGGACCATCCCGGAGCTGCTCCGGGCGGGGCCGGGAGACGACACACTGCGCCAATGGGCTCGGTGGGAGAGACGGACAGCGGCCGCGCCCCCCCCCCCACTCCCCGGCGGGACGAGAGGCGGAGGCGGAGGGGACTGGGACTCCGCAGATAACCGCGGTGTTTGTGTGCTCGCAAACGCGGGGGAGAGGCGGGAGGGGCGGGAAGAGTCGAATGACGACACACGCACGGTCTTCCCCAAGAGGGACGCGAGGGGGGACGCCGGACCTCGGGGACTGGGAGAGCCATCGACCGGAGCCCCTGCCGCCGCACAGGAGGGAAAAAAAAGCACACAAGTGGGGGGTTATTTCACTGCCAGGCACCCAACCCAGTGCGTTGGCAGTTCCCCACACGAGACGCGCCTTCCCGGAGGATGACGACGACGGGGCCCGAAGAGTCCCTAGATGCACTTCGGCCAGTGTACCTGCCGCCACGCCGCAGACGATGGATGTCCGCTAAAGCCTCTCTCCCTTGCGAGGTTCCCGAGACGTGCGAAGCCTGCCTCTCGCACCCTCTCGCACAGACTCCCCCGCCGAGACAAACGCGCCCGCCGCTGCTGAAGGAAGGCCCTCCGGTGGCGACGGGCCCCAACATGTCCGCTGTTGCGCCTGAAGACCACCATTCTCTCCAAAGGCCGCACCCGAGAGAGAGAGAGAGAGAGAGAGAGAGAGAGAGAGAGAGAGAGAGAGAGAGGTCACGACCACGCAAAGCAGAACCGGAACCCTGACCCCGAGGAGGGACGGGTCGACCGCTGCTCCCCAACCGTGGGAATGCTGCCGGGGAGGGGGGAGTGAGGCGACCTCCACACAGCACACAACACGAGCGAGGCACGCACGCGACGAGTGCGGCGAGGCCGCGGTTTGCAGGAACGGCAAAGACGGGGAAGCGCCGGAGGGACCGCTCGCGGCGGGCACAGACGTGGACGGGTGGGGCCCGGGAGCCCACCACCACCCAGCCCCGCTCTTCCCCCGCTCGGCTCCGCGCCCCGACTGGAGGCGTGTACGCACGCACCCTCGGGGGAGCGGGGGAATCAGGGTCCCTGTGGCACTCGGGCATGCGTGCACGCGGCCCCTTCGTTCCCTGCCACGGGTAACATGTCCCAGGCTCCGACACGGCACGCTGGTGACACGACAGGATCTCTTGCCCCGCGTGGTGCCTCCCCAGACTCGGAGCGAGGAGGCGTGGGCCGCAGCGGGCGACACAAACGCTCGGGTTTTCCCCCCTCCAAGATGGGACATGGCGAGGGGCACCCATCGGGCTGACTGTCAGGACGTGCCGGGCCGGCACGCCCTTCTCATCAGATTGCTAGAGAAGGCATTTTTTCTCACTGAGGGCGGGCGGGAAGGACCCGGACCGACAAGCCTCCGGCCGCAGCAGCGCAAGAGCCGGGGAAGCAACACACGCACACCGCTCGATGATCTCGAGCACGGCGAGGTGGGAGGGTCTGTGGTATCGGTAAGGCTTTTCTTCCTTCCCAGGGCGCACTCTTGAGCGTTCGCGGACAAGGGTGACCGGACCGAGAAAAAGCCATTTTGTGGCTATTTGATAGCCATTTTATGGCTATCGTGAAAGGTGATGCTTCTCTGATTTCCCTCTCTGCTTCCTTATCCTTAGTGTATAGGAAGGCCACTGACTTTTTGGAGTTGATCTTGTATCCTGCCACATTACTAAAGGCGTTTATCAGCTGTAGGAGTTCTTTGGTGGAGTTTTTGGGGTCGCTTATGTATACTATCATATCATCTGCAAATAATGAAAGCTTAACTTCTTCCTTTCCAATACGAATCCCCTTGATACCCTTATGTTGTCTTATTGCTATTGCTAGAACTTCAAGCACTATATTGAAGAGGTATGGAGAGAGTGGACATCCTTGTCTTGTTCCTGATTTTAGTGAGATGGCTTTGAGTTTCTCTCCATTCAATTTAATGTTAGCTGTCGGCTTGCTGTAAATAGCTTTTATTATATTTAGGTATGACCCTTGTATCCCTAATCTCTCCAAGACCTTTATCATAAAGGGGTGTTGAATTTTGTCAAATGCTTTTTCAGCATCTAATGAAACGATCATATGGATTTTTCTTTCAGTTTATTTATATGGTGGATTACATTGATAGATTTGCATATGTTAAACCAGCCCTGCATCTCTGGGATGAAGCCTACTTGATCATAATGGATAATTTTTCTAATGTGTTCTTGAATTCGGTTTGCCAGTATTTTATTGAGAATTTTTGCATCGATATTCATGAGTGAGATAGGCCTGTAATTCTCTTTCTTGGTTAGGTCTTTGTGTGGTTTTGGTATCAGGGTAACTGTGGCTTCATAAAAGGAATTTGGCAATGACTTTTCGGTTTCTATATTGTGAAATATGTTAAGGAGTATAGGTATTAGCTCTTCTTGGAAGTTCTGGTAAAATTCTGCATTGAAACCATCTGGTCCTGGGCTTTTTTTGGAAGGGAGATTTTTGATAACAGCTTCTAGTTCTTCGCGACTAACAGGTCTATTTAGATAGTTCACCTGGTCTTGGTTTAGCTTTGGTATATGGTACTTATCTAAAAAATGTCCATTTCTTTTGCATTTTCCAGTTTTGTGGCATACAGGCTTTTGTAGTAAGATCTAATTATTCTCTGAATTTCCTCTGTGTCTGTGGTTATGTCCCCTTTTTCATTGCTGGTCTTATTTATTTGCATATTCTCTCTCTGTTGTTTAATTAGTTTGGATAGCGGTTTGTCGATCTTGATTTTCTCCAAGAACCAACTTTTTGTTTCATTGATTCTTTGGACTGTTTTCTGTGTTTCTATTTTGCTGATTTCTGCCCTCAGTTTGATTATTTCCAGTCTTCTACTCCTCCTGGGCACATCTGCTTCTTTTTTTCTAGAGCTTTCAGGTGTGCTGTTAAGTCCTCAATGTATGTTTTCTCTGTTTTCTTTAAGTGGGCACTTAGTGCTATGAACTTTCCTCTTAGCACTGTTTTCAACGTGTCCCATAGATTTGAGTATGTTGTCTCTTTATTTTCATTAAATTCAAGGAAGACTAATTTCTTTCTTAATTTCTTCCTTGACCCATGTGTGGTTCAATAGTTGACTGTTCAGTTTCCATGAGTTTGTCGGCTTTCTGGGGTAGCATTGTTATTGCCTTCTAGCTTTAATCCATGGTGATCTGATAAGACACAGGTGGACACTGATATTTTTTGTATCTGTGGAGGTTTCCTTTGTTTCTGAGTATGTGGTCAATTTTTGAGAAGGTTCCATGAGCTGCAGAGAAGAAGGTATATTCTTTCCTTTTTGGGTGGAATGTTCTATAGATGTCTGTTAAGTCCATTTGCCTCATTACCTCCAATAATTCTCTTATTTCTATATTAGGTTTCTGTCTGATTGACCTGTCCATTGGAGAAAGAGGTGTATTGAAGTCTCCTATAACTAGTGTGTGTGGTTTGATATCTGCCTTGAGTTCTAGTAATATTTCTTTTACATAGGTGGGTGCTTTTATATTAGGGGCATAGATATTCAGGACTGAGACTTCATCCTGATGAATTGTTCCTGTTATGAGTATAAAGTGTCCATCTCGATCTCTTCTGATTGACTTTAGTTTGAAGTCACTTTTGTTAAAAATTAGTATGGACACACCTGCTTTTTTCTTAGAACCATTTGCTTGAAAGACCTTTTCCCAACCCTTTACTCTGAGTAGATGCCTGTCTTTGTGGTTGATATGTGTTTCTTGCAAACAGCAGAATGTTGGATCCTGTTTTCGTACCCAATCACTTAGCCTTTGCCTTTTTATGCGTGAATTGAGGCCATTAATATTAAGTGATACTAATGACCAGTGGTTGTTTACTCCGGTTATTCTTATTGTTTTTGGTAGTAACGTTTGTGTGTCTCCCTTCTTTGAGGTGTGCTGGTGAAGGTTAGCTAGATGCCTGAGTTATTGTAGGCAGTGTTGGCAATGCTGGATTCCTTAGGTTGTGATTTTCCTTCTATTATTTTCTGTAGGGCTGGATTTGTGGCTACATATTGTTTAAATTTGTTCTTATCTTGGAATGTCTAGTTTTTTCCATTGATAGTGAACAATAGCTTGGCTGGGTATAGTAGTTTGGGTTTGCATCCATGGTCCCTTAGTTTTTGCAGAACCTCTATCCAGGACCTTCTGGCTTTCATGGTTTCCATAGAGAAGTCAGGTGTAAGTCTGATCGGTTTACCTTTATAAGTTACTTGCCCCTTTTCCTTTGCAGCTCTTAATATTCTTTCTTTAACCTGTATATTCTGTGTTTTGATTATTATATGGCGAGGGGATGTTTTTTTAGATCCAGTCTGTTGGTGTTCTGTATGCTTCTTGAATATTCAAAGGAATATCTTTCTTTATGTTGGGAAAGTTTTCTTCCATAATTTTGTTAAAAATATTTTCTGGGCCTTTGAGCTGTGACTCTTCTCCTTCTTCTATCCCTATTATTCTTATGTTTGGTCTTTTTATTGTGTCCCATATTTCCTGAGTGTTTTGTGATGAGTATTGTTGGCTTTGCTGTTTTCTTTGCTCAGTGCGGTTATTTTCTCTATGGTGTCCTCAGAATCTGAGATTCTTTCTTCTATCTCTTGTATTCTATTGATTATGCTTGTTTCTGTAGACTCTGTTCATTGACCTAGATTTTCCATGTCCAGCTGGTCCTCAGATTGTGTTTTCTTCCTTGCTTCCATTTCAGTTTTCAATTCTTAAACTGTTTCCATTACCTGTTTGTTCGTTTTTTCTTGGTTTCCCAGGGTCTCATGTACGTATTTACACAATTCTTCAAACTTTTTATTCATTTCTTCAAACTTTTCATCATACTTCTCCTCTATTTCTATAAGGGTGTTTTTTACATGTTGTTTAAGGGACTCTATTGCTTTCATAAAGTCAATTTTTTCCAATTCTTCTGTGTTAGGATGTTCAAGTCCTTTTGTTGTGAGATCATTGGGTTCTGGTGTTTTCATGTTGCTTTTCAGATTGTTGGGTGAATTCTTGCCTTGGCGCCTGCCCATCTCATCCTATCGATGCTATCTAATGTGTCTTTTAAAACAGGAACGGGTTTTCCTGCTGGCCAGGGGCCCTAGTTACAAAATGCCTTCTCCCCATTTCTTGGGTCCTGCCGCTGGTCAAGATCTCTTTCACTACTCAGAAGGGTCTTTAGGACCAGGACCAGGCTCCTGGTTTGCCAGGGACCTCGCCAACAAAAGGACTTCCCCTCTGCATGCCAGCCACCAAAACAGAGGAACTCCCGCTGCCCTCTGCCCCGAGCTCCCTATCCAGCGCCCAAACAGGTTAAACTTGATGATCCCGTGCCCAGTGGAAGGGAGGGGGAGTGAAGGAGGACCCTGGGCGCAATCTGGGATATGCCAGGGAAAGAGAGGTCTCAGCGAGGAGGAGCAGCCCCAGCAGAGGGTAGCAGCCCTCGCAGGCTAACCAGGGGGTCAAGGTGGTCGGGGAGTGCTCCTGCTCCGTTTCCTGTGTCCAGCCATGGGGAAAGAACACTAGCCCTATACATGGTGGTCTTCAGGGATACGACTAGATTCACCATTCGCCCCGTGGACCTCTTCTGCTCCCCGGTGTCTGCAGGTCTCCGCCCACCGCTTCTGTGCGCCAGTCTCTGCCAGGGGTGTCTGCGCGCCAGTCTCCGCCCGCCGCGTGCGTCTGCATGCCGATCTCCGCCCGCCGTGTGCGTCTGCATGCCGGTCTAAGACTTTCTTTACTTCTTCTAACATCCTTTCTAAAGTATCTTTATTTTAATCAGATAACAAGATGTCATCCATGTAATGATAAATTATGAACTTGAGGAATTGTTTACAAATTATTACCAATGGCTTACTTACAAAATATTGGCACAATGTAGGACTATTGAGCATACCCTGTGGGAGGATAGACCATTGATATCTCCTATTAGGCTGAGAATTATTATAAGTAGGCACCGTGAAGGCAAATTTTTCTCTATCCTTTTTTTGTAACGGTATAGTGAAAAAACAATCTTTCAAATCAATAACTATAAGAGGCCATCCCTTTGGTAATAGAGAAGGCAAAGGAATTCCAGATTGTAGTGGGCCCATAGGTTGAATTACTTTGTTGACAGCTCTTAGATCTGTCACCATTCTCCATTTACCAGATTTCTTTTTTACAACAAACACAGGAGAATTCCAAGGGCTGGTTGATTCTTCAATATGGTGAGCATCTAGTTGCTCTTGCACCAGCTGTTCCAATGCCTATAATTTATCTTCAGCTACAGGTCACTGTTTAATCCATATTGGCTTCTCAGTTAACCATTTTAAAGGTAGGGCTGTTGGTACCTCTAAAGGTTTGGTATTTGCTATATGTTCTTGTACAGCCTGAATGGCTGGTGACCTTTTTCCATAATACCTCATCATATCTTTCCCAGAATTATGAGTTCCTGGAACTACAGGAATGTTAATCTGGGTATTCCATTGCTGTAACAGGTCACGGCCCCATAAATTTATTGCAATATTGGCTATATATGGCCTTAGTCTTCCTATTTGCCCTTCAGGCCCTATGCATTCAACTCATCTTGTGTTTTGTTTTACACGAGATAGGGTTCCAATTCCCAGGAACTGAACATCTACCTCTTGAAGAGGCCAATTCGGATGCCAAGATTCTGGGGTAATGATACTTACATCTGCACCTGTGTCTAATAGGCCTTTAATAAAAGTGCCATTTATACAGACTCTTAGCTTTGGTCTTTGGTCGTTAATAGAAGTCTGCCAAAATATACGTTTACTCTGTCCTACTGGGTTTTTTGACTCATCCTCCACACATAATTCATCATTTAGACCAGTATTACTTTTTACAGCAGAAATTAGAGTTTTTAATTTTCTTGGTGAGGCACGTTCTCCACTGTGACTGGGAATGACTTGGCCACTGTTGGCTGGGGGGCCTGCGAGAGGCCCCTCAAGGAGTTTCGTGACAGTATCGGGTTTCCTTGTTTGTCTGTTGTTGACCTGCATTCGTTGGGCCAATGACGGCCTTTACTGCATCACATCCATATACCTGACGGCCTAGGTCTCCTATTTTTGTCATTCCCAGAGGAAATATTATTCCTAGAAATTCTGTGCCTGCAATCCCTTTTCAGATATCTTAATTTACCACAATTAAAACACCTGGCAGTTTGATGTCTCCTCATTGCTGTGGAAATTGCTTCTCCTACCCAAGATTCATCATTATAGCTAAACGTCTCAACATTCATCGTATGCTGAATCCATTCATCCATAGGTGCTGATCTAGACTTTAAAGGCCCAATTATCATTTTGCATTCTATGTTTGCATTCTCAAACGCTAGAGATACAAGAAGTATTCGTCTAGATTCTGGGTCTGTTACCCCTATGTCCAGAGCCTTAATTAATCTTTGCAAAAAGTCAACAAAGGGTTCTCTCTGTCCTTGCCTAATTCTCTTATATGATTCAACCCTTTTTCCTGAAACTTGTATCCTATTCCAAGCATTTAAAGCTGCTTGGTGACATAGACATAGTACTTCATCGTTATAAAGAGCTTGGACCTGTGGATCAGCATATTCTCCTGTACCAGAATTTGATCTTGGGAAACCTCAACACCTTTTGCTCTTCCTTGCTGTTCCATATGTTTGGATTCTTCTCTGAAATAAATTCCAAACATCAAGGAAGGTCCCTTATCTAAAACTGCAGACACTAACTGATGGAAATCATGGGGAGTAGCTCTAGCATTAGAAGCCCAAGTCCTTATCATTTCCTTTACATATGCACGGTCCAAGCAAAAATTAACAATAGCCTGCTTAATTTCTTTTAGATCATTCATTGCTATTGGCGTCCATCTAGCTTCTCTGACTCTCTTTGAGCCTTTATAAGTTGACGCTTTGTCAGAATTAAGTATAGGGTATGCCACTAAAACCCTGGGTAAGCCAGTTCTAATAGCTGGTGTTGGCATTGTATCCTGTCCTTGTGCCTTATTACTCTGTTTACCAGCTCCAATGATTTCTTCAATCATTTCAAGTCTTTTTATTATTGTCTTTATTATTGCCTCTTTTGAATCCTGAATCTCCTGACCTGCATGAGTTTCTAGTAAAGATAGTATGGTTCTTAGGAGTGCCATATTCTTCCTAAATGATAGAATATGCAAAAGAAAACTAAAACCTAGTGACCAGTAAATTAAATTATCCCCCATAGTCATATAAACTTTGCATGATACAACCCATTGTTTTGGTAGCCCAAACAGTGAAATTCATGTTGGAAACGAAAACTGCCATATTATGTTTTATCCAGCAGGTGGCGCTGTTGCCAAGTTGCGACAAAAACGGAGTCCTGTTTTAGGGTCCGCCTAGTATTTGTTAAAAACTGGGAAATGCAAGTTGCTCAACAAAGTAAATGTAATTAAATCAATTCCGTACACGGAACCATAAACCCAGAATCCAGAGGTAGAGAAGAGTAACCCAGAAGCCGTGTATGCCTCCACGTGACAGAGTCACCCTGAGGGGTTGCAGCTTTTGCAACCACGTGCTCTGGTTCACACTGCTTAAGAGCTGTACTCGCAAGGGAGATTTAAAAACTATTCAGAAAAGAGCCAACCACGCAGGCAGAGACTACATGGGCCTGTGGAGTTTAAATCCACGTGGGGAGGCAGACGATAGGGTGCGTGGGGACTTGAAGTCAATCTGAGGTGTCTAAAAAAATATAAAGAACTGCAGCAAGAAAAGCCAGTGCGTGATAATTTAAATTAAACTCCTGGCTCCACGCAAGGCACAAGCTACAAGGCTGCCACATGGCACAGGACACAAGGCCGTCACAAGGCACAAGCCGCGACTGAGGAAGGGAGGGCTCGCGCCAAGCCGAACCTGTGGTTGGCAGCCGAGCGGGGGAAGGAGAGGTCCTAAAAGCCAAACGTTCGGGCGCCAGATGAAGGCATAAGTCATGAACAATGCCACACCAGTTTGGAATTATGATTAATAGGGTGGTATTTATTTAAAGGGGAAAAAACTTACAAATCACCATCCCAGACAACAGCCCTCTGTGCAACCAGGAAGCGAGTCTAGTCGCCGGCAGAACAGGAAGTGAAGTGAGCGAGCAGAGGGAAGTAGCCGCTTTTTTAAGGGAGAAAAACCATGCCCCAATGGGATGGCATCTCAGCAGCTATAGGCTGGAGAAGTGGAAGGACCTCCCGCAACAAGCAGGAATGTTAATTTGGGTATTCCATTGTTGTAGTAGGTCACGACCCCATAAATTCACTGCAATATTGGCTACATAGGAGTACCTTATTAGGTGCCTATCACAATTCTTACCATGAAGTGCTTTTGTAAAATGTGATTGCACCCACTTTTTTCTTTATATTTATTATGATTAAAATACACACAAAAGAGATGATTTTTGATTTTCCATTGGAGATTTGAAAAGATTCTTCAAATGAAAAGCTATGCCCCTCCATTGGATTGTTGTCAATAAAACTGCTCTGTCCTGTCATTTCAAGTCATTAGAGTACCCAGTCAGCTGTAAGAGAGGAGGGGATTGTCCTATCTCTATTGCTAAATAAATAGCCAAACTATCATAATTTTTTTTTAGCTTTTTCCTTGTTTAGAGAAAGTTGCTGACTTGATAATCTGGTAATGCTTGAAAACAGCAACAGTTCCATGATTTCTTCCTGCAGTCCTCAGCCAGCTTGCATGCTGCCTGGCTGCATTCCAGGTATAGGAACACAATGGGTGTAACTCTGAAGAGTCTCAGACATTCTTGCAATTCTTTACAAAATTAACAATTTTTATTTCTCTAGCTACAGAATCACTCAATTTTCTTTTTTCATCCATTTAAATGTAGTTTGAAAAATAATGTGCAATAAGATGTATATTATCTTTTAAAGTCATTTAAATCTGATGAAGCAATGGTTAAAAGCAGAAAAAATGAAGTATAATTTATGTCTTGTAGTCAATTATTTAGTCTCTAAAAGATTTTAAGCTTTATTTGAATATGATTTGTTTCTCCCCTCAAAGTTTCCAGTGTCTGGTACAGTACCTAACAATTGACTACATTTAGAAAATTAAATTAAAAACTTTTCCTCTGATACACACACACACACACACACACACACACACACACACACACACACACATATATATATATATATATATCAAGTTATCATCATTCATGAACTGTTCCACACAGAGAAGAATCTCCTATAATAATAGATAAGATGATATTAGATATTTCTCTCCTCAGCATTAAACAGAAGGAGAACTTCTGCTGTGTCTTTCAAAATCATCAAAATCAGGATACTTATTTTTATGCCTGCAACTTCCCAGTCAAAAATCAAACCTCTATAATTTTCTTTTAAATTGGTCACACAGGATTATTTTATCTAATCTTCAGAGGGTTTTCAAAAAATTTCAACAACTTTTAAAAAATCAAATATTTTCTCTTTAAAACAAACAAACCAAAAGTGCAGAATTTTGGCTTTCCTTTTGAAATCAGATTATCATGTCAGGCCTAGCCTTATGTCACAATGAAAACAATCAGTTGGCTGATTCACCCATATATGTTAATATATCACATATATGATATTGTGGTTAGTGATTCTGTTGTTTGAAACACTGCATACAATGCTTTGAAATGTCTTTCACATCTATCTCTAGCTCAATGCCAGTCATTACTACAGAATACCAACATCTTCATTCCTGTTTTAAGTGGTTTTCAGATGTACACAGGCCCATAACTCATGACCCCTGAAATATCATTTCTCATTCTTTGGCACTATTCTCTCAGTTTTTCCATTATAAAGTACTTTAGAGCTGTGTTTTCAGTACTACTGCCATTAAACACAAATTAGTGTGAATAACAAAACTGAGGAAATTTATTTTTTAATTATATTTCATTTATGGATAGTATAACATGATAGCTGCATTTGTCCATTAATTTTCTCTGTGAAAACTTTTATCAAATTCTGCTTCTTAATATGAAAGAAATTTATATCATATTGTAACTGGCAATAATTTTTAATGACAAATAAAATTTTATTTTGCTATCTGAAATATTAGAAAATGTATATGTACATAATGGACTGAATAAACTAAACTAATTATCAAGTACATTACCTGTGGCAGTTTTAAACTGAAATTACTGTGTCTGAACTTCTATTTTTTTTTGAACTTATATGTTCATTGCAACACTTACAATGATCAAAAAATATTGGACAACTTAAGTATTCCTAAGCAGATGAATGGACATCAATATGTGGCATGAATGCATGACAGAATATTATACAACTATTAAAATTAATGAGACTCTGCCATTCATAGTGATATGGATGATAATGGGACACACTTTACAAAGAGGTGAGTTTGTATACATAATCTTAAAATGTAGATCGTATAGAAAAGAGAGTGGTTCCCAGAGTTGATGGAGGAAGGTCATTGGTTAAGTAATAAAGAAACTGCTTGGCCTCATAGGTTAAAACATAGGTGGGAAGAGTAAACAGAACAGAATGCTGGGAGGAAGAGGAAGTGAGCTCAGAGACGCCATGCTCCCCTCTCCCAGGCAGAATCAATAGCTCTGCTCTCTGAGGCAGACACATGCAATGAAGCAAGTTGCCAGGTCAGACATGCTGAATCTTTCCCGGTAAGACCGGTGCTACACAGTTTATTAGAGATGGGTTGATCTGGATATGAGAATTAGCTTGTAAAGGCTCGAGTTAATGGGATAAGCAGTGTTTAAAAGAATACAGTGTCCGTGTAATTATTTCGGCGCATAAGCTAGCAGGCGGCTGGGGTGCTGGGGACGCAGCCCCACTGCTACTATTACAACATAGAGTCTGAGCTGAGTAAGCACAGCAGTTTGAGAGTTGCTGGTCCCCAAAATGTTTTAATAATTAGCTTGAACAAACATTAGGTTGCACACCTGAAATTACACTTCTTCAAAGGTCAAAAAAGGAGGACAAGGAATTATAGATCAACCTGATCTAAGTAGAGACACCATTTTTCAGTCTATTTGAGGATAATTTAATGTAACAAAATAGTAGTACTATAAAATATAGACTTTTGTCTCTTTTTTTCCTTGACTATCTTTATAGGTATATGAAAGATCTCAGACTTTGGATTTTCTAATTTTGACAATTATTTTGCTTATATTTTAATGCAGGGTCTCTCTGTAGTTCAGCCTAGTATAAATTGATGATTCTTCTGCAGCTTTAGATGTCTCTTATGATCACATAAATTTACAAACTTTATTAATGAATAAATTTCAAAGAGGAAAACAAATCAGATATCCTAACTTGATGTGTGGTCATCATAACTCTACATTTGCACTACCCTTCACTAAGAGACTTCAACTCTTACAGCTTACTTAGAATCTAATTGCTATCTTCTATTTTCACTCTGTTCTGTTTTTAATAAAACAGTTCTAAGGTATATGCTGTACTGTTCTCTTAAGATAATCCATACACTATACCCATGAATGACTTCTGCAGCTGTGTGGATTTAGATTTTATAATGCTGAACTACATTCTATTGGTGCTTGAGTCATAATGGAATCTTAGCCCAAGAAAGCAACCATCTTGACTAAGTACTTAGATCTGGTGTTTTAAACTATAATTTATTTCTGCTTGGTTGCAGAATCAATATCATCCAATGTTGGAAGACAGCCATATTGAAATGGTTTCTCACCAAGAAATAGAAAGTCAATATTCAGAAAATGAGATAAACAAAATATGTGTTTGCAATTAAATTAAATAATCTTGGGCTTAGAGGGTTGGAAAAAGGAATTTACTTACAGTGAATTTCCTACTATGGAAACCTCTTATAAAGTACAGTTTGGGATAGATCAGAAGATTATGAAGATTTTAATGGGAAGTTGCTGACTGCTATACCAAGACAGCCTATTAGATATGTTTCCTATCTAGTCTCTCAGGGTTTTAGCAACTGACTTCTCTGCTAACTGCCAGTTAATCAATTTGACCAAAATTATGTCAGAAATTTTTTTTTTGTTTTTAGATGGTCTCAATCATTTTTTCCCAAATATCATATACCATTTTATATTTTAGTATGCAACAATGCATTCTCTCATATAAACAATTTTCATGTAATATAAACTAGTTGAAAACCAACTTCTTAAGTGTTCTAAATAACAGCTCCTCCTGACCAGCTAAAGATGTTGCTGTTTCCTGGCTGAAACAATGCCCAGACAATTAGTACTCAGGTATATATGGGAAGATAAATACATGAAAATGACCTTAGCACAGTGATTCATGTTTTTTACCTGTGATGGTTTGAAAGAAGAAAATTCCTCATAGATTCTGGTACTTTAATACTTGGTCACCACTTGGAGGTACTCTGTAAAAAAATTTAAAACCTTTAGGAATGTAGCTTTGCTAAAGAAGAAAGTGAAGTAACAAGGGGCTTTGGTGTCCAGCCCCAATGTATTTTCAGGGTTCAGATTAGATGCTACAAGAAGCAAAGAGAACTTTCTGTACCTGAAGGCAAATGAATTCTCTCACACTACGTTATTAAAAAAAAGTCTCTTTATTCTTCTGCCTCTATTCTACTTCTTCTGTACTGTTTTTAATTCCACCTAGATTCTTCTCCTCTAGCTTAAACACTCTTTTTTACAGGAGGCTTAGAGCAATAAAAATTACAAGAGTTACTTCTTATTAGTCAAAAGCATATTCGTAGGGCTAAGCCATTCTCGTAGCAACACAAGTTTCCAAGATTACAGGAGTAAGACTGTGATGAGACAAGGGAAGGTATAGTGTTCAGAGACAAACCTTGAGACATAGGTCTATTGTCAGCAGAGTTGGCAAGTGAAGAATTATCATGCTTTTCTTAATGGTGCTTTGTGTTAGCATCCTTGGTTGGACATCTGTGACTCTGATCTTGTGCATAGCTGTAAGTTTTAAACTTATGATCCATTTACAATAAGTTTTTAGTCTAGTTTGAACTGAGGTTAAGGTGAGTTAATTGTGTGAGGTAATCTTAGCAAAAGAAACAAATCAGGCCTTCATTAGTCTATAGTCCTCATGCAACAAACAGATTTAGTTATGAAGCAAGTCATAATATATCATCTCTTTATATAAATTATATAGCTAAGTAAAAGTCATCTTCCTAATCATCCACAGATACATGTGCCCATAAGATTGAGATGCAATCATGAGATTACATATATACATCACATGAGATTACACACTGCAATAAAGATACTAAGAAATTTAGCAAATTCAAGCAATGGTTTCCAGAGTTGAAGGTCCTACAGATCTTGGATGGATAAGATTAACCTCCATTAGAGAATCACTCCTTTGGTGGGTTGACATCTGAATACAACTTGTAATCTTATGTACTTCTCATGACCTCTGATAGTAAAGCATGGCATTGGGAGAAGGCCTTGAGTGTTTCTATCCTCACTTTGCCTCCAGTCACTTTCTCTGCATGTTTTGGGAGTTGGTATATGGTTTCTCAGCTTTTTGCTCCTGCTGCCATACATGGACTATGACATGAAGCTTTCTTTCCCCCGATAGCTTCATCTATCTTCAAGAAAAAATCCAAAATGAACATTTTCAACTGTAAGTTGCTTTTGGTTATGACATTATACCACCACAACAATAAAGTAATAAATACATTGATTTCTATAGGAGAATTAAAAGAAGCAAGGTATTATTTATACAATAAGATTACTTTGTGCAACTTATGTTTTGAAAAATGTCACTAGCTTTCTGAATTGGGTAATTTTTCCCTAAAGTAAAAACAAAACTCTAACGATTAAGAAGGGGAAGCTTTGCAAGAACATGTGGAAAGAGCAAATGTGTTTGTTGGGGAGTTTGGGAGTAAAGAGGAGAATTAGCCCAAAGTAAAGCATGTGAAACCCCATATAGAAACATATTACCTTCTTTGTGGTGGTTAGCTTTAATTATCAACTTTATACAACCAATAATTAACTGAGTAGAGTGACTTGATGAAAAACTGTCTACACAGCCTTAGCCTATGAATATGTCTCTTGGGGACTATCTAAATTAATGTGAAAAGACTCAATCTTCTATAGGCAACACTATTCACCAGCCAAGGAATCCTGAACTCTATAAAAGTAGAGAAATTGAGTAAGCAAGCAAACATGCACACATTTATTTTTAAGTGATCTTGACTGTGAATATGATATGACTAGCTGCTTTAAACTCATGCCTCTGTGACTTCCATGAAATGAAAGGACAACATCCTGGAATTCTAAGCAAAAGAAATTCTTTCTCTCCTATGTCACTTTTTTTTCTGAGTATTTCTTTAACTCAGCAACACACACACACACACACACAAATTATAGTAGTAAAATAATTCTTAAAAAGAGTATTAAATTGAAGGAAATTTTCTAGAAAAAAATCCAATAAAAAACAGGTGTTTAGGGTATAGTAAGAGAAGGATTAAAGAAAAACACTTTTACTGATATCTGAAAGGCAATTCATATAATTCTCAATGTTATTTGACACATATTAGTTTATTTTATTCCAGACTATAGTTATAACCTATAGTTTAAAATAAATTATTTTTGTGTATGTGCATATGTTTATTAGTTCAGGTGCCTACAGAGGTCCAAAAAAGTAGAAGAGGTTGTTGGATTCCCTGGAGATGGAGTTACAGATTTTTATGAGGTCATTCATGTGGGTTATGGTAACTACTTTAAGAAAGCATGTGTTTTTAACCACTGACACACTTCTTTAGACATAGCCCACACTTCTATAGAGAGGATGCCTAGGTTTTAAAGTGTTTTATGATAACTGGGGAGAAACAGACCTAAGGCCTAGTAAATACCAGAAAGTCAAATGTGAACAAATGAAGCATGAGCTGCTAACTCAAGAAAATACCACAGACAGGTACTTATACATAGCATAGGTTTGTTTTTAATGAGTTCTCGAGTCATATCTATCCAAAAATGGGGTACTAATTGCACCATTGATATCTTGTTTTCTGCCCTAAGATGATTATTTTCATAAACATCCACACAATAAAGTTTCTGTACATGTATATACACACAGATGAACATATACACACAGTTTGTGTGTGTGTGAGTATACATGTGTATGAGAGAGAAAGACAGAGAAAGAGAGAGAGAGAAAGCGAGAGATGCCATTTCATGGCAGAGACACTCTGCCATGAATGATAAAGTGATTGAAATGAACTCTATCTGAATTACTTGCAGTTTCTACACCATAATCTTTTAGACTCAGTGGACTGGAATGGAATTCTAGAATTTAAAAGTATTGGCATTCTGGGCTACATTATACTATTTCATTGTGGTTTGGGGCTGATTGTGAGTTACAATTTGTTTAACAGCAACATGAACAGTACCCACTAAAGGCCTACAGCACCCTATCTACACCACATCAATGGTAATAATTAAACACTTTTTAATATGATATTAAATGCATCCCAGGTGGCAAAAGTACTCCAAGCATGGAAACACAAGAGTTGTTTTTCAACGAACTGTTGAAAACACAGAACATTTGGAAGTGCCTTGAAAAATCAAAAAAAAATCTGTGACACCTTTGAAATTTCATTTTTTTCCACAGAATTAGTAAGATTTTCTGTAAGATAATGTAAAGGCCATAGATTTTCTCTCACATAAAACTTTGACTTGAGAGACAGCAAACTTTACCGGAACAGATACAGGACAGTAATCACTGAGTGAGTGAGCAAGAGCCAGAGAATACTGAGGGTCTGGATATGAATCTGGGACTTTCAAGGGAGTCAGGATCCTTGTGGGTCTAAGTGTGAGTCTTAGACTGCGGCGAACTCCCTGACCAGCAGGAAAGAACAGCCACCAGACGAGGATTCTTCCCAAATCACGTTTTATTGGAGCCTCTTGGTTGAAGGGAGAGCGGGAAGCGAGGGGCCTCGAGCTCTGATCTGCAACTGCTTTTATGGGGACTAGGGGTACGTGCAGGCCTCCTATTGGTCAAGGTGTCTCAGCAGCCACTCCAAGCTCCCTGATAGGTCTGGCACATTGAGGACACTGAGCATGCCCGGGATGGTGATTCCAAGCCTGCAGGGGCCCTGCGCCATCTTGTAATGGCGGCCACACATACTGGCTCCCTGCATTAGACCTCTGAGGAACTAGTCCTGAGCATGACCTCTGCCAGTCTGGGCATGAATCTGGGACTTCTGAAGGAGTAGGCAGGAACCAGAGATCTCTGTGTGTCCAGGCATGAGTCTGGGACCTCAGAGGGAGTAGGTCTGATCCAGGACCTCTGCAGTTCTGGATGCACCCAAGCCTGGGAACTCCAAGGCAGTAGACCAGAACAAGAGACTTTTGCAGGACCAACTCCAAATCAGGGATTTCTGCAGAAGGAGATCCAGATCAGGATTTACAGAAGTAAGTCAAATACAGTACCTAGGCCAAAGTAGGCCTGAGACAGCAAACTCCAAGGGAGAAGAGCAAAGTGCAAGAGCACTGAGCTGTCTCCAGGAACACCAAGTAACTGATGGGGTAACTAGAACTGTGGCACCGACTCTATGAGAAACAACCATCTGAGCTTTGGATTCACTGGCAACTAGAAGATTAATCAACAGAATCTCAGACAGCCACAACCACACCTATTAGAGGAAAAGATGAGTAGATGCAAAACCATAAAGAGCAACACAACACAAGTAAAACCTAAAGAACCTACAACAACAAGACTTGAACAACCAAATATAGATGAAGCAGAATAAAATGACCTAAAACATAACTTCAAGGGAATGTTTGAAACTCTTAAAGAAAAAAGAGAAATTCCCTAAAAGAAATGGAAGAAAAGACAAACAAAAAAATTTGAAAGACATCAGCAAATCTCTTAAAGAAAACCAAGAAAAAGCAATCATATGAAAGAAACTATTCAAGACTTAGAAATTGAAATAGAAACAATAAAGAAACCACAAGCTGACCAAATTATAGAAACAGAAATCATGAGAAAACAATCAGGAGCCACAAAAGCAAGCATGAACAGCAGAATACAAGAGATGGAAGAGAGAATATCATGTGCTGAAGATACAACAGAGGAAATATTCTCATCAGTTAAAGAAAACATTACATCTATAAAAGCTTAACTCAAAATATCTGGGAAGTGTAAAACACCATAAAAAGGCCAAGTCTAAGTATAATAGGTATAGAAGAACAATAAAAAGTTCAACTCAAAAGCACAGAAAATACATTTAACAAAATCATAGAAGAAAATATTTCCAACCTAAAGAAAGATGCTTATAGAAGCTTACAGAAAACCAAATAGACTAGATTTTTTAAAAAGTCCTCTTGCCACATAATAATCAGAACACTAAACATATAGAGTAAAGAAAGAATATTAAGGGCCACAATGGAAAAAGGCCAAGTAACATATAAATATAGACCTATCAGAATTACACATGACTTCTCATTGGAAACAATAAAAGCCAAAGGTCATTGTCAAACATTATGCAGACATTAAGAGACCATGGATGCCAGCCCAGACTACTATACCCAGCAAACCTTTCAATCACCATAGAAAGATAAAACAAGATATTCTATGACAAAACTAGATTTCACCAATACCTAGCCACGAACCAAGCCCTACACAAAATACTAGAAGGAAAACTCCAACCCAAGGACGTTGGCTACACCAACAAAACTACAGAAAATTGGTGGTAGTCTCATAGCAGCAAATCCCAAAAAAGGGAATAATTAACATCACCAACAATGACAAATATATTAACAGGAGATAGCAATCACTGGTCATTAATATCCCTTAATATAAATGGACTCAACTCACCTATAAAGGTACAGGCTAACAAATTGGATACAAAAACTGAATCCATTTTTTCTTGTGCATACAAGATACATATCTCAACCTCAAAGACAGACATCATCTCAGAGTAAAGGGTTGGGAAAAATTATTCCAATAAAATGGACCTAAAAAACAAGTGGGTGTAGTTACCCTAATATCTAACAAAATAGACTTTGAGCTAAAACAAATCAAAAAAGACAAAGAAGGTCATTTCATATTAGTCAAAGTAAAAATCCATTATGAGGAAATCTCAATACTGAACATCTATGCCCCAATTACAAGGGCACCATCATTTCTAAAAGAAACACTTCTAAAGCTTAAATCATACATAAAACATTACGCACTAAACCACTTGACAGGTTAGTCAGTTAAATAATGAACAAAGAAATAAGGGAACTAACAGAGGTTATGACTCGAATTAACAGCCACCTATATAACATCCCATCAAAACAGAAAAGAATATACCTTCTTCTCAGCACCTCATGAAACCTTCTCAAAAATTGACAACATACTCATTAACAAAAAAAAAACCATAACAAATACAGAAAAAAAAGGAATAACCAAATGTACCCAATGAGATTACCATGGTTTAAAACTAGATGTCAACAGCAATACTAATTCCAGAAAACCCACAAACACAAGGAAATTAAACAATGCTCACCTAAATCATCAAAGGGTCAAGGAAGAAATAAAGGGATAAATTAAATACTTCCTAAAATTCAATGAAAATGACCACAAAACATACTTAAATTTATGGGACAAAATGAAAGCAGTGTTAATAGGAAAGTTCATAGCACTAAATGCCTACATAAAGAAGCTGGGTAAATACCATACGAGTGAATTAATGAAACACTTGAAAACTTTAGAACAAAATGAAGCAAACTTACCTAACAGAACTAAATGGCAAAATAATCAAATTGAGAGCTGAAATCAATACAATAGAAACAAAGAAAACAATACAAGAAATCAATGAGAAAAAGAGTTGGTTCTTTGAGAAAATCAACAAAATAGACAAACCTTTATCCAAACTAACCAAAAGAGAATATCCAAATTAACTAAATCAGAAATGAAAAGGGGGACATAATAGATATGGAGAAAATACAGAGAATCATCAGGTCATATTTCGAAAACCTGTACTCCACAGTATTATAAAACTTCACAATAGCCACACATAGCATAAGTATCTCGGAGTGACTCTAACAAAACAAGTGGAAGACTTGTATGGCAAGAACTTTAAATATTTAAAGAAAGACATTGAAGAAGACACCAGGAAGTGGAAAATCTCCTATACTCTTGAGTAGGCGAAATTAACATAGTAAAAATAACAAACTTACCAAAAGCAATCTACAGATTCAATGCAATGCAGAGAAAAATCCCAGCAAAATTCTTCACAGACCCTGAAACAATGGTACTCAGCTTCATATAGAAAAGCAAAAAATGCAGGATAGTCAAAACTATTCTGAGCAATAAAAAAAAATTCTGGAGGCATCACAATCCCTGCCTTCAAACTCTACTACAGAGTTACAGTACTGAAAACTGCCTAGTATTGGCATAAGAACAGACAGGAGGACCAATGAAACAAAACAGAAAACCTGGATATTAATCCATATTCGAACACCTGATTTTTGACAAGGAATTTTTATTTTCTTTTGCTTATCATAACAAACTTTTATTTTTTATTTTATTTTTCCATTCAAAAATTTACACTTCCTCCCCTCCTCCCATTCTTCTCCCTCTCCCCCACTCACCCTCCTCACTCTCTCTCCCTCCTTAAGATAGGGCAGGGAAACCTGCCCTGTGGGAATTCCAAGCCCCACCCCCCAACCAGGCCCAGGAAGCTTTGCATCCATATAGACTAGGGTCCCAAAAAGCCATTACTTGCAGTAGAAACAGTCCCAGTGTCTTTATCAATGGCTTCTCAGTCAGCTCCCATTGTCAGCCACATTCAAAGAGTCCAGTTAGATCGTATGCTCATTCAGTCTCGGTCCAACAGGATTTGGTGAGCTCCCATAAAAACAGGCACACTGCCTCAGTGGGTGGACCAACCCCTCGTGGTCCAGAATTCCTTGCTCATCTTCTCCCTCCTTCTGCTCTTCAACTGTACCTTAGGACCTCAGTCCATTGCTCTGATGAGGGTCTCTGTCTCTATCTCCATCCGTCCCCAGATGAAGATTCTATGGTGATATTCGAGATAATCATCAGTGTGATAGTGGGGCAAGGCCAGTTCAGGCACCCTCTTCACTACTGCCCAAGGACCTAGCTGGGACTTCTGCCTGGACACCTGGGATCCCCTCTAGAGCCAAGTCTCTTGCCAACCCTGAAATGGCTCCATTAATGTAGATACTTCTTCCCTGCTCCTATATCCACCCTTCCTCCATCTCCACCCTCCCACTCCCCCAAGCTCTCTCTCCCCCTCTCCCCTTCCCTCAATCCTACCACCCTACCCCTACCCACATGCTCCCAAATTTTGCCTGGCAATCTCGTTTGCTTCCAATCTCCAGAAAGATCTATATATGTTTTTCTTTGGGTTCATCTTGTTATTTGGCTTCTCTGGGCTTGTGAACTATAGGCTTAATGTCCTTTGTTTATGGCTAGAGTCCACCATGAGTGAGTATATACCATATTCATCTCTTTGGGTCTGAGCTACCTCACTCAGGATAGTGTTTTCTATTTTCATCCATTTGCATGCAAAATTCAAAATGTCATTATTTTTTACTGCTGAGTAGTACTCTATTGTGCATATATTCCTCACTTTCTTTGTCTCACTTCCAATGAGGGGCATCTAGGTTGTTTCCAGGATCCGGCAATTACAAATAATGCTGCTATTAACATAGTTGTACATATGCTTTTGTAGTATGATTGGGCATCTCTTGGGTATATTCCCAAGAGTGATATTGCTGGATCCTGAGGTAGATTGATTTGCAATTTCCTGAGAAACCACCACACTATTTTCCAAAGTGGTTGCACAAGTTTGCATTCCACCAGCAGTGGATGAGTGTTCCCCTTACTCCACGTCCTCTCCAGCAAAGGCTATTATTGTTTTGATTTTAGCCATTCTGACAGGTGTAAGATGGCATTTCAAAGTTGTTTTGATTTTCATTTCCCTGATTGCTAAGGAGGACCTTAAGAACTAAATTGTTCTGAGAGCTATCTTCTCATATCTTATATTCCTCTCTAGGACTGGGATTAAAGGTGTGCAGCACTACTGCTCGGTTTCTATGGCAAACTAGTGTGGCTACTGTGGTTGAAGTGTGTGTCACCACTACCTGGTTTGTAAGGTTGACCAGTGGGCTGTTTTACTCTCAGATCTTCAGGCAAGCTTTATGTATTAAAATAGAATTGATATATCATTAGAATAACTATTTAATCTTCAATAATATCAGAGAAACAAGAAAGACATAATATTAAGTGAGCAAACAGGAAGTGCAGAGCAAAGTCCAAAACTATAAATCAACAGAGACATTTGCCTGCCTGGAAAGTCACCCTAACATTCCTCTGCAATGTTGGACATTTACATTCAGCGTACAAGCCTATAATATTTGATAAAACTGTTCTGTGAAGGAGGAATTTTAAGGGAGTTTGTCTTAGCAAAGTTTAGCAGTAGCCCTTTTTGTGTGTTTTGATTGTTTATCATTTTGTCAACAGTCACGGCAAGGGCAGTTTTTATTCCAGTGGATAAATTTGTCACAGATAAAAACAAATTCAATATTGAGGCTCATTAATGCCAATCTTCCTCGTTAGAAGAAAATTTGTGCTTCCAACAGCAGACATGTATCACTGTAATGAAAAGCCTAATATTATTAAAACATATTAAATGTCCATAATCTTTAGTTATTGAAGTTGTCTGAAGATCATCTATGTATTCAAATTATGCCTTTTTGACTTTGAAAATATATCTAACATGAGGAAAGTTTGACTGTTATAGGTGACTAATTTCTAAACTGTATTTCTTTATTATCCTAAATAGCTTTCAAGGACTAAACTTCACAATATTTTTTAAGTGAACTGCAAAGGCACAATACCTTGAACAAGAACAAATACACACACACACACACACACATATATATATATATGTGTGTGTGTGTATATATAATGTAACAAAATAACCTCTTAAACAAGAGTAGAAAGATATATAAAGGATACTCTAACAAAAATAATCCTAAATTTGTGTCAATATACAAAAGTCCATACCAAAGTAAAATATCTGAGAATAGTGTTTACTCAAAAGTAGACACAACATTCCACCATTTTATCCCACCTTTTTATATTATAACCCTTCAGACTGTGATCCCTGAATTTAATCTTTGTTCAGGTATTCTCCTGACCAAGTTGCAATCAAGTCCTCTAAATGATGACAGACATCCACTGAACAACCAAAAACCACTGACCCCCCACATCTTGGAAATGTGAGTGTTATAGTTTTAAAATAATTTCCTATTGCCTGGAGGTGATAGCATCAATATGGAAAACCTGAAAAAAATTGAAATAAAGATCAAGTTCTGGGAAAGCTAACTGTTGTCTAGTGTCTGTGTGTTTGGAAAGTGCAAATCTTTTCTGAAGTCCTGTCTATGAGGCTGGACCATCTCAACTAGCAGGTTTGAAGTTGATTTAGAAGCAGAATTTTGAGGAAACTACAAAAGTGTCATCCTGGGTGGCTGTATTACCTAGTTTACTTGTTGTCATCAGTGTCTATTTCTTTGTCTTTATTTTGTTTTATTTTGCTTTGTTTTTTTTTTTTTTTTTTTTTTTGGTTTTTCGAGACAGGGTTTCTCTGTGGTTTTGGAGCCTGTCCTGGAACTAGCTCTTGTAGACCAGGCTGGTCTCGAACTCACAGAGATCCGCCGGCCTCTGCCTCCCGAGTGCTGGGATTAAAGGCGTGCGCCACCGTCGCCCGGCTTGCTTTGTTTTGTTTTTGAAAAAAATTAAAGGTAACAAATATTTGTATTATCACAAGTATAGAATGTGGAATGTGCACAAATGAGTTGCAGATGATACTTTTATTTTATGTTTGAGCAGGTAAATGGCATCTTTTAACTTATAAGTTTGAACTGTATAACCAAAGCTCTATTTGCAGCATATGAATGGATGACATATAATAATGTGTCATGAGGACTCTGTACCCACCAAGATTTATGTTTCATCCAGTGTCAGAGCTGTTTCCATTAAGAGGAATCAACATACACATAGCCTGTCCTGTAGCTGTTATGTCTTACTTCCTCATATTTGTTGCTGAGATCATCAGGAGGTCTCTGCTGGTCAAACCTGATCACTAAAAACTTTGAAGGAATACATAGCTTTTTGTGTCCCATGAAAACAAAGGCAACTCTCCCCTAATGAAACACATTTACTAATTTCCATGCTGAAGCCATGATGCCTCTAAACTATATAGGCTGGATTATTTAGCAGTCTCTTCCATAACTCAAAGTTTATCAGCTGCAGCTCTTCATTCATTACTCAAAAAATAAAAAGTCAACAAAATATCATAGAGGATCCAGATGCACTGTGTATTTCCAATACTTATGTGACTTTTCACATTACTTTACTCTTTATTTTATTATTTTCAAACTAGCTTATGATTGTCCATACCCATTTTTTTACTGTATCTTTTTTAAGTTTTTTTTTTCAGTCTGAACCACTTTATTATGCACCTTCAGCCTTCTGTGATTACATGAGTCAAAGCTTATACCCACTGTGCATCTCCACACATGCTGCTGGCTGGCTTAAGCCTGAAGGCAAAGGCCCAGAACTGTGTCTCTGTATGTTGTGGTCTTCCTGAGTGTTGGACGGACTAGCAAGTTATGTCTGGCACTGTGTGTGTGTCTGAAACTTAAAAAAAAAAAAAGCTTTCTAAGGTCCTATTTGGAAATACATATTTTTCCCACATTGGATGCCATATGTAACATTTACCTAAATTGGACTAGTATTAATCAAACTCAGCAGTCAGAAATTGAAATAAGAACCTGACCAATTCAAGGAAAAATAAGGGCAGTTGTATGACCCTATTCTCCATGTTTTCCAGATCAAAAAGCCCCAGAAGTCTCCCTCAGCTTCTCTTTATATCTTTTATTTTCTCTCTATTAAAGTTCCTCAGTCCACCCACATCTGTATGGTTAATCCTGGTAAGCAAATCACTGATTCCATTTTTAATTCAAGGTGGCTTTAGTGGGATCATGGAGTGGTGTAGTTATGAGGCGAGCAGGCCTGCTTTTTGTCCCAGCTCTCGCATCGTTAGCTTTATTTCTGATATAACAACACACAAATTATATTCACTTAAACACTGCTTGGCCCATTATCTCTAGCCTCTTACTGGCTAACTCTCACATCTTGATTAACCCATTCCTACTAAAGTGTGTAGCACCACCAAGTGGTGGGTTACCGGGAAGATACTCACCTGCATCCATCTCAGAGAGGAGAGCTATGGCATCTGACTCATGGCCTTCTTCCTCCCAGCATTCTGTTCTGTGTACTCTGCCCACCTAATTATCTGCCCTATTAAAAGGCCAAGGCAGTCTCTCTATTAACCAATGAAAGTAACACATATACAGATGACACTCCTACATCAGAGTGGCAGTGTGAATAATTCTCCTGCAACACTTTGGTGCTGGATGAATATCAGATGATTCTTGGCTTCTTGATCCCAATTATTAAGAGTCCATCAAAATAATAGAAAAAGGCAAAATATATTCCAGCCTAGGAATTTTATGTAGTCACTGGTACTTTTTATTATTTCCATTTTATTGTTCTTTAAGACTATATGTTGTAAATCTAAGAACATTCATTGAACTATCTTAGACATAAAATTATTTCCAAGAATCTTTTAAAAAGGTTGACTCACTGTCCTGTCCTACATATCACTGAATAAATAAGCTACCCTCAAGACCCAACTATAGGTTATGCATAAACAAACATCACAACACATAAGAAAAAGAGCTTTTAAATTTAGCTACTTACTTTAGACTTTTACTTTATTCTCTCTTTCACTTTAAATAGGGGCAGTAATATATTCTCAACTTTCAGCATCTTTAGTCCAAAGTGCTGGACTCTGGGAAAGATATCAAGGGACTGAAGAATAGAGAATAGAAATGACGGAAAGAACGGAAAGCAAGGGGAAGAGAAGAGAAAGAGAAGGATGGGGTAGTGGGGGAAAGAAAAACATGGAAGTGTAAAGAGAGGGAAGGAGAGAAAAAACAACAGAAGAAAGGGCTGGACAAATAGGTATATGGAGAACAAGAAGAAAAAAGAGATTTAGTCCAGAGTGGGGGGGCAGAAGATCTAATCTAGAAAACACTGGTTCTATTATTTTAAGTTGGGTATTCGACAGCTGGTATTTGAAAAATAAGCGAATAAAGAAAATGGATTTTCAAAAGTATTTTGAAATCACTGTGTAAATTCTCATGTATGTTTAAGATGATTTTATATAGAAAAAAATTCCCAGAGGAATCCTCTGCACTGTTCTTCATTTTCATTAAAAGTTATTGTTCTAGAATTCTGAATTGAGCAGCTGTTGGTATATGCGTCTCTTGCCACGCTCATAAAGGGATCTGGTGTTCAATAACAGACTATAGCTCACCTCGTCTATGGTTGGCTGCATTATTTATAGATAACTTTGTAGCAACTTTATATGTGGAAGTCATACTTTGATCTCTCCATTTTTAGTTCACAGCAAACAAGACTTTTCATTCTAAATAGTGTCATTTACCTAGCAGCCTTTCTGCCAGAGATGTTTTATTTCAGCACACTCATATGTCAGAAATGTGAGAAGTTTCCTGTTTAAACAGGTTATCCTGAAAGCTAATCTGATTATGCTGAGAACTTACCTGCGCTCCCACAGCTTATTTCCATATGCATGTATAGCTCAGAAATGAAAAGACTTTAGCATATATGCATAGGATTCATTTATCAGTGAAGTGAAATTAGCAAATTAACGACCACATATCAAAAGATACAATGACTGAGTGTAAATTTTGATTGAGAACTGTTCTTCTGACACTAATACCTCTGATTCTGATAGCCTTCACATCACAGGGCACTGTGGAACCACAAGATGAAATTATTTATCCACACTTTTGTTTTTAAGACATGCCCTATATACACACTCTGAGGAAGTCACAGAATACACACAATTACTGCAGAGCCTAAGCAAATCCTACTCTGGGTATTATGTTAGGACAGAATTCCAAATGAGACAAAATGTAAGAGTATTTTGTCTATAATTATACACAGCTAATCACTGATTCCTTCTTTAATTCAAGGTGGCTTTATTGGGACCATGGAGTGACTGTGCAAATAATTCTTTTGCAACACTTTGGTCCTGGATGAACATCAGAAGATTGTTGGATTCTTGATCCCAATTATTAATAGTCCATCAAAATAATAGAGAAAGGCAAAAAATATTCCAGCCTCAGAATTTTATGAAGTCACTGGTACTTTTCATTATTTCCATTTTATTGTTCTTTAAGATCATATACTCTTTAACTTATGTTGTAAATCTAAGAACATGCATTGACCTATCATAGACATAAAATTATTTCCAAGAATCTCTTTTTTAATTATTGAAAAAAATTCTGCCTCCTTTTCCTTCTTTTTTCCCTCCCCCCACTCCCTTCCCTCTCCCCCTTCAGTCCGAAGAGTAGTAAGGGCTCCCTGCCCTGTGGGAAGTCCAAGGTCCTTTCTGCTCCATCCAGGTCTAGTAAGGTGAGCATCCAAAGAGGCTAGGCTTCCATAAAGCCAGTGCATGCAGTAGGATCAAAACCCAGTGCCATTATCCTTGGTTTCTCATCAGCCTCTTTTTAAAAAGTTGACTCACTGTCCAGTCCTCCATAACACTGAATCATTAAGCTATCCTCAATACAACTTCACAACTACAGAAGAAAGTATAAAGAAACTAAAATGCAAAACTGCCCCTCCAATGAAGTGGTATGATAAACAGCTATTATAAAATCCATTCCATGTTAAGATAAAGAAAATATGCCTCAGGAAGTTAATTTTTTATAGAAATTTAAGTTCTAAAATCAAATTGAGTTCCAAAATGCCAACATATATTAAATTATAAAGTTTAATATACTTCAACAAAGTATACTGTGTTGGCTCTTAGTCCTCTCATATTGAAAACTCAATTATTGAACAGAAGAAAGATAGATGAGGGCTGGAGAGATGGCTCAGAGGTTAAGAGCACTGACTGCTCTTCCAGAGGTCCTGAGTTCGATTCCCAGCAACCACATGGTGGCTCACAACCATCTGTAATGAGACCTGGTGCCCTCTTCTGGCCTGAGGGCATACATGGAGGCTGAACACTGTGTACACAATAAATAAATAAATCTTTAAAGAAAAAGAAAGATAGATGAAAGGAATAGTTTTAAGATTTGTAGACAGTAGCAAAATAGAATTGATAGCTAATGCAATGAAAACAAAATCAGGAGGGATAATGGCTTTGACTATCTGGCATACTATGTAGAATCCATGCCTGATTGCTGTAGAACTCAAACAAATGTCTGGCACTTTTCAATCTTGTTGGTATAATTTCAGAGATTTTGAAACCTCTTGGAAGTAATTACTTTACAATTTAAAAAAGTGTGGAGATTATAGCTGAATGTGCAAATATAATTTAATTATCAGGTTTATGCTCCTAAGACTTCTAACATAGAGACACACAGCTGTTAACATAGATATTATATTCCATTCTTGAACTGGATTTAAGTACACTTCTAGATCACTTTTCTGTTTTGGTCAAGTATTTACTTTCACGATTATGTGTCAAGTAATCAATTCTAAATCTGATGTCCAGATTCTTGGATTTCAGTGGTGGAGTCAGCAAGGGCCAGGGAGTGAAAGAGAAAAGGTCAGAGTTGAGTCAAAAGTTTTGGCTCAAGTGCTAGTGAGTCTGTAGACTGGAGGTTGGTAGGACACAGATTGGCTCTTCATAGTGACTGATTAGTAGGAGCAGTGGGAGAGTTCCTTTAAAAAAAGAAAAACCAACAGCCTCAAACTTTGGAGGCAGGGAGAGAGAGTCTGACTTGGATTTTTTGAAACTCCAAAGCCACATCTGTTCCACCAAGGCACACTTAATACTTCCTTAAATAGTTCCATGAATAGGGACCAAGCAGTCAAATATATGAGTTTAGACAATCATTCTCCTGCCAACCATCATAGTCATGTAATTGAAGATAAACAATGCTCTCATTCTCAGAGTGAACTAGAGCCATTCTAGGGAGAACCCAGGCATATATTCCTTAAAATTTGGAACTTCCATGAAAATCAACTGCAGATCTGGGTCTTAGTTGTATTTCCTTGCCGGACTGTATATTCCTGGTAATGCTACACTTGCTTTCTCTTTCAGTAATTTTTAGAACATCAAGGATACTTCAGCATCCAACATATTTTTGTTGTTAATTTGACAAAAAGAGAACCAGGAGTAAACACATCCATGTGTCATCAAAATTGGACACAAAACATTACTATAGGAAAAAGACCTTCTTCCTGACACATTAATATATCAGAGACGCCCAAGGCCAGAGAAGAGAATAGTCTTATATCCTAGTAGTACAAAGATGCAAGGGAAACCATTAAAATGAAGGCTAGAACTGGGAGAAAAAGAGGAAGAAGGCACCATAATATGGATCTATAATATGAGAAAATGTATATTTTTAATATGGGAAAATAAAAAACAGTAAATAAAACAAATAAATGAAACAAATAAAGAGATTATGTGAAATAACAATTTTAAAAAAGGATGAACAATACTTTGAGAAGGAAAGAAGGCATATGGGACAGGTTGCAGGGAGGAAAGGAAATTGGGAAAAGATGTAATGATATTATACTAATGTAAAAAAATTAAATATTGTCAATAGGTTCTAATTATTTGTATATGCTATATTTTTGTAATTAGCACTCATTGACTTTTTGTCAACTAACAATTTTGGAAGGCCTTTAATATATATATATATATATATATATATATATATATATATATATATATATATATAATCTGATGGTGAAAATTTCCAAAAATAAATAGTGCTTTTCTTTTTTTGTTAAAGAAAAACTGGGGCTGGAAAATTTGGTAGCTCCTACGTCAGAAAGGGACACTTTCAAAAAGAAACTGAATGAAGAGATGCCTGATATCAACCTCTGACCTCTAGATGCATAAAGAATGTACTTGTGCCCCCCAGTAGGAATCAAAGAGGAATAAGCTTTGGAGAAACCAGGATTGTAAATCACAAGGGCACAGTTTCTTCACTAATTGATGTCTAGTCACCTGAAATGTGAGGGTGAAAAGTGATCAATCAACCTTGTTATTTCTTGCTATTCCTTTCAGAGTAAGCTTCCACCTGAATTTCCTTAATATTCTGAGCATTTTTTAGCCATATGGTGAATAGAACACATCCCTTTGAAAGAGGTCCATGTACTTTACATCCTCCAACAGTAGACTCTACCCATAATACAGATACTTCTCTAGGCCCTAGCCTTAGCTCTCTTTATCAGTCAATAAAATTCATTCTTACTGTAAAGATCACAGACCACAAGTTCAGTTTTTAAGTAAACCCAAGGTCAGTCTCTGGAAGATTTCAACCCAGTGCAAGATGGCCTCTAGTTTCATTCTTCATATATTGCAGATACTCCCACCACTGTCTGTAGAATGAGAGGTTTGTGTGTATAAGTGAGTGAACCAACATTCTCCTAATACACACATACACAGACATAAACACAAAGAAAGTCACTAAAATGCAGAAATATGTTGCTGTTCACAGACCAAAATTCATATGATATGTTGAAAACCGGGAGAAATATATGAGAAAGATGTTAAAGTTTTATAAAAATACAAAACAAAAAATGAAATGTCTGGTTTATTACTGGGTTATCATACAATTAAAAAATAAGAACCCCCATCATATTAGAAAAACATAGTATCACATCTATAAGTTAATTTTTAGAAGTATTTTCCTGGTCAGTGTTTGTGTATAAGTTCTATCTCAAGCCCCCTCCCCTATGAGTTGCCTCAGTCTAGACTCCACTCTGAGAAAGCCTGCCAACTATGACCCCTCTCCCCAGAGATGCTCATGACCACTCCCACAGGGCATTTAAACAGCACCTTAGAGAACAAACACATGGTTTTCAGGTCTTTCTTCCTGGCTCTTCTCTGGAGGACTGGAAAGCGATCTAGTAGTGTTGGTATTCATTAAACCTGGGCTTTTTCTAATTCGGTTTGATTTGGTCAGATTTGGATTATTGCATTGGCAGAGAAGTTTTTTGGAGTGCAAAAACTTCAAAAGTTTTAGCTTAGTAGGAAAATACTTGCTTAAAAAGTCCTACATATTTTGTCCTCAGTAACTCTTCAGTAAATAACCAAAAAAAGTAAGCTTGTTTTTTTCCTTTTAAGACTAAACTTAAATCCTGGGTAAGGGTTTACTTGCTTGCTTTTATGTCTAAATAAAATAATGTAGGGCTATTGACATAGTTCAGTGACAGAGTATTTGCTTATCAAGAACAAGATCCCATGTTCAATGTTCTGTACTATAAAAATAACAAAATTCTTTTTTTTATTGAAAAAAAAAAAGAAATTTCTGCCTCCTCCCTGCCTCCCATTTCCCTCCCACTCCTCCCTCTCCTCCTCCCCTCCCCCCACTCATCTCCCTCCCTCTCCAGCCTGAAGAGCAGTCAGGAATCCCTGTGGAAAGTCCAAAGTCCTCCCCCCTCGATCCTGGTCTAGGAAGGTGAACATCCAAACTGGATAGGCTCCCACAAAGCCAGAACATGAAGTAGGATCAAAACCCGGTGCCATGGTCCTTGGCTTCTCAGCAGCCCTCATTGTCCGCCAAATTCAGAGAGTCCGGTTTTATCCCATGCTTTTTCAGTCAGAGTCCAGCTGGCCTTGGTGAGCTCCCAAAGAATCAGCCCCACTGTCTCCACGGGTGGGCACACCCCTTGTGGTCCTGACCTCCCCGCTCATATTCTCCCTCCCTCTGCTCCTCATTGGGACCTTGGGAGCTCAGTCCAGTGCTCCAGTGTGGATCTCCGTCCCCATCTCCATCCATCGCCAGATGAAGTTTCTATGGTGATATGCAAGATATTCATCAGTATGGCTACAGGATAGAGTCACTTCAGGTTCCCTATCCACAGCTGCCCCAGGAACTAACTGGGGACATCGCCCTGGGCACCTGGGAGCCCCTCTAGATCCAAGTCTCTTGCCAACCCTAAGATGGCTCCCTTAATTAAGATGTGTGCTTCTCTGCTCCCCTAACCAACCTTCCTTTATCCCAATCATCCTGTTTCCCCAAGTTCCCCCCACCCTCCCCTTCTCACATTTCTCTCCCCTTCTCCCCTTACCTCCCCTCCCACCACACCCCCAAGATCCCAAATTTTTGCCCGGCAATCTGGTCTACTTCCCATAACCCAGAGGATAGCTATATGCTTTTCTTTGGGTTCTCCTTCTTAATTAGTTTCTTTAGGGTATCACATTATAGACTCACTGACCTTTATTTATCTCTAGAAACCAATTATGAGTGAGAACATCCCATGTTCATCCTTTTGGGTCTGGGTTACCTCACTCAGGATAGTGTTTTCTATTTCCATCCATTTGCATGCAAAATTCGCGAAGTCATTGTTTTTTACCACTGAGTAGTATTCTAATGAATATATATTCCATACTTTCTTCATCCATTCTTCCATTGAAGGGCATCTAGGTTGTTTCCAGGTTCTGGCTATTACAAATAATGCTGCAATGAACATAGTTGAACAAATGTCCTTGTCATATGATCGGGCATCTCTTGGGTATATTCCCAAGAGTGGCATTGCTGGGTCCATGGGTATGTTGATCCCAAATTTCCTGAGAAACCGCCACACTGCTTTCTAAAGTGGTTGCACAAGTTTGCATTCCCACCAGCAATGGATGAGGGTGCCCCTTTCTCCACAGCCTCTCCAGCAAAGGCTATCATTGGTGTTTTTGATCTTAGCCATTCTGACAGGTGTAAGGTGATATCTCAATGTTGTTTTGATTTGCATTTCCCTGATCGCTAAGGAGGCTGAGCATGACCTTAAGTGCCTTTTGGCCATTTGAACTTCTGTTGAGAATTCTCTCTTCAGATCAGTGCCCCATTTTTTAATTGGGTTAATTAGCATTTTAAAGTCTAGTTTCTTGAGTTCTTTATATATTTTGGAGATCAGACCTTTGTCTGTTGCGGGGTTGGTGAAGATCTTCTCCCAGTCAGTGGGTTCCCTTTTTGTCTTAGTGACAGTGTCTTTTGCTTTACAGAAGCTTCTCAGTTTCAGTAGGTCCCATTTATTCAATGTTGCCCTTAATGACTGTGCTGCTGCGGTTATACCTAGGAAGCGATCGCCTGTGCCCATCTGTTGTAGGGTACTTCCCACTTTCTCTTCTATCAGGTTCAGTGTGAAGAACAAAATTCTTAAAGTATCTACTAAATATTTGAGAAAATATAAAATGTTTTTTCTTTTAACATATGTAGTTTTCTACTAAAATACATGTTTGTTCCAAATAAATGCCTTAAATTTGTACTGTGGATTAAATATTAACACATATCTGAGATTTGTTAGACTTTTCTACAAATTCAAAAGATGGGAGGAGAAAGACCACTGACCCCAAGAATCATGGTCAAAGCAAACAATTAATTAAAGCAAGCTTTTATATTCATGTACATGGGCTACAACCCTCCTGCTTAAGATGTGGTTCAAGAGGTCAGTATTAGGTGTGATGAAGACAAGGTTTTTATAGCTCAGGTGTAAAGTGTTTCCAAACAGGGGATTTGGCTGGCAAAACAGGCAGGATTACAGCATCATAACATAAGCATAACAATTTAGTCCCTTCTGAAACAGGGCAAAACAAGGTGGTCATAAAACTTTTTGAAACAAAAGTCAGGTTGAAAGATGATTATAAACAACTTTTATAAATAAAGGCATGAATATTGTTTACAAATAATGAAAGAATCATTTGTAGTTAAGGTTACAAATATGATATAGCCTAATCATGATGAAACAGGTTTAATCAAAAAAGGAATGAACCTAATTTGCCTTTACTATAAGATAGCTTTTAACTCTAAGATGGAGACAGACAGGTTCTTTACAATATGTACTGCTTTACAATCCTAATAATAAGTATGGACTTTCACTATAAAACTCACATCTATATATAATTTTCTTGAAATAAAATTTTTATGCTTTTTTATTTAAAAAATAAATTTCAATTATTTATTAAAGTCCTTTTAATGTTAATTTTTATTGTGACAGATCAAGCATTACCTATCTTATATTCAAATTAACTATACATTAAATACTAGTATCTTTTATATTGATTTTATTGAGCTATGCGTTTTTCTCTGCTTGCTTCCCTTCTTCCCTTCCCTTTTACCTTCTCCCATAGTCCCCATGCTCCCAACTTATTCAGGACATCCTGCCTTTTCCTACTTCCCATGTAGATTAGATCTACATATATTTCTCTTGGGTCTTCATTGTTCTCTAGGTTCTCTGGGATTATGACTTAAAGAAATGCTCAACACCCTAGCCATTAGAGAAATCAAATCAGAATAACTCTGAGGTTCCATCTTACACCTGTAAGAAAGGACAAGATCAAAAACACCGATGACAACTTTTGCTGGACAGGTTGTGGGCTAAAGGGAACACTTATGCATTGCTGGTGGGAATGTAAGCTGGTATAGCCACTTTGGATATCAGTCTGGTGATTTCTCAGAAAAATTGGAATCCCAGAAGACCCAGCAATACACAACTTTGGGGTATATACCCAAAGGATGCTCAATCATACCACAAGGACATACACTCAACTATGTTCATAGTAGCATTGTTTGTCATAGCCAGAACCTGGAAACAATCTAAATGCCCCTCAACCGAAGAATGGATGAGAAAAATGTGACACCTTTATACAATGGAGTATTACTCAGCAGGAAAAATAATGACATCTTGAAATTTGCAGGCAAATGAATGAATCTAGAAAACACCACTTTGAGTGAGGTAACCCATACTCAGGACAAACATCATATGTACTCACTCATAAGGACTTTTAGACGTAAAACAATGAAAACCAGCCTACAACTCATACTGGTACTCTTGTCTGTGTTAGTTGTGATTTTTTTTCCTCTTCATGAATTTTTTATATTGGGACATAGTAATATATATTCTTCTATTTTTTTCTTTATTTTACTATATAGTGAAAATTATTAACATTTTGTCTAATGTAATCAAATTTATCATGTCTTTCTTTAAAATAACTGTTCACAGCCTACAAAGTCTTTTGAAAACTCAGTTTGCTAATATTTCTTTAGGTAGACACCTAAAAGTAATCTTTTATATTTTTTAATTAGAATCATACAGATAGCTGAGCTCATACAAATAACATGTGTAACCCAGTATCTGTGCTTTGTTGTCCTACATCAGAAGTGAAACTTAAGGTTTTAAACTTTGGGTCATAAATAGAAAGATTTCACTAAATGTATATTTAATAGAAGTTTCTGAAATAATCAGATAATTCTAATCAAAAGAGATTTTATTTTTTTCTGATTTTCAAAAATAATTTTGACTAGCCTTTAATCCTCCCTCTACCAGTTTTATCCCACTGAGGATAATAGCAGGGAAGAAGATATGGCTCAGTTTGTACTGCTCTTGAAGAGGATTTAAGCATTAGTTCTCAACATCCAAATGGCAGCTCAGAATCATCTGTAACTTGAATTTCAAGAGTTTGTCTGTTGTATTTGGCCTCTTCCAGGGACACCCGTACTCACATGCTGATAGCCACACAGACACACCCACATAGACAGACAGACAAACACACACACACCATTTTATCGTAAAAAAAGGAATAATACTAATTCTTCTGAAATTTTTTACTTTGGTTTTTAAGAGACTCCCATATGATTATTTCTAAAATACATTATAGAATCACAATGTCTTATGACCACAGTGTTGTAGTGATTATAAGCCATAATTAAAATAAAAATGCTAACAAAAGTTGTCTTTATTGAAAATTTAGGCAGAATGTTTTTGTTATTTTGTTTGTTTGGTTTTTGGTTTTTTGAGACAGGGTTTCTCTGTAGCATTAGAACCTGTTCTGCAACTAGTTCTTAAAGACCAGGGAGGCCTTGAACTCACAGAGGTCTGCCTGCCTCTGTCTTCTGAATGCTGGTGTTGAAGTCATACATCACCATTAAAGTCGTGTACCATTACGGTCCTGCTCCAGGCAGAATATTAACTATTCAATAATAATCTGTTTGGGAAAGAATACATACACCTCTAAGTAGTTCAATTATTTAATTTGTAGGGTGTTATTCTTCTTTTTATTAATGACCAAGAAAAACATAAAATGTAAGTCATATAGTTAAAAAAGACCTTGGATTGTTTCTGTTTCATTTATTATGCAAGATCTTTACTGAACGTGTGTATACTTTAAGAACACTTGTTTAACTGGAATCTGTTTGAAGGTGTTTGAGTCTCAATTCTCAATGCCTAGTGGCCTATAAATGGCACAAAGAGCTCATTAGCATATCAAACACTTCCCAAACCATTGAGAGATTTTCATTTGTCTTTAATCTGTAGATTTTCTTTCTGTACTAGTAAAGGCTGTTCAGAATTGAATCCTTGGATCTGAGTTTCTTTTCAAGGTTCTTGAAGTATCATAGTAGTGAAGTCAAGAGAAAAGCTGCTGAATAACATCCAAAGGGTGCTGCTAGTAAGAAAACCTTGACATTTCAAGAAATGTGAGAAATGATGGAAAAGAAATATTTTTCTATTTTGTGGCTAGTATGAATAAATTTTGACAGAAACAATTTTTCTGTTCAAGTTTAAAACTATGGATAGTATATTTCCAGCCTTACATTCATAATACATGCCCATTACTTTACAGAAATTCTGATGTTCATGAAATATTTGGATTATAAAATAAATATTTGTAGTATAAGATAATGTAAAATAAATTGCATGCAAGATCACTTGGACATTATATGTCTTTGTTTAATAATAAGTACTTAAGTAATTTCAGAACTTCTTGTTACTATCATATGTCATTAATTATATGACAATAAAAAAATACTTGGCTTTTGGTAGAATTTTTTACCTAGCCAGAAAAGGTAAGAAGATCCCATTCAACTCTATACTTCTTCATTTTTAAAGATTTTACTGTATTTATTATCTAGTAGACTGAAAACTCCTAATTAGATGGTACAGTATACAAATTAATAAATACTCCAAAGGTATATAAATGGAAAAGTTAAGACAAGTCTATTCACTTTTAATAAATAAATAAATACATTTTGTCTGAAAATACCTCAGCCAGTAAGTTTGTTGTATGCAGCCACTATAAGTTGACAAGGAATCTATGTGTTCACTTTCTGGGGAAACTTAAAGCCATATATCATGACTTCCATTGAAGTAAGAGAATTAGAAATGAAGGAAAAGGAAGAGAGAGAGAGAGAGAGAGAGAGAGAGAGAGAGAGAGAGAGAGGAACTAGAATCTGACCAGATATCTGTTAGATTCTGAAACCATGATAGTGATCCCAAACACCAGACAGGTCTATAGATTTTAATTATTTTCTATTGCTGTAAACAACAGAGTATGTAGACTTTGAAGCTTGAGCTTGGCAAATTTAACCTTTCAAACAAAAGACTAACATCATGCAAATTTAATTCTAGACGAATAGGAGAAAATATATAGAGGAAATTTAATGAACAAACATGTCCCCAATTGTATAAAAGCATGCATTCAACAGATGTAATAATTTACCAATACATGAAGTAGAAAAAATTTAAATTTTCTCAGGGAGTTAACTCTGTAGGTAATGTGGTTATGCAGCAACCATGAGGATCTGACTTCAACCCCCAGCATCCATATAAAAAAACAAGTATGCACCTATAATCCTAGCCAGTATGATGTAGTGTCATGAGAATCCCTTAAGCACACTGGTCAACCAATCTGGCCAAACAGGCTAATTTTAGGTGTTAAAAGATAGACTAGGCCTATCTATCCATTGCCTGCTCTTCCAAAGGTCCTGAGTTCAATTCCCAGCAACCACATGGTGGCGCACAACCATCTGTAATGGGGTCTGGTGCCCTCTTCTGGCCTGCAGGCATACACACAGACAGAATATTGTATACATAATAAATAAATACATATTTAAAAAAAAGATAGACTGGGTTTCAAAAAATAGGGAATATCAATTCTGAATAATAATGACACATAAGTCTGAGCTCTTGCCTCCATGTGTATGCTTACATATGTGCACATGCACAAACATATTTACTAATACGTGTGTTTACATTTCCATGAGATAAAAAATCTTGAGACAGTAATGAAAAGCTATATCTAGCAACATTATAATCAAATAGATGTTGACCCATCAAACTTTAAAGAAAAATATTCTTAGAGAGAAAAAGAGCCTTTGTGTGCAAAGAATAGTCATGTGAATCTGATGACTTCCCTGGCATCCTGTGTTCCATAACTAGCTGAAGGGACTGAGTAAGAGGGATTGATAAAGCTGTTGCCTGCCTTTTTTTTATTTAATTAAAAATTTCCGCAAGCCGAGGACCATGGCACCGGGTTTTGATCCTACTTCATGCTCTGGCTTTGTGGGAGCCTACCCAGTTTGGATGTTCACCTTCCTAGACCAGGATTGAGGGGGGAGGACTTTGGACTTTCCACAGGGCAGGGAACCCTGACTGCTCTTCAGGCTGGAGAGGGAGGGGGAGGAGTGGGGGGGAGGGGAGGAGGAGAGGGAGGAGTGGGAGGGAAATGGGAGGCGGGGAGGAGGCAGAAATTGCTTTTTTTTTTACATATAGTTGGACTCCACAGGATTTTGTCTGAGCTTTATTTGGTTACAAGTTGGGCTTTTTGTTTGTTTTCAATCTTTTTTTTCTTTCTTTTCTTGGTATGACTTTCTTGTTTCTAAGTTTTGGAAGATTTTATTGTTGTACAGGATTTTTGCTTCTTGTTAAAGAAAGAACTTAAAGTTGGGTGGGTAGGGATGGGGAAAAGATCTGAAGGGACTTGAGGGAGAGGAAGAATATGATCAAAGTGTATTTGAATTTGAAAATTGTTTTAAATAATGGAAAACATAATAAATTAATTTAAAAATAAAAAAAAAAAGAAAAAAAAAATAAAAAAAATAACAAGAAAAATAAAATAAAACAACTAAAACAACAAAAAGACCAAAAGCTAAAAAAAAAAAAAAAAAAAAAATTCCACCTTCTCCCCTCCTCCCATGCCTGCCTTTTTTTAAGCAGATAAAATAAAATCATTTATTGTCTCTGAGCTGTCAGGATTCTTCCACAGGAAAAGAGATTGGCTTTCATCACTGTCCTAAGTCTAAAGCAAAAAGAGTGGCCACTTAAATTACTGTGATCTCTTTAATAAGAATTGTCTCTGAGAATGTGTGGCCATAGGTAAAAACTAATTAAACTGGATGTTAAAAACACAGTGCTCATATAAACGTTCAATCCTGCCATTTCATCCCTGTTTTTAACTAATAGAAATAAAAAGAAAAGTAAATTAACAGAAATACAAATATATGAAACAAAACAATGAAAATACAAGGAAACACAGGCAAAGTCCATTGAGTATTTTTAACAACATAATAGAAAACTAATATATTGGGCAGACATATATGTGTTTATAATAATATACACAATTTAAAAACTGTCCTAGGAATCAGGACTAAAAGTGACTTGGTCTATAAGAACCCTATCTTAATAAATACATAGAGCACATTACACCCACACATGTTTTGCCATAAATAAGTGATACTTCCTAACCACTGACTATATACAGAACCATTAAGTTGAATTCCAAAAACATTCCAAGTACTGAAATTATCTTTATTCTAAACTTATCAAAATAATAGCTAGAAAAATAATTAATAGGGCTGCTATACTAAAAAAACTAATAATCATAACTTAACATACAATATAATAAAAATAAAAATCTTATATATCAAAATATAGGAAATATATGCCATCTGAAGACCACTCTATATTGAGATCAGATTCCAAGCATTTCTCTAGTTAACAGGCATCATGTAAGCTACCCCATTATGGAATCAGTACCCAGTGGCCAAAGGACTGTGTATCAAGCATCTCCTGGGTAAGAAGAAAATATTAATTAGGGAATATCAAGATGGTCAATTACATACTTATATTACCATTTTACATATACAATCCCTAAAGGTCAGCATTTCTCCATGTTTTGCTGCTGTTTATTTTAGCCTTTGGTTTGGCAAAAGACTGTGAAGTGCTATCCCTTGGTAATGCCTAACTAATATTTCATTTAATCAAAATTTTTATTTTACAATGCAGAAAAGGAGCAAAAGCAGAAAAAGACACAATGCCTAATTCTAAAATTAAGTAGAACTGAAAATTTTCTGTAAATGAAATAAAATTACAATTTTATATTTCCATAACTTATAGAACTATTTTAAACTATCTCTACTTAAGCTTTATTCCATTACACCCAAAATTACATATATTAAATAAAAAAATGCACTTGGATTATTTGGATCTCAATTACTAGGCATAAAAGGCACTTCCAGTTTTTGAAACTTTTAGTAACAAATGAATCTGAAATATTTTAAAGCACCATCTTTTTTAAAAAAATTCTACTTTAGGATCTCATTTCAAGATGTCCTAAGTAGACTTTAAGTTTAATGATTACTTGCTTAGTAGTCAATCTGTTTTTAAATTTTATATTTAATCTTCTCAGAAGGCACCATAACTAGGGACTGAATTTCAAACTTTTACTACATTTCTTATAGACAGTTTTTCTAATAAAAAATTGCATAATAATGTGAATTTTCTATTTTTAGAAACCATTGCTGTAGATATTTGCCTTGTGTCTCAGATGTATGAATGTCTGAAGTTATATTAGAAAAATATAATTCATGTATATATGAATTTGATCATTAGGTTGACTATCTTCAAATTACTAACATCTAATCACATTGGCATAATCACATCTATTTTATATGGTTCAGAATATCACTTATATACCCATTTTGTAAATAAAAAAGAAATATTTTATATTTAACTAATAAAATTTGTTTTAAGAACTTTTTAAATGCTAGATGTTCTGCAAGATTTGATGTATAAATGGTGCTATAATACACATCTTGTTATATGGTCTCAATGTTTTTCTATATGGGATAAGACTTTTCAATGTAAATGCCATGCCCAAAGGAAATTTTGATGGTAGTTTAAGGAGGAATAAAGTAGCAGAGTCATCTTGCTCTTATTAAAGATACTTGCTTACATTCCCAAAGAAATAGACAATGGTTTACTTCTTGTTATACTTCCAAAAAGTGTTTACTTTTTGTTACCTTATGAACTAAGACATATTACTGAGGCCACTTCAACTTAATTTTATATAGTAGGTTTATAGTGTTTTTATGTATTGTACCATGGCATACTTTTAAAAAATTAATGCCCTTAATTCTTTGAGAATTTTATGATGCATTTTGATCATATTTAACTCCCTTCTCTCAAATCCTTCCCCACCAACCTATAGCAGCAATTTTATTACACACAGAGATTCTCTCTTTCCTTCTTCCTCCTACTCTATCTCTCTCCCTCTTTCCCTCTCTCCATCTCCTTCTCTCCAATGGGTGCAGTTTGTTTTGGGCTACTACTTCTGGGAATGCAACCTCTCTTGGAGCAGTCTATGAAGCAGGTCTCACACTATTAAAGAGGACAGCTAGCAGGTCCTCAGCTAAAGGTGGTACCTCAAGTTCATGTCCCTGCCTCTGTGCTTTTTTAAAAGTCCTAGCTGCTCTTGCTGGTCTAGACAGGAACTATTTTCTATTTTCCCTTACTGACACTAAAACCCCATATATATATATATATATATATATATATATATATATATATATATATATATATATATGTATATACATACACACACACACACACACACATATATATATATATACACACACACACATACAGAGAGAGAGGGAGAGAGAAAGAAAGATGGGGGGGGAGCTTTAATCCAACCTTTATTTTAGTATACAAGTTTAGATTTTGGAAAGGAAATTTGTGGGTTTGGAAAAATTGGTCTCTGATATTTGGTTTGGAATTAGAAACCAAATCCACTACTGTGGTGACAACTGATCTCTTCATATTATCTTTCAAAGCAGAATTCCCAGCAACCAACTAACTCCCACATTACTGTCCACATACAATGTGACAATAAAGAGACCTTAAAAGTTGATTCTATATCACCTCAAAACAATTATGTGTACAGAACAGAGAAGTAAAGCCCTCAAATAAAATCACCTTAAGAGGAGAGTTTGGGGGGCTGGAGAGATGGCTCAGAGGTTAAGAACATTGCCTGCTCTTCTAAAGGTCCTGAGTTCAATTCCCAGCAACCACATGGTGGCTCACAACCATCTGTAATGAGGTCTGGTGCCCTCTTCTGGCTTGCAGACATACATGCAGACAGAATACTGTATACATAATAAATAAAAAAAAAAAGAAGAAAAAAAAAAGAGGAGAGTTTGGGCTGCTAATTCAGGTTCTATAGAAGTACATAATATTTTTCTGAGGAGAAAAGAATTGATTCCCAAACAACATATAACCCCTGTAGATGCACATCACAGACTAAGTATCAGTGGTGCAATGGGTTCTGCTTCTGTAGAAGCAAAGAACAACTATGCTAAGAATTTTAATGAACGTGTCTTTTATGTAAGGCCCTGCAGTATAACCTACTTAGAAATAGTATGTGATGATGAGCCTACTTTTTTTTTTAAAAAAGTAACACTTATCTAATTTTATAGTACAAAACTAGGGTTGGTAACATTTGGTAGCAGAGAAAGCCATCAAAATTCTGGCTATGAAGGGTTATGGCTCTTCATCTTACATTTGGATGTAGTTCAGAAAGCTGATAGCTTTTGATTAAGTCATAGAATGTTAGTGCTTTTGGATGTTTTCTGTTTTGAGTTTTCCCCACTGATTCCAAAGTGAGAAAGTACTGTAAGGAGAAATATCTTAGTGTTTAAGATATGTTTTTAAGGGGTTCAGTGATCACCAAGTCTAGTAACTGCTTATTATTATTTTTATTATTATATTTTCTCTGTGAAACAGTCCTGGCTCTACTAGACCTAGCTTTGTAGACAAGTCTGACTCTTGAACTCCCAGAAATCTGCCTGCCTCTGCCTCCCCATTGTTGGGATTAAAGGTATGAGCTACCACCTTGCTTTTTATTTTATTTTTAAACCAGATCTTATTATATAGCCCTGAGCAGTCTGTAATTTAATCTGTAGGCCAGGATGATCACAGAGATCTACTTGCTCTGCAACCTGAGTGCTGACATTAGTCATTGCTACTTCTATAACAATGATAAATTCAGTATCTATATTTACCTCCTTCTAGATAAGTATTCAGATACCAGACTATCTTACTAGCCCTACTTCCTGACAGAGTTAATTTTGAGAGGAATCATACCTTCTGAATCCCTAGCACTGCAAAAGGAATGGATACCTATATTTTTCTGATAAAGCACATTGACAAAAACGTTGAGCCATACATGTAATTATAAAAAGTACAAAACACAATCCAACATGATGTAGGATTCCCCTCTGTAGGCATAAGTCCCGCCCCTTAGGAGGCGTGTTTGACTTGGGCTAATGTTAGCCTATAAATTTGGTGAGCGTGCTCCTAGAGGCCCCTTCTGCTTCCCTGGTCTCTGTGGGAATGGTGGTTCTGTAAGTCTATTTCCCCCACTAAAGCTGTCTGCATTTGTTACAATCTGTTTGCATTCGTTTACACTGTTACACCCCTCCGTATGCAGAATAGAGGTAGGCAAGGGAAACAAAACTGAATGCTGGAAGAAGGTGGAGTTGAGAAGACACCATGTAGCCGTCAGAGAGGAAAGACACAAGCTGCCAGCTGGAACCTTGTTGGTAGGCCAAGAGCCTCATGAGGATGACAACGGGTGGAATCCTTCCAGAATAATATGGTATGATGGACCAAGACCCCAAGAAAGGTCACTGTGAACAGCCCCCAATTACTTTGCCCAACAAAAAGTAGGAAGCAGTTTGAAAAGAACTGTGGCCAAATTCCCAAATATTGTTTACAATTTTTTGCTTACATTTAAGAGAGGATATGCTATAGATATGAATACTTTGCTTTGGTATGGATCTTAGTTTATTGATACAAATTTAAGGTCAATTTTGTTTTAAGTATATTTCTGCTCTTGATTAAGGTTTGTGCAGTTCATTTTAAACATTTAATGTATAGTTAAGATATATGGGTTAATAGTCATTTCTAATAGTCAAGTTTGTAATCATGTTAGGCTTTCTAGATATATAGAGATGTATTTCAGTTAGATATTCTTCAAATATTTCAAAACTCACAGAATATGGCATTTAAAATGTTTTAAGAACTTTGAATTTTTCATGATAGTGTGACACACCTGTGCCTGGCAGCACCAATTATTTCAAGAGGATGATAAATATCGAAAAAGCTCCTCGTGGAGTTTGTCAGCCATTTGGGCAAGAAACTGCTCTTGCCTGAACTGCTTGATGTTATGCTGTATAAACTGGACATTCAGGAACCACAGAGATGACTGATAAAATTGCCTAAAGGTGATATGATCCTTTGGGGTTCCTGCTTCATGAAAGAGTCGGCCAGACATTCTGCAGACAAAGGACATTGACAAACTGACAATATAGGTGGATCTGTCTTTGAAATTTCTTGCTTCATAGAAAAGTCTGCTGGATACTATGGGCCTGTAAGCTGAAGATGGGTACCAACAATGTTACAGAAGAACTTTACCTGACAGTCCAGGCCATGAGATGTCTCTGTCAATTCAAGAGTTTTGGAGGTTGCTGACAAAGACTTCCTGTTAACTTCGGTAAAATTGTATCAGTCTGGAGTTTTTGATGGAGTTAAAGAATAGTTAATAGTTTTCCTCAGTTATGATAAAAGACAAATTAGATATAAATACTGCAATTCTTGCTTGATACCTGTTTTGTTGTATGTAATTTTGTTAAGTTAAAACATTGCTTTTTAGACAGAAAAGTGGAGATGATGTGGGATTCCCTTCCATATGCTGTGAATAACACTGGTTAATAAAGAAGCTCTCTTGGGCCTGCACAGGGCAGAATAGAGATAGGTGGGGAAAAGTAAACTGAATGCTTGAGAAAAGAAGTGGAGTAACCACCAGATGGAAAACACACAAGCCATCAACTAGAACTTTGCAGTTAGGTAATAAGACTTGTGGTAAAATATCATAAAAATATAAATGGATTAACCAAAGATATAAGTGCTAGCTAGCAATACGCTTAAGTGATTGGCCATGAAGTGGTGTAAATAGTATAGCTTCTGTGTGATTATTTTGCAAATCTGGGCTGCCAGGAAACAAACAAGTGGCCTCCGTTGACACTAACAGAAACTTAATTGTAAAAATATGTAAAATCTAAACCTAATGCATTATCAAATAAATAAAATAGAAGACAAGTTAACTATTGGGTAGACATATAACACACAAATTTTAATTAAGAAATATGGTCTATATACTCTATATTAAAGTTTTTAAAACAAAGTTTTTGAGATGAATAAGACAACAAAAGACTTTGACAAATTTAGTCAAGTAAATTTGAAAAATTAAGAGAATAGATTCTTCACAATATAATTATCTAAAGATAGTTAACCAGAAATGCAGGAGTAAATAAAATAAGTCCAGAAGTACAAGTAATATTTATATGGTAGCCGGGCGACGGTGGCGCACACCTTTAATCCCAGCACTCGGGAGGCAGAGGCAGGCGGATCTCTGTGAGTTCGAGACCAGCCTGGTCTACAGAGCTAGTTCCAGGACAGGCTCCAAAGCCACAGAGAAATCCTGTCTCAAAAAAACCAAAAAAAAAAAATTTATATGGTATTATATTTCCATATATAAAGTAAAATGTCCACATGGTTTTATAAATGAGTCTAAGCTGATATGTGAATATTAGAGTATTTCAATTTACAGTCTTCTAAAAAACATAAATGAAATGTAGACCATCCCAATTTACTTTATGTGATGAGTATATTGTTTATTTGAACAGTATACAGGTCAATTAATATTTATGCAAATATCTTAACTAACCATTACAATACAGCAATAAATACAATAAATAATTCCCAGACTGTTTTTCATAAAGACTAAGTTGGATCGAATCTTTAAAAAAAGTATTTTCATTTGTTACAATAAATTAACAGATAAACAGCAAAAATTATGACTAGATATTCACACTATTTTAAACTGTCTAGAATAGTTTTAAATGTAGACAATTGCAATAATATATTTCAAAATGAAAGCGTGAACACGAACTTAATGCTGATATTACACAGCTTACACTTTTGACATAGAATAAATGTAAGATACTGTATCCATTGTACTTGAATTTAGAAAGTTCTATACTTAATATATTACAAAAATAAATACAAAATGTCATGAAAAAGTCATAAAAGTCAAGTGACAGATACTGAAGGGAAACTAAACAAACTGTCTTTTGAAGTTTGAATACATAGAAAGCAATACTTCAAAAATAAACATATTAACCAGAAAGTGTGATTTTGCTTCCTTGTGCTGCTCAGTATATATTAAATTATAAAAATGTATTGTCCTTGATTTACATATTTTAGTTCTCTATGTTCTGGAAATATTTAAGTATTTTATTATTGTGAAATTTATATCACACATGAGTTTGCCTTCTTTTTGAGCATAGCCCTTTCCTTTCTTTTTCTTAGAGAACTGTAGGTGATTACTGAGAACATATTTTTCTATTAATTTTCACACTCTGAAATATATTCTTATTGACTCTAAGGAACTCAGAGCTAGAAAACTTTGACAGAAAACATCACTCAAATTATATGAATAATGTTTATAGAAGTTTCCCTCTTCAAAGAGGATAAAGAAAATATTGAAGCAAAACTTGTGAAAATTTACTCTGCCAGTCACACACACACAAATAAAAAGCCTTGCAACTCCAAGTTAATGGAGCTTTCTGAGTTTTGTAATGTGTATTTATTGTGTCCAATAATCAAATATTGTAGATAGTTTTATAGCTGTTTTGAAAGAGAAATAACTTAATTTCCTGCTACTAAGGAAGGAAGGGAGGGAGGAAGAAAGAAAGAAAAAGGAAAGAGAAATAACTAAGTGTGTGAACATTTCAGTTTGTTTTGGCCATTATAGAGATTTGTGCACTTAAACCAAGTGCAATTCTATAGCATTCTACATACCAATAAATTAGGAAGAATTCTCAAGATAATTAGTAATTGAAAATTAACAGCAAAAACTATCATATTTATATGGAATGTTATTGACTATATATTTGATATATTTAATGGAAATTGTTAATGTGATTTCATAATTTGGTTGTATTTTTTCTTTAAAACAAATGAAACTTTCCTGCAAGTTTTGTGATATAGAATATCAAGGTACCAAATCAAAATAGTTCAATTAAGCTAAGAACAGCAATGCTGTAAAGTTCCACACAACTTGAGCAGTTTTACAATAACATCTATCTCCTCAATTAAAATGCAGTAATAAATGATCATATATTAAAAACCAAGTATCAGTAATCTCTCAATATAGTAAAATAAGGATTAAAGTATAATCTCTACCATACCACGTCTTGGTGAAGTATTATTTATGTAGGTGTTAGAGACTGTAATTCCGATAATTTGCTTTATGTGGTTCCTTTGACAGTGTGGAAAGTCAAGTGTTGTGAGCTGAATTGGCGCTTTAAAATGGAAAGACTATCAAGGCTGCCTAGTGTGCATGAAGTTTTTTATTTCTCCTTAAACAACAAAGAATAAGGTATAAAGTCCAGCATTTTAAAAAGGAAGGAATAGAAAAATGTGGGAGAATATGACACATCTGGATAATCAGAAATCCGGAAATATTTGAAATCTAAAATTAGGATTAACACACTTGAATTAAGACAGTCACAACAAAAGAGGCAGAGAGATACAGAACTAGTTTAAAAAGCATTAAATAAGAAAGCAACTGCAATGGAAAAAGTGCTTAGATTATAGCTTTTTTTGCTCCACTCTAATATTTCAAGATTTTTTAAAATAGTTTAAATAATAAATGTGAGCATGATAAAAATAAATGCTAAATAATTGCTTCCTGCCTTCTTCCTTCTCTCTCACTCCATAAATTCCCCTCCCCCTCCGCTTTCTCATTTTCTCTTTTCCCTTCTAGCATTGTGCACAAAACAAAGAATAAAAAAGTAAAACATTTTATATATTAAAAAAATAATTTTTACATATAGGGTTAACTGTTAGTCACATATCATGGACTTCAAATTAGTATAGGCTACTGTAAGGGAAGATATTTGAAAATTCTGATTAGATGGTTCCTCCCTTGATGCAAGGTCTATAGTACAGTTTTCATAATACATCCCGTGGACAAAGATTTAATGCTGGGTATTATGGCTATTTGGAGGCACTTGTGGTTGTGAGGGTATTAGGGAAAGGAAAGAAAAATGAATTAAGACATACTTTATACTGCTATTAGTAGAAAGTTCATCCTCCCCTCAACTCCATCCTCTCTCAGCAATTTTCTTTACCAAGAATCCTTTGATATTAAATGTTTGAACCATAATCACATGTTAAATTAGTTGGGTAGGATTGTTAAATAACTACCAATATTTTTATTCAAGTGAATCAAATACAAATTCTAGCACCGGAAAAACTTCCTGTGTCAGTATTTCAATAAAACACTCATCAGTTTTAATTTAAGAAAATCATTTGACTTGAATTTCAAATTTTTTATACATAAATACCACAAAGAATTTTAAGGGTTGTATATATGTTACATATGGAAATATTTTTTTTTAGTTATTATTCCTGAATGAAAACCTACCAGGAACCAGGGGATGGGTGTAAAGTGCACATGAGCATCATAGACAGATTCTTATTATTTAAGGTTATAGAGCTTAGAATAATGTTAGTAGAGCAGAAGGAAGGTTGCCCATCACTGAAGTGGGGGATTTCCAAGTCTTGAATTTGCAGACATGGGCCTTAACATCAAACATGCCTGCATTCTCCAACTTGCACTCATTTAGTGTCACACAAAATGTCATGGACCCAAAGACATAAAGAGTTGCATGACAAAATTATTTCCATCATAGCCAAATTGTCTTTAGCACTTCATTTGTATATCATTGGGGAGTCTTACTTATGATCTTTCTCTGTTTTCTTACCTGCGTGACTGGAAAAATGTATGAAACACCAAAAAATTAAAAAACCTAAAATTCCTCTGTCTATAGACATCACTAAATCCACTTTGAAAATCGAATGAACTAAACACAATGCTTATGTTAAATACAACATAAATCCAAATAATTGTATAGTGCAAATACCAAGGCTAAGAATGTATTTGCAAAATACATCTACAAAATTGCCTGTCATCAAAATTAAAGTCATTTAGATCTTCCTAATTGTTTGGATTTTTTCCTGCTAAAATAATGTAAAATAAATAGAAACATTAGATAATTTATTCAAAATAAATAAACAAGAAATGGATCAATACTCAATATCCTGGCATATTTGAGAATATTAAGTATACTTATATCTCACTGCTATTTTCTTCTACATTTTTCTTCATCATTAAAAGCTTTCCCAGTTATAATCAAAGACTGTATGTAAAAACTGCAGTATATTACTCAAAATAGATAGGCACCATACATCAGGAATGTACATACATCATGATACACAATGAGATTATAACATGACATTATGTGGACTATTTAACACGTGCTAATATGTGAAAGAAACAAAAATGGTTCTTGGAAGACAGTTGCATAGGGAAGCTAGATAGGTCCTGACATCTCTCAAAACTTGATAAAACATTGTTTTATTCTTAGGAGGCAGTTAGTTCTTACGTTTGTCTAAAGAAACCAAATGTGTAATTTTGTATAATCAAGGCCTAATATGTACATGTCATTGCATCCTCTTGATAAAAATCATAAATTTAAGCATATTCATAAATTTAACAACCAGGACTTAAAAAAAAACAACTCTAAATGAGGTTTAGCTTGAGGATAGGTTATTTTCTATTATCTAGATTTGAATACTGTATAATTAATGTTTCCCTACTTTATCAGTTGATCGCGTATTTTCCAGTATTTCCAAAGCTACTTTTAATGAGCTGTACGAATTAAGTTTACGTGTAAGGACATTGATAAGGGAATGACTTTTACAGATAGGCCATTTTAAATGGCTCTATTATCTATAAACTGTAGTAGGAGCGGAGGGTTGCTTCCAGCCACCCGGCTCCCAGCCACCGGATAGCTTTACCCAAAATAATTACACGGAAACTATATTCTTTTAAACACTGCCTGACTCATTAGTTCCAGCCTCTTACTGGCTCTCACATCTTGGTTAACCCATTTTTAATGATCTGTGTAGCACCACAAGGTGGTGGCTTACCGGGAAGGATCTTAACCTGCATCCATCTTGGAGAGGAGAGCTATAGCATCTGTGTCTCACTTCCTTTATTCCCAGCATTCTGTTCTGTCTACTCCGTCTATCTAATTTTCTGTCCTATCAAAGGGCCAAGGGAGGTTTTTTTTATTAACCAATGAAAGTAACACATAGACAGATGACCCTCCTCCATCAATAAACAATAAAACATGGTAATAATCCTATTCACAAATTATTAATAAGTTCAGAGGGCATTCAAAGCGAAGATGTGCCAGAAGTGTCACTCACCTTAAGTACTCAAATTGTAAGGCAGCAGGTCTTAGGCATTAGCATATGCAGGCAAATTCAGTGGATTACTTTTCTACACACAACACTCTTCTGAGGGGATCTGTAAAGTTATCTTCAAACTTCCATTATGGAAATAACTATGAAAATGGCTGGTGTCTTACATTTTCTCTGAGGTGAGAAAGTTTAGCCCTAAATTGCTCTGTGGAGTTCAAAGCTATGTTCCACTATGATTTATCAGTAAAACATTCCCATATCCCTTCTCAAAAATCACTCAGTCTATTTTCTAAATCTCTTCTTCCTGTTTTCCTCCACATAATCTACTTACCACCTTCTGCACAAGGGTGCATTTCTGTTCAATATGCAGAAGTTGCTTCACTGATTTTCTCTGTGCCTGTACCCATTTCTAATTCTCACCTTAGTATGATGTAATACTTTTCCACCCCAGTGCTTTTCTACTTGCTCTGATTTAAGATCATATTCTGAAAACGAATAGCTGGGAGACTCTGACCAATAAGAAAATAGTATTATCATTCATGTAGTAATTTTATATGGATATTTGCTGAGAAACCTTAGAGAAGAGTAATGCTCCTTTAAAATATAAATGTAGATTTGAGTCTTCAATCTATACTGATTTTTATTCATTTTAATATGAAGGGAACATTATGAGTCCTGTGGAGCAAAAACAAATGTAGGGGACATGTAATAGTTCCACTCATGTCATAATAGAAGAAAAGAAATAACAGCTAAGTTAGATTCAGCTAAAAATAACATATGTACAGCTTTATCACTCTGATAAAATTTTATCATTTAGACAAAAGAACAAACTACTGAGACAGAACTGCTTTTATCTAGATCAGAGTGACAGAATCCAAATGTTAGAACTTGGGGAAACTAGTTTGAAACATCAGGAAGAAAATTGCAATCTGCATAGACTCTCAACAAATCCCAATGCTGGTAATGTTCATGTAGCACACTGTAAATACTCCACTGGCCTATAATAGCATAGCATTTTTGATTTCAGAAACTACTAAGCAAAATGAGTGAACATTTTATGTTTGCTACATTTATAAGATGCAGATGTAAAGGGAACAGATGCCTCTGACATCATCTCTCAATTGGCTTCAACTTTTGCAAACACTGGCAGCCTATAAATTCAATCAGAGGATACAGGATAAGGCTTTCTGATTCTGTTTCTAGCACCCAGCCATGCCAGCACCACCCCACCCCACCTGCAACAATAAAGAATGACAACCACTGTCAGTAGACTTCTGCTCCTTTCTTTGAGTCAGAGTGGTAATACCACAAAACTAAATTTGATTTTAAGTCTGTGTCAGTCTTTAATATAAAATTAATCATCAGGGAAAGGGGCTGTTGAAACAGCTTTATCACTAAGCGGTTTTGTAGTTACGAACAACTACCTGTTTTTTTTGAAAATGACAGAAAGGCCAGATGAGGTGGTCATGGTATGATGGTGAAGAGTGATAGCTTCAGGCAGGCAAATAAAAGCATTTGAGGAAGCCGGGCGGTGGTGGCGCACGCCTTTAATCCCAGTACTCGGGAGGCAGAGGCAGGAGGATCTCTGTGAGTTCGAGACCAGCCTGGTCTACAAGAGCTAGTTCCAGGACAGGCTCCAAAACCACAGAGAAACCCTGTCTCGAAAAACCAAAAAAAAAAAAAAAAAAAAAAAAAGCATTTGAGGAGAGCAGCATTTCCAAAATAATACACTGAATTTCAACATGCTCTGTTCACAAGAAAAAAAAGCCTATAGTCTATATCTTTGTCTATATTTACTGAAAGTTCTAATAGAAATCTTTATCATTTCCCCAGTGATTTCAGAGAACATTATACAAAGTACAAGAAATTCATTTTTTATTTCATTTTTTCTTTGTGTTAGAAGACCTTTTCAAAAGATAAGGAACCTATGTAGTTCATTTTAAGAGCAAGAAATGACTGGGCAAAGCAGCAATTGCAAGGCCTTTCATAGTGTTTTAGGTGCCAAGACAGAATAGCACAGTTACCAAAGAAGGTAAGTTAAAGTACATTAACATCTCCCTATCTTCCCAGATACCACAATATATACTTCTGTAGCACAAACATTTTAGCAGAAAAAAAATTCAGAAATCAAGGCAAGGAAAGTGGAAACATAAAAATAAACCCTACTAGGCCAAATATGCTGCTTATTTTTTAAAGTCTCTTTCTGTGCAAATAACACACACTCTCCCCACACATACACACTTGTACAAGAATAAACAAAATTATCTAGTTAATAGTCACAAAGTAGGTTGGGATATATTAGTGCAAATTTTTGCTGACCTGCAGCATTTAATCCATAAATTTTGGATATCCTAGACGATCCATCAGTGTCCAGCAGATATTTTCAATTATTTTAATTTCATCTCTAGGCAAGTTTTGTTTCCAAATATTAGTATTAGATGGTGATATTTCCCCCTCAAAAGGAAGATAAAAAAGGTCTGTGGAAGTGGCAAACAGTATTTGGTTTAAACTAGAAGGAGACAAAGGAATTCCAAGAAATGCAAAAATTCTTTCTGTAGTCTTCTGAGGAAATTGAACAATATCTTCAAACTTGACCAGCTGGTAATTGGTAGGCAGCAAATCTGTATTTATTCTCAAAGCTGCTGCAGTGTTTGCTAGCCACAAATGAGATAGTAAAGAGACAGTATTTGACTGGGATGTTTCTAATTCTTTCTTCAGTGATTCATACTCAAAAGCATAGCCTGAATTTAAGTTACATTTGCTTTTACCTTCCTCTATGTTAAACAATTTTGCTAAGTGCTCTGGTACTTTTTTCAAAGAATAAAGACTTGGTTTACTACCATATAGCATTGAATAGATCCAGGCTCGAGGGTCTCGTACTATGTACAAAGCCCGCATTGAAGTTCCTAAAACTTCCTGAAAAAAATGAAGCTTCAATGTCCAGCTTCCACTACTTAAACTGAGCACAGGACGAGCACTTGGGTAATAAACTAGGTGTCTCCTCAAGGCTCTAATATATTCAGTATCTCTATCAAAAGATCCTTTCACATTACTTCTTTGTTCCGGCAAAGACTCTCTCCTTTTCAATTTTCGTTTTTTGTCCTCATTAGCTGCAAAATATTGAGCAAGTTTATTCCTACCTGTTTCACGAAGATGAATATTTTGCAAATGAAATTTTGTGTCCTGGACCAAAGACAGCAGCCACCCTCGAAGAAGATGAAAATGCCCAGTGCGGATATCTGATACTTTCCATTCACAAGCATCTACAAATGAGTCAATTTCAAATTCAGTTTCAGGAATATCAATGTAGGCTGTAGGTATTCTGATGTAGAGAAAATCACTACTGTTGAAAAAAACTTGTTTCAGAATTTCAGCTCCTGAACCAGGGAGTGAGGTAATAACAACATCAGGCAGCTCTACATGTTTCCCTTCAGAGATTATGGTCTTCTCATTTGTCTTGGTTTCAGTCCTTGTCCATTTTGCACAAATGGGCTGAGTACAAGTGCTCCACACATCCAGAAACTCAATAAACCACAAAGCAATAACAAGTATTAATACACAGCGCATTAGCTTTCTAAAAGAAAGGTAGAACCACCACTGAAAAGTTAAAATAACCAAACAAATACACAAAATGAATCCAACTGCTATATTAAATTTAAATCCAAAAGGGAAAATAACTCTATCATGTCTTATAGGGTTTACTATTGCTTGAGTCCCTAAACCAAATCGGGTTATTTGGCCTTGATTAGCCACACTGGCAAAACCACCAAATCCCAGGTAATCAAATCTCCTTTTCAGATTTTGATAGTCAGTTATAACAGAAACACTATGTTCGGTATTATTGACATTTAGAGAAATCTGAAGTCCAGAACTAGAACTGTCAATAAATTTGCAGCTAGAAACATTTATATATGGACCATAAAATACATAAGCAATTCTTGTGATTGTGGATTCCATATGAAATGTAACATTAACAAACTGAGTCCATCTTTTCTTAAACTCAGCAGCTTGTTCTGCTTCCTGTATATTAGCCACAGGAGTGTTACCATGATGATCAAACCAAAACATTTTATAGTGTGCATCCCACACATCCATCATGGCACCATTATACCTATTCATAAACCTGTATGGGATGTATTTAAAATCAATATCCAAATTATGAAAGAAGGCACTGACAGAATTTATTGGGGATGTTTCCTGCCTTTCAATGTGGTCAACAACAAGTAGAGTTTGAGAATTTAAGAGAAGTAAAGCACGATAGACACTTTTTAGTCTCATTGCTGAAGAATAAGCAGCCACTGCTTCCCCACTTACAAACATCATTTCTCCATGTTGTGAAGCAGTAATAACTTCCCCAGCTGCATCACCAACCTCTTCACCAGTCCACTTGAGCCACTGTGCACATTCTCCCAGTTGACCTTCCCAAGGTTTATTACACTGGCTTGATGGTGATGGGGCAAATACCAACACATTGTTAAGGTGGCTTAACTTTGGTCCATAAAGAGCCTCAGAAACAAATACTTGTCCATTGGGGGCAAAAGTAAATGAATTTTGATCTGGATGTTCATGTCCTGGGTTAAAGCTTCTCCATCCATCAATCCAGGAATATGGCTGAAAGTGAACTATGTCATATACAGCTCGTCCTCCCAATTTCCCAGATTTAAAGGACACAAAGGTATTGGCCTGTGTACTTGGCAGTCCAGCCCCATACGTCACAACACCCCAGTTAGGAAATGTGTGCATTTTAGCTGTACCAAAGTCAACAGGAGGCTGTGGGATAAGCTTTGGATCATACCAGATGTATTCAGTATGAAGAGTACTCCACCTTTGGGAAGTGGAAGGAACCATTGGTCCATCCTTAGGTCGATGCTTTCTAATTTGCTGAGCTAACCAATTTCCAGCTCCATTTCTTAAAATGAACTTATCCAAGAAAACTAACTGGCTCTCTGGACCATAAAACCAATTATAATTGGAATCTGCTACACCTATAGTTCTTTGATAGCCTGGTAAAAGCGTAGCATAATAAAACCAAAAGTGCATTTTTAACCAGTTATTATCCAAGTTGTTGATGTTAAAATGGCGTTGTGCTAAGAAAACATACTGTGTAAGTGATTTTGAGGTATAGCTTCCATAGGCTACACCTTCATCCAAAGAGCCATCTACAATATGATTCAAGAGAAACATAGTCTTTTCCATAACATCAACAACATCTTGCTTCCATATATGTGCTTTAGATCCTTTATCTACTCCAGTAACCAATGCACCTATGAGCAATGCTATCATATTTGTAGCTTGGTGGTTATGAAGAAGTTGTTTACCCCATGAGCGAATCTTTGAATATTCATACATTTCTTCAGTAACAATCCGTATTTTTTCTAGGTATTTTTGTTTTCGCTGATTACCTAACAGATTATACAAAAAGTCAAAGGCAGTGGCAAAGCCTGTTAAAGAATGGCCAACTGGAACCTCATCCCCTGGTGCATTCTCAACTAGCCAGTCTTTGTAGCTAACCATCCTGTCCATGTATTCCAAGATAAATTCAAAGGCAACTTTGTCTTCTGGACATAATAAACAATACAGTGCTAAAGGAGGAAGATTATTACCATATATTTCATTCCACTTGGCAGCAAAATCAGCATGCTTGGGTGGAGGTAGGTAGTATGTTGGATTAGACAGCATAATTGTCACTGCACTTCTGATAGCTCTAAAAAGATGCAAATGGCTTGTACGAGAATTTTGTCTCATTGTTTGTACATCTCCAGCATCAAAATACAAATTTGGATGAAGTTTTTGGTTAGATTTGAAATCTTCTAATTTCTGATTCTTAAACTGTTGTATATCATCTGTGAAAACTGCCCATCCAGAGTAATTGCTCACAGATTCTTCGCAAGTAGAAAAACTAAACATCATTGTTAAAAATAGGAAATGTCCTGTAAACATTAACGCCATGATCCATCAGGAAGATCTTTCCTTAGGCATACATGTTAAACACAGTGTTTAATATGTTTCTCATCTGGTTATTATAAATTATATATTAAATATCTTGATAAAACAGATTTTATACCTCATAGGCTGTGAAATCCAGATGATATTTAGCACATCCAAAGCAAAGAACATTGCTATGAAAGGAAAACTTACATCATATCTCTGTGTCCCCGGCAGTTTTGCATCCAATAAGATAAAACTTCAAGGAATAAGAGTGCCTCCAACGTTTTCATAATGCACAGAAAACAGCAGTGTAGTCAGAAAATACCAGGAATCCAGCATTTATATAAAATCATGGGAAAAAGAGAAAAATCCCAAAATTTAAATAAAGCTGTTTGTAGCATGTAGCATAAGAAACCATCCTTATTGATTTACTCACCACACATACAAGGTATGTCTCTGTTACCAAAGAGAAGATCATAAAATACTGTCCTCAGAGTGAGCAAATTTTATTATTTCTTATTTCTCTCAGAGTCTTGGTCTGTAATTTGTTTCTTCTTCCATTTTAGGGAGCAAAATATTCCAAATAGTTGTTCAAAGTCCTACATGGTTGACAAACATGATTAAAATTTCTGCCTTCATTTCAAATATCTTTTTAAAGTATTTCAAAATCTTCCTTGTACCAAATGTACAAATGTATCTGTACCTCTGGAAGAATCTAAGCTCTTCAGTCTTTAGGTGCTCGTCTTCAAATCATAACCAACAACTGGGAAAAAAATCCCCCTTTCAGCAAAACTAAAGACTGTTTTCTGTTCCTTTTTCATGTCACTCCCCTCTGTGTGAATACAAAAAACAAAAACAAAGCAAATCTGTAAGGCTACAGGTCTCCTGGGTGTAGAGATTAACTAATGATTTAAATAGTTTAAGCCATTTAATAAAAATGTATCACAGTTAAAAATATTATTTGCAATCTAACATTTCTCATGTTTCCCCATATTTTCATAAACACATAGATCCCAGTTAATATTAGCAGAGAAGAAACAACTACAAAACATATTTCATATCTCAAGAGTGTTTGTTTCAGCTATTTAAACATGTTTCTATTCACACGTCATCATCATAAAGTTATTTTGGTTATGAAAGGTAAAAGTCAAAATGTCCCCTTAAAATTATTATTCAAAGTTTAGCTTTTAAGGAATCAGAATGTCGGTTCATGAAACAAGTTATTTTCCTTAGGAGAAATTGTGACTATTGGGTAGGAGGCTCTGTTGCTCACCTGTAGCAGCTGCCTCACCAGAGGGCGCGCAGACTCGGGGTTAAGGAACAGGCCTCTCCTTTGCCGTCTTGAATTTGAGAGACCCTCACTAAGTTTCAGTTAGGCAAGTCTCCTTTCTGTAGGAAACAAACACTTCCAGCAGTTTCCTGGCCTGCCTCATCTGTTGCACATTTTAATTCGTGTCTTCAGAGCGATCGCCCTTCTGCTCAACTCCCCGCTTCCTGACCTGTGGCTGTGAACACGGCCACCTCAGCTCACCTCCACGCCGCCGGCGACCGTCTTCAAACCGAGCTGGGCCCCAACAAAGGCAAAGGTGTGGACTTGAGGAGAGCGTGGTTCTCGGAAGGCCGGGCTGCGGGCACCGAGAGCTCCGGGGCGACGCCGACGCGGGGCCTGCACAGGCAGCAGCCGGGCGAGGCCTCCTCAGCGCGGGGGGCCTCTGGGTGTGCAGTCTCCGCACCCGGACACGCCCGCCCGTGAGGAAGGCTGGGGCTCGCACGGGCGGCTCCGCGGGAGGAAGGCAAAGCGTGGGCGGCGTGCGAGCGGAGGCTCGGTCTGCAGCTGCGCCCCGCCACAATGGCCCGGAAGTCCGACTCCGCCGCGCGCACAGCGGTTGCCAGGGCCGCGGAGGGAGAGAAAAGGCAAAGAGGGCCGGAGGGTGGGGGCGGGGCCTGACGCGCGGAGGCGGGCCGGGGGGGGGAAAACGGAGGGTGGGGGCGTGGCCTGACGCGCGGAGGCGGGTCTGGGGCCGGAGGGTGGGACCGGAGGGTGGGGGCGGGGCCTGACGCGCGGAGGCGGGCCTGGGGCCGGGCGGGGGCGGAGTCTTGGGGGAAGGGAGAGCTGCGCGCGTCGCAGGCCCGCAAGCCAGGGCGGGGCGCTGTAGGGAAAGCTGAGGTCTTGGTGAAGGCCTAGGAGGCACGTTCTGTAGCAGAGTGTGTGTCTAGACAGTTTGGCAGATTTGTTGGAAGCCCGTTTATTGAAGATCTGTCTGGCCTGTTGATCTGACCTTTTGGTCATTAGACAAAGACAACTGTAAAACGTCTAAATAGAACAGAAAGGAGTTGTAATTGTAAATAATCAAAGAAACTCTTGGGACTACCTCTGACCCCCCTCCCCTCTTTGAACCACACAACAGCTCCCAGCTCAGCCTGTTTGGGCGCGCGGGGACAGGGTCCTAATTGGGAGGACATTCGGGAGGGTGGTGGCTCCTTTGTCTAGGTGGCCGGCCTGCACCAAGCGGGACCGGCCCTTTGTTCGCGGGACGCCCAGGCAGCGGGGAGATCGGATCCGGGTGCCAGGAGGGCCATCGCTGGGGTGAGTGAGTTTCTAGCTGCAGCGGCAGCCCAGGACAGGGAGCTCAGACGTTCCCCCACCCCTCCTGCACTTCCTGGTCAGTCTGCGGGGGCTGTACTCCTTGATACCTCTTCTCCATTCCTGTCCCACACAGCTTGCACCCAAGGCCCTCCCCCACTACCTCTGACCCCCCCTCCCCTCTTTGAACCACACAACAGCTCCCAGCTCAGCCTGTTTGGGCGCTGGGACAGGGTCCGAATTGGGAGGACATTCGGGAGGGTGGTGGCTCCTTTGTCTAGGTGGCCGGCCTGCACCAAGCGGGACCGGCCCTTTGTTCGCGGGACGCCCAGGCAGCAGGGAGATCGGATCCGGGTGCCAGGAGGGCCATCGCTGGGGACGGTCCCTGCTTCTACACTGAAGAGATACACCCAGAGACACAGGCACAGCAAAGACAGGACCAAGACACCAGGCCTCTCTTGGCTTCATTTGAAAGAGGAGATGGGAAGGCGCCAATGCAAGAATTCCTCCAACAACCTGAAAGGCAACATGACATCACCAGAACCCAGGGATCCCGAAATAAGAAGAATTGTACACCCTACTCCAGAAGAAGTAGAAGAAATCGACCCAAAAGTGAATTTTTTGAAAATAATAGAAGACCTTAAACAGGAGGTGAAAAACTGCCATAAACAATTAGAGATTACAAACAAAAAGGTAGAGGAAATGAATAAATCGCTCAAAGATACCCAAGAAAACCAAGAGAAACAAGAAAATGCAATCAAACAGGTAAGGGAAATGGTTCAAGACCTGAAGAATGAAATGGAAGTAATGAAGAAAACACAAACCGAGGGAAGGTTGGAGATGGAAAATCTGGGTAAACGAACAGGAACTACAGAGACAAGTACTACCAACAGATTACAAGAGTTAGAAGAAAGAATGTCAGACACTGAAGATACCATAGAGAAAATTAACACACTGATCAAAGAAAACAGCAAAACCAACAAATTCTCATCACAAAACATTCAGGAAATATGGGACACAATAAAAAGACCAAACCTAAGAATAATTGGGATACAAGAAGGAGAAGAAGTACAGCTCAATGGTTCAGAAAATATATTTAATAAAATTATAGAAGAAAACTTTCCCAGCCTAAAGAAAGATATTCCTTTGAAGGTTCAAGAAGCATACAGAACACCGAATAGACTGGACCAGAAAAAAACATCTCCTCGCCACATAATAATCAGAACACAAAACATCCAGAATAAAGAAAGAATATTAAGAGCTGCAAAGGAAAAAGGTCAAGTTACTTATAAAGGTAAACCTATCAGACTTACTCCTGACTACTCTATGGAAACCATGAAAGCCAGAAGGTCCTGGATAGATGTACTGCAGAAGCTAAGAGAACATGGATGCAAGCCCAGACTACTATACCCAGCCAAGCTTTCGTTCACTATAAATGGAGAAAACAAAATTTTCCAGGATAAAAACAAATTTAAACAATACGTAGCCACAAATCCAGCCTTACAGAAAGTAATAGAAGGAAAATCACAAACCAAGGAGACCAACAATGACCACAATAACTCAAACTTCTAGACACCCTTTACCAGCGCAACTAAAAGAAAGCAAACACACAAACCCTATGACTAAAAAAGTGACCAGAGTTAGCAACCACTGGTCATTAATATCCCTTAATGTCAATGGACTCAACTCACCTATTAAAAGACACAGGCTAAGAGATTGGATACGCAAACAGGATCCAACATTCTGCTGTTTACAAGAAACACACCTCAACCACAAAGATAGGCACCTACTTAGAGTAAAGGGATGGGAAAAGGTTTATCAAGCAAATGGACCTAAGAAACAAGCAGGTGTGGCCATACTAATTTCTAACAAAGTTGACTTCAAACTTAAATCAATCAGAAGAGATGGAGAGGGATATTTTATACTCATAACAGGAACAATTGATCAGGATGAGGTATCAATCCTGAATATCTATGCCCCTAATATAAAAGCACCCACATATGTAAAAGAAACATTACTAAAACTCAAAGACGCCATCAAACCGCACACACTAATAGTAGGAGATCTCAACACTCCTCTTTCACCAATGGACAGGTCAATCAGACAGAAACCTAACAGAGAAATAAGAGAATTAATGGAGGTATTGAATCAAATGGACTTAACAGACATCTATAGAACATTCCACCCAAATAGGAAAGAATATACCTTCTTCTCTGCAGCTCATGGAACCTTCTCGAAAATTGACCACATCCTCGGTAACAAAGCAAACTTCCACAGTTACAAAAAAATATCCATAACCACCTGTGTCTTATCAGATCACCACGGACTAAAGTTAGAATTCAACAACAATGCTACCCCCAGAAAGCCTGCAAACTCATGGAAACTGAATAGTCAACTATTGACCCACACCTGGATTAAAGAAGAAATAAAGAAAGAAATTAAAGTCTTCCTTGAATTCAATGAAAATAAAGAATCAACATACTCAAACTTATGGGACACTTTGAAAGCAGTCCTAAGGGGAAAGTTCATAGCCCTTAGTGCCCACTTAAAGAAAACAGAGAAAGCATACATTGGAGACTTAACAGCCCACCTGAAAGCTCTAGAAAAAAAGAAGCAGACTCACCTAGGAGGAGTAGAAGACTGGAAATAGTCAAACTGAGGGCTGAAATCAACAAAATAGAAACACAGAAAACAATCCAAAGAATCAATGAAACAAAAAGCTGGTTCCTGGAGAAAATCAACAAAATTGATAAACCCCTATCCAAACTAATCAAACGGCAGAGAGAGAATCTGCAAATTAATAAGATCAGAAATGAAAAGGGGGACATAACCACAGACATAGAGGAAATTCAGAGAATCATTAGATCTTACTACAAAAGCCTGTATGCCACAAAACTGGAAAATGTAAAAGAAATGGACACTTTTTTAGATAAATACCATATACCAAAGTTAAATCAGGACCAGGTGAGCAATCTAAATAGACCTGTCAGTCGCGAAGAATTAGAAGCTGTTATCAAAAACCTCCCTACCAAAAAAAGCCCAGGACCAGACGGTTTCAATGCGGAATTCTACCAGAATTTCCAAGAAGACCTAATACCTATACTCCTTAAGGTATTTCACAATATAGAAACAGAAGAGTCATTGCCAAATTCCTTTTATGAAGCTACCATCACTCTGATACCAAAACCACACAAAGACTCAACCAAGAAAGAGAATTACAGGCCAATCTCACTCATGAACATCGACGCAAAAATCCTCAACAAAATACTGGCGAACCGTATCCAAGAATACATTAGAAACATTATCCATTATGATCAAGTAGGCTTCATACCAGAGATGCAAGGCTGGTTCAACATACGAAAATCTATCAATGTAATCCATCATATAAATAAACTGAAAGAAAAAAACCATATGATCATTTCCTTAGATGCTGAAAAAGCTTTTGACAAAATTCAACATCCCTTTATGATAAAAGTCTTGGAGAGATTAGGGATACAAGGGTCATACTTAAATATAATAAAAGCTATTTACAGCAAACCGACAGCTAACATCAAATTAAACGGAGAGAAACTCAAAGCCATCCCACTTAAATCAGGAACACGACAAGGCTGTCCACTCTCTCCATACCTCTTCAATATAGTGCTTGAAGTTTTAGCAATAGCAATAAGACAACATAAGGGGATCAAGGGGATTCGAATTGGAAAGGAAGAAGTTAAACTTTCGTTATTTGCAGATGATATGATAGTCTACATAAGCGACCCCAAAAACTCCACCAAAGAACTCCTACAGCTGATAAACGCCTTTAGTAATGTGGCCGGATACAAGATCAACTCCAAAAAATCAGTCGCCCTCCTATACACAAAGGATATGGAAGCAGAGAGGGAAATCAGAGAAGCATCACCTTTCACGATAGCCACAAACAGCATAAAATATCTCGGGGTAACTCTAACCAAAGAAGTGAAGGATCTATTTGACAAGAACTTTAAGGCATTGAAGAAAGAAATTGAAGAGGATACCAGAAAATGGAAGGATCTCCCTTGCTCTTGGATTGGGAGGATCAACATAGTAAAAATGGCAATCCTACCAAAGGCAATTTATAGATTCAATGCAATCCCCATCAAGATCCCATTAAAATTCTTCACTGATCTTGAAAGGACAATAATCAACTTTATATGGAATAACAAAAAACCCAGGATAGCCAAAACAATCTTGTACAATAAAGGTACTTCTGGAGGCATTACCATCCCTGACTTTAAACTCTACTATAGAGCTACAGTAATGAAAACAGTGTGGTATTGGCATAAAAATAGAGAAGTTGACCAATGGAATCGTGTAGAAGACCCGGATCTTAACCCACAAACCTATGAACACCTCATTTTCGATAAAGGTGCTAAAAGTATACAATGGAAGAAAGAAAACATCTTCAACAAATGGTGCTGGCACAACTGGATGTCAACCTGTAGAAGAAAGAAAATTGACCCATATCTATCACCATGCACAAAACTCAAGTCCAAATGGATCAAAGACCTCAATATCAATCTGAACACACTGAACCTGATAGAAGAGAAAGTGGGAAGTACCCTACAACAGATGGGCACAGGCGATCGCTTCCTAGGTATAACCCCAGCAGCACAGTCATTAAGGGCAACATTGAATAAATGGGACCTACTGAAACTGAGAAGCTTCTGTAAAGCAAAAGACACTGTCACTAAGACAAAAAGGGAACCCACTGACTGGGAGAAGATCTTCACCAACCCCGCAACAGACAAAGGTCTGATCTCCAAAATATATAAAGAACTCAAGAAACTAGACTTTAAAATGCTAATTAACCCAATTAAAAAATGGGGCACTGATCTGAAGAGAGAATTCTCAACAGAAGAAGTTCAAATGGCCAAAAGGCACTTAAGGTCATGCTCAGCCTCCTTAGCGATCAGGGAAATGCAAATCAAAACAACATTGAGATATCACCTTACACCTGTCAGAATGGCTAAAATCAAAAACACTAATGATAGCCTTTGCTGGAGAGGCTGTGGAGAAAGGGGTACCATCATCCATTGCTGGTGGGAATGCAAACTTGTGCAACCACTTTGGAAAGCAGTGTGGCGCTTTCTCAGGAAATTTGGGATCAACCTACCCATGGACCCAGCAATGCCACTCTTGGGAATATACCCACGAGATGCCCGATCATATGACAAGGACATTTGTTCAACTATGTTCATAGCAGCATTATTTGTAATAGCCAGAACCTGGAAACAACCTAGATGCCCTTCAATGGAAGAATGGATGAAGAAAGTATGGAATATATATACATTAGAATACTACTCAGCGGTAAAAAACAATGACTTCGCGAATTTTGTATGCAAATGGATGGAAATAGAAAACACTATCCTGAGTGAGGTAACCCAGACCCAAAAGGATGAACATGGGATGTACTCACTCATAATTGGTTTCTAGAGATAAATAAAGGTCAGTGAGTCTATAATTTGATATCCTAAAGAAACTAAATAAGAAGGTGAACCGAAAGAAAAACATATAGCTATCCTCCTGGTTATGGGAAGTAGACCAGATTGCCGGGCAAAAATTTGGGATCTTGGGGGTGTGGGGGGGAGGGGGGTGAGGGGAGAAGGGGGAGAGAAATGTGAGAAGGGGAGGATGGGGGGAACCTGGGGAAACGGAATGTTTGGGATAAAGGAAGGTTGGATAGGGGAGCAGAGAAGCACACATCTTAATTAAGGGAGCCATCTTAGAATAGAAAAAAAAATATAAAATAAAAAAAAAACAGTTTCCAATAGAGAGAGCTTAAAGCTGCCTAACAGGTACTCAAACAGGTAAAATATAAATCAACAGGTAAAGTATACAATAATCAACAAATACAGTATATTAATTATAATGCAGCTATGGCAAGTGTGCATATTAAATATAAAACTTATTCTACAACATTTTTATAAAAAATGCTGTGTATGGCAAAATCTTCTCAAGTTTTGCCAATTAAGATATTAAACTCTTAATTTAAACCAGTAGCCTGTCTGGGACAAAAGGGCAGGATAAAAGCTAAAAAATGGCTTGATCCCCAGATGATTATTGCTACAATTCACACAACTGTATTTTGCTAATGTTATAGCAAAAAAAATCCCTTAAAGGATTTTATGCTAAATTTTACAAATGGCTCTTCCAATGGAGGAACTGCATATATGGCTAATAATAATAAAAAAAATATTATGGAGCATAATAAGGCTCCTTGTAAGCAGCTTATGAAACTTGCAAGTAGATCCAGATGCAAACGGATCTGACATGATAACACCAAGCTGACCTTTGCTAGGGCAAGGTGGAAAAGCCCTTGCAATGCATTATGAAAAAACCCGACCTATATATATTTGGGGTCGAGGATATGTTTATGCTTTTTTCACAGAAAGAAAATAAAAGCTGGGCCTGATGTCGAGGCTGCGCTGCGGACACAGAGGAGTTCCTGAGGCGATTGCAGAGAGGTCCTTAGTCTGGCTTTTCCTGCCCCCAAGGAGAGGAGTCCCTGATAACAGAACCTGCTGCTCCACTCTACAGGGTGTCAATTCTGCCTCCTGAGTCCAGGGAGACCCGGCTGAGATAATGCCAGGATGTGCTTCAGATAGCTGAATCCAGCTCACCTCACCCAGGAATCCCACCGGCCCTGAAGCACAAGTGCTAAACTGCTTCTGCAGCTTGAACTCTGGTCTGCTTTGGAGCTGAGATGCAGACTGGACATCAGACTGTTTTAATCTTTGGGACACAGAACTCATTTTAATTAAAATACTAACCTCTTCACTTAAGAAGGGGAAAGATTGGGGTTCCTGAGACTGTTGCTCAGAGTCTGGAAATGGTGGTATTTGACAACAATGTATGTCATTGTACTTTTACTGAAATTGATCTAATGATATTTGTAACTGCTTATAGATGTTGGGAAAGGTTTGACACATGCTGTAAAGTGTTTGGGTTTAATGCATATGTTAAGAATTTTAGATTTTGATCCCTTTTTCACCTCCCTAATTGATGGCAGGCAAGCAGACGTAACTTTTTGTGGAGTAGGCATTTAGGAAGGAGGACATACCATGGGCCAGACTAAAAGGTGAATACTGGGTTTGGAAGGTGCCCCTTTCTTCTTGTCTGGAGATGGAGTTATTGGTGCCAAAATTATATCATATCTTTTGTTTAAGGAGCACCTCACAGATTTTTCATTAATGATAGATACAGGGGCCCAATGACGGGAGTTAGTGTGGATCCTCACCTAAATTTCAAACCATACAGAGGCCGTACAGGCCGGCTCAACATGGCATGGTTTTTAGGTACGAGGGCGCTCTCCACATAGCCTAAGACAGGGTGCCCTGTGATCTGCTTACTTTAATCCTACTAGATACCTTTTATTTGAGAAGCTCCAAGAAACTAATGCTACTCATAAGGCACCCCTCTGTTCCCAGGAGAGGTAAATTGCTTCACCAGTCGAGAGGAGGGTCTCTCCTTGTCCCAGTCCCTTCTCCTTTAGATCTGACACCATGGTTGACTCTGTCTTGGTGCCCTCCACCTATAACTACTTGCCTTTATATAAGAAAGGAGGAATATGTTTGGAGCCGTTTCCCCCCCTAAAGATTGTTACAGAAACCATCACCTTGGGGAGCCTGCAGGGAACCCCAAACCCATAATTATGTTAAGAATAGTCCTATTGGCAAAACCTGCCCCACACCCAATTAGCTATTCGCTAATTGCTAACGAACCTAATCTGATAGCGGAACTGCCTTAAATTCCAGCTATCCAGGGAACTAGGTGTGGCAACTCCTGACTTCTTGGCCTACCCGACCGGATGTAGGTTACGTGACTGGGACCACGCGGCCAGATTCCATGCTCCTGTACCCTGCTCCCCAAGCCCTCATTCAGGGGGTATATAAGTTGTTACCCTGTCCCTAATAAACGGAGGCTTTGACAAAAAAAAAATAGATATAGGCTAAATCAATATGTAAGAATTAGCCAATAAGAAGTTAGTTCTAATGAACCAAACAGTGATTTAATTAATACAGTTTCTGTGTTGTTATTTCGGTTCTGGGAGACCAGGACAAACAAGGGGCCTCCTTCAACATCATTGACTTAATTGATTTGAGGAGACCCAAAATGAAAGTGGGTGGTTCCATTCCCTGGTGTTGCTTATTGTTCTATGTAAGATTAGAGAATGCAAGCTAAAGACCATGTATGTTTTTATTTATTCCTGTCTCCCTTGACTGTGTCTAGGACCTGACTAGTTGTTTTAACATCCTGTTGCCTTGTCATCTCCAAAAGAGATGGATTGTAAGTTACAAATGTGAACTAAAAAGTCTCCCTAAAAAAAAAAAAAAAATTAAAAAAAAAAAAGTTTCACTGATAAAAAAAAAAAAAAAAAAAAAAAGAAACTCTTGGGATATGGGATGGGTGATGACAGTAGAAGGACTAGAATAATCAATTATCCTGAAGGGTTGGGAAAGGACTGGAAAGCACTTATTTGGAACCATGAGGCATGCTGGCAGAGATTGCAGTCCTAGAAAATCAAAACCAAAATATCCAGATTAATATACTTGGAACAACTTCAACAGAAAAAAAAATGGACTAGTCACCTCTACTGATTGAAAGCTTCTCCTGGAGTGTAAACAGGAGCAAATATGGGACAGCAGGCATGAACAAATCCTAGGAAAGAAAGAATAAGCAATTAGTAAAAACCTGTAGATAACCCTTACTGTCATTACTGTCACACCATCACCACCACTTATGTGTATGTAATTTGAAGGTTGGGAATTCAACAAAACAAGCTGGGCCATAATTCCTGTTCTACTCTCTTGAGCATTTCCCACAGAACTACGTGACACCTGGGCAGAGAACAAGGAGTTGTCAAGCTTCACAGACAAAAACTTCATCTCTAGTTGGGTATTATTTACAGTTCAGTTTCCTTCTAATCTTTGTTATTGGTAGAAATATACAGCTGTATTCAGATGGGGAAAAAGCCAGGTGGTTGAATAACATTCTGGTAAGAAGCAAAGATAATTTTACCAGCTGAGTTATTTTGAGAGCATGTAATTATAGACAAAACACTCTTACATTTTGTCTCATTTGGAATTCTGTCCTAACATAATGCCCAGAGTAGGATTTGCTTAGGCCCTGTGTATTCTGTGACTTCCTCAGAGTGTTTACTGCCAATCATACCCACATAGTGGCTACAATGTTTTTCTGAATGGAAATTTCTTATCCTGTTAAGAGATCATATATTTACATTCCTTCTCAATTTCCCAAACCAAACTATTTCAACAGAGTGATGTTATTTTTTTTTTCTGTGTGGGTTTCTAAATTGTTCTATGTGTTGCAGTTCCACTTGAAAGACCCTCGGGGTGAGTGTCTTCCCTCAGAGGAGACCCTTCCCAAGGACCAACGAGACCACCAGTGCGGATGCAAACAGCAAGAGGTTTATTCAAATACACAGGTACCTGGGGCGACAAGTCTCTCAGGACTTGCGCGCCCACAGGAGGGAAGAACAGTCTTTTTATGGGTTTGGGAGCAAAGGCGCGGCTTACAAAAGCGAGAAGCATAGTTACAGGGTTTCCATTGGATGGTCTAAATGTGGCCAGGGTGGTACCAGGGTGAACTTGGGGGCATGTTTCCCCAGAGTATGTGGGGACCAGATAAGGACTGACTTGGCCTTATCTAGGGTACTTCTCATTCCTCCTGGGGCCCGATGTCCAGACGAGTTGGCCCCAGGTTGAACTCTGTAACAAGTACAAGCCTTGCACAAAATGTCGTTACTATTGCTCATACTGCGAGCTGCTAGCTGATGCTGCAAGCTGCTAGCTGGGGTCTTTCACACTTGGTTCACTCCTCTACTCTGCACGAGAATCTGTCTAGCCATGGATAGTTAGCACCTTTGTAGGAGCTGTGTTTGAAATGCATTACTACTTTATCAGTTTGGTTTGAATGAACCTATCTATCCCCTTTACTATAAGTCACTCCAAAATACTTTTCCCTTACAAATAACTTCTCACAAAGTGTTGGATTGTCTTTTTCATGCAGCCAGGTTGGAGAACACTCACTGTTTTGTCTTCCTTATGGGAGAGTAAACTGTTCTGACATTATGACTTCAGGCTCCATTTTCTACCAAGAAGATCCAAGAAATCAGTGTTCGTAAAAAGCAGTTGGTAGATATATAGGGCATGTCTTAAAACAAAAGTGTGGATAAAATAATTTCATCTTGTGGTTCCACAGTGCCCTGTGATGTGAAGGCTATCAGAATCAGAAGGTATTAGTGTCAGAAGAACAGTTCTCAATCAAAATTTACACTCAGTCATTGTATCTTTTGATATGTGATCATCAATTTGCTAATTTCACTTCACTGATAAATGAATACTATGCATATATGCTAAAGTTTTTTTATTTCTGAACTATACATGCATATGGAAATAAGCTGTGGGTGCGCAGGTAAGTTCTCAGCATAATCAGATTAGCTTTCAGGATAACCTGTTTAAACAGGAAACTTCTCACATTTCTGACATATGAGTGTGCTGAAATAAAACATCTCTGGCAGAAAGGCTGCTAGGTAAATGACACTATTTAGAATGAAAAGTCTTGTTTGCTGTGAACTAAAAATGGAGGGATCAAAGTATGACTTCCACATATAAAGTTGCTACAAAGTTATCTATAAATAATGCAGCCAACCATAGACGAGGTGAGCTATAGTCTGTTATTGAACACCAGATCCCTTTATGAGCGTGGCAAGAGACGCATATACCAACAGCTGCTCAATTGAGAATCCTAGAACAATAACTTTTGCTCTGGGATTTTTTTCTATATAAAATCATCTTAAACATACATGAGAATTTACACAGTGATTTCAAAATACTTTTGAAAATCCATTTTCTTTATTTGCTTATTTTTCAAATACCAGCTGTCGAATACCCAACTTAAAATAATAGAACCAGTGTTTTCTAGATTAGATCTCTTGCCCCCCACCCTGGACTGAATCTCTTTTCTTCTTGTTCTCTATATACCTATTTGTCCAGACCTTTCTTTATTCCACCCTATCTTCTATTGTTTTTTTCTCTCCTTCCCTCCCTTTACTCTTCCATGTTTTTCTTTCCCCCACTACCCCATCCTTTTCTTACTTTTCTCTCCCCCTTGCTTTCTTTCCTTTCCCCCATTTCTATTCTCTATTCTTCAGTCTCTTGATATCTGTCCCAGAGCCCAGCACTTTGGATTGAAGATGTTGGAAGTTGAGCATCTATCACTACCCCTAATTAAAGTGGAAGAGACAATAAAGTAAAGGTATAAAGTGAGTAGCTAAATTTAAAAGCTCTTTTTCTTATGTGTTGTGATGTTTGCTTCTGCATAACCTATAGTTAGGTAGTTGTCTTGAGGGTAGCTTAATTATCCAGTGATATGTAGGACTGGACAGTGAGTCAACCTTTTAAAAAGATTCTTGGAAATTATTTTATGTCTAATATAGTTCAGTGCATGTTCTTAGATTTACAACATAAGTTAAATACTGCATGGTCTTAAAGAACAATAAAATGGAAATAATGAAAAGTACCAGTGAGTACATAAAATCCCTAGGCTGGAATATTTTTTGCCTTTCTCTGTTATTTTGATGGACTCTTAATATTTGGGATTAAGAAGCCAAGAATCTACTGATGTTCATCCAGCACCAAAGTGTTGCAGGAGAATTATTCACAATGCCACTCCATGGCTCTATTTATTGGGACCATGAATTAAAGAAGGAATTAAATCCTTGGATTAAAGAAGGAATCAGTGATTTGCTGACCAGGATTAACCATAGAGATGTGGGTGGTCTGAGGAACTTGAATACAGAGAGAATAGAAGAAAGAAAGAGCAGCTGAGGGAGACTTTTGGGGCTTTTTGATCTGGAAAACATGGAGAATAGGGTCATTCAACTGCCCATTTTTGTTCCTTGAAGTGGTCATGTTTTTATCTCAATTTCTGACTGCTGAGTTTTATTAATAATCCAATTTAGGTAAAATGTTACATATAGCATCCAATATGGGAAAAATATGTATTTCCACATAGGACCGTAGAAAGCTTTTTTTATAAAAAAAAATGTTTCAAACACACACACAGTGCCAGACATAGCTTCCTAGTCCCTCCAACTCTCAGGAAGGCCACAACATACAGAGACACAGCTCTGGGCCTTTCCCTTCAGGCTTGAGCCAGCCAGGACCATGTGTGGAGATGCACAGTGGGTGTAAGGTTTGACTCACGTAATCACAGAAGGCTGAAGGTGCATAATAAAGTGGTTCAGACTGAAAAAAAACTTTAAAAAGATACAGTAAAATAATGGATATAGACAATCATAAACTAGTTTGAAAATAAAATAAAGAGTAAAGTAATGTAAAAAGTCACATACGTATTGGAAATACACAGTGCATCTGGATCCTCTATGATATTTTGTTGACTTTTAATTTTTTGAGTGATGAATAAAGAGCAGCAGCTGATAAACATTGAATTATGGAAGAGACTGCTAAATAATCCAGCCTATATGGTTTAGAGGCATCATGGCTTCAGCATGGAAGTTGGTAAATGTGTTTCATTGGGGGAGAGGTGCCTTTGTTTCCACAGGACACAAAAAGCTATGTATTCCTTCAAAGTTTTTTTTTTTTTTTTGGTTTTTCGAGACAGGGTTTCTCTGTGGCTTTGGAGCCTGTCCTGGAACTAGCTCTGTAGACCATGCTGGTCTCGAACTCACAGAGATCCGCCTGCCTCTGCCTCCCGAGTGCTGGGATTAAAGGCGTGTGCCACCATCGCCCGGCTTCCTTCAAAGTTTTTAGTGATCAGGTTTGACCAGCAGAGACCTCCTGATGATCTCAGCAACAAATATGAGGAAGTAAGACATAACAGCTACAGGACAGACTCTGTGTATGTTGATTCCTTTTCATGGAAACAGCTCTGACACTGGATGAAGCATAAATCTTGGTGGGTACAGAGTCCTCATGACAAATTATTATATGTCATCCATTCATATGCTGCAAATAGAGCTTTGGTTATACAGTTCAAACTTATAAGTTAAAAGATGTTCAAACATAAAATAAAAGTATCATCTGTAACTGACTTGTGCACACTCCACATTCTATACTTGGGTTGATACAAATATGTGTTAACTTTAAAAGTTTATGTTTTCAAAAACAAAACAAATAAAACAAAATAAAGACAAAGAAATAGACACTGATAACAATAAGTAGCCCAGGTAATACAGCCACCCAGGATGGCACTTTTGTAGTTTCCTCAAAATTCTGCTTTTAAATCAACTTCAAACTTGCTAGTTGAGATGGTCCAGCCTCATAGACAGGACTTCAGAAAAGATTTGCACTTTCCAAACACACAGACACTGGACAACAGTTAGCTCTCCCAGGACTTGATCTTAATTTCAATTTTTTTTCAGGCTTTCCATATTGATGCTATCACCTTCAGGCAACAGGAAATTATTTTAAAACTATAATTCTCACATTTCCAAGATGTGGGGATCAGTGGTTTTTGGTTGTTCAGTGGATGTCTGTCATCATTTAGTGGGCTTCATCACAATTTGTTATTGGTCATGGTCAGGAGAAAACCTGAACAAAGAAGACTAAATTCAGGGATCACTTTCTGAAGGGCAAAGCAGGGGATATAATATAAAAATGATGGGATAAAATGGTGGAATGTTGTGTCTACTTTTGAGTAAACACTATTCTCAGATATTTTACATTGGTATGGATTTTTGTATATTGACACAAATTTAGGATTATTTTTGTTAGAACATACTTTATATATGTTTCTACTCATGTTTAAGAGGTTATTTTGTTACATTATATATATTCATCAAAAACTAAGAACAAAAGCAAAACAAAACTAAACAACAACAACAAACTCCATATTGTTAATGAGCAGCATAGATAACACCAAATCCTATGAACCACTTTTAGAGGTTGTGCACTATCTTTTATGCTGTCTAGAACGATGGAGAAGAATTGTAGATAATATCCTAACCCCAAAAATAGAAAAAAAGCACTGGATTAGAAGCATAGGGAGATACTTTGGGTATGTGCAAATCAAGCAAAACAAGTATTTTTGAACTACCAATCATTTTGTAGTATCAATGACATTTTATAAACTGTAACACCAACACCTCCAGATCAAATGATTCTTCAATCTTATTTCTATGAATAGATAACAGGTATATACATTAACAATGCAAATAACAATGAGAAGGGGATAAAGACAGTAAAAAGAAGACAAAAGGAAAACAGAAAAAAATTAGAGAATGATTACCTTCATATTTGGAAATATGGTGCCACCATAACTTTTTTTCATGTGCTCATCCTGTATTTTGAACTTGAAATCATTAAAATCTTGATATCATAATTCTGAGAGCTTTTTAATAGATAGAATATAGCAGAAATGTGTTATGTGAGTTCTCATTCTAGATAACAAATAAGCATGTCTTTTATTTACTTCCTTATGAGTTCTGTTTTGGGAACCTAATTGTGATGCTTTGAACATGCTCAGTTGGAATCTGGGCCATAGTCCATTGTTCCAGCTCAAAACCATATACATTTCTGTTATGTCAGCTAATTACCTTCCATGCCTGTATTCTTGAGTTACCTTTGCTAATGCTCTATGCCATCCCAAATGTGCTCTCTGTAAAGTTCAGATATATGGAATGAATCAATTATTATAAACTATTGAGATAAGTGGTTATGAAGTAATAGTCACATACACAGTTGTCTTAAAAATAACTAAACTGATCAGTTTCAAGCCGTCACAGCTTTAAATATTTCTAATTTCTAAAATATTTCAGATTGAACAGCAATTTTAGTGTGAAACTTCTCAGCTCAATGAACCAAATTTAGAAACTCTTCCCAGATATATAAAGGGGATTATATCCTAGATGATTCTTTGTCGTGTTAAATTGACAATCAATATTAACTATCATTCCTAGTGAACTTTAAAATTACATTTGTTAGGTCTTGGGATTATAGCTCAGTGCTATTTAACATTTAGATTATCTGTTCTTACATTCTATAATCTTGATAAATCTGGTTGTGAGAAAATGTCTCCATATTCTTGGAATATATCTTTCTGTTTCATAATTATGCTATGAAGTCTTTCTATTTCACTCTATTCTTCAGGTTTGATGATAATTCTCAGAAGTAGAAATGATTTTTTGAACAAAGAAAGATGTATAGAGTTTCTGTCTTACTATAAGTCCTTATAATTATGGTTGTTTAAAATTTCCTAGATATTTTATTTTATATTAATAAAATTTTAGTGTATCATTTTCCTCCAACTTACAAAATATCTGGTAATATAAAGTTGGGAATGGATTTATTTTGGCCTTTTTCATGGAAGTCATGGATCAGTAGAGTGATGGACCTCGTTGTCCTATTCTGATTGCATCCACACTTAGGAAGAAAAGACATTAACACTGATGGCACACTTTGTCTCCATTTTAGTCATTCAATGACTCTAGTTTATTCATATGTAGGGCAAATCTTCTTCAAAACCTTCTTCTAAAACTGTCTCCCAGACATATAAAGAAGGCTGCACACTATATTTTAGGTCATTAAATTCACAATTAGTATTAACAATAATTCCTGGTGGCATTTCAAATTAGAAATAGAACTTTGAATTATAATGTGTGTGATAGATGCTTAACTTGGATGTAATGTGTTGTACTGTAAAGTAAACCAAAATAAATAAATTCTGCATACACAAATCAAAAATAACCCCATGTAAGTTCTGGTAGAATTCTGCATTGAAACCATCTGGTCCTGGGCTTTTTTTTGGTAGGGAGGTTTTTGATAACAGCTTCTAATTCTTTGTGACTAACAGGTCTATTTAGATTGTGCACCTGGTCCTGGTCTAACTTTGGTATATGATATTTATCTTAAAAAGTGGCCATTTCTTTTACATTTTCCAGTTTGGTGGCATACAGCCTTTTGTAGTAAGATATAATTATTCTCTGAATTTCCTCTATGTCTGTGGTTATGTCCCCCTTTTCATTTCTGATCTTATTAATTTGCATATTCTCTCTGCCGTTTGATCAATTTGGGTAAGGGTTTATCAATCTTGTTGATTTTCTCCATGAACCAGCTTTTTGTTTCATTGATTCTTTGGATTGTTTTCTGTGTTTATTTTGCTGTTTTCAGCCCTCAGTTTGATTATTTCCAGTCTTCTACTCCTCCTAGGTGAGTCTGCTTCTTGTTTTTCTAGAGCTTTCAGGTGGGCTGTTAAGTCTCCAATGTGTGCTTTTTCTGTTTTCTTTAAGTGGGCACTTAGTGCTATGAACTTTCCTCTTAGGACTGCTTTCATAGTGTTCCATAAGTTTGAACATGTTGTTTCTTTATTTTCATTTAATTCAAGGGAGACTTTAATTTCTTTCTTTGTTTCTTCCTTTATCCAGGTATGGTTCAGTAGTTGACTGTTCAGTTTCCATGAGTTTGTGGGCTTTCTGGGGGTAGCATTGTTGTTGAATTCTAACTTTAATCCATGGTGATCTGATAAGACACAGGTGGTTACTAATATTTTTTTGTAACTGTGGAAGTTTGCTTTGTTACCGAGTATGTGGTCGATTTTTGAGAAGGTTCCATGAGCTGCAGAGAAGAAGGTATATTCTTTCCTATTTGGGTGGAATGTTCTATAGATGTCTGCTAAGTCCATTTGATTCATTACCTCCACTAATTTTTTTTATTTCTCTGTTAGGTTTCTGTCTGATTGACCTGTCCATTGGTGAAAGAGGAGTGTTGAAGTCTCCTACTATTAGTGTGTGCGGTTGGATGGCTGCCTTGAGTTTTAGTAATGTTTCTTTTACATACTCGGGTGCTTTTATATTAGGGGCATAGATATTCAGAATTGAGACTTCATCCTGATGAATTGTTCCTGTTATGAGTATAAAATATCCCTTTCCATCTCTTCTGATTGATTTAAGTTTGAAGTCAACTTTTTTTAGAAATTAGTATGGCCACACCTGTTTGTTTCTTAGGTCATTTGCTTGATAAGCCTTTTCCCAGCCCTTTACTCTGAGTAGGTGCTTGTCTTTGTGGTTGAGGTGTGTTTCTTGTAAACAGAAGAATATTGGATCCTGTTTTTGTATCCAATCCCCTGTGCCTTTTTATAGGTGAGTTGAGTCCATTGACATTAAGTGATATTAATGACCAGTGGTTGTTAACTCCGGTCACTTCTTTAGTAGTAGAGTTTGTGTGTTTCCCTTCTTTGAGTTGTGCTGGTGAAGGGTCTCTAGATGTCTGAGTTATTTTGGTCATTGTTGGACTCCTTGGTTAGTGATTTTCCTTCTATTACTTTCTGTAAGGCTGAATTTGTGGCTACGTATTGTTTAAATTTGTTTTTATCCTGGAAAATTTTGTTTTCTCCATTTATAGTGAACGAAAGCTTGGCTGGGTATAGTAGTCTGGGCTTGCATCCATTGTCTCTTAGTTTCTGCAGTACCTCTATCCAGGATCTTCTGCCTTTCATGGTTTTCATAGAGAAGTCAGGTGTAAGTCTCATAGGTTTACCTTTATAAGTAACTTAGCCTTTTTCCTTTGCAGCTCTTAATATTCTTTCTTTATTCTGTATGTTTGTGTTTTGATTATTATATGGCGAGGGATTTTTTTTTTTTGATCCAGTCTATTCGGTGTTCTGTATGCCTCTTGAACCTTCATAGGTATATCTTTCTTTAGGTTGGGAAAGTTTTCTTCTATAATTTTATTTAAATATATTTTCTGGACTGTTGAGCTGCACTTTTTCTCCTTTTTCTCCTATTATTCTTAGGTTTGGTCTTTTTATTGTGTCCCATATTTCCTGAATGTTTTGTGATAAGAGTTTGTTGGACTTCCTGTTTTCTTTGATGAGTGTGTTTATTTTCTTTATGTTATCTTCAGAATCTGAGATTCTTTCTTCTATATCTTATATTCTGTTGGTTATGCTTGTTTCTGTAGTCTCTATTCATTTACCTAGATTTTCCATGTCCAGCCGGCCCTCTGTTTGTGTTTTCTTCTTGTCCCCATTTCAGTTTTCAAGTTTTGAACTGTTTCCATTATCTGTTTGATTGTTCTACCTTGGTTTCCTAGGGTATCATTCACTGATTTATTCAATTCTTCAAACTTTCTGTTATACTTCTCATCCATTTCTATAAGGGCATTTTTTACATGCTGTTTAAGGGCGTCAATCACTTTCATAAATTCAATTTTTTCTACTTCTTCTTGATTAAGGTTTTCATGTCCTCCTGTTGTGAGGTCGCTGGTTTCTGGTGGTTTCATGTTGTTTTTCAGATTGTTGGGTGAGTTCTTGCATTGGTCCCTGCCCATCTCTTCCTCTGAATGCTCCCCTATGGATCTTCTTTTACAGGATCAGGTCTCCTTGCCCACTGATGTACCTTCCCATTGATGGCACTCCCCAGTGATGCCTCTCCTTGTGCTGAGATCAGATCTCTGTGCTGGTTGGGTAGCTCATAAACAAAGCGCCTACCTTGCTTGCTGCAGGCAGGCTATTGAAACAAAGGAGCTCCAGCCAGCTATGTTGCCCTTGGTATTAGGCCCCAGTGCCCCAAAGAGGGAAGGGAGGCAGAAAGGGGGAGGGTTCTGGATGCATGCTGGGTGGGATAGGAAGAGAGAGGCAGTATGCTGGGTGTATAGGCCCAGCAGGAAGCTCAGGAAGTATAGGGAGGATGAGGAACGTCTGAGTTCCCTGTCCAGGGCTGCTGCCGCCGGTCCAAAACTCACCCCAATCTTATGTGCTCCTCCTGTGCAGTGACAAAGAGATCAGAAAATGGTATGGTATCCCCAGGAACAGGAATTACAGATGGTCAACCACTACTTTGTTGCTAATAGAAACCAAACTTGGGTTACTGTAAGAAGACCAAGTTTTTTAAGGTACTATCTTTCCAACCCCAGTATATTTTTATTAAAAAAAAACAAATAAAGTAAATAAACAAACATAAAACAAAAGGACTCAAAACTAAGACAAATACATTTTTCAAAAGTTTTAAAAAGCTATGTTGATACCTATGGTTGTTTGAATGAGAATATCCCACACAGATTAGATGGTTGAATACCTGGTCCCCAGTTGACAGTGCAATTTGGGTAGGCTTAGGATGTGTGCCCTTGTTGGTAAAGGTATGTCTCTGGATGTGAGCTTTGATAGTTTAAACGTTTGAGATATTTCTAAGTCACTTTCTCTTCCTCAGGTTTGCATTTCTAGATTTGGATCCTGAGCATTCTGTACCATCTACCATGCTGCCACTTGTATATCATGATGTACTCTCATCCCTCTATAATCATAAGTCCTTCTTTCTCTAACTCACTTCAGTCATGGTGTTTTATCACAGCAATAGAAAAGTAGCTAATACAGCTCCTGTTTGGAAATATTACATTAAAGGGCTTAGAACTACATTATCAGTTTCCTGAAGGGGAAATTGAATGGTCCAGATTGATAAAGCCCTCAATTTTGCTAAAATTCTCTGATAATCTAAATATCTGAAAGTATGAGATGCAGGAAAAACTTCTGCCCCTATGGACAGTTATACTTATATTTATATTGATAGAAGTTTCCTCAGAATGACTTACTCATAAGCTTGACTGTTATATAAATGACTTTGTCCAAAGTTGTCATATGCCCACATAGTCTCTGATATTTCCATATACTTAATCCACAATTCTCAGCTTTTATACTATATTTTTTTGTCCTTTTACCATTTCTCTGTACCAAAATCTCAATCTAGATTCACATAACTAGGATGCACTGATGCCTTTGGCTGTAGATCTCTAAAGATCAGAAGAATCAGATAGGTTCTTTTAATTCTATTCTATGACTTGGGACCATATTTTAAAACATAGTCCCATTGTATTACAATGATCTCTTTCTATTTTTTTACTGAGTTTTCAAGCTTCTTATCCTGAATATTAATAATAGGCAATTGCTATAGGCTTCTTTCTCGTTAAGGTGTTCCCGTGTCATTTATACACAGTTCCACCATGCATTGAAATTACGAGTATCTCAATGAGAAGGAATAAATTTTAGCAATGTGAAGGAAAAGAATTTCTTGAACAGCATTCTGATATGAAGCTGAAGAAATGAAATAGCTCTGTCATTTTCTTTCAAATCTCTAAAAGAACTGGAGAATTTTTTTGGCACCAAGAGTCATTATAATTGTCATTTCTTTTATACTGAGATACTAGTTATAGGGATCGAATTCAGAACTTACTTGTCAAAAGTCTTAGAAAATTTTTCTTCTTGATGCCACCATATTCAAAGTGTCACTTACACTGAGCAAGGACCTCTGTGTTCAGTATCACAGTTAATTCTTTTCAGAATCTGATAATTTAAGATGGGGTTGCTTTGAAAATTTCTATTTTAATAGCAAATATGAGTAGACAGTGAAATAGGATAGCACCTACTTAAGTACAGAGTATTCAATATAAGTATTTTTTAAAACTACAGAGGTAAAATGAAATATGGGCATGAAAGTTTCAATAACTATAAGTGGCAGCATTTAGCAATTGAGAATAGGTTAGAGAGGAATGGAGAATTAGTTCTACTTGGAAACTTTGATAAAGATGAATCTGAGATACTGAGTCTCAGACACATACGACCCACATACATCTTATGTCCAAGAAATTTGGAGAATACATTAAGAATTGAGGCCCAAAGTTCTCAAGAGATAGAATTTTGAGTTATTGCCTCTGCAAGAAAGTTTCTAAAATTTTTCCCTCATAAAATATCATGATATATAAGAACTTTACCAAACAAATTCTTCAGTGATAATTCCCCATGAGATTCTACAATGAACAGAAAATAACACTGGTTATTTTAAACAGAGATAAGCAAATTTCAAATGTTTCTTTTACATATTAGACCTGAGTTTTTTAATTTTTTAATTTCTATGTGAGTTTTTCTCACCTTATTTTTGGTGAAATGATTCATTTCTATCTAGCACTTAAAATTATAACCAAAATTATCAAGAATCAGGGTGTTTCTCTATGTCAACTCCTATTGAATACATAAGGCAAAATTCTCAGAAGGATAAAGCAAGGGAGATAAAAAGGCTGAAATTAGAGCATAGGTCAGTTTAACTAATAAGGAGTTTGATAGAAGATAAGCACATCTGTCAATATTCATATCTCTAGTTATACCATCTATATCTGTAGAGGGAGCTGCAGGCTGCGTTCCTGCCACTGGCTCCCGGCCCACCTGGTTAGCTTATGCCCTGAAATAACAACACACAAATTGTATTCATTTAAACACTGCTTGACCCACTAGCTCTAGCCTCTAATTGGCTAATTCTCATATTTTGACTAACCCATTTCTAATAATCTGTGTAGCACCAGTCTTACTGAGAAAGAGTCAGCATGTCTGACCTGGCGGCTGGCTTCATCACATCTGCCCTCGAGAGCAGAGGCATGGCGTCTGTCTGAGGCGTCTTACCTCACTTCCTCTTCCTCCCAGCATTCTGTTCTGTTTACTCTACCCACCTATGTTCTAACCTATCAAGCCAACCAGTTTCTTTATTAATTAACCAATGACCTTCCTCCATCATATATCTATACCCTGAAAATTTCCCTTCCAAATGAAAGATGTAGAAATTAAAAATGATGGACATACATGGACTATACTATTCTTCATAGTGTATGTAGATTTGGTACTTGATTTACCTGAGCATGTATGTTGATTCCTCTGGTTGTAATAAATAAATAGAAATAAATGCTAAGTGTTGGTGTTAATAGCTAGTTTGTGCACAATGATATATGTCAGTTAGGATTTGTCCAAAGATAACCAAATTGTAAGGGGTAAACAGATTTATCTTAGTTGTCATATCATCAGCCTGTATGATTTAATGTTCAAGAATATTTTTTCCTTCTAGAAACTGGAGTATGAAACTGTCTCAGATATGATTTCTCTTCACTGTGATGTAATACAGTGTAATACAGCTAACACAATTACCAGACTAATCAGAAAATCATCATAGTGCCACTGGTAAATTCATAGGAGGAAATGTATCCTCATGGTTCACATTCTGTTGTCTTGTAAATTATCATTTCTTCTAAGCTAAATCTTTATATTACTACAATCTTAGTCATATAATATTTAGCATGCATCATGTTAGAAAAAACATTAAAGGTACAAGGCTGCTGGATTCATATTTTCTAATTATAGAAGTATTGTGAAATGAGTGTGGATTTATAATATAGCACGTTGATCAAAGCTTGCACAATGGTCTTTTTTTATACATCTCAGAAGATATACACAGTCAGTATATGATGAGGCTTTTGTAGGTTCACATGAAGGAAAACTTCCTCTTTGTCATTCATTAAGTCTTCAGAGAATAAAATGGAGGAAAGGGCAATCATTCTTAAGTATCTACATACCAAGCGAGACCTGGGGATATTGTACACATGTATCTTTAAAACTAACTAATGGGTGTCTTTTAAATCATGTTCTCGAGCACTAGACTCCATGATTTTAAGTGTGTGATTTGAACTGCATTTCCAGGTTGCTTTCTTCATTTTAATATACAGATAAATAGCAGACTAGAAGAAGTTAATATAGACCACCTTCCACTGAGTTTGCAATAGCTTAATTATTTTCTTATGATTATACTGAACACCAAAGTCTATGAAACATAATTGAAGGCATAAGCCATGAACAATGCCACACTAGTTTGGAATTATGATTAATAGGGTAGTATTTATTTAAAGAGGAAAAAACTTACAGATCACCATCCCAGACAACAGCCCTCTGCGCAACCAGGAAGGGAGTCTAGTCACCGGCGGAGCGGGAAGTGAAGAGAGCGAGCCGAAGGAAGTAGAAGCTTTTTGAAGGAAGAGAAACCACGCCCCAATGGGCTGGTATCTCAGCAGCTATTGGTTGGAGGGGCGGAAAGACCTCCCGCAACACCTCCCCCTTTTGTTTAAGTAAGAGAGTTCTAAACCTACTACGGAATTATATACAATAAGTACAAATATCCTATTCTAACTAGCTTAGGACTTGTATAATAAATAACTTGGCCAAGTAATGAGAGAAAAGTAACTACAATTATATAGTCTTCAACCCCATCGAAGATCTGAGAAGGGAAATAATGTTACCTAGGTAATTAGGAAGTTCAGTAAAACAACTTCCAAAACATGTAACAAATCACAGAGACAACTAGCTACCTGGGCAATCACCCAAAGTCATGTTTGCAGCGTTGAAGCAACCAACTTTGGCTAAGGCCTAACATAACTGACATACCATTTTCAAAGGCAAGCAACTTTTCAAAACTATCTTACCCTGTCTTGGCTGGATATGACAGTCCTGTTTTATCCATTGATGCACGCTCTGTATCTCTGTCAGTGGTTGAGGTATGGGCATTTCTTTGCCCCAAGGCCAGTTCTGCCGAAAAGAAAGGCTCCAGGTGGAGTGTCTTTGGTGCTCAACATTCTCTCGGGAATAGAGCAGTGTTGCCAGGAGCAATTGTGTCTCACTACCACAAAACTCTGAGTTAGATTAAAGGCCATTTTCTACAGCTCTTTGAAGAGGTTGAAGATCATCTATCTATACTGAGTATAATCTCTATATATCTAAATAACCTGATTAGTCTAATTATAAATGGCAAACTTAGATGACTATTAATCTATATAATTCTCAATATCTATCTAACTTAAAGACTAAGACAATAAACATCTGTGTAACAAATGAGGATAATGACCTCCAAATATAAACAATGTACAAATATACATTGCAATATGGTAAATATATATCAATACACAAACAATATATAAGTATCTTAATCAGAGGTAGAAATGTACACTGCAATATGGTAAATATATACAATATATATTGATACAATATATGTCAATACATAAAAATATTTTAAACAGAGGTAGAAACATGCATGCATACAATAGTCAATATAGTTTAACTTTGTATCAATATACAAGAATCAATACCAATATATTTGTCTAAAAATTGTAGCTCACAATTACAAATCTATTATCCCATCATCCCTCTTTTATTTTTTATTTTTTTTTCAAATTGATCCCTGAGCTTATAAAATTCCTCCCCCAACCTCCCAACCCCTAAATGATGTCCCTAAACCCAGGGGCAAACTTTACTGAGAGAGGGGACGTCGTCCTCTAGAATTACTTCTAGCTGTCGTTTTGGGTGGGCTGCTGTCTAGGGGTCGTAATCCACCCGGCAATCTGGTTACTCCAGGGTCTTGGAGGGGTGCTACCTGGAAGGACATGAGCTAGAAAAGAAGAAGGAGACCATGCTAAGTTTGTCACGGCCTCCGTTTATTAGGGACAGGGTTGTAGCATATATAGCCCCTGGATGAGGGCTTGGGGGGCAGGGCATAGGAGCACGGAATCTGGCCGTGTGGTCCCGGTCATGTACTGTCAGGTAGGCCAAGAAGTCAGGAGTTGCCACACCTAGTTCCCTGGATAGCTGGAATTTAAGGCAGTTCCGCTAACAGATTAGGTTCGCTAACAATTAGCGAATAGCTAATTGGGTGTGGGGCATGTTTTGTCAATAGAACTATTCTTGACATAATTATGGGTGTGGGGTTTCCTGCAGACTCCCCAAGGTGATGGTTCCTGTAACGATTTTTAGGGGGGAAATGGCTCCTCACAACAATATATGTCAATACATAAAAATATTTTAAACAGAGGTAGAAACATGCATGCATACAATAGTCAATATAATTTAATTTTGTATCAATACACAAGAATCAATACCAATATATTTGTCTAAAAATTGTAGCTCACAATTACAAATCTATTATCCCATCATCCCTCTTTTATTTTTTTTTCAAATTGATCCCTGAGCTTATAAAATTCCTCCCCCAACCTCCCAACCCCTAAATGATGTCCCTAAACCCAGGGGCAAACTTTACTGAGAGAGGGGATGTCGTCCTCTAGAATTACTTCTAGCTGTCATGGGGGCGACGTTCTTTCTGGGGAATCCTGTGAAAGCAAAATGATGGTTAAATTTCAAGATCAATGTCTTTTAAAATTGCAAATAGTCTCTGAGTATTTTGTGCAGGTCTGGCCAGAATGTTGTACAAGATGTGCACCATTTCAGCTAACCAAATTGGGATCGCCGTGTGCAGCTGGTACCCAAAACAGGTCTTGTAGTAGCGCTATCAGTATCATTACGTCATATCAACCAGGTAGAGTTGTTGTTGTGGGGCCCCATTTCTTCCTGGAAACTTCAAATGTCACTTCAGAAAAGACTCATTGTTTATTGTAAAAAACTTAAACATTAATCATATAGACATATATAGGCATATATATATATATATATATATATATTTAATGAAAGGCATGATAGATATATTCAATGAAAGGTATGATAGATATGAAGAAAAGCAAAGGTGTTTTCTAAACTCATATTTCTTTCTGTCCCATATCACTGCTCTTGACATGAGACAGAAACTCCAGAAACTCTGGGTTTTTCTCTTACTAACAGGCTTGGAATTGGAGAGGGACTGAGCCAGAGTCCGACTTCAAAACCAGCTCTATGAATTTAGAAATATGGTTTAATGTTTTACTTACACAACCCATTCAGTTTTCTTGATATTTCCTATTGGGCAGGTATTTTTCCATCTGTTAGTATCCAAACATCCAGGGTCCCTTGAATTTTTCAAAGGTGAGTGTTTTCCTGTGGATATAAGAACAGAATCCTGCCCCCATTCTTTTTTTTCTTACCACTTGTATGTTTTTCTTACCACTTATATGAATATCATCATTGTGGATGAGTTGTCATTTCTTTTTTCCAAGAGGTTTCTCCTCTTCAAATCGAAACTTTATTAATTTTGATGGTATCCACAATTTTTCTTCTCCTGTGAAAACAAGAGCAAAACCCCTTCCCCAACATAGCACATCTCCTGGCTTCCATTGAGAGGTCAGCACATCTTTGAAATAAATCGGTTGATTTAGTTCAGCAGACTTTTCCATTATCCAATGTCTTTCTGCTGCTGTCGTTCCTTTCTCATTAGCGTTAAGAAAATTTAAGGTTAATAAAGGATTATGTAATCTATTTCTGGGGGTATTTTCGGGCCCTTTCTGTTTGTTCAGCATATCCTTTATAGTACGATTTGATCTTTCTATAACTGCCTGACCTGTAGGATTATTTGGTATACCTGTAATGTGTTTTATATTATAATAATCAAAAAAGCGTTTCATTTTCTTAGATACATATGCTGGACCATTATCTGTCTTTATTTGTGCAGGTATGCCCGTGATGGCCATAACTTCCAATAAATGTGTGATTACTGAATCTGCCTTTTCTGAGCTCAGGGCAGTAGCCCATTGAAAACCTGAATACGTGTCTATGGTGTGGTGTACATATTTTAATTTACCAAATTCCATAAAGTGGAACATATCCATCTGCCAGATTTCATTTCTCTTAGTACCCTTTGGGTTACTCCCTGCAGGAAACAGTGTTTGATTATAGAAAGAACAAGTAGGACATCTCTTTATAATGTCCTTAGCTTGTTGCCAAGTAATGGAAAATTCTTTCTTTAGGCCTTTACTATTGACATGATGCTTTTTATGAAATTCTGAGGCCTGCAACACGCTTCCAATCAATAATTGATCAATCTCAGCATTGCCTTGTGCTAGAGGACCAGGCAGACCTGTATGGGACCGGATGTGTGTTATGTACATCGGACAAAGCCTGTTCCTGATTATGTCTTGTACCTGGATAAACAATGAAGTCAACTCTGTGTCATCTGGTATAAATTCAGCGGTTTCAATATGCAAGATAACTCTTTCTGCATATTGTGAATCTGTAACTATATTAAGAGGTTCTTTAAAATCCCTTAGCACCATAAGAATGGCATATAATTCTGCCTTCTGGACAGAATTATAAGGGCTTTGTTCCACCTTACTCAATTCATCTGACTTGTAACCTGCTTTCCCTGATTTATTTGCATCAGTATAGAACGTACGGGCTCCAGTTATTGGAGCATCACGTACAATTTTAGGAAGAATCCAAGAAGTTCTCTTTATGAGGTTAAGTCTACCACTTTTGGGATAGTTGCTATTAATTTCTCCCAAAAAATTAGCACAAGCTCTTTCCCATGGTTCATTGTCTTCCCATAACTTTTTTATTTCTTCAGTAGTAAAAGGCACTATAATTTCTGCTGGGTCTATACCTGCTAGTTGACGAAGTCTCAGCTTACCTTTTATAATTAATTCAGAGACTTTTTCCACATAAGTTTTTAATTTTTTACTCGGTTTATTAGGTATAAATATCCACTCTAGAATAATATCTTCCCTCTGCATTAGAATCCCTGTAGGAGAGATTCTGGAAGGCAATATGACTAGGATGCAGCTAAGATTTGGGTTCACCCTATCCACATGTGCTTCCTGTAATTTTTCCTCAATCATTGTCAGTTCCTTTTCTGCTTCAGCTGTCAGTTTTCTTGGACTATTCAAATCCTTATCACCATCTAAGGTTTTGTTTAAATGAACTATTAGATCAGGTGTTATCCCAACAGCTGGTCATAGACTGGAAATGTCTCCCAACAATCTTTGGAAGTCATTAAGAGTCTTTAACCGGTCTCTCCTAATTTGTGCCTTTTGCGTTTTAATTTTCTCTAACCCTATTCTGTAACCTAGGTAATTAATAGAATTTCCTCTTTGAATCTTTTCAGGGGCAATTTGTAATCCCCACCTAGGCAAGACTTTCTTTACTTCTTCAAACATCCTTTCTAAAATATCTTTATTTGAATCAGATAATAAGATGTCATCCATGTAATGATAAATTATGGACTTGGGAAATTGTTTACGAATTATTTCCAATGGCTTACTTACAAAATATTGGCACAATGTAGGACTATTGAGCATACCCTGTGGGAGGACAGTCCATTGATATCTCCTATTAGGCTGAGAATTATTATAAGTAGGCACCGTGAAGGCAAATTTTTCTCTATCCTTTTTTTGTAACGGTATAGTGAAAAAACAATCTTTCAAATCAATAACTATAAGAGGCCATCCCTTTGGTAATAGAGAAGGCAAAGGAATTCCAGATTGTAGTGGGCCCATAGGTTGAATTACTTTGTTGACAGCTCTTAGATCTGTCACCATTCTCCATTTACCAGATTTCTTTTTTTACAACAAACACAGGAGAATTCCAAGGGCTGGTTGATTCTTCAATATGGTGAGCATCTAATTGCTCTTGCACCAGCTGTTCCAATGCCTGTAATTTATCTTCAGCTAGAGGCCACTGTTTGATCCATATTGGCTTCTCAGTTAGCCATTTTAAAGGTAGGGCTGTTGGTACCTTTAAAGGTTTGGTATTTTCTATATGTTCTTGTACAGCCTGAATGGCTGGTGACCTTTTTCCATAATACCTCATCATATCTTTCCCAGAATTATGAGTTCCTGGAACTGCAGGAATGTTAATCTGGGTATTCCATTGCTGTAACAGGTCACGGCCCCATAAATTTATTGCAATATTGGCTATATATGGCCTTAGTCTTCCTATTTGCCCTTCAGGCCCTATGCATTCCACCCATCTTGTGCTTTGTTTTACACGAGATAGGGTTCCAATTCCCAGAAACTGAACATCTACCTCTTGAAGAGGCCAATTCGGATGCCAAGATTCTGGGGTAATGATACTTACATCCGCACCTGTGTCTAATAAGCCTTCAATAAAAATGCCATTTATACAGACTTTTAGCTTTGGTCTTTGGTCGTTAATAGAAGTCTGCCAAAATATACGTTTACTCTGTCCTACTGGGTTTTTTGACTCATCCTGCACACGTAATTCATCATTTAGACCAGTATTACTTTTTACAGCAGAAATTGGAGCTTTTAGATTTCTTGGTGAGGCACGTTCTCCACTGTGACTGGGAATGACTGGGCCACTGTTGGCTTCGGGGCCTGCGAGAGGCCCCTCAAGGAGTTTCCCAATGGGATCGGGTTGCCTTGTTTGTCTGTTGTTGACCTGCATTCGTTGGACCAATGACGGCCTTTACCACATCTCCTACATATACCTGAAGGCCTAGGTCTCCTATTTTTGTCATTCCCAGAGGAGATATTATTCCTAGAAATTCTGTGCCTGCAGTCCCTTTTGAGATGTCCTAATTTACCACAATTAAAACACCTGGCAGTTTGATGTCTCCTCATTGCTGTGGAAATCGCTTCTCCTACCCAAGATTCATCATTATAGCTAAACGTCTCAACATTCATCGTATGCTGAATCCATTCATCCATAGGTGCTGATCTAGACTTTAAAGGCCCAATTATCTTTTTGCATTCTATGTTTGCATTCTCAAACGCTAGAGATTCAAGAAGTATTCGTCTAGATTCCGGGTCTGGTACCCCTACGTCCAGAGCCTTAATTAATCTTTGCAAAAAGTCAATAAAGGGTTCTCTCTGTCCCTGCCTAATTCTGGTATATGATTCAACCCTTTTTGCTGGATCTTGTATCCTATTCCAAGCATTTAAAGCTGCTTGGTGACATAGATGCAGTACTTCATCGTCATAAAGAACTTGGTCCTGTGGATCAGCATATTCTCCTGCACCAAGAATTTGATCTTGGGAAACCTCGACACCTTTTGCTCTTCCTTGCTGTTCCATATGTTTGGATTCTTCTCTGAAATAAATTCCAAACATCAAGGAAGGTCCCTTATCTAAAACTGCAGACACTAACTGATGGAAATCATAGGGGGTAGCTCTAGCATTAGAAGCCCAAGTCCTTATCATTTCCTGTACATATGCATTTTGCAAGCCAAAAGTAACAATAGCCTGTTTAATTTCTTTCAGATCATTCATTGCTATTGGCATCCATCTAGCTTCTCTGACTCCCTTTGAGCCTTTAGAAGTTGACGCTTTGTCAGAATCAAGTATAGGGTATGCCGCTAAAACCCTGGGTAAGCCAGTTCTAATAGCTGGTGTTGGCTTTGTATCCTGTCCTTGTGCCTTATTACTCTGTTCACCAGTTCCAATCATTTTTTCAAGCATTTCAAGTCTTTTTATTATTTTGTTTATTATTACCTCTTTTGAATCCTGAATCTCCTGAATCTCCTGAATCTCCTGAATCTCCTGACCTGCATGAGTTCTTGAGAGTACCATAATCTTCCTAAATGATAGAATATTCAAAAGAATACTAAAACCTAGTAACCAGTAAATTAAGTTATCCTCATAGTCATATAAATTTTGCATGATTAGACCCATTGTATTGGTAGCCCAAACAGTGAAAGTCATGTTGGAAACAAAAACTGCCATATTACTTATTATCCAGCTGGCTTCGAACTCACCGAAATCCGAAATCCGCCTGTCTCTGCTTCCCGAGTGCTGGGATTAAAGGCACCACCACCGCCTGGCTGGCCTTGAACTCACCGAGATCTGCCTGCCTCTGCCTCCCAAGTGCTGGGATTAAAGGCGTATGCCACCACCACCTGGTCGGCCTCAGAGATCTGCCTCTCTGGATGTTATGGGCCTGAAGTCCAAGTGTATCTCTGACTCGGCACTGGGGCCTAAGTCACAAACTAAACAAAAAACGGCGTACACGGAACCATAAACCCAGAATCCAGGGGTAGAGAAGAATAACCCAGAAGCTGTGTATACCTCCACGTGACAGAGTCACCCTGAGGGGTTGCAGCTTCCGCACAGCTGAGGAAGGGAAGGCTTGCACCAAGCCGAACTCGCAGCTGGAAGCCTAGGGGTCCTAAAAGCCAAACGTTCGGGCGCCAGGTGAAGGCGTAAGCCACGAACAATGCCACACCAGTTATGAATTATTATTAATAGGGTAGTATTTATTTAAAGAGGAAAAACTTACAGATCACGATCCCAGACAATAGCCCTTTTCGCAATCATGAAGCGAGACTAATCGCCAGCCGAACAGGAAGTCAAGAGACCAGCGGAAGGAAATAGAAGCCTTTTGAAGGGAGAGAAACCACGCCCCAATGGGCTATTATCTCAGCAGCTATTGGTTGGAGGGGCGGGAAGACCTCCCGCAACACCTTTCTCCCTAACTAGCCTGCCTTCTATAGCCATGCCCCTGTCCCACCCCTTGGGGTTCCTATAGTCTAATAAGAGCTGCTTACGGGAACACAGGCACCTTATACCAATGAAGAAAACGTTCTCCCTCCTTTAGCAAACATTAATCTCCCTTAGATCCTCGGGTAGGGTGAGACCTCAGAAATTCCCTCATCCATCACTGAGTGCTAATGGCTCCATCTTGTATAGGTCCTGTTGCAGGTGACCAGAGCTGCTGTGAGCTCAAGGCAGGTCATGTTGGGAAACTGTGTTCCACAATGCCATCGGTTCCTCTGTCTCCTTTTGCTCTTTTTGTCCCTTCTTCCCTGATAACCCCTGGGCTTTGGAGGGGGTGATACAGGCACCCCGTATAGGGCTGACTATATGTCAACACCTTGATCAGCTATGAATCTCAGCAGTAACTGCCACCCACTGCAAAAAGACACTTTTAGAGTTAAAGTTGGCAGCCTCGCTAATCTATAGCCACAAATACGGGCACCAAAGCGGCCATCTGATAGGCACAGCATACCCACTGAGCACTGTTTGGCACATTTTTAACTCGTCAGCGCAAGCCGGCTTCACCTGGTGTAGGTGAGCATTGCCGATCTGCAGCTCTTGTGTTTGCATGCCTGCTCTGTGTTCTACAGTGGCAGACGCTGATGTGCCTGCTCTGTGTGCTACAGTGGCAGACGCTGATGTGCCTGCTCTGTGTTCTACAGTGGCAGACGCTGATATGCCCATGCTCTGTGGCATACTGTTCTCTTCTGCGGCTCCGCCTACACACGGTGACCAATCTCTCTTTAGAGGCTCTGCAGCTAGGCTCCCGAGCTTCGCTCCGGTGGGTGCCGGCTGGCTCCTGAGCTGTCATCACGGTAGCTGAGGAAGGCCCTGGAACTTACTCCTCATGGAGTGGGTTTGAGTAGAGAGACGGGCTCCTTCCATTAAGAGGAAGTCACTAGACATCCCCCAAGATGCCAGTCAGAGCCACCCTCCTTCCCTTCCACACAGCAAGGCAGAAAAGCAGCTTTAGTATCCTGTCGCGCTCCTGGTGGAGTCGGTGACAATCCCCTGAGCTTGTGTTACCAGATCCTGTTCTTATCTGTTAGCCTTTAAGCTTCTTATGAGAATACCCTTTTCTTGACACCTATTACGTCACTCAGGGACACATAAGGTGCCAGCATTAATCCCCTGACCTGGCCCCCTGCCAGCAGGAGTTTGGGCTTCCTTACCTTACCCGGAGGGGAGGAGCTGAGGTTGTGAGAGAACTTTACACAGTACCACACAGCCAAGGAAAAGAAGGTAAGATTCGAGTGCAGGACCTCTGTGGCCGAGTCTGGCTCTCTACATGAGCACGAAGGGGTGGGGACCTGGGGCCGTTTGTCGTAGCCTCTCTTCAACACTACCACAGCCTTGATCGGAACTCAGAAGAATTTGAGAGGAGGGTGGTTTTCACTGTTCCTGCTCCCACCCCAACCCTGGCAGTGTAGAGACAGTATTGTGCTTTTGCTAGTATGTTCTGGTTGTTGGATTATCTATTTTTTAATTTTAAAAATGTTATTCTATGTGTATGAGTGTTTTGCCCACATGTATGTCTGGGTGCCATTGTATGCCTGATGTCCAGGAAGGCCAAAAGAGGGAGTCAGATCCCCTGGAACTGGAGTTACAGGGTTTTTATTATTTATTTATTTATTTATTTTTTGAGACAGGATTTCTCAGTAGCTATGAAGAAAGTTAGTTCTGAACCTTGCTCTGTAGACCAGGCCGGCCTTGATCTCAAAGAGATCCGCCTGCCTCTGTCTCCTCAGTGCTGGGATTAAAGGTGTGCGCCACCACTGCCCAGCTACAGATGGGTTTGAACTGCCATGTGTGGGCTGGGAATGGAACCCGGGTCCTCTGGAAGGATAGCCAGTGCTCTTACTCACTGAGTTACTTCTCCTGCTGGTAGATGCATATTTTAAAACAACCGGACCAGCCTTCCAAGAGCTGAAGCCTTCACCATGGGAAAGGGCTTCCACCATGCTGGGCTTCCTGGGAAAACTGGAGTGGGAGCCAAGCGGGACTGGAGTAAGGCCAGCGAGGACTGATGTCTGTGTCATACCCACAGCCATGAAACTGTGGCACAAGCAGATGGCACTTCCACAGGTTTCTCCAGAGGAGAGAATTTCCCAAGAGGCATGGGCATCCATCCTGGGTTTTCAGGAGTGGTCCGGTTTCACATCTTTTGTATAAAGGTGCTGAAGTCATATGTGGGTCTCAGAGAGATAGCTTGATGACCTGAGTTTAGTCCCTGGGATTCACATAGTGAGAGAAGAGAACAGAGACCTCTGACCTTTACATGCACATGGTAGTACACGTGCACGTGTGCATGCGCGCACACACATACACACACAGACATACACAACTGTAAGAAGAAAATTGAAAATTAAGAAACTGGGTGTGATGGAACATAACTTTAATCCCAGTAGTGAGGAGGCAGAAAAGGCAGAGGCAAGCATATTTCTCTGAGTTAGAGGCCAACCTGGTCTACAGAGAAAGTTCCAGGAGAGACTTCAAAGCTACAAAGAAAAACCCTGTCTCAAAAAACAATACAAACAAAAAATAAAAGAAAGAAAGTTAAATGTGCTAGCTAGATAATGAGTCTTGTTTTTTTTTTTTTGGAGGGTTAGGGTTAGGGTTAGGGTTATTGATTCTTCAATATGGTGAGCATCTAATTGCTCTTGCACCAGCTGTTCCAATGCCTGCAATTTATCTTCAGCTAGAGGCCACTGTTTGACCCATATTGGCTTCTCAGTTAGCCATTTTAAAGGTAGGGCTGTTGGTACCTCTAAAGGTTTGGTATTTGCTATATGTTCTTGTACAGCCTGAATGGCTGGTGACCTTTTTCCATAATACCTCATCATATCTTTCCCAGAATTATGAGTTCCTGGAACTGCAGGAATATTAATGTGGGTATTCCATTGCTGTAGCAGGTCATGGCCCCATAAATTTATTGCAATATTGGCTATATATGGCCTTATTCTTCCTATTTGCCCTCTTGAAGAGGCCAATTCGGATGCCAAGATTCTGGGGTAATGATACTTACATCCGCACCAGTGTCTAATAAGCCTTCAATAAAAGTGCCATTTATACAGACTTTTAACTTTGGTCTTTGGTCGTTAATAGAAGTCTGCCAAAATATATGTTTACTCTGTCCTACTGGGTTTTTTGACTCATCCTGCACACGTAATTCATCATTTAGACCCGTATTACTTTTTACAGAAGAAATTGGAGCTTTTAATTTTCTTGGTGAGGCACGTTCTCCACTGTGACTGGGAATGACTGGGCCACTGTTGGCTTGGGGGCCTGTGAGAGGCCCCTCAAGGAGTTTCCTGACGGTTTCTGGTTGCCTTTTTTGTCTGTTGTTGACCTGCATTCGTTGGACCAATGATGGCCGTTACTGCATCTCCTACATATACCTGAAGGCCTAGGTCTCCTATTTTTGTCATTCCCAGAGGAGATATTATTCCTAGGAATTCTGTGCCTGCAATCCCTTTTCAGATGTCCTAATTTACCACAATTAAAACACCTGGCAGTTTGATGTCTCCTCATTGCTGTGGAAATCGCTTCTCCTACCCAAGATTCATCATTATAGCTAAATGTCTCAACATTCATCGTATGCTGAATCCATTCATCCATAGGTGCTGATCTAGACTTTAAAGGCCCAATTATCTTTTTGCATTCTATGTTTGCATTCTCAAACGCTAGAGATTCAAGAAGTATTCATCTAGATTCTGGGTCTGTTACCCCTATGTTCAGAGCCTTAATTAATCTTTGCAAAAAGTCAATAAAGGGTTCTCTCTGTTCCTGCCTAATTCTGGTATTTGATTCAACCCTTTTTCCTGGATCTTGTATTTTATTCCAAGCATTTAAAGCTGCTTGGTGACATAGACGCAGTACTTCATCGTCATAAAGAACTTGGTCCTGTGGATCAGCATATTCTCCTGCACCAAGAATTTGATCTTGGGAAACCTCGACACCTTTTGCTCTTCCTTGCTGTTCCATATGTTTGGATTCTTCTTTGAAATAAATTCCAAACATCAAGGAAGGTCCCTTATCTAAAACTGCAGACACTACCTGATGGAAATCATAGGGGGTAGCTCTAGCATTAGAAGCCCATGTCCTTATCATTTCCTTTACATATGCATTGTGTAAGCCAAAATTAACAATAGCCTGTTTAATTTCTTTCAGATCATTCATTGCTATTGGCATCCATCTAGCCTCTCTGACTCCCTTTGAGCCTTTAGAAGTTGACGCTTTGTCAGAATTAAGTATAGGGTATGCCACTAAAACCCTGGGTAAGCCAGTTCTAATAGCTGGTGTTGGCGTTGTATCCTTTCCTTGTGCCTTATTACTCTATTCACCAGCTCCAATCATTTCTTCAATCATTTCAAGTCCTTTTATTATTGTCTTTATTATTGCCTCTTTTGAATCCTGAATTTCCCGACCTGCATGAGTTTCTAGTAAAGATAGTATGGTTCTTGGGAGTACCATAATCTTCCTAAATGATAGAATATTCAAAAGAATACTAAAACCTAGTAACCAGTAAATTAAGTTATCCTTATAGTCATATAAATTTTGCATGATAAGACCCATTGTATTGGTAGCCCAAACAGTGAAATTCATGTTGGAAACAAAAACTGCCATATTACCTATTATCCAGCTGGCCTCGAACTCACTGAAATCTGCCTGTCTCTGCTTCCTGAGTGCTGGGATTAAAGGCGTGCACCACCACCACCTGGCCAGCCTCGAACTCACAGAGATCCACCTGCCTCTGCCTCCCGAGTGCTGGCATTAAAGGTGTATGCCACCACCGCCTTGCCAGCCTCAGAGATTGTCCTGCCTCTCTGGATATTATGGGTCTGAAGGCCGAGTGTATCTCGGACTTGGCACTGGGGCCTAAGTCACGAACTAAACAAAAAACGGCGTACACGGAACCATAAACCCAGAATACAGGGGTAGAGAAGAGTAACCCGGAAGTCGTGTATGCCTCCACGTGACAGAGTCACCCTGAGGGGTTGCAGCTTCCACAACCGGCAACCGTGTGATCTGTTTCGCACCACTTAAGAGCTGTACTTGCAAGGGAGATACTTTCTTCAGGACACAGAAGAAAGAAGGGATGGACAAACTTTTAAAATAGACAGAACCGTTTTTGAGATTTCCTGCTTTATGAAAAGTCTGCTAGATACTAGTGGCTTGTACTCTGAAGACAGATGAACCATCAGCAAAAAAGAGCTTTGGGTGATTGTCCAGGCAATGGGATGTCTCTGTCAATTCTAGAGTTTTGAAAGTTGCTTACTATGAACTTATTGTTTACTTAGGTAACATATTTTTCTGGAGTCTTTAAGGAGTTGAAGAATTTATAGTTATAGTGACAGTTTTCCTTAGATAGAATCTAAGATAAAGTATGTATAGATGTTGTAACTGTAATTCTTGATTGATAGCTGTTGTATGTAATTTTACTATGTTAAGTTAAAACCTTCCTTTGTATTTAAACAGAAAAGGGGAGGTGATGTGAGAGTTCCCTCTGTGCTGTGATTACCATTAATGAATAAAGAAACTACCTTGGCCTGTTGATAGGACAGAAATTAGGAAGGAAGGGAAAACAGAACAGAATGTTGGGAGGAAGAAGGCAGAGTCAGAGAGATCAAAGGAGTCACTGCCAGAGATTGCCAGTAAGCCACTGGCATGTGGTGATATATAGATTAATAGAAATGGCTTAAATTAAGATGTAAGAGTTAGCCAATAAGAAGCTAGAGCTAATGGGCCAAGCAGTTATTTAATTAATACAGTTTCTTTGTGCTTAGTTTGGTTATGGATGGCCAGGAAAAACAAGTGGCCTCTCCTCCCAAATCAACAGATTAAAATAAATAAAAATTTTGTTTTGATTTGTATTTCTCTGATGGTTAAGGATGTTAAGAATTTCCTTAGGCACCTTTCATCCATTTTAGATTCCTCTGTTAAGAATTCTCTGTTTATATCTGTACCCCATTTTTATTGGATTATTTGTTCTTTTGATGACCAATTTCTTGAGTTCTTTGTACACTTTGGAGATAAACCCTCTCTCTAATGTGGAATTGATGAAGATCTTTTCCCATTCTGTAGCCTGCTCTTTTGACTTGTTAACCATGTCTTTTCCTTTACAGAAGCTTTTCAGTTTTAGGAGGTCCCATTTATTAAATGTTTCTGCCAGTGTCTCTGCTACTAGGGTTATATTTAGTAAATTGTCTCCTGTACCAATGTGATCAAGTGTATTTCTCATTTTCTCTTCATTGAGGTTCAATGTGATTGGCTTTATTTTGAGGTCTTTGATTCATTTGGACTTGAGTTCTGTGAATGGTGATAGATATGGCTCTATTTTTATTCTTCTACATGTTGATATACCAGCACCATTTGTTGAATATGCTTTCTTTTTTTTTCCATTTCATATTTTTTGCTTTTTGTCAAAAGTCAGGTGTTTGTAGGTGTGTGGATAAATATCTCTGTTAAATTCAGTTCCATGGTTCTCTTGTTTGTTTTTATGCCTACACCAATCTGTATTCATTACTTTAGCTCTGTAGTAGAGTTTGAAGTCAAGTAATGCCTACAGAAATTCTATTATTGTAAAGAATTGTTTTGACTATCCTGGATTTCTTTTTTTTTTTTTTTTTACTTTTCCATATTAAGTAGAGTAATCTTCCTTTGAGGTTTGTGAAGAATTTTGCTGGGCATTGCATTGAATCTGAAATTCCATTTTACACTTGTAAGAATGGCCAAGATCAAAATCACTGATGACAACATATGCTGGAGAGTATATGGGGTTAAGGGAACAATGGCTCCATTGGTGGTGGGAGTGCAAACTGGTACAGCCATTTTTATTTTAGTATGAAATTTCCAGAAAATCAGAAACAACCTTTTGGAAGACCCAATAATACCACTTTTGGGTATATACCCAAAGATTGCTCAATTGTACCATAAGGATATGTCCTCAGCTATGCTCAAAACAGCATTGTTTGCCATAGCCAGAACCTGCAAACAATCTAAATGCCCCTCAACCAAAGAATAGATAAGGGGAATGTGGTATATTCACACAATGGTTTACTATACAACAGAAGAAAGAAAAACAATGGCATCTTGAAATTTTCCAGAAAATGAATAGATCCAGAAAATATCATATTAAATGAGGTAACCCAGACACAGAAAGATAAATATCAAATGTAATCACTCATAAGTGGCTTTTTGAACTAAAGCAAAGTAAACAAGCTTATAATTTACAATTCCAGAGAACCTAGGCAACAATGAGGACTCTAAGAGAGACATACATGGATATAATCTATATGGGGAGTAGAAAAAAACAATATCTCCTGAGTAAATTGGGAGCGCAGGGGCCATGGGAGAAGGTAGATTGGGAAGAGAGAAGAATGGGGGAGCATAGAAAAATGTATAGCTCAATAAAAACAATTTAAAAATAAACAAATGAAAAAACCATTTATCTTACTGAATCTCCATGAGTTAAAATTAAGAGTTCAAAATTAATACAAATACAAAGAACCTACAAACTCATTGAAAGTGAACAACTTTCAACAGAAGGGGTGAAAGAAAAAACAAAGAATAAAATTAAAGACTTCCTCAAACTCAATGAAAATGAATATACAACATATCCAAACTACTGGGATTCAGTGAAAGCAGTGATTAGAGAAAAGTTCATATCATTCACTAAGTGACTTCATAAAAATATTTGGAGAAAACTAACTAGCTACTTAAGAGCACACTTGGAAGCATAGAACAAAAAGAACCAATACACTCAGGTAAAGTAGATGCCAAGAAATAAACTCGGGAGTCAAATCAATAAAATAGAAACAAAGAGAGCAATACAAAAAATCAATGAACCAAAGAGTTGGTTCAACTAACAAAAACAGGAGAGACAGAATATCCAAATTAGCAAAGTCACAAAAGAAATTGGGGATTTAACAATAGATACTGAGGTAATCCATAAGATCATTAAGTTATACTTTAAAAACCTGTACTCCACAAAATTAGAAAACATAAAATACATTTACAGTTTTCTTGTCAAGAAAAACATTCCAAAATTAAATCAGCAGCAGATAAACATTTAAATAGACCTATAAACCCTAAAAGCATAGAATCAGTCATTAAAAGTCTCCCAAAGGAAAAAAAGCCCAAGACCAGATTATTTCTGCACAATAGTATTTCAAGAAAGAACTAATACCAATACTTTCCAAATTGTTCCAGGTATTAGAAAGAGTTTTATGAGGATACAGTAACCCTGTTACATGAACCACACTCAGCAGAGAAAGAGAAATACAGAACAACTTATCTTATGAACATTGATGAAAAATTCTCAAAAAAATTGGCAAACCAAATCCATGAAAACATCAAAAACTTCCCCACCATGATCAACTAGACGTCATCCTAGAGATGCATGGATTGTTCAACATAGGAAAATCTGTCAACATAATACATCACATTAGAAATAAACTAAAAGGAAAAACCACATGAACATTTCATTAGACGCTGAAAAAAGCCTTTGATAAATCCATCTCCCCCATTATGATAAACATCTTGAAGAGATCAGGGATACAAGGAACACATATAAACTTATTAAAAGCAGTATATAGAAAGCAGACTGCCAGTATCAAATTAATGTAGAATGTCAATGCAAGTTCATTAAAACCAGACTATATTTAATATTGTTTGTAAACTTCTAGTCAGAAAAATAAGACAACCCAAGGAGATCAAGAGGATACAATTTGAAAAGAAGTCAAACTTTTGATATTTGATGATAATATTGATCTACATAAGTGACTTATTCTACCATATTCTGCAAAATTCTACCAGATAACTCCTATAACTAATAAACTCACTCAGTGATATGGCTGAATACAACATACCTTTAAAACTCAGAAGCCCTCCTATATAGATACAATAAATGGACTGAAAAAGACTTGAGGGAAACAACACTTTTTGTAATAGCCACAAATAATATAAGATATCTAAATCTAACCAAACAAGTAAATGATGACCTATAACTCTAACTAAATAAGTAAAATACTTATATGACAAGAACTTTAAGTCCTTGAAGAAAGAAATTAGATAGTTTATCAGAAGATAGAAAGATCTTCCATGCTCATGAATTAATAGGATTAATATTTAAAAATGGTAATCTTACCAGAAGCAAGCCCAATGAAAATTCCAATACAATTCTTTACATACCATGAAAGAACAATACTCAACTACATATGAAAATGTAAAAAACACAAAAGAGCTAAAACAATCCAGTATAATAAAGGAACTTCCAGAGGTAACATCATCCTTGATTTCAAGCTCTACCACAGAGCTATAGTAATAAACAGCATGATATTGGCACAAAGATGGGCAGGTGCATTAATGGAATTGAATCAAAGACCCTGATGTAAATCCACACAACTATGACTTTGAAATTTTGACAATAAAGCAAAAATTATGCAGTGCATAAAAAAAGCATATTCAACAACATTTATGCTGGCACAAATGGATATTGGTATGTAGAAGAATGCAAAAGATTCATACCTATCACCTTGCACAAAAATGAAGTCCAAGTGTATCAAAGGCTTTAACAAAGATTCAGTTACACTGGCACTAATAGAAGAGAAAGTGAGAGGCAACCTTGAACACAGTGGCACAGGATATAACTTCCTAAATAAGTAGAACAAACACTGAGATGGACAGAAAATGGGACCTCTTAAAACCAATAGGCTTCTGTACGGCAAAAGACATTCTCAATAAAAAAAAGGTAGCCAGCAAAATGGAAAATTATCTTTACCAATCCCACACCTGACCTTGGGCTGAACTCAAGAAAATAGACATCAAAATACTAATAATCCAATTAAAAATTGGGTACAATTCTAAATATCAAATACTCAATGAAAGAATTTCAAATGGCCTAGCTAAACTTAAATTGTTCAACATCCTTAACTATCAGGAAAACGAAAATCAAAAATGAGCCTGAGCTATCATCTTATACCTTCCAGAATGACTAAGATTAAAAAACACTAATAACAACTTATACTGAAGGAGATGTGAAGTAAGGGGGAACAAACACTCTTCCCCTGGTTGGTGAAAGTGACAACTTGTGCAGTCAATCTAAAAACCAGTTTGAAGGTTCCCAGAAATTTGGGAATCAATCTACCTCATGACCCAGTGGCATCACTCTTGGGCATGTATACAAAGGTGCTCAAGCTTACCACAAGAAAACTTGCTCAGCTATGTTCATAAAAACTTTATTTCTAATAGCCACAACCTGGAAACAACTTATATTCCTATCAAATGATATATTCCTATCAAATGTAATAAAAGAGATCTATTAGCAGGGGACATTTTGTTGTTAGGAAGAAGCCTGGTGCCGGGGAATCTCCCTGGAATCTACAAGGATGACCTCAGCTAAGACTCCAAGTTGGGTGCCTGAACTGATTATTTACTGTGATCACATTGGTGACTGACTACCCTAATTGCCATCATTGGACCTTCTTTTAATAATAGATGGAAACGAATACAGAGATACACAGTCAAGTACTGGGCTAAACTCTGGCAATCCCGTTGAAGAGAAAGAGAAACAATTTTATTAGCCAGCGTGGGGGGTTCAAGCTCATCACAAACTAACTGATAGAAACGACTATCCTGGCCACATTGGAGCTCATAGACCCTGAGAGAACAGAGTTCATAGACTATGTTATGGGAAGTCTTTCTGTCTATGTGTCACTTTTATTGGTTAATGAATAAATCTGTTTTGGCCAGAAGCTTAGCAGAAATATAACTATGTGGAAAAACTAAACTGAATGCTGGGAGAAAGAAGGCAGAGTTGGAGAGAAGCCATGGAACCAACAGAGGAGAAAGATGCAAGAACCAAGCCACAGCAAGAACCTTGCAGGTAGGCCACAAGCCTCATGGTAAAACATAAAATAATAGAGAGATTAATATTAGATATAAGAGTTAGCTAGAAATAAGCTTAACATACTGGCCAAAATTATTTTAATTAATACAGATTTCTGTGTTATTATTTTGAGAGTCTGTGTTGCCAGGAAATGAACAAGTGACTACTGTCAACATGTCTCTAATGTGGGAGCTGGCTTTTGGGAATCTATTCCCCATACTGCGTTGCCTTGCCAAGTCTCAAAAAAAAGTGAGAAGATTAACCTACCTCAACTTGATATGTCATGCTTTGTTGACACATTTGGGAAGTCTGCCCTTTTCTAAACAACAAGAGAAGATCAGTGTATGAAGGCAGGGAAGAGAGGAGATATGATGACAGGACAGGGGGATAGGATCTTTAGTCAGTATGTAAAATAAATAAAAAAATTAAATAACAAAACTAAATGTGTTATCTATATAATAAAAATTACATATGTAAAACATGTAGTCTTTTATTTAAGTCCATATAAAAATAATATAAAGTATATCTCTTAATTTTTCTCTTTTTATCTTTGTGACCTTGAGACCATTTCTAGTGTTGCGTCTTTCCTACGGGAGAAGGTTCTCTATCTTGTATAAGTCTTATTTCTGTAATTTTAAGATTATAGCATATAATTAATATTTGATTTCCAAATGTAATTAAAATGTTTGTCCCATAAAAATAAATTATATCTCATTATGACATTTCTTATCACTTTCATCAACTTTTGTACAATATATTCATTATACTATTAGTGCATTTTAACTTCATTTGTGTTAGAAATATATATAACTCAGTTGGTAGATAACTCACTAGCATACCCGAGTCTTTGACTTTAATTGTAACACATTTAAAATGTAATAACAAAGTTAAATTCAAATAATTTAATTTGTTTTAGCTAACAATGGAAGCAAATTTATACTGGGGAAGAAGATTTATTTTGTTTTATAATTTATAGTCCATCATAAAAAGTAGTTGGTAGAAAGAACCACTGTAGGAAGCAAAAATTGAAGCAGAAAACACAAAAGAACACGGAATGCTTTTTTGCTACTCCTGACTGGCTTAGACTGGTTTCGCATACAAACCACTACCAACCTTATCACTACAGTGGGTCCAAACCAATCACATTAATAATTTGCAATTATATTTCTCACAGAATTATCTAGAGGCAATTTGCTAAAGTTAGTTCTTTTATTGAGATTCTCTCTTACAAGAAGACTCCAAAATGTGCCAAGTTGCCAGAAAATTAATGAAAACAATTTCATTCTTTATTTTTTATAGTGTTATTTTTAGTATACAGAAAAATATTTTATGGCTACCTGAGGACAGGCAGAAACACAGTGTAATTTAGGAGAGTCTAGAGGACATTATGTGATTCTCTTGAAGAAAAAAAACAAAAAAATATAATGAAATTAACAAAAATCATTACACTATATATGTACAGAAAATTGGAGAATGAGAGTCTACAAACTATAAAGAAAACATTCTGAATGTGTAGTCTTAGGCACTGACAATGAAAAAGGAATAGGTCTCATCAGTATGTTAATAAAATTTTTAAGACAACTATAATACAAAAGAGTTCAGAGCCAAACAACGAAAAAAAATATACAGAAGGAAACTAAATTGTATACTTAGGATCTACCAATAAAAAGTTTATTAAATTTGTATGTGATTGAGGTTCATGAGCAAAATTTCTTCCAACACTGAAAGGATGCAAATACTAATTCAATCTCAGAATGGATAATACACACATATGTTTTGCTAAAAAAAAAATGGTAGGTACTCTTAATTATTTGGCTTCTACAGAATGCTCTAGAAAACTTCTTGTCTAGATGAGTTAAATTTATGTCTGACTTTTTAATTAAAGCTTTACTTTTAATTCTATGGAGAAAAATATAAGCTCGACTTTGTTATGTTTAAAGATTTAAAAAAAATTTTGATGCATTAAATTTGTAACTATTTTGTATTAGTGAATTGTTAGACATACAGTCCTCCACCCTGCTAGAATTTACTATTCATATAAAGTATATGACTGAATCAGCATAACTACTTTCTAAAGTAATAGTTTTGAAAGTTATTGACATTTGGACAATTGTCATAAATTTGAATATTTATTTGCACTCCTTGATCAAACATTTTTCAAAATGTTATCATGTAACATTCGTTTCCTACCCAAAAGTAAGTCAAATAAATTATAGATAAATGTGCAATTATTGATACCTAACACCTTATTTCAATACTGTAATTATAAGATATCAGTTACACACCCCAGCCTGTTTTCCTCATAGCTCACGGGCACCCTGGAACACAGATTGCCCCAATACTGAGGGGAGCTGGGAGTCTATCCACCAAACCACACTGTCCCCAATCCTGTCTATTCACCTGTGAGCTTCTTGGAACCATGAAACACAGCTTGCTACAAAACTGAGGGACCTACGAGACAGTCACAGCAAGGATTGGACCAAGATGTCAAGACACGGCCAGCCTCATTTGAAGGAAGAGATGGTAATATATTCTTCAAGACTAACTACTATTGGCTAAGCAAATCAGTTATTTAGATGCTTCTTGAATTAAGGTAGTATTTGCTCTCTCCCTCTCTCTCTCTCCCTCCCTTTCTTTTTATGTGTCTCCATCTGTGTGTGTGTGAAGTGTTTTGCTGTCTCTCTCTGTATGTCTGCCTGTCTCTCTGTCCCTACCTTTCTCTGACTTACTCTCTTTCTCCCCCCACCATGTGTGTGTGTGTGTGTGTGTGTGTGTGTGTGTGTGTCTGTGTGTCTGTGTTATTAAAACTGTATAACCCCAGGTCATTCAAATACATTAAAAATTGAAAATTCATTTTTCATTTAGGTTACCATCTTTCATTGGCTAGTTCTAGAAACAACTTATGAGATCAGACATACAAACTTTATGATATATATATATATATATATATATATATATATATATATATCAAACTTAAATAATCAGGATGTTCAGGATGTGTTGTATGACGGGGCATGCTAAAGGAAACTTAAACTTTTGGAGATAATAGTATTTGCTTATTAGTGTTAAACTAAATACAATTGAATGATATTTTGGTACACTGAAAGTATGTTTTTGAGATTCATTTTTAATAAAAAAATAAAACTCTAGCTGGGCAGTTGTGGCGCATGCCTTTAATTCCAGCATTCAACAGGCAGAGGTAGGCAGATTTCTGTGAGTTTGAGGTCAGCTTGGTTTATGAGAGCTAGTTTCAGGAAGGCTGCAAAGCTACAGAGAAACCCTGTTTCAAAAAACCATAAAAAATAAACAAATAAATAAATAGATAAATAAATAAATAAAGCCCCCAAATTATATGAACTGTAATAGATCAGAGATAAATTATACTGGACTAAAATGTAACTTTTAAGAACATATCAGATCCAGCATAAAATGTTCTTTATTACCGTCAGATAAATTTAAAATAAATCATATATTGAAATATTTTATATTTACAATACTTCATTTTCTTTTTGCTTTATGATACTAAATATAGTCTAAACTCAGGGCATCTTGCCTGTTAGTCAAGTACTCTTACACTAAGCCACATTCCTCACACTGTAATTAACTTAATAAAGTTTTTTATACACTGAAAATCATTTTGTAGTTATTTAATGTTTTAATTGCTCTTAAAATTTTCTGGAAACTACACATAACAGAATTCTAGGAGAAATCCTCTACTGCCATTTTTTAAAGGAATAGCTGAGAAAAAAATCAAACAAGCAGAAAGATCAACACAATCCACATTTACAACAGAATTTAATCTGGTCTGGAAACCCGTCTATAAAGATACAAAAGTATAGATGTGATAGCCAGGATCAGATCTATACTATCTGAAGTTCTGGGACTGTTTCCTGTAATAAATTTTGGATTTTTAAGTTTACTGTGTTTATAGTTTAACCTCAGTAACAAATATTAGATTTTAGTTGATCACTAGATGGCAGTAGAGGTGCATATCTGAGACACTCAAGGTAGCAGGATACACATGCAAGATGATCAATATTTGACTTCTTTACTTCAAAGGTTAGCTACAAGAAGCACACTTCCTATCACAAGAAGTCAAAACAGAGTTTAAGTAAAATAAAAAGCCCTTCTTCAATAATATAGTAAGAACTTTTTTATCAATATACACAGATTTAGTACCTTTCTATTTAAAATGACAAAGAAAAAGAAAAGTGGAGACCAGATTTTTTAAAGCATGAAAGAGAAGAAGCATCTCCCTTTATCTTTTCTCTATCACACATTCACACATATATACACACACATGCACACACACAATTCAGCAGCATGTTACATGCTGGTTGATGATCTCCTAGTAATTTTGTAGAAAATATAATAATAACATGAGCTTTGCATGTGTCTCAATTAGTACATTGAAAGGAAAACAGGTAGAGGAACAGTTGTAGTGATTTTAGTAGCTATGAATCACTTGGCTTTCTTCTGTTCTTTATTGAAATAGATATTTTTCTCAAATAATATATCCAGATTATGATTTTCCTTAATGTATTCTTCTCAGCTCCTTATCAGCCCTCCCCGAGTCCAGATCCACTCATTTACTTTCTCTCATTAGAAAACAAACAGTCAACCTCAAGACCCAGCATTACCTCTCCTGGGCTTATACTGAAAGGATAATCAATCTTACCACAAAGAACTAAATTCATAGCAATATTGTTCACTATAACTAGAACCTGCAAAAACCTAGATGCCCCTCAATGGAAGAATGAATAGAGAAAACAGGGTGCACTTATGCAATGGAAAGTTCTTCAGCTGTGAAAAACAATGACATCATCAAATTTGTAAGCAAATGAATACAGCTAGGAAAAAACATCCTGAACAGGGTAACCCAGAGAGATAAACATGGTATGAACTCACTGATAAATGAATGGTAGATGTAAAATAAAGGATAATCGACTACAATCCACAGCTCTAGAGAAGCTAGGTAACAAGGAGGACCCTTAGAGGAATACATGGATATCCCTGGGAAAGGTAAATAGATGATATCTTCCCAGTAAACTTGGGGTGAGGTGTAAGTGGGAAGACACAGGAGATGAGAACATGAGGAAACTGGATGGTGGATTTGGGAGAGGGATGGAGTGGGACAGCAATGAAAGAGATATCTTGGTAGAGGGAGACATTGTGAGGTTAGGGAGAAACCTGGTCCTAGTGAAATTCTCTAAAATCCCCAAGGATGACACAAGCTAATACTCCTAGTCATAGTGGAGAAACTGCCTGAACTGGCCTACCCCTGTAATCAGATTGGTGACTACCATAACTATCATCATAGCACCTTTATCCAGTAACTGATGGAAGCAGATAAAGAGATCCATAATCAAGGACCACACTGAACTTCTGAAATCCAGTCCAAGAGAGGGAGCAGGGATTATATGAACAAAGGACATCGATATCATGAAGAGGAAGCCAACAGAGATAGCTGACTGGAGCTTGTGGGACCTGACAAACTGGACTGACAGCTGGGAGGCTGCATGGGAATGAACTAGGTTCTCTGAATGGAGTGACAGCTGTCTAGCTTGATCTGTTTTGTGTACCTGTGGCAGTAGAACCAGGAACAATCCCTGATGCATGAGCTTGATATTTGGATCCCATTCCCTATTCATGCTTTTCTCAGCCTTGATTGGGTGGGAGGAACGGCTGGGTATGTTTCAACTTAATGTGCCAGATTTTGTTGAATCCCTGTAGGAGTGGAGAGTGGGGTAAGGGAGGGAGGGGAAACTGTGGGTGATATGCAAAAATAATAAAAAAATGAAAATGAACATGATAATAAAATATAATACAACCAACAAAGCAATTGAGGAAGAATTTTAGTTATCCTACCTTCTTCCATGGGTGAAGTGGCCTATGGTTTTCCTGCTAGATCTGAAATATAGCAATGAGTGCAGGAAGAGAGGTTAAGAGAGAAATGTCTGTCATCTCCCTGGTCTCAGTAGGTACTCTGCTGCCATTTGTTTTTTTTTTCTGTAAAGATTGTTGAGTTAGTGCTCAACCATCAAGTGAAAAATTTTTTGTGGCACAATGAATTGGGGCTGAATGTGACAGAGATGATGATAACTTGGAAATACTATTCTGTAACTCAGACCATGCCAAATACAGAATCATGAGTGGAACTTGGGGTGAAAGTGGCTTTATTTTGATGAGTCAGCGTTATTTGAAATCATTCTTTTTTTATGTTCAAATCAAAGTTAACTATTGGTTATAATGTAAGTGAGATTTCTGCTATCTTCATAGTGTCTTCTTAATTAACCTTCAAAATAATCATATTGGAGTGATTATTCTTAAAATACCCATTTGTAAGGCAAGAATATCTTTCATTTGAAATCTAGACTTTATAATGGTAATTTGGTGTCAGGACCATTTGTGTAAATTTTATAAACTACAGGAAAAGAGATTCATAACTGTATGCTAGAGATCAGGCATACTTCTCACAGTGGAAATCAAAATTATAATAAATTCTTTCTCAAAAAGGTGACATGAGGATTAGGAATTTAAAATAAAGTTATATTGAAAGATATGTTTTGAACACATAGACAAGAAATTTTAAAATATAAAACTATAAACAATCTAAGGTAAAATTAAAATTAGGAATTAGAAAATTGATATGGGAGTATGCTTTTGTATACTATAAAGACTTGTCACTTTTGTTGGTTTAATAAAATACTGATTGGCCAGTAGCAAAGCGGAAAGTATAGTTTAGCCTACCAGAGTAAGAGAATTCTGGGAAGAGGAAAGGGAGAAACATAGAGGAAAGAGAGACATAGAGGAAACAAGATAAGAATACCTAACTGAGAAAAAGTACCAAGTCAAGTAGCTAAACATAAACAAGAATTATGGGTAAATGTATGTTGCAAAAGCTTGTTAATAATAAGTCTGTGCTAACAGATCAAAACAGTTTATAATTATTATAAGCCTCTGTATTTCTATTTGGGACTGAATGGCTGCAGGATCAGGCAGGATAGAAACTTCTGCCTACAATTGTTGCCCAAATATTTGACAAGAATTTTTGCATAAAAACTGAAAAAGATTAAAAAAATATTCATGACAGACAAGAAGAGTCAAACATAGCTTCTTCATAACCATCTTTTTGTTTGATGCTCTCTTGTTTGTTAGAGGCAAGCAGAGGCATACCTCCTTTAAAAGGGGCAGCCTGACTCAGTATTAGTTGCAAAACCCTCACAACTCTTTTAAGAGTTGCTGCCACCAGGCCCTTAAATGATGTTTAAGAGAAGCCAGTGGTATGCTTTTTTTGATAGTATGGACCTTCAAACTACACAGAATTGTGACAATAACAGTATGTTGACTATGACGCTAGACTCCCAAAAAACTAAGGAATGAAGTGGAGCCAGGCAACAAAGTCAAAGTTTTAATTCTTATCTATACTGTTTAGCAGATTAAAGATTTATGTGGTCAGAAAAAGATAAAGATATACAGTAAAGGCAGATTCAGACAGGAAAACAAATTTTAAATTGTTTATAGCTTTTTAAAAAATGTAAGTAAGTTTGGGAAAGAAAATAAAATTGGTAAAGTCCTAAAAAAAGAAAGAAAAAAATAGAGTGGCCAGCTATGGTGGCACATAACTTCAATCCCAGCATTTGCAATGCAGAAACAGGAGGATATCTGTCAGTCTGAGGACAGCTTCATCTGCAGAGTGAGATTCAGTACAGCCAAAGAAACACAGAGAAACCCTGTGTTAAAAAAAAACAACAAAATTTAAAAATAATAAAAAAGAAATAAAATTAAAAGCCATATGAAAATGGAAAATACACAGAGAGTCTGGATATTGTATGTTATTTTATTGTCTTTGATTGCTGAGAAAGGAACATCAGCTGGTAAAAGTCATTTGATTATTCCAACCTATAATTTTTGAAAATGCTTTGACCTCAAAATTTATATTAAAAGATATATATTTTGAAGACAAGGTTTTGTTTTTATTTCTACAGGAAATTAGAGAATGTGTATTCATTCTGGGTTAAGAAAAATAATGTTTGATCAGACAAGCCTCATGAAAAATCTCCATTATCAAGATAGCCCACAAGATCCAAAGTTTTAGGGCACTTCTGTTGCAGTTTTTTCTGAGTTCTATATCCAAAACAGCTTCAAGACAGCTGACCGAATACTCCAGCCTCACAGAATACTCCAATCCAGACTTGGCCATTATTCTTAATTTTCTTTGTGTCCCCATATGATTATTAATTATATTCCCCAATTGGCAGGAAGGAGCCTAGAAAACTACACTTGCATTCCTAAAAATGGATGATGGATGTTTGTTTTTGTTTGGAGTGTTGGTTACATGTTGTTATGGATAATGATCAGGAAAAAAGCTAAACAAAGGATATTAAATTCACAATTCCTGTTTTGAAAATAAAAATGGGAAATGCTATGAGGGAATGTTCTTGTACACTGTAGATACTTGTGCTGCTTTAATGAAATTCTGATTGGGCAGTGACCAAGCAGGAAGTATAGGTGGTGTAACCCGACTAAAAGAATTCTGGGAAGAGGAAAGGGAGAGACATGGCCACCAGTGAGATGCAGAAGAAGCAAGATGAGAATTACTCACTTAGAAAAGGTACCAAGCTACATGGCTAAACACAGACAAAAATTATAAGTTACTTAAAGTGTGAGAGGTATTTAATAATAAGCCTGAGATAAAAGGCCAAACTATATATAGTTAATATAAGCATCTGTATGCTTCTTTGGGACTGAATGGCTACAGGATGAGCCAAGACAGAAACTTCAGCCTACATAAAACAACAAATATGACATTAAAATTTTAAATGAACCAGTTCTGATTATTAAATTTGAGAATAAAATTTCTAGATTAATAATTAACTATCTAATGTCACAACTATTTGTAATGCCAGCCTATAAAATATACAGATATGCTGAATCAAACTCCAAAAACAAACAAACAAAAACTAAAGAAAAATAAGAAAGACCTTCTTTTGATTTATTTATTTATTTATTAAAAAATTTCACCTCCTACCATTTCCCTCCCAATCACCCCACTCGCACTTCCCCTCACTCTCTAGTCCTAAGAGCAGTCAGGGTTTCCTGCCCTGTGGGAAGTCCAAAGACCTCCCCCCTCCATCCAGGTCTATAAAGGTGAGCATCCAAACAGACTAGTCTCCCACAAGGCCAGTCCATGCAATAGAATCAAAACTCAGTGCCATTGTCCTTGGCTTCTCAGACAGCCCTCATTGTCAGCCACATTCAGAGAATCCAGTTTTATCACCTGCTCCATCAGTCCCAGTCCAACTGGCCTTGGTGAGCTCCCATTAGATCAGTCCCATTGTCTCAGTGGGTGGATGTACCCTTCACCATACTGACTTCCTTGCTCATGTTCTCTATCTTTCTGCTCCTCATTTGGACCTTGGGAGCTCAGTCCAGTGTTCCACTATGGGTCTCTGTCTCTATCTCCATTCATCGCCGGATGAAGGTTCTATGGTGATATGCAAGATATTCATCAGTGTGGCTATAGGATAAAGCCAATACTGACTCCCTCTCCTCTGCTGCCCATGGAACTAGTTGGGGAAATCCCATTGGACACCTGGGAACCCCTCTAGAGCCAAAACTCTAGCTAACCCTAAAATGGCTACCTTGATTAGGATAACATCTTCCCTGATCCCATATCCACCCTTCCTCCATCTCAATTATCCCATTCCCACAAGCTTTCTCCAGTCCTCCCCTTCTGTCTTCTCTCTCCCCATCTCCCCTTCCTCCTAATCCACCCCCAACCCCCTGACCCCAACTTTTGCCCAATGATCTTGTCAACTTTCAATATCCAGGAAGATAAATATATGCTTTTTTGGGTTCACCTTCTTATTTAGCTTCTCTAGGATCCTTTGTTTATGGCTAGAATCCACTTATGAGTGAGTACATACCATATTCCTCTTTTAGGGTCTGGGTTATCACACTCAATAAAGTGTTTTCTATTTCCATCCATTTGCATGCAAAGTTCAAGATATCATTTTTTTTTACCACTGATTAGAAATCTAATGTGTATATGTTCCACACCTTCTTTATGCATTCTTCTATTGAGAGGAACCTACATTGTTTTCAGGTTCTGGCTATAACAAATAGTGCTGCTATGAACACTCTAATATGTTGGAGATGTTAAAACAATGACATCTTGAATTTTGCATGCAAATGGATGGAAATAGAAAACACTATCCTGAGTGAGGTAACCCAGACCCAAAAAAATGAATATGGTATGTACTCACTGATAAGTGGATTCTAGCCATAAATAAAGGACATTGAGCCTATAATCCGCGACCTTAGGGAAGCTAAATAAGAAGGTAAATCCAAAGAAAAACATATAGTTATCCTCCTGGATATTGGAAGGAGACAAGATTGCCAGGCAAAAATTGGAAACTTGGGGGTGGGGGGAGTCAGAGGGGATGGGGAGAGCTTGGGGGAATGGGACGGTTGGTATGGAGGAAGGGTGGATATGGGAGTAGGGAAGTATATATCTTAATTAAGGGAGCCATTTTAGGGTTGGCAAAAGACTTGACTCTATAGGTGTCCCCCCCCCCCACGTCCATGGAGATGTCCCCAGCAAAATCCTTGGACACCTGAGGAAAGGGAGCTTGAAATGGTCCTATCCTATTGTCATACTGATGAATATCTTGCATATCACCATAGAACCTTCATCTGGCGATGGATGAAACTAGATACAGAGAGCCACACCGGAGCACTGGACTGAACTCCCAAGGTCCAAACGAGGAGCAGAAGGAGGGAGAACATGAGCAAGGAAGTCAGGACCTGAGTGGTGCGCCCAACCACTGAGACAGTGAGGCTGATCTAATGGGAGCTCACCAAGGCCACCTGGATTGGGACTGAAAAACAAGGGATCAAACTCTCTGAACGTGCCAGTCAATGAGGGCTGACTGAGAAGCCAAGAATAATGGCACTGGGTTTTGATCCTACTGCATGAACTGGCTTTGTGTGAGCCTAGTCTGTTTGGATGCTCACCTTCCTAGACCTGGATGGAGGGCGGAGGATCTTGGACTTCCCACAGGGCAGGGAACCCTGACTGCTCTTTGTACTGGAGAGGGAGGGAGAAGGGAATCGAGGGAGAGGGATGGGGGTAGGGGGAAATGGGAGAACGTGGAAATTTTTAAGTAAAAATAAAAAAATAAAATAAATTAAAAAATATGTTGGAGATGACAGACTCAAAAAATTATCTGAGAAGAGCTGTGTGTCACACATAGGACCTGCCCCAATGAGATATGTATGTTGCAAGCAGGGAAACAGGAAGCAGCAAAACATCTGATCCTTTAAATCTGACATGGAGCTCTATGATTTGGCATCTTTGGACCAGTATTTCCTCATTTGGGTGTCATTCCTCTCTCATGGAATTTTAATGTATATTATGTTGCCACTATAATTTGAAATGATGTAATCGCCATTTTGATTTACAGGATTTGTAATGAAGAGATTGTTTTGAGTCTCAGAAGAAAACCTTAGAAGTTAGAATGAAAGAATTTTGTGTCTTTATAAAGCAGTGAGCCGGTAGGAGCCAGAAAGTGGAATGCAGTGTTGTGCATGAGAAGATTCCCTGAAGGCTCAGCTATTTGTACACATGGACAACTGTTGCTGGTCCTATATGTTGGTTCTGTTTATCTGGTCTGATTTAAATGAAGGACATAATTGGATGTGTGATTTAAGTTTTCACCATCTCAATCCATTCCCTAGGAATTATTTGCTTCATGTTTGTGTTTGAGAGTGTGAGCTCTCAAGCTCCTATTCCAATTGCCATGTGTGCTGCATTCTGCCATCATTCCATGCCATGAAGGTCTCTTGTTCCTTGGGACCTGTAACCCAAAATATGCTTTTTCTTGTCTAAGTTGTTTTTGGTCAGGATGTTTTATCACAGAAATAGAAATAAAATTAATACACATGTCAGTATGTTTTATGGAGCATTTTCAGAGTTGGTTAACAACTTTATTATACTTAATGATAGCATGTAAGTAAATATTAAATTAATTCTTAAAACTTATTAGTATATAAATTAAAGACTATTATTATTTACTTTATTTAAAATCCATGCATATTTCAGTAACTATTTATTAATTAAAATTTTCATTTGGTTTACATACCAACCACTTTTCCCTCTCTCCTTCCCTCCTTTTCCTGATCTTTGTCTTTATTCTAACCTCTTCCCATCCAGTCTTCCTACATCTCCATTCAGAAATGGGCAGAATTCCTTTAATAGTTAATAAAGCACAACCTTTCAAGTTGTGGTAGGACCAAACCCATTCCACTGAATGAAGACTGGAGGAGGCAACCCAGTATAGGGTATAGTTTTAAAACCCAGGTCAAGTCCCAGAAACAGGTTCTGATACCACTGCTGGAAGCTCCATAAACAGATCAAGGTACACAATTGTCAAAGACATGCAGGTGGCTTAGTGTGGTCACATGTATGCTCTCTAGATGTTGTTTCAGAGTACCTGAGTTAACAGGAGCTCAGATCAGCAACCTTTGTTGGTCTCCCTGTTATGACCTTGATCAGTAATTTTCAAATGTTCCTCAAATTTTTATAATTAAGTTAATAAAATTTTATTTTATTTATTTAATCACAGAGAAGTTCAAATACTGATGTATTGTTAAGTTCATAAATGTAATAATTAATTTTCCAACAAAATAACTTAAAGAAAGAAGAGGTTATTCTGAGTTACATCCGTTAAGGTGGGGAAAGCTTGGTAGCAAGACATAAAGGAGCAGATCACATTGCATCAATAGTCAACACTGAGAAGATGAATGATGATGTTCACCATACTTTACCCTTTTTATTAGGTTGCTCACAGTAAGGATTTGTCTTCACACCTAAACTGAACTACCCAGAAACTCCCATACTTACGTGTTTGATGAGTTTCTCCACAATCATAAAACTTAAATTGATAAATATGACAAAGAATATTAATCAATGCAAGTTTTCAACATGACATGTAACACATTACTAAAATCGTGAAAAGAAGATTATAAAAATTATAGTTGGGTTTTATGTAAATTTATCTATCATTTTACAAAGGGGGGATTGCTTCAGATATAGTACCTTGACTTACCTTCAGATTTGCTTGGATAGTGATGACTATGAAGATAAGAGACATTGTTCATTTGTTGTTTCTATAACATAGAATAAACTGGGTTGGTAAGATTCCATCAAATATTTTGATAACCAGAATCATTTTGGCTTGCTTAGATTGCTTGAGTTTACATTTGAAATTAAGATTTTTTTAAAATTATTTATTGTGAAATTCCTTGGAATATTGATAGAGATTATAGTGCATATGTATATTGATTTCCAAAAGCTGATCATTGCTCCTGTCAATCTAAAATTATAAGAGCTCTTTTGAACTTCTGATATTTTTTATTTTATCTTTCAAAGTTTTGAAAATTTTATTATATAAATCTTTCACTTTGTAAGCTAACATTTATTCCAAGATTTTTTTCTGAGGTTATTCTGAATAATATAGTTTTTCTTATTTTTTTCTTGGTATGTTTATCTTTTGTATATAAGAAGACTATTGATTTTTGCATGTTAAATTTTGAACCTAGCTAAACTGCTAAATTGCTAAGAGTGAGAGTTTCAAGTGAAGTACTGAGGGTCTTTTATGTAGAAAGTCATATCATCTGCAAATAAGAATACTTTGAATTTTTTTCCATTTATTGTCATTTTACTTCACTGTTTTATCTCATTTCTCTAGCTAGGACTTGGTGCTAATATGGACAGTGTATATCCCTATCATGCTTCTAATTTAAATGGAAATGCTTTCAGGATTTTAAACCTTTGAGAGGATTGTGTTTGTGAGTTTTCTATATACTACTCATATTATGTCGAGTGACACTTCCTATATCCCAAGTTTTCTTAGATATTTTATCATAAAAGATTGTTGAAACTTAGCAAAGACATATTTTTGCATTTAGTGATATAGTCATGTGTATCCTTAAATCATCTTATGTGGTGGATTATGATTGTCATTTAATATATGTGGATCTGTGCATTCATCTGAGATGAAGTAGACATTATTGATCATGATAGATAACTTTGATGTGTTTTTTATTCTGATTTGCAAGCTTTTTATTGAGAATTTTTATATCTGTGTTCTTCAAAGATACTGACCTTTACATTTTTTGGTTGTGGGTTTTTGTTTGTTTTATTATTTCAGATAGTAGTGTCTTTCTATTTTTACAAGATATTTTAAAAAAAGGACTCCTAATGACTCTATTTATATTCATAAAATTATATATACTTCAGTCATAAGCAAAGTAGCTTTGTTTTTCAGTATGTGGACTTTCATACAAACATCCGCAATAATTACAGTGCACAGAGTAACAGATGAAGAAACACTAAATCCTACATAGCATATCTATATTATATATCCCCTTGAAAATATCATGTTATTATGGAAGAGGGGTTGGTGAATTTGTAATAGCCTAAGGCTAAAGATGACTGCAGAAAAGCAACATTTTGTACACAGATTAGCAGTTGCTCATATCACTTCATTGTTGTTGTGACACTATATACAGTTTCTGCATAACCTCAAACCAGAGAATATCTCAGCATAGATTGGAAAAGTGCCACGCCAACACAACAACTGTCATTCTTCTGAGCAAGGGATGGTGGGATTAACACACAGCACAACTTCAGGTTCTGCAGACAAGCCTTTTATTCCACTTTCTCACAAATATATATAGCCCTCAGCAGGGGAGGCCAAACCAGCAATAGCAAGAAGCTCATCACTTAACTCAATGGCTTAGGGGTAAACATCCTTAGAAACATTGCTGAAAACAACAAATTGTTCCTGTTTTTAACCAACATCAAGAGTGCAAAACAGATCAAGTGGGGATGCAAAGGTCTGTCTTCTAGGGACCCAACAGAAAAGTGCTCATGATTTCTCAGCAGTAGATGAGAAACTATTGATAGTTGATAACTTCTGGGAGAGTGAGACTTAGTTTTCTCTTGGAGTGTATGTTATCTCTGGTGAATTAATCAGGCTCCATTAAGTAACAATGTATCCAATATTATAAAGGCAGTACAGATTACACTATATGTGTTTAGAAAGAAGGGGAACTTTAAAGTTGTGTACATATGGAGAATATAGTGGAAGGAATATGATCAAAGTACACCACATGAAGTTCTCAAAGAATTATTAAAAAGAGGATTATATAAATTAATATTAAGTTACAGATGATTTTTTTTTACCAATGGAATTCTCACACAGTTCTAAAAATCCTTTTAATGAGAGAGATGGTACAAATAATGAGTTTATATGTTTCCTTATTTGAAAAAAATCAAAATTTTATAGGGGGAAATAGAATTTTCTTTGAAATGATTAATTGTAGACAAATATGAAGTGTTTACAACATTCTTTCAGAAATTTTGTCAAATTGATGTTATCCCACTGTTTAGTATGGAAACATTTTAATGAGATAATATTGAAAATAAAGCTAATTCATAGAATCAAATGAAGAAATGTAGACAGAAAATTACATAAGCCTTGCAGAATACCTTTAGTGTTAGCAAAATAATTAGTGAACTCTAACATGTTATCAGTCATTTTTGTAGTTTTTAGATCTTACCTGTAATAAGGCAATTACAATGAATTGGTGTATGTGTAATAATCATTATTGGTCAGCAGGTGTTGCACTTGCAGTCATGTGGCCAAGAGATGCTAACAGCAGTGAATAGCATGCATTGCTTATTAGGTACTAAAATGCTTTGTTTAACAAATTAAGAGCAGCTATTAATGCAATCAAATGATTCCAAAAGTTGGGGCCCAAGAAAAAGAGAAAACCCAAAGTTTTCTGTCAGTGCAAGTTGCTGACTCTGTGATTAATGGTGAAAGCAGGCAGCAGTGTGTGCTGGTATGTAATGCACAGAGAGGCAGCATGTGGATTACATGCTGTGAAGCACTGAGCATCAGCCAGCTGTGTCTGAGGGCCTGTTAGAGATGTGGGTGGGAGAGTCAGTGTCCAATGAATCACACAGCTGGTGGACCAATCCCAAAATATGTGGACTAGTCCCCACATTAAGGCACCAGATGATGGCAGAAGAAACAACATTATTCCACAATAATTAAGAATTACAAATAATAAAGGGGTATTTATTTAGTGGATACTCACCAACCACCATTCTAGATCACAGTCCTCTGCACAAACAAGAAGCAGAAACTGTGTCTAGCAGCTGGAAGTAAGAACCAGAAGCAAGAGAGTGAGTACACGATTTACAGCTGCATTTATAGTATGACAGATCATGTCCAAGTCAACTGGTATCATAAAGGCTATTGGCTGAAGGAGCTGAAGGAGCTCCCACAGCATACACATCCTTTTCTAAGCATCCTAGCAATGAGAATTGATATCAGAGGAGGTATTTCACAACAAATAGTAAATATAGTAAAAAGGACCTGGGTACAGGAATTACTCTAAAATGATGCCACTTATGATCTACTTCCAATGGATAGCCATCTTCCAAATTTGCAGAATATTCAAAAATTATTCCACCAACTCATACTTAGAATTAAAAACATGAATCTATATGAGACATTACAAATTTAAAAATAATAATTATATAAACTCTAAATGTGAAGACTCTATTGAGCATTATGTACTAAAAGATCCCTTGAATTTTTCAAATTTATATCTTAAAAGGTATTGCCTCAAATTTCTAACTATGCAATGGTTTCATGCATTGCTCTGATATTCTGATTTTCTCTATCTATAGCAGTTGAAAATACTGAGTATCACATAAGAGTTGGACTAGGACTTATTTGAGATACAGACAGTAGGTGGTGTGTTTACAGAAGAATATATATGAATTTTCTTAAAACTATAAAGGAAAATGAAAAATATAAAATAGAAACAACAATGACTGTATAAAGTCAGAAGTAACAAGGGATGGAACTTCCATAAATCTTTGCTTTTCTAGATGATACTGGCTTTGCCTTATAACCGGACCCTTGATTGGTTACCTCATCTGTGTAGAATATGTTCCTGCAATTCTCAGCATACCTTGCTTTTAGCCATTTTCTTGATAAAATCACTGAAAATTCTCATATACATCACATTTGCCCTTCAAAATTTGTCTTCTACTCTACTTTTATCAATATTAGTTCTAAAATAACATCATCATGTATATATAAGCAGTTTTAGTTTTTATTAATTTTATTGTGCTTTTTTTCTCTTCTCCACCCCCTTTCTCCCTTCTCCCTTTTTATCCTTTCCTGTGAGCCACTTGCTTCCAATTTACTCAGGAGATCTTGTCTTTTTCTACTTTCTGTTTAGATCCATGTATGTCTCTCTTAGGGTCCTTGTATACATCCATACTTAAAGTCCAGGTTCTCTGGAGTTGTGAATTATAGACTGCTTTGTTTTTAGCTTTATGTATAAAAGTTACCTATGAGTGAGTATATGTGGATTTTTCTATATCCATCCATCTGGCTGCAAACTTCAATATGTTAATATGTAGTGTGGAGCTGTGGGCCACTTCCCTGCTGCCCCAGCTCCTGGCTGCCTGTCTAGCTTATGCCCCGAAATAATTACACAGAAACTGTATTCTTTTAAACACTGCTTGGCCCATTAGCTCTATCCTCTTACTGGCTAGCTCTCACATCTAAATTAACCCATGTCTAATAATCTGTGTACCACCACAAGGTGATAGCTTACCAGTAAGATCTTAACCTGCATCCATCTTGGAGAGAAGAGCTATGGCTGAGGAAAGGTATGGCGTCTGCTCACTGCCTTCTTCCCAGCATTCCGTTCTATTTACTCCACCCACCTATGTTCTAACTTATCAGGCCAAGCAGTTTCTTTATTAACCAATGAAAGAAACAGATTGACAAATGACACACCTCCATCATTAATATTTTACTCCATTGTGTAAAGGTAGCACATTTTTTCATACATTATTTAGTTGAGGGGTGTCTGGGTTGTTTCCACATTCTGGCTATGACAAATAATGCTGCTGTGAATATAATTGAGCTCATGTTCTTGTAGTATGATTTAGCATTCATAGTAGTGTGATTGAGAACATTTTGGATGTATACCCAAGAGTGGTTGCTGAGTTTTAAAGTAGGCTGTTTCCTAATTGTCTAAGAAATCATCATACTGATTTCCAAAGTGTACAAGTTTGCATTCATGCCAGAAATGTAGGAGTATTCTTTTTACCCAACATCCTCTTCAGCATAAGATATCTCAGTGTTTTTGATTTTGGCCATTCTTTCAGATGTTAGATGGAATCTCAGAATTCTTTTAATTTGCATTTCTCTGATGGATAAGGATGTTGAGCATTTCCTTCTGGAAACATTACCATCTCTGACTTCAAACTCTACTACAGAGCTACAGTTGTAAAAACTGTCTGGAATTGGTATAAAACAGACAAGAGGTTCAACTGAATAGAATTGAAGAACTGGATATCAGTCTATAAACCTAACAACACCTGATTTTTTACAATGAATCTAAAAAATGTAAAATGGAAAAAGAAAGCATAAACATCAAATAGTGCTGGCATAACTGGATATCACCCTGTAGAAGAATACAAATAGATACATATGTATTAATATGAGCAAAACTGAAATCTAAATGGTTTAACATAAAACCAATCACACTTGACCTCATAGAAGAGAAACTTGGAAGTACACCTGAATGCATTGGCACAGGGGAGAACTTCCAAAATAAAACTCTAATAATACAGATACTGAGAGTGACAATTAATAAATGGGACCTCCTGAAATTGAGAAGCTTTTGTAAAGCAAAGAAAATAGTCAAAGCATACAGAATGTGAAAATATCTTCAACAACTCTACATCAGACAGAGGGCTGCTCTCCAAAATACACAAAGAACTCTAGAAATTTGACATCAAAATAACATATAATCCAAAAAATATAGTAAAGTATAGGCCAACTAATATTTTTTAAACAGAATGAGCTAATGTGGTGTGGGAGGTCTTTCTGTTTATGTGTTGCTTTTATTGGTCAATGAATAAAGGAACTGCTTTGGAAACAGAGCTAGGTGGGCTAAACAAAACAGAATGCTGGCAAGAAAAAGAAGGAGTGAAAGGGATGCCATGGAGCCACTGCCAGAGTAAGACATGCTGAAACTTTGCCAGTAAGCCAATGCCTCCTCAAGATACACAGATTAATGGATCGGGGTTAAATTCAGAGTTAGTCAATAAGAAGCTAGAGCTTATGGGCAAAGCAGTGATTTAATTAATACAGTTTCTGTGTAATTATTTTGTGGTTGGGTGGCTGGGAACAATGAATATCTCCATCCCACAACAAAATTGCCACCAATGCGGTGTACTAAAGCCACCTAAAACCTGAAGGGGCTTGATAAAGAATTCTAGACAAAAAATACAGAGTTTAACAGTGCTTTTTGCTGTTTGCTGATAATGTGCTACAGCTCTTTTAAGGGAGATTTTCATGGCACAGAAGCAGCAGCAGAACAAAAAGTTGTGCCATTTTGAAATGCAGGCTTTCTTGGATATGCTGCAAGCGTAACTTCTGGATTTTTCAGGAGACCAAGTATTTGGATAGGGTTTGTGAGCAGACTGCTGCAACTTGCTTAATGGTGGCATGGACTGGCTGTGTGCCTGAGAATGGGACTGTGGACATGGCTCTCAGGGACAGAAATCAGTTTCTCCATGCTGGACTGTGCAACATAATAATGGCACAGTTTAAGTTTTATACTGGGAGGAGAAAGAAGAAAATGCCACATTTCCCCTAGTAATGGCACAGCTTAAGTTTTAAGAAGTGTTTAGCATTTTACAAAGTACTCCTAAACAATAAAAATTCACAGATATACAATAAAGACAAATCCAGAGGAGTAATAGAATTGGATAAATGTACTAGGCTTGGGAGACAGAAGACAAAGGGTTTAAAGAGTTGGAAAAGAAGTAAATATTTTTTTTAAAAAAGTCTTTAAAGAGAGAGTACAGTTAGTTATATATTAAAAGAAGTAAAGAAAAATAAGCCATTTAACAATGGAAAATTCACAGAGAGTCTGAATTATGAATATTATTGTCTTCTTTGAAATTTTTGACTGCAAAAGAGCTAAGTACAGACAGACATTTCATTGTATGGACTGCTAAGTTAAACCAACATAAAGGTATCTTGATTACAAAATTTGAGTGTAAGGATATGTTGCTTTGGAAAAGGGATACTTCTTTTATTTACACAGAAGATGAGAACCTATGGACACCTTCCAGACCAATATAGTTTAATGGAACAAGACCTCCTGAGAGGTTACTGTAAACACCTCCAAAAAGAAAATACTTTCCCAAAAAACAGCAGGATGAAGTTTGGGCAGAACTGTCCCCATATTCCCAAATATTGTTTGTAATTTTTTTTATATTTAAAGTAGGATATGCTATAGAGATGTATACATTTCATTGGTATTGAACTTGCTTCAATTTTGTTATACTATGTATATTTATTTCTGATGTTGATTAAGGTATTATGTTTGTCCAGCTAATTTAAAAATGTAATGTACAATTAAGAAATATAAGTTAATATATTCTCATCTATAGTAGTCATGCTTGAATACATGTAAGTTAGATTTTCTAGATATATAGAGATATACTTCAATTTCATAGGTATTTTTCAAATCTTTCAGAAACCTTCAGAATATGGCATTTAAAATGTTTAAATACTTAAGACTTTTCATGACAGTAAGACACATCTGCTCCTGGCAGTACAAGCTTCTTCAAGAGGAAGATGGACATTGAAGAGGCTCCTTATGGAGTTGGTTAGTCATTTAGGCAAGAAACTGCTCTTGATTGGACATGTAGTACCCACAGAGAAATGACTGTTGATCTTGCCTACGGGTAAGATGATCCCTCAGCATTCCTGCTTCAGGAAAGAGTCTGCTAGACATTCTGCAGGACACAGAAGAATGTGATGGAAAAACTACCCATACAGGTGGAACTCCTTTGAAATATCCTGCTCCATGGAAGAGTCTGCTGGATACTATGGGCCAGTAGGCTGGAGACGGATATCCCAACGGTACAGAAGAACCTTGGGTGACTGTCCCACAGTGAGAAGTCTCTGTCATTTCTAGAGTTTTGGATGTTGCTTATCATCTATTTTCTGTATACTTAGGTAATATCATATACTTTTGGAGTCTTTGAAGGAGTTAAAGAATTTATAGTTATAGTTTTCCTTAGTTATAATAAAATATAAATATTTTAACTATAATTCTTGCTTGATAACTGTTTTGTTATATGTAATCTTACTATGTTAAAGCCTTCCTTTTAATTTAAACAGAAAAGCGGAAATTGTGTGGGAAGTCCTTTTGTCTATATGTTGCTTTTATTGGTTAATGAATAAGGGTACAGCTTTAGGCCTATAGCAGAGATAGGAGGGGAAAATAAAATGGATTGCTGGAAGTAAAAGACAGAACAAGAGAGACACCATGGAGCCACAGCATTGTAAGCCAATGCCATGTGACACTACACACATCAATGGATATGGGTTAAACTAAGATGTTAAGAGTTAGACAATAAAAACTAGACCTAATGGGACAAGTAGTGTATATTTTATTATTAAAAATTTCTGCCTCCTCCCTGCCTCCCATTTCCCTCTTCCTCCCCCACTCTCCCCCCACTCCACTCCAGCCCAAAGAACAGTCAGTGTTTGCTGCCCTGTGGGAAGTCCAAGGTCCTCCTCCATCTATCCAGGTCTAGGAGGTGAGCACCCAAACAGCCTAGGCTCCCACAAAGCCAGTACATGCAGTAGGATCAAAACCCAGTGCCATTGTTCTTGGCTTCTCATCAGCCCTCATTGTCTGCCATGTTCAGAGAGTCTGGACCTCTTGCTTTTTTAGACTCAGTCCAGCTGGCCTTGTTGAGTCCCAATAGATCAGCGCCATTGTCTCAGTGTGTGGGTGCACCCCTCACAGTCCTGACTTCCTAGTTCATGTTCTCCCTCCTTCTGCTTCTCATGCGGACCTTGGAAGCACAGTCTGGTGCTCCAATGTGGGTCTCTGTCTCTATCTCCAACCATTGCCAGATGAAGGTTCTATGATGATATGCAATATATTCATCAGTATGACTATAGGGTAGGGCCATTTCAGGCTCCCTCTCCTCAACTGCCCAAGGAACTAGCAGGGGACATCTCCATGGACACCAGGAACCCCTCTAGGGTAAAGTCTCTTGCAAACTTTAAAATTGGCTCCCTTAATTAAGATATATACTTCCCTGCTCCCATATCTACCCTTCCTTTATCCCAAGCATCCCATTCCCCCAAGTTGTGCCCATCCTCCCCTTCTCACTTTTCTCTCCCCATCTCCTCTTTCCCCCATTGCACCCCACCCCCAGTTCCCAGCTTTTACCCAGCAATATCCAGGAGGATAACTATATGTTTTTCTTTGGATTCACCTTCTTATTTAGCTTCTCTAGGATCATGAATTATAGGCTCAATGTCCTTTATATATGGTTAGAAAACAATTATGAATGAGTACATCCCATGTTCCTCTTTTTGGGTCTGGCTTACCTCACTCAGGATAGTGTTTTCTAATTCCATCGATTTGCATGCAAAATTTAAGATGTCATTATATTTTGCTGCTGAGTAGTACACTAATATGTTTGTATTCCACACTTTCTTCATCCATTCTTCCATTGAAGGGCATGTAGGCAGTTTCCAAGTTCTAGCTATTACAGACAATGCAGCTATGAACATAGATGAACAAATGTTTTTGTCATATGATAGGGCATTTCTTGGATATATTCCCACAAATGGTATTACTGGGTCTTGGGGTAGGTTGATCCCGAATTTACTGAGAAATTGCCACACTGATTTCCAAAGTGGTTGCACAAGTTTGCATTCCCACCAGCAATGGATTAGTGTACGCCTTTCTCCACAACCTCTCCAGCAAAGGATATCAGAGGTGTTTTTGAATTTAGCCATTCTGACAGGTATAAGATGGTATCTCAAAGTTGTTTTGATTTGCATTTCTCTGATTGCTAAGGAGGTTGAGCATGCCCTTAAGTGTCTTTTGGCCATTTGAACTTTTGTTGAGGATTCTCTGTTCAGTTCAGTGCCCCATTTTTTAATTTGGTTGATTAGCTTTTTAAAGTCTAGTTTCTTGAATTCGTAATATATTTTGGAAATCAGACCTTTGTTTGTTATGCGGTTGTTGAAGATCTTTTCCCAGTCAGTGGGTTGACTTTTTGTCTTAGTGACAGTGTCCTTTGCTTTACAGAAATTTCTCAGTTTTAGGAGGTCCCATTTATTCAATATTGCCCTTAATGTGTGTGCTGCTAGGGTTATACGTAGGAAGCAATCTCCTGTGCCCATGTGTTGCAGACTACTTCCAACTTTGTCTTCTATCAGGTTCAGCGTGGTCAGATTTATATTGAGGTCTTTAATCCATTTGGACTTGAGTTTTGTGCATGGTGATAGATATGAATCTATTTTCATTCTTCTACAGATTGACTTCCAGTTCTGCCAGCACCATTTGTTGAAGATGCTCTCTTTCTTCCCTTGTATACTTTTAGCTCCTTTATCAAACCTTAGGTGTTCATAGGACTGAGGGTTAAAATCCGGGTCTTCTAATAGATTACATTGGTCAACTTCTCTGTTTTTATGCCAAACCAAGCTGTTTCCAATATTGTAGCTCTGTAATAGAGTTTGAGGTCAGGGATGATAATGCCTCCAGATGTTCCTTTATTGTATAAGGTTGTTTTGGCTATCCTGGGTATTTTGTTTTTCCATATAAAGTTTATTATTGTCCTCTCAAGGTCTGGGAAGAATTTTGATGGGATTTTGATGGGGATTGCATTGAATCTATAGATTGCTTTTGGTAGAATTGCCATTTGTACTATGTTGATCCTCCCAATACAAGAACAAGTGAGATCCTTCCATTTTCTGGTGTCCTCTTCAATTTCTTTCTTCAAAGAAATAAAGTTCTTGTCAAATAGATCTTTCACTTCCTTGGTTAGAGTTACCCTAAGATATTTTATGGTATTCGTGGCTATCATGAAAGATGATGCTTCTCTGATTTCCCTCTCTGCTTCCTTATCCTTGGTGTATAGGAGGGCAACTGATATTTTGGACTTGATCTTGTATCCTGCCACATTACTAAAGGTGTTTATCAGCTGTAATAGTTCTTTGGTAAAGTTTTTGGGGTTGCTTATGTATACTATCATATCATCTGCAATTAACAAAAGTGTAACTTCTTCCTTTCCAAATCGAATCCCCTTGATTTACTTATTTTGTCATATCGCTATTGCTAGAACTTCAAGCACTTATTGAAGAGTTATGGAGAGAGTGCACAGCCTTGTCGTGTTCCCGATTTTAGTGGGATGACTTTGAGTTTTACTCCGTTTAATTTAGTGTTAGCTGTTGGCTTGCTGTAAATAGCTTTTATTATATTTAGGTATGACACTTGTATCCCTAATCTCTCCAAGACCTTTATCATAAAGGGGTGTTGAATTTTGTCGAATGCTTTCTCAGCACCTAATGAAATGGTCATATGTTTTTTTTCAGATTATTTATATGATGGATTACAATGATAGAATAACATATGTTGAACCAGCCCTGCATCTCTGGGATGAAGCCTACTTGATCATAATGTATAATTTTTCTAATGTGTTCTTGGATTCGGTTTGCCAGTATTTTATTGAGAATGTTTGCATCGATGTTCATGACTGAGATTGGCCTGTAATTCTCTTTACTGTGGCTTCATAAAAGGAATTTAGAAATGACTCTTCTGTTTCTATATTGTGAAAGACATTAAGGAGTATAGGTATTAGCTCTTCTTGGAAGTTTTGGTAGAATTCTGCATTGAAACCATCTGGTCCTGGGCTTTTTTTGGAATAGAGGTTTTTGATAACAGCTTCTAATTCTTGCGACTAATAGGTCTATTTAGATTGTTCACCTGTTCCTGGTTTAACTTTGGTATATGGTACTTATCTAAAAAAGTGTCCATTTCTTTTACATTCTCCAGTTTTGTGGCATACAGGCTTATGTAGTAAGATCTAATGATTCTCTGAATTTCCTCTGTGTTTGTGGTTATGCCCCCCATTTCATTTCTGATCTTATTAATTTGCATATTCTCTCTCTGCCGTTTGATTAGTTTGAATAGGGGTTTATCAATCTTGTTGATTTTCTCCAGGAACCAGCTTGTTGTTTCATTGATTCTTTGGATTGTTTTCTGTGTTTCTATTTTTTGATTTCAGCCCTCAGTTTGATTATTTACAGTCTTCTACTCCTCCTAGGTGAGTCTGCTTCTTTTTTTTCTAGAGCTTTCAGGTGTGCTGTTAAGTCTCCAATGTGTGCTTTCTCTGTTTTCTTTAAGTGGGAACTTAGTGCTATAAACTTTCCTCTTAGCACTGCTTTCATCGTGTCCCATAGGTTTGAGTATTTTGTTTCTTTATTTTCATTGAATTCAAGGAAGACTTTAATTTCTTTCTTAATTTCTTCCTTGACCCAGGTGTGGTTCTCTAGTTGACTGTTCAGTTTCCATGGGTTTGTCAGCTTTCTGGGGGTAGCATTGTTGTTGAATTCTAACTTTAATCCATAGTGATCTTTTTTTTAATTTTTACTTATTTTTTTTATTGGAAAAAAAAGAAATTTCTGCCTCCTACCCGCCTCCCATTTCCCTCCCACTCCTCCCTCTCCTCCTCCCCTCCCCCCACTCCTCCCCCTCCCTCTCCAGCCTCAAGAACAGTCAGGGTTCCCTGCCCTGTGGAAAGTCCAAAGTCCTCCCCCCTCAATCCTGGTCTAGGAAGGTGAACATCCAAACTTGGTAGGCTCCCACAAAGCCAGAACATGAAGCAGGATCAAAACCCGGTGCCATGGTCCTTGGCTTCTCAGCAGCCCTCATTGTCTGCCAAATTTAGAGATTCCGGTTTTATCCCATGCTTTTTCAGTCACAGTCCTTCTGGCCTTGGTGAGCTCCCAAAGAATCAGCCCCACTGTCTCCACGGGTGGGCGCACCCCTTGTGGTCCTGACTTCTTTGCTCATATTCTCTCTCCTTCTGCTCCTCATTGGGACATTGGGAGCTCAGTCCAGTGCTCCAGTGTGGGTCTCTGTCTCTATCTCCATCCATCGCCAGATGAAGTTTCTATGGTGATATGCAAGATATTCATCAGTATGGCTATAGGGTAGGGTCATTTCAGGTTCCCTATCCTCAGCTGCCCCAGGAACTAACTGGGGACATCGCCCTGGGGACCTGGGAGCCCCTCTAGATCCAAGTCTCTTGCCAACCCTAAGATGGCTCCCTTAATTAAGATGTGTGCTTCTCTGCTCCCCTAACCAACATTCCTTTATCCCAATCATCCCGTTTCCCCAAGTTCCCCCCACCCTCCCCTTCTCACATTTCTCTCCCCTTCTCCCTTTACCCCCCCCTCCCACCACACCCCCAAGATCCCATTTGTTTGTCTGGCAGTCTAGTCTACTTCCAATATCCAGGAGGATAGCTATATGTTTTTCTTTGGGTTCACCTTCTTATTTAGTTTCTTTAGGATACCATATTATAGACTCACTAACCTTTATTTATCTCTAGAAACCAATTATGAGTGAGTACATCCCATGTTCATCCTTTTGGGTCTGGGTTACCTCACTCAGGATAGTGTTTTCTATTTCCATCCATTTGCATGCAAAATTCGCGACGTCATTGTTTTTTACCGCTGAGTAGTATTCTAATGTGTATATATTCCACACTTTCTTCATCCATTCTTCCACTGAAGGGCATCTAGGTTGTTTCCAGGTTCTGGCTATTACAAATAATGCTGCTATGAACATAGTTGAACAAATGTCCTTGTCATATGATCGGGCATCTCGTGGGTATATTCCCAAGAGTGGCATTGCTGGGTCCATGGGTAGGTTGATCCCAAATTTCCTGAGAAACCACCACACTGTTTTCCAGAGTGGTTGCACAAGTTTGCATTCCCACCAGCAATGGATGAGGGTACCCCTTTCTCCACAGCCTCTCCAGCAAAGGCTATCATTGGTGTTATTGATTTTAGCCATTCTGACAGGTGTAAGATGATATCTCAATGTTGTTTTAATTTGCATTTCCCTGATCGCTAAGGAGGCTGAGCATGACCTTAAGTGCCTTTTGGCCATTTGAACTTCTTCTGTTGAGAATTCTCTCTTCAGCTCAGTGCCCCATTTTTTAATTGGGTTAATTAGCAATTTAAGTCTAGTATCTTGAGTTCTTTATATATTTTGGAGATCAGACCTTTGTCTGTTGTGGAGTTGGTGAAGATCTTCTCCCAGTCAGTGGGATGCCTTTTTATCTTAGTGACAGTGTCTTTTGCTTTACAGAAGCTTCTCAGTTTCAGTAAGTCCCATTTATTCAATGTTGCCCTTAATGACTGTGCTGCTGCGGTTATACCTAGGAAGCGATCGCCTGTGCCCATCTGTTTTAGGGTACTTCCCACTTTCTCTTCTATCAGGTTCAGTGTGTTCAGATTGATATTGAGGTCTTTGATCCATTTGGACTTGAGTTTTGTGCATGGTGATAGGTATGGGTCAATTTTCATTCTTCTACAGGTTGACATCCAGTTGTGCCAGCACCATTTGTTGAAGATGCTTTCTTTCTTCCATTGTATACTTTTAGCACCTTTATCGAAAATGAGGTGTTCATAGGTTTGTGGGTTAAAATCCGGGTCTTCTATACTATTCCATTGGTCGACTTCTCTATTTTTATGCCAATACTACACTGTTTTCATTACTGTAGCTCTATAGTAGAGTTTAAAGTCAGGGATGGTAATGCCTCCAGAAGTACCTTTATTGTACAAGATTGTTTTGTTATCCTAGGTTTTTTGTTATTCCATATAAAGTTGATTATTGTCCTTTCAAGATCAGTGAAGAATTTTAATGGGATCTTGATGGGGATGGCATTGAATATATAAATTGCCTTTGGTAGGATTGCCATTTTTACTATGTTGATCCTCCCAATCCACGAGCAAGGGAGATCCTTCCATTTTCTGGTATCCTCTTCAATTTCTTTCTTCAATGCCTTAAAGTTCTTGTCAAATAGATCCTTCACTTCTTTGGTTAGAGTTACCCCGAGATATTTTATGCTGTTTGTGGCTATCGTGAAAGGTGATGCTTCTCTGATTTCCCTCTCTGCTTCCATATCCTTTGTGTATAGGAGGGCGACTGATTTTTTGGAGTTGATCTTGTATCCTGCCACATTACTAAAGGTGTTTATCAGTTGTAGGAGTTCTTTGGTGGAGTTTTTGGGGTCGCTTATGTACACTATCATATCATCTGCAAATAACGAAAGTTTAACTTCTTCCTTTCCAATTCGAATCCCCTTGATCCCCTTATGTTGTCTTATTGCTATTGCTAAAACTTCAAGCACTATATTGAAGAGGTATGGAGAGAGTGGACAGCCTTGTCGTGTTCCTGATTTAAGTGGGATGGCTTTGAGTTTCTCTCCGTTTAATTTGATGTTAGCTGTCGGTTTGCTGTAAATAGCTTTTATTATATTTAGGTATGACCCTTGTATCCCTAATCTCTCCAAGACTTTTATCATAAAGGGATGTTGAATTTTGTCAAAAGCTTTTTCAATATCTATTGAAATGATCATATGGTTTTTTTCTTTCAGTTTATTTATATGATGGATTACATTGATAGATTTTCGTATGTTGAACCAGCCTTGCATCTCTGGGATGAAGCCTAATTGATCATAATGGATAATTTTTCTAATGTGTTCTTGGATACGGTTCACCAGTATTTTGTTGAGAATTTTTGCATCGATGTTCATGAGTGAGATTGGCCTGTAATTCTCTTTCTTGGTTGAGTCTTTGTGTGGTTTTGGTATCAGAGTGACGGAAGCTTCATAAAAGGAATTTGGCAATGACTCTTCTGTTTCTATATTGTGAAATACCTTAAGGAGTATAGGTATTAGGTCTTCTTGAAAATTCTGGTAGAATTTCGCATTGAAACCGTCTGGTCCTGGGCTTTTTTTGGTAGGGAGGTTTTTGATAACAGCTTCTAATTCTTCGCGACTGACAGGTCTATTTAGATTGTTCACCTGGTCCTGATTTAACTTTGGTATATGGTATTTATCTAAAAAAGTGTCCATTTCTTTTACATTTTCCAGTTTTGTGGCATACAGGCTTTTGTAGTAAGATCTAATGATTCTCTGAATTTCCTCTATGTCTGTGGTTATGTCCCCCATTTCATTTCTGATCTTATTAATTTGCAAATTCTCTCTCTGCCGTTTGATTAGTTTGGATAGGGGTTTATCAATTTTGTTGATTTTCTCCAGGAACCAGCTTTTTGTTTCATTGATTCTTTGGATTGTTTTGTGTGTTTCTATTTTGTTGATTTCAGCCCTCAGTTTGATTATTTCCAGTCTTCTACTCCTCCTAGGTGAGTCTGCTTCTTTTTTTTCTAGAGCTTTCAGGTGGGCTGTTAAGTCTCCAATGTATGCTTTCTCTGTTTTCTTTAAGTGGGCACTAAGGGCTATGAACTTTCCCCTTAGGACTGCTTTCAAAGTGTCCCATAAGTTTGAGTATGTTGATTCTTTATTTTCATTGAATTCAAGGAAGACTTTAATTTCTTTCTTTATTTCTTCTTTAATCCAGGTATGGGTCAATAGTTGACTATTCAGTTTCCATTAGTTTGTCAGCTTTCTGGGGGTAGCATTGTTGTTGAATTCTAACTTTAGTCCGTGGTGATCTGATAAGACACAGTTGGTTATGGATATTTTTTGTAACTGTGGAAGTTTGCTTTGTTACCGAGGATGTGGTCAATTTTCGAGAAGGTTCCATGAGCTGCAGAGAAGAAGGTATATTCTTTCCTATTTGGGTGGAATGTTCTATAGTTGTCTGTTAAGTCCATTTGATTCAATACCTCCACTAATTTTTTTTATTTCTCTGTTAGGTTTCTGTCTGATTGACCTGTCCATTGGTGAAAGAGGAGTGTTGAAGTCTCCTACTATTAGTGTGTGCGGTTGGATGGCTGCCTTGAGTTTTATTAATGTTTCTTTTACATACTCGGGTGCTTTTATATTAGGGGCATAGATATTCAGGATTGAGACCTCATCCTGATCAATTGTTCCTCTTATGAGTATAAAATATCCCTCTCCATCTCTTCTGATTGATTTAAGTTTGAAGTCAACTTTGTTAGAAATTAGTATGGCCACACCTGCTTGTTTCTTAGGTTCATTTGCTTGATAAACCTTTTCCCATCCCTTTACTCTAAGTAGGTGCCTGTCTTTGTGGTTGAGGTGTGTTTCTTGTAAACAGCAGAATGTTGGATCCTGTTTGCGTATCCAATCTCTTAGCCTGTGCCTTTTTATAGGTGAGTTGAATCCTTTGACATTAAGGGATATTAATGACCAGTGGTTGCTAACTCCGGTTACTTTTTTAATCATAGAGTTTGTGTGTTTGCTTTCTTTTAGTTGCGCTGGTAAAGGGTGTCTAGAAGTTTGAGTTATTGTGGTCATTGTTGGTCTCTTTGGTTTGTGATTTTCCTTCTATTACTTTCTGTAAGGCTGGATTTGTGGCTACGTATTGTTTAAATTTGTTTTTATCCTGGAAAATTTTGTTTTCTCCATTTATAGTGAATGAAAGCTTGGCTGGGTATAGTAGTCTGGGCTTGCATCCATGTTCTCTTAGCTTCTGCAGTATATCTATCCAGGACCTTCTGGCTTTCATGGTTTCCATAGAGTAGTCAGGTGTAAGTCTGATAGGTTTACCTTTATAAGTAACTTGACCTTTTCCCTTTGCAGCTCTTAATATTCTTTCTTTATTCTGGATGTTTTGTGTTCTGATTATTATATGGCGAGGAGATGTTTTTTTTTGGTCCAGTCTATTCGGTGTTCTGTATGCTTCTTGAACCTTCAAAGGAATATCTTTCGTTAGGCTGGGAAAGTTTTCTTCTATAATTTTATTAAATATATTTTCTGAACCATTGAGCTGTACTTCTTCTCCTTCTTCTATCCCAATTATTCTTAGGTTTGGTCTTTTTATTGTGTCCCATATTTCCTGAATGTTTTGTGATGAAAATTTGTTGGTTTTGCTGTTTTCTTTGATCAGTGTGTTAATTTTCTCTATGGTATCTTCAGTGTCTGACATTCTTTCTTCTAACTCTTGTAATCTGTTGGTAGTACTTGTCTCTGTAGTTCCTGTTCGTTTACCCAGATTTTCCATCTCCAACCTTCCCTCGGTTTGTGTTTTCTTCATTACTTCCATTTCATTCTTCAGGTCTTGAACCATTTCCCTTACCTGTTTGATTGCTTTTTCTTGTTTCTCTTGGTTTTCTTGGGTATCTTTGAGCGATTTGTTCATTTCCTCTACCTTTTTGTTTGTAATCTCTAATTGTTTATGGCAATTTTTCACCTCCTGTTTAAGGTCTTCTATTATTTTCAAAAAATTCACTTTTGAGTCGATTTCTTCTACTTCTTCTGGAGTAGGGTGTACAATTCTTCTTATTTCGGGATCCTTGGGTTCTGGTGATGTCATGTTGCCTTTCAGGTTGTTGGAAGAATTCTTGTATTGGTGCCTTCCCATCTCCTCTTTCAAATGAAGCCAAAAGAGGCCTGGTGTCTTGGTCCAGTCTTTGCTGTGACTGAGTCTCTGGGTGTATCTCTTCAGTGTGGAAGCAGGGACCGTCCTGCTGAGCTTGAACTCCCCAGTGATGTCTCTCCTGGCAGCTGGATCTGATCTCCCTGCTGCTTGGGTGTCTCACGAACAAAGGGCTGACCTTGCTGCCGCAGGGCAGGCAGGCCACCTAGACAAAGGAGCTACTACCCTACCGGATGCCCTCCCAATTTGGACCCTGTCCCAGCGCCCAAACAGGCTGAGCTGGGAGCTGTTGTGTGGTTCAAAGAGGGGAGGGGGGTCAGAGGGGATGGGGGAGGGCCGTGGATGCAAGCTGGGTGGGATAGGAATAGAGAGGAAGTATCGGGCATTATAGCCCCTGCAGACTGACCAGGAAGTGCAGGAGGGGTGAGGAACGTCTGAGTTCCCTGTCCCGGGCTGCCGCCGCGGTCAGAAACTCACTCACCCCAGTGATGTCTCTCCTGGTACCCGGATCTGGTCTCCCTGCTGCTTGGGTGTCTCACGAACTAAGGGCCGACCTTGCTGCCGCAGGGCAGGCAGGCCACCTAGACAAAGGAGCTACTACCCTCCCGGTTGCCCTCCCAATTCGGACCCTGTCCCAGTGCCCAAACAGGCTGAGCTCCATAGTGATCTTATAAGACACAGAGGGTTACAAATATTTTTTGTAACTGTGGAAGTTTGCTTTATTACCGAGTATGTGGTCAATTTTTGAGAAAGTTTCATGAGCTGCAGAGAAGAAGATATATTCTTTTCTATTTGGTTGGAATGTTCTATAGATGTCTGTTAAGTCCATTTGATTCATTGCCTCCATTAATTCTCTTATTTTTCTATTAGGTTTCTGTCTTATTGACCTGTCCATTGGTGAGAGAGGTATGTTGAAGTCTCCTACTATTCGTGTGTGTGATTTGATGTCTGCCTTGAGTTCTTGTAATATTTGTTTTACATAAGTTTGTGCTTTTATATTAGGGGGGCATAGATATTCAGGACTGAGACTTCATACTGATGAATTGTTCCTGTTATGAGTATAAAATATCATCTCAATCTCTTCTGATTGATTTTAGTTTGAAGTCAGTTTTGTTAGAAATTACTATGGCCACACCCGCTTGTTCTTAGGTCTATTTGCTTGAAAAACCTTTTCCCAACACTTTACTCTGAGTAGAAGCCTGTCTTTGTGGTTGAAATGTGTTTCTTGTAAACAGCAGAATGTTGGATCCTCTTTTCATATCCAATCTCTTAGCCTGTGCCTTTTTATAGGTGAATTGAGTCCATTGATATTAAATAATATTAATGACCAGTGGTTGTTGACTCCAGTTATTGGTTTTGGTAGTAGAGTTTGTGTATTTCCCTTCTTTGAGTTGTGTTGGTGAAGGGTCACTAGATGCCTGAGTTATTGTGGGCAGTGTTGGCAATGTTGGATTCCTTGGGTTGTGATTGTCCTTCTATTACTTTCTGTAAGGCTGGATTTGTGGCTATGTGTTGTTTAAATTTGTCCTTTTCCTGGAATACTTTGTTTTCTCCATTGATAGTGAACGATAGCTTGGTTGGGTATAGTAGTCTGGGCTTGCATCCAGGTTCTATGTTTTTGTAGTACATTTATCCAAGACTTCCTGGCTTTCATGGTTTCCATAGAGAAGTCTGGTGTAAGTCTGAATGGTTTACCTTTATAAGTTTCTTGACCTTTTTCCTTTGCATCTTTTAATATTCTTTCCTTAGTCTGTATGTTTTGTGTTTTGATTATTATATGGCAAGGGGATTTTTTTGATCCAATGTATTTGGTGTTCTGTATGCTTCTTGAGTATTCATAGGAATATCTTTCTTTAGATTGGGAAAGTTTTCTTCCATAATTTTGTTAAATATATTTTCTGGGCTTTTGAGCTGTAATTCTTCTCCTTCTTCTATTCCTATTATTCTTAGGTTTGGTCTTTTTATTGTGTCCCGTATTTCCTGAATGTTTTGTGATGAGAATTTGTTGGATTTGCTGTTTTCTTTGATCAGTGTGTTTATTTTCTCCATGGTGTCTTCAGAATCTGAGATTCTTTCTTCTAACTTTTGTATTCTATTTGTTATGCTTGTTTCTGTATTCTCTGCTCATTGACCTAGATTTTCCATATCCAGGCGGCCCTCGGTTTGTGTTTTCTTCTTTCCTTCCATTTTATTTTTCAATTCTTGAACTGTTTCCATTACCTGTTTGATAGTTTTTTTTCTTGGTTTCCCGGGGTATCATTTACGTATTTACTCATTTCTTCAAACTTTTTGTTATACTTCTCATCCATTCCTATAAGGGCATTTTTTACATGCTGTTTAAGGGACTCTATTGCTTTCATAAAGTCAATTTTTTTCCTCTTCTTCTGGATTAGGGTGTACAAATCCTTCTGTTGTAAGATCATTGGGTTTTGATGTTTTCACGTTGTTTTTTCAGATTGATGGAGGAATTCTTGCCTTGACAACTGCCCATCTCCTCCTACAAATGCTATCCAATGGGTCTTCTGAAACAGGATCAGGTTCCCTTGCTATCCAGGGACCTCACTGAGAAAAGGCCTACCTCTCTGCAGGCAGGCTACCAAAACAAAGGAACTCCCACCATCCTTTTCTTCCAGCACCTCCCCCAGTTCCCAAACATGCTGAGCTGGCTGATCCCAAGGCCTCTGAGGAAGGGAGGAAGAAGGGAGGAGGTTCCTGGGTGCAAGCTGGGATGGGCTAGGGAGAGAGAGGTCCTAGCAGAGTGGAGCAGCCCCAGCATAAGGGAGCAGCCCCTGCACAATGATCGGGGAGCCAAGGGGGTTGGGGAATGTCTCTGTTCCCCTGCCATGTTTCCTGTCTCCTGCCATGGGTCAAGAACACACTCACTACTCAGAAGGGTCTTCCGGAATAGGGCATCGAGTAGTGTTTTAATTCATATAGTTTGTGTGTGGTTATTTCAAGGCTTGGAGGCCAGGACCAACTAGCAGCCTCTTCCAACACTAATGGATACAAGAAAAGCTATTAAGTGGTCAAAAAATAATGGAAGGTGACTAAGTAAAAGTGAATATATTAGGTATACATTTAATTAAACAGAAATTTAGAAACTTTAACAATGTAAAATTGTACAGAAAGAAGAAATCATACAGTAGACATAGGAAACTGAATACCAGCATGTTACAATTTTCTCAAAGACATTGTTAACAAAGTCACAGACACAATCATTCCTTAGTGAACTACACATTTCTCTTAACTAAAAAATGCTTCAAGTTTTATTATGCATTTTTTATTTATTTTTTCCCACTTTAAGATTTTATTTATTTTTATTAAAAATTTCCACCTCCTCCCCCTTCTCCCATATCCCTCCCCCTTCTCCCACTCCCACTCCTCCTCCCTCTCTAGTCCAAAGAGCAGTCAGGGTTCCCCACTCTGTGAAAAATCCAAGGTCCTCCCCCCTCCATCCTGTCCTAGGAAGGTGAGCGTCCAAATAGACTAGATTCCCACAAAGCCAGTACATGCAGTAGAATCAAAACCCACTGCCATTGTCCTTGGCTTCTCAGTCAGCCCTCATTGTCAGCCACGTTCAGAGAGTCTGGTTTGATCACATGCTCCATCAGTCACAGTCTAGCTGGCCTTGGTGAGCTACATTAGATCAGCCCCACCGTCTCAGTGGGTGGGTACACCCTTCATGGTCCTGACTTCCTTGCTCATGTTCTCTCTCCTTCTGCTCCTCATATTATGCACTATTTAAAAGCAGTTTTATTTGGCACACTCTAAGACTTGTGTGAAGTGGCAGCTTTAGTTTACAAGTATGGAAACAATGAAACTTCTGCAGCTCTTCCATATAACTATCCCTACATATTCTGCCATGAATATACTTACGTACACAGCCTCTGTAATCACACACATACCCTTTCATAAAACTACTTTATATAAAATCCCATGCACAGTGGTTAGAGAAATGATACAAACATTTTAAGAACTTGTGATTCTTACAAAGTATTTATGTTCAGAATCCAGTGGCCAGCTTGTGGCTCACAATTGTTTTGCTTTCTCTTAAAGGAGATACAACCCTTTTTTTAAATCTCTTCAGGCACTGAGTACATACTTAGCAAACATACATCCATGCAGGCTAAAATATTTTTTACACATAAAATAAAATAAATTGACTTTTTAAAAACCTATACATAAAGACTAATATAAATGCCAGGAAAAAGATTCTTTGTACTTGTGTTTTCTATTGCGAGTACAGTTAAAATTTCATAATATAAACACCATTTAAAAATAATTTGATGAAAGCAGAATATCAAAACATCCATCAGGCTATTGTCTTCTGTACAATCTTGGGTCTATGCATTTTATTACCATTACTATGGGAAGATAATGAACTGTTACAAGCAATAAGAATGGAAGAAATTGCAGCCTTACATCTAAGCACTAATGAGTTTTTAATAAAATATTTACATTACTAGAAAATATTTATTTCATATTTTAAGAATATGCTTACTTCTGTTAAAATAAATATAATTGAAAATACTTTTGTTATGTAAGATGATTGTTTGAAAATTATATACAGAATAGAATTGTGAATCAATTTAACTAACATATACTATTCCAAGAAGTTGTATGAAACAATCAGCTTTTATTAGATTTCCACAATAATATAAAATGTAAGACCATTTCAACCACTTATACAATAGAGGATTTGAAATTATTTCTTCTTTCTAAAGGTTATTGCTTGTTTTTACTATAACTTTCTAAAAATAAGTCCTCCTCATTGCCTTAGCACCTAGAACAACCCTCCCTTTTCATCTCTGAGATCCCCTTTCACTGAAACCTGTGCAATCATGTCATAGTTCTCTTTTTAATCAAGTTTTATCTGTTTTTACAAAATGTTTTTAGGTTTATCTTGAGTGAACAGAAATCCTTGGTGCATTTATCCTACATTTATACAATTGCCCCTTAATAGGCACTGCTTGTTCATGTATCTTTACTGTTTTAGAAAAAAGTCAGCAAACATTGTAATGAGCATGTCTTTTTAAATAGAAGACTTTAATTATATATATATATATATATATATTGTATCCATTAAGAGGGTTCTATCTTGCTATTATTTTAAATGTATGTGTCTGTGTGAAAAATTCATGCTGTTTACATAACAAAAAGTTATGTAAACATTAATTAGTAATATGACAATATCTATTATTTATGCTCTTAGCAGAAATTGTCACCTCACCTTTTCCATATTAAAGTCATTCTAATGTAACTGTCATAATATCACTCTGCTTCTGATCTATTCTTTGTTGATTACAATTGAGAATTTTCATTTATGTGTTAACTATATATGCTTACTTTTTGAAAAATTTCATTGTAGATTAGTTTTCTACAATTTTTAAAGCATGTGTTCATTGCCATTTAGGTATTTGAAATACATTTTGAGATGAACACTTTATGAAACAAGTATCTGGCAATGTTTTTCCCAATTTCTCAGTTGAACTTTCACCATGATTATCCACTCTTTGTAAAAAATCTTTCTAGTATAATGTAATTTGATTAATTTTCTATTTCTTAGCTGTTCTTCAAAAGCTATGCATTTATTTATTGCCTAAACAAGTAGAACACATCCATTGCCACATGGTACTTACAAAAGTTTCAGTTTTGAATCTTATATTTAGCTCTCTAATTTTTTAAATTGGTATTTAATGGGGGCCTATTTTCTCTTAATAAGAATATAGTCTTTTTTTTAGTACCACGGAGTAGTACTCTAATATGTATATATTCCACACTTTCTTCATCCATTTCCATTGAAGGGCATCTAGGTTGTTTCCAGGTTCTGGCTATTACAAATAATGCTGCTATGAACATAGTTAAACAAATGCTTTTGTCATATGATAGGGCATCTCTTGGATATATTCCCACAAATGGTATTACTGGGTCTTGGGGTAGGTTGATCCTGAATTTACTGAGAAATCGCCACACTGGTTTCCATAGTGGTTGCACAAGTTTGCATTTCCACCAGCAATGGATGAGTGTACCCCTTCCTCCACAACCTCTCCAGCAAAGGCTATCATTGGTGTTTTTGATTTTAGCCATTCTGACAGGTGTAAGATGGTATCTCAAAGTTGTTTTAATTTGCATTTTCTCTGATCACTAAGGAGGCTGATCTATTGGGAGCTCACCAAGGCCAGCTGGACTGGGACTGAATAAGCATGGGATAAAACCGAACTCTCTGAACATGGTGGACAATGAGGGCTGATGAGAAGCCAAGGACATTGGCACTGGGTTTTGATCCTACTGCATGAACTGGCTCTGTGGGAGCCTAGCCTGTTTGGATACTCACCTTCCTGAACCTGGATGGAGGAGGGAGGACCTTGGACTTTCCACAGGGCAGGGAACCCAGACTGCTTTTCAGACTGGAGAGTGAGGGGGAATGGAGTGAAGGGAGGGGAAGAGGAGTGGGGAGAGGGAGAGAGGAGTGGAAGGAGGAGGAGGGAAATGGGAGGCGGGGAGGAGGCAGAAATTTTTTCAATAAAAAATAAAAAAAATACAGTCAATTTTATCAATGCTATTCACTGAAGAAAACAACTTTTCCGTCATTCTTTTGTCTTGATAAATAAATTTAAGTGTAAGATTTACTTTATTCCGTATTCCAATATGTCAAATTTTCTGCCAATACAGTGCTTTCTTCCATATTTTTGTTGTTTATTTGTTTTTTTTTAAGACAGGGTTTCTTTGTGCAATTTTGGAGCCTCTCCTGCAAATCACTTTTTAGACCAAGCTGCCCTTGAACTCAAAGAGATCTGCATGACTCTGTCTCCTGAATGCTGGGATTAAATGCATCTTCCATAGTTTTGGAGTATATCTTTATTTTGATACTTGTAGATTTGTTGTATGTGCTAAACTGATATAAACTCTGAGCTTGAATCTTTGGTGTTTCCATACAAGTTTAATTTTTTCTATTTTTATGAGGTATGTTGTTTATATTTGATAATGCATATTTCTCTTACATATAACTTTTGAATGTTATGGAAATTTTAGAAATGTTAATTTGACTTTCCAACTTTTTAAGTATAAAGACAAAAAATTTAGTACAATTGGAATATTTTTTTCTATCTACGTGGAGTGGATCCTTCCCCTCTTTCTTCTTCTTAGTTATTCGTTACCAAGGGGTCATTGTTAATGTAAATGTCTCATCTTTTATTTGTAATTGTGGGTGAAATGTTAATGTCTGAACTATTTTGTATTACTAAACAAATGAACATTATCAGCTGGAGACACTCTGCCAATCATGCAAATAATCGTTTACATGAAGAAGAATACTGTATAATATATTAATTAAAAGGTCAAGTTAGATTTCATCAGAAGGTGAAAGAGTCAACCTGAATACATACTTGGTAAAATGAGAAGTTAAAACAGAATGTCTAAAATATCATTGGTTATCAGAAATCCACAAATGAATCAAAATCAGAGTAACTGGGGGAGGAGAGGAATTATTACTTTTAAGGATTTGTTTAGAATTATATTCAAGTCTAAAACAGTTTCCCTTAGATAAATGTTAATATTTAGACATCTGTTAATTCTATTTAGAATATCTCTACTTGCATCACTTTGACATATATTACATGATTCTTTTCTCTAGTTGTCAATTCAGAGCTACTGTGATAGAAATATTTACTATATTTTTTTATAATTCACTTTCATTTGTGCATGTGAGAGTGTGTGTATGAGTGTGTGTGTTAACACATGTGTATACAACAATAAGAAGAGGGCATCATATCCCCTGAAATTGCAGTTACATATAGCTGTGAGCCACCTGATCTAAGTGTTGAAAACAGAACTTCCTAGATTACGACCAAGTACTTTTGAAAACTGAGCCATTTCTCTAACCCTTCAAAGAGCAATTTTTTAAAAGCTAAAAATGAACTTTAGGTAATGCTGCAGCTAAACTAACAAATTACTTTTTAATTAGTTCCAGGAAGAGGCCCAGTCTACCTTTGAAAATAGGTTTAAAGTTCCTTTCTGTTGTATAAAATTTTAAGAAAACTGCCATGTTTTCTCTAAGGTATTCATTATTGTAATTGTATTGTGATGCTACATTTTCAATTTTAAAAGACCTTCATTAGAAAAAGGTTTAATAATAACTTTGTAAATAACAAATTTTCAAAGACTTTCAGAATATTATTTTCTAGTATTTAGAGTAGAATTACAGATGCATAGTGCATGCTTTAACTTGAAGTTGAAAGGCCAAATCTGTTATTTCATGATTGGATTAGGTAAAAGTATGAGCTTTTTAATATTAAAGTTCAGAGTTCATAGAATTAAGGAAAAAGTTTTAGGTATGCCACACCCCTGGAATACCAACTATTGAAATCAAGAGAAAGATCAGGAATTTTTTTTTTAAAATGTAGTTCTGTGTTGTTGATCCACATATCAATTTCACATTAATTAATAGACTAATGCATGTTCAACATTGTCATGCCATATATATAGAAAGAGAGAGAGAGAGAAAGACAACTTTCAAAAGTTGAAGTCTTTCTTCCACTCTGTGTGTTCTAGGAAACAAATTCACATTCCAGGCTTAACAAAAAAGTTCAGTAAATTCTGAGTCATTGTACCTGTTATCATTTTCATATTTTTTAAATAAATAGTTGTAATCATTATATAAAATGTGAAAAAGTCATATTACTAACAAATTCCTCGGAGGAAAAAGCATTTCCTAATGCACAACAGAGAGAGCAAACCCTAGAAGCATGAGAGTACTTTATTTGCTTTTATAACTAAACAACAATTTGGTAATTTTAGTATTGGAATTTTATAAAGAATCAATAGAATTTTAAAGTCTAGTTTCTTGAGTTCTTTATATATTTTGGAGATCAGACCTTTGTCTGTTGCGGGGTTGGTGAAGATCTTCTCCCAGTCAGTAGGTTGCCTTTTTGTCTTAATGACAGTGACCTTTGCTTTACAAAACCTTCTCAGGTTTATGAGGTCCCATTTATTCAATGTTGCCCTTATTGTCTGTGCTACTGAGGTTATATGTAGGAAGTAGTCTCTTGTGCCCACGTGTTGTAGAGTACTTCCCACTTTCTCTTCTATCAGGTTCAGCATGTTCAGATTAATATTGAGGTCTTTAATGCATTTGGACATGAGTTTTGTGCATGGTGATAGATATGGATTTATTTTCATTCTTCTACAGGTTGACATCCAGTTATGCCAGCACCGTTTGTTGAAGATGCTTTCTTTCTTCCATTGTATACTTTTAGCTCTTTTGTCAAAAATCAGGTGTTCATAAGTTTGTGAGTTAATATCCCGGTCTTCTCTCCAATTTCATTGGTCGACTTCTCTGTTTTTATGCCAATACCAAGCTGTTTTCAATACTGTAGTTCTCTAATTAAAAAAAGGGGCACTGAACTGAACAGAGAATTCTCAACAGAAGAAGTTCAAATGGCCAAAAGACACTTAAGGTCATACTCAACCTCCTTAGAGATCAGGGAAATGCAAATCAAAACAACCTTGAGATACCATCTTACACCTGCCAGAATGGCTAAAATCAAAAACACCAGTGATAGCCTTTGCTGGAGAGGTTGTGGAAGAAGGGGTACCCTCATCCATTGCTGGTGGGAATGCAAACTTGTGCAACCACTTTGGAAATCAGTGTGGCGGTTTCTCAGGTAATTTTGATTCAACCTTCCCCAGGATCCAGCAATACCACACTTGGGAATATACCTGAGAGATGCCCTAGTATACTACAAAAGCATCTGTTCAACTATGTTCTTAGCAGCATTATTTGTAATAGCCAGAACCTAGAAACAAACTAGATGCCCCCTCAATGGAAGAATCGATAAAGAAAATGTGGAATATATACGCATTAGAGTACTATTCAGTGGTAAAAAACAATGACATCTTGAATTTTGCATGCAAATGGATGGAAATAGAAAACACTATCCTGAGTGAGGTAACCCAGACCCCAAAAGATGAATATGGTATGTACTCACTCATAAGTGGATTCTAGCCATAAGTAAAGGACATTGATAATATAAGTCATGATCCTAAAGAAGCTAAATAAGAAGGTGAACCCAAAGAAAAACATATAGCTATCCTGTTGGATATCGGAAATAGACAAGATGGTCAGGCAAAAATTGGGAACTTGTGGCTGAAGGTGGGGTGGGGGTAAAGGGAGATGGGTAGAGAAAAGTGAGAAGGAGAGGATGGGGAGAGCTTGGGGGAATGGGACGGTTGGTATGGAGGAAGGGTGGATATGGGAGCAGGGAAGTATATATCTTAATTAAGGGAGCCATTTTAGGGTAGGCAAGAGACTTGACTTTAGAGGGGTTCCCGGGTGTCCAAGGAAATGTCCCTAGCTAGTTCCTTGGGCAGCTGAGGAGAAGGTGCCTGAAATGGTCCTATCCTATTGTCATACTGATGAATATCTTGCATATCACCATAGAACCTTCGTCTGGCGATGGATGGTGATAGAGACAGAGACCCACATTGGAGCACTGGACTGAACTCCCAAGGTCCAAATGAGGAGCAGAAGGAAGGAAAACATGAGCAAGGAAGTCAGGACCGCGAGGGGTAGACCCACGCACTGAGACTTTGGAGCTGATTGAATGGAAGCTCACCAAGGCCAGCTGAACTGGGACTGATGGAGTGTGTGATCAAACAGGACTCCCTGAACATGGCTGATAAGGAGGGCTGACTGAGAAGCCAATGTCAATATCACTGGGTTTTGATCCTACTGCATGTACTGGCTTTGTGGGAGCCTAATCTGTTTGGATGCTCACCTTCCTAGACCTGGATGGAGGAGGGAACCCTGACTGTTCTTTGGACTGGAAAGGGAAGGGTAGGAGAAATGGGGGTATGGGGGAGGGAAATGGGAAGAGGTGAAATTTTTTTAAATAATAATAATAATAAGGGAAAAATCAATAGAAAAGAATACATGGATTACATTTTGGTAGAGAAAGTTAGAGATTATTTTACATTGATGATGGAGGACCATGCTGACTTGGCTAGATGACTATTGCAGATTGTAATAGACATAGAGGAATAATAAGTGCACATGATTCTGCTTATTATTATCCCAAATATTACTAAAAGTTTAACTTCCATTTAGATTTCCTTAAAGAGTGACCATGAACTTGATTATTGTTTTTATAATAATTTGACACTTTGATCATGTGATTTTAATATCAGCTGTCTATAAATACTACAACTGTACTTGTGGGAAAAATAACAACAAATGCATAAATGTCCTTTGATTTTTATTTCTAGAATTTCAAATCAGTTTTTCTGAGCATTGGGAACCTGAATAACAAGCTGTAATGCTGCACAAAACATTGTTAATAGAATACTGTAGCATTGGTAGCTATCCCTGTTTTAAAACCTTAAACACTGAGCCATCTCTCTAGCCCCTTCTCCCATATTTCTAATCCACAATTTTAGTTTTTTCATACTGGCTTTTGATTCCTTTTGGATCCCAGTATGTTTCTAGTCCTATCATCAAAGGACAGAGCCTATGATATCTACTCTTTTGCTCTTGGAATCTTTCTAATAGGAGAGATCAGCATCAGCCCTCTCTTCCTGCCTTACACTTAAGAGAATAGTATTTGTCTTCTCCCACCTCAGGCTCATTAGGAATGCTTGGCTAATGTAGCATAGACAGGGGAAACACACCACTTGAAATAACATATCGTGATTTTTCTCTAAAAGAAGACACCTCCTCTTTCTTCCCTTCCTGCACCACCAAATGCAAGGAGCATTCAGTAATCAAGGCAGACTTACCCTCATGTCATGAAAGATGTGAGGGAAGCCTTTTTTGTGCAGATTCTCCCAGCCCAGCAGCAAAGAGAGATAGTTCAGTGGTTAAGAGAGACCTCTGTTCAATTCCCAGCAATCACATGGGGTGACACATAATCACTTATAACTCCAGCTTTGTGAGATATGATACCCTTAAAATTTCACTACGATATACATATAGACACACATAATTAAAAATAAATCTTGGAATAAAAAAAAGAAGGCTTAGAATTAAGACAGCAAAGACCAATGGAAACTGGGCACCAAGAACTCACATCTTGACAGTACTTGCCCTACCTTCAGGACCAGTCAAGCTCAGAGCCCACAAGAACCAGTCAACTGAGCACTCAAGCACAGCTCCCGAGGCAGGGGGAAAATAAATAAAACTTTAAACAAATTTCTTTTACAATATTTTAATTTATTTCCCATGTTTTGCAATTACCTCTTTTATGATGCAATTTCTTTTATACTTCCCTTTCAACTCTGACTTAAAGTTTGAAAGGCATTTTAAACAATCTGATATAGTTAGAGAAAATCTTGCTTAAACTATTTCTAAAAGAAACCGTACTTGTTTTGCTTTCTCTGAAATTTTCCAATATGCTTTGTTCATGAAGGATTAAATTTATAGAAGAACCTTAAGATTTACTCTTACACTTTAAACTAAGTTCTAGACAATTGTTATCACCTGTCATGGTGGGGAGTTACAGTTTTCGGTGTTAAAACAGTATACAAAGAGATTTTCTAGGATTTCCAATTTTTATCATCACTGTGGCATGACCAGCATTTGGCACCATACTCATCCACAGGCAACAACCTGAATCTCCAGACTTTCTCAGTGCTATCTACTAGTTTCCTCTATGACACAGACAAGGTGTCATTTTCCATGCTTGTCTGCTTGTTTCCTCTCAGTGTCCATTTGTATGAGGATAATGTCTTTGCAACTGGTTGGAAAGATCAAGCTACTTTATAATGCTGTGTCAGTCAAATCAAAAGTGTGAAGATTTGTTTGTTTGTCTGTTTTGTGGGTTTTTTTGCTTTTGTATTAGTGGCTCTTAACAAATATAGGAGAAAAGAGGGGAACGACCTTAGTTCTGTATGCTAGCCTTTCAAGTCTCAGAATATGTAAAGAAAAAGATGGAGTGTTAAAATATAAAGAACATGTGTGGATTACTGCTGAAAAACTGAGACATTTAAGTATGACATTACTCTTGAAACATTAGATCAGTTAAAAGGATTTGCTCCATTAATTCTTAGACAGTTAACATTTCATACAGAAATAAAGGGTAATTAGTACCAGAATTCTCTTCAATCCCTTGAGAAGATTTTGGCCTTAATACTGCCAAAAGCTGTACTGCCCAAAGGTTACTGTTATTTATTGCTATTTCTTCCATCCTTAAAGGAAATTATTTCAATAGAAATTACTATGCAGACATTTTTAACATCCTAAAATCAATGACTTGAAATAAGTCCATCTGTTAAATGCTAAAATGATTTTTCCAAGATATATTTTTGCTGGAGATATAAATTGTCTTTTAAGGGATAGAAGAGTGGCAAATAATTATTTAATTTTAAAGGGGAAAGGTATTCAAAGAGTTAGGATGTAAGAGTTATAGTGACTTTCACTACTAGTAATGAACAGTGTATTGTTGAATAACTGAAATGAAATCTCATTCTTAATATGACACACATTTTGATAGTAAAAAGTAGGATTTTGTTTAGTTGTAGCAAGCATATCTTTTTATATGGTTCAAGACAACAAGTACACCCACAAGAAAATTAAGTTAATTAATAATATATTATGTAATCACATCTTGGTCTTCACTTAAGATAATAATGAGTTGTTGCCATTTTCCTTATATTTCTACTTTAGTTGTAAATTGTTCAGTGTCTATGCTTTATACTTGATACTTATATGGTCTTGTGTATGATTAATTAAAGAGTGATATATCAACATCAGAAATTTCTAATGTTGATAATATGTAAAATAAAAATATAAAAAAGAAAAATGTAATGCTATAAGATTGTCTTCATTTTTATCCCCATGCATGTACTTATACACCTGCACACACACACACACACACACCCAAAAAAACACTCATGTAAAAAATTCTTCACTGAAAACAATTGTACAACCTTCTTTCAAATGCTGAAAATTGAAGTTCAGATTTGGGGAGATGGCTTAGAGGGAACATTTTACAGGAGCCTGAGTTCAAATCATTCAAAACCCACCTAAAAACCTGGCAGTGATGGTACACATGCCTGAATGCAAGTGTTGAGGATTGGAGCAGAGACTCGAGTACTGTTGAGTATTCATAGCTGCTGTCTTCACTCTAGGTTCAATAAGATAACTTTTATCAAGAGAATAGTGTAGGAGAAAAAAGTGTGAAACCAGATTTCCTCCTTGACCTCCTCAAGTATGTACCAACACAAACATGTACACATACAGGCTAACATACCTGAAAAAATGCACACAAAAACATACATGCATACCAAGTAATAAATTAATTGTTTTAATTTAGTTTATATGGAAATTAGTAAAAAAGAAATTAGCAATACATTGCAAAATTCAGCTTAGCACATATTCTTTCAATGACAAACAATTGTGTCAGCTTACACTGTCAGCAATATTTTGTCTTGTTTCTCATTTTTATGTATTTCTTTGGTAATTTTTGGTAAGCTTTAGGAATCCTTATTGGAGTTTTGCTCCTTAGGAAAACTAACTCATTATCTTCCATTGAAGTCAATTCGAAACTATTGCAAGTTCAGAATATCTCAATTTTTTTAAATTTTAATTTCCATTATTTTTAAAAAGTGAAAAAATATAAGACAGTGAAATATAAGTCAATTTTGATGTATGCAATAATTTTCCTATTTTTTCCTTAAATTAGTTCTAATATGTAAATTCTTACTAAGCCTATCTCTTTACAAATTTGATATAAAGTTTTAATGTTATAAGTTCCCACTTTACAATATTTTGTCACTTACAGCTATAAAAGATACTGTATGTAATTCTTGCTAACATTGGTAAGCACTAAGCTACTTTCAACAAATACAAAGAAAGTAATATGCTGTAACACTGTGCTTTAAATTTTTAAGGCAATATACATTTCTTTTTTTTTCATTTGGTTTTTTTTTATTATTAAAGATTTCTGTCTCCTCCCCACCGCCACATCCCCTTCCCTCCCCCGATCAAATCCCCCTCCCTCAACAGCCCAAAAAGCAATCAGGGTTCCCTGCCCTGTGGGAAGTCCAAGGACCACCCACCTCTATCCAGGTCTAGTAAGGTGAGCATCCAAACTGCCTAGGCTCCCACAAAGCCAGTAGGTGCAGTAGGATCAAAAACCCATTGCCATTGTTCTTGAGGTCTCAGTAGTCCTCATTGTCCGCTATGTTCAGCGAGACCAGTTTTAACCCAGGCTTTTTCAAACCCAGGCCAGCAGGCCTTGGTGAGTTCCCGATAGAACATCCCCATTGTCTCAGTGTGTGGGTGCACCCCTCGCGGTCCTGAGTTCCTTGCTCGTGTTCTCTCTCCTTCTTGTCCTGATTCGGACCTTGAGATTTCAGTCTGGTGCTCCAATGTGTGTCTCTGTTTCTGTCTCCATTCATCGCCTGATGAAGGTTAATATTCAGGAGGATGCCTATATGTTTTTCTTTGGGTTCTCCTTCTTATTTAGCTTCTCTAAGAACCTGAATTATAGGCTCAATGTCCTCTATTTATGACTAGAAACCAAATATGAGTGAGTACATCGCATGTTCCTCTTTTTGGGTCTGGCTTAACTCACTCAGGATAGTGTTTTCAATTTCCATCCATTTGCCTGCAAACTTCAAGAAGTCCTTGTTTTTTACTGCTGAGTAGTATTCTAATATGTATATATCCCATACTTTCTTCATCCATTCTTCAATTGAAGGGCATCTAGGTTGTTTCCAGGTTCTGGCTAGTACAAACAATGCTGCTATGAACATAGTAGAGCATATACTTCTGTTGTATGATACGGCCTCTCTTGGGTATATTCCCAAGAGTGGTATTGCTGGGTCCATGGTTAGGTTGATCCCGAATTTCCTGAGAAACCTCCACACTGCTTTCCAGAGTGGTTGCACAAGTTTGCATTCCCACCAGCAATGGATGAGTGTACCCCTTTCTCCACAACCTCTCCAGCAAAGGCTAACATTGGTGTTTTTGATTTTAGCCATTCAGACAGGTCTAAGATGGTATCTTAAAGTTGTCTTGATTTGCATCTCCCTGATCGCTAAGGAAGTTGAGCATGACTTTAGGTGTCTTTTGGCCATTTGAACTTCTTCTGTTGAGAGATCTCTGTTCAGCTCAGGGCCCCATTCTATAATTGGGTTGATTAGCCTTTTACGGTCTAGTTTCTTGAGTTCTTTATATATTTTGGAGATCAGACCTTTGTCTGTTGCGGGGTTGGTGAAGATCTTCTCCCAGTCAGTAGGTTGCCTTTTTGTCTTAATGACAGTGACCTTTGCTTTACAAAACCTTCTCAGGTTTATGAGGTCCCATTTATTCAATGTTGTCCTTATTGTCTGTGCTACTGAGGTTATATGTAGGAAGTAGTCTCTTGTGCCCACGTGTTGTAGAGTACTTCCCACTTTCTCTTCTATCAGGTTCAGTGTGTTCGGACTGATATTGAGGTCTTTAATCCACTTGGACTTGAGTTTTGTGCATGGTAATAGATATGGATCTATTTTCATTCTTCTACAGATTGACATCCAGTTTTGCCAGCACAATTTGTTGAATATGCTCTCTTTTTTCCATTGTATACTTTTAGCTCCTTTATCGAAAATCAGGTGCTCATAGGTTTGTGGGTTAAAGTCAGGGTCTTCTATTCGATTCCATTGGTCAACTTCTCTGTTTTTATGCCAATACCAAGCTGTTTTCAATACTGTAGCTCTGTAATAGAGTTTGAAGTCAGGGATGGTAATGCCTCCAGATGTTCCTTTATTGTATAAGATTGTTTTGGCTATCCTGGGTTTTTTGTTTTTCCATATAAAGTTGATTATTGTCTTCTCCAGCTCTGTGAAGAATTTTGATGGGATTTTGATGGGGATTGCATTGAATCTATAGATTGCTTTTGGTAGAATTGCCATTTTTACTATGTTGATCCTCCCAATCCAAGAGCAAGGGAGATCCTTCCATTTCCTGTGTCCTCTTCTATTTCTTTCTTCAAAGACTTAAAGTTCTTGTCAAATAGATCTTTCACTTCCTTGCTCAGGGTTACCCTAAGATATTTTCTGCTCTTTGTGGCTATCGTGAAAGGTGATGCTTCTCTGATTTCCCTCTCTGTTTCTTTATCCTTAGTGTATAGGAAGGCAACTGATTTGTTGGAGTTGATCTTGTATCCTGCCACATTACTAAAGGTGTTTATCAGCTGTAGAAGTTCTTTGGTAGAGTTTTGGGGTCGCTTATGTATACTATCATATCATCTGCAAATAACGAAAGCTTAACTTCTTCCTTTCCAATACGAATCCCCTTGATACCCTTATGTTGTCTTATTGCTATTGCTAGAATTTCAAGCACTATATTGAAGAGGTATGGAGAGAGTGGACATCCTTGTCTTGTTCCTGATTTTAGTGGGATGGCTTTGAGTTTTTCTCCGTTTAATTTAATGTTAGCTGTCGGCTTGCTGTAAATAGCTTTTATTATATTTAGGTATGACCCTTGTATCCCTAGTCTCTCCAATACCTTTATCCTAAAGGGGTGTTGAATTTTGTCGAATGCTTTTTCAGCATCTATTGAAATGATCATATGGTTTTTTTCTTTCAGTTTATTTATATGGTGGATTACATTGATAGATTTGCGTATGTTGAACCAGCCCTGCATCTCTGGGATGAAGCCTACTTGATCATAATGGATAATTTTTCTAATATGTTCTTGAATTCGGTTTGCCAGTAGTTTATTGAGAATTTTTGCATCAATATTCATGAGTGAGATAGGCCTGTAATTCTCTTTCTTGGTTGGGTCTTTGTGTGGTTTTGGTATCAGGGTAACTGTAGCTTCATAAAAGAATTTGGCAATGACTTTTCTGTTTCTATATTGTAAAATACATTAAGGAGTATAGGTATTAGCTCTTCTTGGAAGTTCTGATAGAATTCTGCATTGAAACCATCTGGTCCTGCGCTTTTTTTGGAAGGGAGATTTTTGATAACAGCTTCTAGTTCTTCACGACTAACCGGCCTATTTAGATCGTTCAGCTGGTCTTGATTTAGCTTTGATATATGGTACTTATCTAAAAAAAGTCCATTTCTTTTGCATTTTCCAGTTTTGTGGCATACAGCCTTTTGTAGTAAGATCTAATGATTCTCTGAATTTCCTCTGTGTCTGTGGTTATGTCCCCCTTTTCATTTCTGATCTTATTTATTTGCGTGTTCTCTCTTTGTTGTTTAATCAGTTTGGATAGAGGTTTGTCGATCTTGGTGATTTTATCCAAGAACCAACTTTTTGTTTCATTGATTTTTTGAACTGTTTTCTGTGTTTCTATTTTGTTGATTTTAGCCCTCAGTTTGATTATTTTCAGTCTTCTACTCCTCCTGGGCACGTCTGCTTCTTTTTTTTCTAGAGCTTTCAGGTGTGCTGTTAAGTCCCTGATGTATGCTTTCTCCGTTTTCTTTAAGTGTACATTTAGTGCTATGAACTTTCCTCTTAGCACTGCTTTCATCGTGTCCCATAGGTTTGAGTATGTTGTCTCTTTATTTTCATTAAATTCAAGGAAGACTTTAATTTCTTTCTTAATTTCTTCCTTGACCCAGGTGTGGTTCAGTAGTTGACTGTTCAGTTTCCATGAGTTTGTTGGCTTTCTAGGGGTAGCATTGTTGTTGCCTTCTAACTTTAATCCGTGGTGATCTGATAAGACACAGGTGGACACTGATATATTTATGTATCTGTGGAGGTTTCCTTTGTTTCCGAGTATGTGGTCAATTTTCGAGAAGGTTCCATGAGCTGCAGAGAAGAAGGTATATTCTTTTCTATTTGGGTGGAGTGATCTATAGATGTCTGTTTAGTCCAATTGCTTCATTACCTCCAATAATTCTCTTAATTCTCTATTAGGATTGACCTGTCCATTGGAGAGAGAGGTGTATTGAAGTCTCCTACTAGTAGTGTGTGTGGTTTAATGTCTGCCTTCAGTTCTAGTAATATTTCTTTTAGATAAGTGGGTGCTTTTGTATTAGGGGCATAGATATTCAGGATTGATATGTCATCCTGATGACTTGTTCCTGTTATAAGTATAAAGTGTCCATCTCAATCTCTTCTGATTGATTTTAGTTTGAAGTCAGTTTTGTTAGAGATTAATATGGCCACACCTGCTTTTTTCTTAGGACCATTTGCTTGAAAGACCTTTTCCCAACCCTTTACTCTGAGCAGATGCCTGTCTTTGTGGTTGAGATGTGTTTCTTGCAAACAGCAGAATGTTGGATCCTGTTTTTGTATCCAATCTCTTAGCCTGTGCCTTTTTATAGGTGAATTGAGACCATTTATATTAAGTGATATTAATGACCAGTGGTTGTTTACTCCAGTTATTCTAATTGTTTTTGGTAGTAGAGTTTATGTGTCTCCCTTCTTTGAGTTGTGCTGGTGAAGGGTCTCTAGATGCCTGAGTTCTTGTAGGCAATGTTGACCATGTTGGATTCCTTGGGTTGTGATTTTCCTTCTATTATTTTCTGGAGGGCTGGATTTGTGGCTATGTATTGCTTAAATTTGTTCTTATCCTGGAATGTTTTGTTTTCTCCATTGATAGTGAATGATAGCTTGGCTGGGTATAGTAGTTTGTGTTTGTATCCATGGTCTCTTAGCTTCTGCAGTACTTCTATCCAGGACCTCCTGGCTTTCATGGTTTCCATAGAGAAGTCAGGTGTAAGTCTGATCGGTTTACCTTTATAAGTTACTTGGCCTTTTTCCTTTGCAGCTCTTAATATTCTTTCTTTAACCTGTATATTCTGTGTTTTGATTATTATATGGCAAGGGGATGTTTTTCTTTGATCCAATCTGTTTGGTGTTCTGTATGCTTCTTGAATATTCAAAGGAATATCTTTCTTTATGTTGGGGAAGTTTTCTTCCATAATTTTGTTAAAAATATTTTCTGGGCCTTTGAGCTGTGACTCTTCTCCTTCTTCAATTCATATTATTCTTATGTTTGGTCTTTTTATTGTGTCCCATATTTCCTGCATGTTTTGTGATGAGGATTTGTTGGCTTTGCTGTTTTCTTTGTTCAGTGTGTTTATTTTCTCTATGGTGTCCTCAGAATCTGAGATTCTTTCTTCTATTTCTTGTATTCTATTGATTATGCTTTTTTCTGTAGAATTCGCTCGTTGACCTGGGTTTTCCATATCCAGCTGGTGCTCAGCTTGCGTTTTCTTCCTTGCTACCCTTTCAGTTTTCAATTCTTGAACTGTTTCCATTACCTGTTTGATCATTTTTTCTTGATTTTCCAGGGTATCATGTACGTATTTATTCATTTCTTCAAACTTTTTGTTGTACTTCTTCTCTATTTCTATAAGGGTGTTTTTTACATGTTGTTTAAGGGACTCTATTGCTTTCATAAAGTTAATTTTTTCCACTTCTTCTGTGTTAGGGTGTTCAAGACCTTCTGTTTAAGATCATTGGGTTCTGGTGTTTTCATGTTGTTTTTCAGATTATTGGGTGAAATTCTGCCTCGGTGCCTGCCCGTGTCCTCCTATCAATGTTACCTAAACGGTCTTTTAAAATTGGATCAGGTTTCTCTGCTGGCCAGAGGCTCCTCTTACAGATTGCCCTCGCTCTGTTTCCTGGCTCCTGCCGGGGGCCAAGATCCCTGTCACCCCTCAGTAGGGTCTTCAGGGACAGGACCCGGCTCCTCGTCTGCCAGGGACCTCGCCAACCAAAGGCCTACCTCCTTGATTCAATCGTGGTGGGGTGATTTGCTCTCAGTGTTGCACGCCGTCTTGTCGCCTGTGTCCTCTGCTGCTGCGCCAGACCCCACCGGTCCTGGTTGCAGCCTGTGGCCTAAGTCACCTGCCTGCGTCTCCGCCTCTGCCGGTGCCGCCACCTGCGTGCATCTCCGCCTCTGCCGGTGCCGCCACCTGCGTGCATCTCCGCCTCTGCCGGCGCCGCCACCTGCGTGGGCAATATACATTTCTAACTCCCTAAAGGAATTAGTATTTATCCTTGAATTACATGTCTGTATGATGTGGGAGTGTCTTCTATCTGTCTGTTGCTTTCATTGGTTAATTAATAAAGAGAACTGCTTGGCCTGATAGGGTGGATTTTGGATAGGCTGAGTAGACTGAACAGAATGCTGGGAAGAAGGGAAGAGAGGCAGACGCTCTACTCTCCAAGATTGACGCAGGTTAAGATCCTTCCTGGTAAGTCACCACCTCATGGTGCTACACAGATTATTAGAAATGGATTAATCAAGATGTGAGTATTAGCCAGTAAGAGGATAGAGCTAATGGGCCAAGCAGTGTTTAAATGATACAGTTTCCATGTAATTATTTCAGGTGTAAAGCTAGCCATGCGGGAGCTAGGCAGTATGAAAAGCAGGCCTGCCCGCAGCTCCTCACTACATCTGTATACTATTATTTATCTCGCCCTTAACCAAGTCATCTGTTGCACATTCTTTCTTCACAGCATCCTTTCTCAAAAATAAATGTAGCACAAAACAGCAAAGAGTTTTCCCCGACAGATTGCAACTTCTCAGCAATTTTCACTAACACAGAAAATGGTAACATGTGAATTAAAATTACTTATTTCTTAACTCATTTATATGAAAGTATACTAAACCTAAAATATAATTCCAGAACACTTCTTTGGACCTACAAGACATTTAATTTCAATAAGTGTCTCCAGCACTTGTCTCTAGTAGCTGTCAAATGAGTGACCTACACTGTGTTGGATTGCAATATCATTCAAATGTAGCACCTTAGAAAGCCTTGTAAGAAAATAGTCTATAAAGTGAGTTTTCCTTGAATCATAGGGAAAATAGTGTCTGCCAGGCTCTACAACTATGTTAGCTAAACTGATTTTCTCTGGCTAAAATGACTGCCTTTACCATCTGTTCATTAAAAACTTCTGTTTATTAATGCTAACTAAATTCCTTGATACATGTTCCACTTTTAAGTCATTGTTTAGAATCCATTGTAATAAATGTAACATATCACTTATCAAAATAAGTATTAATTTTACTACTTTAAACATGTATTAAGAAACTACTAAGTGTATACAGACCTGCTAATTTGGGAGAGAAGCCAAAACATAAGGTTTGACTCTTTGTTGTTGTAGTTTTAAAGTACCATCCTTAGGTGAGAAGTCATAGCACTATGAAGTCTGCTGGATGTGAAATAGTTACCTTTACTCAGAATGTTACTCCTGTGTAAACTGCTTTAGTAGGTGGTATGATATTTATTGAGTTAAAAGCAAGAGGGCATGTTGTGGGGTAGTGGGAGGAGTAGAAGAACAAATGGAGTGCAGTTATGATAAAATGCGTTGTATATATTACATACATGTATGAAACAAGAGAATATGTTTAAAATATATTAATATAAAACCCTTCAAAGGGCAAATTATGGAGAAAAGCAGAAGGTTAGGATCAAGAGTGAAAGAGAATGTTCTAATTTGGGAGTGAAAAATAAGTTGCTAGTGTATTCTATAAAAAGGATGATTATGCTGTTATCAAAGGCTCAATACAAAACAATGAAGAAAAATTCTTATTAATTTCCTTCCATATGACTGGGAAACTTAACTCAGAATCATTCTTTATTATTTTCCCTCAGTGTATTGCAAGACCCAGCCAACATTTCCCTCATGTTGCTTTTTGGAAAATATATATTCAGTAACACAGGAATTGTTAATGACCAGAATTGTCTCTGAGTTTTAAATTTCATGTCAACTAGAATTTAGTATTTGCTTCTATTTTTGTTTACTTTTTAAACAAATATGAAGTCAAAACTGGCCTTAAGTGTTATATATAACCCAGGAAGAGTTTGATCCAATAATACCTCTATCTCTACATCTTATATAGCAGAATTACCTACATGCTACATGTACCATTTAGAACAGAGATTATATATATATATATATATATATATATATATATATATAGTCAAACAGATTCACTGACTCTAAAACTTCCAACTCTACCTCACAAACACCCAAATTACAGGATGCACCACCTTTTTACATGAGAGTGACGATTCAGAACTCTAAGCATCATGTGGGTGAAGGAAAAACTTTACTGGCTAAGCCATCCCATCCTTTGTCCTGTTAAATGTATAGTTTATACTCCCATTGATAAATAATTGACAGTGAATACCAAAACATGCACTCCTAATTTTTAAATGACTTTATTCTAATTTTCTGAAAAGTAGTTGAGTTGTAACTCAAAACAACTCTCTTACTAAATCCAGCAAATACCATGCTATGTTGTATCTTTAATAGTACAGATAACAATGTGATATTGTCATTTTGTGACAGGATTATTTTTCTTAGTCAAGTATTTATTAATTAAATATTTAGTATCCACTCCAAGCATATACAACATTTTCACACACTATCCAATTCTGTGAAAAGATGTTGAATTCATATTATTCCTTTATTGTTGCTGCTGAAATTAATGTATAAGTTTTAATTTCTTTTGAATATATTAATTTCAATTAATTTTTGATAGATTTATAAAGTATAACAATGTATCAAATGTGGTGTAATTTTAGTTTTGAAGCAAACTCCATCCCATTCATTCATGTTATCAATTGTTAGATTGATGTTTCATTTTAGTTGACTATCAGTCATTTTAATAGGTGTCAGGAAAAACTCTAGTTTTGATTCTATTCATAATGTTTACTTTAAGTGTTTTCAGTATAACATCTGAAAATACTCTGTTCTGCTGTTTTCACCTCTGCTAGACTAGATCTGACACCAAGCTGTAAATTCAAATTCTCCATATGTGTCCCACAGTTTTGTGATTCTGAAGTAACAAACTACAATTAACTGTATGGCTTTATGCATACTGAAAAAAAAAGAGAGTGTTTTACAACACTCTCTGGATTAAATTTAAGATGTAAGTAGGTTATATAGCTCTATTGCTGAATATGCTTCAGTGAATATGTGTAGCATCCATGTTTTATGTATATATGCATTCATGCACAGGTATATTTACTTATAAAATTTATACAAAGGTTAGAGGTTAATATAAGTGCAACTTCTTCAAATGCTTCTTATTATTATTGTTTCTTTTGAGACAATTTTGTCACTTGACTGTCAATGTTTTGGCTATATTTGTTGATGAACATGTTCTCCACAAACTATAGATTCTCCTGTAATTTAGATCAAGTGTTGAACTTAGAGACATGTACCATCACTTAAAACTTTTACACAGATTCAGGTCATGAGTTTTCACATCAAGTTTTACTTTCTTGTGTTTCTTATTCACCTTAATATATTTTTTGATCTTTGATATTGTTAAGAGTACTCAACCTCTTCTCATTATTAAAACTGAAGTCTCCATGATCTTTCTCTTTATGGGTGTACATTTTGGCTACTGCTTATATTACCTTAAATGGAAAGAAGGTAGAATTATATTCTTCCCATTAAAGTACCTGAAAGGTAAAGGAGAAATAGAAGAAGAGATGAGGGAAAAGGGGAAGAGCTAGCATTGAAAAAGGACAGTAGTAAACAAGGCAAAGTGGGGTGGAAGTGAAAGTAAAAGTGAGTAGAAAGCAGAACGTTGAAGAGATAATAAGAAATAGAAAAGGAAAAAGGATATGGGAGGAGAGGACAAGGAAGGAGCAAGAGATGACTTTTAAAAGGCTGATAGTGTTTTGTACAATATAAAGATGTGTCACTCATATTGGTTTAATAAAATGCATATTGGCCAGTAGCCAGACAAGAAGTACAGGCAGGGCAACCAGACTAATTGAATTCTTTGAGAAGGAAAGGCAGAAAAAAAGTCACAAGCCAGATGCAGAGGAAAAAATACTATGCCTCTCTGATTGTTGGGCCAAAATTATCTCTGGGCCTGTACTTCAAGACCTGTAGGGCAGAGAAAAGCCTGCCTTAAGTTTGAAGGATAGTCTTAAAGCTACTGAGGGGGGATGAGACAGCAAAACCTAGGTAGACACCCCTCCAGCCACAAGGAGTACTTAGCTGTCTTTCATTTGCTGGAGGTACCCCTACAACCCATGATGTCACTTAACCTATATAAGTTGATGCTTACAGTAATAAACTGAGTTCCTGCTTTGACTTGACTCCCTATCTCATCTGATTGTCTTGTGTTGTGGGGGCAGTGGAATGGATAGATAGTGCACTCACCTTTTCCTGGAGAATAGGGCTAAGGAGGCCTGGCATCTGATAAAAAGTATCAAGCCATGTGACTAAACATAGACAAGAATTGTGGATTAATTTAAGTTGTAAGAGCTAGTTAATAATAAACCTCAGTTAATAGGTCAAACAGTATTAACTAATAGAAGTCTTCTGTGTTTCTTTGGGACTGAAAGGTTATGAGACTGAACAGGCAATATCTTCCATATACAAATCATGCCTACACATTTGGCAAGAATTTACATGTAAACTTGAGAAAAAATTCTAAAAAATGAGATTCTAAACAGACAAGAACAGATTGAAGCACAGTTTCTTGGAAACCATCTTTTCTCTACGTAGGTTCTGTTTTCTGGCAGCAAGTGGAGGCTCAGCTTCTTTAAGAGAAGCTTCCTGACTCACCATTAATACAAAATAAAAAATAAAACTTGGAGCTCTTTTAAAAGATTCTACCACCACATTTAAATTGTGTTTTTGAACAGCTGGCATCTTACCTCTTGGTGGTGGCATGGACCTAGAAACTTCATAAAGCTGTACAAATTAATCTGGCTTTGGCCAGTATCTCTGCCATGAAACTGGACTTTTAAAAATCTAAGGAATAGACTGCAGTCAGCTGCTAAAGTTGCAGCTTTAATCCTAGCCACATTGCTTAGGAGATTAAAGACTCATGTGGTCAGAAAAAAAATACACAGTGAAAACTGATTCAGATGTAAAATAACTCCAAACATTTTACAGTGTGTTTAAAACAGAAATTTGTCTGTACTGCATGTACTGGCTTTGGGGATCCTATGCTCTTTGGATGTATACCTTGCTCAACATATATGTAGTAGGAAGGGCCTTGGACTTTTCACAGGGCAGGGTGTCTTGCCCTCACTTAGGATTGGAGGAGGTGGGGTGGGAGGGTATATGGAGGGAGTGGGAGAAGGGGGGAGGTGGGTATTTAAATTTGTGTTTTTAAAATAATAAAATAGAATAAAATAAAATAATAAAAATAAATAAAAACAAAAAAACGTGCATAGGCTTGAGAGAGAAAAGAAACAGAGTAGTTGGGTGTGGTGGCACACATCTTAAATCCAATAACTTGGGAGGCAGAGGCAGGAGAACCTCAGTGACTTCAAAGCCAACCTGATATACAGTGTGAGAAACTAGACAGTCAAAGGTAAACTGAGAAACCCTGTGTCAAAAAGAAACATAAATTAAAGAAGAAAAATGAATAAACAGTAAAAATTAAAAGTCATGTAAAGATGGGAAACACATAGAGAATCTGGATACTGTATGTTATTGTGTTTGAATTGTTTGACTGCTAAGGAAGAAGCAATAGCTTTTAAAACATAGTTGACTATAAATGTAGTGGGATTATTCAAATGTATAAATATTTAAAATGCCCTTTCTTTAAACTTAAGTCAAAAGATATGTTACTTTGAAGAAAAGGTTTTGCTTTTGTTTTCACAGGAAATGAGAGACTCTGTATTTATTCTGGGTAAAGAAAAATAAGGTTGGATTGAGGACAATCCCCTGAAAAATCTCCATTACAATTGGATGACACAGTTAATCCTGTGTTTTAGTGCAGTTTCTTCTGAGTTCTACACCCAGAACACCTTCAAGAGTGCTGGCAGAGATGATCCAGCCCCACAGAATACTCTTGTCTGAACTAGACCATAATCCTAAATTTTCTTTGTTTCCCATAATATCATCAGTACTCAACTGGTTGTAGCCTAGAAATCTACACCTGCATTGCCCAGAAATAGGTTTTAGATATTTGTTTAATATGTTGTTTGCATGTTGTTATAGAGAATGGTCAGGGAAAAAAGCTAAACAAAGGAAAATAGATTCAGTGTCTTGTTTTAGAAAAGAAAAGGGGGGAGTGCTGTGGAATAATGCTTTTTTATAATGCAAAAATTTGTCATTGGTATTGGTTCAATAAAACATTGAATGGCTAGTAGCTAGGCAGGAAGTATAGGCGGGGCAACAAATCTAGGAAATTTCTGGGGAGGGGAAAGAGAGAGAAACGGTCACCAGTGAGACAGAGAGGAAGCAAGATGAGATTGAAACACTAGGAAAAGGTATTAAGCTATGTGACTAAACATAAAAAAATGGTATTAATTTAAGTTATAAGTGTTAATAATAATGCTGATAGGCAAAAGTGTTTATTATTAATATAAATTTCTGTGTTTCTTTGGGACTGAATAGCTGTGGGTATGGATGTGACAGAAACTTCTGTCTACATTATAGCATAAGAAGGACTTCAGGATCAGTGAATTCAGAATGTCTCGAAGCAGTAATATCTCCTCAACAAGGTGTAAAACAGTATTTCTCCATGAATCTAGGATCAGTGATCTAACCAAAATGATAGCATAAATCCTTGGGTTATATTCATTTGTAAATTAGACTAACCACAAAATTGTAAGAAATCACTTACTTATTCTGTGTAATCTTAATTTACTCTAATCTCTAATGATAGGAGAAGAAAACCTGTATAATAATACCATTACTATATAAAATGACATATTATAAAGATGGTAAATATGTTCATCAACATTATTTATTTTGTCTTTTAATCTTTGATTGTCCTATATATGTATATAATCCCCCCATATATATATATATATATATATTATAATTTCATTTTCCTGTTATCCTTTGTGTTCTCAAAGGATCCTTTCTTTTCATTTACTCTCCCATTATCTACATCACTAGAAAACCTAGTGTTGGGCCAAAATTTCTCAGGGTCTCAAACATGAGGCCTATAGGACAGAAAAGCAGCCTGGTTCAAGTTAGAGTAAAGATGAGAGAGCAAAAATTAGGTAGATGCCCCTCAGGCCAGAGAAAGGGCTTGGCTGTCTCTCATTGGCTGGAGTTACCTCCACATCACATGATTCCACTTAACCTATATAAGCTGATGCTCACAGTAATAAACCAAGTTCCTGCTTTTACTTGACTCCCTATCACATCTGATTGTCCTGTGTCATGGGGCTGCAGAATGGGAGGATGTACACTTACATTTCCCTGGTTAATAGGGAGGCTCAGGATGCCCAGCAACTGGTGCAGAACATGGGTTGACTGGTCCCAGGGCAAAGTGGTTGTCAAGGTGAATGGGACTCCATAATGGGTAACACAACTTGGGGGGGGGGTAAGACAGGTGAGGAGGAGCAGGAGAAAGTCAAAGATTTGGAGAGGTCTGAAAAATCCAAAAATAACCAATTATTCAAAAGAATGGAAGAAAAGGAGACAGATGAGAGTGAAAATCAAAAATGGGCACAATTTACCGAAGAGTGGCTCCAAGGGAAAGAAATATGTCAAACAGAGGGAAAGACAAAAAGGTAAGTCAATATTGCCTGTGACAAGAAGTGGTCCCAGCCTCCCTGGAAAGGATAAAAATGAGAGAGGATAACAGGACAAATAAGGGGGCTTCATCCTTACCAGAGAAAATAAGTATACCAGCCTCCACAAGGAACTGCAAAGTTGGGACTCTCACACAGAGGAAAATGGGGCAGAGCCTCCTGGAAATACTTATGCTGAAGCCTATATGGCTAAATTCTATGGACCCCAAGCCTTCCATGTCAATGTTGCCCAAGCACTAATTGCTCCCTAGCTTTGGGAAGCTAAGGACATGAAAGAATTGAGGGATGCAGTGGTCAAGGATGGATTTAACTCCCCTTGGGCCATGACCCTCCATCAGGAGGTAGCCTACCATCCTTGTGTACCAAAGGACTGGTATAATATGGCTAAGGCTACTCTGGGGGGGGGGATCCCAATATGTTAAATGGATGGCCTTTTTTTTTTGTTTGTTTGTTTTTCGAGACAGGGTTTCTCTGTGGCTTTGGAGCCTGTCCTGGAACTAGACCAGGCTGGTCTCGAACTCACAGAGATCTGCCTGCCTCTGCCTCCCGAGTGCTGGGATTAAAGGCATGCGACACCATCGCCAGGCTGGATGGCCTTCTTTAAGGAGGCCAGTCACACAAGTGCACAGTTCAATAGAATGGCTGACCCCAATTTCTATTATTTATTTGATGATGACTGGTACAGGGGAAGGCTTTTCCACTGGGGTCCAACAAGCCAGGATTGTGGCTCCATATTGAGACCAAGTTAAACAAGCAGGCCTGGAGGTCTGGGCCAAGCTAGAAAAGGGATCCACTGAATCACCTATAACTGGCATGATGTAAAATCCAGGGGAGCCATTTCCAGACTTTATTGTTCATTTGCAAATTAGGTGGAATTTGCCCTCTGCTGGGCAAATTTGGTGGGACCAATTTACTAAGATACTAGTCTGGGAAGGTATGAACCAAGATACTAGGATGGCTTGCGCTGGCCTTAGGGAAGGGTCCATGAGTCAATCGGTTGTGGCTTTGCAGAATGTTGGGACCCGATCACATGCCAACCAGACTCTTGTGGCAGGCCTTCAGGCCCAAACCCACACTCTATCCTCTCTTATTACTAAAAACCCAGCTGGCTGGACAGCAAAAGCCAACACTTGGGAAATGTTTCTTATGTGGTCAATTGGGGAATTTTAAGAGGGATTGTCCACAAAAGGACAATCAGATGAGGTGCAGAAGGGACTCTCTTTGTCTCTCTTCCCTCTCTGCCACAATGGGTAACACTGGGGCTCAGAATTCTGGCCCAAATTTGATAGAAATGGGAAATTCATTGTGAATCAACATTTAAAGTAGATGGGAGCACCTTCCAGCCCCCTTAACCACAGGAAGAAAGATGCAGCTTCAGTTAACTGTGCCATTCCAATGGTAGAGGGGTTCTGACCCAATATGTATATGATCTTTGGGTGACACAGATTCCAATGTCTGAAAGACATAGAAAATGACAGGACATCCTCAGAAAAAAAAATCACAACCAGCTGGGATATCATAACTGGGCTACATACCACAGGGCTTAGGAGAATCTCTGTCTCTCAAGAAATGGCCAGTCCTATAACTTGGGTGGGACCAAACAGAGACAAAGGAAAGTTCAGACCTCTTATCCTCTTGGGGTTGTCTGTAAACCTCCTGGAACATGATTTGTTAAGATAAAGGGATGCCATTGTTACCGTTGACTACCTAGCCTTTTATGATGATAAAACTGAGCAAGATGTCATCAGGCAGAACACTGACACCTGGATTCATCCCCAAAAGTAGTGACCACTGCCCCAAACATGCCCCCCATTAGGTGGGCACCTGGTAAGCTGGCATGGGTAGAGCAGTGGCCATTACCTGAACTTAAACTTAAGATGCTCAAGGAAATCACCAGAAATATTCCTAAAGAAGGATGGATAAGGCCCTCAAAATACCCATGGAATAGGCCTGTTTTTGTAATATGTAATATGGAGAATGCTCCAGGACCTACAAATAATCAATGCCCATATGGAGCTAGTAGGGGCCCCTTTAAGGGGCTTTCCTTGGGTCCCAGAAATCCCCTCCCAGTTTCACCTCACTGTAGTCAATTAAAAGGACTGCTTCTTCTCAATTCCTTCCTCTTAGGAGGATTGCAAAAAAGTTCCCCTCTTCCATTCCTACAGTTAATTCCTCTCAACCTGACCAGAGATATGAATGAGCTATTCTCCCCCAGTATCATCTGGGAAAGAGATATAACATATAATCCTCCATTTGGCAAATTAAAATACATGTTTGTGACCATAGACACATACTCTAAATCATACTCAGTATCATTCACTCACGGGAAAAGGTAACCCATGCCAAAAGCCTCTTCTTACAATGTTTGCTAAGTTGGGACTACCACAACAGGTCAAGACTGGCAACAGACAGTTTTGTAAGTAAAACATTAAAAGAATTCTTCCAGAGATGGAGTATATCCCATACCACTGGAATCCCATACAGCCCTCAGGGTTAAGCGATTGTTAAAACATATCACCAGTATCTCAAAGAGGTCCTTATAAAACAAAAAGGGGATAGGTCTCCACCATCTATAACTGCAAAAGGCGCTATTAACCATCAACATTTTAAATTTTCAAAAATCAGATTAACAAAATAGATTCCAGAACCAATGGGGATTCCTACCAACGAGGTCCTACCTAAAGGTTAGGTGGAAGGATCCTCTCACTAATCAATGAATGGGCCCAGATCCCTTGTTGACACAGGGCCAAGTATATGAATGTGTCTTCTCAAACAAAAGGGAAACACTTATATGGCTACTCTCTAGTAACTTAAAATTGCTCCTCTCCCCTCAGAACAATGGGAAAGACCAATATGACTAATAAGAAATGAAAGAGATTATGGTGTACAATCCTTAAACTCAAACAAAAGAAAAGAAAAATAACCACTGCCCAAGGGAAATTAACCCTTGAGAAAAGTGTTGCCTGTACTTTTAATTCAGATGGCCCTCCCAGCATTAATCCTGTTAATTCTTCTCATGGGGAACAAGGTCCAGGCAGCAAAGCCCCACCAACCACAGAAAGTGTCATGATTCCTGTGGAGTATTGGCACTGGAGGGATGCTAAACCAGACTTCTCACATGATGACACTCTGGACATGGTTGCCTGACCTCAGTGATTTGGCACATGGGAGCTGGGATGTGGAGACTGTATTCTGGGGATAGAAGGGAGACCTGAATGTGGAGGCATTGAGGGTGCATCCTGCCCCAGCCATCTTACCCTAATGAGCTTGAGTGGTCTCATGTCCTTAGAAGATATGCTTTCCTGCAGACATGCTTTTATCTATGCTCAGGAAGAAACTGGACTGCCCCCACTATTAGAAATTGTGTGTGTGTGTGGGGGGGGTGCTTTTGATTATTATTATTCATCCTGAGGATGTGAGCAGACTGGGCTGGACATATTTAGACAAGACAGAGACTGCATAATGTTATTTACAAAAGTGTTTGGATTCCTTAGTAAGGCTAACCTTACAAAATAGGAGTCTTGGACTTGTTCTTTATGGAACAGGGAGAAATTTACATGGCCCTTGGAGAAGAATGTTGCTTCTATTTGAATCATTCTTAGATAGTTACAAGAACCATAGATGAGTTAAGAAAAAATATTGATTCATTTAAGTCAAGGTGCCCCTATGAGACCTGGTTTAATTGGTACCCATGGCTTACCACACTCAACTCTTCCCTTATTGTGCCATTGGCTATTTGTTTATTGATCTATTTTTTTTGGCCCATGCATTTTCCAAAGGCTGAAACGAGCATTCCAAAAACAGATAGGACATTTCCATTTGAGTATATTATGATAGACTAGATACATCTCACCCTATGGATGAACTTTCAATTTGAGAGTGTCCAGGCTGAAACTCTGGATATGGGTGGCCATGACACATATTCTCTCCCCAGTGGGATATTCTGGTTATTCTTACATGGTCTCTAACACTATGAATACAGGTATAAAGCATGTGCTTGCTTTCTTGCTTCTGGCTCTTGTTTCTGGCTGCTAGACTCTCTTCTTGTTCCCCATTAGTACAGAGGACTATTATCTAGGACAGTGATCTGTAGGTCTCCCCTAAATGAATAAACCTTTATCATTCATAATACTGAACTAGTATGGGATTATTTTGTGATTTCCACCATCATGATGGGGACCTGTCCAGACTTTTTGGGATGGGTCTGCCAGCTTCATGGAGCATTGGGCACTGATTCTCCCACCCATATTTCTAGCCAGTTTTAAGACACAGCCGGCTGCTGCTTAGTGCTTCCTGGCTTGCAACCCACATACAAGCACACACATTGCTGCCTGAGATCCCCATGGTATACACAGTCTGCAACTTGTGTTGAGGGAAAACTTTGGATTGACTATCCTGGGTCACCATTCTTGGAATCATTTGATCACCTTAATAACTGTTTTTAATTTGTTAAACAAAGCACAATTTCTAGTACCTAAGTAAGTTACATGTGCTGTTTACTGTTGCTGGCATCTCTTGGCTACATGGCTGAAACTGTGAAACCTGCTGTCTGACAATGATTATAACACCTACTCTAATTCATTGTAATTGTATTATGATAGGTAAGTTCTGAAAAATAACAAAAATGACTAATATCCAGGAGTTCAATAATCATTTTGCTTATATTATAGAAGTTATTGTGAAAGACTTTGGCTGTTTTTCTTCCTATCATTTGATTCTAGGAATTAGCTTTGCTTTAGATATTATTTCTTTAAAAAGTGGTTCAATACTATGGAGAGGAAATTATCTGAAAGAATTTGTGCTGTTGAATCTAACTGTTAGAATATGTTGAAAAGTTATGATATATCCAAGAATGAGACATTATCTTTACTGAACAATTTGGAATCCTTAGTGAGAACAATAGAAGAGAATACTGGAGAGGAGATTCAAACTTTTAAAAAGGCAGCAGTAAAAAGATTTGAAAAGATTGAGAAATTTATTGAAATTGATGATCAGGACAGAAGGTACAAAGACAGGATTTAGCCTCATCAGTATGTGCCTGAACCCTGGATAACTTACACAGAGTTTAAAATAAATATCTGGTAATTTCCTCAAAAGACCATCTGGCTCAAAGTATCTTAAAGTAGTCAAAGAATATGCATGGGAACCAATAACTACAAGTGATCTAAAAGAAATAAAACAAGCAATAGTCATGGAAATGGTGAAAATGTGGTCTTCAAGCACTAAGGCAATCACAGACGATTGGCTTGAATTAACCTCAGTGGAACTAGAAAATGGACAACAGCTACTGTGGAAGTGTTATTCAAGAGAAGAGGTGAAATATTTTAGAATAGTAGGGCAATGTAAATAGATTCGAGACTGCCCAAGATCAAATTTTTGGTGAGGTTCATTACTCTGATCCTCAGGAACAGGCTTGCTACAATTAAGGCACCTTGTCCTTATTTAGTACAGCAGATTTAAATGCATGGGACAGGATTCAGAAACTAAGAGAGAGGACTAAGTCATATATTAGGATAAAACAGGGCCAGAGAGAACCCTTTAATGACTTCTTGCAAATATTGTCAAAGAATGGATAATTAGGAATGACAGACACTAAGGCTAGATGTGTACTAGATGTGGCTTTTAAAAATGCCACCCAGACCCAAAAAGATGAACATGGGATGTACTCACTCATAATTGGTTTCTAGCCATAAATAAAGGTCACGGAGTGTATACCTCGTGAACCGAAAGAAGCTAAATAAGAAGGTGAACCCAAGGAAAAACATATAATTATCCTCTTGGCTACGGGAAGTAGACAAAATTGCCGGGGAGAAAATTGGGATCTTGGGGGTGGGGTGGGATGGGGGTAAAGGGGGATGGGGAGAGAAAAATGAGAAGGGGAGGATTGGGGGAACTTGGCAAAACAGGATGATTGGGATAAAGGAAGGTTGGACAGGGGAGCATGGAGGCACAATTCTCAGTTAAGGGAGCCACCTTAGGTTGGGCAAGAGACTTGAACCTAGAGGGGCTCCCAGGGGCCCAAGGCGATGTCCCCAGTTAGTTTCTTGGGCAGCTGAGGATAGGTAACCGGAAATGACCCTATCCTATAGCCATACTGATGAATATCTTGTATATCACCATAGAACCTTCATCTGGTGATGGATGGAGATAGAGACAGAGAACCACACTGGAGCACTGGACTGAGCTCCCAAGGTCTCAATGAGGAGCAGAAGGAGGGAGAACATGAGAAGGATGCCAGGACCACGAGGGGTACACCCACCCACTGAGACAGTGGGGTTGATCTATTGGGAGCTCGCCAAGGCCAGCTGGACTGTGACTGAAAGAGCATGGGATAAAACCGGACTCTCTGATCATGGCGAACAATGAAGGCTGATGAGAAGCCAAGGGCAATGGCACCGGGTTTTGATCCTACTTCATGTTCTGGCTTTGTGGGAGCTTAGCCAATTTGGATGTTCACCTTCCTAGACATGGACGGAGGGGGGAGGACCTTGGACTTTCCATAGGGCAGGGAACCCTGACTGCTCTTTGGACTGGAGGGGGAGGGAGAGAGGAGTGGGGGGAGGGGGGAGAGGAGTGGGGGGAGGGGGAGAGGAGTGGGGGAGGGGGGAGAGGAGTGGGGGGAGGGGGGAGAAGGGTGAGAGGAGGGGGAGGGAAATGGGAGGCGGGGAGGAGGCGGAAACTTTTTCTTTTTTTACTTTTCTCAATAAAATAAAAAAATGCCAATTTAGAATATAAGAGGATCCCTGGGCCTTTAAATGGACCATTCTCCCACAGGGAATACTCAGTTGTCCTACCCTGTACCAATACTTTGTAAATCAGCTTTTAGAAATAATATTCAAGCAATTTCCTAAGTCTGTAATTTACCATTACACGGATGACATTTTATTATGTCTCAAATGCAAATAGTTTAAAAACAATGTTTGAAGAAGTAAAAAAGTTTTGCCTAAATTGGGATTATAAATTGCTCCTGAAATAAAAGCAGGAGATTTGGTCAATTACCAAGGTAACAAAATTGGCTTAAAAAATTAGAACACAAAAGGCAAAGGTTAGGAAAGACCAATTGTGGACTCTAAATGACTTTCAAAGATGGTTAGGAGATATTTTCATTCTAAAACTGGATGTCAGGATAACACCTGGCATAATAGTACTTTTAAACAAAGCCTTATATGGTGACAAGGACTTAAATAGTCCCAGAGAATTAACAGCTGATGTGGAAAAGAATTGATGATCATTGAAAAAAAATTACAGGAGTCACATGTAGATAGGTTGAATCTAATCTTAATTGTATTCTAGTCATATTGCTTTCCAGAATTTCCTCTACAGGGCTTTGAATGCAAAGGGAAGATATTATCTTAGAATGAATCTTTTCCTCACATAAACAAGTAAAAAATTTAAAAACTTATGTGAAAAAGTCTCTAATTAATTACAAAAGGAAAACTGAGATTTTGCCAACTAGCAGTTATAGACTCAGCAGAGATTATAGTTCCTTTTACTGCTGATGAAATTTAAAAAAAATATGGGAAGAAAATGAACCTTAGAAAAGAGCTTGTGCTGATTTTTTGGAGAAATTAATAGTAATTATTTTAAAATTATAAAGAGAACTTGGATTGTTCCCCAAATTATATGTGATGATCCAATAACTGGAGCCTGTACATTTTATACAGATGAAAATAAATCAGGAAAGACATGTTACAAACAAGCAGAATTACGTAAGGTGGAAAAATCCCTTATAATTCTGTCTAAAAGGCAGAATTTTATGATATCCTCTTGGTAATACATGATTTTAAAGAACTTCTTAATATCATTACTGATTCACAACATGCAGAAAGAGTTGTCTCACATATTGAGATGTCTGGATTTATACCAGATGATACAGAATTGACTTCATTATTTATGTAGGTTCAAGGTATGATCAGGAATAGGCATTATCCCATACACATAATACACATCAGATCTCATATGGATCTGCCAAGTCCTCTACCACTGATCAATTATTGATTGTAAGTGTGCTGAAGGCTCATGAATTCCATAAGAAACATGATGTCAATAGCAAAAGTTTAAAAGAAGACTTTTCTATTACATGGCAACAAGCTAACGAGATTATAAAGAAATGTCCTACTTGCTTTTTCTATGACGAAATATCATCATCAGCAGGGACTAACTAAAGAATACACATAGGAACAAAATTTGGCAGATGGGTGTGTTCCACTTTGCAGAACTAGGAAAATTAAAATATGTACACCACACCATTGACATTTATTCGGATTTTCAATGGGCAACTGCCTTGAGCTAGGGAAAGGCTGATCCAGCAATCTCACATTTATTAGAAATTATGGCCATCATGCATATACCTGCACAAATAAAGGCAAACAACAGTCCAGCATATGTGTCTAAGAAAATGAAACAGTTTTTTGCTTTTTATAATATAAAGTATATATAACAAGTATACTAAACAATGCTACAGGTCCGGCAGTTATAGAAAGGTCAAATCAAACTATAAAGAATATAATAAACAAACAAACAAAAAGAATGAAAAATACCCCCAGTAAGAGATTGCATAATGCTTTATTAACCTTGAAGTTTCTTAATGCTAATGAGAAAGGAACAGCAACACAGAGAGAACTTGGATAACAGAATAAAGTTCTGAATTAAATCAGTCAGTATATTTCAAGGATGTGCTGACCTCACAATGGAAACCAGAAGATATGCAACGCTGGGGAAAGAGTTTTGCTCTTTTTTTCTGCAGGAGAAGGAAAGCTGTGGGTACTATCAAAATTAATGTAGATTTTTTTGAAAAAGAGAAACCTCTTGAGAAAAAGAAATGATAGCTCATCCACAAAAGTGACATTCATAAAAGTTGGGGCAGGGTTCTGTTCTTGTCTTTGTAGGGAATTATTTTCTTCCAATAGTTGAAAGACTTTGGACAACTAGACACCTAAAGATAAAAAGATAGCTATCCAGAAAGAGTCAGCAAGCAAATTGAAATCTGTCTTATTATGTGGTATTATCTGATTTGTAAAATTTGATTATCTCTACATGTATACATTTCTACTTAAAATAAGATCTGGGTTTGGTTATACTTCTCTAATCCCAAGCATGTTGTTAAAAGAAAAATTCAGAATTTCTGTCTCATGTCAGGAGCCATCTCGTATAAAATAGAAAGAAGATAGATATTAAAGAAATATTTTGCTTTTCTCCATCCCATTTTTATATTATAACTTTTGCTGTATATATATATATATATATATATATATATATATATATGTGTGTGTGTGTGTGTGTGTGTGTTTATGTGAATAATGCTTACATTTTCTACAATGAATATCATATTTTCCTGCAGTGATTGTGGAAGCTTCCAGGAAGAAGATAGGATCCCACAACAACTCCCCCTAGTTAATATGAGGTCATTATGCTAATGATGCTTTTATAAGACTGGTTTTGGGTACCAGTTGTGGAAATAGTTCATCTTCTTCCAACATTCTGGCCAGAAATTCAAATAAGAATTTCAAAACAAACAAACAAAAAGACCCTATCAACTACTCAGAGAACATTTGTAATTATAGAAAACAGCAATCTTGAAACTTAACCATCATTTTACTATTTTAGAATCCCATAGAACAACCATCACCCCCACAACAGAAAGAAGCAATTCTAGGAAGCAATGTCTCCTCTCCCAATAAAGTTTGTCCTCAAAATTAGAGACACCATTTAGGGATTGATTATTACTTACATTTGGCTGGGTGTTTGGGTGAAAATTATATAGGCACAGAGATCTCAAAAAATAGGGAAGACTGAATGGGATGATAGGTAATTTAGTACAAACTTACCAAACTAATAATAGTGAGTAATAGAGAACACTTGTGAGCTATTATTTATGAACAATTTAAACTGAGTTTGTTTCTTACATATTGATACAAGTTCAAATTATATTTGTTATTTCTGTCTACAATATTTGTACACCTATGTGAAATTATTTTGTCATATTGTATGCATGCATACATGCATATTTCTACCTCTGTTTAAGACATTTTGTATATTGATACAATTTTAGGATATATTTATCATATTTCATTATATATTTCTACCTCTGATAGAGATACTTATATTTTGTTTACATTTTGAATTCATTGTCCTCCTTCACAGTTGTTTAAATATTGTTTAATATTCTGATATGAAGTCTTAATCTTTAAGTTATATGGTATTAAGTATTATAGGTCAATAGTCATTCATGTTTGTTATATTTTTAGTCAGATTAATTGTTTTTTTAGATGCATAGAGATTGTATTTGCATATATTCAACCATGTCAAAGATCTGTAGAAAATAGCATGTAAGTAATTTAGGATTATGTTGACTTGATACACAATTGGTCCTGTCAGCACCAATCTTTTCTTTAGAGAGTGTTGAGCATCAAAGACATTACACTTTGAGTTTGTTTTCTTCTCGGCACAACTGGCTTTTGGGCAAGAAACTGCCCATGTCTCAACCACTAGCAAAATGCACAATGTCCAGACTGGACAAGAAGGATACAAGAAAAAAAATTGTTAAGTCTTGTCAGGACAGGGTAAGATGGTTTTGAAAATTTTCCTGCCTCTAGAAATGGTCTGTCAGTTACTGTAGGCCTTATCCAAAGCTGGTTGCTTCAACATTGCAAATGAGACTCTGAGTGATTGCTCAGTCAGCCAGTTTTCTCTGTCATCCAGTGCACATTTTGGAAGGTGCTTGATTGTACCTCCTACCTCCTCAAGTAATATTATTTCCTTTCTCAGGTCTTTGATGGGGTTGAAGATTAGGTAGTTGTAGTTACCATCCTCTTATGATCTAGTCAAGCCATTTCAAATACAAGACTTAGACTTCTTAGGATAGAATATTTATTAAAACATTTAGCATACATTCCTTGCTTAATATTGTTTATGCAGGTTGTCATTCTAATCTTATACTTGATATATCTTCCTAGTGTATATAGTTTTATAATATGTTTGAAACTCTCTTATTTAAACAAAAGGGAAGGTGCTGTGGGTGCTCCTTCTGCGACTTCAGCCAATACCAGCCTACTTGGGCATGATCTCATATACTATAAATGCAGCTATAAAGCATGCGCTCACTCTCTTGCTTCCCACTTTCACTTTCAGCTACTAGACTCTGTTTCTGTTCCCTGTTTGTTCAGAGGACTATTATCTAGGACAGTGATCTGTAAGTCTTGACTTAATCAATAACCCTCTATTATTCATAAATATAAACTAGTGTGGGAATATTTTGTGACTTCCACCATCATCATAAGACTTAGTTAATGGAATAGCTAAGTAGTATGAAGCCTATAAATTTAGAATGAAGCCTTGTGTTCAAGCTTCATCACTGATGGAAAAAAGTATACACACACACACACACATATATATACACACACATATATATGTCACACACACATTAGGCAATTATTGTCTCTTTTAGTATTTTTTCTTAATTAGTTGAGAAAACATTTTATTTTATTTTCCTAAAGTTTTGACATAATAAAGAGTTTTAATCAAATCATATAGATAATAATAATAAAACAATTTATAAAGATAATATTTCTCATTTGACTTCAAATTGACTACTATTTTGAGGTGTTCATAAATATACATTACCCATTGCCCCCTTTTTTCATGTTTTTATTGCATTTCCAATTCAGAAAGTTTTGAGCACAAATGTTTACCTGTATTTTTTCATACAATTAAGTAAAAATATTTATCTTCAATTGTATTTACAAAGAACTTGATAATTTACAGAAACAAGTAATTTTGGTGAAATTTTGTGGATTTATTTTCTGATATTGCTAGAAGGTACTATCTTTCTCCAATTTCCTGATCATCTGTGTTTTAAATCACCCTTACCCACTTCCACAATGTTCTCTGAGACTAAGAGATAGAATTGTTTGATATTTGTATTAATTTAAAATGGCCTGAAAAGCTCTTCATTCTGGTTGGTTGTTGTTTTTAGTGGTGGTCTCTGTCTGTTAAAAAGAGAAGTTTCACTGATGGTAGGTTAAAACTACATTGATCTCTGGATAAATGGACAAATGTTTATAGACTGTTATTAAAAATATTGCTTGTTTAGCAAGTAAATCATAGATTCTCCTCCAAAATCCATAATTTCACTAGCAATTAGTAGTTACGTAGATTTTCAGTACCACATGTGGTATCCTTATTGAGTATGTTTTAAGTCCAAATAGAGAATTCTTAATTACGACAAAGTGTGATACTATTTCACACATAGGGTTGTCATGACATGCTGGCCAATGTGACACTAATCAACATGTCAAACTGGATGATAAAAAGAATGAGGTATTCAATATTAAACAAAGAGCCACAGATAGATGATTAAAACTGGAAGAAAATAGGTGGTTCTCCACAGGGAAGAGTATACATAATAGTTGATCCATGCCAATTAGCCCTGAAAGCATGCATTCAAGTAACTTTTTATAAAATCAACAGGTTATTTTAAGAAATATATGTCCACTTATATGCATATATTGCATATGCAATATAAGGACTTATATGTATACAATAAAAATTTAATGAAAAAAGAGGCCATTAATTTAAAGGTGATGGGGGAAGAGAGAAGAGAAAAAAAATTACTTAAATTACAATATCAAAAAAGAAAGAGGTATTTTTGTATTGAGTTTTTCTATTATACACTTGCATTTCAAATAATTATCTGTCTCAGTTTCTTCAGATTTGTTTTTTTGACTCATCTTTGGAAAATATATTTAATTATTGATTTTTTAGTATTTGTTTCTTACTTTCAGTTATTGTCAATACTTCACTTAAATAACACTGTACTTGTGCTCAGTGAGTATTATACAAATAATTTTCTTTTAGAATACATATTATCTCTTTATATCATTTCCAGAATAATATTCCTTTACATGTTGTTTTCACTTCTTTTCTGTTGCTGAGATAAAATACCATAACTAAAATCAAATTATAGAAGAAATCTGCCTGTGATTCCAAAGGAAGTGTCCATAATAATAGAAATTACATGAAGCTCAGCCATGAAGTTTCTATTCAGTGACCAGAAAACAGAAAGAAAACTGAAAGTAGGGAAATCCGATGAACCTTTCATGCTCTACCCACTGAGATTTGTTTCCACACATTATGCTACATTTCCTGAAAGTTTTATACCATCTTTTAGCCACACATTAGGAAATGTGTTTAAATACTCGAGTCTCTGGAGAATCTTTCTCATTTACACCACTATTTCTTTGAAATATCTGTTAATCTGATGTATCATCTCCCAGTTGCTCTCACTAAGTAGTACACATAGGTTTGATGACAGATTTTCTATCAGCAGATTGCTTCAAAATGAAATTTATATGCCTCACTTATAACTTTTCTAACTGGCTTGTACAGATTCTTTTTAGTTACAAATATAGTACAAATTAAAACATTTCTCTCAATATCTCAGTAACTGAAGAAAATGCTGAGATAATACTTTAAACAATTACCTATCAGATATTTGCTAGAAAACATGTGGCTACCACTATTTATGAAATTTTTGAATCATGCAGTCTACATATCACTATGTACATGCTAATTCAGTTTCATGAAATTTTGAGCAGTAACTAAACCCTTCTCCCATTTATCATTCAAGCTATCCTGATCACTTAACATAGTCATTGGACATGCACACAACTTATCCAAAGAAAGAGTTTGAAGAGACATATTGTCAAGTAGTTGTCTTATATTTATGAGATCCTAACATGGTAGCTTAAAAATTTCAGTACAGAAGTGACATATTGACATCCAGTCATGTGTTCTTTCTTTTAAGTATTGTTTTAGTTGCTTTGCTTAGCTTTACTTACACTTAACTACATTCCCATATAATGATTTTAAATATTCCCTCTGAAAGTATTTAAAGACTGTGAAAGGTAGTGCAAATTTCTATGGTCTTAATAATATAATCCCAGACTTAGATATTAGTGTTTGAAAACTGAAGTATCTGAGAAACAGAGCAAGCAGTCAGCATTAGAGGGTGGCTCTTCCGAATTTCAGAACAAAGGGGCGATTTTGTCTCTTATGTTATTACCCAAATATACCCTTCATCATTTGCAGACTCAAGTAAACTATATAAAGTGCTAAGGGCAATTTTATACATTTTCAGACTATTATACTCATTTCACAGGGTGTTTATATTAATTAAAGTAGATTTTAGAGGTGGTATCTCATTTTACAGTACTTGATTTTTTTTTTTAACAAAGGCATGGTCATGCCTTTTATAGCAATACCCAAGTTTCTGGTACAAACTTTTGTCTTACTGTTTCTATCGCTCTGTAGAAAACACATGACCATGTCAACTCTTTATTTTCTTTATTATTTAAAATATTATCAATTCAAATTTCTACTAACTCCCCTCCTTTCACTCCCTGCCCACTCCCTCCACGGACCCTTCCATTTCACCCAAATCCAATGCTAAATGAGGGCAATGTGCCCTACCCTGTAAAGTCAAAGGCCCTCTCTACTACATCTAGGTTGAACAAGGTATACATCCAAAGAAAAAAGGATCCAAATAAGCCAGTACATTCAGTGGAGACAAATCCCAGTGTCGCTCTCAGTGGCCTCTCAGTCCGCCCCACCTGTCAACCACATTTAGAGGGACTTGTTTGTTCCCACGCTCATTCACTCCCAGTACAGTTGGAGTTGGTGAGCTCCCATTAGCTCAGGTAAACTGACTCAGTGAATGAACAACTCATGGTCTTGAATTCCTTGCTCATACTCTCACTCCTTCCACTCTTCAACTGGATCTTGGGAGCTCAGTCCAGTGGTCCGATGTGGTTCTCTGAATCTGTTTCCATCTGTTCTTAGATAAAGTTTCTATGATGATATTTAAGACAATCATCAGTCTGACTACAGGGTAAGTCCAGTTCAGACACCTTCTCCTCTATTGCTATGGGTACCAACTGCCATCATTCTTGTAGATTCCTGGATATTTTTCAAGAGCCAGGTTTCTTGCTAACCCCATAATGGCTCCCTCAGTCAAGATATCTCATTCCTTGCTCTTATATCTGCCCTTCCTCCATCTCGACTATCCCATTCCCTCAAGTTCTCGTCGACCCTCTTCTCTCCTCCCTCTACCACTCTTCAACTGGATCTTGGCAGTGAGAGTATGAGCAAGGAATTCAAGACCATGAATTATTCATCCCATGCTCCCAAATTTTTGTCTGTTTCCAATTTCCAGGTGGGTCTATATATTTTTTCTTTAGGTACACCTTATTACTTAGCTTCTCTAAAATTGTGAACTATAGGCTAGATGTCCTTTGTTTATGACTAGTATCTACTTATTAGTGAGTACATACCATAGTCATTTTTTGGTAAGGCGTCTGGGTTACCTCACTCAGGATAGCATTTTCTATTTCCATCAATTTATACATCAATTTGTATACAAAATGTTATTGTTTTTTACCACTTAGTAGTGCTCTAATGTGTAGACGTGCCACAGATGTGCCACACTTGCTTTATCCATTCTTCCATTGAGGGACATCTAGGTTGTTTCCAGGTTCTGGCTATTACAAGTAATGCTGCTATAAACATAGTTGAACAAATGCTTTTGAAGTATGATTGGGCAACTTTTTCCCAAGAATGGTATTACTGGATCCTGAGGAAGGTTGATTCCCAGTTTTCTGAGAAACCACCACACTGATTTCCAAAGTGGTTACACAAGTTTTCATACCCATCAGCAATGGATGAATATTCCCTTTGCTCCAAATCCTCTCCAGCATAAGCTATCATTAGTGTTTTTTATTTTAGCCATTCTGACAGGTGTAGGATGGGATCTCAGAGTTGTTTTGATGTCCATTTTCCTGATACCTAAGCAAGTTGTAAATGTCCTTAAGTATCTTTTGGTCTTTTGAAATTCTTCTGTTGAAAATTCTTTGTTTAGTTCAGTACACCACTTTTTAATTGGGTTATTTAGAATTTTAATGCCTAGTTTCTCAAGTTCTTTATATATTGTGGAGATCAGTCCTTTGTCTGATGTGGAGTTGGTGAAGATATTTTCTCATTCAGTAGGCTGCCTTTTTGTCTTATTGACTGTGTCTGTTGCTTTATAGAAGCTTCTGTTTTAGGGGTACCATTTATTTATTGTTGTTCTTATTGTCTGTGATACTGGAATTATATTTAGGAAGAGGTCTTCTGTGCCCATGCATTAAGGGCTACTTTCCACTTCCTCCTCTATCAAGTTCAGTGTGATCAGGTTTATATTGAGGTCTTTAATCCAATTGGACTTGAGTTTTGTGCATGGTGACAGATACAGATCTAATTTCCTTCTTCTACAGGTTGACATCCAGTTATGCCAGCACCATTTGTTGAAGGTGCTTTCTTTTTTTTTTTTTGAATGTGAAATTTTGGCCTTTTGTCAAAAATAAGGTGTTCATAGGTGTGTGTGGATTAATATCCAGGTCTTCTATTCAATTCTATTGGTCAACATCTCTCTTTCTATGCCAATATATAGCTGTTTTGATTACTGTAGCTCTGTAATAGAGCTTGATATCAGGCATGGTGATGCCTCTGTTAGTTCCTTTATTGTACAGGATTGTTTTGGATATCCTAGGTTCTTCATTTTTCCATATGAAGTTGATTATTCTTCTTTCAAGGTCTGTGAAGAATTCTGTTGGGATTTTGATGGAGATAGCATTGAATTTATATTGCTTTTGGTAGGATTACCATTTTTACTATGTTGATCATTTCTATCCAAAAGCATGAGAGATCTTTCTATTTTATGGTATCTTCAATTTCTTTCTTTAAGGATTTGAAGTTCTTGTCAAACAATTCTTTCAATTCCTTGGATAGTCTTACCTCAAGATACTTTATGCTATTTGTGGCTATTGTGAAAAGTGATGTTTCTCTGATTTCTCTCTCAGCTTCTTTATCTTTTGTGTATTGGAGGGCTACTGATTTTTTTGAAATCCTGCCACTTCACTGAAGATACTTATCAACAGTAGGATTTCTGTGGAAGAGTTTTTGGTGTCACATATGTATACTATCATATCATCTGCAAATAACAAAAGTTTGACTTCTTCCTTTCCAATTTGAATTCCCTTATTCTGCTTATGTTTTCTTATTGCTAAAATTTCAAGAACTATGTTGAAGAGATATGGAGAGAGTGAGCAAACTATGTCTTGTTCCTGATTTTAGTGGAATGGCTTTGAGTTTCTCTCCATTTAATTTGCTATTAGCTGTCATCTTGCTTTATAATGCTTTTATTATATTTAGATATGATCATTGTATCCCTAATCTCTCCAAGACCTTTATCATGAATGATTGTTGAATTTTGTTCAATGCTTTTTCAGTATCTAATGAAATGATCATATTTGTTTATTTCAGTTTATTTTGTTATGATGGATTACATTGATAAATTTTTATATGTTGAACCAGCCTGGCATCCCTGGAATGAAAGCTACCTGATCAAAATGGATAATTTTTTCATGTGTTCTTGGACTAGGTTTGCCAGTATTTTATTGAGAATTTTTGCATCCATGTTCATGAGTGGGGTTGGTCTGTAATTTTCTCTCTTGGTTGAGTATTTGTGCATTTTTGACATTGGGGTAGCTGTAGCCTCATAAAAAGGGTTTGGCAATGACCCTTCTGTTTCTGTTATGTGGAACACTTTGAGAAGTATAGTTATTAGCTTTTCTTGAAAATTCTGATAGAATTCTGTACTACAGCCATCTGGCTTTGTGCTTTTTTTGGTTAGGAAGTTTTTGATGACAGCTTCTATATCCTTGGGACTTATAGTTCTATTTAAATTGCTTGCCTGGTCTTGATTTAATTTTGATAGATGGTATCTATCTAAAAAATTGTCCATTTCTTTTACATTTTCCAATTTTGTGAGGTACAGGTTTTTGTAGTAGGACCTAATGATTCTCTGAATTTCCTTAGTGTCCATTGTTACATTCCCTTTTTATTTCCAATTTTGTTAATTTGGATGTTCTCTCTTTCTCCCTTTTGATTAGTTTGAATAAAGGTTTGTAAATCTTGTTGATTTTCTCAAAGAACCATCTCTTTCTTTTTTTATAATTTCTTTTATTGTTTCTTTTATTTATTTATTTTTATTTATTTATTAAAGATTTCTGCCTCCTCCCCGCCACCGCCTCCCATTTCCCTCCCCCTCCCCCTGTCAAGTCCCCCTCCCTCGCTAGCCCGAAGAGCAATCATGGTTCCCTGCCCTGTGGGAAGTTCAAGGATTACCCATCTCCATCCAGGTCTAGTAAGGTGAGCATACAAACTGCCTAGGCTCCCACAAAGCCAGTACATGCAGTAGGATCAAAAACTCAATGCCATTGTTCTTGAGTTCTCAGCAGTCCTCATTGTCTGCTATGTTCAGCGAGTCCGGTTTTATCCCATGCTTTTTCAGATCCAGGCCAGCTGGCCTAGGTGAGTTCCCGATAGAACATCCCCATTGTCTCAGTGTGTGGGTGCACCCCTCGCGGTCCTGAGTTCCTTGCTTGTGCTCTCTCCTTCTGCTCCTGATTTGGACCTTGAGATTTCAGTCTGGTGCTCCAATGTGGGTCTCTGTCTCTGCCTCCTTTCATCGCCTGATGAAGGTTAATACTCAGGAGGATGCCTATATGTTTTTCTTTCTTTCATTGCTTTTTTTTATGGTTTTCTGTTGTATTGTTTTCAGCCCTCACTTTGTTGATTTCCTGTCTTCTACTCCTCCTGTGTGAGTCTGCTTCTTTATTTTCTAGAGTTTTCAGGAATGCTCTTTGGTCACTGATGTGAGATTTCTCTCTTTTTTTAAGTGGACACTTAGTGCTATGAACTTTCCTTTTAGCACTGCTTTCATAGTGTCCCAAAGGTTTGGATATGATGTTTCTTCATTTTCAATGAATTCAAGGAAGTTTGTCTTTCTTTCTTTCTTTCTTTCTTTCTTTCTTTCTTTCTTTCTTTCTTTCTTTCTTTCTTTCTTTTTTTCTTTCTTTTTTCTTTCTCTCTTTCTTTCTTTCTTTCTTTCTTTCTTTCTTTCTTTCTTTCTTTCTTTCTTTCTTTCTTTCTTTCTTTCTTTCTTTCTTTCTTGAAACCTGGTGGTGGTTCAGTAGTTGACTGTTCAGTTTCCATAAATTTGTAGGATTTCTGGGAATAGTATTGTTGTTGAATTCTAACTTTACTCCATGGTGATTAGGTAAGACATAGTGGATTATTCCTTTTTTGTCTCCATTTTTTTTTGTATCTTCGGATGTTTGCTATTGTTACTGAGTATGTGATCAATTTTTGAGAAGGTTCCATAAGGTGCTGAGAAGAAGGTATATTCTTTTATGTTTAAGTGGAATGTGATATAGATGTCTGTTAAGTCATCTGTTGATTAATTATTCTGATAGTTCTCTTAATAATTTTGTGTTTGACCTGTCCATTGTCGAGAGTGGAATGCTGAAATCTTCTACTATTAGTGTGTGGGGTTTAATATGGAATTTAAGTTTTAGAAATGTTTCTTTTACAAATGTGGGTGCTCTTGAAATAGGGGCATAGTTATTCAGGATTGAGACTTCATCTTGATGATTTGTTCCTATTGTGAGTGTAAAGTGTCCTTCTCCATGTCTTCTGAGATTTTAGTTTAAAATGAATTTTGTTAGATTTTAGGATAGCCACACCCACTTGTTTCTTTGCTCCATTTAATTGAAAAACCTTTTCCCAACCTTTTACTCCGAGGTAGTGTCTGTCTTTTAGTTGAGTTGTGTTTCTTATAAACAGCAGAATGCTGAATCCTGTTTTTGTATCCATTCTCTTAGCCTGTGTCTTTTTATAGGTGAATTTAGACCATTGATATTAAGTGATATTAATGATCAGTGGTTGTTGATTCTGTTTATCTTTGGTAGTAGCATTTGTATGTTATCCTTCTTTGAGTTATGCTGGTGAGGGGGTTATCAGATGTCTGTGTTATTGTTGGTGTAGTTAACTTCCTTGGGTTGAGGTTTTCCTTTTAGTATTTTCTGTAAGGCTGAGTTTATAGATTTATATTGTTTAAATTTGTTTTTGTTATTGAATATATTGTTTTCTCCATCAATGGTAAAAGAAAGCTTTCCTGGGTATAGTAGTCTGGGCTTGCATCCATGGTCTCTTAGTGTCTGCAGTACATCTATTCAGGACCTTCTGGCTATCATGGTTTCCATTGAGAAGTCAGGTGTAATTCCTTTATATGTTACTATGTTACTTGACCTTTTTCTTTGCAGCTCTCAATACTCTTTCTTTATTCTGTATGTTTTGTGTTTTGATTATTATATGCCAAGTGGATTTTTTTAATCCAATCTATTTGGTGTTCTATAAACTTCTTCTATTTTCATAGGGATATCCTTCTTTAGGTTGGGGAAGTTTTCTTCTATAATTTTGTTGAATATATTTTGTGTACCTTTGAGCTGTTCTTCTCCTTCTATTCCCAGTCTTAGGTTTGGTCTTTCATGGTGTCCCATATTTCCTGAATGTTTTGTGTTAATTTTGCTGGATTTAAGATTTTCTTTGACCAATGAGTCTATTTTCTCAATTGGACCCTTAGTGCCTGAGATTCTTTCTTCTATCTCTTGCATTCTGTTGGTTATACTTATCCCTGTAGTTCCTGTTGTTTACCCAGATTTTCCATTTCCAGAGTTTTCTTGGTTTGTGATTTCTTTATTATCTCCATTTCAGTCTTTAAGTCTTGAACTGTTTCCTTGTCCTGCTTGATTGTTTTTTTTGTTGTTGTTTTCTTTAAGGGATTTATTAATTTCTTCCAGCATTTTGTTTGTCCTCTCCATTTCAATGCTGCTTGTTGGCTTGCTGAATATTTTCTTTATAATATGAAGATATGTTTCTTCTATCCCTGTTATTTTTAAGATCTTTATCATGAATGAATGTTGAATTTTGTCACAAACTTTTTCACCTGTTTTTTTTTTTCATTTTGTTTATGTGTTGGATTACAATGACAGATTTTCATATATTTAAACATTCCTGCATCTGTGAGGTGAAGCTAATTTTATCATGGTGAATGTTTTTATGATGTGTTCTTTAATCCAGTTTGGCAATACTTTAATATTTTTCCATCAGTACTCATGAAAGAGATTGGGTTCTAATTCTCTTAGTTACATCCTTGTGTGGTTTGGTCATCAATTTAATTGTAGTCTTGTAAAAAGAGTTGGTCAAAATCCCTTCTGGTTCTTCTATGTGGAAAAATATGAGTAGTATATGTAATATTTCTTCTTTGAAATTCTTGTAAAATTCTGTGCTGAAGCCATGTTTCCCTGTGCTTATTTTGTTTGAGAGAAAGTTGATGACTACTTCTAGTTCCTTAGAGATTACAGATCTATTTAAATTATTTATGTGATCTTGATTGTAATTTGGCCTGTGGTACCATTTTTTTTAAAAAAATGCCATTTCATTAAATTTTTCAATTTTGTGGAGTACAGGATTTAAAGTATGACCTGAAAATTCTCTGAATTTCTTCAGTGTCTGTCATCATGTCACCTTTCTCATTTCTGATTTTATTAATTTGGATATGCTCTCTCTGCCTTTTAGTTAGTTTTTATAAACATTTGTCTATCTTTTTGATTTTCTCTAAGAACAAACTATTTGTCTCAGTGATTCTTTGTATTGTTCTTTTCCTTCTTTTTTTCATTCCAGTACTCAGTTTAAATCCTGGTGTCTTCTCTGACTAGGTGAGTTTGCTTTTTGTGGGAGGGGTGGCTTTCAGCCTTACTCTTAAGGTGTTTGTGTAAGGTTTCTCCAGGTTCTCTTTACAGGCACTTAGTATTATGAACTTTATTTTGGCACTGCTTGCAAAGTCTCCCATCAGTTTGGGTATGTGGTATATTCTATTTGATTTAATCCTAGGAAGTGATTAACTTTTTTTTTTTTTTTTTTTTTTTTGGTTCTTTGCTCTGTTTATTAGAGTAGCCACATTTGGAGAGGCACAAAGCATTTCAGTTTTACATAACTACAAAGATCACAAATTCCAAACTTCTTCATCACAGCACTTCCACTTCTGTTTAGAGAACAAGTTTGCAAAATATCTGAGTTGGCTTATTAAACCGACTCAGCGTATGGGAACTACTACGTTTTAGTGCTGCCCTTCCTGCTCTAGCATCTTCTGTAAATGGGACCCAGCATAAAAGGACTGAAATGTGAAGGTCATGATGAGAATGCTCTGGAGGGGCAGGGGAGTCACCGCACAGTGGCAGCGAGGCGGCGTGCACAGAGCTCCGCAAGGCCTCACTGGGCCATCTGGGCCTCCATGGCCTGAGCCGTCCACTCTGGAGCTGTCTGACTGATCTTCTCCAGAAGGTTGTTTACTTGGAAACAAAGCGACTGGATCTGTTTGTCCCATGTTGGCAGGGCTTCTCGTGTTTCAAAATGAACTATCCCATCAATCTGGTCAATAAATCCATTCATCAATCCTTCTGTTATCATTTGCGATGCTATCTTTTCTGCCTTAGCTGCAGGGATCTTTTAGAGATCCAAGTTCTTCAAAGGTGATATTGTTATATAATTTGCTTGCTGACAACAAATTATGCTCAATAACAACTCTGTCCAAGATGCTGGAACCATCGGCTGTAGTTGCTTTTTGGTGAGGCATCAGCATTGCAGCAAACTCTTGAAGCTGGTTCCCTCTGGTGATTCTATCCAGGTATATTTTCTCTAGGATTCCATATGCAGCAAGTTGCTGGCACCGTTCATCCTTAAATAGAGTAGCCAGCATCCGAGAACGCTGCTGTCCTGCTGATGCTAAGATGGTGCAGTACAAAGCATGCTTCAAGGCCTCTAGTCTTTCACTTTCATGGACTATTGTCTTGTAAGAGAGTTCATTGTACCTTTGGGCAGCTTCAATAAATTTTCTTTTGTAATCAAGGACACGTGCACAATATACCTTATAATGTGTTTGTAACTGTTCATTTGTGGATTCGTTCTGAAAAGCAGGGATGCTCGATTTATGTAAGCCTCAGCCTGAACAGGATCATCATCCTCCAGATACAGCCTAGCAATCTTCAGGTAAGTCTCCAGCTTGTAGTCTACATTGTATTGTTTTTGTCCTGTTTCCAGAGGAATCCCCCCACCAACACTTGGGCTGCATTTCTCCATTCTTCTTTCTCATAAATAGACACAAGATGCTGTCTTATGGAAGCAACCTGTTCCTCAAAGGAAATGACTCGAGGTTGGATCTTCTCCAAGGTGAAATAATAGATCTTCTTTGCTGTGCTATCTGGCAGGTTAGGGAGGTGTGTTCAGAAATCTGTCAGCAGTTGCCGGGAGATCACAAGACTGACATTCTCATTCACCATCGCTTCCACAAACGCTTTCAAAGCTTCTAGTTGTTCTGTCCCAGATAACTGAATGGCTTATTCCAGAATCTGACGATATTTGCCCGCCAAATCTTTATGAGAGCCACTCGAATTCATGAGCTGGGCCAAATCCTGCCGCTCGGCAGCCGCCATCTTTCAACCAGCTCAGCCCCAGCCTAACTTTTTTTTTTGTATTTCTTTCTTGACTCAAGGGTGATTTACCAACATTTTTCAATTTCTCTAATTTGTGTTGTTGAATTTTAACTTTAAGTGCTGGTCATCTGATAAAATACAGAGATATTTTCCAATTATTTTATATCTGTTGAGTTTTACTTAGTTGATGAGTATGTGCTTAATTTTAGGAAATCATTCATGAGGTGCCAAGAAGAAGTATATTCTTCTATGTTTGGGTAGAATGTTCTATACATGTTTTTATTTTAAAACCTATTTGATTCATAACAGCTGTTACTTCATTTTGTTCTCTGTTAAGTTTCTGCTTGGCCCTCCTGTCCAGTGTTTAGAGTGGGCTGTTGAAGCAACACTCTTAGAGTGTGGGCTTTGATGTATGATTTAGTAATGCTTCTTTCACATATGTGGGTGCCCTTGTATTTGGAGTGTAGAAGTTTAGAACTGAGACTTCATCTGATGGATTTTTCCTGTGACAAACATGAAATATCCTTTTCATCTCTATTAATTAATTTTAGATTGAAGTCTATTTTGTTAGATAATAGGATAGGTACAACGTTTTGTTTCTTAGGATTGGAAAATATTCCCAACCCTTTGCTCAGAGATAATGTCTATCCTTTATGTTTACGTGTGTTTCTTGTATGCAGCAGAAGAATGTATTTTGCTTTTGTATCCAGTCTATTAGCCTGTGGCTATAAAAATAGGGGAATTGAATCATTGATGTTAAGAGATATTAATGACTAGTGATAGTTTCTATTATTTTTTCTTTTGTTTGTGGTGGCAACATTGTGTGTGTTTCTTTTTTTGTATTTTGCTTCTCTGGGATTATCTACTGCTTATGTTTTTGTGAGGATATTTAACTATTTTGGGATGGCGTTTTCCTGTAATAATTTCTATAGGTCTGGGTTTTTGGACAGTATTGTTTAAATCTGGTTTCTGATGGAATATCTTGAGTCTGGGCTGGAATCTGTGGCTTCCAGGTTTCTGCAAAACATCCATCAAGGATTTCTGATTTTCAGAGTTTCCACTGATAAATCGTTTGTAATTCTGGTAAGTCTGTCTTTATTATTGTCTATATTACTTGAGCTTTTTCTTTTGCATATCTTAATATATTTTCTTTATTGTGATTTTTAGTGTTTTGATTACTGTGTGGCAAAGGGATTTTTCCCAGTCATTTGTTGTTCTTGTACTTTCATAGTAATGTCTATCTTCAAGTTGGGAAAGTTTTCTTCTATGATTTTGTTGAATATATTCTATTTGCCTTTGAACTTATCTTCTTCTCCTTCTCCTATCCTTATTTTTCTTAGTTTTGGCCTTTCCTTGGTATCCCAGATGTCCTGGACACTTTGTGTTAAGGATTTGTTGCTAACATTTTTTATAACCAATGAATCTATTACCTCTATTAAATTTCTTCAACACCTGATATTCTCTTGTCCATGTCTTTTATTCTGGTGGCTATGCTTGCTTCTCTAGTACCTGAGTGTTTACTCAGGCTTTCTTTTCCCAGAATTCATTTTGTTTGTGTTTTTTTTTATTGCCTCTATTTTAGTTTTTAAGTCTTGAACCATTTCCTTGACATTTTTTATTTTTTATTTTTGCTCTCTTTAAAAATCAACTTGTCATCACATTAGATGTTGAAAAAGCTTATGACAAAATTCAATAACCATTTACAATAAAAAAGTTCTGGAGTAATAAGGGATACATAGAACATACCTCAACATAATAAAGGCAATATACCTCAAACCAATAACCAACATAACGTTAAACAGAGAAAAACTCAAAGGTTTTCCACTAAAATCAGGGACAAGATAAGGTTGTCTTCTCTCTCCATATCAATTCAATATAGTACTCGCAGTTCTTTTTTTAATTAATTAATTAATTAATTAATTTTTACTTAAAAATTTCCACTTCCTCCCCTCCTCCCAATTCCCTCTCCCTACTCCCCCCTCCCCCCAGTCCAAAGAGCAGTCAGTGTTCCCTGCCCTGTGGGCAGTCCAAAGTCCTCCCCACTCCATCCATGTCTAGGAAGGTGAGCATCCTACAAAGACTAGGCTCCCATAAAGCCAGTACATGCAGTAGGATCAAAACTCAGTGCCATTGTCCTTGGCTTCTCAGTCAGCCCTCCTTGTCCAACATGTTCAGAGAGTCCAGTTTGATCACATGCTCCATCAGTCCCAGTCCAGCTGGCCTTGGTGAGCTACCATTAGATCAGCCCCACCTTCTCAGTGGGTGGGTACAACCCCTCATGGTCCTGACTTCTTTGCTCATGTTCTCTCTCCTTCTGCTCCTCATCTGGAGCTTGGGAGCTAAGTCCAGTACTTCAATGTGGGTCTCTCTCTCTATCTCCATCCATCACCAGATTAAGGTTCTATGGTGATATGCAAGATATTCATCAGTATGGCTATAGGGTAGCACCATTTCAAGCTCCCTCTCCTCAAGTACCCAAGGATCTATCTGGGGACATCTCCATGGACACCTGGGTAAACCTCTAGAGTCAAGTCTCTTAAGGATTTCATTGCATAAAAATTGGAAAGGGAGAAGAGAAACTTTCACTATTTGTGTACTGTATGATGGTATACATAAGTGATTCCAAAAATTCTACCATGGAACTTCTACATCTTCAGTGCTGTGTCATAATACAAGATTAACTCAAAAATTCTGTAGCCCTTCTATATAAAGATTATTAACAGATTGAAGAAGAAATCAGAGAAACATCAAACTTCACAATAGATATAAAGATAATAAAATATTTTAGAGTGATTTTAACCAAGCAAGTGAATGTCTTGTATGACAAGATGTCAAGTCTTTGTAGAAAGAAATTGAAAAATATATCAGGAAATGGAAAGCTCTCCCATAGTCTTCGATACATGAAGTCAACATAATAAAAATGGCAATCTTACCAAAAGCAATATACAGATTCAAAGCAGCCTACATTAAAATTACAGCACAATTATTCACATATCTTAAAAGAACTATACTCAACTTCATATTGAAAACAAAAACCCCCAGAATAGTCAAAATTATCCAGTACAAAAAAGAAACATCCAGAGGCGTCACTATCCCTGACCATCAAACTCTGCTATAGACCTGTCGTAATGAAAGCAGCTTGGTATTAGCATAAAGACAGACAGTTGGGACAATGAAATCAAAATGAATACCCTGATATAAATCTACATGTTGGGACCCTTCCCCAACCTCTTCGGTTATGGATGACCTTTGGTAATGCCGCAAAAATCAGGACACAGGGGATGCAATATAGGAGATAAAACTGCATACTTTATTGCAAAACCAGTGTTCTTTTTATAATACTCAAATCAGGATTCAAACTAGGTTCCCATAATACATGAAAATAGTTTCATAGACTAGTCACTTGGTTGTGACTAATTTTGAGGGCTTCATTCCTGAGCTAATCTAAACAAAAAGCTCCGTGTCATGGGAATAACTCTTGTTTAATATAATATGTAAAAACACCTCATCAGAAGACAAACCACAACCTAATCAGAGCCTTTGAACTACAGTGCACATCTGTATTCTCAAGGACTGACCATTGGCAAATCACTCTACTGATGGGAGAGGTTTGTCTCCTCGCAAATAGGTTTGCCAAGCCTATCAGCAAGAATGCTACCTCAAGTCTCCCTTGCACAGAGTTTCTTTGCAGTTCAAAACCAGCCCTCTAAATTTACATACTTAGAATCATCTGATTTTTGGTGAAGAAGCTAAAAGTATGCAATGGAAAAAACAAAGAATTTTCAATAAGTGAGGTTGGCATAATCAGTTGGTGCCATGTAGAAGAGCGCAAATACATTTATTTTCACCCCTATGTACAAAATTCAAGTTCAAATTCAGCAAAGGTATCAACTTAAATGCACTTTCAGAACCTCATAGAAAGAAAAGTAGGAAGTAACCTTGGAAGCATTGTCATAGGAGACCACATCCTGACTGTAACATGAGTAGCACAAATATAGAGATTAAGAACTAATAAATGCAACCCCTAGAAATTGAAAAGCTTCTGTAAGCCACAGAACATAGTCAACAAGAAAAAATTACAGCCTACAGATTGGGGAAAGATTTTCACCAATCCCACATCTGACAGAAGGATTAGTCTCCAATATGTAAAAAGAACATTAGACATTAAAAACAAATAACCTAAAAATGGGTTACAGATCTCAAAAAATAATTTTCAACAGAGGAATCTCAAATAACCAAAGGTACTTAAGGAATTACTCAAAACATCCTTAGTTATCAACTCTGAGATACCATCTTATAACTTTCAGATGGCTAAGATAAAAAAAAATATGCCTTATTTTGGAGAGAATGCAGAGTAGAAAAAAACACCCCTTTATTGCTGGTGGGAATGTAAATTTTACAGACACTTTGGAAATCAGTATGGGAGTTTCTTAGAAAATTGAAAATAAATCTACCACAACAACCAGCAATACCACTCTTTGGCACATACCCAAAGAATGTATACACATACCACAAGTGCATTTGTTCATCTATAGTCATTGTAGTGTTTATCAAAATAGTCAGACCCTAGAACCAACCTTGATGTCCCTCAACCAAAGAATAAATAAAGAATATTGTGGTACATTTGCACAATGGAGTACAACTTAGTATTATGAAAAGTGATACCTTGAAATTTGTAGACAAATGGGTGAAACTAGAAAAGACTATCCTGACTTAGGTAACTCAGGCCACAATAGAAAAACATGGGTTGTATTTACTCATTAATGGATATAATTCATAAAGAAAAGGATAAAAAATCCAGAGTCCACAACCCCACAGAAACCAGCAAACAAAGTGATACCTAAGACTGATACACATGGATTCTCCTTGGAAGGGGAAATAGTCAAGTTCTCTTGAAAAAAATTGGAGTATGGTGGCAGAGGGTAAGTGGAAGTAGGGAAGAGTGAAGGGGAGGACGGGGGAGAATATGAGGGATTGGCATGTTTGAATTCGGGAAAGGTCAAAGAGGGAGAGCAAAGAAAAGAAATATTCACAGTGGGATTCATTTTGTGGTTAGAAAGAAACCTGGATCTAGGAAAATTCCCAGGATACCACAAAGAGGACCCCAGCTAAGAATCCACACAATAGTATATATAGTGCCTGAACTGCCATTACGCTTTAAGCAAATTGATAACTACCTCGATTGCCATCACAGAATCTTCATCAAGTTACAGGTGACAGCAGATTCAGAGGTCACAACTAAGCACTGGACCAAGCTCCTGGAGTCCAGTCCTAAAGAGGATGAGCAATATTATTGGCAAAGGGGCCAAGACCATGATGGGAAAACCCACAAAAATAGCTGACCTGAGTCGGTGCAAGCTCTGAAGTGACAGTTCTAGAAGCCACATAGAACTAAACTAGGCCCTATGAATGTGAAGGGCAGTTGTGTGTCTTGGGCAGTTTGTGGAGCTACTGGGAGTGGAACCACTTTTATCCAAAGGACACCAGCTGTCTTTTTGGAGACCATTCCCTATTGAGAGATACCATGTTTAGCCTAGATACAGTGGGGAGGACATTAGTTGTACCTCAAATGATGTGAAATACTTCATTGATTCACCATTATAGGCCTTACCCTCTCTGAGATTAGATGACGTATTGGGGTGGTAAAGGTAGGGATAATATGAAGAAAGAGGTAGAGGGAACTGGGATTGGTATGTAAAATAAAATGATTGTAAAATATTTTATGTAAAATAAAATGATTCATCAGCTGAATCAAAAAAAATAGGAAAAAATAAATGAAGTTTTCTACTATTTAGATAATCAATTAATTCTAAGGGTAAGGGACTTATATCTCCTCATCACTGATTAATATAAATTCAATTTTATAATAAAATGTAAAATATTGATATTAAAGTTTTTGCCTGTAAGATAACAATGTATTTAACATAAAAGTATGTGTTATTAAAATAAAAGTGCTTTGAGAGCTTGTTTGAAGATACTAGCAGGGAATCACAGCTTCGTCTGTACCCTTGACCTAATAAGATGGGTCCTCTAGTCACTGAAGCTTTAGGAGGGATGCCCATAGAGAGATTGCTGAGGTAAGGTAGGAAGAGGACACCTTCCTAGCCAGGCACATTAGCCAAATCAAACCTGGCAATCAATGGGGTGACAGAAGTCATAGACAGATTTCCTACTGGCACTTGGCATGTGGGTCCCCTCATTTTATGGAAATATGTAGCAGAGAAATAGGAGAGTTACAGAAGAAAGATGGTTCATACACCATGGAAAGACACATAAAGGAAGAAATGTAGAAAAGATGAAAAGGACTGGGCAGAATGTGCCACCTGGGTCCATGGAGATAAATGAGTAGTAGAATCAGGAAAAAGTTCTGCTCCCCATGCAGGACCATTGCAATATCCCAATCAATTTACTTACAAGGCACATCTGTGGGTCTCTGATCCTAAAGTAGCCAGGGCCTGAGTTGATATCCATGTTTGCTGCTACTGTTGCCTCCCATGCTGCCTCCTTGGGGCTCAGTTGGGTTGCCTTCTGGTGCTGAGTTAGGGTCCAGGAGCCTTGCTTCCACTAGGGCCTTACTGTCTGATTGGCTTTTGCTATTACCTGGGCTCATGGTAGCAGCCAGGCCCACAACAGGGTTCATCCACCCTAGAATTTACCCCGTCTAAGTACTGCTGTAGCTTGTAAAGAGCCTCTTTCTGTGGAACAATACCCTCAAGATCTCCAAGACCTATGCAACCACATGAGCTCCAGTGATAATGTAAATTGAAATGCAAATATAAAGCATAAATATAGCCATGTAGAATGTGTGGATCTTTGCTATCTATTTTTAGAGATGACTGAATTATTTGCTAGTTATAGTGGTTTGAATGAGAGTGCACCACTATAGATTCTTATATTTGGATGGCAGATACCCTATAAATGTGACTTTGCAAAGATCAGGAAGTGAAACCTTTTAGAGGAATGTGTGTCATTGGGACAGGGCTTTGAAATATCAAAACCCATACCATTACCAGTCTCCAAGCCCCCTCTTGCTGATGTATTTCAAAATGAAGGCTAAAAACTAGTGCTCTGGTGATACTTTATTGTCGTTTTCCCTGCAATTTAGGTCATAGAAGATAGTGCTCTGAAAAAGTTAGATTTGAAGATTTTGATGTCTTTGATCCATTTGAACTTGAGTTTTGTGCATGGTGATAGATATGGATCTATTTTCATTCTTCTACATATTGAAATCCAGTTACGTCAGCACCATTTGTTAAATATGATTTCTTTGTTTCTATTTGATATTGTTTGCTTCTTTGTCAAAAACCAGGTGTTCGAAGGTGTGTGGATTAATATCCAGGTCTTCTATTTAGTTCCATTGGTCCTCTTGTCTGTTCTTATGCCGATACCAGTCTGTTTTTAGAAATGTAGCTCTATAGTAGAATTTGAAGCCAGGCATTGTGATGCCTCCAGAAGTTCTTTATTGTACTGGATTGTTTTGGTCACCCTTGGTTTTTAGTTTTTCCATATGAAGTTGAGTACCATTCTTTTGAGGTCTGTGAAGAATTTTGATGGAATTTTGATGGGCATTGCATGAATCTGTAGATTGCTTTTGGTAAGACTGTCATTTTTACTATGTTAATTCTACCTACTCAAGAGCATGGGAGATTTTTCCACTTTCTGGTGTCTTATTCAATTTCTTTTTTCAAAGATTTAATGTTCTTGTCATACAAGTCTTCCACTTGTTTGGTTAGAGGTACGCCAACTATTTCATGCTATCTGTGGCTATTGTGAAGGTGATGTTACTCTGATTTCTTTTTCAGCTCTTTTATCATCTGTGTACAAGAGGTCTAATTTTTTTTTTGTTATTCTTGTATCGTGCTATATTACTGAAAGTGTTCATTTGTTTTAGAAGTTTCTTAGTAGAATTTTTGGGGTCTCTTATGTAAACTATCATATCATCAGCAAGTAGTGAGAGTTTGACTTCTTCTTTTCAGATTTTTATCACCTTGATCTCCTTTTAGTGTCTTGTTACTCTCACTAGGACCTCAAGAACTATATTGAACAGATACGGAGAGAGTGGACAACATTGTCTTGCTTCTGATTTCAGTAGGATTGCTGGGCGTTTCTCTCCACTTAGTTTGATCCTGGCTGTTGGCTCTTTCTATATTGTCTATATTATGGCTAGGTATGTTCCTTTTATCCCTGCACTCTCTAAAACCCAGAGCTGGTGGGCAGTGGTTGCACACACCTTTAATCCCAATATTTGGAAGGCATGGCTGGTGGACATCTATGAGTTTGAGGCAGGCCTAGCCTACAAATGCTAGGTCCAGGACAGGTTTCAAAGATATAGAGAAATACCGTCTGACTTCTTTTCTTTTTATTTATTTATTAAAGATTTCTGTCTCTTCCCCACCGCTGCCTCCCCTTCCTTCCCCTTCCTCCAATCAAATCCCCCTCCCTTGTCAGCCCAAAAAGCAATCAGGGTTCCCTGCCCTGTGGGAAGTCCAAGGACCACCCACCTCCATCCAGGTCTAGTAAGGTGAGCATACAAACTGCCTAGGCTCCCACAAAGCCAGTAAGTGCAGTAGGATCAAACACCATTGCCATTGTTCTTGAGGTCTCTGTAGTACTCCTTGTCTGCTATGTTCAGCGAGACCAGTTTTAACCCAGGCTTTTTCAAACCCAGGCCAGCTGGCCTTGGTGAATTCCCGATAGAACATCCCCATTGTCTCAGTGTGTGGGTGCACCCCTCATAGTCCTGAGTTCCTTGATTGTGCTCTTTCTCCTTCTGGTCCTGATTTGGACCTTGAGATTTCAGTCCTGTGCTCCAATATGGGTCTCTGTCTCTATCTCCTTTCATTGCCTGATGAAGGTTAATATTCAGGTGGATGCCTATATGTTTTTCTTTGGGTTCTCCTTCTTATTTAGCTTCTCTAAGAACCCAAATTATAGGCTCAATGTCCTTTGTTTATGGCTAGAAACCAAATATGAGTGATTACATCCCATGTTCTGCTTTTTAGGTCTCGCTTAACTCACTCAGGATAGTGTTTTCAATTTCCATCCATTTGCCTGCAAACTTGAAGAAGTCCTTGTTTTTTACTGCTGAGTAGTACTCTAATATGTAAATATTCCATACTTTCTTCATCCATTCTTCAATTAAAGGGCATCTAGGTTGTTTCCAGGTTCTGGCTAGTACAAACAATGCTGCTATGAACATAGTAGAGCATACACTTTTGTTGTATGATAAGGCCTCTCTTGGGTATATTCTCAAGAGTGGTTTTGCTGGGTCCATGGGTAGGTTGATCCCGAATTTCCTGAGAAACCTCCACACTGCTTTCCAAAGTGGTTGCACAAGTTTGCATTCCCACCAGCAATGGATGAGTGTACCCCTTTTTCCACAACCTCTCCAGCAAAGGCTAACATTGGTGTTTTTGATTTTAGCCATTCTGACAGGTGTAAGATGGTATCTTAAAGTTGTCTTGATTTGCATTTCCCTGATCGCTAAGGAAGTTGAGCATGACTTTAAGTGTCTTTTCGCCATTAGAACTTCTTCTGTTGAGAGATCTCTGTTCAGCTCAGGGCCCCATTTTATAATTGGGTTGATTAGCCTTTTACGGTCTAGTTTCTTGAGTTCTTTATATATTTTGGAGATCAGACCTTTGTCAGTTGCGGGGTTGGTGAAGATCTTCTCCCAGTCAGTGGGTTGCCTTTCTGTCTTAGCAACAGTGTCCTTTGCTTTACAGAAGCTTCTCAGTCTCAGTAGGTCCCATTTATTCAATGAGGCCCTTACTGTCTGTGCTGCTGTGGTTATATGTAGGAAGTGGTCTCCAGTGCCCATGTGTTGTAGAGTACTTCCCACTTCCTCTTCTATCAGGTTCAGTGTGTTCGCACTGACATTGAGGTCTTTAATCCACTTTGACTTGAGTTTTGTGCATGGTGATAGATATGGATCTATTTTTATTCTTCTACAGATTGACATCCAGTTTTGCCAGCACAATTAGTTGAAGATGCTTCTACTCCTCCTGGGCACGTCTGCTTCTTTTTTTTCTAGAGCTTTCAGGTGTGCTGTTAAGTCCCTGATGTATGCTTTCTCCGTTTTCTTTAAGTGTGCATTTAGTGCTATGAACTTTCCTCTTAGCACTGCTTTCATCGTGTCCCATAGGTTTGAGTATGTTGTCTCTTTATTTTCATTAAATTCAAGGAAGACTTTAATTTCTTTCTTAATTTCTTCCTTGACCCAGGTGTGGTTCAGTAGTTGACTGTTCAGTTTCCATGAGTTTGTTGGCTTTCTAGGGGTAGCATTGTTGTTGCCTTCTAACTTTAATCCGTGGTGATCTGATAAGACACAGGTGGACACTGATATATTTATGTATCTGTGGAGGTTTCCTTTGTTTCCGAGTATGTGGTCAATTTTCGAGAAGGTTCCATGAGCTGCAGAGAAGAAGGTATATTCTTTTCTATTTGGGTGGAGTGATCTATAGATGTCTGTTAAGTCCAATTGCTTCATTACCTCCAATAATTCTCTTAATTCTCTATTAGGATTGACCTATCCATTGGAGAGAGAGGTGTATTGAAGTCTCCTACTAGTAGTGTGTGTGGTTTAATGTCTGCCTTCAGTTCTAGTAATATTTCTTTTAGATAAGTGGGTGCTTTTGTATTAGGGGCATAGATATTCAGGATTGATATGTCATCCTGATGACTTGTTCCTGTTATAAGTATAAAGTGTCCATCTCAATCTCTTCTGATTGATTTTAGTTTGAAGTCAGTTTTGTTAGAGATTAATATGGCCACACCTGCTTTTTTCTTAGGACCATTTGCTTGAAAGACCTTTTCCCAACCCTTTACTCTGAGCAGATGCCTGTCTTTGTGGTTGAGATGTGTTTCTTGCAAACAGCAGAATGTTGGATCCTGTTTTTGTATCCAATCTCTTAGCCTGTGCCTTTTTATAGGTGAATTGAGACCATTTATATTAAGTGATATTAGTGACCAGTGGTTGTTTACTCCCGTTATTCTTATTGTTTTTGGTAGTAGAGTTTATGTATCTCCCTTCTTTGAGTTGTGCTGGTGAAGGGTCTCTAGATGCCTGAGTTCTTGTAGGCAGTGTTGGCCATGTTGGATTCCTTGGGTTGTGATTTTCCTTCTATTATTTTCTGGAGGGCTGGATTTGTGGCTACGTATTGCTTAAATTTGTTCTTATCCTGGAATGTCTTGTTTTCTCCATTGATAGTGAATGATAGCTTGGCTGGGTATAGTAGTTTGGGTTTGTATCCATGGTCTCTTAGCTTCTGCAGTACCTCTATCCAGGACCTCCTGGCTTTCATGGTTTCCATAGAGAAGTCAGGTGTAAGTCTGATCGGCTTACCTTTATAAGTTACTTGGCCTTTTTCCTTTGCAGCTCTTAATATTCTTTCTTTAACCTGTATATTCTGTGTTTTGAATATTATATGGTGAGGGGTTGTTTTTCTTTGATCCAATCTGTTTGGTGTTCTGTATGCTTCTTGAATATTCAAAGGAATAGCTTTCTTTATGTTGGGGAAGTTTTCTTCCATAATTTTGTTAAAAATATTTTCTGGGCCTTTGAGCTGTGACTCTTCTCCTTCTTCTATTCATATTATTCTTAGGTTTGGTCTTTTTATTGTGTCCCATATTTCCTGAATGTTTTGTGATGAGTATTTGTTGGCTTTGCTGTTTTCTTTGATCAGTGAGTTTATTTTCTCTATGGTGTCCTAAGAATCTGAGATTTTTTTCTTCTATTTCTTGTATTCTATTGATTATGCTTGTTTCTGTAGGCTCTGCTCATTGACCTGGATTTTCCATATCCAGCTGGTGCTCAGCTTGTGTTTTCTTCCTTGCTTCCCTTTCAGTTTTCAATTCTTGAACTGTTTCCATTACCTGTTTGATCGTTTTTTCTTGTTTTCCCAGGGTATCAAGTACCTGTTTGATCATTTTTTTCTTGGTTTCCCAGGGTATCATGTACATATTTACTCATTTCTTCAAACTTTTGGTTATACTTCTCATCCATTTCTATAAGGGCATTTTTCACATGTTGTTTAATGGACTCTATTGCTTTCATAAAGTCAATTTTTTCCACTTCTTCCGTATTAGGGTGGTCAAGTCCATCTGTTGTAAGATCATTGTGTTCTGGTGTTTTCATGTTGTTTTTCAGATTATTGGGTGAATTCTTGCCTTGGCGCCTGCCCATCTCCTCCTATAGAAGCTATCTAATGGGTCTTTTTTTTATTGGAAAAAAAAGAAATTTCTGCCTCCTCCCCACCTTCCATTTCCCTCCCCCTCCTCCCCCCTCCCCGCACTCCTCCCCCTCCCTCTCTAGCCTGAAAAGCAGTCAGGGTTCCCTGCCCTGTGGAAAGTCCAAAGTCCTCCCCCCTCAGTCCTGGTCTAGGAAGGTGAACATCCAAACTGGCTAGGCTCCCACAAAGCCAGAACATGAAGTAGTATCAAAACCCGGTGCCATTGTCCTTGGCTTCTGAGCAGCCCTCATTGTTTGCCAAATTCAGAGAGTCTGGTTTTATCCCATGCTTTTTCAGTCACAGTCCAGCTGTCCTTGGTGATCTCCCAATGGATCAGCCCCACTGTCTCCGTGGGTGGGGGCACCCCTTGTGGTCCTGACTTCTTTGCTCATATTCTCCATCCTTCTGCTCCTCATTGGAACATTGGGAGCTCAGTCCAGTACTCCAGTGTGGGTCTCTGTCTCTATCTCCATCCATTGCCAGATGAAGGTTCTATGGTGATAGGCAAGATATTCATCAGTATGGCTATAGGATAGGGTCATTTCAGGTTCCCTATCCTCAGCTGCCCCAGGAACTAACTGGGGACATCGCCTTGGGCACCTGGGAGCCCCTCTAGGTCCAAGTCTCTTGCCAACCCTAAGATGGCTCCCTTAATTAAGATGTGTGCTTCCTTGCTCCCCTAATCAACCTTCCTTTATCCCAATCATCCCATTTCCCCAAGTTCCCCCCAACCTCCCCTTCTCACATTTCTCTCCCCTTCTCCCCTTACCCCCCTCCCACCACACCCCCAAGATCCCAATTTTTTGCCCGGCAATCTTGTCAACTTCCCATAACCAGGAGGATAGCTATATGTTTTTCTTTGGGTTCACCTTCTTATTTAGTTTCTTTAGGATATCAAATTATAGACTCACTGACCTTTAAAACCAGATCAGGTTTCCCTGTTGGCCAGGGGCTCCTCTTACAAAATGCTGTTGCTCTGTTTTCTGGCTCCTGCCAGGGGCCAAGTTCCCTCTCGCCCCTCAGAAGGGTCTTCCGGAACAGGACCCGGCTCCTTCCTTACTACGGATCTTGCCAACCAAAGGCCTACCTCTTTGCTTTAATTGTAGTGGGGCGATCTGCTCTCAATATTGTGCACCGGTCCCCACTGTCTGCCATCGCCTGTGCCGGTGCTCTGCCATCCCGCCTGGGCCTGCTTGCTCTAGTCGGTGCTCTGCCGCCCCACCTGGGCCTGCTGGCGCAGGTCGGTGCTCTTGTGCAGCTCAGCAGAGTGTGACCCCAAGGCCTTCTCACCAGCTCCAGGTCACATTCAAGGACCTATGGGCCTCCAAGTGGCCTCCAATGACACAGAGATGAGTGGGAAGGGAGGACTGTAGTGAGGGGCTGGAGACAGTCCTGGTGAGTCTGTGCCATGGAAATCAGCCGGGGACGTTCAGTCTACTGCAGTTTTTCTAGTCTTCAACTAAGAATGGTTAGTCTTGTTATTTCTGCTCTTCATAAATAGACTTTAATTAGAATATACTTTATTTTAACAACATCATTATATTTTTGAATTTTCCATAAATATATAAAATAACATAAAAGGTTTCATTGTAATTTGAATGACCCTTCAAACATGATTTTATAATTTTCAAAATACACATCTTCATACAACCAAAAATTAAAAGCTTTTGCTTTTGAATTTGAAATTTGACCAACATTCCTTTTCATTTATTGACCTCATGAATTATCAACTATGGTCATGTTTCTTCTATTCACTTGGTTGAGACAATACTGAGAACTGATGTGGTAGTCATTGCTCACATCATATGTGATTGGCATAAATGAAAAGGGGCTTAGATCAGCCTTTTTTTTGGATTCCCAAAAATCTCCTGAAGCAAGAAATTCAGAGGAGTCACCTGTCTTCTATGGCAGTTTTATGAGAATTGTTTCTTTTTTTTCTGAGACAGAGATTTAGACAGCCAACAATACCCTTAAACTTGTTTTATAGACACAGAGAATCTTGTTCTTTCTGTCAATGTCTTTGGTGCTGGGATTATTGGTCTCAGGTTTGTCTCAGTTTTAAACTATTGTTTCAGTATATGATTAGGCAACCAAAAGTTGTGCTGGTCACTGAACAGAGTAGGAAAAATATTTTTTCATGTGTTTATTTTTACTGATTTGCATGGATAAAACATTTCCTGGACTGAAACTTGTGAACATGGAGTTGCAATCACTATATAGTTTGTATACTGCCATGATGTGATATAATTAACACAGTGGATGCACTGTTTGAAAACAGGGAAAGCAAGAGAGACACAATCATTAACAGTTAAAAACTTTGTTTAAGTCTTGTAGCATGTTGCTAGTTTCTTGAATAACTCCAAATTTCTTGAATAATTTGAAGAACTCCATGTCATGCAATCTTTAAAATTCTTTCTAGGTTTTAATTTCATTGTGTTTTTTGCTTTCACATCTGCTTTTAAATATTCACACTTGGTTTATTAAAATCATATGTAATGTTTTTGTTTTCATTCAAACTACTATTTATATACTATAAAACTATAAAACTTTGATAATTCAGTGAACTTAATTTCCTTTCATTTCATAAGACAAAATCAGAATAATAATTCATATCAGTTTAGCTTTACTTATGTTTTGGACTGTGAGGAACACCATCATCTATGTATGTATAGCTGTGTCCATGTAAAATAGGACTCATAAGTAGGTTTTTAAGTTTCTTAAGGTCAACGTGTTGAACACTTAATGTTTGTCAGTAGCTACGCATGGTTGTAGACATCTCAGACTTCACTGATACCTCATTGGGAGTGCCCTGAACCTAAAGTCTGCCTTGGAGTTATTTCTTTCTAGACAAGTTCTTAGATCATAAAAAAACTAATGAGAAGCAGCTCTGATCCAATCTCTGTGATTCCTGCTGATTCTTTTCAAAAGTAAACAGAATTCCTCTTCTTTGCAATTAAATGAGTTTTTATTATTGTGGTAGATCTTTTGGATTTTTTCTGTTTTATTTTGTTTCATTTAGTTCATTAATTTATTTTTTTTTTTTTGTGCTTTTATGTAGGATCTCTCTTCATTTCCCTGACTAGTCTGGGACTTTCTCTGTACACAATGCCAGCTTTCAACACATAGAGAGCTGAGGTTTTGATGTTGTGTCTCACACACCCAGCTATGCTGTTTTTGTAATATTTTTTCATTTTGCCCAAACAAACATGTTAGGAGTCATATTTTCTAATTTGTGTATGAGTACAGATATCGTTGTGCTACTGTTTGGATATTCAAGGAGTTACCGGGGTAATTAGGTAATTCTCAAAGAAGCTCCATAAAACTTTAAATACTGTCCTTTTGGCAATCAATCCCAAATTTTATGTTAGTACTTAGTGAAGAGTAAATCAGAAATGTGGACTGGAGATACAATTTTTAGAAGAAAGATGGCTGTTCATGGCAGTTAATAAATGACCCTGAAAAAAGGTAAATTGAAGACAATAGATGTGGTAAGATATTCCCATCTTTCTCAAATGCATATCCTGAATTCAAGACTATGCCAAACTAACATCACAAGATTAATACTTTTTTAAATTTATTTTTTATTTTTATTTAATTTTTTTCTATTACCACCTCCTCCCCGTTTCCCATTTCCCTCCCCCTCCTCCCACACATATCCCCTCCCCCCACTCCCCCTACCCCTTTCTCCCCCCCCCCCACTTCATTCTCGAGAATGATGAGCAGTCCAGATTCCCTGCCCTGCAGGAAGTCCAAGGTCCTCCCACTTCTTTCCAGGACCAGGAAGGTGAGCATCCAAACAGGCTAGGCTCCCACACAGCCAGTTCATGTATTAGGATGGAAATCTAGTGCCATCGGCCTTGGGTTCTCATCAGCCTTCATTGTCCGCCACGTTCAGGGAGTCCGGTTTCATCCCATGCTTATTCAGTCCCAGTCCCGCTGGCATTGATGAGCTCCCAATAGATCAGTTCCACTGTCACAGCGGGTGGGTGCACCCCTCATGGACCTGACTTCCTTGCTCATGTTCTCCCTCCTTCTGCTCCTCATTTGGGTCTTAAGAGCTAAGTCCGGTGCTCCAATTTGGGTCTCTGTCTCTATCTCGATCCATTGCCAGATGAGGGTTCTAAGGTGATATGTAAGATATTCATCAGTATGGTTATAGGATAGGGTCATTTCAGTTTCCCTCTCCTCAGTTGCTCAAGGTACTAGCTGGGGACATTTCCCTGGACACCTGTGAGCCCCTCTAGAGTGAAGTCTCTTGCCAACGCTAAGATGGCTCCCTTAATTAGGATATATATTTCTCTGCTCCTGTGTCCACCCTTCCTTTATCCCAACCATCCCATTCCTCCAAGCTTCCCCCAATCTCCCCTTCTCACGTTTCTCATCCCATTTTCCCTTAGCCCCATGCCACCTCATCCCCAAGTTCCCAGGTTTTGCCATGCAATCTTGTCTACTTTCCACATCCAGGCAGATGACTATATGTTTTTCTTTGGGTTCATCCCCCCTACCTAGCTTTTCTAGGATAACAAATTATATGCTCAATGTCCTTTATTTATGGCTAGAAACCAATTATGAGTGAGTACATCCCATGTTCATCTTTTTGGGACTGGGTTACCTCACGCAGGGTAGTGTTTTCTATTTCCATCCATTGGCATGCAAAATTCACGAAGTCATTGTTTTTTACCACTGAGTAGTACTCTAATATGTATATATTCCACACTTTCTTCATCCATTCTTCCATTGAAGGGCATCTAGGCTGTTTCCAGGTGCTGGCTATTACAAATAATGCTGCTATGAACATAGTTGAACAAATGCTTTTGTCATATGATAGGGCATCTCTTGGGTATATTCCCAAGAGTGGTATTACTGGATCTTGGGGTTGGTTGATCCCGAATTTCCTGAGAAATTGCCACACTGATTTCCAAAGTGGTTGCACAAGTTTGCATTCCCACCAGCAATGGATGAGTGTGCCCCTTACTCCACAACCTCTCCAGCAAAGGCTATCATTGTTGTTTTTAATTTTAGCCATTTCGACAGGTGTAAGGTGGTATCTCAAAGTTGTTTTAATTTGCATTTCCCTGATCACCAAGGAGGATGAGCATGACCTTAAGTGTCTTTTGGCCATTTGAATTTCTTCTGTTGCGGATTCTCTGTTCAGTTCAGTGCCCCATTTTTTTAATTGGGTTAACTAGCATTTTAAAGTCTAGTTTCTTGAGTTCTTTATATATTTTGGAGATCAGACCTTTGTCTGTTGCAGGGTTGGTGAAGATCTTCTCCCAGTCAGTGGGTTGCCTTTTTGTCTTGGAGACAGTGTCCTTTGCTTTACAGAAGCTTCTTAGTTTCAGGAGGTCCCATTTATTCAATGTTGTCCTTAATGTCTGTGCTGCTGGGCATATGAGTAGGACGTGGTCCCCTGAAGATTAATACTTATAATAATAATATGTGATTTTTCTTCTTTTGTTCCCAAGAATGCAGTTTTAACACCCATTTTTAGTAAAATTTTAATGGATACTTTCAACACATGATTTTTAGTTCTGGTGTACCTTACTTAACTAATGAATGTATATCCCTCTTATACTCCTTTATTAAAAGATCACGTATCTTTTCTTCTTGTCTCTATTATTTTCAAGGAATTCTAAGGCAAATATTATAGAAGGATTTTGGTTTGAGTTGTCATTTCCCAAATAATGACAAGGAGATATCTTATTCGTTTTGAAAGCTCAGACTTAGGTTAGTTTTGTCCTTCTAGCTCTTATAACATAAAGTATCTCATTTTTATTAATGTATGTTTTACCATCTTCTACCCATCCTACTTCTTCTATGTCTCCTCTCTTTCTGACTGATGACTCAATCTTATTTCCTGAGTTCTTTATGTTCCTGAAAGTCAAACCTAACCTCTTCTTGCCTAGCTATTGGCTATTCGGCTCTTTATAAAACCAATCAGAAGGCACCTTGGCAAAAACACATATTGACAGTGTAAACAAATATTATGCAATGTTTCCACTTTTTTGTCTAAACAAAAAGGAAATCTTTTAACCCTAACATAGTAAAATTATATACTATAAGAAAAAATGTCAGGAATGATAATATTCACAATGTCTGGTGAATTTGTATTAAGCATATTCAGAGAAAATATTCTATTATCTTATCCTGATGAATTTACAGTTTTATATATATATTTCACTTTTTATTCTATCATGTATTATTAACCAAAGACTGTCATTTTAGACCTCAAAACATTTTTTAGATAAAAAAATTGAGCTTTTACGTCACTCAACCTTATACTTTATACCTCTTTTATGAGTTTCTTTTCTGAATTTTTTAAAAAGATAAACTGTAAAAATAATTATCTTATCTTTAAATACATCAGAAACCCAAGAAGCATAAAATATTACCTAAACAAACAGGAATTAAAGAACAAGCAAATTTCAAAAGTATAGAAATAACAGAAAGAGCTGACTTCCTGAACAGTCACACAAGGTTCATCTGATTCATCTGAATCATAGGATCATTAATCCTCAGCCCACAAGCCTAGAATATCTGTCAGACTTTGCTGTGATGCATAAATCTTGAAAGACTATCTAATAATATCTTTGTAAAGTTTGGCAGTTGCCTTGTTTTGTGTCCTCCTTATCTATTTTGCAAATAATTCTGTACACAATAAATGAAGGCATAGATTATTTCCTTGGTATCATGCTTTGCCACAGAGAATGCAGGGTCTTTGATGCTGGCCATCATTTTTTGGAGAAATCTATGCTGCTGAGAAGCCAAGGATAATTGTTGTAATGAGGGGCAGCAGGGCTGTGTCCCTGGCACCCAGCCGCCCGCATGGCTAGCTTTATCCAGAAACTGTATTCTTTTAAACACTGCCTGGCCCATCAGTTCCAGCTTCTTATTGGCTAGCTCTTACATATTAATCTAACCCATTTCTAATATTCTGGGTAGCCCACGAGCTGGGGCTTACCAGGGAATATCTTAACCTCCTTCTGCCTGTCATGGGGACATCATGGCGATGCCTCACTCAGCTTCTCTTTCCCAGCATCCTGTTCTGTCTATGGGTGGTCTCACCTCTGGCGAAAGAAGGACTGATAAATTAGGCACGCAGACGCTGCGTTTCCCTTCTCTGTTTCCTGTTTCTGTGCTTCACGGGAACCTTGGTTGCATGAGTCATTAAAGCTGTATAACCTTATAATAATTTGTCTGTATTAATTTAAATCTGCCTTCAGACAATGGCACTGGATTTTGATTCTACTGCATATAATGACTTTGTGGGAGCCTAGTCTGTTTGGGTGCTCACATTCCTAGTTCTGGATGGAGGCTGGAGGACCTTGGACTTTCCACAGGGCAGGGAACCCTGACTGCTCTTTGGAATGGAGAGGGAAGGGAAGGATGGGGGGAGTGGGACGGAAATGAGAGGAGGGGAAGAGGTGGAAAATTTTAACTAAATAATATAAAGAAAGAAAGAAAGAAAAAATAATTTGGTACTGGTACAGAAGTAGGCCTATAGACCAATCAAAAAATATAATGTAAATATATATATTACTACTGCTCTCTGATAATTGAAAAGAGCAAAAAATGCAGTGGAGAAAAGACTTCTTTAACAAATGGTGGTGGAAAAAGTGGATGTCAACATTCAGAGTGGAATTAGATCTATATTAATCACTCTGCAAAATTTAGATGCAAGTGTATCAAAGACCACAATTTTAAACATGAAGTGGTAAAATTGCTAGGCAGAACCCTCTATGATTTATGTGCACAAAAAGTCTTTTTAAATATGACTTTATTTGTCTAGGAATTTAGCCCCACATTTGTTATCTTGGACCTCATAAAGTCAAAAAGCTACTGTAAGGCCAAAGAAACAATCAACTATGTAAAGATAAAATCCATATAATGGTACAGAATTTTTGCCTACTTGACATCTAACAGAGGATTAATTTCTAGAATATACAAAGAACTTACAACCTAGAATCAAGGAAACAATACGAAATTGATAATGGGGGCTATGAATCTAAACAGAAAACCCTCAAGAGATGAAATAAAAATGGCTAAGAAATATAGCAGTCAGAATTGCTAAGATCCTAAAAGCAACTGACAATAAATGCTGCTTGGAGAGGTTTAAGAGAAATGTGAACCCTCATCACTGTTATTGGAAATGCAAAGAAATGCAACCACTATGAAATTAGTATGGAGAATCATAAAAATTATAAAAATAAAACTACCATATGACTGAGCTATCTCACTTCATGACACAAAGGAGTTTCTATCCCACTGCAGAAACACTTGTTCAGTCATGTTTATTCACAAAAGCTAGGCAATGGAACTACCTAAATAACCTTTAATTGATGTGTGGATAATGAGAACAAATGGGCAGTGGAGGAGAAGGTACCTGAACTGGCCTTGTCCCGTAGTCATACTAATGAATATCTTGAATATTACCATAGAACCTTTTCCTGCAATTGATGGAGATAGGAACAGAGACCCACATTGGACCACTGGACTGAGCTCCTAAGGTCCAGTTGAAGAGTGGAAGAAGGAAGAATATGAGCAAGGAAGTCAGGACCACGAGGGGTTGGTTCACCCACTGAGACAGTGTGCCTGAGCAAATGGGAGTTCACCAACTCCAACTGGACTGGGACAGAACAAGCATGGGATCAAACTTGTCACTCTGAATGTGGCTGACAATTGGAGCAGACTGAAAAGCCAATGATAATGGCACTGGGGTTTGTCTCTACTGCATGTACCAGCTTTTTAGGATTATATTTCTTTTGGATGCATACCTTCCTAAGCCTGGATGAAGGGGGGATTACCTTGGACTTTTCCATGGGGCAGGGTACCTTGCCCTCTCTTAGGACTGGAGGGGGGAGGGTATGTAGGGGAGCAGGTGGGAAGTGGGAGGAGGGGAGGATGTGGAAATTTTGATTGGTATTATTTATAAAGTAATAAAAAAGAAATTTAATAAAAACATAATAAACCTCTAAGGAAAAAAATAAAAATAAAAACTTACATGATAATAAAAAAGAAAGAAATCTGTGCTGCAATGAGTATACATATCTCAGTTGCATGAAAATCCTCAAGTTATTAAATCATCTTAAATGTCATATACTGTAGGTTTTGAAGTGTTTAAAAAGCACACAATCTCCCCGTTTCTGTCTTAATTAAAAAAAATGACTTTAACTTTAACATAGTAGAATTACATATAACAAAACATATCAAACAAAAATTACAGTTACTATATATCATTGCAAGTCTTAAGTTTTATATCTAGTTTATTCTTTTATCATAACTTAAGAAAAATATATCTGCCTCCAATTCCATCAAAGACTCCAGAAAGCTGCATTGTAAGCAACTTCCAAGGCTTTAAAATTGAAAGAGAAATCTCATTGCCTGGATAGTCACCCAAAGTTCTTCTGTAATATTGGGGCATCCATCTTCAACCACAGTATCCATTGTATCTGACTGCCTTTTCCATGAAGCAGAAAATTTGAAAGACTGTTTTGCCTATATTGACAATTAGTCAGTTAATTTCTTCTGTGTTTAGTCAAATGTCTGAGAGTATCTTCTGTAAAGCAGGAATCCTAAAGAACTATCTCATCCTTTGAAACTTTTAGCAGCCAGTCATTTTTCTGTGGGTCCTTCTTGTTCAGTCCATATAACATACCACCAAACATGTCCATGTAAGAGCAGATTCTTTTGCAAATGACTAGCAAACACTATAAGGAATCTATTTGATACCCATCATCTTCTTGAAGTAGACTGGAACTAACAAAAGCAGATATACCTTACTGTTGAGAAAAGTCTATGTTCTTAAAACATTTTAAATGCCATATTCTGAAGTTTTTTGAAGGGTTTAAAGAATAGATATAAATATGAAATATAACTATGTATATCTATAAAACATAACTAACATGGCCACAGTTTGAGTGTTATAGACAATTATCTATTAATCTATATTTTTAATGATACATTACATTTTTAAATGAGCTGTATAAACATAATACCTAAAACAAGAATAGAAATATACATATATACAGTGTAACAAAATTAACCTGAACTTTGTATCAGTAGATCAGGATCCAAACAATATACAAAGTATTAATCTCTATATCATCTACCCCTTACATTTTTTAATAAACTGACTATGACTATTAAATTTTTACAACAAATCCCCTTTAAATGAAAACAAACAATTATACACAATCATTTTGGGAATTCACGTATTTTTTTTTTATCAAATTGCTTCCTGCTATTTGTTGGACAAAGTATTTTTAGGGTTCATGGACACCTTTCAGGATCTTTATTCCTTCAAACAACATTAGCCTGAAAGGAATTCATCAGTTCTCATTATCTGTGGGGAAAAAAAGAACCTCTTTTCCAAATTACCATGGATACACCTTAGACTTAAGTTTTGTTATCTACAGCACACCTGAAAGCTTTAGAAAAAAAGAAGCAGAGATGCCCAGAAGGAGTAGAAGACTGGAAATAATCAAACTGAGGGCAGAAATAAATAAAATAGAACCACAGAAAACAGTCCAAAGGATCAATGAAACAAAAAGTTGGCTCTTGGAGAAAATTAACAAGATCGACAAACCCCTATCCAAACTAATTAAACAACAGAGAGAGAACACGCAAATAAATAGGATCAGAAATGAAAAGGGGGACATAACCACAGACACAGCAGAAATTCAAAGCATCATTAGATCTTACTACAAAAGCCTGTATGCCACAAACTGGAAAATGCAAAAGAAATGGACATTTTTTTAGATAAGTACCATATACCAAAGCTAAACCAAGACCAGGTGAACTATCTAAATAGACCTGTTAGTTGTGAAGAAGTAGAAACTGTTATCAAAAATCTTTTTTCCAAAAGAAGCCCAGGATGGTTTCAATGAAGAATTCTACCAGAACTTCCAAGAAGAGCTAATACCTATACTCTTTAACATATTTCAAAATATAGAAACAGAAAAGTCATTGCCAAATTTTTTTAATGAAGCTACAGTTACACTGATACCAAAACCACACAAAGACCCAACTGAGAAAGAGAATTACAGGCCTATCTCACTCATGAATATCGACCAAAAAATTCTCAATAAAATACTGGCAAACCAAATTCAAGAACACATCAGAAAAATTATCCATTATGATCAAGTACGCTTCGTCCCAGTTATGCAGGGCTGGATCAACATACGCAAATCTATCAATGTAATCCACCATATAAATAGACTGAAAGAAAAAAAACCATATGATCATTTTATTAGATGCAGAAAAAGCATTTGACAAAATTCAACACCCCTTTATGATAAAGGTCTTGGAGAGACTAGGGATCCAAGGGTCATACGTAAATATAATAAAAGCTATTTACAGCAAGCCATCAGCTAACATTAAATTAAACGGAGAAAAACTCAAAGCCATCCCACTAAAATCAGGAACAAGACAAGGATGTCCACTCTCTCCATACCTCTTCAATATAGTGCTTGATGTTCTAGCACTAGCAATAAGACAACATAAGGGGATCAAGGGGATTTGTATTGGAAAGGAAGAAGTTAAGCTTTCGTTATTTGCAGATGATATGATAGTATACATAAGCGACCCCAAAACCTCTACCAAAGAACTCCTACAGCTGATAAACACCTTTAGTAATGTGGCAGGATACAAGATCAACGCCAACAAATCAGTTGCCTTCCTATACACTAAGGATAAGGAAACTGAGAGGGAAATCAGAAAAGCATCACTGTTCACGATAGCCACAAAGAGCATAAAATATCTTGGGGTAGCTCTGACCAAGGAAGTGAAAGATCTATTTGACAAGTTCTTTAAGTCTTTGAAGAAAGAAATTGAAGAGGACACCAGAAAATGGAAGGATCTCCCTTGGTCTTGGATTGGGAGGATCAACACAGTAAAAATGGCAATTCTACCAAAAGCAATCTATAGATTCAATGCTATCCCCATCAAAATCCCATCAAAATTCTTCACAGATCTGGAGAAGACAATAATCAACTTCATATGGAAAAACAAAAAACCCAGGATAGCCAAAACAGTCTTATACAATCAAGGATCATCTGGAGGCATTACCATCCCTAACTTCAAACTCTATTACAGAGCTACAGTATTGAAAGAGGATCTAGGCACCAGGAGAACCATCTCCGGGTGAGTGAGTTTCTGACGCGCAGCGGCAGCCCGGGACAATGAACGACATCCGGCAGGGCCTGTACTCCTGCATACTGCCTCTCTTGTCCTACCTCACCCAGCGAGCATCCAGGACCCTCCCCACCTCTCCTCCCTGCGGTCTTTGGGCAAATAACATCACCCAGCTCTGTCTGGGCGCTGGGTTTGAATCCGAAGGGCAACCGGGCAGGCAGGAACTCCTTTGTCTCAATAGCCTGCCTGCAGCAAGCAGGGTAGGTGCTTGGTTTACGAGACACCCAACCAGCTAGCAAGGAGAGTGGATCTAGGCACCAGGAAAACCATCTCGGGGTGAGTGAGTTGGAAACAGCCTGAAACAAGGAACTACATCCTGCAGGGCCCGCTTAGGTGCTGAGGAGTTCCATCAGGACTGGTGAGTGTGTGTTATCCAGGGACTGATTGTCCCAGAAGAGAGCACAAACCCCCCTCCCTCAGCTCCTTCTGCAGGGCTGTCCTTCTTATGCAAGACCCAGCCCCCTAGCAGCCCCCCAACCCTGCCCTGCTGTATGCTGAGGAGTTCCATCTGGACGTGATGGTTCCTACTTCTACACTGAAGAGAAACACCCAGAGAGTCAGTCGCAGCAAACACTGGACCAAGACACCAGAACTCTCCTGGCTCCATTTGAAGGAAGAGACGGGAAGGCACCAATGCAAAAATTCCTCCAACAACCTGAAAGGCAACATGTCACCACCAGTATCCAGGGATCCCGAAATAAGAAGAATTGTAAACTCTACTCCAGAAGAATTAGAAGAAATCGACCCAAAAGTCAATTATATGAAAATAATAGAAGATCTTAAACAGGAGGTGAAAAACTGCCATAAACAATTAGAGATTACAAACAAAAAGGTAGAGGAAATGAATAAATCGCTCAAAGATACCCAAGAAAACCAAGAGAAACAAGAAAAAGCAATGAAACAGATAAGGGAAGCGGTTTAAGACTTGAAGAATGAAATGGAAGTAATGAAGAAAACACAAACCGAGGGAAAGATGGAGATGGAAATTCTGGGTAAACGAACAGGAACTACAGAGACAAGTACTACCAACAGATTACAAGAGATAGAAGAAAGATTGTCAGACACTGAAGATACCATAGAGAAAATAAACACACTGATCAAAGAAAACAGCAAAACCAACAAATTCTCTTCACAAAACTTTCAGGAAATCTGGGACACAATAAAAAGAACAAACCTAAGAATAATTGGCATAGAAGAAGGAGAAGAAGTACAGCTCAATGGTCCAGAAAATATATTTAATAAAATTATAGAAGAAAACTTTCCCAACCTAATGAAAGATATTCCTTTGAAGGTTCAAGAAGCATACAGAACACCGAATAGACTGGACCATAAAAAAAAAAATCTCCTCGCCATATAATAATCAAAACACAAAACACACAGAATAAAGAAAGAATATTAAGAGCTGCAAAGGAAAAAGGTCAAGTTACTTATAAAGACTTACACCTGACTTCTCTATGGAAACCATGAAAGCCAGAAGGTCCTGGATAGATGTACTGCAGAAGCTAAGAGAACATGGTTGCAAGCCCAGACTACTATTCCCAGCCAAGCTTTCGTTCACTATAAATGGAGAAAAAAATTTTCCACGATAAAAACAAATTTAAACAATACATTGCCACAAATCCAGCCTTACAGATAGTAATAGAAGGAAAATCACAAACCAAGGAGCCCAACAATGACCACAATAACTCAAACATCTAGGGACCCTTCAACAGCTCAACTCAAAGAAGGGAAACAATCAAACTCTAGTACTAAAAAAGTGACCGGAGTTAACAACCACTGGTCATTAATATCCCTTAATGTCAATGGACTCAACTCACCTATAAAAAGGCACAGGCTAAGAGAATGGATACGCAAACAGGATCCAACATTCTGCTGTTTACAAGAAACACACCTCAACCACAAAGACAGGCACCTACTTAGAGTAAAAGGATGGGAAAAGGTTTATCAAGCAAATGGACCTAAGAAACAAGCAGGTGTGGCCACACTAATCTCTAACAAAGTTGACTTCAAACTTAAATCAATCAGAAGAGATGGAGAGGGTCATTTTATACTCATAACTGGAACAATTCAGCAGGACAATGTCTCAATCCTGAATATCTATGCCCCTAATATAAAAGCACCCACGTACGTAAAAGAAATATTGCTAAAACTCAAGGCTGCCATCAAACCACACACACTAATAGTAGGAGACTTCAACACTCCTCTCTCTCCAATGGACAGGTCAATCAGACAGAAACCTAACAGAGAAATTAGAGAATTAATGGAGGTAATGAATCAATTGGACTTAATAGACATCTATAGAATATTCCACCCAAATAGGAAAGAATATACCTTCTTCTCTGCAGCTCATGGAACCTTCTCGAAAATTGACCACATACTCGGTAACAAAGCAAACTTCCACAGGTACAAAAAAATATTTGTAACCTCCTGTGTCCTATCAGATCACCATGGATTAAAGTTAGAATTCAACCACAATGCTACCTCCAGAAAGCCTACAAACTCATGGAAACTGAACAGTCAACTACTGAACCACACCTGGATCAAGGAAGAAATAAAGAAAGAAATTAAAGTCTTCCTTGAATTCAGTGAAAATAAAGAAACAACCTACTCAAACTTATGGGACATTATGAAAGCAGTCCTAAGAGGAAAGTTCATAGCTCTAAGTGCCCACTTAAAGAAAACAGAGAAAGCACACATTGGAGACCTAACAGCCTACCTGAATGCTCTAGAAAAAAAAGAAGCAGACTCACCTAAGAGGAGTAGAAGACTGAAAATAATCAAACTGAGAGCTGAAATCAACAAAATAGAAACACAGAAAACAGTCCAAAGGATCAATGAAACAAAAAGCTGGTTCCTACATAATATTAACAAGATTGATATACCCCTATCCAAACTAATCAAACGGCATAGAGAGAATATGCAAATTAATAAGATCAGAAATGAAAAGGGGGACATAACCACAGACACAGAGGAAATTAAGAGAATCATTAGATCTTAATACAAAAGCCTGTATGCCACAAAACTGGAAAATGTAAAAGAAATGGACAATTTTTTAGATAAGTACCATATACCAAAGTTAAACCAGGACCAGGTGAACAATCTAAATAGACCTGTTAGTCGTGAAGAATTAGAAGCTGTTATCAATAACCTCCCTACCAAAAAGAGCCCAGGACCAGATGGTTTCAGTGCGGAATTCTACCAGAACTTCCAAGAAGACCTAATACCTATATTCCTTAATGTATTTCACGATATAGAAACAGAAGAGTCATTACCAAATTCCTTTTATGAAGCTACAGTTACTCTGATACCAAAACCACACAAAGACTCTACCAGGAAAGAGAATTACAGGCCAATCTCACTCATGAATATCGACGCAAAAATCCTCAACAAAATACTGGCAAACCGAATCCAAGAACACATTAGAAAAATTATGCATTATGATCAAGTAGGCTTCATCCCAGAGATGCAGGGTTGGTACAACATACGAAAATCTATCAATGTAATCCATCATATAAATAGACTGAAAGAAAAAAACCATATGATCATTTCATTAGATGCAGAAAAACCATTTGACAAAATTCAACACCCCATTATGATAAAAAGTCTTGGAGATATTAGGGATACAAGGATCATACCTAAATATAATAAAAGCTATATACAGCAAGCCAACAGCAAACATCAAATTAAACAGAGAGAAACTCAAAGTCATCCCACTAAACTCAGGAACACAACAAGGCTGTCCACTCTCGCCATACCTCTTCAATATAGTGCTTGAAGTTCTAGCAATAGCAATAAGACAACATAAGGGGATCAAGGGGATTCAAATTGGAAAGGAAGAAGTTAAACTTTCGTTATTTGCAGATGATATGATAGTGTACATAAGTGACCCCCAAAACTCCACCAAAGAAATTTTACAGCTGATAAACACCTTCAGTAATGCGGCAGGATACAAGATCAACTCCAAAAAATCAGTTGCCCTCTTATACACAAAGGATATGGAAGCAGAGAAGGTAATCAGAGAAACATCACCTTTCACGATAGCCACAAACAGCATAAAATTTCTTGGGGTAACTCTAACCAAGGAAGTGAAAGATCTATTTGATAAGAACTTTAAGGCATTAAAGAAAGAAATTGAAGAGGATACCAGAAAATGGAAGGACCTCCCTTGCTCATGGATTGGGAGGATCAACATAGTAAAAATGGCAATTCTACCAAAGGCAATTTATAGATTCAATGCAATTCCCATCAAGGTCCCATCAAAATTCTTCATAGACCTTGAGAGGACAATAATCAATTTTATATGGAAAAACAAAAAACCCAGGATAGCCAAAACAATCCTATACAATAAAGGATCTTCTGGAGGCATTACCATCCCTGACTTCAAACTCTATTCCAGAGCTACAGTAATGAAAACATTGTGGTACTGGCATAAAAACAGAGATGTCAATCAATGGAATCGCATAGAAGGTCAGAATTTTTACCCACAAACATATGATCACCTCATTTTCGATAAAGGAGCTAAAAGTATACAATGGAAGAAAGAAAGCCTCTTCAACAAATGGTGCTGGCACAACTGGATGTCAACCTGTAGAAGAATGAAAATAGACCCATATCTATCACCTTGCACAAAACTCAAGTCCAAATGGATCAAAGACCTCAATATCAGTCCGAACACACTGAACCTGATAGAAGAGAAAGTGGGAAGTACCCTACAACAGATGGGCACAGGAGAGTGCTTCCTATGTATAACCCCAGCAGCACAGACATTAAGGGCAACATTGAATAAATGAGACCTACTAAAAATGAGTAGCTTCTGTAAAGCAAAGGACACTTTCACTAAGACAAAAAGGCAACCTACTGACTGGGAGAAGATCTTCACCAACCCCGCAACAGACAAAGGTCTGATCTCCAAAATATATAAAGAACTCAAGAAACTAGACTTTAAAATGCTAATTAACCCAATTAAAAAATGGGGCACTGAACTGAACAGAGAATTCTCAACAGAAGAAGTTAAAATGGCCAAAAGACACTTAAGGTCATGCTCAACCTCCTTAGCGATCAGGGAAATGCAAATCAAAACAACTTTGAGATATCATCTTACACCTGTCAGAATGGCTAAAATCAAAAACACCAATGATAGCCTTTGCTGGAGAGGCTGTGGAGAAAGAGGTACCCTCATCCATTGCTGGTGGGAATGCTCTCTTGTGCAACCACTTTGGAAATCAGTGTTTCGGTTTCTCAGGAAATTCGGGATCAACCTACCCCTGGACCCAGCAATACCACTCTTGGGAATATCCCCAAGAGATTCCCTATCATATGACAAAAGCATTTGTTCAACTATGTTCATAGCAGTATTATTTGTAATAGCCAGAACCTGGAAACAACCTAGATGCCCTTCAATGGAAGAATGGATGAAGAAAGTGTGGAATATATACACATTAGAGTATTACGCTGCGGTAAAAAACAATGACTTCTCTAATTTTGCATGCAAATGGATGGAAATAGAAAACAGTATCCTGATTGAGGTAACCCAGACCCAAAAAGATGAACATGGGATGTACTCACTCATAATAGGTTTCTAGCCATAAATAATGTTCCCAGAGTCTGTAACTGGTGAACCCAAAGAAGCTAAATAAGAAGGTGAACCCAAGAAAAAACAGATAATTATCCTCTTGGCTATGGGAAGTAGACAAAATTGCAGGGCAGAAAATTGGGATCTTGTGGGTGGGCTGGGATGGTGATAAGTGGGGATGGGGAGAGAAAAATGACAAGGGGAGGACTGGGGGTTCTTGAGGAAATAGGATGACTGGGGTGAAGGAAGTTTGGATAGGGGAGCACGGAAGCACAATTCTTATTTAAGGGAGCCACCTAAGGGTTGGCAAGAGATTTGAAACTAGAGTGGCTCCCAGGAGCCCAAGGCGATCTCCCCAGATATTTCCTTGGGCAGCTGAGGATAGGGAACCTGAAATGACCCTATCCTATATCAATACTGATGAATATCTTGCATATCACCATAGATCCTTCATATGGTGATAGATGGAGATAGAGACAGAGACCCACACTGGAGCACTGGACTGAGCTCCCAAGGTCCCAATGAGGAGTGGAAGGAGGGAGAACATGAGCAAAGAAGTCGGGACCATGAGGGGTGCACCCACCCATAGAGACAGTGGGGCTGATTTATTTGGAGCTCACCAAGGCCAGAAGGACTGTGACTGAAAAAGCATGGGATAAAACCGGACTCTCTGAACATGGCGAACAATGAGGGCAGATGAGAAGTCAAGGACAATGGCATGTGGTTTTGATCCTACTTCATGTTCTGGCTTTGTGGGAGCCAACCAGACTGGATGTTCACCTTCCTAGACATGACGGAGGGGGGAGGACCTTGGACTTTCCATAGGGCAGGGAGCCCTGATTGCTCTTTGGTTGGGAGAGTGAAGGGGAAAGGTGGGGGGGAGGAGAGGGTTCAGAGGACGGGGAGGGAAATGGGAGGCTGGGAGGAGGCAGGAATTTTTCATTTCCCTTTTCTCAATAAAAAAAAATTACAGAAAAAAAAAGAACTTTAAGTCTTTGAAGAAAGAAATTGAAGAGGAAACCAGAAAATGGAAGGATCTCTCTTGGTCTTGGATAGGGAGGATCAACACAGTAAAAATGGCAATTCTACCAAAAGCAATCTATAGATTCAATGCAATCCCCATCAAAATTCTTCACAGATCTGGAAAAGACAATAATCAACTTCATATGGAAAAACAAAACCCCAGGATAGCCAAAACAATCTTATACAATCAAGGATCATCTGGAGGCATTACCATCCCTAACTTCAAACTCTATTACAGAGCTACAGTGTTGAAATTGGGGCGCTGGGGTTGCGTCCCCAACACCCCAGTCACCTGCTAGCTTATGCCCGAAATAACAACACACAAAGTGTATTCATTTAAACACTGCTTGGCCCACTAGCTCTAGCCTCTTACGGGCTAACTCTCGCACCTGGACTAGCCCATTTCAAATCAGGTTTGTAAGCACCCCAAGGTGCACTTACCAGGAAGATTCTAGCCTACGTCCATCCCAAGTAGGAGCTTCATTGCGTGCGTGCCTCAGAGAGCCAGGCTATCCCATCTGTCCCGCGAGAGAGGAGGCTGGCTTTTCTGAGCGGAGCTGCATGATTTCTGACCTCACTTCCTCTTCCGCCCAGTTCTGTTTACTCCACCCACCTATGTTCTAACCTATAGGACCAGCCAAGCAGTTTCTTTATTTTAACCAATGAAATCAACAGATTGATATATGACACTCCCACATCACTACAGTAATGAAAACAGCGTGGTACTGGCATAAAAACAGAGAAATCGAGCAATGGAATCGAATAGAAGACCCTGACTTTAACCCACAAACCTATGAACACCTTATTTTCGATAAAGGAACTAAAAGTATACAATGTAAAAAAGAGAGCATCTTCAACTAATTGTGCTGGCAAAACTGGATGTTAATCTGTAGAAGAATAAAAATAGACCCATATCTATCACCATGCACAAAACTCAAGTCCAAGTGGATTAAAGACCTCAATGTCAGTCCAAACACACTGAACCTGATAGAAGAGAAAGTGGGAAGTACTCTACAACACATGGGCACAGGAGACTACATCCTACGTATAACCCCATCAGCACAGACATTAAGGGCCTCATTGAATAAATGGGACCTACTGAGACTGAGATGCTTCTGTAAAGCAAAGGACACTGTTGCTAAGACAGAAAGGCAACCCACTGACTGGGAGAAGATCTTCACCAACCCCGCAACAGACAAAGGTCTGATCTCCAAAATATATAAAGAACTCAAGAAACTAGACTCTAAAATGCTAGTTAACCCAATTAAAAAGTGGGGCACTGAACTGAACAGAGAATTCTCAACAGAAGAAATTCAAATGGCCAAAAGACACTTAAGGTCATTCTCAACTTCCTTAGCGATCAGGGAAATGCAAATCAAGACAACTTTAAGATACCATCTTACACCTGTCAGAATGGCGAAAATAAAAAAAAAAACATCAGTGATAGCCTTTGCTGGAGAGGTTGTGGAAAAAGGGGTACACTCATCCATTGCTGGTGAGAATGCAAACTTGTGCAACCACTTTGGAAAGCAGTGTGGAGGTTTCTCAGGAAATTCGGGATCAACCTACCCATGGACTCAGCAATACCACTCTTGGGAATATACCCAAGAGAGGCCTTATCATACAACAAAAATATATGCTCTACTATGGTCATAGAAGCATTGTTTGTAATAGCCAGAACCTGGAAACAACCTAGATGCCCTTCAATTGAAGAATGGATGAAGAAAGTATGGAATATATACATATTAGAGTACTATTCAGCAGTAAAAAACAAGCGCTTTTTGAAGTTTGCAGGCAAATGGATGGAAATAGAAAACACTATCCTGAGTGAGTTAAGCCAGACCCAAAAAGAGGAACATGGGATGTACTCACTCATATTTGCTTTCTAGCCATAAATAAAGGGCATTGAGCTTATAATTCGTGATCTTAGAGAAGCTAAATAAGGAGAACCCAAAGAAAAACATATAGGCATCCCCCTAAATATTAACCTTCATCAGGCGATGAAAGGAGTCAGAGACAGAAACCCACATTGGAGCACCGGACTGAAATCTCAAGGTCCAAATCAGGAGCAGAAGGAGAGAGAGCATGAGCAAGGAACTCAGGACCGCGAGGGGTGCACCCTCACACTGAGACACTGGGGATGTTCTATATGGAACTCACCAAGGCCAGCTGGCCTGGGTCTGAAAAACAGCTGGGTTAAAACTGGTCTCGCTGAACATAGCAGACAAGGAGTACTACAGAGAACTCAAGAACAATGGCAATGGGTTTTTGATCCTACTGCACATATTGGCTTTGTGGGAGCCTAGGCAGTTTGGATGCTCACCTTACTAGACCTGGATGGATGTGGGTGGTCCTTGGACTTCCCACAGGGCAGGGAACCCTGATTGCTCTTTGGGCTGACGAAGACGAAGGAGGGGGACTTGATCGGGGGATGGGGAGGGAAATGGGAGGCAGCGGTGGGGACGAGACAGAAATCTTTAATAAATAAATAAATTAATTAAAAAATTCAAAAATATACCACATATAATACCTTGTTGTTCTTCTAAATCCATGTCAAGTTGCCTAATTTCTTCACTAAACTGATTTATTTTTTCCTTTATATCTGTTATCCTGTTAAAAATATTAATGAACTTTAGAAGCGATAAAAGAAAAAACAAAAAAAAGTTTTGTTATCTAGACAATTTTTAAATATGTATGAATATTTTAGCTTAGCAGCTGTCATGGTCAAGTGTCTCTCTGCAGATAGCTCATTAAGATTCAAAGAATTTAAAGAAAACACAGTAATATACATAATCTAGACTCTGTGTATATTTCATGTTTACATGGTGTTTTTATTGCTCTATTACTTTTTGATGTTTACTTTATTATCTTTACTACTTTAATGTTGACTGACTGTACTCTTTCTTTTCTCTCTTAAACTCATGCCCATTTATACAATCCCATGAAGCATTACAAAGTCTTTTTCATCTGCATCTGTCTTATTGTATATTTGTAACCATTTTCTAACTGGAAGATTTTTTTTTTGTTTTAAAATGATAAACAGACTTGGCTAGGATCATTGCTGAAACTTTGCCTATTGACTCCCAGTGCAACATGGCAGTGGTATGTTCTCCATTTCTACAAGCCATGCTCACGACTCCAGCCCCTAGGATGCAGCAGGTATATACTCTATATTGCCACTAAGGATCTTTTCTGCCTTTCTTTCTTTCTTTCTTTCTTTCTTTCTTTCTTTCTTTCTTTCTTTCTTTCTTTCTTTCTTTCTTTCTTTCTTTCTTTCTCTCTCTCTCTCTCTCTCTCTCTCTCTCTCTCTCTCTCTTTCTTTTTTTGTAATTTGGAGACAAGATTTCTTTGTGACTTTGGGCCTGTCTTGGAACTAGTTCTTGTAGACCAGTCTGACTTTGAACTCATTGAGACTGAGATCCACTTGCCTCTGACTAGCGAGAACTGGGATTAAAGGCACATACCACTGCTGCCCAGCTATCCCACATTAGTTCATAATTGAATATAATCGAGGGTTATGATGTGGGAATGTCATATATCAATCTGTTGATTTCATTGGTTAAAATAAACTGATTGGCTGGTCCTTATAGGTTAAAACATAGGTGGGAGGAGTAAACAGAACAGTAGGCTGGGCGGAAGAGGAAGTGAGGTCAGTAATCATGTAGCTCCGCTCAGAGAGAGACGCCAAGCTCCTGTCTCGTGGGCAGATGGGATAGCTCTGCTCTCTGAGACACACTTGCGATGAAGCTCCGACCCAAGATGGATGTAGGCTAGAATCTTCCCGATAAGTGCACCTTGGGGTGCTAACACAGAATATTAGAAATAGGTTAGACCAGGTGTGAGAGTTAGCCCATAAGAGGCTAGAGCTAGTGGACCAAGCAGTGTTTAAATGAATACAGTTTGTGTGTTGTTATTTCGGGCATAAGCTAGCCAGGCGGCCCGGGGTGTTGGGGACGCAACTTCGGCACCCCCCAATTTCAACAGGGTTATTTATTTAGAGGTAGACTCACAGATCACAATGCTCTGCTCAAACAGGGAATAGCAACCAAGTGCTGCAGCTGGAAGAGAGAGAGGTCAGACAGTTGCTTTACATTGTGATATATAGTATATGAGGCCACACCCAAGTGGGCAGGTAACTTAAAGGCTACTGGCAGTAGGAATTCCTACAGCTCCTCCTGCTTTTGTTTAAATAACACTCTGCTCACCAACCCTGAGTACTCCATATCAGGTACTCCCAAAATAACCAGCCAATTATGCTGCCAGGATGAGCCAAGAAGCCCTTTCATTTTTTTAAATATTTTTTTTTCATTAAAAATTCTGCCTCCCTTTTCTCTTCCCCTCCCCCTACTCCCCACACCCCACTCCCCTCCCCCCACTCCAGTCCAAAGAGCAGTCAGGGTTGCCTGCCCTGTGGGCAGTCCAAGGTCCTCCCCACTCCATCCAGGTCTAGGATGGTGAGCATCCAAACAAGCTAGGCTCCTACAAAGCCAGTACATGCAGTAGGATCAAAACCCAGTGCCATTGTCCTTGGTTTCTCATCACCCCTCATTGTCTGCCATGTTCAGAGAGTGTGGTTTTATCCCATGCTTTTTCAGTTCCAGTCCAGCTGGCCTTGGTGAGCTCCCAATAGATCAGCCCCACTGTCTCAGTGGGTGGGTGCTTGCTTCGCAGTCTTGACTTCCTTGCTCAGTTCTCCCTCCTTCTGTTCCTCATTTGGATCTTGGGAGCTCAGTCCATTGCTCCAATGTGGGTTTCTGTCTCAATCTCCATCCATAGCCAGAAGAAGATTCTATGATGATATGCAAGATATTCATTAGTATGGCTATAGGATTGGGCCATTTCAGGCTCTCTCTCCTCAGCTGCCCAAGGACCTAGTTGGGGACATCTCTCTGGACCCCTGGGACTTCCTCTAGCCAACCCTAAAATGGCTCCCTTAATTAAGATATATACTTCCCTGCTCCAATATCCATCCTTCCATTATCCCAACCATCCCATTTCCCCAAGCTCTCTCCATCCTCCCCTTTTCACTTGTCTCTCCCCATCTCCCCTTTCCCCCATCCCACCCCACCCCCCAGTTCCCAATTTTTGCCCAGCAGTCTTGTCTACTTCCAATATCCAGGAGGATAACTATATGTTTTTCTTTGGGTTCACCTTTTATTTAGCTAAGATGCCCTTTCTTTAAAGAGCCGTGCCTCTGCTTGCAACCCACAAACAGAGCCTATCTGGAAAAAAATGTGGCTACCAAGAAGTTACTCTTTGCTCCCTTTTTTGTGGGTCTGAGATGTTTCCTAGAAGCTGTGCTTGTCTCCCATTTTTGTTTGTCTAGAACCCCTCTTTGTTTTTTTTTTTAAGATATTTTAGGTCTTATGTGGATCCATGCCCCAGATAGTTGGCAACGTTATGGAAAAGGAGATTTTGCATTTGTTTCCCAGCTACCTACACCCAAATAATCACACTGAAACTATATTAATTACACCACTGTTTGGCCAATACCTTAGGTATATTCCAAGGTGGCTTTTACATTTTAAATTTTAATTAACCTATTTCTACTAATCTATGTATCACCAACATGTTGTGGCCTACCAGTAAGCTTTCACGGTTCTTCTTCTTTAGCAGCTACATGGCATTTGCCTGACTCTAATGTCTTTCTCCCTACATTCAGTTTTGTTTTCCTGGCAAGCTCTATTCTAAAATTCAATAGGCAATTCAGCATTTTTACTAACCAATGGTATTAATACATATTCAGAGTATACATAAGGGAATCCAGCATCACTATATGATGTCAACAACAAACCTAACATGACCATAGGTTTGACTTCATAGATGACTAACTACCAACCTGTATCTCTTTATTATACTAAAGAGTTTTAAGGACTAGAATTTTAGACTTTTAAATAAACTGTGTAAGTATTACAACTTAAACAAAGGTAGAAACATTTATATAGCATAAAAAACTCTCTTAAATTTGTAACAATATACAAAAATTGTCTTTTTACCTTCACAAAGATAGCTATGAATTTAATCTTCTCTGTTTAGTTTTTTTCCCCTGATAATTACCAGTAACAACTTGTAACCAATTCCACTAAAGAATGACAAATATCCATAATCAAATGATTAAAAGCCACCCACACTACCTCTTGGTAATCTGGGTCTAATGTTCTGTAATCTACTTCTTTTGCATGAGGGAGAAGGTGAAAGTGGTATTTTCTTTAGGGGACCATGAGAAAATTTTGCTAAGTATCAAATCCTGGGAGATCTAACTGTACTATTTATTGTCCAGTATCTGTGTGATAAAAAAGTGTAGAAAATCTGTGAGACTGGACAATTTCAGCCAGCAGTTTTGAAGACATTCTAGAGGCAGAATTTCAAAGATACTTGAAGAGTTACTTGGAGAAGCTAGATCACCTGGGCCACTTGTCTTTATTGATGTTTGTTCCTTTTTTGCTTTCTGAAAACATAAAACTTTTAAAAGTAACATATATATATATATAAACATTAACACAAATATGAAATATGTAGAGAGCAGAAGTGAGTTATACATGATTTTTGTTCTGTGTTGAGTAAAGACATCTGTCAGTTTTATAAGTACATTTGGAATGTGTAAACAAACTTCTATCTATGCCTTATGAAAGGATGGCATTGTATAATAGGTCATGAAGATTCATAGGTAAACAAGATTTATTATGCTACATCTAGTTGCAAAGATGCTTCCATGCCAAGGGATTGCTTCCAGATCACCTGTCTTGTAGTCCATTTTGGCGTTTCTCTTCATGTCTGCAATCAAGATCTTCAGAAGGTCTCTCCTAATGAAATTTAATCTTTATTTATTTTTGTGAGAACTCATAACATTTTCTACACATGAAAACAAGAGCATAACATCTTTCCCAACCTAATATATGGCATCTACTTTGAAGTTAAGGAATTCTTCATATATATTAAACTAACCTAATTTAGGTTAGTATAATTTTAGCAGTTTCCATAATCCAACATGGCATGGGAGAATTGTCTGTATTCTGTCAATCATGTTTTAAATGAATGCTGATTCGCTAGGCAGGAAGTATAGGCTGTTCAACCTGACAGGAAGTAGAGGTGGAGCAATGAGAACAGCAGTATTCTGGGAAGAAGGAAGCTCTTCCCCCACTCCTGCTTAGACCACTGAAGAAGCAGGATGTGACCTACCCCACTGAAAAAGGTACTGAGCCATGTAGCTAACATAGATAAGAATAATGGGTTAAAATACATTATAAGAGCTAATAAGAAGCCTGAGCTAATGGGCCAATCAGCTTATAACTTATAGAGACCTCTATGTGATTTTCTTTGGGGCTTGCTGGCTATGGGATACCAGGCAGGACAGAAACCCCAACAAGCCAGCCCTCATGTTACACAACATCTTTCAGAAATTATTGTATATTAATGTTTTAATAGCAGCACCTGACTTCTATCATTTTTTTCATTTAATCCATTTCACACACTCAAAATTTATCAGAGACTTACAGTCATAAGTTATATCTCAATCTTGAGATTACTCTCTCAAGATTGAGTGGGGGGAATCATGTAAAAAGAAACCAAGGGAAAAGTCAAAATGAAGCACTATACAGAGTAAACGAATTTTTAAAAAATCAGTTTTTGGAACAGGAATCTTCTATGCCCTTTTCTGCTCTCTTCTCTTTGTTTATCTGTTCCATAACAATAACTGTGATTTTACTGAGATTTTATTAGCCTCTGTAGATTTAGGTAAAGTTCTTTGCAATAGATATCAATTTAGGAATGCTAAATATTTCAAACCAAAACTTAAAACAAGTGTCTTCAATTTCTATCTCAAAATTCTGTAAAAAATTGAAGAAAAATACAACAAAAATACATCACAGAAGTATTTTACTCATGTGAAGACAACTGAATTTCTAAAAGACAACTTTCTTAAAGTAGCACATAGAGTGTAAAACTCTAGGATAACTCTAAAACCACTTCAGACAACTCTGAGACCATTTCTGAGGTATCCCCCCCCCCGGAACCAAGGGCCTAACAACTACAGATGCATGTACTAAAATGTTGGGAACTTTCCATCTCCCTGAGTCCTTGTGAGTGTTCTCCAAATAGAGCTCAGTTCCTGAAATTGGAACAAGATAATCCTTAAGATGTTGACACAGTTTCTGATGTTTTCTCTCAGTCCCTGGGAAAGGGGCAAAGTAGTAACCCTCAAATGTTTCCTCTTACCTCATCTGATCTGGCAACCACTCTCCAGTCAATTATTGGCTGTTGCGGGAGGTCTTTCCACCCCTCCAACCAATAGCTGCTGAGATACCAGCCCATTGGGGCATGGTTTCTCTCCATTCAAAAAGCTTCTAGTTCCTCCACTCGCGCTCTTGACTTCCTGCTCCGCTGGCGACTAGACTCCCTTCCTGGTTGCGCAGAGGGCTGTTGTCTGGGATCGTGATCTGTAAGTTTTTCCTCTTTAAATAAATACTACCCTATTAATAATAATTCCAAACTGGTGTGGCATTGTTCGTGGTTTACGCCTTCACTTGGCGCCTGAACGTTTGGCTTTTAGGACCCCCCCCTGGCTGCCGGCCACGAGTTCGGCTTGGCGCGTGCGAGCCCTCCCTTCCTCAGCCGCGGCTTGCGCCTTGCGGCCGTGTAGCTTGTGCCTTGCGGCAGCCTTGTAGCTTGTGCCTTGTGTGTGGAGTCAGCAGTTTAATTTAAATAATCACGCACTGGCTTTTCTTGCTGCAGTTCTTTATATTTTTTTAGACACCTCAGATTGACATCAAGTCCCCACGCACCCTATCCTCTACCTCCCCACATGGATTTAAACTCCACAGGCCCACGTAGTCTCTGCCAGCGTGGTTTACTCTTTTCTGAGTCGTTTTTAAATCTCCCTGGCAAGTACAGCTCTTAAGTGGTGCGAACCAGATCACGTGGTTGCTGGTTGCGGAGGCTGCAACCCCTCAGGGTGACTCTGTCACGTGGAGGCATACACAACTTCCAGGTTACTTTTCTCTACCACTGGATTCTGGGCTTATGGTTCTGTGTACGCTCTTTTTTGTTTAGTTCGTGACTTAGGCCCCAGTGCCAAGTCCGAGATACACTCGGCCTTAAGGCCCATAATATCCAGAGAGGCAGGACGATCTCTGAGGCTGGACAGGTGGTGGTGGCATACGCCTTTAATCCCAGCACTCAGGAGGCAGAGAAAGGCGGATCTCTGTGAGTTCGAAGCCGGCCAGGCGGTGGTGGTGCACGCCTTTAATCCCAGCACTCGGGAAGCAGAGACAGGCGGATTTCAGTGAGTTCGAGGCCAGCTGCATAATAGGTAATATGGCAGTTTTTGTTTCCAACATGACTTTCACTGTTTGGGCTACCAATACAATGGGTCTTATCATGCAAAATTTATATGACTATGAGGATAACTTAATTTACTGGTTACTATGTTTTAGTATTCTTTTGAATATTCTATCCTTTAGGAAGATTATGGTACTCTCAAGAACCATACTATCTTTACTAGAAACTCATGCAGGTCAGAAGATTCAGGATTCAAAAGAGGCAATAATAAAAAGACTTGAAATGCTTGAAGAAATAATTGGAACTGGTGAACAGAGTAATAAGGCAAAAGGACAGGATACAAAGCCAACACCAGCTATTAGAACTGGCTTACCCAGGGTTTTAGTGGCATACCCTATACTTAATTCTGACAAAGCATCAACTTCTAAAGGCTCAAAGGGAGTCAGAGAAGCTAGATGGATGCCAATAGCAATGAATGATCTGAAAGAAATTAAACAAGCTGTTGTTAATTTTGGGCTGCACTCCGCATATGTAAAGGAAATGATAAGGACTTGGGCTTCTAATGCTAGAGCTACCCCTTATGATTTTCATCAGTTAGTGTCTGCAGTTTTAGATAATGGACCTTGTTGATGTTTGGAATTTATTTCAGAGAAGAATCCAAACATATGGAACAGCAAGGAAGAGCAAAAGGTGTCGAGGATTCCCAAGATCAAATTCTTGGTGCAGGAGAATATGCTGATCCACAGGTCCAAGCTCTTTATGACGAAGTACTGCGTCTATGTCACCAAGCAGCTTTAAATGCTTGGAAAAGGATACAAGATCCAGCAAAAAGGGTTGAATCATATACCAGAATTAGGCAGGGACAGAGAGAACCCTTTATTGACTTTTTGCAAAGATTAATTAAGGCTCTGTACATAGGGGTAACAGACCCAGAATCTAGACAAATACTTTTTGAATCTCTAGCATTTGAAAATGAAAACATAGAATGCAAAAAGATAATTGGGCCTGTAAAGGCTAGATCAGCACCTATGGATGAATGGATTCAGCATACTATGAATGTTGAGACATTTAGCTATAATGATGAATCTTGGGTAGGAGAAGCGTTTACCACAGCAATGAGGAGACATCAAACTGCCAGGTGTTTTAATTGTGGTAAATTAGGACATCTGAAAAGGGATTGCAGGTACAGAATTTCTAGGAATAATATCTCCTCTGGGAATGACAATAATAGGAGACCTAGGCCTTCAGGTATATGTAGGAGATGCCGTAAAGGTCGTCATTGGTCCAACGAATGCAGGTCAACAACAGACAAACAAGGCAACCCGATCCTGTCTGGGAAACTCCTTGAGGGGCCTCTCGCAGGCCCCCAAGCCAACAGTGGCCCAGTCATTCCCAGTCACAGTGAAGAACGTGCCTCACCAAGAAAATTAAAAGCTCAAATTTCTGCTGTAAAAAGTAATACTGGTCTAAATGATGAATTACGTGTGCAGGATGAGTCAAAAAACCCAGTAGGACAGAGTAAACATATATTTTGGCAGACTTCTATTAACGACCAAAGACCAAAGCTAAAAGTCTGTATAAATGGCACTTTTATTGAAGGCTTATTAGACACAGGTGCAGATGTAAGTATCATTACCCCAGAATCTTGGCATCCGAATTGGCCTCTTCAAGAGGTAGATGTTCAGTTTCTGGGAATTGGAACCCTACCTCGTGTAAAACAAAGCACAAGATGGGTTGAATGCATAGGGCCCAAAGGGCAAAAGGGAAGACTAAGGCCATATATTGCCAATATTGCAATAAATTTATGGGGCCGTGACCTGTTACAGCAATGGAATACCCAGATTAACATTCCTGCAGTTCCAGGAACGCATAATTCTGGGAAAGATATGATGAGGTATTATGGAAAAAGGTCACCAGCCATTTAGGCTGTACAAGAACTACAGCAAATACCAAACCTTTAAAGGTACCAACAGCCCTAACTTTAAAATGGCTAACTGAGAAGCCAATATGAATCAAACAGTGGCCTCTAGCTGAAGATAAATTGCAGGCATTGGAACAGCTGGTGCAAGAGCAACTAGATGCTCACCGTATTGAAGAATCAACCAGCCCTTGGAATTCTCCTGTGTTTGTTGTAAAAAAGAAATCTGGTAAATGGAGAATGGTGACAGATCTGAGAGCTGTCAACAAAGTAATTCAACCTATGGGCCCACTACAATCTGGAATTCCTTTGCCTTCTCTATTACCAAAAGGATGGCCTCTTATAGTTATTGATTTGAAAGATTGCTTTTTCAACATACCGTTACAAAAAAAGGATAGAGAAAAATTTGCCTTCACGGTGCCTACTTATAATAATTCTCAACCTAATAGGAGATATCAATGGACTGTCCTCCCACAGGGTATGCTCAATAGTCCTACATTGTGCCAATATTTTGTAAGTAAGCCATTGGAAATAATTTGTAAACAATTTCCCAAGTCCATAATTTATCATTACATAGATGACATCTTATTATCAGATTCAAATAAAGATACTTTAGAAAGGATGTTTGAAGAAGTAAAGAAAGTCTTGCCTAGGTGGGGATTACAAATTTCCCCTGAAAGGATTCAAAGAGGAAATTCTGTTAATTACCTATGTTACAGAATAGGGTTAGAGAAAATTAAAATGGAAAAGGCACAAATTAGGAAAGACCGGTTAAAACTCTTAATGACTTCCAAAGATTGTTGGGAGACATTTCCAGTCTATGACCAGCTTTTGGGATAACCCCTGATTTAATAGTTCATTTAAACAAAACCTTAGATGGTGATAAAGATTTGAATAGTCCTAGAAAACTGACAGCTGAAGCAGAAAAGGAACTGAAAATGATTGAGGAAAAATTACAGAAAGCACATGTGGATAGGGTGAACCCAAATCTTAGCTGCATCCTAGTCATATTGCCTTCCAGAATCTCTCCTACAGGGATTCTAATGCAGAGGGAAGATATTATTTTAGAGTGGATATTTATACCTAATAAACCAAGTAAAAAATTAAAAACTTATATGGAAAAAGTCTCTGAATTAATTATAAAAGGTAAGCTGAGACTTCGTCAAGTAGCAGGTATAGACCCAGAAGAAATTATAGTGCCTTTTACTACTGAAGAAATAGAAAAGTTATGGCAAGACAATGAACCATGGGAAAGAGCTTGTGCTAATTTTTTGGGAGAAATTAATAGCAACTATCCCAAAAGTGGTAGACTTAACCTCATAAAGAGAACTTCTTGGCTTCTTCCTAAAATTGTACCTGATGCTCCAATAACTGGAGCCCGTACGTTCTATACTGATGCAAAAAAAATCAGGGAAAGCAGGTTACAAGTCAGATGAATTGAGTAAGGTGGAACAAAGCCCTTATAATTCTGTCCAGAAGGCAGAATTAAATGCCATTCTTATGGTGCTAAGGTATTTTAAAGAACCTCTTAATATAGTTACAGTTTCACAGTATGCAGAAAGAGTTATCTTGCATATTGAAACCGCTGAATTTATGCCAGATGACACAGAGTTGACTTCATTGTTTATCCAGGTACAAGACATAATCAGGAAAAGGCTTTGTCTGATGTACATAACACACATCCGGTCCCATACAGGTCTGCCTGGTCCTCTAGCACAAGGTAATGCTGAGATTGATCAATTATTAATTGGAAGCATGTTTCAGGCCTCAGAAATCATAAAAAGCATCATATCAATAGTAAAGGCCTAAAGAAAGAATTTTCCATTACTTGGCAACAAGCTAAGGACATTATAAAGAGATGTCCTACTTTTCTTTCTATAATCAAACACCGTTTCCTGCAGGGAGTAAACCAAGGGGTACTAAGAGAAATGAAATCTGGCAGATGGATGTGTTCCACTTTATGGAATTTGGTAAATTAAAATATGTACACCACATCATAGACACGTATTCAGGTTTTCAATGGGCTACTGCCCTGAGCTCAGAAAAGGCAGATTCAGTAATCCCACATTTATTTGAAGTTATGGCCATCATGGGTATACCTGCACAAATAAAGACAGATAATGGTCCAGCATATGTATCTAAGAAAATGAAATGCTTTTTTGATTATTATAATATAAAACACATTACAGGTATACCAAATAATCCTACAGGTCAGGCAGTTATAGAAAGATCAAATCGTACTATAAAGGATATGCTGAAAAAACAGAAAGGGACCAAAAATACCCCCAGAAATAGATTACATAATGTTTTATTAACCTTGAATTTTCTTACCGCTAATGAGAAAGGAACGACAGCAGCAGAAAAACATTGGATAATGGAAAAGTCTGCTGTACTAAATCAACCGATTTATTTCAAAGATGTGATGACCTCTCAATGGAAGCCAGGAGATGTGCTACGTTGGGGAAGGGGTTTTGCTCTTGTTTCCACAGGAGAAGAAAAATTGTGGATACCATCAAAATTAATAAAGTTTCGATTTGAAGAGAAGAAACCTCTTGGAAAGGAGAAATGACAACTCATCCACAATGATATTCATATCATTCATTCTATATGTAAGAAAAACATATAGAATGGGGGTAGGGTTCTGATCTTATCTCCACAGGAAAACATTCACCTTTGAAAAATTCAAGGGACCCTGGATATTTGGATACTGACAGAAGGAAAAATACCTGCCCAATAGGAAATATCAAGAAAACTGAATGGTTTCCAGGAAGAAGATGGGGCCCCACAACAACAACTCTACCTGGTTGATATGACGTGATGATACTGATAGTGCTACTACAAGACCTGTTTTGGGTCCCAGCTGCACAAGACTATCCCAACTTGGTTAGCTGAAATGGTGCACATCTTGTACAACATTCTGGCCAGACCTGCACAAAATACTCAGAGACTATTTGCAATTTTAAAAGACATTGATCTTGAAATTTAACCACCATTTTGCTTTCACAGGATCCCCCACAAAGAACGTTGCTCCAATGACAGCTGGAAGTAATTCTAGAGGACAACGTCCCCTCTCCCAGTAAAGTTTGCTCCTGGGTTTAGGGACATCTTTTAGGGGTTGGGAGGTTGGGGGAGGAATTTTATAAGCTCAGGGATCATTTTGAAAAAAAAAAGAGGGATGATGGGATAATAGATTTGTAATTGTGAGTTACAATTTTTAGACAAATATATTGGTATTGATTCTTGTATATTGATACAAAGTTAAATTATATTGACTATTGTATGCATGCATGTTTCTACCTCTGTTTAAAACATTTTTTATGTATTGACATATATTGTATCGATATATATTATATATATTTACCATATTGCAGTGTACATTTCTACCTCTGATTAAGATACTTATATATTGTTTTTGTATTGATATATATTTACCATATTGCAATGTATATTTGTACATTGTTTATATTTGGAGGTCATTATCCTCATTTGTTACACAGATGTTTATTGTCTTAGTCTTTAAGTTAGATATTGAGAATTATATAGATTAATAGTCATATAAGTTTGCCATTTATAAATCAGATGCCATTTAGACTAATCAGGTTCTTTAGATATATAGAGATTATACTCAGTATAGATAGATGATCTTCAACCTCTTCAAAGAGCTGTAGAAAATGGCCTTTAATCTAACTCAGAGTTTTGTGGTAGTGAGACACAATTGCTCCTGGCAACACTGCTCTATTCCCGAGAGAATGTTGAGCACCAAAGACACTCCACCTGGAGCCTTTCTTTTCGGCAGAACTGGCCTTGGGGCAAAGAAATGCCCATACCTCAACCACTGACAGAGATACAGAGCGTGCATCAATGGATAAAACAGGACTGTCATATCCAGCCAAGACAGGGTAAGATAGTTTTGAAAAGTTGCTTGCCTTTGAAAATGGTATGTCAGTTATGTTAGGCCTTAGCCAAAGTTGGTTGTTTCAACGCTGCAAACATGACTTTGGGTGATTGCCCAGGTAGCTAGTTGTCTCTGTGATTTGTTGCATGTTTTGGAAGTTGTTTTACTGAACTTCCTAATTACCCAGGTAACATTATTTCCCTTCTCAGATCTTCGATGGGGTTGAAGACTATATAACTATAGTTACTTTTCTCTCATGACTTGTCCAAGTTATTTATTATACAAGTCCTAAGCTAGTTAGAATATGATATTTGTACTTATTGTATATAATTTCATAGTAGGTTTAGAACTCTCTTACTTAAACAATAGGGGGAGGTGTTGCGGGAGGTCTTTCCGCCCCTCCAACCAAATAGCTGCTGAGATACCAGCCCATTGGAGCGTGGTTTCTCTCCATTCAAAAAGCTTCTAGTTCCTCTGCTCATGCTCTTGACTTCCTGCTCCGCTGGCGACTAGACTCCCTTCCTGGTTGCGCAGAGGGCTGTTGTCTGGGATCGTGATCTGTAAGTTTTTCCTCTTTAAATAAATACTACCCTATTAATAATAATTCCAAACTGGTGTGGCATTGTTCGTGGTTTACGCCTTCAATTTTGAGAAGCTCTTTGAATAATCCAATCATAATAGTTAAAGAACAACCCCCAGGTTCCCCCTTTTTGTGCCTTTTTGCTTTAAAAGTAGCCTGTGCCAGCTATTCGGGGTCTTTCTGGCTTCTCGAATGCTGAAAGACTCTGTCATGACAGAATTAATAAAATCCTAATATTTTTACAGCAACTGTGGTATGGGAGATGGTCTCTTGGGACAACTCCTCCTGGTTGTTGGACTTTAGGGTCCAATAGGAGCATCTCTAATTCACACCCCAGATTCAGTGTCTGAAGGCTTGGTTTCAATTAAGCTTTCCAAAGTGTTATGTACAGGGTTAACTCAGCAAAACATCTGCATTGTGATGGGATTTTATTAGCCCATCTGGTTGGCTTTTTGCCTCTTGAAGTAATGTACCAAAAAGAGGAGAGACTATTATAGAACACTTTTTTAATGATATTTTTTATTTAGGTCTCAGAATTGGTTTGGGGAATTTTATGTAAACATCAAATTTTAAAGGCAGAGCCTGGAAAGATGGCTTAGAAGTTAGAAATGCTTCTCCCTCTTCTGGATTTTGTGCAGGGACCCAACTCTCTCTTCTTACCTGTTAGAGAAATGTACTTACATGTCTATACCCACATATACATTTATAAACAAAACAAAACCCTATTGTCTTAAAATCAAAGATTCACAGTTCTTATGAGGAGTAACAAAAAAGAGAATGCTCATCTTGATTTTACCAGTAAAAACTAATATGAGGTTGGTAACAGATTTTGAAATCTATGTAGATCACTTCTGCACATCACAAACATTTTTATTTTATGTATTCTTTCAGTATTACACAGTTTATAAAACTAAGGCTACAGCCATTGTGGAAGCACCTTATCATTGTGCTCTGAGAATATTAGATCCAACCTACCTCTTGAATTAATGAATGAAATGAACATGTTTAACTTGAGTTTGAAAAATTTATTCTTCTAAACTGCTCTCAAACGGACACTATTTTCTACAATATATTTATCCAATGAAACACATGAATAAATTTTCTGGCTCATGGTTTTTGTTTTATTTTATTTTGTTTTTAATAGATATAACTCATTCTCATTAACAGTTTGATAGTTAAACCAGGGTACCCACTCTGAAGTTGCTTTTAAGATTGAAAGTCTTGCTTAGATCCAGGTATATTTTGGTGTTTCTTTGACAAAAATGGAATGAATGTATGGTAGTATATGTAAAATAAAAATAGAAAACAAAGCATAAAACTGGCACTGCATGATTGCTTGAACTGTGGGGCACATAAAAGCAAAGAAAAATTCATACCATTAATTAGGTATAATGCACATCTTGTGGTTAGAACTTCTCCATTTTTATGTGACTGAAGCTTCATTATGCAAATATTTTAAGTTAAATTTCTTTCATTGGTAACATAAAAATGGAGTTGGAATATGCATTAGAGTTCTTCACATGATAGGCCCTGCTGTGCTTCTTTTTCTCAGCTTGTCTAAAGATGATGTGCAGCTGAATTTGATAAATGATCATTGTCATTAGCTGTACCATAAAAAGTTATGGATTTTGCAGTTTAGAGGTTACTATGATCTAATAATGCAGAGAATAAAATTAAGCCCTGTCTTAAAGCAATTAGGTATGCAAATTTTAGGTACTGTCACAAGCTTGAGCAGATGTCTGAAAACTAGTTGGTTGTGTTTATTCATTCAAAATATGTTTACATAATGTAATGTATGCTATTTTCTCAATCTTATTTGCATGGAAATGTATGGATGGCCATGATTTTGCCATCTTTCAACACGGAAAACTTCTGGTAAAAATATGTATGTGACAGTTTTGGTAGTTTCCAGCCAAAATAAGGTCATTCAGTCATTGGAACAAAGGCTTCTGTTGCTGTGCCTATGTATTTAGGTAGTAATTCATGTAAAGAACAGCTGGAATGAACACCAAAGGTCTGGAGAGAGAACATGTGGAAGAACTTACTCACTAATGTAGGTATGAATAAAAAACTTGCATTAATATACATGACATCTCAGATGCTTCCATACAATGCAATATTCACTTGTTTAATGTCTTTTATAGTGCAAAATTTCTATGTTTGTGTCAGACTATATGGGTGGAAATTAGAGAACAACATTTAGGAATACATCATTTGTAAAATGTATTAATCTTTCATTTGTCTTTTAGTTTTGAATTTTTCCCTATTCCCAAGCTTGAGTTAATTTTCTATTGCTTCTATAAAAAATACTTAACTTGGTTGCTTAAAACAACTAAAATTAATGGTATTTATTAAAGACATAGTCCACAAAAGTATATTCAAGGCCCACAATTAAAACATTTATATAATTATCAGTGTATATATAATTTTAAATATATTTTTAAAAATGATTATGTGTATGTATGTGTGTGTGTTTAGATAGTCATGCATTGGAATGCTTGTGCTTGTTTAGATCAAAAAACAATCCATGTTAGAGATGTGCTTCAACAAGAATACCATATATGAGAGAAGGGTAATGGGGATTAGAAAACCAGTAAAGAGAATAAATGTGAGTAAAAAATAATAAAAGAGAAGTATAGAATATTAATGGGGGGGAGTTCCAGTGAATATTGAAAATCATCACATTTACTTTCCATTTGCTTAAATATCCTGACCCCAAAATGGTAGGTGTAAAATAAAAATTCATTAACATGATAATAGGAGTGAATAGACAAGTTGAAGGATTATATGCTACATTCCTAAACATTCTGTTGCCCAAACAAGACAAGTAATGATCACACCCTAGAGCAAAACATACTGTAGATATGAACATATCCTCATATGTAGTATGAACATACTTCCTGGATAGAATCCATAGTCATCTCTCTAAGTGAGTAGGAACTTTGTTGGGTCTTTAGACCTTTGTTTGACATAGAAGCATAGAAGCAGATCAACTTTGTAATACCTGAAATGCCAGGTTTGGATATTAGCCACACCTGTTGACAATAACCTTGAGAGAGCAGAACTTTCTGTTCTAAATCAGGGTGGAATGTAGCTTTAACTTTTTTTTTTTTTTTTTGTAAAAACAGATCTTCTTCTTAATACCTGAAATACCAGGTCTGGATATTAGAGATCCCTATTATTTGAATTGTTAACAATAACCTTGAAAAAACAGAAGTAAGTTCCAAGTCACTGACCTTTAGTCAAGGTAGAATGGACACATATTTATGAACCCCGTCAAATCTGAGGGGTCAGTTTTTTTCATTCATTGTGTAGGTACTTGGGATTGAGGTGAGGTGTCAGACATAGAGACAAAGGCCTATCCATTAGCTATCTTTATGGGTCTCTGATTCAAAAGCTCTACTACTTTCCTATTGTTACATTCCACAGACATGCATATACCTTCTTGCATTACAACTACAATAGCTTAGAAAATTTCACTTGTGTGACATCAATATATTAAGGTAGTTATAGAGCTTTTGTAGAAAATAAAATATGCATTTTTTCCTCATTTGATAGCTTAAAAATCATATTAGGGGTATTTTATGGTTCTCAAATAACAATTTGATATTTATGCAATCTGTATTTGTTGTTCAATAATAATTTTAAATATTATTTTTAGAATTTTAATAACTTCTGAAAGATAGTAATTTGAATTTGCTGGAGGACTTTTTAACCAGCAAATTATATGTGCCAATTTTTAAATATCTATACTGATCTATCTTTCTGAAAACTTTTATTAAAAATATTTTTTCTTCATACAACAAGAATAATTGATTATCCTAATCCAGAATAAACAGAAGAAACCAATTTTAAATGTAACTTTAGGAAGATGATTGAGGCCTTTAAAGAGGAAATGAAAAACTCCCTTAAAGAAATGGAGAACAAGGCAATTCAAAAATTAGAAAAAAAAAGTTTCTCAAGAAAACCTAGAAAAAAACAAACAGGTGAAGCAGAGTGTTCAAGGCTTGAAGTCTGAAAAAGATGCAATAAAGTAAAAAAACCTGAGGAAATTCTGAATATGGAAAGTCTGGATAAACAAATGGGAACTACAGAGGCAAGCATAACCAACAGAATACAAGAGATGGAAGAGAGATTCTCAGGTGGTGAAGATACTATAGAGTAAATAGAAACATTAAATCAAATAAAAACATTAAATCCAACCACTTCTTAACACAAATCATGCAGGAAATATGGAAAACTATGAAATGCCAAACCTAAGAAAAATAGGTAGAAAGAACGAGAAAAAAATCCAGCTCAATGGCACAGAACATATATTTAGCAAAATCATCAAAAAAAAAGTTTCCCAGCCTAAAACAAGACATTCTTATGAAGGTAAAAGAAACTTATAGAACACCAAATAGACTAGAACAGAAACAAAGTCCCTTCACCATATAATAGAAAAAAATGCAAAAACATAGAGAATAAAGAAAGAATATTAAGAGCTGCAAAGGAAAAATGTCAAATAACATATAAAGGCAAACCTATCAGAACTACATCTGACTTCTCAGTGGAAACTATGAAAGCCATAATGTCCTGGGGAGATGTGCTGGAGACAATAAGAAACGATGGATGCAAGCCAAGACTACACAGAAATGCTTTCAATCACCATTGATAGAAAAAACAAGATTTTCCATGACAAAACCAGATTTAGACATTACCTATCCACAAATCCAGTCCCAACCCAAGGAAGCTAACTTTACCCACAAATACTCAGACAAAAGATAACCTCACACCAACAAAACCCAAAGAAAAGAAACATACACACGACCACAGAAAAATAACAGAAATTAAAAATCACTTGTCATTAATATCTCTTAATATTAACATACTCAATTCACCTATAAAAAGACACTAGCTAAGAGAATGAAGATAAAAGCAGGATCCAGATTTCTGTATACAAGAAACACACCCCAACTTCAAAGACAGATATTATTACAGAGTAAGAGGTTGGGAAAAAATTTTTCTATCAAATGGACCGAACAAAAAAAAGGTGTAGCCATCCTAATAACTAACACAATAGACATCAAACTAAAAACAATCAAAAGAAATGAAGGATACTTTATACTCATAACAGGAACAATCAATAAAGATAAAGTTGCAATTATCAGCATTCATGTTCCTGATACAAGAACACCCACATATGTAAAAGAAGCATTACTAAAGCTTAAATCACACATCAAACCCCACATACCAATAATAAGAGACTTCAATACCCCACTCTCCACAATGGAGAGAAAAACCAGACAGAAACCTATCAGAGAAAAAAAGAGAACTAACAGATAACATGACTCAAAAGAAATTAACAGATATCTATAGAACCTTCCACCCAAACACAAAAGAATATGCCCTCTTTTTAGCACCTCATGGAACTTTCTCGAAAACCGACCATATACTCAGTAACAAAGTAAATCTCAAAAGATACAAAAAATAAAACTGGAGAAACCCTACGTATCTTATTGGATCTATATGGATTAAAATTAGCATTCAACAACAACATTAATTTGAGAAAGCCCACAAACTCATAGAAATTGAACAGTGCTCTATTGAACCACCACTGGGTCAAGGAAAAAATGAAGAAATAAATTAAAGACTTCCTAGAATTCAGTGAAAATGAAGGCACAACGTATCCAAACCTATGAAACACTATGAAAGCAATGCTAAGAGGAAAGTTCATAGCACTAAGTGCCTATATAAAGAAAGTGGAAAAACTCACATTAGTGACTTAACAGGACACCTGAAAGCTCTAGAACAGAAGAAGCAGATTCACCCAGGAGCAGCAGAAGACAGGAAATAATCAAATTGAAGGCTGAAATCAATAAAATAGAAACAAAGAAAACAATAAAAAGAAACAATTAAGCAAAAGCTGGTTCTTTGAGTGAATCAACAAGATAGACAAAACCTTATCCATCTAAAGGCAGAGAAAGAACATCCAAATTAGCAACATCAGAAATAAACATACAAAGCAACTGAATCTGAAGAAATCCGGAGAATCATTACTCCAAATTCATACTACAAAAACCTGTATTCCATACAATTGGTAAATGTAAAATAAATGGACATTTTTCTGGCTAGGCATCACATACAAAAATTAAATCAAGAACAGATAGAAAATTTAAATAGACCTATACTGTTCAAAGCAATAGAAGCTTGTCTTCAAAAGCATACCAACCAAACAAAAAAGGACAGGGCTAGATAGTTTCAGTCACGAATTCTACCAGAACTTTAAGAAGAAATAATACATATACTACTTACAGTGTTCCATATGATAGAAACAGAAGGAACATTGTCAAAACTTTTTATGACTCCATAGTAACCTTGATATCAAAACCACATAAAGACTTAACCAAGAAAGACAATTACAGACAAATCTCACTCATGAACATGGATGCAAAAATATCCAATAAAATACTAGCAAAATGAATGCAAGAACACATCAAAAAATCATACACCATAATCAAAATGGCTTCACCCAGTTTGCAGGGATGGTTCAACATACAAAAATCTATCAATGTAATACAACCTATAAATAAAATGAAAGAAAAAAACCCATGTGATCAACTCACTAGATGCTGAAAAAGCATTCAACAAAATGCAGCACCCCTTTATGATAGAGATCTTGGACAGATCAGAGATACAGGGGACATATCTGAACATTAAAAAAGCAATATACAGCAAGCCAACAGTGTACATCTAATTAACTGGAGAAAAACTCAAAGCCATTACACTAAAACCAGGAGCAAGACAAGGCTGTCTTCCTTTTCCATAGTTATTCAACATAGTGCTTGACATTCTGGCTAGATTAGTGAGACAGCAAAAGCAGATCAAGGGGATTCAAACTGGAAATGAAGAAGTCAAACTTTACTTAATTTCACATGGTCTATTAATACACATAACTGACCCCCATAAAACTACCAAGGAACTGATAAATACCATCAGTAATGAGTCAGGATGAAAGATCAACTAGTTTCTCTGTAGCTTTGGAGCCTGTCCTGGAACTAGTTCTTGTAGACCAGGCTGGCCTTAAACTCACAGCAATCCACCTGTCTCTGCCTCCTAAATACTGGGATTAAAGGTAAAACACTACCTCCCAGCTAAGTAACCCTTCTCTATACAAATGATAAAGAAGCTAAGAAAAAAAAATCACAGAAGCATCACCTTTCACAGAAGCCACAAATAACATAAAATATTTTGGCTTAACACTAACCAAAAATGTGAAAGACATGTTCAACAAGAACTTTAAGTCTTTGAAGAAAGAAATCGAAGAAGATGCCAGTAAATGGAAAGATCTTCCATGATCTTGGATAGGTACAATCAATATAATAAAAATGGCAATTGTACCAAGAGCAATCTTTAGATTCAATGCAATCCACATTAAAATTCCAACACAATTCTTCAAAGACCTTGAGTAAACAATACTCACCTTCATATGGAAAACAAAACAAAACCCAGGATAGCCAAAACTATCTGGTACAATAAAAGAACATTCTGAGGCATCACCATCGCTGGCATCTAGGTCCATTATAGAGATACAGTAAAAAGAGAGCTTGGTATTCACATTAAAAAGAAAGATTGACAAATGGAATCAAATTGAAGACCCTGACATTAATCCAAAAACATATAAACACCTGGTTTTTGACAAAGAGGCTAAAAATATACAATGGAAGAAAGAAACATCTTCAAAAAATGGTGCTGGCATTACTGTATGTCAATATGTAGAAGAATGTCTATCCCAATGCATATAATTCAAGTCCAAATGGATTAAAGACCTCGATATAAATCTGACCAAATAGAAAATGACATAAAGGAAAATGGTAAGTAGCCTTCAATGTTTTGGTACAAGAGAACACTTTCTAATTACAACACTAGTAGCACAGACTCTCAGATCAACAATAAATAAATAGGAAGTCCTGAAACTGAGAAGCTTCTGTAAAGCAAAGGTAAAAGTCAATAAGACAAAAAATCACCCCACTAAAAAATGGTAAAATATCTTCACCAACCCATCTTCAGATAGAGGATTGATCTCCAAAATGTATAAACAACTCAAGAAAATAGGTATCAAAATTCCAAATAACGTAATTAAAAAATGGAGAACATAAATAGAAAATACTCAATAGTAGGACTCAAATGGCCATAGCCATCAGGGAAATGCAATTCTGAGATACAATCTTATATCAATAAGAATGTTTAAGATAAAAAGCTTCTCCATTGCTGCTGGGAATGCAGACTTGTACAATTGGTTTGGCAATCTGTATGGCGGTTTCTTAAAAAAATTGAGAATCAAACCACCTCCGGACTCATCAATACCACTCTTACACATATGCCCAAAAGATGTTCAATCATACTACAATGACATTTGTTCAACTATGTTTATAGCAGCATTTTAATAGGCAGGGCCTGGAAACAACATAGATGCCCCTCAAATGAAGAAAGGATAAAGAGAATGTGGCACATTTACACATTAGTGTATAACTCATTAGTAAAAGCTAAAACATCTTGAAATTTGCATGCAAATGGATGGAAAGATAAAAATATTCTGAGTGTGGTAACACAGACCAAGAAAGATGAACATGGTATGTACTCACTTAAAAATGGGTATTAGCTTCAAAGCAAAGGATATTGAGCCTACAGTTCATGATCGTAGAGAAGCTTAATAACAAGGTGAACTCTAAGAAAAACATACAGAGATCTTCCTGGAAAGGAAAAATAGACAAGATTTCCTGAAAAAATTGGGAGCATGGGCATGTATGGAGTAGGAATGGTTGAAGGATGACATGAGGGGGGATTGGAAGGGTCAAGGAGAACTTGAGTGAACAGGACATTGAGATGGATGAAGGGCATAGATGAGAGTAAAGAAAGAGATATTTTTTATTGAGGGAGCCATTTGAGGATAGCAAGAAACCTGGCACTAGAGAAATTCCCAGGAATCCACAAATATGACCCAACCTAAGACCCTAAGCAGTAGTAAAGAGGGTGCCTGAACTGTCCTTGCCCTGTATTCAGACTGATGAATATCTTAAATATCACCATAAAACCTTCATCTAGCAACTGATGAAAACAGAGGCAGAGACCTATGAGCGAAGAGGTCAAGGCCATGGTGAGTACACTCACTGATACAATTCACCTGAGCATTAAGTGTCTATATAAAGAATGTGAAGAAGTCACACACTAGCAACTTAACAACACACTGAAAGATGTAGAACAGAAAGAAGCAAACTGACCCAGGAGGAATACATGATAAGATATAATCTAACTCAGTGCTTAAATCAGTAAAATTGAAACAGAGAACAATACAAAGAAACAATGAAACAAAGAGTTGGTTCTTTGATAAAAATCAACAATACAGACAAATCCTTATCTAAACTAACAAAAAGGCAAAGAGAAAGAGAATATCCAAATTAATAAATCAGAAAAAAATATAAGCATAACAACAGAAGCCAAGGAAATCCAGAAAATTATTAGGTCACCTTCAAAAACCTGTACTCCATAAAAGTAGACAACCTATAAGAAATGGACAAATTTCAGAGTATTTATGAGTTACCAACATTGAATCAAGGCTAGACAAACAATATAAATAGATCTATAATCACTAAAGAAATAGAACAAGTCATTAAAATCTCCCAATAATAAGAAACCTAGAGTCAGATGTTTTCAATGTATAAATCTACCAAAATTTCAAAGACAAGCTAGTACCAATAAACTTGTTCCTGAAAAATACAAAGGTGATATTCTATTATTAATCTAGGTTATAAATTATGTTTACAGAAAATCAGAACACAAAATTTCAAATAAGTAAAAATTGATTGCAAATTTTTAATGGCTTTCAAATATTGCTAGAAGACATTTCAATCTATTACTCACTACTGGGATGAAACTCTAGATGTTGACAAAATCTTAAATGGTCCCAGGTAATTATTAGATGAAGCTGAGAGTGAATTGACTTTATTGAAGAGAAATTACAGAAGACATATGTGTATGGTGTAGATTCAAATCATAATTGTATTCTGGTCATATTACCCTCCAAATAGTCCCCAACAAGAATTTTAATTCAAAGGAAAGATATTATATTAGAATGGATATTTTTACCACATAGAACAAGTAAGAAATTAGAAACTTATATTGAAAAGGTCTATAAACTAATTATATAAGGAAGCTTACGAATTCATCATTTAACAAGAATACACCCAAGATAAATTATAGTAACTATTACTAGTGATGAAATTACCAAACTCTGGGAAGATAGTGAACCCTGACAAAGAGCTTGTACTATTTTTTAAGGGGGGGAGATTAATAACAACTATCACAAATGTGAGAGAATTTGACTTATAAAGAGAGCTAATTGGATTCTTCTTCACATAGCATGAGATACACCAATAACTGTTGTCCTATGTTATATGCTGAGGAAAGTAAATCAGAAAAGGCCGGTTACAAATAAGAAGATTTAAGTAAAATGGAACAAAGTACTTATGATTTGTCCAAAAGTCAGTATTATATACTATTATCATTGTACAAAGATATAAAGAACCTCTCAACATATGTCTAGAGCTGCAATAACAAGAAACAGATATTTTTCCTATTGAAAATGCTGAATCTATACCAGATGATACAGAACTGACTTCATTATTTATGTATGTTCAAGATATAATCAGGAATAGGTTTTATCCCATATGTAAAACCCACATCCAATCCCGTACATGTTTGCCATGTCCTCTAGAATGATGTAATGCAGAAATCAATTGTTGATTTATTGGAATTGTACTGAAGGCCTCAAACTTTCACAAAAAAAATATCATATGACCAGACAAGCTCCCAAGGTCCAAATGAGGAGCAGAAGGAGGGAGAACATGAGCAAGGAAGTCAGGACCGCGAGGGGTGCACCCACCCACTAAGACAGTGGGGCTGATCTATTGGGAGCTCACCAATGCTAGCTGGATTGGGACTGAAAAACAAGGGATCAAACTCTCTGAATATGCCAGTCAATGAGGGCTGCTGAGTAGCCAAGGACAATGGCACTGGGTTTTGATCCTACTACATGTACTGGTTTTGTGGAAGCCTAGTCTGTTTGGATGCTCACCTTCCTAGACCTGGATGGAGGGGGGGGACCTTGGACTACCCACAGGGCAGGGAACCCTGACCGCTCTTTGGACTAGAGAGGGAGGGGAGGAGAGTGGGGGGAAGAGGAGAGAAATAGGAGGCAGGGAGGAGGCGGACGTTTTTAATAATAAATAAAAAATAAATATAAATAAATAAAAAATAAAAAATGATATCTCCAGTACATGTCATAGAAATTATAAGCAGATGACCTGCTTGCTCATTAAACAACAATAGACCACTACCTGCAGGATGTAAACCGAATGGTACTCCAAGGAATGAAATCTGGCAGATTGATGTGTATCATTTGGCAGAATTTGAAAAACTAAAGTATGTACACTACACCATTGAGGTTTTCAATGAACAACTGCTTTGAGTTTCAAAAGGTTGATTCAATAATCACACATTTACTAGAAGTTATGGTCATAATTGGCATAGCTGCACAAATAAAAACAGACAATGATCCAGCATATGTTTCAAAAAATATTGAAGTAATTTTATTTTGTTTATTATAATATAAAGCATATTACAAATGTATCACACAATCCTACATGTCAGGCAGTTATATAAAAATCAAATTGAACTATGCAGGGTGTTACACAAACAGAATGGGATGAAAAAGATCCCCAGAAATGATTGAATAATGGTTTATTAACCTTCAATTTTCTTAATGCTAATGAGAAAGGTACAATAGCTACAAAAAATTGATAATACAAAACTTTTGAATTAAATCAGCTCAAAAATGTTTGACCTCAGAATAAAAACCAAAAGATGTGTTATATTTGGGAGGGGTTTTTCTCTTGCTTCCACAGGAGAAGAAAAGCTACGGATACCATTGAAATTAACAAAGATTTTGTTTGAAAAGGAGAAACCTCTAAATAAAGAGAAATGTCACTTCATTCACAGAGGTGACAGTCCTACAGGTTGACAGTCCTACATGTTGTAAGGATAACTTGTAAGGGTTTGGGCAGTGTTTTGTTTTTGTCTTTGTAGAAAAATACATATCATTGGTATCTACATTAGACCTTAAATATCTAGATGCCTAAAGAAAAAAAGATAGATATTCAGAAAGAATCACCAAGCAAAGAGAAACTATGATACCAATATCATCCACAGGGTAAAATTTCACTACCTAAACATACATATCTCTCTACTTCTGAGTGTAATGCTATTTGTGACTCACTTAAAAATCAAAGATGGCTTTGGAATTGGATGATGTCTTACCTTCTACAAATTCAAGCATACTGTTAAAAGAAAAATTTAGAGTTTCTGTTTCATATCAAGAGAAAGCTGGTGTGGGACAAAAAGAAGATAAAATCTAGGAATTGAGGTTATCAAAATTCTGTTTCAAAAATTTTACTTTCCTATAGTACCTTTCTTTGAATATACGACTATTGAAACTCAATTTTCCATTCTGATATAAACGTTTAAGTTTTCCATGGTCTACATTTAATTTTTTTACTTCTTCAACCATTCTTTCTAAAGTATCTGCATTTGAGTCATGTAAAAAAAAATTCATCCATCTAATGGTAAATTATAGACAGGAAATTTCTGCATTTAATTCAGGTAAAAAAAATCATCCATGTAATGGTAAATGATAGACTTATGAAGGCGTAAGTCACCAACAATCTCACAGCAGTTTGGAATTATGATGAATAAGGTGGTATTTATTTAAAGGGGAAAAAACTTACAAATCACCATCCCAGACAACAGCCCTCTGCGCAATCAGGAAGGAGTCTAGTCGCTGGAAACGGAGCAGGAAGTAAGAGAGAGTGAGGAGGGAAGGCGCCACTTTTTTAAAGAGAGAGAACAGGCCCCAATGGGCTGGTATCTCAGTGACTATTGGCTGGAGGAGCAGAAAGACCTCCTGCAACACCTCCCCCTTTTGTTTAAGTAAGAGAGTTCTAAACCTACTACAAAATTATATACAATAAGTACAAACATCCTACTCAAACTAGTTTAGGTCTTATATAATAAATAGCTTGGCCAAGTCATGAGAGGAAATAACTACATTTATATAGTCTTTGACCCCATTGAAGATTTGAGAAGGGAAAAAATGTTACCTGTGTAATTAGGAAGTTCAGTAAAACAACTTCCAAAACATGGAACAAATCACAGAGAAAACTAGCTACCTGGGCAGTCACCCAAGGTCTCCTTTGCAGTGTTGAAGCAACCAACTTTGGCTAAGGCCTAACATAACTGACATACCATTTTCAAAGGCAAGAAACTTTTCAAAACTATCTTACCCTGTCTTGGCAGGATATGACAGTCCTGTTTTTTCCATTCATGGATATTCTGTATCTCTGTCAGTGGTTGAGGTATGGGCATTTCTTTGCCCAAAGACCAGTTCAGCCAAAAAGAAAGGCTCCAGGTGGAGTGTCTTTGGTGCTCAACATTCTCTCAGGAAAAATTGGCGCTGCCAGGAGCAATTGTGTCTCACCACTAACTTCAAGTTAGATTAAAGGCCATTTTCTACAGCTCTTTGAAGAGGTTGAAGATTATCTATCTATACTGAGTATAATCTCTATATATCTAAAGAACCTGATTAGTCTAATTATAAATGACAAACTTGATGACAATTGATCTATATAATTCTCAATATCTATCTAACTTAAAGACTAAGACAATAAACAATTGTGCAACAAATGAAGATAATGACCTCCAAATAGAAACAATATACAAATATACATTGCAATATGGTAAATATATATCAATACACAAATATTATATAAGTATCTTAATCAGAGTTAGAAATGTACACTGCAATATGGTAAATATATACAATATATATATCAATACAATATATGTAAATACATAAAAAAATGTTTTAAACAGAGGTAGAAACATGCATGCATACAATAGTCAATATAATTTCACTTTGTATCAATATATAAGAATCGATACCAATATATTTGTTTCAAAACAATAACTCACAAGTACGAACAAGTACCAATCTATTACCCCATCATCACATTATCCCTCTTTATTTTTTTCAAATGATCCCTGAGCTCCTAAAATTCCTCCCCCAACCCTCAACCGTATGCTAATTATAATCAATGCCTAAATGATGTCCCTAAATCCAAGGGCAAACTTTACTGGGAGAGGGGATGTCGTCCTCTAGAATTACTTCCAGCTGTCATGGGGGCAACGTTCTTTCTGGGGGATCCTGTGAAAGTAAAATGATGGTTAAATTTCAAGATCAATGTCTTTTAAAATTGCAAATAGTCTCTGAGTATTTTGTGCAGGTCTGGCCAATATGTTGTATAAGATGTGCACCATTTCAGCTAACAAAGTTGGAACTGTCTTGTACAGTTGGTACCAAAAGAGGTCTTGTAGTAGTGCTATCAGTATCATGACATCATATCAACCAGGTAGACTTGTTGTTGTGGGTCCCCATCTTTTTCCTGGAAACTTCAAATGTCACTTCAGGAAAAACTCATTGTTCATTGTGAAAAATTTAAACATTAATCATATAGACAATGAAAGGCATGATAGATATATTCAATGAAAAGTATGATAGATATGAAGAAAAGCAAAGATGTTTTCTAAACTCATATTTCTTTTTGTCCGATATCATGGCTCATGACATGAGACAGAAACTCCAGAAATTCTGGGGTTTTTCTCTTACCAACAGGCTTGGAATTGGAGAGGGACTGAGCCCTAGTCCAACTTCAAAACCAGCTCTATATATTTATAAATAAATGCACATTAATACATATTTAAAGATAAGAGTAGAATAATTTTACTTACGAGACCTATTTGATTTTCTTGCTGATTCTTATTGGGTTGTAAATAGTTTCCATCTGTCAGTATTCAAACATCCGGGGTTCCTTGAATTTTCTGAAGATGAGTGTTTTCCTGCAGAGATAAGAAGAGAACCCTGCCCCCATTATATATGTTTTTCATACCACATGTATGAATATCATCATTGTGAATGAGCTGTTATTTCTCCTTTCCAAGATGTTTCTCCTCTTCAAATTGAAACTTTATTAATTTTGAAGGTATCCACAATTTTTCTTCTCCTGTGGAAACAAGAGCAAAACCCCTTCCCCAACGTAGCACATCTCCTGGCTTCCATTGAGAGGTCAGCACATCTTTGAAATAAATTGGTTGATTTAGTTCAGCAGACTTTTTCATTATCCAATGTCTTTCTGCTGCTGTCGTTCCTTTCTCATTAGCATTAAGAAAATTCAAGGTTAATAAAGCATTATGTAATCTATTTCAGGGGGTATTTTCAGTCCCTTTTTGTTTGTTCAGCATATCCTTTATAGTACAATTTGATCTTTTATAACTGCCTGACCTGTAGGATTATTTGGTATACCTGTAATGTGTTTTATATTATAATAATCAAAAAAGCATTTCATTTTCTTAGATACATAAGCTGGACCATTGTCTGTCTTTATTTGTGCAGGTATACCCATGATGGCCATAACTTCCAATAAATGTGTGATTACTGAATCAGCCTTTTCTGAGCTCAGGGTAGTAGCCCATTAAAAACCTGAATATGTGTCTATGGTGTGGTGTACATATTTTAATTTACCAAATTCCATAAAGTGGAACACATCCATCTGCCAGATTTCATTTCTCTTTGTACCCTTTGGGTTATTCCTTGCAGGCAATGGTGTTAGATTATAGAAAGAACAAGTAGGACATCTCTTTATAATGTCCTTAGCTTGTTGCCATGTAATGGAAAATTCTTTCTTTAGGCCTTTACTATTGACATGATGCTTTTTATGAAATTCTGAGGCCTGAAACATGCTTCCAATTAATAATTGATCAATCTCAGCATTACCTTGTGCTAGAGGTCCAGGCAGACCTGTATGGGACCGGATGTGTGTTATGTACATCAGACAAAGCCTGTTCCTGATTATGTTTTGTACCTGGATAAACAATGAAGTCAACTCTGTGTCATCTGGTATAAATTCAGCGGTTTCAATATGCAAGATAACTCTTTCTGCATATTGTGAATCTGTAACTATATTAAGAGGTTCTTTAAAATCCCTCAGCACCATAAGAATGGCATATAATTCTGCCTTCTGGACAGAATTATAAGGGCTTTGTTCCACCTTACTCATTTCACCTGACTTGTAACCTGCTTTCCCTGATTTTTTTGCATCAGTATAGACTGTACAGGCTCCAGTTATTGGAGCATCACGTACAATTCTAGGAAGAATCCAAGAAGTTCTCTTTATGAGGTTAAGTCTACCATTTTTGGGATAATTGCTATTAATTTCTCCCCAAAAATTAGCACAAGCTCTTTGCCACGGTTCATTGTTTTCCCATAACCTTTTTATTTCTTCAGTAGTAAAAGGTACTATAATTTCTGCTGGGTCTATACCGGCTAGTTGACAAAGTCTCAGCTTACCTTTTATAATTAATTCAGAGACTTTTTCCACATAAGTTTTTAATTTTTTACTTGGTTTATTAGGTATAAATATCCACTCTAAAATAATATCTTCCCTCTGCATTAGAATCCCTGTAGGAGAAATTCTGGAAGGCAATATGACTAGGATGCAGCGAAGATTTGTGTTCACCCTATCCGCATGTGCCTCCTGTAATTTTTCCTCAATCCCTGTCAGCTCCTTTTCTGCTTCAGCTGTCAGTTTTCTTGGACTATTCAAATCTTTATCACCATGTAAGATTTTGTTTAAATGAACTATTAAATCAGGTGTTATTCCAACAGCTGGTCGTAGACTGGAAATGTCTCCTAACAATATTTGGAAGTCATTAAGAGTCTTTAACCGGTCTCTCCTAATTTGTACCTTTTGCATTTTAATTTTCTCCAACCCTATTCTGTAACCTAGGTAATTAATAGAATTTCCTCTTTGAATTTTTTCAGGGGCAATTTGTAATCCCCACCTAAGCAAGACTTTCTTTGCTTCTTCAAACATCCTTTCTAAAGTATCTTTATTTGAATCAGATAACAAGATGTCATACATGTAATGATAAATTATGGACTTGGGGAATTGTTTACGAATTATTTCCAATGGCTTACTCACAAAATATTGGTACAATGTAGGACTATTGAGCATACCCTGTTGGAGGATAGTCCATTGTTATCTCCTATTAGGTTGAGAATTATTATAAGTAGGCACTGTGAAGGCAAATTTTTCTCCTTTTTTTGTAAAGGTATAGTGAAAAAACAATCTTTTAAATCAATAACTATAAGAGGCCATCCTTTTGGTAATAGAGAAGGCAAAGGAATTCCAGATTTTAGTGGGCCCATAGGTTGAATTACCTTGTTGACAGCTCTTAGATCTGTTACCATTCTCTATTTCCCAGATTTCTTTTCTACAACAAACACAGGAGAATTCCAAGGGCTGGTTGATTCTTCAATATAGTGAGCATCTAGTTGCTCTTGCACCAGCTGTTCCAATGCCTGTAATTTATCTTCAGCTAGAGGCCACTGTTTGATTCATATTGGCTTTTCAGTTAGCCATTTTAAAGTTAGGGCTGTTGGTACCTCTAAAGGTTTGATATTTGCTGTGTGTTCTTGTACAGCCTGAATGGCTGGTGACCTTTTTCCATAATACCTCATCATATCTTTCCCAGAATTATGAGTTCCTGGAACTACAGGAATATTAATCTGGGTATTCCATTGCTGTAGCAGGTCATGGCCCCATAAATTTATTGCAATATTGGCTATATATGGCCTTAGTCTTCCCTTTTGCCCTTTGGGCCCTATGCATTCAACCCATCTTGTGCTTTGTTTTACACGATGTAGGGTTCCAATTCCCAGAAACTGAAAATCTACCTCTTGACGAGGCTAATTTGGATGCCAAGTTCTGGAGTAATGATACTTATGACCGCACCTGTGTCTAATAATCCTTCAATTAAAGTGCCATTTATACAGACTCTTAGCTTTGGTCTTTGATCATTAATAGAAGTCTGCCAAAAATATATGTTTACTCTGTTTTGCTGGTTTTTTTGACTCATCCTCCATGTGTAATTCATCATTTAGACCAGTATTACTTTTTACAGCAGTAATTGGAGCTTTTAATTTTCTTGGTGAGGCACATTCTCCATTGTGACTGGGAATGACTGGGCAACTGTTGGCTTGGGGGCCTGTGAGAGGCCCCTCAAGGAGTTTCCCAATGGTATCGGGTTGCCTTGTCTGTCTGTTGTTGAACTGCATTCATTGGACCAATGTCGGCCTTTACCACATCTCCTACATATACCTGAAGGCCGAGGTCTCCTATTTTTGTCATTCCCAGAAGAGATATTATTCCTAGAAATTCTTTGCATGCAATCCCTTTGCAAATGTCCTAATTTACCACAATTAAAACACCTGGCAGTTTGATGTCTCCTCATTGCTTTGGAAATCACTTCTCCTACCCAAGATTCATCATTATAGCTAAACCTCTCAACATTCATTGTATGCTGAATCCATTCATCCATAGGTGCTGATCTAGCCTTTACAGGCCCAATTATCTTTTTGCATTCTATGTTTGCATTCTCAAAAGCTAGAGATTCAAGAAGTATTCGTCTAGCTTCTGGGTCTGTTACCCCTATGTCCAGAGCCTTAATTAATCTTTAAAAAAGTCAATAAAGGGTTCTCTCTGTCCCTGCCTAATTATAGTATATGATTCAACCCATTTTTGCTGGATCTTGTATTTTATTCCAAGCATTTAAAGCTGCTTGTTGACATAGACACAGTACTTCATTGTAATAAAGAGCTTGGACCTGTGGATCAGCACATTCCCCTGCACCAAGAATTTGATCTTGGGAAACCTCGACACCTTTTGCTCTTCCTTGCTGTTCCATATGTATGGATTCTTCTCTGAAATAAATTCCAAACATCAACAAGGTCCATTATCTAAAACTGCAGACACTAACTGATGGATATCATGGGGGGTAGCTCTAGCATTAGAAGCCCAAGTCCTTATCATTTCTTTTATGTATGCAGAGTGCAAGCCAAAATTAACAATAGCTTGCTTAGTTTCTTTTAGATCATTCATTGCTATTGGCATCCATCTAGCTTATCTGACTCCCTTTGAGCCTTTAGAAGTTGACGCTTTGTCAGAATTAAGTATAGGGTATGCCGCTAAAACCCTGGGTAAGCCAGTTCTAATAGCTGGTGGTGGCATTGTATCCTGTCCTTGTGCCTTCTTACTCTATTCACCAACTCCAATAATTTCTTCAAACATTTCAAGTCTTTTTATTATTGTCTCTATTGAATCCTGAATCTCCTGACTTGCATGATTTTCTAGTAAAGATTGTATGGTTCTTAGGAGTACCATATTCTTCTTAAATAATAGAATATGCAAAATAATACTGAAACCTAGTAACCAGTAAATTAAGTTATCCCCATAGTCATATAAACCTTGCATGATAAAACCCATTGTATTGGTAACCAAATCAGTAAAATTCGTGTTGGAAACGAAAACTGCCATATTAACTATCATCCAGCAGGTGGCACTGTTGCCAAGTCACGACGAAAATGGGGTCCTGTTTCGGTATCTGCCTAGTATTTTTTAAAAACTGGGAAATGCAAGTTGTTCAAAAAAGTAAATGTAATTAAATCAATTCCATACACGGAACAATAAACCCAGAATCCAGGGGTGGACAAGAGTAACCCAGAAGCCGTGTATGCCTCCATGTTGACAGAGTCACCCCTAGGGGTTGCAGCTTTTGGCAACCGGCAACCACATGCTCTGGTTCACGCCACTTAAGAGCTGAGCTTGCAAGGAAGATTTGAAAATGACTCAGAAAAGAGCAAACCATGCGGGCAGAGACTACGGTGTCCTGTAGAGTTTAAATCCACTTGGGGAGGCAAACAATAGGGTATGTGGGGACTTGAAGTCAATCTGAGGTGTCTAAAAGAAAAATATAAAGAACTGCAGCATGAAAAGCCAGTGTGTGATAATTTATATTAAACTGCTGTCTCCATGCACAAGGCACAGGCTACAAGGCACAGGCCACAAGGCACAGGCTGCAGCTGAGGAAGGGTTGCAGCCAGCAGCAGAGTAGGGGAAGGAGAGGTCCTAAAACCAAACGTTGGGCACCAGGTGAAGGGGTAAGTCACAAACAATCTCACAGCAGTTTGAAATTATGATTAATAAGGTGGTATTTATTTAAATTGGAAAAAACTTACAGATCACTGTCCCAGAAAACAGCCCTCTGTGCAATCAGGAAGGAGTCTAGTCACCAGAAGTGGAGCAGGAAGTAAGAGAGAGCGAGGAGAAAAGACTCCACTTTTTTAAAGAGAGAGACCACGCCCCAATGGGCTGGTATCTCAGTGGCTATTGGCTGGAGGTGTAGAAGGACCTCCCGCAACAGACTTAGGAAATTGCTTGTGTATTATTTCCAAGAGATTTTTATTTTTTACTTCTTCAACCATTCTTTCTAATTATCTGCATTTGAGTCAGGTTAAAAAATTCATCTATGTAATGGTAAATCACAGACTTAGGAAATTTCTGCATTTGAGTCAGGTTAAAAAAATAATCATCCATGTAATGGTAAATGATAGAGTTGGGAAATTGCTTGTGCATTATTTCCAAGGGCTTAATTAGAAAATATTGGCAGATTGGGGCTATTACACATTGCCTGTGAGAGGATGGTCCACTGATATCTCCTAGTAGGCTGGGAGTTATTATAAGTAGGCAGAGTTAAGGCAAAATTTTCTCTGTCCTATCTATGTAAAGTTATAGTGAACAAACAATCTTGCAAATCAAAAACTATAAGAGTACATCCTTTTGGTAATTGAGCAAGCAGAGGAAATCCAGATTGTAGAGGACTCAAAGGTTGAATAACCTTATTGACAGTTTTTTATATCTGTCACCTTTCTTGATTTTCCAGATCTGTTTAACAACAAATGCAGGAGGATTTTAAGGGCTGATTGATTCTTCAATATGGCAAGCATGCAGTTGCTCTTATACCAGCTGTTCTAAATCCTGAGGTTTGTTTTCTGTTGAAGGCCAATGCTTAACCCAATGACTTTCTCAGTTATCCGTATCAATGGCAAGGCCATTAGTACCTCTGAAGTTTTGCTAGTTGCTTTATGTTCTTGTACAGCCAGAAAGACTGATGACCTTTCTTTTTTTATATAATATCTTATAATATCCTTCCCAGAAACATAAATTTTTGAGACTGCAGAAATGTCAACCTGGGTATTCCATTGAGAAGCAGGTTATGACCCCTGAAAATCCCTACAATATTAGCTATATATGGCCTCAGCCTTCCTTTCTGTTCTTCTGGTCCTATGCATTCAACCCACCTCATGTTTTGTTTTACTTGAGAAAGGGGTGCAATGCCTAGGAAGTAAATATCTGCTTCCTAAAGAAACCAATGTGGATACCAAGTTTCTGGTGGTAATGATACTCATGTCTGTACCCATTTCTGGTAATCCCTCAATTGCAATGTCATTTATATGCACTCTTAGCTTTGGTGTTTGATCATTTATAGATGTCTGCAAAAATATACATTTTGTACTTTCTACTGGAGTTTTTGGTTGATCTTCCATGTTTATTACAACACCCAGAATATTATAGGTTTTTACAGTAGACACTGGGTATTTTAATTTTTCTGGTGAGCCATGTTCTTCACAGTGACTAGGAATGACTGGACCTTGTTTGACAAGGGAGCCTGCAAGACGGTCTCAAGGAGTTTCACGATGATATTGGGTTGCCTTCTCTATCTTTTATCAACCTAAATTCATTGGTACAATATCAGCCTTTGCCACACCTCATACAAATACCAGAAGCCTGAGTTGTCCTATTTTTGCCCTTCCTAGAAAAGATATTATTCCTAGGAATTCCTTGTCTGGAGTCCCTACTTAGATGCCCTATTTTACCACTATGAAACATTTGTCATTTTGGAGTTTCCTCATACCATTGGAAATCACTTCTCCTTACCAAGCATCAGTACTATAGTCAAATATTTCAACATTTGTTGTATTCAACATCTATTCATCTATTGGTGCTGATATGACTTTTAAAGTCCCAAGTACCTTCTTACATTCTAACTTGGCATTTTCAAATGCTAAAGATTCAATAAATATAGGTCTGCCTTCAGGGTTTGTCACTCTTACTTTCACAGCCTTACTTAATCTAAGTCAATCTATTGAATGATTTAATCCTCTTTTCTGATTCCTCAATCCTGTCCCAAATATTTAATGCTGCTGTGCTCCCAGCAAATACCTATATATCTGAAATACATCTGTACATCTAAAAAAAACCCTAACTAATATGACTACAAGCATGCCTATTATAAATGAACATCTATTAACTGGTATTTCTTAATTTTACATTACATTTTAATAAGCCACAGAAACACAATACTTTAATCAAGAGCAGAAATGTACATATAACAAAGTTGATCTTATATTTGCCTAGATGGACCAAGATACATCATCTTTCTATCTTACCCCCTTTTAAATGTAAACAAAGATTTATAAATAATATTTGAGAATTTAGGTTTAGTTCTCTCCAAACTCCTTTCTGCTGGATTTTGGGTGAAATGATTTTTGGATCCATGAACGACGTTTGGAGGGTCTTGTTCCATTAAAGCATATTAGTTTGAAAAAAAATCCATAAGTTCTCATCCTCTGTGGAAACAAAAATAGAACCTCTTTTCCAAAGCAACATATCCTTAGACCGAAATTTTGAAGTCAAGGTATTTTTAAAATATGTTGGTTTAGCTTAGTCACCCTCAGAATCAAATATCTCTCTGTACTCATTTCATTCACAGTCAAGAAATTCAAAGAAAACACAATAATATAGATTATCAAGACTCTGTATATACTCCATCTTTATCTGGTTAATTTTTTACTCTTACATTTTAAACTTTAATACTTATTTTATCATCTTTACTCCTTTAATTTATAACTGCCTGTAGTCTTTGGTATTATAATTGTCTATACCCTTTTTCCCAAGTCTACATATATTTTTCCAACACTGTGACATATTTAGAGGACTTTACATCTGAATTTATCTTTATTGCATGTATATATGCAATTATTTTTTGACCAGAAGTACTTTTAAAAAATGCACAACAGGTATGGCAAGGAGCAACTCTGTCACCCTCCTGATGGCTCCACTCAGTCCAACATTGCAGACGCATGTTCCCTGCCTTTGAGAGCTATTCATATTGCCCAACTCCAGTGGTACAGTGGGTCTATGTCACCGTTAAGTAATTTGTAGAATGCTGCTCACAAACCCCATTTAAAAGTTCAGCCTCCTGAAAGATATAGAGCTATTCATGCAAATACCATGAACCAGGAAACTTTCTTATAGGTTTCACAATTTTTTGATGCTACTGCTGTGTGAGAAAGCATTCTCTTAAAAGAAATGCACCTTTTTTTGCTTCTAGCAGAGATCACCCAAAAAGATGTTGCTACAAAAAAATCTTTGTTTACACCTTTTCTTTTGTGTCTAGAATTCCTTTCCAAGCTCTCCCAGGCCTTATGTGGATGTGTTTGGCCCATGTGTTGGTGCCCATCTTATAAATGGAGGCTGCTGGTTCATTTCCCAGAAGCCCAGACCCAAAATAACCACACAGACATTGTACCAATTATAATACTACTTGACTATTAGCTCAGGCTTTTTGTTAACTAACTCTTATATCTTCAATTAATCCATTTTTTATCAACAGCAGCTATGGCCTACCAGTTAGGTTTCTTCTGGCATCTCTTTACTTTGCCAGCTACATGGCATCTCCCTCATTCCACTTACTTTCTCCTGAATCTCTGCTTTGGATTCCCATCTTACTCTAATCTGCATGGCTGTAGGACAAATCAGTTCCATCAATTAAACCAACAGAAACAAAACACATTCACAACATACAGAGGGGAATCCCACATCAAAAAGGAAAATTGCCAAACACTTTTTATGAGGCTGCAGTCACCCAGACACCAAAACCATACAGACACAACAAAGAAAGAGAATTACAAACCAATCTCCCTCATGAACATGGATGCAATATTCATAAAATACTGTCAAACTAAATCCAAGAACGCATTCTAAAATATCATCCATGATGATCAAATAGGATTCATACCAGAGATTCAGGGATGTTTTATCATATATTCTGTCAATGTGATCCACCATATAAACAAACTGAAAGAAAAAAAATCCCATGATCATCACGTTGGATAATGAGAAAGCCTTCAACAAAATTTATAACCCCTTCATGAAAAAGTTCTTAGAGAAATTAGGCATACAATAAATATATTTAAACACAACAAATGCAATTTGTAGCAAACTGACAGCTACTATCTAACTAAATGGAAAGAAACTCAAAAAAATCCACTAAAATCATTGATAAGATATGGCTGGTTGCTCTATCCATTTCTATTAATATAGTACTTGAAGTGCTAGCTAGAGCAATATGACATGCATATCATATCACAAGAATATTTGCTCAACTATCTTTGCATTAGAATTATTCATAATAGCCAAAAACTTTATAAAAACATAAATGAATGGATGCCCTTGGGAAAGGGATGCAAAAAATTCTCCTAAGTAATTAGGGAGCAGCACAGGTAGGTGAAGGGGAGGGGAAAAGCGATCATGAGTAAATGGGATGTTTGAGTTGAGGAAGGAAAGAAAGGGAGAGCTAGGAAAGAGATATCTTGCTAGATGGAATAACTATGGGGTTTGGAACATATCAGGGGATAAGGGACCTCATGAATCCATAAGGGTGTCTCCAAATAAGACTTTTAATAATAGTGGAAATGATGCTTAAAAACCGGATTTCACCTATAATCAGATTGATGACCACCCTAAGTATCATCATTAAACCTTCATCCAGGAACTGATGGAAGCAAATGTAGAGATCCACAGCAAAACAATGAGTTGTGTTCCCATAGTTCTCTCAAAGACATGAAGGAGACCTTATTTGAGCAAAGGAGTCAATATATAATTTATCTTATAATATATTGTACTGAAATATAACAAATTCACTATTACTTGTTTTAAACAAAACTATACTTCTGTTCACAAGTGATGAGGTAAGAGAATAGTCTACTCTATTGATTAAGAAAGCTATTTCCTTATTAAGTTATATTGATGAAATATTAATGCCATTATAATATAATATCATATGATAATAATTAAGATTGTTTATACAGACCAAATATATAAAAATTACTATAGAAATCAAATAACTCTACTGCATGACAAATTCTCAGTTATAGGCAAATTAACTATGTATCTATCCTGTGTCAATCACACAACAACTTTCAACTAGACTGTATAAGTCTGAGAAAGGTACATCAAACAATTCCAGGTTTCTCACATTACAAGTATCACTGGATATAATTACTTTTAAGTAAACAGGTGAAAAGTTGTCTTAGCTATAATATGCCCAGGAAGTTTAAAGAAAAAAAGTTTTATTTGTGACTTTCAGTTTTAGAGATAGAGTCCCTGAACAATATCTTGGGGATCATGGGAACAGAGATGAATGCAGTCCTGATGCAGTAGCTGAGAAATTACATCCTGATCTACAACCATCAGGCAGAAACTCTAATTCTAAATATTGTGGTGTTCTGAAAACTGCAAATCCCACCCCCAGTGACATAATTCCTCCAATCAGGCCACAACTATAAATCCCTTCTGAACTGCTCTACCAACTGTGAACCAAATATTCAAATATATGAGGCCATGGTTACAATTCTCATTCAAATCACCACAGACTCTGACATGTACAGTGGAGCAAATATCAAAACTTACTGCTATACCAAATGCTCTCAATATGATTTGTTATTGTTCTTTCTACACAAGCAACCTGTGAGAATACGGCTTCAATTTATATGTGTTCTAGATATGTTTCTAGTGCTTTAAATAACGATCAAAAGCAAGTTGGAAGAGGGTTGAAGGAGAAGAGAGAGGCAGAGAGGGGAGCAGAGAAAACTGTAGAGATCAGTAAAAATTAATAAAAAAACAACTTGGAGAAAAATGGTGTTTTTCACTTTACTGATTACAGTTCATCATCTTCAGAAGCCAAGGTAGAAATTCAAAGTAGAAACCTGGAGGCAGTCATGAAAGCAGAAGCAATAGAGGAACACTGGCTATCCCTTGCTTGTTCATCTTGATTTCTTTTGCATACCAGGACCACTGAACAAAACTGCCTACGTAATTTTCCAGCAATCAGTAGCTAAGAAAATGTCCCACAAGTCTAACTACAGTTCAACCTGATAAAAGCATTTTCTAAATTGATTTTCCTTCTAACTAAATTTCTTGCTAGGTTGTATGCTGAGTTGATCCCAAAATTAATATGATACTGTGGATCATCTAAATTCTTATTGTTCTTGTTATCTCCTGACAGTTTCATTTTCTCTATTCTTCTTTTATAGAAGAATAAATTCTCTTTGCTGTAAAGAGATTAGAAAGCCATTGCAGGGAAAAAATTGATGCAATTAAAGATATTTACTGGAGTTATTTGATAAAGATCTCAGCAAAAAGAGGAGACGAATTATACAGGAGAAAATATTAAGCTTTATTTTAGGCTAAATTGTAGGAAATAAACAAGAAACGTTTTGTAAAGGCAACTAGGTGTTTTAAGATACAATTGTAATCTAGCACTTGGGAGGCTGAGCTACAAAGATTGCCATGGATTTAAGGTAAGCATGGTTTATGTAATGAGTTTGCAAGCACCCTAGTTTATAGAGTAAGTCCCTGCCTCCAAATAACTCACAAGCAAAAATGGGAGTTTATATGTGTGTTTGTAAGAGAAAGAGGGAGGCAGGGAGAGAGAGAGATTTTGATGGGTTATCACATGAAATGAAAAGAAACAAGACAAAAAAACAGACTTTATTGTGGATTTTGTTTGTAAAACATACAGTAAGTAAATATAACAAATATTTACAGTATTGAACTTACATTATTTCTGGAAACATAATTTCTTTACAAATTCCTTTTCGCATACTTTCTTCTTTGTTTAGTAAAAAAAAGAAGTAGAATTTTATAAACTTAAATGAAGTATTACATTCACTGCCTCCACAGTTTGGTACTAATAATGTAACATTTATCAGTATATCACATCTGGCGAAATCCAGATATGAGGTTTGATGAAGTATATCAGCACTAAGTCAGTATTGAAGACTTTGTCTGGGTCTTCCCTTCAGTGTACAACTGATGTCTGTGTCTCAGACTTCTATGAACACTTAATAGTCTCAACATCTTTTAATTTAATGTTTTTTGTTTTGGAATTTTGATTAACTCTCAAATAAAATACAAAAGAAAAAGCAAAGTGCATAAAACTTCCTGGTTTTTATTGTTATGCTCCAAAATATTAGCATTTTTCAGCTAGAAGGCTTTGGGACTTTGTATACTAGTTAATTTATTTTCTTTCTGTATTTTTTCTGCACCATGTCTTTGACTATTGCTGCATCATCAGTTTTATATTACAAGGTCATAATTTTATTGTTTTGTTCAAATGCTGAATAATGGATTTATGAGAACCTTCTTTTGCCTGGGTGCAATAATTTCTGATATGTGTCCCCTCATCTGACAATCTCTTTGACTTGGGATATATGGGAAGGTGATGATGTAGCTTTTGCAAGTGAATTATTCAAATTAACTCCGTCTAATTTTATCTCAGATATTTAGGAAGCTACTGTGACTCCTTTCATATTTTTTCATATGTTGTTTGTATTGACATTTTCTATCATTCCAGGCTTATATGACTTAATTATGATGAATCCATTCTGAACTTTTCTGAGGATAGTTCATTTGGTTATCTTTTTTTCTCTTTGATGGTTTCAATGAGAGTCATCTAACAACAAAGCACCAGATTCAATATTAAAAGCTAAGCTCTTCCTGCAAAAATCAAAAAATTTGTTTATTAGTTTGAAAAACTGGATTCAGATATCAAATGTTTGCAACAAATATCAGATGATTGAGGCCACATAACAACTTTTATTATTTGAGTTAGAAGCTGTAAACTATGCATGCCTTTTTTTATTATTATTATTTTTGAGACAGGGTTTCTCTGTAGCTTTTGGTTCCTGTCCTGGAACTAGCTCTTGTAGACCAGACTGGCCTTGAACTCACAGAGATCTGCCTGCATCTGCCTCCCGAGTGCTGGGATAAAAGGCATGTACCACCACCGCCCGGCCTTTTTTTTTTGTATTCGTATGTAAGGTACAAAATGATTATGACATACTCTTGATTTGTTTGATAAATTTTACAAATGATATTGTACCAAGATCACTGTAGTGACACTACTAATAATTGACATTTGCTCTAAATATTATCTGAACAATATATATAAAACATTAAAAATTTAAGATCTACAAATTCAAAATTACATTTGTCAAAAATTGTCAAATAAAGATTATAGAAAATATATCTTATCAAATTCTCTCTACATTTCTAACTACATGTTGAAATTTATGCTTAACATAATATTCCATTTCAAATTCTTTTACTTAGAGAAACTACATTCTTAGAAGCTGAAAAAATAATTTGAATGCAGTAAATTTTTTCTTTGCTGATTTACTTAATGAATAACATCTTGGGCATTTTCTGTAACTCAGACAATGCCTTGACCATGAAGTGACAAAATAAAATAGCATTTTTTCTAGTGAAAAAACAGAAATTAAATAGTTAAGTTAGTTTTTGTGTATGTATGTGTAGTTAAGAAGAAAAAAATTACATGAAACATCTGTAAACTTTTAGTTTTAAGTGTCATGAAAATATAAATGGAAACTATATATTTTAGTAAACTACAGAAGCAAATGACTATTTTTATGATGTTAAATGGTGTTCTTTGAGAGATGAACAAGCATATAAGAATTAGGAAATTTACCCTATGAATTTTGACTATAATGTAATAGTTTTTCTCCATAAAATTATTTCACTGTGTTTTCTTTTTTTTTTGTGGGTACCCATGGCACACAGTGTACCCCAGACTAGCTTGAAAAACACTTAAAGCCTTTTTTTAAACTTAAAGCTTTTCTTCCTCAGTATCCTAAGTTAGGAGATTTTGACAATGAGCTTTTATAACTGTTTTGTATACATTTTTGACTGAAAGATCTGAGGAAAGGATTGCTAATGGTATTTTATGAGTAAACTTCTACAAAAAGGATTCATAATGTTCCAAATATCATGACTAATAGTATTTAAAAAGTGTGCTATAAAAAGATAAAACACTTTTTCTTTCAAACACAGTAAATTCGGAGTCATGGTAGATAACAATTAGAGAGGGTAAAATGAGACTATAATAAAGTATGACATTATTTAACAAGATCATTCAATATCTGCTGTGCTATGATAAGAAGTCTGGGTGATAATGGAAGAGGTCAGTACCTACTTAACAGGACTTTCCAAATGTCTTTTCAGGTACTGAAGAATAATAACATGATCCTTGCCATAGGATATATGTGATAAAAAGTGGGCAAGGCTATTATATTTGAAAGAAGGAAAATATTTGATACTATATAAACAAGTAATAGTGATTATCAGATTCATCAATTTAACATATGTGAAAAATTATATAAATGCTCACTAGTAGATTTTATTAGAGAAACTTAAAAATGAGAACTATGAGATGCACAATTTTAGCTTGGAATAATAGAAGAATGCAGCTATATCCATGTTTCTCATACTGTAAAAGTTCAAGTCCAAATGGATCAAAGACCTCAACATAAAACCAAATGAATCTAGGTTGTTCAGTGGAGGGCACACCTTTAATCCCAGCACTTGGAAGGCAGAGGCAATCACATTTCTGTGATTTTTGAAGTCAGCCTGGTCTACAAATCTAGTCCCAGGACATCTACTTCCAGAAAGAGACACTGACTTGGAAAAAAAAAAGAAAGAAAACCAGAAAGCCAAATATACTTAACCTGATAGTAGAAGTAGGGTTTTTTTTTTGTTTTTTTGTTTTTTGTTTTGCACAGGATATGACTTTCTGTACAGAACACCATTAGCACAGTCACTAATTACTAAAGCGAGTCTCATGAAAAAGAAAAGTTTCTGGACATCATCACTTGAAAAAACCAGCATCCTAGGGAATAGGAAAATATTTTTACAAACTTCACATTCAATATTTAACTTACGTCCAAAATACATAAAGAACACAAGAAAACGCATATCAAAAAGCAAACACATAATCCAGTTACAAAATGGGTACAGTTCTAAGCAGATAAATCTCAATATAGAAAACTGAAATGCCTGAAAAACACTTAAAGAAATTTTTAACAGCCTTAGCCATTGGTGAAATGAAAATCAAAATGACTGAGCTTCCATCTTATATATATCAGAATGGCTAAGGTCAGTAGCATAAGTAACAGCTCATTGTGGTCTGGTTGTGGAACAAAGGGAACACTCTTCAATTGCTGGTAAAAGTACAAACTTTTTCGGTTATTATAGAAATAAATATATGATAGTTCATCAAAAAATTGAAACTTGATCTATGTCAAAACATACTTGAGCATATATCCAAAAGACATGATATTCTACCACAAGAACATATTATCAACTATGTTTATAGTAGCTTTATTCATAAAAGTCAGAAGCTAGAAACAAATGAGATGTTCCTCAACTTAAGAAAGGATAATGTAAATGTGGCACATTTACACAATGGACTATTACTCAGCTGTAATCATCTTGAAAGAGGCAACCCAGAACCAGAAAGACAAATATGTCCCGTATTCACTTATTCATGGGTATTAACTGCTGAGTAAATGATTACCAAGCTACAGATTGCAGACTCAGGGGGATTAAAGAGGAGACTAGAAAGAGAAAGTATAAATCTGTTGAGGGAGGGAAACAGAATGGATTTTATGGATCGACTGAGGGATGGCGGTAACAGTACCAGGGATGAAGGAATCAGGTTATGGATGAGGATGGGTGGGAGGGAAAGAGTAAAGAGAGAGTTGTCTGAAAATGGGGGGAATTTTGTTGAAATTGGGGGTGCCGGGGTTGCGTCCCCAACACCCCTGCCACCTGGCTAGCTTATGCCCGAAATAACAACACACAAACTGTATTCATTTAAACACTGCTTGGCCCACTAGCTCTAGCCTCTTACAGGGTAACTCTCGCCCCTGGTCTAACCCATTTCTAATATTCTGTGTTAGCACCCCAAGGTGTGCTTACCGGGGAGATTCTAGCCTACGTCCATCTTGGGTCGGAGCTTCATCGCGAGTGTGCCGCAGAGAGCTGAGCTATCCCATCCACCCACGAGAGGGGAGCCTGGCGTCTCTGAGCGAAGCTGCATGATTTCTGAGCTCACTTCCTCTTCCTGTCAGCATTTTGTTCTGTTTACTCCTCCCACCTATGTTTTAACCTATTAGGGCCGGCCAAGCAGTTTATTTTAATCAATGAAATCAACAGATTCATATATGACACTCCCATATCACTTCCCCTTTTTCTGTTTAAACAAAAAGGAAAGCTTTAACTTTAACATAGCAAAATTACATAAAACAGTTATCAAGTAAAAATTACAATAATCTTTATCATAACTAAGGAAAAGTATAGCTATAACTAACTAGTCTTAACTCCATCAAAGACTCCAGAAAGATACAATATTACCTAAGCAAACAAGAAATAAGCAATGTTCAAACTCTAGAAATGACAGAGATATCTTGCTGCTTGTACAGTCACCCAAAGTTCCTCTGTACCATTGGGGCATCCATCTTTGGCCTACGGGCCCATAGTTTCCAGCAGACATTTCCACAAAGCAGGAAATTTCAAAGGCAGTCACTATCTGCTTGTGCTGAAGAATGTCTTGCAAACTCTTTCATGAATCAGGAACCCCAAAAGATCATCTCACCTTTAGGCAAGTTCAGTAGTCCTCTCTCTGTGGGTTCTCTGTGTCCACTTTATGCAATAGTCCAGGCAAGAGCAGTTTCTTGCCCAAATGGCTATCAAACTCCATAAGGATCCTCTTCGATGTCCATCTTCTTCTTGAAGTAGATTGGTGCTGCCAGGAGCAGAGTGTCTCATTGTTATGAAAAGTCCCAAGTTATTAAAACATTAAATGTCCTATTTTGTAGTCTTTGAAAGATATGAAGAATACCTATCTAACTAAAATATATCTCTATATATCTAGAAAATCTAACTAACATAACTACAAGCTTGACCATTATCGATGATTATTCATTAACAACCTATATACATTACATTTTTAAATGAACTACAGAATCACAATACCTTAATCAAGATCAGAAATACAGATACATATGACAAAATTGACCTTAAATTTAAATCACTAAAGCAAAATCCATATCAATGTAAATTATTCATACCTATATCATATCCTCCTTTAAATGTAAAAGAACATTTATAAACCATATTTGGGAACATGGGTGCAGTTTTTTCTCTCCAAACTGCTTCCTGCTGAATGGGGGCATCGTTAATTGGGTCTTTCATGGTATAACCTGTGTGCTAGTTTCATCTCAGTTGGCAGTTGAGCGAAGCAATTTTCTGAAGATGTTCACAGCAACCCTTCAGGAGGGCATGGTCCATCATACCATATCGGAATAGAAGAAATGAACAGGGTCTCATCCTCTGTGGAAAAAAAAAAAAAGAAACTCCTTTCCAAAGTATCATGTCCTTAGATCCAAATTTCAAAGTCAAGGTATTTTCACAATATCTATATTGGGTCAGTTCAGCAGCATTTATAAACAAATATCTTTTAGCAGCTGTTGCTCCTTCCTCAGCATTCAAATGATTCAAACAGAGCATAATAGCATACAGTATCAAAATTCTCTGTTTATTTTCCATCTTTGTACGGCTTTTTTTTAACTCTATTTCATTTATTTTTACTTATTTTACATTCTCTGTATCTTTGTCCTGGAATAACTCTGTAAACCAGGCTGTTCTTGAACTCTCAGAGATCCTCCTGTCTCTGCCTCCCAGGCATTGGGATTAAAGGTGTATGCTACTACACCTTGGACTCACAGAGATCTGTTTGTTTCTGCCTTCTAGGCACTGGGATTAAAGGCGTGTGCTACCACACTTTGAAGTCACAGAGGTCAATCTCCCTCTGCATCCCAAGTGTTGGGATTAAAGGCGTGTACTACCACAACCAACTTCTTTTTTTCTTTTATTTTTTTTTACTCTTAAGAACTTACTTTGAGCTTGAGTATATTTTTAACACACTGTAAACCATTTAAAATTTTTCTGGCTAGCTTATGCCCAAAATAACAACACACAAACTGTATTCATTTAAACACTGCTTGGCCCACTACTCTAGCCTCTTACAGGGTAACTCTCGCCCCTGGTCTAACCCATTTCTAATATTCTGTGTTAGCACCCCAAGGTGCGCTTACCGGGGAGATTCTAGCCTACGTCCATCTTGGGTCGGAGCTTCATCGCGAGTGTGCCGCAGAGAGCTGAGCTATCCCATCCACCCATGAGAGGGGAGCCTGGCGTCTCTGAGCGAAGCTGCATGATTTCTGAGCTCACTTCCTCTTCCTGTCAGCATTTTGTTCTGTTTACTCCTCCCACCTATGTTTTAACCTATTAGGGCCGGCCAAGCAGTTTCCTTATTTTAACCAATGAAATCAACATATTCATATATGACACTCCCATATCAGAATTTGATGAAGATAGGGAAAAATCCTGAATGAAGACTCCAAATAATGGGGGATACAGATTCAGAACTGACCATATCTTAAACCCAGGCAAGGTACCAGCAGCAACTCTGGTTTATACTTGGTTGAGTTTTTTTTTTTTTGGGGGGGGCATTCCATAGAGGTCCATAACAAGATGGCTAATGCTAGGATAGAAGTTTGTTCTTTGAAAACTGACAGTGGGATCCTCTCCTGAAGACACAATCTACACAGCTTCTTTTTTTTTAAGCATATGGAATTTTTTCTTTTATTTATTTATTTATTTATTTATTTATTTATTTATTAAAGATTTCTGACTCTTCCCCACCACCACCTCCCATTTCTCTCTCCCTTCCCCAATCAAATCCCCCTCCCTCGTTAGCCCAAAGAGCAATCAAGTTTCCCTGCCCTGTGGGAAGTCCAAGGACTACTCACCTCCATCCAGGTCTAGTAAGGTGAGCATCCAAACTGCCTAGGCCCCCACAAAGCCAGTTCGTGCTTCTTGAAAGTAGAAAGATTAAACCTCTGCCTGCATGGTGACTGCACTTCTCAATTTTAATCTCTTTGGTGAGGAAATGTACTCTGCATCCTATGGAAAGATGAAACAAGAGAACATGCCAGCCACAAAAACTTTTATAATCTGTCTATCCTGAAGGATGTACTGGGGATATAGTTGCATGTTACTTCTGGCAGTAGCCAAAAACATATCTGGTTTAACTTGAGACCCACACCTTGAGGGAAAGCTGGTGTTCTAAATGGTGTGAATGGGCAAGAACTTGAGATTGGACAATCCAATGACCTAGGCAAGGAACAAATATGACTGGTCAAAAATAAATCAATGAAATGATTCCTAATGACAGTTTGATATATTTATTGCCTTCTCTGGTTGTCTTTAGAGAGGCTTCTTATGACAACAGATTGGAGCAGATACAAAGATCAACAGCCAGACATTATTCAGAGAGAGAGTTTATACTGGATTTTCCCACTGGGTCCCTCCATTTAGAGTAAGGGGAAACTTGAGGAAAAGGGGCGTAAAAAGTATAGGAGTAAGAGTGAGCAGATGTAGGGAGGAGCCCCACCCATCTAGTGGGTGGGCTCGACTGGGGCGGGGTTAGATGGTTAAATCAGGCTCACTCTCTGCTGCCTCTCTCCTGTGCTGCGCGGGAACCGTGGTTGCATGAGTTACATATTAAAGCTGTATAACCTTATAATAACTTGTCTGTCTTAAATTAAATCCGCCTTCAAGCAGAAGATACCAGGAGAAAAAGGCACAAAGAATCAACTAAGCTGATGACTCATGGAGACTGAAGAAACCAACAAAAAGCCTACAGGCCTCTATACTAGATCCTTTGTGTATATGCTATGGCTGTTTGTTAATTGGCGATTTCCTGGGAGACCTAATTGTGGGAAAACATGTCCTTGGTGTTTCTGTCTGTACTTGTGACTCTTTTCCTCCTGCTGGATTGCCTTGTCTAGCTTTGGTTTGAGGGATTTTGCTTGGCTTATTGTATTTTGCTTTTGTGGTTGGTTCTTGTCTCTTGGAGGCAAGCTCTCTTCTAAAGGGATATGAAGGGGGAGTGTACATGGTAGAAGGAGAATCATGGATGGGGTTGCTATGAGGAGTGGATTGAGGAGAAACTCTGCATGAGAATGTTTTATATGAGAGAAGAATCTATTTTCAATAAAATAGTGATAATAAAAGAAATTGAGAACTGATATTGCTATTTTGGTATACAGTAAAAATCACCCAGCATTCTGCAATGATGTATTTATGCTGAATGTGAAATTTTTCCTTAGAGGGATATTAACTCTTGTCTTTTCTTTATTTTTTGAGGCGTATGAAACTCTCATAACTGTTCTTCAGCAGATAGCAAGATATATCTGCATTGCCATTTCAATGTGGTTTATAGTCATTAATTCACTGCCTTCTGGTCCAAACTTGAATTTATAAAAGATAAAACTTTCAACATTATCTTCCACAATATAAGCTACTGATCAATATAAGCTACTGATAAAATTTCTAATTTTACCATGTAATTCAAGATAAATAAACTAATTAAATTATCTTGTAGTTACTTAGTGAAGGTAACAGACAGATGATCTATGATAAAACTTCATCAAAGCCTCATAATTGTTGCGTGATATTTTATTCTTTTAACCTTTTGTGGGGGGCATTACCCAGCCCTTAAATAAATCACTTGCAGGGGCTTATTCTTAGTTATGAATGCCTTGCCTTAGCTTGACTTTTTTCTTGCCAAATTTCTTTAACTTAAATTATCCTGACTACATTTGTCTTCTGGGATTTTATCTTTCTCTTTTCTAAATACCTCTTTTTCCTTTTTACTCCATTATTGTCTGGGTGACTGAGTGGCCAGCCTATGATTTTGTCCTTCCCTTGTTATTTTGATCCTCTTTTTCTTCATTTCTCTTTATGATTATACACTTTTTCTGTCCACTCCACCTATTCTTGCTTCTGTCTTGCTATTGAAATTTCATCTCTTTATTAGGACTATCAGGTGTTTTAGACTGGCACAGTAGCTCTGCTTCACAGGGTTAAAAATGCAGCAGAAACAAAAGTAACAACCTTAAATAATAGTCTACAACATTTCCCCCTCTTGTCTAAACAAATAAATGAAAGTTTTTAACTTTAATATAATAAGACTGTAAACAATAAGGACAATTATCAAGTAAAGATTATATTTGCCATATAAAAATTTTGACTTAATTTGTGTCTGGCAAATTTAAAGATAACACACCACTATTTATTCTATCTTATTAAATATAAAGTTTTATACCTAATTTACTTTCTATCATAACTAAGGAAATCTGCCACTATAATTATATAGTCTTCCAAATACATCAAATGCTCCAGAAGGAAAATATCATTTGAGTAAACAGAAGTGCATTTGCAAACAACTTTCAAACACTCTAAATTTGACAGAGATGTCTGACTGCCTGGACAATCACCCAAAGTTACTTTTCAATGTTGGAGCTTCCATCTTCAGCCTATAGGCCCATACTATCTTGTGGGATTTTCAATAATGCTGGAAATTTGAAAGACTGTCCTGCCTACATTTGGCATTTGTTAGTCACTTTCCTCTGTGTCCCGCAGAATTTATGACAGTTTCTTCTGCATTACATGAATTTTGAAGGACTGTACTCTTTGACTTGGTGAAGTTCACTACTCTTTGTCCTGGGCTGCTCTACAGTATGTCTGGCAAATTCTACTGTAAAGCATGAATTTTGAAATACTGTGATGCTTTGTTCTGGCAAAACTCATCAGTCACTTTTATTGATATCTGGCAAATATATGACGGTTACTTCTATAAAGCAGGAATTCTGAAGAACTCACCTGTCTTGTTTTGGCAAAGTTCAACAGTCTTTTTTTCCTGTGTGGCCTGCATGTCCAGCATGCACAGCACATTGTCAACAGTCTAAATCAAGAGAAGTTTCTTTGCCCAGTGTTCAACTTTGCCACAGTAAAACCAAACACCATAGGAGATTTTTTAATGTCTGCCATCATTAAAATAAATTGGTGCAGCCAGGAGCAAATGTTTCTCATTGCCGTAAAAAATCTTTAAATTAACAAAATATTTTAAATGCCATATTCCATAGGTATTTGAAGAAGCTGAAGACAATCTCTCTAATATATATATATATATATATATATATATATATATATATGTGTGTGTGTGTGTGTGTGTGTGTGTGTGTGTGTGTATGTGTGTATATGTATATATATATATGTATGTATCCTAGAAAATGTACATTACATATTTTAAAATTTGATTAGTATAGATGACTAATTTCTTACCTGTGTTTCTTGATTATCCTAATCATAATAATAGTTTTCAAAAGCTAGAATTTTCCCTTACAATTTTAAATGAATTACATAGCGACAATACTTTAAACAAAAAATATATACAATATGTTGTAACAGAAATAAACTTAAATTGGTATCAATATATAAAATCCTTTAAAAACGATTGGAAACACCTATATAGACTGTAACAAAATAACCTTAAATATGTGACAATATAAAAAAGTCATTTAAACAAGAGTAAAAATGAATATAAAGTGTAACAAATTGACTTTGATTTTTTCCCCATACACCACAATCTATGCCAATGCAAAAAATCTGAGATTAATAATTGTCTTTTTATCATATTGTCCTACATTCCCCTAAATACACCAAACATTTTTGAATGAATCTTTTATAAAACAAGAACCCCCAAAACTGTCTTACCTTCTTTAGGCCACTTCAGTAGTCAATTTTTTTGTGGGTCCTCCAAGTCTGGTCAAACAGTTCAGGCAAGAGCAGTTTCTTGCCCAGATGGCTATCCATGAAGATACTTTTTGAGTTCCATCATCATCTTAACCTAGATTTGTGCTGTCAGAATCAGATGTGTCTCATGTCATGAAAAGCCCTAAGTTGTTAATACATTTTAAATTCTGTAGCTTTTGAAAAATTTGAAGAATATCTACCGTCTGAATATCATCTCCATACATCTATAAAACATAACAAACATGACTAAAAGCTTTATTATTACAGATGACTCATTATTACCCTATATTTCTTAATTATATATTACATTTTTAAATTAGTTGCGCAAAAAATACCTCAATCAAGAGCAGAAATATACATAAAACAAAATTGGCCTAAAATTTGTATCAATAGACCAAGATCCATACCAATGGAAGTTTATAATTTCATTTTAATCTTTTATGTATAAAATATAGTTTGTGATGTCCAATAACTTTTTGGAGTGGTGCTTTTCCTGGAGTGTAGCTGTCCAAATAGCTGTTACAACATTATACAAAATTGATTATCTCTCTCCCATCATCTTTCAAATACCAAAGCTTTCTCAGATAGTTATAAGATTCCATACCTACCTCCTATACTTGAAATTTTTTTCTGGTTTGATATTGCAAGGAGAGCCAGGCTGTTTGTTCATCCAAGCATCCTAGTTAACTTAACCCTGAAATAACCACACAGAAAACTTTATTAATTAAATCACTGCTTGGCCCATTATCTCTAACTTCTTATTGGCTAACTCTTACATATTAGTTCAACCCATTTCTATTAATCTGAATATCGCTATGAGGTAGTGACCTACCAGCAAAGTCTCAACATGTCTATCTCTGGTGGCAGGTCCATGGCATCTCTCTGACTCTGCTTTCTTCCTCTCAGCATTAAGTTCAGTCTTCACCTAACAAAGTTCTGCCCTATCAATTAAGCCAAGGCACTTTATTTATTAACAAATGAAGGCAGCACATGGACAGAAGGACATCCTACAACAGTTTGAGTTTTTAAAAATTCTGTGCATATTTTCACCACCTCTATGCATTAATTTCAACTGTCTTGTTGTATCCAGAAGACTCTGTTTCTCTGAAAATATCCAAAATCTCTGGCTCTTAGGGTCTTTTTATTACTTCTCTGAAGATCTCTGAACCTGGGAAAGAGCATGTGATGCATGTATCCCTTTTAGAGCTGAATAATATAAATTTCCTGCACATTTTTTGTTGACTCCACTGTAAAATTTTCAGTATTCTAGAACTTGACAAACAGACCCATTTCTTTTGATTTTACATTACTTAAGTCATAGATAGAGTGGAGAGATTGAGCTGATATACATATAGTAGCTTCATTCTACTGTCTACATTTTATGGGAGTCATACTAGAGATGCAGATAATCCTATAGAAGAGAAGAATAATCATCAATCTCACTCACCTGTGATCCAAGTAAACAAGAGAAATGGTGTGACATATACCCACTGATACAACATTGCATGAATTTTAGAGAGTAACAAATACTAAAATTATATTCCATGAGATAGATTTTATCCCTGGTACAGATAATGTAGCCAAGACCCTATATATTTAAAGACACAATGATAAGGGAGAACATATTATTATTATTTAAAAGCTATGTACAGCAAGCCAACAGCTAAAATTAAAATAAACTGAGAAAAACTCAAGCCATCCCACTAAAATCAGGAACATGACAAGGTTGTCCACTCTCGCCATACCTCTTCAATATAGTGCTTAAAGTTCTAGCAATAGCAATAAGACAACATGATGGAATCAAGGGGATTCATATTGGAAAGGAAGAAGTTAAGCTTTCGTTATTTGAAGATGATATGATAGTATACATAAGCGACCCCAAAAACTTCACCAAAGAACTCTTACAGCTGATAAACTCCTGTAGTAATGTGGCAAGATACAAGATCAATTCCAAAAAATCAGTTGCCTTCCTATACACTAAGGATAAGGAAGCAGAGAGGGAAATCAGAGAAGCATCACCTTTCACGATAGCCACAAACAGCATAAAATATCTTGGGGTAACTCTGACCAAGGAAGTGAAAAATCTATTTGAAAAGAACTTTAAGTCTTTGAAGAAAGAAATTGAAGAGGACACCAGAAAATGGAAGGATCTCCCTTGGTCTTGGATTGGGAGGATCAACACAGTAAAAATGGCAATTCTACCAAAAGCAATCTATAGATTCAATGCAATCCCCATCAAAATCCCATCAAAATTCTTCACAGACCTGGAGAAGACAATAATCAATTTTATATGGAAAATCAAAAAAACCCAGGATAGCCAAAACAATCTTATACAATAAAGGAATGTCTGGAGACATTACCATCCCTGACTTCAAACTCTATTACAGAGCTAGAGTATTGAAAACAGCTTGGTATTGGCATAAAAAGAGAAGTCGACCAATGGAATCGAATATAAGACCTGGATTTTAACCCACAAACCTATGAACACATGATTATTGATAAAGGAGCTAAAAGTATACAATGAAAAAAAGAGAGCATCTTCAACAAATGGTGATGGCATAACTGGATGTCAATCTGTAGAAGAATGAAAATAGATCCATATCCATCACCATGCACAAAACTCAAGTCCAAATGGATTAAAGACCTCAATATCAATCTGAACACACTGAACCTGATAGAAGAGAAAGTGGGAAGTACTCTACAACACATGGGCACAGGAGACCACTTCCTATATAAATCCCCAGCAGCACAGACATTAAGGACAACATTGAATAAATGGGACCTCCTGAAACTCCCACTGACTGGGAGAAGATCTTCACCAACCCCACAAGAGACAAAGGTCTGATCTCCAAAATATATAAAGAACTTAAGAAACTAGACTGTAAAATGCTAATCAACCCAATTATAAAATGGGGCATGGAGCTGAACAGAGAATTCTCAACAAAAGAAGTTCAAATGGCCAAAAGACACTTAAGGTCATGCTCAACTTCCTTAGCATTAGGGAAATGCAAATCAAGACAACTTTAAACAAGGACTTCTTGAAGTTTGCAGGCAAATGGATGGAAATTGAAAACACTATCCTGAGTGAGGTAAGCCAGACCCAAAAAGAGGAACATGGGATGTACTCACTCATATTTGGTTTCTAGCCTTAAATAAAGGACACTGAGCCTATAATTCAGGTTCTTCGAGAAGCCAAATAAGAAGGAGAACCCAAAGAAAAACATATAGGCATCCTCCTGAATATTAACCTTCATCAGGCGATGAAAGGAGACAGAGACAGAGACCCATATTGGAGCACCAGACTGAAATCTCAGGGTCCAAGTCAGGAGCGGAAGGAGAGAGAGCACAAGCAGGGATCTCAGGACCGCGAAGGGTGCACCCACACACTGAGACAGTGGGGATGTTCTGTCGGGAACTCACCAAGGCCAGCTGGCCTGGGTCTGAAAAAGCCTGGGTTAAAACCGGTCTCGCTGGACATAGCGGACAATGAGGACTACTGAGACCTCAAGAACAATGGCAATGGGTTTTTGATCCTACTGCACATATTGGCTTTGTGGGAGCCGAGGCAGTTTGGATGCTCACCTTACTAGACCTGGATAGAGGTGGGTGGTCCTTGGACTTCCCACAGGGCAGGGAACCCTGATTGCTCTTTGGGCGGACGAGGAAGGGGGATTTGATTGGGGGAGGGGGAGGGAAGGGGAGGCGGCAGTGGGGAAGAGACAGAAATCTTTAATAAATAAATAAAAACAAGTTAGGAGTAAGGATGCGTTTAAAATCTCATCAAATAATGTGCAGAAATTTAAAAATATTTGAGTGGTCTGGTCTACTATTGAATTTTAATATCTCATGTTCATGTTTCTTTCAACCATGTGAAAGATTGGTTTCATTTGGTCAAGAGAAGATACAGGTCAGACCTATCTACACCAGAGATTTAAGTTGAAACTGAAATAGTTTCCATGCTTTCCTTTAATTACTAAAGAAATTTCCACCTGGAAACCATCCCACCAGCTGCCAATTCTGAGAACTTTGTATTTGCTTTTTCATTTAGCTTCATATAAGTTACAATATTACCATAAAATTATGTACAAAGAAACTCGGCTTTCAAATATTAAATAACTTGATTATGATCACAGTATAAGACACTATAAAACTAATCTTAATTCTAAGTTTTCTGTCTCCAAATCGAACACATTCATTTTCATATACATAGAGTAACATTTTGTATGTCCTTGGTCCCTTCTTGCTTAGTAAGTAACAATATACTCTGCAGTTCAGATAGTCAGTGATTAGTTTCTCCTAAAAATTCTCATTCTCCGGTGTACCCTTTTGTTTTTCACTCCTTTGCACTGTCATTTTATCTCTTGATCTTGGCACTTTAGATCATGATTTTCTCTTAGATACTCTTCTTGTTTTCTCTGCACAAATTAGTACTTAATTGATCACTGTTACAGCATTTGGTTCATGTAGAAGTAAAATTATTGCTTCTGTACAAAGACTATTATCTAATTGTGGCTTACTTAAATTTTGTTAGAGCTCCACAAAGTAGAGAGAATTCTAAGTAGCTCAACCTGGTTCCTCCAAATATCTGTTAGAACATCTTGAAGCTCTGTTTTCTTTACTTCTAGTACTATATAATTGTCATTCTCCTTGTATTTAGAATTCATATTAATTTGTAAAAACAGTTATAAAAACTTGGGAAATTCATATCCTCAGTCATCTGCTGAAGAGATTTCTTTGAAGATTTGATCTATTTAGCCCCTGACATAAGTGTTTTTTGTAAACTCTTTTTATATTCAAGAGAACTCAAATAAATGACATTTTCCAATTATAATTTTTGATATTCATTTCTTTCCTGATGATGTTTTTGCTTGGCTGTTGGTTAAATTAACATTTGTAGGGGTAGCCCCAGCCAATCACTTTGCTTGTAGGGTGGGGTCCCCTGAGGATATTTTTTACTAATAAATATTGCGAGTGTGCTCCCCCCCTTCCGTTCTGCTTTTCTGTTCTCCACGGGAACTTCGGTTCTGTAAGTCTTTTCCTAATTAAATGTACATATTTTATTATAATTTCTGTCTGCTGTTCATTTACGCTGATACATTTTGGCGCCCAATGTGGGCCCCGAACCCACAACCCTGAGAGGTACTTTCAAAAAAAAAAAAAGCAGGGGGCGGGATTAACTGGTTTGATGGGATGATTGGTATTTGTGAATTACTGTTTTTAGAAAATTGTATTGGTACTGTTTCTTGTATATTGATATACTGAATATTAAATGTGTGTGCTCCTACCTCTATTTTTTTGTATAAGAGTATGCTTATAACTTTGTCTATATTGTATTGATACATTTACCATATTACCATGTACATTTCTATCTCTGATATTATTTATATAATAACGTTGTTTACATTTGATATGTAATGACATTGTTTACAGTTGGAGATCATTGTCTTCATATATTGCACAGTTGTTTATTCTCTTAGTCTTCAAGTTAGATAGGTATTGAGAATTATATGTTTGTCATATTTATTTTTAGGATAATCAGGTTTTTTAGATACATAAAGATTATCTTTAGTATAGATAATATAATCTTCAGCCTCTTTGAAGAGCTGTAGAAAATGGCCTTTAATCTAACCTAGAATTCCATGCCAATGAGACACAATCACTCCTGGCAACACCACTCTACTCCTGAGAGAACGTCGAGCACCATAGACACTCCACTGGGAGCTTGTCTTCTTGGCAGAACTGGCCTTTGGGTTAAGAAAAGCCCATACCTCAACTACTGACAAAGATACAGAATATCCATAAATGGATAAAAACAGGATTGTCTTATCTTGCCAAGACAGGGTAGGATAGTTCTAAGAAAGTTCCTTGCCTTTAATAATGGTATCCCCCCTTCCCTTCTGCTTTCCTGTTCTCCGTGGGAACTTTGGTTCTGTAAGTCTTTTCCTAATTAAAGCTAAATATTTTATTATAATTTCTGTCTGCCATTCATTTACGCAGATACAAACATCTTTTTTTTAATTAATTAATTTATTTATTAAATATTTCTGTTTCTTCTCCACCGCCGCCTCCCATTTCCCTCCCACTCCCCCAACCAAGTCCCCCTCCCTCGTCAGCCCAAAGAGCAATCAGGGTTCCCTGCCCTGTGGGAAGTCCAAGGACCTCCCACCTCCATCCAGGTCTAGTAAGGTGAGCATCCAAACTGTCTAGGCTCCCACAAAACCAGTATGTGCAGTAGGATCAAAACCAAAAAAAAAAAAAAAAAAAAACATTGCCATTGTTCTTGAGTTCTCAGTAGTCCTCCTTGTCTGCTATGTTCAGAGAGACCGGTTTTATCCAGGGCTTTTTTTTTTTTTTTCAGACCAGGCCAGCATAGCAGCATTGTTTGTAATAGCCAGAACCTCGATACAAACATTCTTATCAAAAATGTTGATTAAAGGAAGCCAAGACTGTGACTTACAGTAGAACATAACTGTGAGAGTAGAATACTAATCAGCTGTATTTATTAATATTAATAAAATATTCATGTTCATAAAATATACATATATCTATATAGAATAAACAAATGAATCTATATATCTATTTATATTGCATATGGACAAGTATATGAACACATGGGTTTGTGTGCCTCTGTATGTGCACCTGGACAATGTTGATAAAGGTGCCATATCTGTAGCTTTTAATTTTTCAGTTGTTTGTTTATTTTATATTTGTAGTTTGTTGGATGTCATGACAAATTTGTCACCTCCCTAAGAGTTATCCAGTTAATATTTTAGCATTACTTGTGATTAAGGTTTAGGTAAAAATGAAGGTTCACACATTGGTTTTAGGCTTCACTAATTGATAAACATGCTGTAATTTTAGGCATCATCCCCTACATTGTATCAACTTTTAGACACATATACACACAGAGCAAGAAAGAGAGAGAGACCCTTTTGCTAATCTTGATATTCTAAAACTATGCAAATACTGAAGATTATTTGACATATAGTGCAATACTTTCAGCGATGTAATCATTAAGTTGATGTGATTCTTTACCAATAAAGTAATTACTTATTTTAGTCTTCTTAGAACTAAAGTAAATAAATATTAGGGTGTGATGTATTAATTAATTGAATCTATGTAAAATAATTAAATTGCATGCTAGACAGACCCACATCCCAGACCTGACAGATAAGAAACAAATATTTGTGTCTTAGTTCAATAACCTGGAAATCTGATGTCAGGATGGTGGAAGGTCTGGGACCTGGCTTGCGGTTGATGTTTCTACTGTGTCTTCACATGGAAAAGAAAGCTCTGATGTTTGTTTCACTTCTTATGATGGTGCCAGACCCATCTATATGGCTGGAGGTTTATTATCCCCTCTAAGCCTGATTGTCTTTCAAAGTCTGATGTCCAAGTAAGGTCACAATGTGATTTGGTCTTCAGCTTTGGATTTGGCTGTATACTTAATTTAATCTAGCACACATATGTTTATAATCTTTTTGGGTGATGCCATTTATGTTCATTATGAGGATTTTGCTTCAGAATAAACAAGAATAAAATGCACAAAAAATATATGATGGTTTGTCCAGAATGCCATTTTGCAATGTCTATTTTCAGTAAAGTATGAAAATAGGAAAGTGACATTTTGAATCTAATGCATCCTTTTGTTAAAGATGAGTTATATCACTTTTCATAACATATTTTCTTGGAAAATCAATAAATAATTTTATCTTTGCATTTTCAGAGAATATCTTTTGGGGGGTAGGTTGATTAGACTTATTCATATGTGATTCATATTGCATTTCCTTAATGTCAATGATACTTGACATGCTAAATTACAAAACATTCAATGGAAGTGTATCTTGACATTTACAAATGATGACATTAATAGAAAATAAAATAAATAACTTTGATATTGTTTTCTCATATATCATAAATATTAATAGAGACTCTCTACCAATATAAAACTGAGAAATACAGAAATTTAGATGTTTCAAAGCCTAAAACAATATAGTATTCTTAACCCTCTGTATTATTTATATAATATACATTTATAATAACACAAAATTGTATCTATAAAAGCACCCATCACACATGGACATATTATGGTGGACTTCATAACCTGGTTGTGTTTTCATCATAGAAAAATAAATCAACATATTTAATATGAGGAAAGAACTATAGACAAGAAACTCAGTGTAAAATACTGAAGAGTACATGCTATTCCTATTTTCCTTTCCTTAAAGAACATGGTTATCAATATGAAAAGTTAACTCTTTGGTGTATCCAGTATTGGAAAATATTCCCTTTAAGCAGAGCTATATTCATACTTTTCTTCCCTCTGTGTATATGTATTCTACTATATTTTTGTTGTTAAACACTGTAATTCTTAATGTGAATCATGATTTTTTATAAACTTAGCTTAAGATTTCTTGACTTATTTTATCAAGTTCAGGCACCCTTAATTTTCTTTAAATTTGAGTCCTTAATTATGAAGCTGCTCATCTCATAGTACTTAAAAAGTACTTTTTGCAGTTAGTCTTCATGTAAGAAAACTTGAAAAGACCTCTTAGAAACATGAATAAGAAACATTTTACATTATTTTTTTTGAAATATTTCTGCTGTGAAGTGGAAAATGAATAATCACTTATCCAAAACTCAAAATTCTTTTTAATACATGTTATAGATTTCTTGTCCTCAGTCTAATAATTGTACCCGAGTAAGCTTTCATTTTATTCAATTTGATAAATAATACCAGGTATAATTTTTTCTAAAACAAATTTGTGATTAGTGCCTGTATAGGAAGGGTATTTACATTTTATTTTTCAGTAAGAATTTAGTAAATGGAACTGTAGCTTGCCAGTATGAATCGGTCCTGTGAATTTGGAGACGTTAATATGACAACATTTAATTCACAAAAACAGAACACAATGTGGGTTTTAAAAGGCTGATTTCTGAAAGAGTTCTGAATAGCCCTAATGTTCCCAAGCTGTAATTTAGGTCATAAAAATGACATTTGAAACAAAATTGCCTTTATTCTCTGTGATCTTAGCCTTGGGATATGAATCTGTCTTCAAGGAGCCTTTCAACATAAGGGTAGTGTTTATCACAAAGTAGAAAATAAAATTCTCATAAAATAAAATGACATTTTGCTCATAAACATTTCCTAAGGTTGTCCTTCTCCATTATTGTAAAATGTAAATATACATCTCATACATTATTTCCAGAGAAAACATTGAACATTCTGTATCTCTGTAGGAGGAATAATCAAGAAATACTGATGATAGATAGAGTGATAAATGGCTTATTTTAGGCAGAAGAAAAAGAAGCCATGAAGTACAGTGTACTTGCTTTTATGCCTCAAATTCTTGATGTATGTTTAGTTTCACCCTGAGAGTTATATTCTCTGCTCTGACATCATTCCACATTTTCCTGGAAGTTTTCATAGTTAATGCCACATGTTTGATAATAATGAAAATAAAAACTGGTAATAAAGTCTTAAAGTCCAAATATGTCAAATAAAACTTGTGACAAGAACACAAACAGAAATACAGTTTATTATTAATTGTGGTTTCTTATCCATGTATATCTCCTGCACATTAGATAAATTAAAAACAGAAGTTATAGAACTGTTTTTAATTAGATTTTTGTTAATTGTCAATTACTCAGATTGCTTAACTTCCATCAAATTAGTAAGCATATTTTTGAAATAATAGTTTTTGACAGTATTTAAGTAAAAATTTCAGTTTTAGGTAACATTCTGTATGTAACATGATGATTAAAATTTTATAGGTATTTTGAAAAATTTCTATATCCCTGGGAAAATATTATTCCTCAAATAGTAAATGAATGGGAATAGGCAGTAAGATCTAATTTCTATTTGTATGTTGCTGAAAAGAAGTAGATGGAATATCTCTTATAATGTCCATGTTTTAGTTAATAAATGATTATTAGGCTTAAACAGAATAGGCAGCTGGCTGGAAATGAATATGCACAATGCCACATCTTTATGACTGTAAGATAATTTTATTTTAATATTCCAGATTTTCTATGATTATTTTCCTGGAAGTATCTTAAAATTAAATTAAATTTCAGATTTTGGTAGACAAATAAAAAGTCTTCTATCATAATAAATGATATTTTTAAAATTAAAAGTATAGGAAAACATAATTAAAAATTAATTATATGCACATCATTTAACATCATTGTTATAAAAAAATTTTGAGGTCAAATAACTAAAGTAAATGGCTTATTAAAAATTATTATTCAATAAATATATGCTGTTTAAATATTAAAATTATCAGTCAATGTAACATAGATACAAAAATAACAGATCTATGGTTAGAATGAGAGAAGAAGCTCACAGTTTTATTGCAGAAATACAAATATTTAAATGCATATCAATTCTATTTTTTCTTTAACAATAAGTAGTTTGATTGTTTTACATGTTTGAATTTCCTAATCACAGAGCGTTTAGAGTATATCTAGTCATAAAAAATTTTGAACATAACACATAATGTATATTGGTTCTATTTTGAAATACATGTATAAGACTCTTGACTGCATGCTCATTGGTTGTTCTCTATAAAAGAATACTCAAATTCTTCAAAAAATAGGTGTAAAAACACTTGATACAAGAGGATAAAACTGAATATGATAAAAAAAGAATACAGGAGTTTCAACACAAACTCAGCAAGTAGTGTTCCTCACAGTTGTCAGCAGTAAGAATCATTGTCAAATACAATCCCATTACACTTTCTGTATAAATTTCTGTTTTAACTATCAGTGAGAATTAATTATTTCCTTAGTTGTCTTTTGTGTGGCTGAACTCCATCTATCACTGCTTGGTCCTTTTAGTGTAGCTTTGATCTTTCAGTGGGACCTTTCTGTTAATACGATCTGATATGATCCTTAGTGTGTTGTGATGTTATTTTTAACAATACTATTATAAATTGAAAATATAATCATTCTTTATTATTATTATTATTATTACAAATTTTCACCTTCTCCCCTCTTCTCATTCCCTCCCCTCCCAGCATTCCCCTCCCCCCCCTCTCAAGTCCTAAGAGCCATCAGGGTTCCCTGCCCTGTGGGAAGTCCAAGGTCCTCCCCCCTCCATCCAGGTCTAGGAAGGTGAGGATCCAAACAGACTAGGTTCCCACAAAGCCAGTACATTCAGTAGAATAAATACCCAGTGCCATTGTCCTTAGCTTCTCACTCAGTCCTCCTTGTCACCCACGTTTAGAGAGTCCGGTTTGATCACATGCTCCATCAATCCCAGTCCAGCTGGCCTTGGTGAGCTCCCATTAGATCAGCCCCACTGTCTCAGTGGGTGGGTGCACTCCTCGCAGTCCTGACTTCCTTGCTCATGTTCTCTCTCCTTCTGCTCCTCATTTGGACCTTGGGAGCTCAGTCTATTGGGTCTCTGTCTCTATCTCCATCCATTGCCAGATAAAAGTTCTATGGTGATATGCAAGATATTCATCAGTATGGCTAAAGGATAGGACAATTTCAGGGTCCCTCTCTTCAGCTGCCCAAGTAACCAGCTGTGGACATCTCCTTGAACACCTGGGAACCCCACTAGAGTCCAGTCTCTTGCCAATGCTCAAATGGCTCCCTTAATTACGATATATACTTCCCTGCTCCCATATCCACTCTTCCTTCATCCCAACTGTCTCATTACCCCAAGCTCTCCCCATCCTCCCCTTCTCAATTATCTTTCCCCATCTCTCCTTACCCCCATTCCACCCCCACCCCCAAGCTCTAAATTTTTGCCTGGCAATCTTGTCCACTTCCATTATCCAGGAGAATAACTACATGTTATTCTTTGGGTTCACCTTCCTATTTAGCTTCTCTAGGATCATGAAATATAGGCTCAACATCCTTTATTTATGGCTAGAATCCACTAATGAGTGAGTACATATCATATTCATCTTTTTGGGTCTGGGTTACCTCACTCAAGACAGTGTTTTCTATTTCCATCCATTTGCATGCAAAATTCAAGATGTCGTTGTTTTTTTCCACTGAGTAATACTATAAAGGGTATATATTCCCCACTTTCTTTATTCACTCTTCCATTGAGGGGCATCTAGGTTGTTTTTAGGTTCTGGCTATTACAAATAATATAGTTGAACAAATGCCTTTGTAGTATGATAGGGCATCTCTTGGGTATATTTTCAGGAGTGTTATTGCTGGATCCTGGGGTAGGTTGATCCCGAATTTCCTGAAAAACTGCCACACTGATTTCCAAAATGGTTGCACAAGTTTGCATTTCCATCAGCAATAGATGAGTGTTCCCTTTACTCCACATACTGCCAGCAAAGGCTATCATTGGTGTTTTTTATTTTAGTCATTCTGACAGGTGTAAGATGGTATCTCAAAGATGTTTTGATTTGCATTTCCCTGATCGGTACGGAGGTTGAGCATGACCTTAAGTGTCTTTTGGCCATTTGAACTTCTTCAGTTGAGAATTCTCTATTTCAGTTCAGTACCCCATTTTTTAATTTGGTTAATTAGAGGATCTTCACTAATCCCACAACTGACAAGAGTCTGATCTCCAAAATATATAAAGAACTCAATAAACTAGACTTTAAAAGTTTGTGGGATTTTTGCAATTTTTAGAATTTTGATTTTAATGCCTGGTGATCCAATTAGATACAGAAGATTATTATAATTTTTCTGTATTGTTGATGTTTGCTTTGCTACTGAGTATGTGGACAGTTTTTGAGAATGTTTCATGAGGTGCTGAAAAGAAGGTATATTCTTTCGTGTTGTGTGACATGTTAAAACCATTTGAGTCATAACTTCTCTTAGTTACTTTATTTCTCTGTTAAATTTCTGTGTAGAAGTCCTGTCCAGTGACAAGAGTGGATGTTGAACTCTCCCACCATTAGTGTATGTGTTTTCATGTGTGATTTACACTTTAGTAATATTTCTTTTACAAAAGAGGGTGCCTTTGTATTTGGAGCATATATATTCAGAATTATGACTTCGTTTTCTATATTTTTTCTGTTTTGAATATAAAATGTCCTTTATATTTGATTAATTTTAGCTTAAAGTCTATTTGTTAGATACTGGAATAGATACACCAGCTTTTTTTTGTAAGTCCATTTGATTGGCAAATCTTTTTTCAACCTTTTTTACTCTGAGGTATTGTTTGTCTTTGAAGTAGAGGTGTGTATCTTGTATGCAGCAGAAGGGTGGACCCTGTTTCAGTATCCATTCCGTTAATCTGTGTCATTTTATAGGTGAATTGAGTCCATTGATAATTAAAAAAATTAATGACCTGTGATTGTTACTACCTTTTATTTTTGGTTTTGTTCTTGGTAGTAGTGTGAATATGTTTCTCCTACTTTGGGATATGCTGTTGTGGAGTTTTCTATTGCCTTTGCTTTTGTGGATATACATAGTTTCCTTTGGTTGGAGGTTTCCTTCCTGCTCTTTCTTTTGTGCTGGTTTTATGGATAAGTATTGTTTAAATCTAGTTTTTCATGGAATACCTTGTTTACTCTGTGCATGGTGATTGAAAGCTTTGCTGTTATAGTAGTCTGGGCTGACATTCATGGTCTCTTTATGTCTGCATAATGTCTATCAATGACCTTCTGACTTTTACAGTTTCCATTTGAAGTCAGGTGTAATTTTGGTAGATTTGCTTTATATGGTACTTGGCCTTTTTTCTTTGCAACTCTTAGTATTCTTTCTTTATTCTGTATCTTTAATGTTTTGATTATTATGTTACAAAAAGGACATTTTTTGTTCAATTCTATTTGATGTTCTATAAGTTTATTTTTATCTTCATAGGTATGTACTTCTTTAAATTGGGAAAGTTTTCTCCTAAGGTTTTGATGAATACATTTTCTGTGCCGTTAAGATGGTCTTCTAGGTTCTTCCTTTGTCCCTGGATCATTGGGCTACCAGGCGGCCCTGTTTAGGTGCTAAGGAGTTCCATCTGGATGGGTAAGTGTGTGCTATCCAGGGGTGGAGTGTCCTGGAAGAGAGCACAAACCCCCCTCCCCCAGCTCCTTCTGCAGGGCTGTCTTTCTTACTCACGACCCAGCCCCCCAGACAACCCCACCCTGCCCTGCTGTTTGCTAGGACGAGTGCTCAAGAATGGTTTTAAGCTCCTACACTAAGGCTACCCACCCAGAGCAGTGAGTGCCTGCCTAACGGGCAGGCCTCAAGCACCCACAAAGGGAGCACGTGCACCTTCAGCTTGTGCTGCAGGGTCTCCTGTGTTCTATTCATCCCCGCCCTGCCCCCAAGTTCCCCCTTTTGTCCACGGGTCATTGGACTACCAGGCGTCCATGTTTTGGTGCTGAGGAGTTCCATCTGGACTGGATGGTTCCTGCTTCTACACTGAAGAGGTACACCCAGAGAGTCAGTCACAGCAGAGACTGGACCAAGACACCAGGCCTCTCCTGGCTCCATTTGAAGGAAGAGATGGGAAGGCGCCAATGCAAGAATTCCTCCAACAACCTGAAAGGCAACATGGCATCACCAGAATCCAGGGATCCCGAAACAAGAAGAATTGTACACCCTACTCCAGAAGAATTAGAAGAAATCGAATCAAAAGTGAATTATATGAAAATAATAGAAGACCTTAAACAGGAGGTGAAAAACTGCCATAAGCAATTAGAGATTATAAACAAAAAGTTAGAGGAAATGAATAAATCGCTCAAAGATACCCAAGAAAACCAAGAGAAACAAGAAAAAGCAATCAAAAAGGTAGGGGAAGCAGTTCAAGACTTGAAGAATGAAATGGAAGTAATGAAGAAAACACAAACCGAGGGAAGGATGGAGATGGAAAATCTGGGTAAATGAACAGGAACTACAGAAACAAGTACTACCAACAGATTACAAGAGATAGAAGAAAGATTGTCAGACACTGAAGATACCATAGAGAAAATAAACACACTGATCAAAGAAAACAGCAAAACCAACAAATTCTCTTCACAAAACTTTCAGGAAATCTGGGACACAATAAAAAGAACAAACCTAAGAATAATTGGCATAGAAGAAGGAGAAGAAGTACAGCTCAATGGTCCAGAAAATATATTTAATAAAATTATAGAAGAAAACTTTCCCAACCTAATGAAAGATATTCCTTTGAAGGTTCAAGAAGCATACAGAACACCGAATAGACTGGACCATAAAAAAAAATCTCCTCACCATATAATAATCAAAACACAAAACATACAGAATAAAGAAAGAATATTAAGAGCTGCAAAGGAAAAAGGTCAAGTTACTTATAAAGGTAAACCTATCAGACTTACACCTGACTTCTCTATGGAAACCATGAAAGCCAAAAGATCCTGGATAGATGTACTGCAAAAATTAAGAGACCATGGATGCAAGCTCAGACTACTATTCCCAGCCAAGCTTTCATCCACTATAAATGGAGAAAAAAAAATTTCCAGGATAAAAACTAATTTAAACAATACGTAGCCACAAATTCAGACTTACAGACAGTTTTTGAAGGAAAATCACAAACCAAGGAGTCCAACAATGACCACAATAACTCAAACATCTAGAGACCCTTCACCAGCACAACTCAAAGAAAGGAAACACACAAACTCTACTACTAAAAAAGTGACCGGAGTTAACAACCACTGGTCATTAATATCACTTATGTCAATGGACTCAACTCTCCTATAAAAAGGAACAGGCTAAGAGACTGGATACGAAAACAGGATCCAACTTTGTGTTGTTTACAAGAAACACATCTCAACTAGAAAGACAGGCACCTACTCAGAGTAAAGGGATGGGAAAAGGTTTATCAAGCAAATGGACCTAAGAAACAAGCAGGTGTGGCCATACTAATTTCTAACAAAGTTGACTTCAAACTTAAATCAATCAGAAGAGATGGGGAGGGACATTTTTTACTCATAACAGGAACAATTCATCAGGAGGAAGTCTCAATCCTGAATATCTATGCCCCTAATATAAAAGCACCCATGTACGTAAAAGAAACATTACTAAAACTCAAGGCTGCCATCAAACAACACACACTAATAGTAGGAGACTTGAACACTCCTCTCTCACCAATGGACAGGTCAATCCGACAGAAACCTAACAGAGAAATAAGAGAATTAATGGAGGTAATGAATCAAATGGACTTAACAGACATCTATAGAACATTCCAACAAAATAGAAAAGAAAATACCTTCTTCTCTGCAGCTCATGGACCTTCTCGAAAATTGACCACATACTCGGTAATAAAGCAAACTTCCACAGTTACAAAAATTATTCGTAACCCTCTGTGTCTTATCAGGTCACTATGGATTAAAGTTAGAATTCAACAACAATGCTACCTTCAGAAAGCCTACAAACTCGTGGAAACTGAACAGTCAACTAGTAAACCTCACCTGGATAAAGGAAGAAATAAAGAAAGAAATTAAAGTCTTCCTTGAATTCAATGAAAATAAAGAAATAACATACTCAATCTTATGGGACACTATGAAAGCAGTCCAAAGAGGAAAGTTCATAGCACTAAGTGCCCACCTCAAGAAAACAGAGAAAGCACACATTGGAGACTTAACAGCCCACCTGAAAGCTCTAGAAAAAAAAAGAAGCAGACTCACCTAGGAGGAGTAGAAGACTGGAAATAATCAAACTGAGGGCGGAAATCAACAAAATATAAACACAGAAAACAATCCAAAGAATCAATGAAACTAAAAACTGGTTTCTGGAGAAAATCAACAAGATTGATAAAGCCCTATCCAAACTAATCAAACGGCAGAGAGAGAACTTGCAAATCAATAAGATCAGAAATGAAAAGGGGGACATAACCACAGACACAGAGGAAATTCAGAGTATCATTAGATCTTACTACAAAAGTCTGTATGCCACAAAACTGGAAAATGTGAAAGAAATGGACACTTTTATAGAAAAATACCACATACCAAAGTTAAACCAGGACCAAGTGAACAATCTAAATAGACCTGTTAGTCGTGAAGAATTAGAAACTGTTATCAAAAAACCCTACCAAAAAAAGCCCAGGACCAGATGGTTTCAATGAGGAATTCTACCAGAACTTCCAAGAAGACCTAATACCTATACTCCTAAATGTATTTCACAATACAGAAACAAAAGAGTCATTGCCAAATTTCTTTTATGAAGCTACAGTTACCCTGATACCAAAATCACACAAAGACCCAACCAAGAAAGAGAATTACAGGCCAATCTCACTCATGAACATTGACGCAAAAATCCTCAACAAAATACTGGCAAACCATATCCAAGAACACATTAGAAAAATTATCCATTATGATCAAGCAGGCTTCATCCCAGAGATGCAGGGCTGGTTCAACATATGAAAATCTATCAATGTAATCCATCATACAAATAAACTGAAAGGAAAAAAAAACCATATGATCATTTCTTTAGATGCTGAGAAAGCTTTTGACAAAATTCAACATCCCTTTATGATAAAAGTCTTGGAGAGATTAGGGATACAAGGGTCATACCTAAATATAATAAAAGCTATTTACAGCAAACCGACAGCTAACATCAAACTAAATGGAGAGAAACTCAAAGCCATCCCACTAAAATCAGGAACACGACAAGGCTGTTCACTATCACCATACCTCTTCAATATATGCTTGAAGTTCTAGCAATAGCAATAAGACAACATAAGGGGATCAAGGGGATTCGAATTGGAAAGGAAGAAGTTAAACTTTTGTTATTTGCAGATGATATAATAGTGTACATAAGCGACCCCCAAAACTCCACCAAAGAACTTTTCCAGCTGATAAACAGCTTTAGTAATGTGGCAGGATACAAGATCAACTCCAAAAAATCAGTCGCCCTCTTATACACAAAGGATATGGAAGCACAGAGGGAAATCAGAGAAGCTTTACCTTTCCCGATAGCCACAAACAGCATATAATACCTTGGGGTAACTCTAAACAAGGAAGTGAAAGATCTATTTGACAAGAACTTTAAGGCATTGAAGAAAGAAATTGAAGAGGATACCAGAAAGTGGAAGGACCTTCCTTGCTCTTGGATTGGGAGGATCAACATAGTAAAAATGACAATTCTACCAAAAACAATTTATAGATTCAATGCAATCCCCATCAAAGTCCCATCAAAATTCTTCACAAATCTTGAGAGGAAAATAATCAACTTTATATGGAAAAACAAAAAACCCAGGATAGCCAAAACAATCCTATACAAAAAAGGATCTTCCGGAGGCATTACCATCCCTGACTTCAAATCTGTTCCAGAGCTACAGTAATGAAAACAGTTTGGTACTGGCACAAAAACAGAGAAGTTGATCAATAGAATCGCATAGAAGACCCGAATTTTAACCCACAAACCTATGATCACCTCATTTTCGATAAAGGAGCTAAAAGTATACAATGGAGGAAAGAGTGCATCTTCAACAAATGGTGCTGGCACAACTGGATGCCAACCTGAAGAAGAATGAAAATAGACCCATATCTATCACCTTGCACAAAACTCAAGTCCAAATGGATCAAAGACCTCAATATCAGTCTGAACACACTGAACCTGATAGAAGAGAAAGTGGGAAGTACCCTACAACATATGGGCACAGGAGATCGCTTCCTATGTATAACCCCAGCAGCACAGACATTAAGGGCAACATTGAATAAGTGGGACCTACTAAAACTGAGATGCTTTTGTAAAGCAAAGGACACTGTCACTAAGACAAAAAGGCAACCTACTGACTGGGAGAAGATCTTCACCAACCCTGCAACAGACAAAGGTCTGATCTCCACAATTTATAGAGAACTCAAGAAACTAGACTTTAAAATGCTAATTAACCCAATTGAAAAATGGGGCTCTGAACTGAACAGAGAATTCTCAACAGAAGAAGTTCAAATGGCCAAAAGACACTTAAGGTCATGCTCAACTTCCTTAGCGATCAGGGAAATGCAAATCAAAACATCTTTGAGATATCATCTTACACCTGTCAGAATGGCTAAAATCAAAAACACCAATGATAGCCTTTGCTGCAGAGGCTGTGGAGGAAGGGGTACCCTCATCCATTGCTGGTGGGAATGCAATCTTGTGCAACCACTTTGGAAATCAGTGTTTTGGTTTCTCAGGAAATTTGGGATCAACCTACCCCAGCACCCAGCAATACCACTCTTGGGAATATACCCAAGAGATCCCCTATCACATGACAAAAGCATTTGTTCAACTATGTTCATAGCAGTATTATTTGTAATAGCCAGAACCTGTAAACAACCTAGATGCCCTTCAATAGAAGAATGGATGAAGAAAGTGTGGAATATATACACATTAGAGTACTACGCTGCGGTAAAAAACAATGACTTCTCGAAATTTGCATGCAAATGGATGGAAATAGAAAACACTATCCTAAGTGAGGTAACCAAGAACCAAAAAGATGAACATGGAATGTACTCACTTATAATTGGTTTCTAGCCATAAATAATGGTCACGGAGTATATAATTGGTGAACCTAAAGAAGCTAAATAAGGAGGTGAACCCAAGGAAAAATACATAATTATCCTCTTGGCTATTGGAAGTAGACAAAATTGCCGGGGATTAAATTGGGATCTTGGGGGTGGTGTGAGATGGGGAGAGAAAAGTGAGAAGCGGAGGATGGGGGGAACTTGGAGAAACAGGATGATTCGGATAAAGGAAGGTTGGATAGGGGAGCACGGAAGCAAAATTCTTAGTTAAGGGAGCCACCTTAGGGTTGGCAAGAGACTTGAACCTAGAGTGGCTCCCAGGAGCCCAAGGCAATATCCCCAGTTAGTTCCTTGGGCAGCTAAGGATAGGGAACCTGAAATGACCCTATCCTATAGCAATACTGACGAATATCTTGCATAACACCATAGGAACTTCATCTTGTGATGGATGGAGATAGAGACAGAGACCCACACTGGAACACCAGAATGAGCTCCCAAGGTCCCAATGAGGAGTGGAAGGAGGGAGATCATGAGCAAGGATATCAGGACCACGAGGGGTGCACCCACCCACTGAGACAGTGGGGCTGATCTATTGGGAGCTCACCAAGGCCAGAAGGACTGTAACTGTAAAAGCATGGGATAAAACTGGACTCTCTGAACATGGCAAACAATGTGGGCTGATGAGAAGCCAAGGACAATGACACGGGGGTTTGATACTACTTCATGTTCTGTCTTTGTGGGAGCCTAGCCAGTTTGGAGGTTCACCTTCCTAGACATGGACGGAGGGGGGAGGACCTTGGACTTTCCATAGGGCAGGGAACCCTGACTGCTCTTTGGACTGGAGAGGGAGGGGGAGAGGAGTGGGGGTAGGGCGAGAAGGGTGGGAGTAGGGGGAGGGAAATGGGAGGCTGGGAGGAGGTGGAAACTTTTTTTTCCTTTTCTCAATAAAAAAATTAATAAATAAATAAATTAAAAAGATAGAAATTCAGGTATATGGTATTTATCTAAAAAAGTGTCCATTTCTTTTACATTTTCCAGTCTTGTGGCATACAGGCTTTTGTAGTAAGATCTAATGATTCTCTGAATTTCCTCTATGTCTGTGGTTATGTCCCCCTTTTCATTTCTGATCTTATTAATTTGCAAATTCTCTCTCTGCCGTTTGATTAGTTTGGATAGGGGTTTATCAATTTTGTTGATTTTTTCCAGGAACCAGCTTTTTGTTTCATTGATTCTTTGGATTGTTTTCTGTGTTTCTATTTTGTTGATTTCCACTCTCAGTTTGACAATTTCCAGTCTTCTACTTCTCCTAGGTGAGTCTGCTTCTTTTTTTTCTAGAGCTTTCAGGTGGGCTGTTAAGTCTCCAATATATGCTTTCTCTGTTTTCTTTAAGTGGGCAGTAAGGGCTATGAACTTTCCCCTTAGGACTGCTTTCAAAGTGTCCCATAAGTTTGAGTATGTTGTTTCTTTATTTTCATTGAATTCAAGGAAGACTTTAATTTCTTTCTTTATTTCTTCTTTGATCCAGGTGTGGGTCAATAGTTGACTGTTCAGTTTCCATGAGTTTGTAGGCTTTCTGGGGGTAGCTTTGTTGTTGAATTCTAACTTTAGACCATGGTGATCTGATAAGACACAGGTGGTTATGGATATTTTTTTGTAACAGTGGAAGTTTGCTTTGTTGCCGAGGATGTGGTCAATTTTCGAGAAGGTTCCATGAGCTGCAGAGAAGAAGGTATATTCTTTCCTATTTGGGTGGAATGTTCTATAGATGTCTGTTAAGTCCATTTGATTCATTACCTCCATTAATTCTCTTATTTCTCTGTTAGGTTTCTGTCTGATTGACCTGTCCATTGGTGAAAGAGGAGTGTTGAAATCTCCTACTATTAGTGTGAGCGGTTTGATGGCAGCCTTGAGTTTTAGTAATGTTTCTTTTACGTACGTGGGTGCTTTTATGTTAGGGGCATAGATATTCAGGATTGAGACTTCATCCTGATGAACTGTTCCTGTTATGAGTATAAAATGTCCCTCTCCATCTCTTCTGATTGATTTAAGTTTGAAGTCAACTTTGTTAGAAATTAGTATGGCCACACCTGCTTGTTTCTGATGCCCTTCAATGGAAGAATGGATGAAGAAAGTATGGAATATATATTCATTAGAATACTACTCAGCGGTAAAAAACAATGACTTCGCGAATTTTGCATGCAAATGGATGGAAATAGAAAACACTATCCTGAGTGAGGTAACCCAGACCCAAAAGGATGAGCATGGGATGTACTCACTTATAATTGGTTTCTAGAGATAAATAAAGGTCAGTGAGTCTATAATTTGATACCCTAAAGAAACTAATTAAGAAGGTGAACCCAAAGAAAAGCATACAGCTATCCTCTGGGTTATGGGAAGTAGACCAGATTGCCGGGCAAAAATTTGGGATCTTGGGGGGGGTGGTGGGAGGGGGGATAAGGGGAGAAGGGGAGAGAAATGTGAGAAGGGGAGGGTGGGGGGAACTTGGGGCAACGGGATGATTGGGATAAAGGAAGGTTGGTTAGGGAGCAGAGAAGCACACATCTTAATTAAGGGAGCCATCTTAGGGATGGCAAGAGACTTGGATCTAGAGGGGCTCCCAGGTGCCCAGGGTGATGTCCCCAGTTAGTTCCTGGGGCAGCTGTGGATAGGGAACCTGAAATGACTCTATCCTATAGCCATACTGATGAATATATTGCATATCACCATAGAAACTTCATCTGGCGATGGATGGAGATAGAGACAGAGACCCACACTGGAGCACTGGACTGAGCTCCCAAAGTCCCAATGAGGAGCAGAAGGAGGGAGAATATGAGCAAAGAAGTCAGGACCACAAGGGGTGCGCCCACCCGTGGAGACAGTGGGGCTGAGTCTTTGGGAGCTCACCAAGGCCAGCTGGACTCTGACTGAAAAAGCATGGGATAAAACCGGACTCTCTGAATTTGGCGGACAATGAGGGCTGCTGAGAAGCCAAGGACCATGGCACCGGGTTTTGATCCTACTTCATGTTCTGGCTTTGTGGGAGCCTATCCAGTTTGCACGTTCACCTTCCTAGACCAGGATCGAGGGGGGAGGACTTTGGAATTTCCACAGGGAACCCTGACTGTTCTTCAGGCTGGAGAGGGAGGGGGAGAAGTGGGGGGAGGGGAGTAGGGGAGGGAGGAGTGGGAGGGAAATGGGAGGCGGGGAGGAGGCAGAAAATTTTTTTTTCCAATTAAAAAAAAAAGATAGAAATTCAAATCAATAGAATAAGAAGTTAGATAGAAAACATTACGACTAATATCACAGAAATACCAACAATCCCGAGACAACTATGAATCAATATTTGCAACAAATCAGATCACATGGAAGGAACTGATAAACTCTTAGAAATGCACAAGGTACAAAGATGAAGTAATCAATTAATAGAAAGTTTAAAGAGAGAAATAATGAACAACAGACTGAAAAATCAAAAAAAAACCCAACAAGAAAAAGACCAGACCCAGATGTCTTTATTGATTTATTCTCCAAAATATTTAAAAATGAGTTAGCACCCATCTATCTCTTCCAAAAATTTAGTAAGTAGAGAAATCATCCTAATTAATTTCACAAGACTGGCATTATCGTCATACAAAGCTGAAGCGCTACAAGAAACAAAACCAAGAGGCCAATACCCCTTATTATTATAAGTGCAAGAAAATAAAAAGATGCTAGAGAAAACAATTTCCATAGCACATTGAGGATCACAATCTCAAACAAGTGGAATTTACTTCAAGGATGCCAAAAGAGTTCACTAATCATAGTCACTATATATATTATATAAAAATATTTAGATACATATTATATAAGTATATAAATGTATTTAAATATACACCACATACTACATCTTAAGGTCTGGATTTATAATTCCTCCAGCATTTTTTTTTTTAACTTCAGAATTGTTTCGCTGTATGGGGTCCTATGTGGTTGCTTATGAATATCAATTTTAGGATAGTATTTTTCTATTTTTGTGAAAAACTGTTATGGAATTTTAATTGGGATCACACTGAATCTATAAATAGCTTTAGATTAAAAAAAAGATGGCCTTCTATACCTATTTCCCTTAGGTTTGTTCTTTTCATGGTATCCCAGATTTCCTCAATGTTTTGTGTTAAGATTTTGTTGAATTTAACATTCTCTTTAACCAAAGAGTCTGTTTTCTCTATTGTTTCTTTAACACTTGAGATTATCTTTTCTATATCTTGTATTATGTTGGTTATGCTCACATCTGTAAATCCACATCATTTACCCAGATATTCCAATTCTAAAATTTTTTTATTTTGTGTTTTTTATATTGCCTCTGTCAGTTTTTAAGTGTTGAACTGACTGAACTGTTTGTTTTACTTCTTGATTGGGATTTTTTGGATTTCTTTAAGAGATTTATTAATTTCATCCAATTTTGTGTGTGTCCTTCCCTTAATTTTTTTTAAGAGAAATTTTCACTTCCGCTTTAAGAGTCTCTTTGAGCTTCATAAAGTTATATTTAAGGTTGGTTTCTTCTGTGTTAGGATGTTCAGGTCTTGGTCATGTAGAAACACTTGTTTCTAGTGGTGATATATTGCTTTTTATGTTTTTGAATGTTTTCTTACCCTGCCATTTGCCCTTCTCTTCCTTCAGTGGTTGACTGGGTACTGTACTTCAGTTTTTTCCTCCTCCAATTAGTTAAGGTGGCACCTGTGACTTAGGTCACAGACTTAGGTTACAGACCTCCAAGTGCAGGGAGGTCTGCACTTCTAATGGACACTGGTAAGTCTCAGAAGCTCCTCTGGGTATAGGCAGGGTCAAGGTTCTGGTGCTTGCAGATGTTATGGGGTATATTTGTGGTATGGGGAGGTTGTTCCTGTGTCTCCTGGGATCCAGTAGGTGAGGGAGAGGCATTGGATAGGGTCTTACTGTTGGCAAGCCAGATACTCAAGTCTTCTTGGAGGGGTGTTTGGAGAGGTAGAGAAGCTTCTCTAAGGTCACCGTGGCTCCAAAAGTTGGGTGTCCTAACTATGCTTAGCCAGTAATGAGTTACCAAGCAATGTTCCCTAAGTGCCTAGTAACAAGCACTGTCAGAGGTCCCAATTATGCCAAGCCAATGAAGAATAGGCATGAGATGTCAACTGTCAATGGATCAGAATGCCTGGGTTCTGTGAGGGCTTACAATTTTCCCCCATTATTAAATAAACAAAGCTGCTTTAAGTCTTCTACCTGACTACCAGTGTCTGAGATATTGGCCCTGCTCCATTTCACCCCATCCTCCAAAGAAGACATTAGGACCCAGCAACATCTCGCACCCAGAACAGGGATGTCTAACATTGCTTCTAGCCGTCTCCCTCTTCTCACGTGAGGTTCTTTACAGCACACACACAAAAAAATGGTGTATTTTTTATGAAATGGCACCTATATCCCCTTGGTAGGTAAACACTGTGACCCCCATCCTTCTCTTCCTTTGAATTGTCTGTTATGTTTGTCTACCAATTTTGTTAGGAAGACAGATTATTTTTGTTTCACTTTGCTCAGTGTCTCCATATAAGAGCTGATCCCTCAGGAAGCAAAGTCAAGGCTTGTCTCCCTAATGCCATCCCTTATCTGGAGACACAGTGTGATCATAAGGCTGTGGCCAAAAAAAGGAATGAAGTTTCCCAAAAATCACAAGACATAAAGGTTGGATACAATTTCCCACTCTTGTTGACCATTGACCTCCTGCTGTCCACCTCAGGAGGGTGCTGAAAGGTGGAGTAGAATGACCTTTCATCTGCAGGAATTCTGCCATTGCCTCAGCAGGGAGAAGTGTTCTGCATGACAGCACAGAAGACTAGGGCACCAATGCTGGGCTGGCCAGGCCTGAGGTTTGTGAATTGTGACTGTTGTAAATGTCCAGCTTTGCTGAGGTCTCAGGGTGCTGTCTAAGCCTCCTGTGTAGATGACACTCTGAGGCATGGTCTCGGAGGTAATAGACTTCTGTATCCTTGTGTGCAAATTCTGGTTCATGGTTCCCTTCATGTGGGAAGCATAGGCATCGACTCCGCTGCAGGACACAGTACACGGGCTGCAGTGAATGTTCTGGGCCCCTCTTGGACCTCCGTTGTATTGTGTGCTTGTCATTTGAGTCGCCTGCTTCTACAGGTGCTGCTGTCCTTACAGGGGGTCCCAATAGGTCTGTAGCTCTGTGCAGCTGACCCTACAGACCTTGCAGTAGTCCACTGAGGGTGCCCTGGGGCCTGCCTTGGGTTTTAGCAGCCTCTCCAAACACAGCAACATATCGCTAGTAAATCTATGATCCCAGTGCCTAGGCCTGGGATACCCCAGGTGTCGAGACCACGAAAGCCATCCAGGACAGCTGATATTTCGGTTGGACTGCTGTTTATTTTGGTGGATGGTCCAAGGAGAGAGAGAGATCTGGCCTGGCCTGCCGAAAAAGGCTACAACTGGCTGCTTTGGTATGTTCTCCCAGTTCTTGGTCCCATTTGACTCTCCGCAGCTGCTAAGTGGATGCAACGGAGGACACAGCTTCGTGCTACTATTGTCAGTATATGCCCTTGGGTACTTGGGTAATCATCCACAGTTGAGCACTATTGGTGCTTGGGCTTCTCACTTGGTACACTGGAGCCTCGGCCACAAGGGAAGCTGCCTCTTCCGTGTACTGATACTATTGAAAAACAAGGAATGAACTGTGTACCTGGAGGTTCACACCTGCAATCTGCCCACCTGTTTATTTTCCAGATACCGAAAGAGTAGAATGGCTAAATAAGTAAATGGCTAAATAATAAAGTACATGAGACCCTTTATTTGTCAATTTATAGAAAAGCTCTTCAAGAAGCCATAGAATAGCTGTGTGAGGAACAAATGACCAGCTCAGCATCTTCAACTTTACAAAAGTGAGCATGGATCAACAGCCCCTCTGAGTCAATGATGTTATCAAACTAAATGAAAATTACTTGCCCAACATCAAGATCTTACCTGGGCTCCCTATACTTCCAATAAAGATACAGGTCCAGGCTGTATCCTTCCTTCACTCCCTTCCCTCACTTCATACTGACCTTTTCAGATTCTAACGGAATCTCAGAAGAGTGAGCCATGGTGTCTGCGACATATTAAATATTCCTGCCCAAATACATCTCTTTACTTCTCAGAAAAGTTATAGTCTTGACTCAATTAATAATCAAAGCTGGCTTTGGAGTTGGAGTGTGACTCTGTCCTTCTCTAAACCCAAGCATGTTGCTAGAATAAAAAATCAGTTTCTGTGTCATATCAGAAGAACCACCTTGTATGGGACATAAAAAACTTAAAAATATATGGACTTTTGTTGTCAAACCTCTGTTATCTCCCCAAAGTCCTATTTCTCTGTTTTTCTCTCTTATTACCTTTCATTGACTAAGCTAATTAAGCATTGACAGATTGATAGGTAAAATAAATAGATAGATAGGATGATATATAAATGATAGATTGATAGATAGAGATAGATAAATGGTAGGTAAAATATAGATGATAGGTAAATAGATGATATATTCAGTGGAATATTACTACATTTCAACATATTTATCTTATTTGTAATTATTTCAAATGTATATGTGTCTACATGTCTGCGTATATGATCCTGCCTATTCCTCTCAGCAATTCAATAACTTTTTAGGGTCCTGGAATATTTCCTATACCACTGGTGTCACCTACAATCTACAGGGACAGGTCATTGAGGAGAGGACAAAGAGAGTTCTTAAGGAGCTGTTGAACAGACCATCATGCCAGAGGCTAGGAGATATCCTCATTTGGTCTTAACAGAAGTCTTTTTCTCTATGAACTTTCTCAGTTTTGATGACAAGGAGCTCAGCCCAGGCTCCAAGCACTGAAAATCTCGGCCAAGGAACATACCAATACCCTTAGAAAGATAGAGAGATCTTATCTGCCTTCAATGGCAGTTGGCATTCCCCCCCCCCCCGCTAACCCATGGGAGAGGGTATGGTTGTGTTTTTTTCTCAGAAAGCAAAAAGCAATAATATGGGTCCTGGTAAGAGATGTATGTCCAACCATGAATCAACCGCTTACATCAAGGAGCAAATAACACAGGATGGGTAATGTATATTTTCCCCTTTCTTGCCTGCATTGCCCCCCCCCCCCCAAAAATGAATTGATTTATTAAGGACAGAGGTTATGGGCTTTGACTTCCCATTCTTCAAAGAAGTTTGGCTTAATAGGAAGAGGCTATTGGAGCCCCCCTGGATGCTCACATATACATTAATTTGTGAGTTGGTATTTTTAAATACTTACTCTCTTTAAATACCTCATGTAGCAGATCCAATAACTAAAGTGAATCTCCAGGTGTTAATGGCTCTTAGGTATCTTTCTGAATGTCCTTCACAGGAGGTTATGCTTGCCAGGTTAATTGTAAACCAAGAGGCTACTGCTTAAACGCCCAATCCCAGCATCTCTCAAGAAATGGATGCTCTTCAAGGGCTGATAGTCAATGAAGAGCTTGTTTGGCAGGATAATCTAATACAGGCACAAACCCGTTACTGAGCCCTCCTGAGTCAGGGTCAACAAGGGCTGAGAAAAGAGCACTGGTCCCTACTGAGCACTGATTACCTTATATAATAATAAAAATGGGTGAAAAAGCATGGGGTGTTCCTCCTGAGACTATGGCATAGAGAGTAGAATCCTCCAATCTGTGAGTCCCATACTCACTTTGGCTAGTGCATTTTAATGATTAAATATGATTATAAAATTTTATATGGATTACATTTTTAGCTTATATTTTAAATTACATATCTTATTAGTATTAAAAATTTAAATTATGTGATGCTTTATTATAAAATATTTTCCATTTTATATTATTTATATACATTTCTAGAATAAATGACATGGTGATATACACTTACACATAAATAATGTCAAGTTTATACTTACAAAGTTATACAACAAAGTAATATAGTTACATTCTAATACAATATGAACAGTTAATTACCCAAATTAATTTTATCACATACATACTAATATTTAGTTTAGTAGCAGCAGAAGACAAAATTTAGCTAAAATTTTGGAAAGTCTAAAAATAAAACTGATTATAATATGATAAATTATATAATTATAATATATAATTAATAACATATTATATATTATAATTTTAAATATTGGTAAAAATATTTGAAATTATTTATATATATTAAAAGATAAATTTGATATCCAAATCATGATTCATTTTTATTCTAGGAGTTCATTGTCATTTTATTTATAGATTACATAGAGACACTGTAAGATATAGAAGAGAAAATTTTAATGTTTTGAGAGTTTTATATAATCAAGTTTATATTATTTTATATTATATTATTGCATTTATATTATTTCCACTCCTATCGTTCTCATATCAAATACCCCTTGTGCTCTCATTCCCTTTTCTGTTCATGACTCTGTTATCTGTATTATTATTATTATTTACAGAAAAGAATAATATTACAATCATATGTAATATAGTATTTTAACATTATATTAAGCAACACAGACACACAAACACAAAACCAAATAAGACCATTTAGTACTGATCACATCAGTAAATTGTCAGGGAGCTTATCCCAAGAGTAAAGTGATTCTTCATCTCTTAGTACCTAGTGCTTTACTGTAGATTTTGTTTGTTAGATAGGATTTTCTCAAATATCTTCCAATAATGTTGATATGCTAATTGTTATGGTCATTATGTGGGACTTACTTTGGGAACTTTACTGTTGACTTATCAACGGTATGGATTCCCTCTAATCTTTAAAAGACACCATTAAGCTGCAAGCATCCTGGTTCTCTGTCTCACACAATCTTTCTACTCCCTACAATAGGAATTTCCCATTTTCTTGTTCGGATTAACTCAATTTATTAAGCACTGAATAAAGATGCAAATAGCAAGACAAATACATAGAAAGTTTCTTTTAAAGCTTTAGAAAAAAAAGTAGATTCAGGGAAAACAATGACTAGCAGCCAAGGTTTAAATTAGCCTGCCATTATATATAGATCTCCATTATATATAGATCTCCATTATATATAGATCTCCAATTATAAGTGCAGTTAATAAAAAGAATCACAAACTGGCTCCAGACTATTTAATATATTTACAACTTTTAGGAATCTCTTTGACTAATAAATTAATTATACATTTTAAGTAATTTATAAAAGAATAAGACAGTAGGTAAAACAGTCATTCTTCATTAAACTTTAAGGCTTTACTCTCTGGTTGCTTTTCACTTAAGTGTAAGTATAGGTTTTACAGTTAGATTCACCATATAAATTTCAAGATAATAAATAAGATGTCCTTAGACAAGATATAATTCTTGATTATGATTTTTGAATACAGGACATAGATCATTTTTAAATTAATGTTTAATAAAATTATGTTGTGTTTCACAAAGATAAGCATACACTTAAATATAAATTAAATTGATATCCTGGGTATATAAATATAAAACAAATAAAAATACTGTTAGGATAAAGAAAATATATGTAAAAAATAAGAGAAAATTAGGATACTAAATCAGAAATGTACATGTTTTAAAACAACATAAATTAGTTTGTATTTTATTTATATATGTATATAACTAAAAATTAACTTAAATACATAATAAAATACTTCATTCTGCCCATCAAAATATTATCAATTAATATATATTTTAGCATGTAATTTAAATTAATTTCAGTGATATAACTAGCATTTTCCAAAAACCTCACAGAAACTTATTAAAAATGTAGTATATCTTTAGCTATCATCTATTATTTTACATTTGAGATACACATATTCAGTATCTCATATTTTGGATGAAAAATTCAATCACTAGAAGACAGATTATTTAGAATTTGATTGCTTCATTTTTTTGAAAATGATTGATTTTTACTCTATAATTAACTAAAAGACAATTTTTGTTAATAGGTACTGTCTTGAAAGCATATTGAAAAATATTCCAAAGCAGACAAGTAAATAAAAAAAAGGAATTTAGTTATTTCCAGGGTGATATATTTTATTGAAAAATACATGTGACATTCTGGGAAATAATGAGTTTGTGCTATATGGAAAATAAGATACTTCTATGTTCTGCCATTCATTTCTACTAGTACTATTTTTGAAGTTGCTGTGTTTTTTTTCCAGTATATATATATACATTTCTAGAATAAATGACTTGATGATATACACATACTCATAGATAATGCCAATTTTATACTTACATAGTGATACAATGAAGTTATATATCCACAACAAAGTTATAAATATAATAAAAAATCAGGTGACCATAGTGGTGTGGACATATATCTACATCTTCATTTCAATTCTATTGATTAACATATCTATGTTTAAGCCAATACCATGATATTCATATTATTATAACCCTGTAGTATATTTTGAGATCCAGAGTCATGATACATCCACCAATGCTTTTGTTATTCAGAAGTGTTTGAAATATGCTGTTTTTAGGCAAGAGTGGGGCTAAATTCTTTAATCCTAGACCTCAGGTGGTTGAGAAGATAAATCTCTGTGAGTTCAAGGCCATCCGGGTCTACATAGTGAATTCCAGCATGGTCAGAGTTACCTAGGGAGACTGCCTCAATAAAATAGAACAACCAATAAAAGACATATCTTTTTTTAAAAATATTTATTTATTTATTATGTATACAATATTCTGCTTCCATGTGTGCCTTCAGGCCAGAAGAGGGCGCCAGATCTCATTACAGATGGTTGTGAGCCACCATGTGGTTGCTGGGAATTGAACTCAGGACCTTTGGAAGAGCAGGCAATGCTCTTAACCACTGAGCCATCTCTCCAGCCCCCTAAAAGACATATCTTGTTTTGTAATTTTGCTTTGTTTTTCTTTTCCATATGAAGTTAAAATAGCCCGTTAACAATTCGTGAAGCAATGTGTTAGAGTTTTAAAGGGGATTGAATTAAATCTGGAGATTGATATTTTTTAAAACATAGTGAAGTTTATTACATCAATCCTATGTATCCATGAGCAGGGAAACTCTACCCTGCGATATCATCTAAAATTTCATTCTTCAATCGCTTAAAGTTTTTACTATAAAAGTTTATAATTTACTTATTTAATATTACCACAAAATATTTTATATTTTTAGTCACTTTGAAAAGTATAAAGTTGGGCGGCAGTGGTGCAAGCCTTTTAATCCCAGGAGACAAAGGCATGGGCATTTCAATGAGTTTGAGGCCAGCCTGGCATACTTGAACTAGTTCCAGGACGGCCTACAAAATTACAGAGAAACCCTGTCTCGGAAAACCAAAAAGACAAAATAAAGAAAAATAAAGAAAGTTGTTTCACTGATTTTTTTCTCAGTCTATTATTTTTATACAGGAAGTCCATGGATATAGTGTATTTATTTATGACCCGTAATTGTCAAATTTGTTTACTAGCTGCAGGAGTGTTTTGGTGTAATTTTGAGGGTCATTTATATGTACAATCCTATAATCTGCAAATAAAGAAACTTGAACTTCTTTCTGTTGTCCTATTTTTCTAATAAGACTTCACGGCCGGGCGGTGGTGGCGCACGCCTTTAATCCCAGCACTCGGGAGGCAGAGGCAGGTGGATCTCTGGGAGTTCGAGGCCAGCCTGGTCTACAAGAGCTAGTTCCGGGATGAGCACCAAAGCTACAGAGAAACCCTGTCTCGAAAAACCAAAAAAAAAACGACTTTACGTAATATATTGAATGTGTATGGACAGAGTAAGAAACCTTGCCTCGTTTCTGATTTTAGTGAAAATTGTGTTTTCTTCTTAGATCATTGTTTGCTATGAGCATTCTGTAAACTACCTTGATTTTACTGAAGTATATTATAATCTCCAGTATCTGTACTCTCTCCCTGATTTTTAACATGAAGAGGTGCTTGTCTTTTGTTGATATAACTTTGGTGGATTGTATATATAAAGACAATTATTCATTTTTGCTAAATTTTCCAATTATGTAGCATGTAGGTTTTTAATATTTGTCATTTTGATTCTCTGGTTTTCCTTGGTGTCTGTTATGTCTGATTTTGCATCTAATTTTGATAGTTCCATCCTCTCCCATTGCCTTTTCGCTAAGATGGCTCAGATTTGTCAATCTTATTGATTTTCTCAAAGAAATAATTCTTTGTATCATTGAATCTTTATGTTGATTTTTATTTGCTTCTATTTTATTGATTTCAGTCTTAAGGCCAGGTGACATGTACACCGGTAAGTGATCAACATAAAATACACTTATGCAAATATGTCTTGAAGGTGTTTTTGACTCATCATGTTTTGTCTGGCATTTTTTTTCTTTTTTTCTGTTTTATTATTTTTTATTTGTTTATTTATTAAAAATTTCCACTCGTTCTCCTCCTCCCATTTCCCTTTCACTCCCCCCCCACTCCCCTTCCCCTCCCTCTCCAGTCCTAATAGCAGTCAGGGTTCCCTGTCCTGTGGGAAGTCCAAGGTCCTTCCTCCTCCATCCAGGTCTAAGAAGGTGAGCATCCAAACAGACTAGGCTCCCACAAAGCTAGTACATGCAATAGAATCAAATTCCAGTGCCATTGTCCTTGGCTTCTCAGTCATCCCTCATTGCCAACCACATTCAGAGAGTCCGGCTTGATCACATGCTCCATCAGTCTCAGTCCTGCTAGCCTTGGTGAGCTCCCATTAGTTCAGTCCCACCGTTTCAGTGGGTGGGCGCACCCCTCGCGGTGCTGACTTCCTTGCTCATCTTCTCCCTCGTTCTGCTCTTCACCTGGACCTTGGGAGCTCAGTCCAGTGCTCCAGTGTAAGTCTCTGTCTCTATCTCCATCTATCACCAGATAAGATTCTAGGGTGATAGGCAAGATATACATCAGTGTGGCTATAGGATAATGCCAGTTCAGGCACCCTCTCCTCTGCTGCCCCAGGAACAAGCTGGGGACATCTCCTTGGACATCTGGGAACCCCTCTAGAGTCAAGTCTCTTGCCAACCCTAAAATGGCTCCCTTAATTAAGATATCTACTTCCCTGCTCCCATATCCACCTTCTTCCATCCTAAACATCCCATTTCCCCAAGCTCTCCCTAATCCTCACCTTCTTCCTTCTCTCTCCCCATCTCCCCTTACTCCCACCCCATCTGCACCCTTATGTGCCCAACTTTTGTCTGGCAATCTTGTCTACTTCCAATATCCAGGAGGATAACTATATGTTTTTCTTTGGGTTCACTTTCTTATTTAGCTTCTCTAGGATCACAAATTATGGGATCAATGTCCTTTATTTGTGGCTAGAAACCAATTATGAGTGAGTATATACCATATTCATCTTTTTGAGTCTGGGTTATCTCACTCAGTAAAGTGTTTTCTATTTCCATCCATTTGCATGCAAAATTCAGGATGTCATTGTTTTTACCACTGAGTAAAACGCTAAAGTGTATATATGCCACTCCTTCTTTATCCATTCTTCTATTGAGTGGCACCTAGGTTATTTCCAGGTTCTGGCTATTACAAATAGGGCTGCTATGAAGATAGTTGAACAAATGCTTTTGTAGTGTGATTGGGCATCTCTTGGGTATATTCCCAAGAGTGGGATTGCTGGGTCCTGAGGTAGGTTGACTCCCAGTTTCTTGAAACCACCAACTGATTTCCAAAGTTGTTGCACAAGTTTGCATTCCCACCAACAATGGATGAGTGTTCCCCTTATTCCACATCATCTTCAACACAGGCTATCATAGGTGTTTTTTGACTTTAGCTGTTCTGACAGGTGTAAGATGATATCTCAAAGTTGTTTTGATTTGCATTTCCTTGATCACTAAGGAGGTTGAGCATGACCTTAAGTGTCTTTTGGCCATTTGAATGTCTTCATGTTTTGTCTGGCATTTTTTTTTCCTATCCTAGAGATAATTGACTTATTTAATAGGATTTTGAATTTTAGTATTTTATGGTATTTCTATGGGTCAATGTTTGTTTCTGTGTTTCTTATGTTTTTTTCTTTGATTCTTTTTTGTTGATTTTTTTTCTTTTGGGATTTGTTTTTATTTTATCTTGTTTTACTACAGTTTTTTTCCTTTTTAAATTCTTGTGGTTTCGAACGAGAGAGCAAGAATGTGGATCTTGGTAGAAGGGGATGATCAGAATATATAGTATAAAAAAATACCCAATTTTAATAGAAAAATTCCAATTAACCAAATGGAATCTAAAAATAAATAAAAATGAAGAACCTACATATGAAGGTGAATTAATAAACGATGATTTCTAAAATGATGTATATTCATTATATATTCTAGGAGAAGGGATATATTGCCACAAACAAAATTATTCTTTGTTTTGATGAATCAAAATAAAATCACATCCATATATGTAATGTTTGAATTTGATGGTTAGATACCACAGAACCCTTGAGTTTCCTACTATAAATGAATTTAATTGGAGAATCAATAGAACAGTTACTCTCCAATAGAATAAATATGTTACTGAGCTTCACTTATCAGGGACTTTATGTTTGCAGATATGACACATCTTTTTCAGTGGTATCTTTGTTTTGAGCCACAGTTTCTGTGTTCACATTGATGCCTCAGCTGCCTGAGAATAGGAAGTTCTCATTCCCATCCAGTGGTAGGAATTGCTGTAATTTGTTCTGGTAATAAGCACCAGAGGTCAGAATATAAAAGGAAGGCTAGACCAGGCAAAAAGATTGCCATTTGACCTTTCATCAAATTCGACTGCTATCACCCTATTTTTGTATTCTGTGTGAATCAGATAGTCACAAACATGTCAGTGAAGTAGAAGACTATTTTCCTTACTGTGCCTGTTCTCACAACAGAGGGGGAAATGGTGGCTTGGCAGTCTCTGAAAGGGTATCTTTTGCTAGATTTGTCCAACTGTCATGAAGTTGGTACTGAGGGAGGAGAGAATAAGAGCCAGTTAATCCTCTTTCCATAATATCATCTTTTAATGAACCAAACTCTTTACACTTATATATGACAAAGCAGACCTCTGTTGCTCACTGTAAAAAAAAAAAAAAAGTGGAAAATACATCTCGCATCTTGCTTTCTTCTATTTGCTTTTCGTGTATCTATGGGTGTAAGATGTATTTACATGTACATGGCATGTCTAATTTATTGTGTTTGACATTCCACTTGTCTTGGGAAAATATATAAAATTCTTTAGAAGTCTAAAAGGTGTAAATCAAAGTGAATATTTTCAGATGTCTACTGCTACAGATAAGAATTATATACTGGTGATAAAGTCAGAAAGTTTACAAAGGATTTACATGTCTGGTCATTTAAACTTCATTTTCATTAACTAATTTTCCATAGTGTCTGAGGGTTTCAGCAATTCTTTTGTGTTTGAAATAAAGTCTCTGTTACAAACGTTTCAAATGATTGTGATTTCTTTATGCAAACAGTGAATTTCTTATTCTAGTGTTGCCCTAATAACAGGAATATGTATTTTCTTTGTAAAGTTGTGGTTTAATTTAAAAAAGATAATGTTTGCTGAGGAAATTATATATTTAATTCTTACGGGAAAATTAGGAAATTTTATTATTGAAGAAAATAAATTAAATATATATATTTAATTTGAATTTAAATTGAAATACAATTTGAAAAAATAAATAAAATTTTAATATTTAAAAAGAAAATTTTGAATCATTTTAATTTCTTAGCAATATCCATATTCATCAAAGTTAATGACAGGAGTAAACATGAATTTTGTTTTTAGTCTTCATTTTTAACTTGCCTAACCTGGGCTCACTTGAGAACTTCAAAGAAGAGTTATTCAGATCAGGTTGAACTATGCATACTTGAGAAATATTGTCTGATTTACTGATATGGGAAGATCCAACCCATTGTGAACACCACCACCACCACTGTTAGGTTTTACTACTGAGCTGTATAAGAGAAGATGAGGTGAGAAGTAAGGAAGCAAGAATTCATTGCTTCTTGCATTTGACTATTAGTGTTTCACTGCTTCGAGATTTTGTTTATACTTTCCCCCAGATATGGACTGCAACATAATGTAAGACAAAGAAATACTTTCTCGCTTTAAGTTGCTTTTGTAAGCAAAAACACAGAAATGAGTGAAAACCAGATATTTTTTTCAGCACTGCTATGTTGAGAATTTATGTTTCTATCTAATTACATGAATTACATGATCTGTGGGTTTGAGGTGCTTTTTTAAATTCTGAATTGCTTTGAAAATCAGGCATTATTAAAAATGAAGTTTTATGTTTACATTAAGATCAAGTATAAAGCACCAAATTCTCCCATTTACAAATATAGACCAATTCTCCCAGTGTTAAAAACGCCTTTAACAGTGAACTGATGGATGAAATTTGACAGACTTCTGTCCCTCTTCATCTGTATTGCACAGGTTTTAAAAAATGTACAAGGTTTATCCAAGTGCACAGGGTTTTCACTGCTTGTGCTAGTTTGTTTCCCTGTTCTTGTGATGAAATACTCTGACAAAAGCAATTTCAGGGATGAAAGATTTATTTTAGTTCACAGTTTATGGGATAGTCTACAATAGAAGTGAAGTCAAGACAGCAGGAATGAGGCAGCTGGTCTTTTTTAGCCCCAGTCAAAAAGGAGCAAGAAATGTTTTAGTATCCATCACATTTTTCCTTATTTTATGAAGTTCAGAAAGGCCTGGAGGGATGGTCCCTTCCACAGTCAAAATGGGCCTATCCACGTCAACTATTGCAATCTATATAATCCTTGACAGGCTTTAACTCACAGATGATTCTACCTTGTTTCAAGGTGACAATAACTATTAATAATTAAGCTGTCCTAAAAATTCTTTGTCTACCATTTAAATTCCTGCTAGTCTTTATCAGCTGATTTATTATTGTTGATTTCATGTTTGCTGGACAAAACAGGGAAACAGCAAATATGCAGATACAGCATTTATATAACCTTTGTAAACTTAAACCAAAAATAATCCCAGCATTGAGGAGGGAAGTTGAGTATAAAGATTGTACTACTACATAAATATCTGGACCTCAATCACACTGTAGATTAGTCCCCATTTCCAGGAGTAGTTGCCCAACTTAAATTCTAGCCAATTGAGAAAAAAAGAGGAAAATGCAAATGTGGGTGAGTATGGAGTAGAAAATGAAGAGAGTGGCATGGCGATAATTGGAAGGGTGTGGATAATATTAAAATGCATTAAAATAAATTATCAAAAATTAGTTGTAACAGGAAGGGCAGCTTGCTGGGGTTTCTGTCCTGCCCAGTTCCCACAGGTGTTTAGCACCAAAGAAAATCACACAGAGGTCTCTGTAAGATTATAAACTGATTGGCCCATTAGCTCAGGCTTCTTCTTAGCTCTTGTAGCTTATATTAACCCATTATTATCTATGTTAGCCACAGGGCTCAGTACCTTTATCAGCAGGTCAGGTCACATCCAGCTTCTTCAGTGGTGTGGGCAGGAGTGCTCAGGAATGGGCTTCCTTCTTCCCAGAATACTCCTGTTCTCATCACCCTGCCTCTACTTCCTGTCTGGTTGACCTACCTATACTTCCTGCCTGGCTATCGACCAATCAGTTTTTTTTTTTTTTTAAAAAAAAAACATGATCGACAGAATATGGACAATTCTCCCACACCAATTAGTGACATTTTATTTCCCTTTAAGGAAAATATCAAAACAGTCCCAGAATTCCTTTTTCTCTTCCTTTCCTTCTCCTTTTCCTCCTTCTCGTTCTTCTTCTCCTTCTTTTTTCTAGAGACATCATAGACCAAGCATCTCTTGTTGTCACAACTTCACAACCAAGGTATACTCTTTTCAGATGTCTGGGGGTTAAAAATAAACTCTTATTATTATTATATCCCTAGTTAGAGTTTAGTCAAATATTTGCATGCAAGTTGTAGTGACTGTTTTGTTTGTCAATTGGCACACGGTATAGTCATCAGAAGAAAGAGCCTCAGTGGATCAAATTCCTCTTTGTGATTTAGCTGTAAAACATTTTCCAATTTGGTGATGATTAATGGGTGAGTTCCCATTTCATGGTGGGTGGTATCCTAGGCAGGTGGTCCTGTGTTCTCTGAGTAAGTGGGCTAAAACATCCATGGGAAAGAAACTAGTAAATAGCACTCTTACATGGCCTCTGCCTTAGTTTCTGTTTCTAATATCCTCCCCTGTTTGAGTTTCTGTCTTGACTTTCTTCAGTAATGAACAGCACTGTTGAAGTGTATAATAAACACTTTCTCCTCAACTCAAGATTTGATAATAGTGTTTCTTCCCAGCAATAGGAACCCTAAGACATAAGTTAAGAAAAATAACTAATTTATTATAATAATTTATTATATTTTATTATTATTTATTATATTTTATTATAATTTATAAATAAAGATTTGTATTTGCTAGCTCTTATATCTTAAATTAATCCATTTCTGTTCATCTGTGTATCACCACTTGGTTTTGGCCTACTGGTAGGACTCCTTCCAGCATCCAGTGCCTGTCTCCTGTGGCAGTTACATTGCTTCTCTTTGATTCTGCCTACTCTTTTTTCCTCTATCTGCCTTGAATTCCTACCTTGCCTTATTCTGCACTATAATAGGCACAAAGAAGACTCTTTATTAACCAGTGGTATTCAAAGTATACAGAGGGGATTTCCAAATAAAAGAATGTTTCTTTGTTGTGACTGTGAGAGTGTAATTCAAATTTGTAACCCTTATTTGTTCTAATAGCTTCAGGCTCATGATTGTAAAATCAGAATACAAGTCACAAGTCAGTTGTACGCTGACTGGAATTGGCTCATCAGGACAGTGGGAAATTCAGAATTATCTGCTCTTTCAAAGAGGTGAAATTGTCTATGTAAAATACAAAATGATGAAGACAAGGTTTATATAATTGATCTAGCAGTTCAAAACTTCTTCTCTTGCTGAGGACCAGATTTTGTTTCCCAGACTCATCATTCAGAAGAAGAGAACTGAAGATGGATGCTAAAAGAAATCCCTCACTAGATCAGAATAGATTATGATAAAGGGTTATTTATTTAGGGGTGGACTCACAGATCACAGTTCTCTGCATGAATGAGGAACAAGAACTAAATCCAACAGCTTGAAGAGAGCTAGCACATGCTCTACATCAGCATTTATAGTATAAGAGGCCATGCCAAAGTGGACTGATACCTTAAAGGCTACTGGCTAAAGAAGTTCCTACATTACTTTCCCCTATGGTTTAAATAAGAGAGTTATAAGCATAATACAAAACTATATACAATAAGAACAAATATCAATTATAAAAATTAGAATTATAACCAGTATAAACAATATCAAGCAAGAAACATGATAAATGTTTCAATAATTATTCTATTCTAAAGAGGCTAAGTCTTGTATTAGAAATAATTTGGCCAAGTCATTAGAATAAAGTAACTACGACTCTCTAGTCTTCAATTCATTGAAGACCTGAGAAGGGAAATAATATTACTTGCATAAACAGGAAGTACAATCAAGCAACTTCCATAATGTGCAACAAGTGACAAAGACAACTGGCTACCTGGGCAATGACCCAATGTCTCATTTGCAACGTTGGAATAACCAACTTTGGCTAAGTCCTAGAGTAACTGACAGACTTTTTTCAGAGGCTTTTCAAAATTGTCTTACCTGACTGGGCAAAATTTTACCATCTTTTTTCTTGTATCCTGCTTGTCCTGTCCAGACAACATGCATATTGTTAGTGGTGCATGGGAATGCAGCAGAGACAGAGACCAGGAACAGAACTTTACACAGTGAACCACAGCCATGTGGTGATACACAGAGAAATGGAGATGGGTTAGTTTAGGATATAAAAGCCAACAATACGATTAAGCTATTGGCCAAACAGCATTGCAAATATTATAGTTTCTGAGTGATTATTTTGGTTCTGGGCAGCTGGGAACACACAAGCAGTCTCCTCCAACAGAAAACTGCCTGCAAAGCCTAAATCCAGGTCATCTGATATTCTTTGAAATCCTTAGGTACTTGCATTCAAACATGAACATCCCTACATAGAGATATACACATGTATGTATAATTATATATAAATTAAAAAAATTAAGGTCTCATAAATTATATAAAAACCAAGTACATTCATTGTGATAAAATGCAGACATATTTTTTGGTATTTAAATATATTAAAATACTGACAATTTTTACCAAATATATTAGTATTGGTCACATGAATCTTTTGTGTACAGCTATTAGCAATGAATTATTCACTTATTCACATTTATAGATTTCAGAAAATGTTTACTCTCTCCATATATATATATATACATATACATATATACTCTCCATATATATACTACAAAAACATATATGTATATGTACATATATATTATATAAAATCAAGATGTAAAGGGTTTTTTAAGTAGGAAATATAATTAATCTTTTTATAAATGTCACTGTAATAGTGATCTTGGATTTGACATTTTAAATTTATCATCACTCAGGTTCAAGTCTTATACATTAGGACTAATATTCCACACTGCCACAATATTATACAATTCTATTATTTCAGAATCTAGTATGTCATTCAGCACAAAGTTGGTTTTATTAAGTAAGCGTTCATTATGAATTCAAGCACTCTATATTATTAGACATAAATAGTTCATTTTTCAGACTTTTGTTCATAGCTTGAAAATAAATTAAATTTCATGTGTCATAAATTTATGTAGTTCAATTATTTGCTCTATGATATTTTCGACATGATCTTTGCTTCCTGGTTTTCTGTGTAGGATGACTGCCATCTGGAGCAGGATGTTTTTTATCTCTCACCGTGATAAGACTTGCCATTTCATATCTCATCAAAAAAACATAATATTCTTTCTATTTCTATTTTTGCACTCCATAGTTATGTTCAATTTAATTCTCTCAAACCTATTGTTAACTTTACTATGAAAATATTTTACATACTTCTACAAAATAGAAGCATAGTATTTTAAAATCAATTTACTAGAGATGACTATTCCTGCTTTACTAATATAATATTCCTTTGTTTATTGAAATTCAGCAATTTAGCTACATAAACAAATATGTAATATTTCTAACTATAAAGAAGTAATCCTGAAAGAATGACAAAATATCTTTCTTTGAGTTTCAAATTGTCTTTGCACTATATAGTGTGCCTAATCTGGCAGAAAGGGCAAGGGCAGAACCAGACGTTTCCCTGGGGCTGAGTAAGATGGTGACTGTCGAATTCCCCAGCCTTCCTCCCTAGCAACCAGAAAGAAACATTCTCACTGAGTTGGGAGTGTGTTGAAGCAGGATATCATTTAATGGTATCAGGAAAGAATTTATTATATAGGGTTGTGATGGGGGTGAAGAAGCTTTTGATGGGGTGAGGTGAAGTAGGGAATAAAAGCCAATAATATTCTGCCCTGCTAGTGGTGGCTGGGCAGAGGCAGGCCTATATCTGCTTGCCAGAGACTGGTCTCCAAACTCAAGCTAGGTTCAGGAAGCTACACTGGGCCTCAACAAACTCAAGTTCGGTTTAGTAAGTTACATTGGGTCTCACCAAACTCAAGTTAGTCTCAGGTAGTTACACTGGACCACACATCTAGGTCTCATGAGGCCCAACAATTGTGCTAATATGTTTACACATATAAAAGACATATCTTAAAATTCATCGTCCTTTAAATGGAGAGTGTAATTATTCAGTTAAAGCTCTAAGTTTCAAGTGCCACACAGAAAGAACAATAGAATATATTTCCCCCTTATTTCTACTCAAAATTTTGTCTAAATAAAACTCTTTTCAAATCACTGTTAGTAATGCCAACCTAAACAAAGATGACCCAAGTAAAAAACAAACATATTAATTGATTGAAGTATTGTGATTATGGTAATATTTTATCAATAATATGCTTCTTTATCATGATATATAGAAGAAACTTTTTACACAGAACTTATATGTTAAAATCAATTTTAAAGAGAATATAAGCATAGTAAAGAGGGATTTATTACAAAAAGAAACAAAATATAATGTTGCTGTTGTCTCTGGCAGAAAGAGCAGGTGCAGAGCCAGAACTGTTGGACTCTCCCTGGGGCTGAGTGTTATGGTTACTGTCAAATGACCCTTCCTCCCTCCCCTGCTTGGCCACTGGGGAGAAACACACCAACTGAGTTGGGAGTCTGTCAAATCAGGATCTCATTTAATAGTATCAAGCAAGGACTTATATAGGGTTGTGATGAGGTGCGGAAGATTGGGATGTGTTGAGGCAGAGTAAGGAACAAAGGCCAATAATATTCTGCCATTCTAGTGGTGGCTGGACAGAGGGGGTCTAGGTCGGGTAACCAGAGACAGGTCTTCAAACTCTAGCTAGGCTCAGGATGTTACACTAGGTCTCATGTCAACTTAAGTTAGGCTCCAGAAATTACACTGAGACTCACAACTGGGCCTCATGAGGTCCAACATAAAGTAACATGTATTCTAATGCAAATGTACATTGCTTAACCCTTTGTGTAGGCAGAACTTTAAAGAGGTGTTCAAGCACATACTTTTGGATATATTTTTTTTATCTAAATGGCAATGTCAGTTTTAATGCTGAAATCATCTTCATCATGTGTTTTGCATGTAACAGTGTTTTCCATTGAGAAAGAATCTGGGAATCAATTGTTATCTTGTTGCAAATCTCTCTCTCTCTCTCTTTACACACACACACAGATACATATACATGTCGAGAGAGCAGAATAAAGATATGCAGTTAATATTTTTTTCTTTTAGTTTTATTGGTGAAAGAAATAAATTCTATTCCTTGGTTCAGGTTAGAAAATATTTGTGCTTCTGATTTTTGTTATATGGAAATGCCCTTCTATGGATTTTTACAAGAGATATACTGAAGAAAATACTTGGCTGTAAATCAATCTCTAAAAGTAAAGAATATATTTCTTATTTATGAAACATAGTGAAAGCAAAATTAATTAAGGAAGATCAAACAATTTTGAGCATGGCAGCTAAATATACTAAGTAAATGATTGCATTTTTTTACTTGGTTTCTATAATGTTATAAATGAGTGAAATTTAGATTCCACAATACTTCTAAATATATTAAGAAGAATGTAAGAATATTGCAATCTTCTGCTTTTTGCATAAGATAAATATCAGTATTATCAGACCACACATGAAAGCTGTTATAGTTTCCATGTATTTGAAATATTTAAAAAATAATTTCATTTCTAACTTTGAACTTTATGTCAGACTTATTACAGAATAAAATTATTTTAAAATGAGCCACAGATATTAGGAAAATGCCTGTTATACTGTGCTGCCTTTGCTCATGATACCAATGGAAAACCCTCAGTGGCACATAAGCAGCCTTATACTAGTTGCATATAACAGCCTGTTACATGGAATTATTCTGTTGTATTATTTCATACTTTGGATATTTTATTAAACACACAAGATACCACTAAAATATTATGTCTCCCATCCAAATTTGTCAATTCCTTCATGCTTAGTTTTGGAGTTAAATGCAAAACAGCGCAGTAAATGAAGTCAGGCTTTTATTTTCACTTGCAAAAATGTTGTCTATGCATACCATTGTGAAACACACTGCTGTCATTTAACATTAAATTCACACAAGGGCCATTGACTCTAGAAAAAGAGCTATTGACAGCATTTCTATCAAACAATTACAGTAAATAAACAATTGCAAAGTAAGTATGGGAAACCTTGGAAAAGATGATGTTTGATAATTCAGGTGGTCAAGGTACAGTGAATAAAAGAGTACAATCTTTAAATGGTACATCTATAATTATACTGCTCTACACACACAGTTCAAGGATCACTTTAGAAGAGGAATTTAAAAGATTCATAGAGGTAGGAGTATTGTCTGACATTTTGCAGACAGCAAGAAAGCACAAATGAAGCATTGGCTCACCATAGACTGAGAAATCAATATAATTCCATGACAAAACCAGATTCAAACAATACTTATACACAAGTCTATTCCTACAGAAAGCACTAGAAAGAAAACTCCAACCCCACAATGTTAGTTTCCCCTACAAAATCACAAGCAATAGATAACCTCACACCAGCAAAACTCACAGAAAGGAAACATATTCACACCACCACCTCCACCAACAACAAAAAAAGACAAACCAGAATTAGCAAGCATTGGTTATTAAAATCCCTTAATATCATTGTACTCAATTCACATATAAAATACAGAAATCCCTTAATATCATTGGACTCGATTCACTTATGAAATACAGGTTTAAAAATGGATACAAAATAGGATCCATCCCTTTGCTACATGCAAGAAATACTTCTCATCTTCAAAAACAGGCATTACCTCAGCATCTGTAAAGACCTCCAGACCTCTATGGTGAGCTCTACCCTCTGATCTTCAATCAAGCTTTATTTGTACAAACATGATATCACCATAGTTTGAAATCTATTTTGTTAGATATTTGGCTAGCTACACCAGCTTGTCTTTTTAGGTCAATTTGATTGTATGACAAGAATTTTAAATATTTGAAGAAAGAAATTGAAGAAGATATCAGAAAATGGCAATCTCTCATGTTCATGGAAAGGTAGGATTAACATGGAAACATTACACTTTTACCAAAAGAAAACTATAGATTCAATGTAATCTCTATTAAAAACTCAACACGATTATTTACAGACAAAAATATGGACTTATCAAAATAATTCTGTGCAATAAAGGGATTTCTGGAGATATCACCAACCCTCACTACAACTTCTACTATAGAGCTATAGTAATAAATGCAGTCTGGTAGTGGCATAAAAAGAGACATGTGGTTCAGTAGATTTGAAACAAAGATGCTTATATTAATCTACATACAGTTGAATACCTGAATTTTGACAAAGAATCTAAAAGTATACAACGGAACATAAGAAATTGTTTTACTCATTTTAATTAAAATACTAACCTCTTCACTTAAGAAGGGGAAAGATTGGGGTTCCTGTGACTGTTGCTCAGAGTCTGGAAATGGTGGTATTTGACAACAATGTATGTCATTGTACTCTTACTGAAATTGATCTAATGATATTTGTAACTGCTTATAGATGTTGGGAAAGGTTTGACACATGCTGTAAAGTGTTTGGGTTTAATGCATATGTTAAGAATTTTAGATTTTGATCCCTTTTTCACCTCCCTAATTGTTGACAGGCAAGCACACGTAACTTTTTGTGGAGTAGGCATTTAGGAAGGAGGACATACCATGGGCCAGACTAAAAGGTGAATACTGGGTTTGGAAGGTGCCCCTTTCTTCTTGTCTGGAGATGGAGTTATTGGTGCCAAAATTATATCATATCTTTTGTTTAAGGAGCACCTCACAGATTTTTCATTAATGATAGATACAGGGGCCCAATGACGGGAGTTAGTGTGGATCCTCACCTAAATTTCAAACCATACAGAGGCCGTACAGGCCGGCTCAACATGGCATGGTTTTTAGGTACGAGGGCGCTCTCCACATAGCCTAAGACAGGGTGCCCTGTGATCTGCTTACTTTAATCCTACTAGATACCTTTTATTTGAGAAGCTCCAAGAAACTAATGCTACTCATAAGGCACCCCTCTGTTCCCAGGAGAGGTTAATTACTTCACCAGTCGAGAGGAGGGTCTCTCCTTGTCCCAGTCCCCTCTCCTTTAGATCTGACACCATGGTTGACTCTGTCTTGGTGCCCTCCACCTATAACTACTTGCCTTTATATAAGAAAGGAGGAATATGTTGGGAGCCGTTTCCCCCCCTAAAGATTGTTACAGAAACCATCACCTTGGGGAGCCTGCAGGGAACCCCAAACCCATAATCATGTTAAGAATAGTCCTATTGGCAAAACCTGCCCCACACCCAATTAGCTATTCGCTAATTGCTAACGAACCTAATCTGATAGCGAAACTGCCTTAAATTCCAGCTATCCAGGGAACTAGGTGTGGCAACTCCTGACTTCTTGGCCTACCTGACCGGATGTAGGTTACGTGACTGGGACCACGCGGCCAGATTCCATGCTCCTGTGCCCTACTCCCCAAGCCCTCATTCAGGGGGTATATAAGTCGTTACCCTGTCCCTAATAAACGGAGGCCTTGACAAAAAAAAAAAAAAAAGAAAAAAAAAAGGTTAACAACTGAACTATCACTTATACCAGTTAGGGGAGAGACAATCAGTTTTCTATGATGAGTGACACTGAGCATGTCAACTAATTTTGGGCAAGCCTCATGTTCAGGAGTAATTGACCAACAACATATAGTTGGACTCCACAGGATTTTGTCTGAGCTTTATTTGGTTACAAGTTGGGCTTTTTGTTTGTTTTCAATCTTTTTTTCTTTCTTTTCTTGGTATGACTTTCTTGTTTCTAAGTTTTGGAAGATTTTATTATTGTACAGGATTTTTGCTTCTTGTTAAAGAAAGAACTTAAAGTTGGGTGGGTAGGGATGGGGAAAAGATCTGAAGGGACTTGAGGGAGAGGAAGAATATGATCAAAGTGTATTTGAATTTGAAAATTGTTTTAAATAATGGAAAACATAATAAATTAATTTAAAAAAAAAAAAAGAAATTGTTTTAACAAATTGTGCCGGCATAACTGGATGTTTGCATGTAGAAGAGAGCAAATAGATCCATATCTCCTACTATGCACAGAACTTAAGTCCAAGTGTATCAAAGACCTAAAGTAAATCCAGTTACAATGAACCTGAGAGAATAGGAAGAGTAAAGTAGCCTTGAATGTGTTGGCACAGAAAATTACTTCCTGTACATAACACCAGTAAAACAGACAGTAAGATCAACAATTAATAAATGGGACTTTCTTTACCTAAGAAACTTCTATAAGGCAAAGAACACTGTCAATAATACAAAACAGCAGCCTACAGAATATGGAAATATCTTCACCAACACCATATTTGACAGAGGGATGATCTCCAAAAATATATAAAATACTTAAGAAACTGGCCATCAAAAAATACCACAGAATCAAATTTTAAAATGGGGTACAGATCTAACCAGAGAATTGTTAAAAGAAGAATCTCAAATGACCAAATACCCTTAAAGAATTGTTCAACATTCATGGAAATCCAAATCAAAATGACTTAAAAATACCATCTTATACCTGTCATGATTGTTAAGATCAAAAACACTGATAACCTTATGTTGCAGAGGATATGGAGTAACAGAAACACTTGTTCACTGTTGTTTGAAGGTCAAACTTGTACAGTCACTTTAGAAATCAATATGGTAGTTTTTCAAAAAAAAAGAAAATGAATCTACCTCAAAACCCAGCTATGCCAGCTGTACTAACCTTGGGTATAACCCAAATCTTGAGCATCTGAAAGGATGATCAATCATGTCACAAGGACACATGCTCATCTTTGTTCATAGAAGCATTATTAATATTAACCAAAACCTGGAAACAACTTAGAGCTCCCTCAACCAAAGAATGAATAAAGAAAATATGGCACATTTACACTATGGACTACTACTCTGCTGAAAAAAAAATGACCTCGTGAAATTTGCAGACAAATTTATGGAACTAGGGAAAATAATTAGGAGTGAGATATCTCAGAACCAGAAAGACAGATATGGGATGTATTCACTTATAAGTGGATATTAGGAATAAAATACAGGATAACCAACCTACAAAGCATAACCCCAGAGACACTAGATAGCAAAGAAACCCAGAAAGGAAAGCATGGAATTTTCTTTTCTTTTTTTTTTTTTAAGACAGGGTTTCTCTGTGGTTTTGGAGCCTGTTCTGGAACTAGCTCTTGTAGACTAGACCAGGCTGTTCTCAGACTCACCTGCCTCTGCCTCCCAAGTGCTGGAATTAAAGGCGTGCACCACCACCGCCCACCTATGGAATTTTCTTTGAAAAAAGCAATAGAAGAGGTGGGGTTGGGTTGAGGTGTTAAAGGGTGGAACTTGAGGTGGGGATTTGGGAGTAAAATGGACAGGTAGTAATGAAAGAGACATCTTGACAGGAGGATAAATTTCATGGTTAGTGAGAGACCTGGTGCCAGGGGAACTCCTCAGAATCTATAAGGAAGACCCCACCTAAGACTCATAACAATATTGGCGATGGTGCCTGAACTGACAATCTCCATTAATCAAATTGGTGACTACCCTCATTGATATTGGAAAGCCATTATCCAATAGCTGATGGAAGCAGATGCAGAGATTTATAGCCAAGCATGGGGCCTAGCTCTTGGAGTCCTTCTAATGAAAGGGAAAAAAGGGATTGTAGGAGCCTTGATGTTCAAGGTCATGATGGGGTAACACAGAGACAGCTGACTTGAGGTTCTGGTATCACAGGAACTGTGAACCAAGAAACAGTTAGGGAGCCTACATAGAGCTAATCTCAGCCCTCTTTATGATTGTGATATTTGTGTAGTTTTATCTGTAAGGCTCTTCACGGTGAGATGAGAATCTGTCTGTGGCACTTAGCTGTTTTTTTTTTCTTTTTTGGGGGGGATCCCTTGCACATACTGGGTTACATTACCCAAACTTGCTGCTGCAGGAGGAGCATAGACCTACCTCAATTTAATGTGCCATGCTTTCTTCAAGCCTATGGAATTTAAGGGTTCATCCTCAATGGATTTGCAGGTACAAGGGTAGGGGCATGTGAATTAGAAAAATTAGGTAAGAGGAAAAGAGATATAAGAGAAATACAGAGACATAGGGTCGAAGTGCCAGGGTAATCCAGTGAATACTGAATAGGCCTTCAATTTTTTTTTCCATGTGTTTATATTCCCTAATCCAAAATAGGGGAAAAACCAAAAGACTACTTTAATATGACACATAAGACAAACAGAACATTTACTTGCTTCAATATTTGAAATCCCAAGCCAACATAAACTTTAGCTAATTAATCTGTTGTTTAGGCAAGACATGTAACAACCACACATTAGAAAAAGAATTGTGTAGACAACCACTCACTGAGTCAAGTTTCCCACTCCTTGAATGAGTGAGAAATGGCTTAAAGTCTCTGATCTTTGGTCAAGATGGAGTGGATCCACCCCTATGGGTCATCTTAATAGCCAAAACACCAATTAACCACATCCTAGGTGAGGATATCTTGTTTGTAGCCTTTCCTTAAGTTATATTTCTTGTCAATAACTTCAGAAATGCAAGAATAGGCTTACTCACTTTGATCTTTAGTCAAGGTGGATCTACTTCTGTGGGCCCCCACAGTTGGAAGACTGCCCCTTTTCAAAGATTAGTGGATGGGATAAGGGTGGGGTAGATGAGAGTTGGGGTAGAGGGAAAGGTAGGAGAGAAGAAAGGAGAACTTGTAATTAGTAAGTAAAATAAATTAAATGTTAATTAAATAGAATTAAAAATGAAAAATAAAACAGTAATACTACAAAAAGTTTCTTTCTTACCTTTCAAAATTTCTAACTTATAATTCCACAATTAAATCACTCTTTTAATCTTTGAATATGTTCATATTTTAATTATTCTTAAGCAGACTTAGAAAGTAACTTTTTTATTGCTTCATCATGCTTGTCAGAGAAATAAAGTTGTTTAAGCCAACAAATGAGATCTTTTGGGGGAAAATAATAGTTATTCAGGATAGAAAACAAGGCCAACTGTATTGTTATCATTTTAAACAGTTGGCATTAAACTGAGGCCTCAACATGTCCCCTTGGCAGGTGGGAGACTATGGTGAGTGAGAGACAGACAGACACACCCTGCAGAGAGATCTGGGGTATAGAATTTATTAACTTAGTTTATGAAGAAAAGGAGAGAAGGAGAGAGGTGAGAAAGGGAAAGGAGAGAGGGGAAAGGCAGAAGCTGCCTCTCCAGAAGAAGGGCAGAGGGAGAGAGAGCTAGGGCACTGGCTGTAAAGGAAGCAGAATATTCACTTGCCTCAGCAGAAGTCAGGAGGTTGGGAGCAGTTGGAGCTTGTCTCTTAAAGGGACAGAGTACACAGGTGAGAGGCCAGGCTAGTAGATTGCAACATTTCCATCTTTTTTTTAAATAATAAAAAGACAGGGAATTAGGCATAACAGCTTGAGAAAATTGGGACAGCAGTTTCTCAAAACTGGTTCCTGCTTATATGTGGGCATTGAAGTCTTTCTTTGGGGGCCTGAGAAAGCTGTGTGCTGATCACATCCTGGGTTACTTGGTCATTTTACTCCTGTCCAGGAATCAAGGTGTAAAACTGTCAAGTGTCTCTTGGACCTGACAAAGTGTTGGCAAAACAGAGTACAAAGTTAAGTTTAGGAAGAAAAAAGATTTCAGAACCAGAAAATTAAGAGGGGTGTATCTGACCTGTTTAAGATGAATACTTTAATTTCGCTCCCTGGAACTCACACAATTTTTTTTGAGTTTTTGAAAACATAGGTTTTAGACAAATACATTTTATAGACAGCAGCATATTTATGTCAAAATGACTATGTCAGGTTTTTTTTTTTGCAAAATGAAAAATATATTTAACTCTGCAAAGTAGCATGAGAGAGAAATTTGATAATTTACATTTGTCCCCATACCTTTATAACTTGTATTTGTATATCTTAAAACACCTTTTATTCAGAACATGTTCAGATGTTTACTGAAATTTGTTTGGTGAGGTTGTCCTTTTAAACTGACAAAACCCATCAGCTGACAAACTTCATCAGTGATCTTTTAGAAGGATAAAATTTTAGTTGATGTATTGATTTAAAAAATGACAAGACAACTTACCTATTGGCTAATTAGAGTGACTCCTCGGGGTCCTCCTTGGTCATTGAAGGCAAGGGCATTATGACTGTACTTGCCTTCTGATGTTAGAAGCAGGCCTACCTGGCTCAAGAAGAGAGAACAAAGAAATCTATGGAAAGACAAACCTACCTTGACCTGAGAAGTTAGGCAATTGATTCAATTTTGATTCTTGTCCATGTATGGAGATCTTTAGGACTTTAAATGAAAGGCATTTTTGACCAGTAGTTAGAGCTTTCACTTGATGAAGCAAATTGCAGATGGAAGCTGTTCTGTGCCCACCTGTCTTCTGCCTTCTGTGGAGAATATTGGCTTCTGATGTTAGGAGACAACCTGTCTCTCTGCTATGAAGTCTTTTAATAATTAAACATTCAAATGCCATATTCCTCAGATATCTGAGCATTTGAGGACGGTTTATTGGGTATATATAAGTTAAAAACCCAGTATAGAATTTGCCTGGAGAGCTGAGTACAAGCTTGATGGTACTGGCTTTTAACAGGTAAGATTTCTAGTTGTGAAAGACAAAAAAGAAAACACTGTTTACAATAGAAGCTTAATAGACTGACAATAGTGGAGAACATCTTAATATTTTTAAAGCATCTTTGGATCACATATACAGTATTTTCATAAGAGATTTAAATGTACATACCTATTTAAAATATGAGACATTGTTTTCTTAGTATGGAATGAGATACAATGAATAGAATATTTAAAATATTTAACAGTCAGTATACATACATTTACACACAGTTAAATTTAAGTTTTATACACATATACACACAGAAGTAAAGCTTACTTATATTTATATATAAAGTTAAATCAAAAACCACATGCATGCACACATTCCTACACATATTAAACAGGAGTTGGATGAAATTGATGCTTTGGTAGGCTCTATCAAAAGCATGCCACTGTTCAAAACACACTGTAACAAAGTCAGTAAGAGGAACTTAGAGACAAAATCATAAGTAAACTGAAATTAGGCAAGTAATAACTCAGTAAGGATGGTGACTTGGTTTTCTAACTTGCCCTCAGTCAAACTGGTGAGACTTGGTCACCCTTAGTCAAGTAGATAGTGAGGTCATCTGACTTTCCCTTAGTCAAAAGGGCAGTGGTCACATGTTGTATGGAGGAGTCACATATTTTATAGCCACAGCAGGAATTTTAAACAGATTCAAATAGCAAGAGAGACATAGAGGCTGTATAGAACATACATTTAAAACAGAGTTACATCTGTGTGGTCAGACTATTCACAAATTTTTTAATACATGAAGTGGGCAGGAAAATTATTCAGCACTGCCAGCCATCTCCAGCTGCTGCATGCCAGCTGCCATACCACCATGGGGAGCAAGGGCTGGGAGTGGAAGAGTCACCTTGGATAAGGCCAGTTTTGGAGTTACTGTGGGATTAGCATCTTTAGCATTGGGAGAGACAGAACAGGAATGAGAAAAAAAATAGGAGCTAGAAAAGGAGCATTTACAGGCAGGTGGGGGTGGTACTTCCCAGTGGAAGGAAAAGAAGACGGGCATGGAGTGCAGGCGGGACATCAACAGTGCAGAGTATGATTGAAAAGAAACTTTATAATTAGTCTGTTGGGAGCTCACCAAGGCCAGAAGGACTGTGACTGAAAAAGCATGGGATAAAACCGGATTCTCTGAACATGGCGAACAATGAGGGTGGATGAGAAGCCAAGGACAATGGCACGGGGTTTTGATCCTACTTCATGTTCTGGCTTTGTGGGAGCCTAGCCAGTTTGGATGTTCACCTTCCTAGACATGGACGGAGGGGGGAGGACCTTGGACTTTCCATAGGGTAGGGAACCCTGATTGCTCTTTGGATAGGCAAGGGAAGGGGAGAGGAGTGGGGAGAGGGGGAGAAGGGTGAGAGAAGGGGGAGGGAAATGGGAGGCTGGGAGGAGGCGGGATTTTTTTTTTCCTTTTCTCAATAAAAAAATAGTCTGTTTGCTGATAGAAATTTAAAAACTCCCACTTTAGGTTAAGTGATATATAGGTCATTTGTTAATGCAAAGGCAAGTAAGGTTAGAAAACTGTAAGTAAGCAAGAGGTTTTAGGGTCTGCAAAAGATATACTGGGGGAGGTTGGACTGATAATTTTAGGTCTTTTCCCCAAGGAAAGAGCATGAGGAACACAAGGATTCAATGGTTATGTTTCCATGAACATCTTCAGGATAGAATGAGTCAAGAGATAGGTCAAGGCCACCATAAGACTTGTCAGCTCAGAGGGTGGGGACTAGGGGCCACTCTGACTAGATGAGGAACTACAGTCTGGGAATTAGATGAGGACTACATCTAAAAATGAGAAGCCAAATCTTAGTCTCAGCCATGGGGAATAACCAAAGATGAATGTCAGCATAAACTGACTTGGAAAAAGGGGAACTTAACAGTTGAAGTAATGGAGTTCTCACAAGATGTTGGAAAAGGGTCCATGTCCATGGTCCTCATGTGTCCACAGCTAGCCAACTTGCAAGTGGTAGGGAATGTGGAGAGAAGCTGGTTGAGTCACAGAACCAATGTTATCATTTATAAATGTGATGCAGGTGACTTGAGGTTGATCCCAGGAGGGGCAGCAACAGGTCACTCAAGGCTTCTGCAGTGGCAGCAGGTGGGAGACTACACCCATTGAAAGACAGACAGATATATATGACATTTAGAGAGAGTATGGGTATAGAGTTTATTTAGGGGGTTATGGAGGGAAAAGGGAACAAGAGAATAGGAGAATAAGGGGAGAAGATGAAGAAGGGAAGACAGAGAGAGAGAGAGCGCGTGCGCGTGAGAGAGAGAGAGAGAGAGAGAGAGAGAGAGAGAGAGAGAGGTCATCACTGCAGAGGAGTCAGGAGATCTACTTGCCTTGGAATAAGTGGGGAGGATGGGAGTGAGTGGAGCTTGTCTCTTAAAATAACAGGGTACCCCGACAACAGATCAGGCCAGTAGATTACAACAAGTGTAAATCTAACCCTTAGAGCTTTTCTAGGTATTATGTGTAAGATAGATAATAATGACAGTTCTCTATTTTTACTCTTTCTATAGCACTTGACATTCATATAACTGGTAGACTAGAAATCAAGAAAATATCCTGATTCACAAGGGCTTAAAGGTGTAGGAGTTTCTTCTGTTTATATGTTCCTTTCATTGGTTAATCAATAAAGAAATTGCTTGGCCTGAAAGGGCAGAACTTAGGTAGGTAGAGAAGACAGAACTGAATGCTGGGAAGAAGGGCAGAGTAGGAGAAGCCATGGATTTCCTGACTGAGATGGATGCTGGTTAGAATCTTGCTGGTGAGCCATAGTCACATGGCAATACACAGATTAATAGAAATGGGTTAAATTAATATGTAAGGAAAGACAATAAGAAGTTAGAGCTAGAGTCCCTGTTCCTGCGCTGAGGAGATCCATCTAGATGGCATGCCCTATTGTCTCCAAAGTCCTTAACAGCACACGTGAAATCTCTAGAAAAAAAAAAGAAGCAGACTCACCCAGAATACATAGAAGACTGGAAATAATCAAACTGAGGGCTGAAATCAACAAAATAGAAACACAAAAACCAATCCAAATAATCAATGAAACAAAAAGCTGGTTCTTGGAGAATATCAACATGATTGACAAACTGCTATCCAAACTAATCAAATGGAAGAGAGAGAACACTAAAACTAACAAGATCAGAAATGAAAAGGGGGACATAACCACAGACATAGAGGAAATTCGAAGAAGTATTATATCTTACTACAACAGCCTGTATGCTACAAAATTAGAAAATGTGAAAGAAATAGACCTTTTTTTAAGATAAGTAGCATATACCAAAATTAAATCAAGACCAAGTGAACAATTTAAATAGACCTGTATGTTGTGAGGAATTAGAAGCTGTCATCAAAAACCTCCCAACCAAAAAAAGCCCAGGACCTGATGGTTTCAATACAGAATTCTACCAGAACTTCTAAGAAGAGCTAATACCTATACTGCTTAATGTATTTTACAAAATAGAAACAGAAGAGTCATTGCCAAACTCCTTTTATGAAGCCACAGTTACCCTGATACCAAAACCACACAAAGAATCAACCAACAAAGAGAATTACAGACCAATCACACTCATGAATATTGATGCAAAACTTCTCAATAAAATACTGGCAAACTGAATCCAAGAACACATCAAAAAAATTATCCACTATGATCAAGTAGACTTCATCCAGAGAGGCAGGGCTGGTTCAAAATATGAAAATCTATCAATGTAATCCATCATATAAATAAACTGAAAGCAAAAAAAAACCATATGATCATTTCATTAGATGATGAAAAACATTTGACAAAATTCAACACTACTTCATGTTACAGGTCTTGGAGAGATTAGGGATAAAAAGTTTATATCTAAATATAGTAAAAGCAATATGCAGCAAACCTACAGATAACATCAAATTCAATGGAGAGAAACTAAAAGCCATTCCACTAAAATCAGGAACAAGACAAGGTTGTACACGTTCTTAATACCTCTTCAATATAGTGATGGAAGTTCTAGCCATAACAATAAGACAACATAAGAAGATCAAGCGGATTCAGCTTGGAAAAGAAGAAGTCAAAATTTCATTATTTGCAGGTGATATGATAGTGTACATAAGCGACCCCAAAAACTCTACCAAAGAACTGGTACAGATGATAAACAGCTTTAGTAATGTGGCAGGATACAAGATCAACTCCAAAAAATCAGTTGCCCTTCTAAACACAAAGGATAAAGAAGCAGAGAGGGAAATCAGAGAAGCATCACCTTTCATGATAGCCACAAATAACATAAAATATCTTGGATTAACTCTACCCAACGAAGTGAAAGATCTATTTGACAAGAACTTTAAGTCTTTGAAGAAAAAAAAAACTGAAGAGGATACCAGAAAATGGAAGGATCTTCCATGCTCCTGGATTAGTAGGATCAACATAGTAAAAATGGCAATTCTACCTAAAGCAATCTATAGATTCAATGCAATCCACATCAAAATCCTAACAAAATTCTTCACAGATATGGAGAAGACAATAATCTACTTTATATGGAAAAACAAAAAACCCAGGATAGCCAAAACAATCCTATACAAAAAAAAGTACTTCTGGAGGTATTACCATCCCTGACTTCAAACTCTATTACAGAGCTACAGTAATGAAAACAGCATGGTATTGGCATAAAAACAGAGATGTTGACCAATGGAATCGAATCAAAGATAGGGATATTAATCTACAAACTTATGAACACCTGATTTTCAACAAAGGAGCTAAAATTATAAAATGGAAGAAAGGAAGCATCTTTAACAAATGGTGCCAGCATAACTGGATGTCAACATGTAGAAGAATGAAAATAGATCCATATCTATCACCATGCACAAAACTCAAGTCCAACTGGTTTAAAGACCTCAATATAAATCTGACCACACTGAACCTGATAGAAGAAACTGGAAAGTATTCTGCAACACTTGGGCACAGGAGACCACTTCCTACATATAACCCCAATAGCACAGACAATAAGAGCAACAATGAATAAATGGGACTTCCTGAAAGTGAGAAGCTTCTGTAATGCAAAGGATGCTGTCATTAAGACAAAAAGGCAACCTACTGAATGAGAGAAGATCTTCACCAACCTTGTGTCAGAGAAAGGTCTGATCTCCAAAATGTATAAAGAACTCAAGAAACTAGACAATAAAACTCTAATTAACCCATATAAAAATGGGCTACTGAACTGAACAGAGAATTCTCAACAGAAGACATTCAAATGGCCAAAAGACAGTTAAGGTCTTCCTTAGCAATCAGGGAAATGCAAATCAAAACATCTTTGAGATACCATCTTACACCTGTCAGAAAGGCTAAAAATCAAAAACACCAATGATAGCCTATGCTTGAGAGGATGTGGAGTAAGGAGTACACTTATCCATTGTTGGTAGGAATGACAACTTGTGCAACCACTTTGGAAATCACTGTGGCAGCTTCTCAGGAAACTGGGAGTCACCTACCTCAAGATGTAGCAATTCCACTCTTGGGAATATACCGAAGAGATGCCCAATCATACTACAAAAGCAATTGTGGAACTGTGTTCATAGCAGCACTATTTGTAATAGCCAGAACCTGGAAACAACCTAGGTGTCCCTCAATAGAAGAATAGATAAAGAAGGTGTGGCAATATACACATTAGAGTTCTACTCAGCAGTAAAAAACAATGACATCTTGAATTTTGTATGCAAATGGATGGAAATAGAAAACACTTTACTGAATGTGATAACCCAGACCCAAAAAGAGGAATATGGTATGTACTCACTCATAAGTGGATTCTAGCCATAAACAAAGGACATTGAGCCTATAAGTCATGATCCTAGAGAAGCTAAATAAGAAGGTGAACCCAAAGAAAAACATATATTTATATACTCCTGGGTATTAGAAGTAGATAGATCTCTGGGCAAAAGTTGGGGGTGGGATGGGGGAAAAAGTGATGGGGAGAGAGAAGGAAGTAGAGGAGGATTGGGGAGTCCTTGGGTAAATGGAATGATTGAGATTGAGGAGGTGTGGATATGGGTGCAGGGAAGGAAATATCTTAATTAAGTGAGCCATTTTAGAGTCAGCAAGAGACTTGGCTCTAGAGGGGTTCCCAGATGTACAAGGAGATGTTCACAGTTAAGTCCTTTGGCAGCAGAAGAGAGGGTGACTGAACTGGCCTTATCCTATAACCACACTGATGAATATCTTGCATATCACCATAGAACCTTCATCTGGCGATGGATGGAGATAGAGACAGAGATCCACATTGGAGTACTGGACTGATCTCCCAAGGTTTAGATGAAGAGCAGGAGGAACAACATGAGCAAGGAAGTCAGGACCATGAGGGGTGCTTCCATCCATGGTGACATTATGACTGATCTAATGGGAGCTCACCAAGGCCAGCTGGACTGGGACTGATAGAGCATGTGATCAGACTGGACTCTCTGAATGTGGCTGCCAATAATGGCTGACTAAGAAGCCAATAATAATGGCACTTGTTTTTGATTCTACTTCATGTACTGGGTTTTTGGGAACCTCCTCTTTTTGGATGAACACCTTCCTAGACCTGGATGGAGGGTGGAGGGCCTTGGACTTCCCACAGGGAAGGGCACCTTGTCTGCTCTTAGGACTGGAGAGGGAGGGGGATGGGGGAAGTGGGAGGGAAATGGGAGGAGGGGAGGAGAGGAGGAGGTGAAAATTTTTAATAAATAAATAAATTTAAAAAAATCCAAAAATGATAAAAAACTGACAAAAATCTAATCATAAAAATTATATTATAAAGTCACTCTAAATTTAAATTATAAGTTAAGTAATAACAACTGGTTTGATAGGCAACAGGTAAATGACTGATGTACAAACTGAAAAATGAAAAGGAGTTGAATTAAAGAAAAAAATGTTAGAGCTAATGAACCAGGCAGTGTTTAAATGAATACAGTTTCTCTGTGATTATTTTGGGTGTAAGATAGCTGGGCAGCTGGAACCACAAGCAGCCTGCTCTTCCTGCTACAACTTAATAGCAATAGTATTACATATTTAATGTTTGTCACTGAAGATTTTTGAGAACTTGTTATAAAATTTTGATGTTGGTCATTTTAGCGGTAATAAGACTAAAACACAGCATGCTATTAAAGGCGTAAACCACGAACAATGCCACACCAGTTTGGGGTTATTATTAGGGTAATATTTATTTAAAGAGGAAAAACTTACAGATCATGATCCCAGACAACAGCTCTCTGCACAACTAGAAAGGGAGTCTAGTCGCCAGACGAGCAGGAAGCCAAGAGAGAGCGGAGGAAGTAGAAGCTTTTTTTTGAATGGAGAGAAACCACGCCCCAATGGGCTGGTATCTCAGCAGCTATTGGTTGGAGGGGCGAAAAGACCTCCCGCAACATGCTATTATTGAATATATTGTGCCTATAGCTGCAACCTTTATATTTTTTAGTCCATGTTTAATAGAAGTCCACGATTTCTTACAGTGTTGCCAACAGTGGAATTACAACAGATGCTATAGTTCTTCCTTATGTAAAACTAAGTTTATCTTATAATATCTTTTGATTTAAAGACCTTCTATCTATTCAATGAAATGTACACAGAGTGATGTCATAATGTTGTATTCTTCCTGTCTACTATTCCTACCATTCCTTCCTCTATGAACATGTTTTGGCATTGCTCCCAATTCTCCTCTCTACCTCCTTTTGTAAACAATTATTTTGAAGAAACTCCCTACTGTGAAGATTTGATCATTTATTCCTCTTTAGGAATACAAACCTACGTAGTTGTTAAAATCCTTGATCAGGAGTCCAGTGTTATTAGTAGTGAATACTTTAAATATCAGTTCAGAAATCAGCAATTTGGAGATATTCAGTTTCTAAAACCACCTTCAAAGAAACACACATTCATGAAGTACATTAATCAAGCACTGTTGCTAATCCTTATGCCAGAGTTTCACTGTTTGCAAGGCCAAATGAAATAATCTTTCTATGATTTAAAATTAAGTTATATCCAAGGAATATGGTTTACTTTAAGGAATTACATACCAGTATATTGTTCTTTGTACTGACTAGATATAGTATTCTCATATATTAACCAGAATTATGAAATACTTTTTACTCTTAATTTAAAACTAATTGAGAGAATTATATTTTGTTGCCATGTGCCTAATTTACATAAAATTTTTAATAAATTCATGTGGCTATTAAGCCTTATTTAAAATTATTGTATGGAGTACAAGAGACCATTGACAATGTTTGAATACAATATAAATTAAGAATAATTGTTGTCTATGGTAATACTGCACAGCAATGGGGTTGGGGGCTTGGAGTAATTTCCACAATTAATGTGGGAAATATTATGCTTAAATAAATTTTAAGCACTCCAGTCAAACATCAATGAAATTATTCTGTAAAAGATTATAAAAAAGTAATATTAAAATGTGTAGTAGGGCAAAGGTAATAAATATTTTTAGTGCCAGCCCGCGGGAAGCAGAGGCAAGTCAGTCTCTGAGTTCAAGATCAGCCTGTCCCACAATGCCTGAAAATCTACAAAGAAGGTTCCACAATAATCAGGACTACACAAAGAAAGCCTCTTTCATAAAACAAAATAAAAACAAAAAAGAAATGTGGATAATATAATATTTAAAAACAAAAAAAGTTATTAAATTTTTTTGAAGTGGTAAGTTATAGTGTATAATGAATATCAATCTTAAATTTGAAAAAGCTATTAAAGGAGGTAATTCCTATATACCAGTTTTATCTTTTGTACAGTAGTAAACCTGGGCAGTCTTCTTGGAGGAAATTGAAATTATAAGACACCAGTGTCTTTAAGTTCTGGGAGAAGACCCATGTTATTTAGATTAATGTATCTATCAGAAAAGGGTCATGCACAGAATATTCAGGGTTTTGAACTTAGAGTGGCCTTTACCAGCAAGGGACAACTTCTCATAGTGTGCAGAAGGTAGGTAGAAAAACAGATAGATTGTTGGTCAATCTGTATTATCAAAGTGGAGACCGAAGATGCTGCTCATAAATGATGCCTTAGAGCACAGTTTTCAATGTGTGGATCATATTCCTTTGGGGGGGAGCAAATGATTCTTTCATAGGTGACACATATCAGCTATCCTCTGTATATACTATGAATATCATATATTACATTATGACTCATTTATAGTAGCAAAATTACAATAATAGCAAAAAAAAAAACCTGTATGGCTAGGGGTCACCACAAAATGAGGAAGTAGAATTAAGGGTCACAGCAATAGGAAGTTGAGAATCACTGCTTCAGAAAATTCTGCTCATTCATAAATATATATTCAAGAAGGAGATCAGACAGCTATGGCTTTAAATATCAGGTAATAGGGATAGATTATAAGACTCAGAGTTACTATGCTATAAGTAGATTTAAATATAGCCATTCAGATTAGACTTCATGACCCATGGGCAAAGTTGTGCAGTCAGTGAAGACACATAGAACCTTTCAGGATTCCCTAATGCATGCAGATATATAAGCTACTCATTTCCTTCTACCTGAGATAATGTGGAAATTGAAGTTTGGGCAACCAGAGCTTGAAGTCTTTCAGAGTCTCATTTAATTATATTACTTTAGGCAGGCTCTGTGAAGGGAGAATTTTACCAACCCATTCCTTTCTTCTTCTTTCACTGAAACATATTTGTCAAATATACTAGACTTTTGAGAAAAAATAGCTTAGGTTGAAATGAAACACAATCTCATTCTTTATCATACTAGGAGCAAAACATTAACTTGAACCTGAACAATATCTGACACTTTATCATAATGAATAAAATGCCATAACAATTTTATTCATATTATGTAGTCTAATATCCATAGTGATTCTGTCCATTTTACAGATAGCAAAAACACTGAGTTATTTGCAGCTACTAATCTAGACCTGGAAGGAAGGGGGAGGGCCTTGGACTTCCCACAGGGCAGGGCACCCTGACTTCTCTTAGGACTGGCGAGGGAGGGGAAGTGGGGGAGTGGGAGGGAAATGGGTGGAGTGAAGGAGGTACAATTTTTTTTATTGAAAATATTTCTGCCTGCTCCCGATTCTCATTTCCCTCTCCCTCCCCCAACTCCCCTCCCCTCCCCTCACTCTTCTCACACTCCTCCCACTCCTCTCCCTCTTCCCCCACTCCTTTCCCCCTCCCTCTCCAGTCCAAAAAGCAGTCAGGGTTCCCTGACCTGTGGGAAGTCCAAGGTCCTCCACCCTCCATTCAGGTCTAGGAAGGTGAGCATCCAAACAGGCTAGGCTCCCACAAAGCCAGTACATGCAGTAGGATCAAAATCCAGTGCCATTGTCCTTGGCTTCTCATCAGCCTTCATTGACCGCCATGTTCAGAGAGTCCGGTTTGATCACATGCTTTTTCAGTTCCAGTCCAGCTGGCCTTGGTGAGCTCCCAATAGATCAGTCCCACTGTTTCAGTGGATGGGTGCACCCCTCTCAGTCCTGACTTCCTTGCTCATGTTCTCCCTCCTTCTGCTCCTCATTTGGACCTTGGGAGTTCAGTCTGGTGCTCCAATGTGGGTCTCTGACTCTATCTCCATCCATCGACAGATGAAGGTTCTATGGTGATATGCAAGATATTCATCAGTATGGCTACAGGATAAAGCCATTTCAGGTTTCCTCTCCTCAGATGCCCAAGTAACTAACTGGGGGCATCTCCCTGTACACCTGAGAGTCCCTCTAGAGTCAAGTCCCTTGCCAAAACTAAAATGGCTCCCTTAATTAGGATATATACTTCCCTGCTCCCATATCAACCTTTCCTTTATCCCAATCATCACATTACCCCAAGCTCCCCCCATCCTCCCCTTCTCACTATTCACTCCCCATTTCCCCTTACCCCCATCCCACCCCAACCCCAAGTTCCCAATTTTTGTCCGGCAATCTTGTCCACTTCCAATATCCAGGAGGCTGACTATATGTTTTACTTTGGGATCCCCTTTTTATTTAGTTTCTTTAAGATCAGAAATTATAGGCTGAATGTCCTTTATCCATGGCTAGAAACCAATTACGAGTGAGTACATCCCATGTCCATCTTTTTGGGTCTGGGTTACCTCACTCAGGATATTGTTTTCTATTTCTATCCATTTGCATGCAAATTCAAGATGTCATTGTTTTTAACCACTGAGTAGTACTCTAGTATGTATATATTCCACACTTTCTTCATCCATTCTTCCATTGAAGGGCATCTAGGTTGTTTCCAGGTTCTGGCTATTACAAATAATGCTGCTATGAAAATAGTTGAATAAATGCTTTTGTAATATGATAGGGCATCTCTTGGGTATATTCCCAAGGGTGGTATTGCTGGGTGCTGGGGTAGGTTGATCCCGAATTTCCTGAGAAATCGCCACACTGATTTCCAAGTGGTTGCACAAGTTTGCATTCCCATCAGCAATGGATGAGTGTTCCCCTTTCTCCACAATTTCTCCAGCAAAGGCTATCATTGGTGTTTTTGATTTTAGCTATTCTGACAGGTGTAAGATGGTATCTCAAAGTTGTTCTGATTTGCATTTCCCTGATCACTAAGGAGGTTGACCATAACCTTAATTGTCTCTTGGCCATTTGGACTTCTTCTGTTGAGAATTCCCTGTTCGGTTCAGTGCCCCATTTATTAATTGGGTTAATTAGCAATTTAAAGTCTAGTTTCTTTATATATTTTGGAGATCAGACCTTTGTCTGTTGCGGGGTTGGTGAAGATCTTCTCCCAGTCAGTAGGTTGCCTTTTTGTCTTAGTGACAGTGTCCTTGGCTTTACAGAAGCTTTCCAGTTTCAGTAGGTCCCATTTAGTCAATGTTGCCTTTAATGTCTGTGCTGCTGGGGTTATACATAGGAATTGATCTCCTGTGCCCATATGTTATAGAGTACTTCCCACTTTTTCTTCTATTAGGTTCAGTGTGTTCAGATTGATATTGAGGTCTTTAATCCATTTGGACTTGTGTTTTGTGCGTGGTGATAGATATGGATCTATTTTCATTCTTCTACAGACTGACATCCAGTTATGCCAGCACTATTTGTTGAAAATACTTTCTTTCTTCCATTGTTTACTTTTAGCTCCTTTATCAAAAAGCAGGTGTTCATAGGATTGAGGGTTAAAATCCGGGTTGTCTATTTGATTCCATTGGTCGACTTCTCTGTTTTTATACCAATACCAAGCTGTTTTCAATACTGTAGCTCTGAAATAGATTCCTGCGGCTATACAGAGATGTGTTTTCAGACTGCGCTGTTCTCTGCATGTCAGATTTGGCTGTAACTTAGATGAAGAGTTCCTGTGCTGCAGACTCAGTCTCAGAGTTAAACAGCTGAGTGTGGCTCCAAAGTGGACTTGCTGTGTGCCTGGAACTGCACAGCTCAGGGGCACCAAATGGCTCTGAGGCAGGAGTGGTTCAGCTCCACCATGCTAAACTGTGCTGGTCTCAGGCAGGAACTACTGTAACTACCATAATAACAGCACAGTTAAAGTTTAGACTGGGCAGGAAACAGGCAATACCGTATTACCCCTATGAGGCACAAGCTAATGTTTTTAAGAAGCGCTTAGCATTTTATGAAGTGCTCCTGGACAGTAAAGAATTACAGATTCACAAAAGACCTCTATGGGTCACAATGTTGGATGAATGTACGTAGGCTTGAGAGAAAAAAAATAGAAAAAATAAAGTTAATGACTTTGGATAAAAAAAGGTTAAAGTCTTTAAAGAGACAGAGTACAGATAGTTATAGATTAAGAGACATAAAGAAAAATAAGCCACGTAAAAATGGAAAATTCACAGACAGTCTGGATTCTTTGTATTATTGTGTTTTCTTAAAAATTTTTGACTGTGTAGGAGCTAAGTACAGATTCAGACAGACCACTAAATGGATCACAGTGTTGGATGAATGTACATAGGCTTGAGAGAGAAAAAAATATATATATAGAGAAAATAAAGTTAATGCCTTTAAAAGTAAAAAGGTAAAGTCTTTAAAGAGACAGAGTACAGATAGTTATAGATTAAAAATATAAACAAAAATAAGCCACGTAAAAATGGAAAATTCACAGAGGGTCTGGATTATGTACATTGTGTTTTCCTTAAAATTTTTGACTGTGGCCCGCTCCTGCCCAGACTCTGAAGAAGTAACATGTGATCTGCCCTGCTGTGAAAGGAGAAGGGACTGGACCTTGAAGGCATGAAGCAGATATCCTGTCTCAAGAACTGAAGGACCATCTGCATGGGTGTGGCTTGAAGTCACCTCTCCCCTTTCCAGGATCCCTTCTCTGGATGTGTAAACAGCCCCTGCTCACTCAGCACAGGCTGGACGCCTGGAAGCCACTATCACACACACAAGGTGCTTATCACATGCCAGGCACTGTGCTGAGCACAAAGTAGCCGCTAACTCTTGTGAGCCATCGGTTGAGTTTATCTGTATTTAAACATACTTCAAATGAAAGAAAAGAAAAGAAAAACTCAGAGGCCAGAAAATAGCAAAGTGGCAAAGTGGCTAAATATCACATTTGGAGTTTGGAACCTGAATTTATTTGTTTGTTTGTTTATTTATTTTGTTTTTTGAGACAGTTTCTCTGTGGCTTTGGAGCCTGTCCTGGAACTAGCTCTTGTAGACCAGGCTGGCCTCAAACTCACAGAGATCTGCCTGCCTCTGCCTCCCGAGTGCTGGGATTAAAGGTGTGCGCTACCACTGCCCAGCTGGAACCAGAATTTCAACCTGGGTCTGTATGTCATCAAGACCCAGGTTTGCCCTTCAACCCAAGCTGTACCTGTTGCCTCTCCTGAATAGACTGTTAATCCTCATATAAAAAGCCAAGCTTGGTCACAAGCATCTGTAGCCCTAACATACGGCATGAGGGATCCCCAGAGCTTGCTGGCCAGTCAGTCTAACCTAAACAGGGAGCTCCAGGTTTAATGAAGAAAAAGGAAAGGTGGAGAGAAACTGAAGAAGGAATCCCACACAGACGAACACGTGGGAATGGCCTCTTCTACACGCTCCGGCACACACATAAATGCATATCACACGCACATATGTGCACACACATACACATGAAGAACTTCCAAAAGGTGAAGGATAGGAGACGTAAAGATAAATAATGAGCAATAGATGTGGAGGGAATATTAAACATTCCCCGAAGACTTTTCCTAGCCAGCTATTATTTAATGATTTTTTTATTTCATTTTATGTGCATGGATATTTGCTTCTGTAAATTGATATGTACCATATGTGTTCCTGATGCCATCAGAAGTCAGAAGAGGGAGTCAGATCTCCTGAAACTGGAATTCCTGATGGTTGTGAACCACAGGGTAGGTGCTGGGAATCAAACTTGGGTCTCCTGCAAAAGCAAGAGCTCATAACCACTGAGTCCTCTCTCTCCAGGCCGAAGGGCTTAGTAGCTATATAAGTGAGGCAAGAGGATCACAAGTTCAAGGCCAGTCTGGGCTACAAAGAGCAGTCATGATCTACCGGGACAAGTTAGTGAGCCCTTATCTCAATAAAGCTAAAAAAGAAGAAGAAGAAGAAGAAGAAGAAGAAGAAGAAGAAGAAGAAGAAAAGGAAAAAAAGAAAAAGAAAAAAAGCCCAAAAGAAAATGATTTTGGAGCTACAGCTCTGTGGATGGACTTTTGTTTGGGTCACCAGCTCACAAATAAATACATAAATAAATTAAAAAAAAAATTTGACTGTGAAGGAGCTAACTACAGAGAGTCATTTCATTATATGGGCTTCCAAGTGGAACCAGAACGGATATCATGAGTGTATGACTTCATAATTTGGGTCTAAGGATATGATGCTTTAGAAAGGGTCTTCTTTTGTTTTCACAGAGGATGAGATCCTGTGGATTGTGTCTATCCCAATATGGTATGATAGACCATACCCTCCTGAAAGGTTGCTGTGAACACCCTCAAAAAATTACTTTGCTCAACTGCCAACTAATATAAAACTGGCACATAGATTACACCCTAAATGATCTGTTTAACAGTGCCTCCATTCAGCAGGAAGCAGTTTGGAGAGAAAAAAACTGGCCATGTTCCCAAATATTGTTTATAAATGTTCTTTTACATTTAAAGAAGGAAATGATTTGGTATGAATAATTTGCATTGGTATGGATTTTAAGGTTAGTTTTGTTATTTGTATATGTGATTGTGTAGTTCATTTAATAATGTAATGTACAATTAGAAAATATAGGTTGTTAATGGATAATTATCAATGATAGTCAGACTTCTAGTCATGTTAGTTAGATTTTCTAGATGTGCATAGATATATTTCAGATCGGCATTCTTTATATCTTTCAAAGACTACAGAATATGGCATTTAAAATATTTTAATAACAGGGTTTTTCATGGCAAGGAGACACGTCTGCCAGCACCAGCTACTTCAAGAAGAAGATGAGCATTGAAGAGGCTCCTTATGGAGTTTGATAGACATTTGGGCAAGAAACTGCTCTTGCCTAGACTGATGCATAAACTGGACACAGAGAACCCTCAGAGAGAGGACTGCTGATCTTGCCTAAAGGTGAGATGGTCTTTCGGGGTTCCTGACTCATGAAAAAGTCTGCAAGACATTCTACAGGACACAGCAGATAATGACTGACTGTCTTTAAAATTTCCTGCTTTATGGAAACTATGGGCCTGTAGGCCAAAGATGGATGCCCCAATGTTACAGAGGAACTTTGGGTGACTGTCCAGGCAATGAGATATCTCTGTCATTTCTAGAGTTTGAAGTTTCTTATTTCTTGTTTACTTAGGTAATATTACATCCTTCTGGAGTCTTTGATGGAGTTGAAGAATGGATAGATAATTATAGTTTTCCTTAGTTATGATAAAAGATAAAATAGATATAAATATTGTAACTGTAATTCTTGGTTGATAACTGTTTTGTTACATGTAATCTTACTATGTTAATATAAAAGCCTTTCTTTTTTGTTTAAACAGAAAAAGGGGAAATGATGGAGGTGGGTCTTGTATCTTATTTGTTGCTTTCATTGGTTAACTAATAAAGAAAACTGCTTGGCCTAATAGGACAGAAAATTAGGTAGGCAGAGTAGACAGAACAGAATGTTGGGAGAATGAAGCCGAGTCAGGTAGTCGCCATGATTCTCCCACTCCAGACAGACATAGGTTAAAAACTTCCCTGGTAAGCCACCTTGTGGTGTTATACAGATTATCAGAAATGGGTTAGATCAATATGTAAGAGCTAGCCAATAAGAGGCTGGAACTAATGGGCCAGACAGTGTTTAAAAGAATACAGTTTCCATGTAATTATTTCTGGTAAAGCTAGCCATGCGGGGCTGGGTGGGAACACAGCCCACTGCTCCTATTTCAACACACAATGGATAATTTTTTTAATGTGTTCTTGGATTTGGTTTGCCCATATTTTATTGAGGATTTTTGTGTCGATGTTCATGAGTGAGATTGGCCTATAATTCTATTTCTTGGTTGATTCTTTGTGGGGTTTTGGTATCCAGGTAACTGTAGCTTCATAGAAGGAATTTGGCAATGACTCTTCTGTTTCTATATTGTGAAATACATTAAGGAGTATAGGTATTAGTTCTTCTTGGAAGTTCTGGCAGAATTCTCCATGGAAACCATCTGGACCTGGCCTTTTTTGGCAGGGAGGTTTTTCATAACAGCTTCTAATTCTTCACGACTAACAGGTCTATTTAGATTGTTCACCTGGTCCTGGTTTAACTTTGGTATATGGTACTTATCTTAAAAAATGTCCATTTCTTTTACATTTTCCAATTTTGTGGCATACTACTGACACCGTAGGTGATTTATGTTGCACTAATAATTCCTGAGACGATTAATTTGTAATTAATAGAAATTTATTAACAGTCTAAGATCAAACTTCCAATAGGTAGAGTATCTGGTGAAAGATGCTTCGTGCTTATACAATGGTGCTTTATCTGCAGCTAATTCCAAAGATGCTGTGATCTACATGGAAAAAGAAATGACAAGGGTAAAACTGACCCTGAAACTTTTATTTTTCTTGAAGAATGACTTACAATGACTTACTTACCTAAATATATTCACCTATAAATACTATTACTCCAAAGATTAAAATTCAATGTAATTTTGGGAAAACAAAAACATTCAAAGCCTGCGTAGGAACAATTTCCTTTTAAGATGATATGCTTGTTTTTCATGGGACTCATATCTTTAAGGACTGTTAGATTAAGGCCTTTCATTATTCCATAGCATGTGACAAGGAATTATATTCATATTCCTCATCATAGACTCTTAATAATTTTTTAGACCAAGAACAAGAGAATAATTCCTAAAAGAGATGAATACAGAGAAATCAGTTCTATCAAAAGAAAAAAATCAGAATTTGAAACTTATTAATTAAAGTGTTTCCCTGATTAATAAAATTAATCATTTTTTAACTTACCACATTTTAATTATTAGATATAGCCTACACTTAAAAAGTTAATTGTTTTACATAAAAAGAATGAACAATAAAGCCTGAAACACAATTAAAAGACACTAATTTGAATTATTATAAAAGAATACAAACTTTCTGAGCAATTACTATATGTAGTTTCTTATAATAGCAATCTTACTGATTTTATGATCACTAAATATTAAGATTTAGTTAGATATATTAAATGATAACAAAATAATGCAAGTGATAGCTAAAAGGAATGTATCATACTCATTCCATTACATAAAAAGTGACTGAAGTGAACTGTCATTCTAAGAAAAAAGTACCACAATGTGACTTTTCAGCAATAGTGTATAAAAATAATTACCAGGTATAGTATGTTTTTATATGATGACAGTAATACAACTTTTGAGCAATGTTCAATGAGAACATAAAGGGGAATGACCCCTTATCATCAGACAGATTTGCATAGTCACTAAAATAAAGGAGAATTTTTTCTTTGTCCTGTGTTGTTTAAGAAATCAAATTTTCCAGTAGTACCATGTCTTATTCAATGATATGTACCACATTTAGCTCTGCTGTTTTAATGGTTCTACAGTTTCTTTGCAGTTTTTTTGCATAGATCTCCTCATTTATTGAAAATTAAGAAATCATTGCTGAACTTCTATTTCATTTTGGAGCATACATATATAGTGTACACAATAGACACTTGTTTCTCTGATTCCATATGTGTATATGTATGTTGCTGGGTCCTAATACCTTCCTCAGAGGAGGAGGTGAAAAAGCACAACATCAATGATCACAGATGCTGAGAGTCAGGTAGAAGGTTTACAGCAGACTCATTTATTTAACAGCAAAGAAAAACGTATACACTCTCCCTGTACCTAGGTGTTCTGATCCATTGACAGTTGACATTTCATGTTCATCTCTCATTGAGTAGACATGATTAGGATCTCTGACAATGCCTGTTGCTAGGCACTCAGGGAGGAGGGCTTAACCAATAAGGAGCAATGAAGCTTATTGGTTAAGCACAGACTGGAACTTTGACAGTTCCAAACAGGCTCCAGGTTGGCTCCCTATGGCCTTGTAGGCATTAACTTCCTACTTATTTACCCTTTATTATTTATTACATAGAGCACTCAGTGGGACCTATAGTTCTTTGCTCAGGCCTTATTATCCTGCTTCAGGAAGGTTCAAAAACTGCACAGTGCCTGTATTATGTGGGCCTACCAAACAATCTTGGACCAGTCTTTGACTACCAGCCCTTGAGGAGCATTCAGTCCTGGAGAACTGCCAAAGTGTGTGTATGGGGGGGAGGTACTAGGTAAAAATAGCATTTTGAATTACAAATAACCAGGCATATATAACCTCCTGTGGAGGATTTTTAGAAGAATTTCTAAGAGCCATTAAAACCTGAAACTCACCTTAGCTGCTATCTACTTATGTTGAATCTGTTGCATGAGACATTTAAGGAGAATAAGGCTTAACAAGACCACCCTGCCAATTAATGCATATGTGTACATCCATTAGGGATTCAATAGCCTTGTTTTATTATGCAAAACATTTTTTAAATGAGGAATCAGATTAATTAATCTCTGCCCTTAATAAATCAAGTTTTTAGGGGGACAATGAGAGCAAGTAAGTGGAGTATATACACTACCCATCTGAGGTTATTCCCTCCTTGGGGGAAGCAAGTGGATCCACAGCTGGATATACATATCTTACTGGGACCCACATTGGCATTGTGGCAGCCTGAAGAAAAACACAAGCATACCTTCTCCCACAAGTTAGTAGGGTCTGGAGGCTGCCATTCGAGCAAAATAGGATCTCTTCAGGGGTAGGTGTGTGTTTCTTGGAAGAGATGTCCAGTTATTGAATGCTGGACTGGGCATTTGTCATCACACTGAGGAAGTTCATATGGAAAAGGACCTCTGTTAAGGCAGATGAGGATCTCTCCTAGTCTATGGTGAGATAGTACTGGCCAACAGCCTTATAGGCCTTGGTCCTCTCAACAATGGCTTGTCCATGTGGATTATAGGGTATGTCAGTGGTACGGGAAATTTTTCAAGAGCCCAGAATGTCATTGAATTGTTGAAAGAAATAGGCAGGGCCATTATCATTCTTAAGTGTCCAAGGTACCCCACAACTACCATAGGTGACTTAGGCCCTTGATAGTATTGACAGCTTTCTCTCCAGGAAGGGTAAGGGCATAGACAAAGGAGAAACACATATCTATTATCACATGAACATATTTAAGATTGTCAAAAGTGACATAGTGCATAAGATCCATCTACCAGATGGCAATAGGCAACAAGCCCTAGGGACTAATCCCTGATCATTGAAGTGGTCCTAAAGGAGTAAGAGGGGCACAAGTGGCACATTTTGAAGACAAAATGTTAAATTGGGAAACTGGTAATCTTGGAAGAAGTCTATGCAAGTTCTGCAGAGATAGATGAAACTGCTGTTGTAGAGTTCTGACATGCTCTAGGAGATCCATACTGGCTGTTAATATGATTTTATCTCTGATCTCATTTCCTCGAGTCACTATTCCAGGTAGTTTGGAATGAGATCTAATATATGACAGGTACCAGGACTCATTTCTTTTTTTTTTTTGAGACATCTTGTATAAGCAACAATGCTCACACAAGTGAGACTTTGACACCAGAAAAGGCCAGCACATGAACTGTCTGTACAGCATTCAGGTTGTCAGAAAAACATGTTAATAGGCTCAGTCTGACACTAAAATAAAATTTTGAGGAGGGCAAATATCTCACCCAGTTGAACAGAACTAGGGTTAGGGATAAAATATGTAACATCTTTGCAACCAGAAAGCTAGATAAGAACACCATATCTGTTTTTATTGGAATCTGGAAAGGCCAGGGTGACATGAGGGATGAGAATGGGACTCCATGGGGCTTACATGGAAGTGTAAGGAGCTCTCTTAAGAACTTGTTTTTTGGCAAGTGGTTGTCAATTGTTTCTGTGAATTCTGCAACCATCTCCTGGAATGAGATAATCTGCCCAGGGAGACTGGTTATTCTTTAAAGAAAAGGGGAAGAAAAGTTTATCTGATTCTTATCCATATGTTCTTTGTGCCAACATCCATGCCTTAAGGCCAAGATAGGATTGTTCAAACTTAGAGGTGGTTTCATGCAGATCAGAATGCACTTGATATATCCATTTTGTTATAATACCCCCCCCCAAGAAAACCTGGGTGTCTAGAACATCATTGACAACTAGGATTTCTGAAGGTCGTGTTGTTGCAGGCTGGAGGTAGTTAAAATGGCCATACCTAATACTTGTAGTAGTAAATCTCTAACATCATGAGTAAGCCTAACTTGATCGATGGGCAGGTAGGGCACTCCAACAATGAGAAGAGGTGTCTCATCTCTTGATTGGGAATGGGTAGAAATGACTTAAGCCAATTAACTGTGCCACATAATTGTAATTCTGATAATGAGTATAATTCCTTCCTTTCCAATTTAAAGGAAAAAGTGTAAACATGTGTAGAAATGACAAATCAAAAAAAAAAAACTCAAAGGAAGGTACCCTTTGAATTTTATCTGGTACCACCATCAGATGTAATGATACAAGATCTTTTAATACATTTTTAGCAATCCTTTGCCAATAGACTACATCTGGATGTGCCAGAAGAAGATCATCCATGTAATGGATTAAGAGGATGTCATTGAGAACATTCACCAAGGCCTGAGAAACCTATAACTGTCATATTGTGGAGGATATTTTTCATTCCCTGGGGTAATACAGTCTATTGATATCTCTTGGCTGGCTTATGTATATTAGGCCCCCATACTGTAAAGGCAAAGTGATCTCTATTCTGTGGTGCTATGGGAATTAGAGAAAAGCAAGTCTTAATATCTAAAACTAAAATATAATAAGATGGAAAAAATAACACTAGGGTGTGTGAGGCCTGGTTGTGTGAACTCCATTTTTTTCCATTTGATCATTAAATTCACAGATATCTTGCAGGAGGCAGTAGCATCCTGATCTCTTTGGAATAACAAATATGGGAGTATTATGTTTACTAGTAGGTAGTTCTATGTGTCCTGTAGATTTTTTGATTATCAGAGTCTTCTCTTTTTTACTGGTGGGTCTGAGGAGTGTCCTGCCTGGAATTTAAAAAGGAGGTACTTCAGCAGATTGCCCAATGAAATCCCTTAGTGCAACTGGGGCATTGGGTTCTAGGTTTTCCCTCAGGGGCAGTTACATCACAGAGGGCCTGGATTTCCATACCCCCAACAAGATCTATCTACTTGGGGGCCCTTGGGTGTATTGTAGGTGTGCTGCCTGTCTGCAAGGAGGGTATCCAGGGAAGCAGTAAGGGCAGTGATGGGACTGCTGCTAAGATCAAGATCTCTTGCGGCCAATACCCACTTGTGAATGTCCTCATTGTGGATTGGTGCTTGCCAAACCAATTGTTTAACTAACATTTCCCTACTGGGGCCTGGGCCTACTCTCTACTCCACTGCCTCATTGAGACATGTGAGAAAATCAGTAAAAAGTTCCCCTGGTTGTTGCATAAGATTGTAGAATTACAACAGGCATCTGTCTCTAGCAGCGGCTCCATGGCTTCGTGTTTTCACCTTCTTACTTCCAGCATTCAGTGTAGTTTTCCTCTTCTAGCTTTATTATTTTGCCCTATCAAAACGACTAAGACAGTTAATTAATCAATGGTATTCACAGCTTACAGAAGTGGAATCCCACATCACTGTGCTACTGTTAATGATGCTTCAGTAAGATTGGTATTCAAAGAAGACACTTAAAATATCATAGAGAATTCAAAACAATAAATTTCATGAATAAATATTTAAGTAAACATAAAATACGAAACATGCTAAAAGTAGCATAGAAATTTAATTTTGTCCTCATATATAGTTTTGTGTTTTATTAGAAGAAAGAATGTACAAACACTGCTTCAAGATACTTTTTTTCTTTAGCTTTTTATTTATATCAAGTATTTCATTTTCTAGATTATAGTGTGGTAACATATTAAGTTTCTTTTACACTTTATTTTTTTTCCTATTGTGCTTAATATAGATTATTTTTTTCACCAGATTTAATCTGAACAGAATTTTCCCTCTCTTTCTGCTTCCAGATTTTCCCCAACTTCTATTCCATCCATTTCAACCAATTTTTTTCTCTAATCAGAAAAACACATGCTTCAAAAAGATAACAATTGCCGGGCGGTGGTGGCACACGCCTTTAATCCCAGCACTTGGGAGGCAGAGGCAGGTGGATCTCTGTGAGTTCGAGATCAGCCTGGTCTACAAGAGCTAGTTCCAGGACAGGCTCCAAAACCACAGAGAAACCCTGTCTCGAAAAACCAAAAAAAAAAAAAAAAAGATAACAATTACTTTTTAAAATATAGCTTCATTAATTTACTCTCCCACAGATGAATTCCAAGTATTACCATACTAACTTTTGGCATATTTGTTTACTCAACTTTTTGACACAAATTTTCTTGATTTGAGGTGCTATATTACTCTTTTCTTAATTTGTATTCTTTTGACAACAGTGATGTTTAACACTTTTATATTTTGCTGAAGATACTATGCACATCAGACACAAGGAACCCCTAAGCTGGAATGACTTTAGTACCTATTTGGAGGGTGTTGGGCCAAAATTATCTCAGGGCCTGTACCTCGAGGCCTATAGGACAGAAAAAAGCCGGGCTCAACTTTGAGTGAGGATGATTCAGCAAAAATTAGGGAGATGTCCCACTAGGCAAAGAGAGGATTTGGCGGCCTCTTCCTGGATGGAGGTACCCCCACATTATACCATATCACTTAAGCTATATAAGCTGATTCACACAGTAATAAACTGAATTCCTGCTTTGACTTGGCTTCCTATCACATCTGATTGTCCTATGTCATGGGGATGCCAAACAAGTGTCATGCATAGTGGGCCTATGGCATGGGCAGATAGTGCACTCACCTTTCCCTGGGAAAAAAGAAGGCTCAAGAAGCCTAGTAAGAGGGGCCTAATTTTTACTAAAGCAAAGGATATTATGCATGCTTCAAAAGATGAGAACACCTAACAGTTATACATAGCTGTGGTGCCTATAAATCATATCAGTGTTCTGAATGGCATCAAATGATTAGGGTGCAGTAGTCGTTCACAAAATTTAGTTTGTTCAATTAGACATATGAAATTTTAAAAATGAGGTAAACTGTACCTGGTACTGAAACCCTAGCTAACTACTTTATGAAATGATGTCATGGATATTGGAGAACTTGCAACAAATAATTTACTAGACCAGCATAAGCTCTCATAAAAGTCTAAACATTTGTACTTATATCCATAGATAAGTATAGTCTTCACCCCTCATTAAGCAAACTTCTCTACAATCAATAAGAACCATTATAGAAAATGACAACCAATCAAACATAAAGTGTAGAATCCAGTCCCAGTGGATATATTTGCAAACTGGACAAAGACCTAGGTTTCAGGGATGATTGTTTAAGTATAAGTGAAAAAATTCTCAAGCAAGAAAATTAGAATTTTTTTTTTGTTAAGTTGCATCTCAAAGAATGTCAGAAGCCACAACCAAAAAGTCTTACCAACATGATTCTCTGAACATGAGCTGTACAAGGCGACATCAATAAACATGTCAAAATAGATGGGGAAAAGCCCATAAGAACTCAATTCCACACAAAGCCCTGTAGGCAACTAAGGAAAGTTGAGAGTGGAAGGAATAGCTGTTTTCAAGAAAGAACACATGAACTAGTTAGCCAGCATTAAATGTGAAAATACATATACAACTAACATATAACTAACATACTAAGTAGGTTTCATCAAGGAAAAATATGTATATACACATGATAAAATATACATTTATGCATATAAGAACTACAAAAGGGGTCATTACTTTGATAAATAATAAGGGTCCTGTATGTGAAGGTTTTGAGGGAGGAAATGGGAGAGAAAATGTTTTAAAAATATAATATCAAAAGTAAAAATAAAATATTTTTATAAGTAAGTCATTAACACTTTCTTGAATTAACATTATTAGATTATATTTCATAACATAGTGTTTCACAGATTTAATGCAATTCCTGACAAATTCCAATAATTCTTACAGAAAAAACAGGAAGTCTAAATGTTACATGAATTCAAGTCTTAGAGGTCTCCAAATAGTGAAAAAAAAATTAAGCAAAACAACAATATTAAGTGAATCATAATAATTGTTTTTCAAGTACATTACAAACTTAGCAATCTGAACAACATGGTACTAGCCTGAAAAGTAAATGGGTAACTCAGTAGAGCAAAAAAGAAGATAGAAAATAAACCTATATATAAGTATTTACGTTCAATTTATCTTCAACAAAGATAGCAGCTTCTCATTTGGGTAAAAGACACCTACAATATCAAACTCAAGTGTGATAGGTTTTAGTATAAAGTAAATTAATAATAAAGGAATAATATTTACATAACTTAAAATTTCTCATCCAACCTGATAGTCTTATTATAACTTATTTACACTATGTTTGGTTGAAATCCCTGTGAGGCCTGCTCTTTTCTGAAGGGAAATGGACAAGGAGTAATCTGGCAGAGAAGGGAAATTGGGTGCTAGGAAGAGTGGTGCTACAGAAGGTGGGTGTTGAAATGGGGGCATCGGGGTTGCGTCCCCAACACCCCAGCTGCCTGGCTAGCTTATGCCCAAAATAACAACACACAAACTGTATTCATTTAAACACTGCTTGGATATTATTTCTAGCTTCTTCTTGGCTAACTCTCGCACCTGGACTAGCCCATTTCTTATATTCTGCGTAGCACCCCAAGGTGCGCTTACCGGGAAGATTCTAGCCTACATCCATCTTGTGTCGGAGCTTCATCGCAAGTGTGCCTCAGAGCGCAGAGCTATCCTGTCCGCCCGTGAGAGAGGAGCCTGGCATCTCTGAGCGGAGCTGCATGATTACTGACCTCACTTCCTCTTCCGCCCAGTTCTGTTTACTCCACTCACCTATGTTCTAACCTATAGGACCAGCCAAGCAGTTTCTTTATTTTAACCAATGAAATCAACAGATTGATATATGACACTCCCACATCAGGTGGGGTGGATGTAAAATGAACTATAGAAGAAAGTAAATATAAGCAAATATTTTCTGGCATACGCATAGAACTAATATACATTTTTTTTTCCAGAAAAGTTCATGGAAGATGTCAGCTACATAGCAAACTTAAGAACAGTTTAGAGCACTTAGAAACTTTTATCAAAAGAAAGTCAATATGAAAATTCATCTGTATGAAGGTTCTATGGTAATATTTAAGATTCACATCAGTCTCACTACAGAGCAAGGCCATTGCAGGAACACTCTCCTTTATTGCTTAGGCTCTTAGCTGGGGTTTTCTTTGTGGATTCCTGGGAATTTCTCCAGAGCCAAGTTTCTTGCTAACCACAGAATGTCTCCCTCAATCCTTGCTCTCATCTCTGTCTTTCCTACATCTCAACTATCCTGTTCTCTCAAGTTCTCTTCAACCCTCCCCTTCTCTCCTCTTCTTCCCCTTCCACCCTCCTTTCTTTCCTCACCCCCATGCTCCCAATTTTGTCAGGTGATCTTTTTTATGTAAAATTTCCAGGTGGATGTATATATGTTTGTCTTAGGATTCATCTTGTTATTTAGCTTTTCTAGGATCATGAACTATAGGCTTAATATCCCTTGATTACAGCTAGTATCCACTTATAAGTGAGTACATACCATCTTCATCTTTGGGGGTCTGATTTACCTAATTGTGGATAGTGTTTTCTTGTTCCATCCATTTGCATGCAAATTTCAAGGTGTCACATTGTTTTTTATGCCTAAGCAGTACTATAATGTGTAAATGTGCCATATTTTCTTTATCCATTCTTTGGTTGAGGGTCATCTAGCAACTGCTAGAAATAGAGGCAGAGACTCACATCAGTATTGATGTATTGAGCTCCCAAAATCCAGTTGAAGAATGGGAAGACTGAGAATATAAGCAAAATAGTCAAGACCAAAATGGGTATACTCACTTAAGCAGTCTACCTGAGCTAATAGGAGCTCACCAACACCAGCCAGACTGGCAAAGAACAAGCATATTACTAAACTAGTCACTCTGAATGTGGTTGACAGTTGTATGGCTGGTGAAGTCTGAGGAGTTACTGGCAGTGCCACCTAGATTTATCCCTACTGTTTGTACTGACTTTATGGAAACTTGTTTTCTTTGGATGGATACCTTGCACAGCCTAGTTATAGTAGGGAGGGCCTTGGACCTTCCCCAAAGCAATGTTCCTTAACCTCTCTGGGAAGTGGATATGGGGGTGAGGTGCAGTAAGTGGCAGAGGGAAGGTAATGGAAACTTGGATTAGGTATGCATAATGTAAAAATGATAGTTTGTTCTTTTAAATAAATAAATAAGTAAGAACATTCATCTGTACTTCTAAAATTAAGTTTTTTTAATACACTCTGGAGAAAGCAAGCATGGGTTAATGATTACATATTCTACCCAGTTGAAATTGATTTTTTTAAATTTTAGAATGTGTGTTGCCAACTGCTAAAATGTATGTTTATGTTATAGGCACATGAATTTGTTTATTGCCATTTACAACTTTAGATTTCTTTTGTTATGATCATTATTTGCAGTTTTGTCAAACAAATTATTCCGCAGATGTTATATCTTGTGGCAGCACTTTCTCACATAAAGGAACAAATATAAAGACAGGAAGCAAACAATGAGTATATGTGTGTAATAAATATATGTGTATACATGTACATTTTCATCATTTTTGAAAAATATCTACTATTATTGAAATTTATAGTATAAATTTCCAAAAGATATTTCTATATTTAAGAGTTTACCTACAATGAACTGAGTTTTCCTGAATTTGACAATAAGATCCTACCATTCTGTGATCATAGGTCATTTAAGGTTTTTCATCATGAATTTTAATTAAATTTTTATTTGTTTTTGTAATACACATTTAAAGCTTAGAAACAGATAAGACAATGTAGAAAATTTGACTACTAGAAAAATCATAAAGATGGTAATCCATAGAGAACAGTCATTGTTATTTTTAGTTTTTCAGTAACTGTTTTATTAGTGTCTGTATGTATCAGCTTGAATTAAAGTCACAGAGTTATTAGTGCATTCTTATTTGAATGCCTGTGTGTGCTTTCTCCTCTAAGTAATTCAGAGAATGTGAAGGTGAGGCATTGGGAAGTCCAGTCTGGGACATCAAGTTGAGGCAGGATGAAGGCTTTTCCCCCTGTATTAGACTAAGCAAAGTATCCCTCAATAGGGAATGGGCTATAAAGAAACTGTACATGTACTTGAGATTAGTCCAGGTCCCAGTGCCAGTAGCTCCAGAAACTTCCCATTTCACACAACTGTCACCCATATTCAAAGGCATAGCTAAGTCCTGTTCAGGATCTTTAGCTACCCTTCCAGAGTCAGTGAGCTCTCACTAGCACGGGTCAGCTGTCTCCATGAATTTCCCCATTATGGACTTGACGCCTTTGCTCATATTATCACTCATCCCTCTTTTTGACTGGTTTCTAGCAGCTCAGCTCAGTACTTGGATATGGATCTCTGCATATGCTTACAATAGATACTGGGTGAATGTTCTCTGATGACAATTTGACTAGTTATCAGTCTTATTACAGGGGAAGGCCAGTTCAGGCATTCATTGTCTTCACTATTGTTTGAAGTTTTAGCATGCTTACTTTTAAGATAACAAAGAAAGGAGTTGATAGTGGACAATGAATGGTATTTGAACTTAACTAATCAGGTGACACGACTTATTCTCTTTAATTTCATGTTTATGTATACCTTTTCAAAAACTTTTTTTTAAAAAAAATCTTTTATTTTTCTTGGCTTTTTTTTTATCAGGTTGATAGTCAAAAAATTCTTGTTATAGTGACATGTGGTTAATACTGTAGTAGGAGCTGAGGGTCGCTTCCCGCCGCCTGTCTCCAGGTCACCGGTTAGCTTTAACCAAAATAATTACACAGAAAATGTATTCCTTTAAACACTGCATGGCCCATTAGTTCTAGCCTCATATTGGCTAATTCTCACATCTTGATTAACCCATTTCTAATAATCTGTGTAGCACCATGAGGTGGTGACTTACCAGGAAAGATTCTAGCGAACATCCATCTCAAGTCGAAGAATCATGGTGACTGCCTGAATCTGCTTCTTTCTCTCAGTATTCTGTTCTGTCTACTCCGCCTATCTAAGCTGCTGTCCTATCAAAGGGCCAAGGCAGTTTCTTTATTAACCAATGAAAGTAACACATAGACAGAAGACCCTCCTCCATCATATTACTTAAAAATGGACCTTACAATAATTCATTTTGTAATATAAATCTTGAATTATATTGTCTTGAATAACACCAATAAGTATAAGTCCCAATTTATTATTAAGGACATTCGGTCTGCTTATGAAGGAACACAAACAGATAGTAGCTTGCTGAATTAAAGGCCTATTTTCAGGAAGACAGACTCTATTTTGTTTGCCAAAATAGTTCAGGACCTCAGTAGTTATGTCTGTCTCTAGTTTGCATTAAAATTTAAGAAAATATAGTGCTTTTAGGATATTGATTAATTCTAATGTTTTATTTTTCTAATTGATATTATTTCAAAATTTAGGCTACCCAACTTTCACAGTCAATTCATATTAATACAGATTCCCTAAATAAAAAAAGCCAAGCAATATTTGCCAGAATGTTCAATGAGTTATGAAACACTATTGTGATAGAGGAATTGTCTGCATTCTTTCATGTTTTTGTCATGACATAGTGCCCTCAAATAAAGCTCAGAGTGAAAGTTGTATTTTTCATATAGACAGCAGCATGAGTAGAAGCAAGTTTCTCCATTCTGAGAGACATGTTCTACTACTCAGTTATTTTGTTCTCTCCCATACTGGGAGAGTGCTTTTTTTATTTTTCCAAATGATATGTAATAAATAATCATGAAACTCAATGAAAAATTTCTTCCATCCAAACTATGGAGTCTATATTCTTGGTTGTTGACCACTATAAAAAAACAAACAAACAAACAAACAAAAACAAAAAAAAAAACAGTACATGTTAGTCCACCCACCATTACCAATTCTCCACTTGCTTTGGGAAGGACATATAACTGTGTGGTTAGAAGAATTCAAATTGTTTTTTTTTTCATCATTTTATAGTTGTGTCCTAATAGATCTAATACCATATATATATCCAAATATATATTTGCATAGTTACAGTTCACATATACTTTACATCTAACCTGGGTCTTGCTTTGTTGTCTTCTACATTCCAACTTCTTCATAGATCAGTGAATTAGTAATCAGTGACAAAATTAACCACATCTGCTCCTAAACATCTTGAGACACTAAGTCACATATTGAATTGTGCACAGGAAAGACATAGGTTCAATTAAAGGTCAGCATGATATTATATAACTATAAAGGTCAAAATGATATTTCATGAAATAATATTCCTAAAATAAATATCAGAATATAATACAACAGTGAAATAATTACAGAGAAATTTTCTCAGCATAATGTTTGTTTATTGAAAATCAGCAATATTGAAGAAAATATCTAAAACTTGCTGATATTCTTAGTAATGTTTATTGTCTTTTTCCTACCAACAAATGTTCTAAATAATGTTGAAATAATTAATACTCTTTAAAGTAGCATTTTTGTGTACTTCTGTTACATAAGTTCCCTCACGTCATCTTAAGCAAGTTTTCTTTTGCTTGTTTTTTAGCAAAGATTCAAAACAGGAAAGATATAAAGAGATGGGGGTGGGATGCTGCCTCAGACTACTTGTTTTGTTGTCTCCATTTTAGCCTCAAACTAAGAAATGAGATCAGAATGCCCTTATGGCATTTTGCACAAAAGACTCAGTGTTCATTCCTCTACTTGGAGAAGCAGAAATAGCAATGAATTTGCAGTAACATACTGAGAGTGTTGTGCTACTAAAAGAGCAGCAACCCTAACTCAGAGCACATTGAACAATGAAGATTTTTCTATGAAGCCTGAAAATCTAAGATAGAAGATCTTTCCGTTCTTTCTTTTGTAACTGCTACCAAGTTGTAATACCCACTTCTTCAGGTGCCATGGCGTTTGCATCTGAGCAGGTGAGACTTTGAACATCTGTTATAGAATGAAATGTATAAGATATGTATATTCAATAAACTAATTCAGGAAGTAGTTGAAAAATGATGGCTAGTCGGCATTTGCTAAAGAAATTCAATCTAGAAATAATTGAAGTGAATAAAACTATTCCACATAATCAAACTTCTATTATCTTAATACAAATTCAGAAAAAAATTCTTAAATATTAAAAAATTAGAAAGCTAGGTTTCTTCTATAAATAGGTAAGTCTGGACTTTATTTTACATTGTCATGCATCTGCATTTTAACATTATAAAATATGGATAATGAAGTTGTGTTCCTATAAGTCATGAAAATAAACTTCATTTCAAAATAAATATTTAATATAACAATTTATTCTTGTTAAATACTTTCAGATTAAAATTTTCACATATTTCTATAGCATTGTTTATTAGAGGATTAAGAATTATCAAAATCAAGGACTAATTATATAATTTGTTATTCTATATTTTTCAATTTTTAAAAAAATTATCAAAAGAAATTAAGCAATAAATATTATTATGTTTATATTAACATAAAGATATTGAGTAAAGCAAGAAGATACATTTTTGAATTCACATATTTTCAAAGGCATTTATATATCTCAAATTAAATGTTAGACAAAAGATAATGAATCAAGCAGAAAATTAAAAAGTCAAAATTAATAGTGAAGGTTATTCAACATCTTCTGAATAAATTTTAATTCATCAATTTTAATTATGATAGAATTATTATTAAAAAAATCCTAAAATAAATTTCAAAAGTTATAAAATCTAGAATATTACATGTAAATGAAATGCTTGGTAGCAAAAACATTTTCTGTATATAAATTTACATGTTAACTTTATAAACAAATTATAGTTAAGATAAGAAACATTGATGTAAGTTTTATAACATATCTTATTTGAATGTATTTATAATTAATAAAAGCTTATGTAGCTTATATAATAGATGTATTATTATTAATATAAGCTTCATTATGAAATTCAACTTTGAAGAAAAATATTGTGTTTCATTTTGAAATTTGACACACATAATATGAGTATATATAAGGCTTGAATTTAATAACCAGTGAAATAAGTTTTTAAATAGAAAAATAATTCTAAATTATATATGTAGGATAATTTAAAATTAAGTATTTTATTTGTATTTCAATAATTACACAATTACTTGTTCTTTAAATGCGTTTACTTCTTTATCAAGACTTCTTTAACACTTAATGTAGTATATCTTTCATTGTATGAGTAAGATCTACATTTTTAGCTTAGTATTTGGGTAAGCTTTGTTCTTTATTACCTCCGTATATTTTTCTACCTTCAAGCACACACTTTCATGCACACACATACACACAAACACCCTCCTATAAACATTCCTTTTTTTTTCAATTTCTACAACCATTAAAGTAGTCCTGTTTACAGTGTTGGTGTTGTTAGTTTGTCTTTTTCCTATGTTGGAATCTTTAGAATGGTTATCCAAAGAAATTTTACAAATTGATTTGACAATGACTTAAGATGATGTATCTTTTTAAGGTTTCCATTATCAGAAGACATTTGAAGTCAATATATAATTGTAACTTGATTTAAATATTACATTGTGTGTATATTACCTTGTTTATATGTACAATTTTGGGTTTCACATAAGAGAAAATAATTTTAACTTACATAAAATGTAAAGCATGCATAAAAGTCTCCATGTATTTTTCAGAAATTATTTTTTTATTATATTCTATAAATAAATATTAACTGAAACTGGTTTTGCCTTTTATCATTTTAGAATGCATCTATTAAAGATCTTACACATTGCAAGTTATGGTTAGTAATGAACACTTCACTGAGTCTGAAGAAACTAATAACAGTTTGTTTAATGCCTAAAAAGAGTATGTTTGTTGTCTTTTCATCCACCTTCCTTTGAATTTATTGCTGCCAGCCTGTTAATATTGAGAAGCAAACATGCAAATAAATACATGAAAGAAAATACAACTTTTAAATGTTCTGGTGATATTCTTTTAAGATTATGATCTTCCAGCTTGTTTACTCACTTTTGTATAACAGATTAAAGCTGGAATAAAGCTGCAAGGAGCCTCCTAATATCTTTAAAGGAATCATTTTATGACTCCAACAACAGCTCACAGAAATGAGAGATGATATTTCCAAACTGACTGGGAAGATGTTTGACCTAGGAAATCAAAACAAAACCAGACACAAGAGGAGATTTATTAACTGCAGTAAACACTCAAGAGAACAAATGTGGATCAATAATAATAAATTTAAAAATAATTAACCAATTAATTCTTTTTTTCAAATACACATATTCTGTATGCCAACCACATGTTGGCATGGTCCTTTAAGAAGATGTTTGTCTCATCTTAGACAGTGTTTACAATTGTAAAGCACTCAAATTTTTACTGAACTTCCCAAACTAATTATTGAGGTAAATATAAAAGCAGTGATAAATGACTTACTAGTGAAGAAAAAATATGATGCTGATGTTCAAATGCTCTACTTTGATATGGAAAATGAAATTTAAAGTGTTATTGAGTACAGTAAATTATTGATGAAAGAGCAATACTTGATCTGTGCTTTAATTGCACCTTATATTATGAATGAGTTGTGTGCTTTACAATATGGTATATTAAACTGAGAATACTTTTAACTCATTATTATGCCTTAAAATGAGAAAGTTGAATTTTTTCTATGAATTAAACAAAAATCATAGTTCTTTGGAAATGAACAAACTATACATAAGTTACAAGAATATAAATATTTCTGCTGTTGTCATATTGTAGTTAAACAGTCTCAACATAATTCTATTATCTATTTTATTATTAAAATATGTACTTAAAAGTATGTAAACTCCCTTAATAAAATGTTAGCACTCTCAAAAAATACAAATAAATAATGAAATGTGACTAAACCATTCAAACATTAACAGGGAAGCAATATAGTCTTTGCTCTGTAGAACTGAAGTAGAGCATTGTTGATTATCCCTAAGAAAACACTCACTGACAGTAATGAAATAATTTTTTAACTGATAAAAATAATGCTGCCCTTTTTGCACAGTGTTTGAAAAAATGTAGCCAGGCTACAATAATCTTTTAGTTCCATACAAATAATCCTTTCTAAATAACGCTCCCCATGGAAAATGTTAGACATGAGCATTACTTTATATATTTTCACTCTTAAGTGCTTATAGATTACATCAACTATAGAGGCATATCAAGTTTATTAGCTAATAATAAAGAAACATTCATATATACAAAAACATATGTCTAAATATATGTCTAAGAATGATTATTTTAAGTTGTATTCATAATACTTTTATAAGTTCAATTTTATGGTTATTGTTATTACTGAAATACTATTTCACAGAATGCATACTTTAGCATTAATTATGGTAAATACTCCTTAAGTTATATGAATAAATATTAACAAAGGTTGTTATTATTACTATGAACATGAGTGTGCCTGTTTATGTATCTGTCTAGGACACTTTTTCAAGTTAGACTCAATTACAAATAATATTTATCCTTTTATTATACAGTTTGTGAGATGTCATGATACTATTATCTATTTATTGGTTGCAAAATTAGTCTGTATCATTGTTATAATTTTTACATATACTTCTAATAGAAAATGATAATATACATCTGTCTAATCACACTCTTATTCTTTTATTTCTAACTTTTTTCCATAAATGTTTAATGCTGCTATTACACCCATATATTCTCTTTTTCTGAACTTCTCATATGAGAGAAAATATCTCCCAACCATTCTTTTGTCTTGGGTTTATTTCACTTTATATGATGACCTCCATTTTCACCCACTTTTCTGAGAATGACATTATTATAGTCATTTGTTGAAATAGGAGCAGCGTGGCTGTGTCCTCCCAGCACCCGGCCGCCGGCATGGCTTAGCTTACGCCCCGAAATAATTACACGAAAACTGTAATCTTTTAAACACTGCTTGGCCCATTAACTTCAACCTCTTAACCCATTCCTAATCATCTATGTAGGCACCCCAAGGTGCGCTTACTGGGGAGATTCTAGCCTACGTCCATCTTGGGTCGGTCGGAGCTTCATCGCGTGCGTGCCTCAGAGAGCTGGGCCATCCTGTCTGCCCGCTAGACAGGAGGCTGCTGTCTCTGAGCGGAGCTGCGTGCTTCTCTGAGCTCACTTCCTCTTCCTGTCCGTATACTATTCTGTTTACTCCACCCACCTATTTTCTAACCTATAGGACCAGCCAAGCAGTGTCTTTATTTTAACCAATGAAATCAACAGATTGATAAACAGATTGATATATGACACTCCCACATCACTTCCCCTTTTTCTGTTTAAACAAAAAGGAAAGGCTTTAACTTTAACATAGCAAAATTACATAAAACAGTTATCAAGTAAAAATTACAATAATCTTTATCATAACTAAGGAAAGAAAAGTATAACTATAACTAACTATTCTTAATTCCATCAAAGACAGAAAGATACAATATTACCTAAGCAAACAAGAAATAAGCAACGTTCAAACTCTAGAAATGACAGAGACATCTTGCTGCCTGTACAGTCACCCAAAGTTCCTCTGTACCGTTGGGGCATCCGTCTTTGGCCTACAGGCCCATAGTTTTCAGCAGACATTCCATAAAGCAGGAAATTTCAAAGGCAGTCACTATCTGCTTGTCCTGAAGAATGTCTTGCAGACTCTTTCATGAATCAGGAACCCCGAAAGATCATCTCACCTTTAGGCAAGTTCAGTAGTCCTCTCTCTGCGGGTTCTCTGTGTCCAGTTTATGCAATAGTCCAGGCAAGAGCAGTTTCTTGCCCAAATGGCTATCAAACTCCATAAGGATCCTCTTCGATGCCCATCTTCTTCTTGAAGTAGATTGGTGCTGCCAGGAGCAGAGTGTCTCATTGTCATGAAAAGTCCTTAGTTATTAAAACATTAAATGTCCTATTTTGTAGTCTTTGAAAGATATGAAGAATGCCTATCTAACTAAAATATATCTCTATATATCTAGAAAATCTAACATAACTACAAGCTTGACCATTATCGATGATTATCCATTAACAACCTATATACATTACATTTTTAAGTGAACTACACAATCACTACACCTAATCAAGATCAGAAATACATATGCATATAACAAAATTGACCTTAAATTTAAATCACTAAAGCAAAATCCATATCAATGCAAATTATTCATACCTATACCATATCCCCCTTTAAATGTAAAAGCAATATTTGGGAACATGGGCGCAGTTATCTCTCCAAACTGCTTCCTGCTGAATGGGGGCGTTGTTAATTAGGTCTTTCATGCTATAACCTGTGTGTTAGTTTCATCTCAGTTGGCAGTTGAGCGAAGCAAATTTCTGAAGGCGTTCACAGCAACCCTTCAGGAGGGCGTGGTCCATCATACCATATCCGAATAGAAGAAATGAACAGGATCTCATCCTCTGTGAAAACAAAACAAGAAACTCCTTTCCAAAGTATTTTGTCCTTACATCCAAATTCCAAAGTCAAGACATTTTCACAATATCTGTGTTGGGTTAGTTTAGCAGCATTTATAATCAAATATCTTTTAGCAGCTCTTACTCCTTCCTCAGCATTCAAACAATTCAAACAGAGCATAATAGCATACAGTATCAAGATTCTCTGTGTATTTTCCATCTTTGTGTGCTTTATTTTAACCTCTATTTCATTTATTTTTACTTTTTGCTTTTTAAGCGTATATCTTTGACCTGGAATAGCTCTGTAGACCAGGCTGTTCTTGAACTCTCAGAGTTCCGCCTGTCTCTGCTTCCCAGGCACTGGGATTAAAGGCGTATGCTACTACACCTTGAACTCACAGAGATCTGTTTGTCTCTGCCTTCTAGGCCCTGGGATTAAAGGCGTGTGCTACCACACTTTGAAGTCACAGAGGTCAATCTCCCTCTGCATCCCAAGTGTTGGGATTAAAGGCGTGTACTACCACAACCAACTTCTCTTTTTCTTCCTTATTTTTGTTTTTACTTTTTAAGAAATTACTTTTAGCTTGCATATAATTTTAACACACTGTAAACCATTTAAAAATTTTCTTTATCTTTGAATCTCTTCTTACTGTATCTCTCTCTGTTTTTTTTTGACCACATAAGTCTTTAATTTACCAAGCAATCTCAGTAGGACTAAAGGTGTGGCTTTGCCAGCTAGATCCAGTCCATTCCTTAGCTTTCTGCCATTCCAACCTTGTGACTGAGGTATTGGCCAGAGCCGCGTTCAGTGCCACAAGTCTACAGTGTTTCAAGGTCCCTGCCAGCAATTAAGCTGCAACAGACAACACTCAAGTCCTTTCTCTGTAGTCGGCCCTCCTGCCTCAAACAGTCAGAGTTTGCCCTGGCAGGATGGCCCAGAAAGCCGGCATTTTTAAACGGCGCAGCTTTTTTTCTCCTACGGCTGAAAACCGAAAAGCATGCGGTCAGCTTTTCGTCAATACCGTTTAAGTGTTTCCTGGCAGGACCTCTTAAAAGAGCTGCAAGGCTTTGCAGCTAAAGCTGAGTCAGGAAGCCTCTCTTAGCTGAGAGCAGCCCCGAGAAACTGCTGCTACCAAGAAAACATGCTTTACTCTTTCCCAAGCTTTTTCAGACTTTCTGTGGATTCAGTTGCCCCACGTTGGGCGCCATCTGTTGAAATAGGAGCAGCGTGGCTGTGTCCTCCCCGCACCCGGCCGCCGGCATGGCTTAGCTTACGCCCCGAAATAATTACATGAAAACTGTAATCTTTTAAACACTGCTTGGCCCATTAACTTCAACCTCTTAACCCATTCCTAATCATCTATGTAGGCACCCCAAGGTGCGCTTACCGGGGAGATTCTAGCCTACGTCCATCTTGGGTCGGTCGGAGCTTCATCGCGTGCGTGCCTCAGAGAGCTGGGCCATCCTGTCTGCCCGCTAGACAGGAGGCTGCTGTCTCTGAGCGGAGCTGCGTGCTTCTCTGAGCTCACTTCCTCTTCCTGTCCGTATACTATTCTGTTTACTCCACCCACCTATTTTCTAACCTATAGGACCAGCCAAGCAGTGTCTTTATTTTAACCAATGAAATCAACAGATTGATAAACAGATTGATATATGACACTCCCACATCAGTCATTGATTCAAAAATAAGAGGATATAAGATAAAAATAAATGATGAAATGTACAATTTATGTCATTGAATATTGAATACAAACCTGAAGTTATATTCTAATGTTAATGTTTGCATGGATATACAAATCTTAGCAAACCAGTAATAGTTATCTAAAAGTTTAAACTTTTATAAAATATTGTTAATGTATTGTACTCAAAATATGAATGGAAAAGAATGATATAAAGCATAAAGAATGGGAAATATCTCATAGTTTTCCTTAAGTCTTTTCTGTCGCTTATGGGGTTTGGAAATGAACACAGAGTAGGAAAATGCATAACATAGTCAATGTACTCATAAGCAAAATAAGACTTACTTAAGATATCATATTTCCTGAGATCAAATATAATCCTCGTAATAGTAACATACTAGCAAACATACTAGCAAACAATGGACCAAAAGACATGATGAAAATAAAAATTATCATAAATAGTTCATTATTGTTTAGTTACCTCCTCTTATTAGAGATGACCATTTTACTTGACTTAAATGCCAATCACTAGTTAATGACTAATTCAAACTATCTGAATTCAGCATGCCACTTTTGCACACTTACAGAATAACAACAATGGTAACCTATGTCATGGTATCAGTGATGAATGGACTGCTTTCATTAATTTTTTAAATTTAAGCTATAGTTTTAATTGACCTCACTTTCCAACAACCCCAACTATATATTCTTCAATTCTTAAAAAAATACACTCTGTCTGATGGTGGTGATGCATGACTTTGTTCCTAGCATTCAGGAAGCAGAGGCAGGTGTATATCTGTGAGTTTGGGGTCAGCCTAGGTTACAAAAGCTATTTCCCCAAAGCTACAGAGAAATGTTGATTCAACAAAATAAACACCCCAAAACAAAATATTATAAAATAAAAATAAAAAAGCAAAATATAAAGAAGATAAAATAATTTAAAAGTACAAAAAATTATGGAATTAATATTGCATTGGACAACCAATCTTGGAATGCAGTTGATATATACCCAGCAAAATCTTATTTGAGATAATTGGTTTTCACTTAGCCATTAGCTATCAATTATGAATAGCTTCTTAGTTATAGTTGAGATTTTTTGGTAATGGTATGTACTCCTCATATGTACCTATGTTGTTGCTGTATGCTGCCATAGTTTCTGTGAGGTCATGTCATCCATTATTTCCTATATATTCCTTTGACAGATTAAATTGTTTTGACAGATACTAAATTTTCCTTTAGGCCCAGGACATATCTAGCTTAAGGTGGTTGACCACTTGATTAATGTTAATTATGGGGTCCATCTCATGAAGCCAGCCTTAAATACAATAAAAAAGAAAGCTCACATGCAAAATGTATGGGGGAAAGCACATGAGGCTACAACACTACCCAAAGAGCTATTGGCAACTGAAGATAGCAGGGAGCTGGAGAATTTGCCTTCCCTAGGAAAGAGCACATCAATTGGCAATCCAGGGCCTTGAATGGTCAGCCTTGAATGCACACATACAAGTAACATTATACACTCTGAGCATTTTATATTAAGATCCTTCTCTCTCTCTCTCTCTCTCTCTCTCTCTCTCTCTCTCTCTCTCTCTGTGTGTGTGTGTGAAAGAGAGAGAGAGAGTGAGAGAAATCCTGCAAAACCTTGCAATATTTTTACTCTAAATACTTAGATTTTAATATAACACCTTTAAATTTTAGAGAAACTTTTCATGATCTTTTATGAACATATTTTTTTTTGGTTTTTCGAGACAGGGTTTCTCTGTAGCTTTGGTGCCTATCCTGGAACTAGCTCTTGTAGACCAGGCTGGCCTTGAACTCACAGAGATCCACCTGCCTCTGCCTCCCGAGTGCTGGGATTAAAGGTGTGCACCACCACTGCCCGGCTACTCTTAATATTTTAAGCTTTAGAAATTCCTGGGTCATATCATATTATAAGTCTTATAACAGATCATTTTTGTCAAGCCTTCTCAATAGTTTTCCAGGAATAGACCCTTTGCTTTAAACACCATCTGATTTTATTCACCAGAAACTGGGTTTAATGGAGTTAGAATTTCATGTTTCACAAGCCTTTCAGAATGTCATAATTTTATATGTCACAGATGCAATAAATTTTTAGGTAATCAAAAATGGGTCGAAGAAATTACAATTACTAATAAAATTCAGTTTGAAACTGTATACGTGAATATATAAAAATATTTTTTCATTCCTAAACTCATGATTAATCTTTTTTTGAAAACATTTTTTACTTTTCAGAGTCATGTTGCTATCATTTTCTACTTATATATGTCTATGCAATATCATGTATTGCTTCAAGCATGATTACATCATTTGTCATAGTCACTTAAGCATGCTTAGCACAAAAGAATGACATTCAACTATCATAAGCTATATTTGCTGCCAGCATTTATAAAAGGGTGTGTGTGTTGCAGAAAATAATGGTTGCTAATTCAAAATTGAGAACATGAAAATTGCTAGAAATTTACTGTTTATATGTGATTTGTTGTATTTAAGTATTTGTTTAAATATACAAATGTACAAATCAATACCTACCCACACTTATAAAATGTAAAATAGGCCAGTTAAAATTCTGAGTATAACAGCTGACATAATGAACCCATTGCTTGTCTTTCCTCCCCAAAAAACAGTTTGTGACACTTGAACCTTTCCAGATCTGCATTTGAGAGAACAGTTTTACTTTGATGAGGTTGAATAACAATCCTATCATCAATAGAAGTTATGTAAAGTCATTTGATATTTCTTGTTTCAAGTTTTGCATATATGTATTATGGAAATAGATATTATAATATAAAAATACCATGGGTCAACATTCTTTCATTTTAAAATTTCTGAATATATATATATATATATATATATATATATATATATATATATATGTGTGTGTGTGTGTGTGTGTGTGTGTGTGTGTGTTCTGATCATATTCACCTCAGTTACCCTATCTTATTCTATTCCCAACTAGCAATATAGTGTCTCCTCATTAGTGTGTATGTGTCTGTGTGTCTCTGTGTGTGGTTTTGTATGTTCATGCCTCATAGATGCAGCTGTAAATTTTATATGTTCCTGATTAAAGTCATTTTTCTAATTCAGACATAATTCCCTATATCATAAAAAGTCATAGTATTTCATCAATTCCTTTCAGAATGTAAATAAAATTTCCCCTTTAAAATAAATGTATTATTTGTTCTTATTTTCTCTTTCATTCATCTTACAAAGTATGTCCATGGACCAGACTTAATAAATGGATGATATTAATTTTATCTTTAAATGTTTTATGTGGCTTTCTGCTCAATTGTTATGCCAATCTTATTTATCCTTACAGATGTGTAAATGTGATATATTAAGGGAGATATGTGTTTTGAGAGCTTGTAGAAGGCAAGAAAAATGAGAGAGATTTAAAAAAATTAGACTGTTTCATTGTATGTTATATCCACTGGATTCTGTGTTGCAAGTTTAGACATATTTTTCACCATCAAAATTGACCATGTGTAGTGCCTCAAATTCACTGCTCATTCTTCCAGTGTTCATCCTCACTGAACAAGCATTGAGGGAGTAAACTACACACTAAGAATGGATGGCACTATGAGTCCCATTATGTTCTATGACATCACACATACAGATAACGTATGGGATGCAATGTCAAAAAAGGCATCACAACCCTAATGAAGCAATTATGACCCTGCATGGCTTATTATACACATGAGTAGTTAAAATAAGACATAGATAGCTCATCCACCCTCTTGTTCTGTTTATTGGGTATTTTAGGATCTGAAGATGATGGGTGAGCAATGACAATTCAGAGTCCAGAGACACTGTTTCCCTCTTATGAACAAGAGCTCATTCCAACACAGTTTCCCCATTTTCTTTTATGGTTATTTAAGGGCTGTATTACAGTGCCATTCTGTGATACTGCCAAGTTTCTCTTGATTTTTAAGAAATCACAAGTAGGATTGAGTTTCTATATTTATCCCTCCTACTTTCACCAGTTTCAGCTTTTTTTTTCATATCTCCACCACATCCATCATTCTGACTTTTCTTTTCTTTCAAAACTTCATTCTCAGTATTTAAAAACTGTCCTATGTGTGGTAACAGGAAATACTTTTCCATGTCTTCTTTAAGAATGGCATAAAGGATAAAATAAAACTTATAGAATTTTATTCAGTGTAAAAAAACACAAAACATCAGCTGGAAGTGTCACATTATTAAATACTCTCTTTTTCATTTTTCCATCCAGGAAAACAGAAGAATGGCTTTTACACATTTACAAATAAATACTTAATAGTTGATCAGATATTCAAAATTTCTGGACATAGTTTTTTTTCTGCATGGTAGAATATTGGATAAAATGTGGTTTTTATATAATGTTTTTATGATGCTTTTATATTTTTTAATATTTAACATTTATGGTGTTTAAATATTATTTAATATTCTGCATAATATTTTAAAAATCTAAATTCCATCTCACTTACAGGCATAAATATCATGAAATGTATATTATATTCTGGAACCTAATTATTAAATACAAATAGGCCTATATACATTTGGGGATAAACTTAAACATATTGAAATACCAGATTCTCATGTTTTCCTCACATAACATATTCTGGAGTTTATTCTAATATATTCACAGGAATGTAAAATATAAGCAGGATTGCAAATGCAGAGCAGAGATGCTCCTCTTAGCAGGTATTTTATTGATGTAACTAATTGTTATAAGTTTTCTTTTTTTGCCTGGATTCTGCCTGGAGTGTTTTTCAGTCCAGCACTAATGACAGATACTATCATCTTCAGTCACAAATGGACAATTATTTAAAAAGCTTTTACCATTCTCCTGAAAAACATGGAAACTTTAGAAAACTTTAAACATAGCAGAGAGTATACAAAGAAACATTTCACAATTCAGATACAACTATCGTAAACTTTCTACATCACATACTAATAATAAACAATTTGTTCAGATCTGCATTGCTATATTTTGAATTCTAAAGTGGTAATATTTTAAGCATCTGCTACTATAAAATTGACAATATCTAGCATTATATATTTTTTTTTAAACATTCAAAATTTACATGTAAATATACATATACAATCTACATTGCTTTCATAAAATTTTATATGCTCAGTATAAAAATTTTGAAATACTATTTGCATCATAAATTAATTTATTTAAGAATGAAGTGACAGCACAGTAGATAAAATTTTTGCTATCAAGTCATAAGTACTTGATTTTAAATTCCAACCACCTGTGAAACAGTTTGGGATGTAATAGGTGGTAGAGACAAGAAGAATCCTAAGGATTTCTGTCCACCAGACTTGGCTCAGGTTCATTGAGATATATATCTAAAGAGACTATATGGAGAGTGAAAAGGCAGGCCACTAATAGTCATATTCTAACTTCTGTTCTAGCATAAAAATTGTACATACACACTACACACATGAACCACACATTCTCTCACACACATACAAAATATTTTTAAAGACAAACTAGCATTCCAACCTAGTTATGAAACTATAGATTTACAGTCTGACCTGGCTGCAAGATGCTCTGTGTGCAGTGATGACAACGATGATACAGACCTTGTGGGACTTAATGACCAAACAAAGGTTGGTTTAACTTAAGGACACTGCTAGTAGAGAATCCCACACCACATATACTCTGGAATTCAAGGAACTAGAGCCTTGAATAGCCGGAAAAAATGTAGAAGTAAACACAACATTACTGGCAAAAGGAGGAAAAAAGAATTTATATCTTGCTATGTTCATAGATCGATGTCTTGTCCACTGGTCCAATAACAATTAGAGGTATTTCTTCCTGAAACATGGGAGAGCAGGTACGGAGTCCAATATCCAGACCTTATGAAGCAGAGTCTAAAGTGGTAGTCTGCACTGAGTCCTTCCACTTGTCCATATAGGAACACCTAGAAAGAGGGCAAGGAAAGACTACAGGAGTCAGAGGAAATGGAGGTTAAACAGACTCATATGTACTCAAAGTGACTGCAGAGGCAATCATGAGGCTGGCATGAGTCTGCCTCTGCACCTTTGTAAATATATTGTGGTTGTCTAGCTTGTTTTTTTAATGGGACTCCTAAGAGTAGGAGTGAGTGTGTCTTTGAATCTTTTGCATGCTTTTGAAACTCTTTTTATCGTATTTATATGTGCTGTTCAACCTTGATATGAGGGCTTTTGAAACTCTTTTTATCATATTTGTATGTGCTGTTCAACCGTGATATGAGGGCTTTTGAAACTCTTTTTATCATATTTGTATGTGCTGTTCAACCTTGATATGAGGGCTTTTGAAACTCTTTTTATCATATTTGTATGTGCTGTTCAACCTTGATATGGGGGCTTTTGCCTTGTCTTATTTTATCTCCATTTTCTTTTGCAGTTTTGGTGATAGTCTCTTTAAGGCCTTCTCCTTTCTGAAGAGGAAGCAGGTGAGTGGATTTTTGGGAGATGTAAGGTATGTAGGGAAAGTTAGGAGGACTGGAGGGTGAAAAATATGGTTGGAATATAATGTGTGAGAAAAGAAGAGATTTCAGTTAAAAAATCATTCCTCCTATAATACTTAATTTTATTACAAGATCAAAAAAACACTGTAATGCTCATTACATGCTTTTAACCTCAGAAGAGTTACTCTTTTAATTGTTACTATTCTAACGGCAATAGTATGAAATGCAACTAAATTTGCAATACTATTGCAAGACAAAATACTTACTATTGTATAACATATTGCCCTTCGGTAATTTCATGAAAAATCATCCAAATGCTCATCCATACTGCATTTTATAAATGACAATTATTATTGCATTTTCAACATTCTCTAATATCTCCTTACAGTCCTTTTAATAAATATAATCGACAATCATTTGCTCTAAGTCTGTGTCTTGTCTTCTTGTTTACTTATTAGTTTCTTATAAGCTCTATAATGGTGATCAAAATTCCTGAATTCTATGAATATTGCATTATGGTACAAGAAAAGACTTTGCTCAGAATGCTTCCATAGGGATTTAAATGCAATATTTCACTGGAAGATAAAGGCAGAAAAAAAATTCACATAATGTGAGAAGGCAATGTTCCGATAGATCAAAGAGAGTTCTAATGAGTTCTGATGGTGCCATGCTGTGGGCTTGAAGATGCACATGAGTCACAGAAGGCAATCAGTGACATGCACACCCACCAACCTACCCACCAACCCCCCCGACAGAAACAAACAACTACATGAAATACTATAAATAATAAAAAGTAAAAATTCAATTAACACAATGTATCAAACTATAGACTTAAGAGAAAAGATTACACAAATATTATAATTTAGTTTTCATATTAACTCTTAGAATACTTTTCCAAATTAAAAAAATATAATTCTTGTGTTCCAATCATATCCACCACTTACCTATAATTATTCTTTCTATCAGATCTATTGTATCTAGCATCTATCTATCTGTCTATGTATTGTTCATTCAGCTAGGGACTGGATTGTACCTCAGTAGTAGCAATTCAATTGTTTATGAAGCAAAAAAATTCTTATTGATAATTTTTGATAGTAGTGTTTGTGTGTTTCCTTTCTTTGGGTTTTGTTGGTGAGATGTTATCTGTTTTTGTGTGGGTGCTGTTAGCTTCCTTGGGTTGGTGTTTTTTTCTAGTGCTTTCTATAGGACTGGGTTTATGATACATATTGTTTAAGTCTGTTTTTGTCATAGTATAGCTTGTTTTCTCCATCAATGTAATTGAAAGCTTTGCTGTGGATAGTCATCTGGGCTTGCATTTGTAGTCTCTTAGTGTCTGCAGCACATCTGCCCAAGACCTCCTGTATTTCATGGTTTCCACTAATAATTACAGTATAATTCTGATAGATCTACCTTTATATGTTACTTGACTCGTTTCCTTTGCAGATCTTAAAATTCTTTCTTTATTCTGTGTGTTTTGAGTTTTGATTATTATATGGCTAGGGGACTTTTTTTGATCCAGTCTATTTGGTGTTCTCTAAATTTCTTGTACTTTCATAGGAATATCTTTTATTAGGTTGGGAAAGTTTTATTGTATGATTTTGTTAAATATATTTTCTGTGCCTTTAAACTGGAGTTCTTCTCTTTCTTCTACCCCTATTAATTTTAGGTTTGGTCTTTGCATGGTATCCCAGATTTCCTGGATGTTTTGTTTTAAAAATTGGTTTGATTTAATATTTGCTTTGACCATTGAGTCTATTTCTTCTATAGTATCTTCAACACCTCAGATTCTTTCTTCTCTCTTGTATTCTGTTGTTTACACTTGTCTCTGGAGTTTTTGTTCATTTACCCAGATTTTCCATATCCAGAGGATATTGAGCCTATAGTTCATTATCCTAGAAAAGCTACATAATAAGGTAAAACCTAAGAAAAAATATACAGACTCACCTGAAAAGTGAAAACAGACAAGATTGCCTGAAAAAATGGGAGAATGGGGGTGGGGGAAGAAGGGAGGGTAGAATGGGGGAAAAGGGGGAAAAGGAGAGGGTTGAGAGGAGAACTTGATGGAATGGAACAGTCAAGAAGGAGGAAGGACAGAGATGAGAGCAAAGAGATATCTTGACTGAGGTAGTCATTGTAGGGTTGGCAAGAAACCTGGCTCTAGAGAAATTCTCAGGAATCCAAAGGATGACCTCAGCTAAGACCATAAGCAATGGAGGATTTGGGGCCTAATCGTGACTTGCCCTGTAATCAGACTGATGAATATCTTAGTATCACCATAGAATCTTCATCCAGCAACTGATGGAAACAGTGGCAGAGACTTGCATCGAAGCACTGGACTTAGCTCCCAAAGCCCAGTTGAAGGATGGGAGAAATGAGACTATGAACAAAGGGATCAAGTATACCCACTTAAACAGTTTATTTGATCTAATGGGAATTCACCAACTCCAGTTGGACTGGGAAAGAACAAGTATAGGACCAAACTAGTCCCTCTGAATGTGATTGACAGTTGCATAGCTGGGGTAGACTGGAGGCCACTGGTTGTGACATCAGAAGTTATCCTAACTGCATGTAGTGGCATTTTGGAATTGGGAACCTAGTCTCTTTGAATGATACCTTGCTCTGTATATATATGTGTGTGTGTGTGTGTGTGTGTGTGTGTGTGTGTGTGTGTGTTAGAGGGCTTTGAGTCTTTCCCAAAGCAATGTGCCTTACCCTCTTTGAGGATTGGATGAGGGTGGGGGTGGAGGGTATGTAGAGGGAATGAGAGGAGGGGACAGAGTGCGAAGTTAAATTGGTATGTATAATAAAAAAAGATTGTTTTCTTTTTAGAAAATTAAAAATAAAAAATAAATTTAAAAAATAAAAATAAATTATTGAATTTCTCACTCTGCTTCTCTCTCTCTTTCACTCTTTCACACACACACACACACACACACACACACAGACGTATAAACACTCACACACACATAGTCATGCAATTTTCAACAAAATGGAACACAAATTTTGAAACTTCAGTCTAAGGGTAAAATTCATCCTATTTTTACTCACGCTGAATATCTTTGTTTATCTTCATTAAGTAAATATGTAGCAAAAATACAGCTGCTTGGAAGAAATACATAAAAATCACAGAATTCCTAATTTCTTAATTAAATGTTTTGTAACAACCTTTCTTAACTAAAGTCAAAAATAAAACTAGTCTCTCTGAAGTGGTTCAAAAATAAATTTTGAGTATTCAGAGCAAAATCATTAAAAAAAATCTTGTAACCTGAGATGCTGTGACTTTTCTTGTTATTATCATGTTAAACTCTTATAAGAATTCACTAGACTATTTTTCTTCAAGAAAATGATTAAGTCTGATTTTGATTCCTCAATGTACTATGCAGATATTGTGTCTAGGTGGGGAAGCTGAGAGTGGCTGCTGTCTCAGAGTTGAGGAGAGTAGCCTAAGATCTATGAGGTTCTGAATAGAGGAAGTAGGCCTGAGTTTGTTCTATTAGTTAATGGGCAATAACATTCATATCCGATTTTCAGTTTATATACTTCCCTGGTTCCATCTGCTTTCATTTTTGTTAAAAATATCATTTATTTAATATTATAATAATCAAAATTTCCCTTATTATTCCATTTTGAACCATAGCTGTCTTTATAACATATAATTATTTAATTTTTAACAATAAATGATTTTCATTGATTTTTTTAGTTGAGTTTATCTTTAACATCAATCTCACTAATTATTAAGTTTCTCAGTTATAGGTAAAAATTAATTTGTACTACATATATTTTGCATACTATTATAATGAGAAATTGTAAGGTAAAACTTATTTCTAACAAGCAAAAGGAGGAGTTTTTTTTTAAATCTTGACTTGAGTTTTCCTGAGATAGAAATATAAAAGGAAGTAAGACAGTTAAATGATAATAAAATTGGATATATTTCAATGTCAGCTGTCAGTCAAAGAAATTCTTAAAGAAATACTGAAACCTTTGGGCTGATTTATGATTGCAGTTTAAAACAAATGATGCTTAAGCTAAAATCTTTAGCATTACCATCAGATCATTGCTGAGCCGCAAAATACAAATAATTTAATTGAAAAATCAATTAAATGTTTGTTTTATTTCCTTATTCCCAGCTGCAAATGTTATAATCAGTCTTTATTAATTATATGAGAAATTTTTTTTGTAAATGTCAGTTTTGGTTCTTTTTTTATGTTTTAGGAATATACATGATACTTACAAATGAAAAGGAGTACTGAGAAACAGCACAATTTGTTTACATCATTCCTATTCTTCTTTAGAATTACAGGTGGAATTCAAATAAACACCAAAATGAATAGCTGCTTCCTGAAACACTGGATATTGGTCATTCTTCTCCTCTGGCCTTTCCTGAAAGTTACAGAGAACTTCCAAGCTAGGAAGACTCAGAGATCAGCATCATCTACTGGGAGAGCTAAACGTGGCTGGGTGTGGAACCAATTTGCTGTACCAGAGGAAATGGATACTAGACAACATGTTGGAAGGGTACTTATTTTCTGAAAGAATTATAGTAGATGACTTTATAAAGATATAATGTGAATGTGTATTAAAGTCTAATGACTTTCATATGTTTAAGGGAGCCAGTAGAAAATATTAAACACAGGAATAATTATTAATTGAATTTGCAGCAACCACTCTAAACTTGAAGAAGTAACTCCAGTTTTTAAATTTTTCTTTCTCCCTTTTCAAGAAATTGTTATGTCCTTTCACTAGCCTTTAGAAAAGTAATGGTGTTATTTTAGAAATGGATCAAAGCAGTCAGAGTCAATTATCATTTATCAGCAGTACTCAACTTGGTACACTGCTATGTTAAGTAACTGATGGTTTACCTTCATTTATTTTTAACTATGCATATTAACTCCATCCCTTTTACAAACTTGGAAAATTAAGGAGCCTACACATGCCATGTAATTAGTGAAGTTCATGTCCATGGAATGATTATTTTCACTTTATCAGAAAATTATATGTAAAAAAAATTCCTAATGATACAGAACCTATTCAATCTGATTTTCTGTTATTTAATTTATTTTAAACAAAGGTAATTAAGTAGAATGCCCTAATTTGTAACTTTCTTGCTCTAAATAGATGTACTGAAGTGAGTTGCTGGCTAATTAGGTGGCAGTAAAATTTGATTAGATCCAAAGGGTGAAGATCTTAGAATTCACTCTCTTATTTTGTTTAATCCATTCAGAAGAGTGAACTGCTAACCAGGTCCTCAAAATCTACAAACAATTTATCTATAATCTATCATCTATCCATCCATTTATGTATATACACAAACACACACACACACACACACACACACATATATATATAATGTTGAAATAGGGGACGCAGGGGTTTCATCCCCAACACCCCGGGCCGCCTGGCTAGCTTATGCCCAAAATAACAACACACAAACTGTATTCATTTAAACACTGCTTGACCCACTAGCTCTAGCCTCTTATGGCTTAACTCCCACACCTGGTCTAACCCATTTCTAATATTCTGTGTTAGCACCCTAAAGTGCGCTTACGGGGGAGATTCTAGCCTATGTCCATCCTGGGTTGGAGCTTCATCTTGAGTCCTTCAGAGAGCAGAGCTATCCCGTCTGCCCGCGAGACAGGAGCTTGGTGACTCTCTCTGAGGCATCTGGCTCTGGCAGGAGCTACATGATTTCTGACCTCACTTCCTCTTCCTGCCTGCATACTATTCTGTTTACTCCTCCCACCTATGTTCTAACCTACAAGGCCAAAGCAATTTATTGAACCAATGAAATCAACAGATTGATAAACAGATTGATATATGACACTCCCACATCACTTCCCCTTTTTCTGTTTAAACAAAAAAGAAAAGTTTTAACTTTAACAGCAACATTCAAACTCTAGAAATGACAGAGACATCTCGCTGCCTGGACAGTCACCCAAAGTTCCTCTGTACCATTGGGGCATCCATCTTCGGCCTACAGGCCCATAGTTTTCAGCAGACATTCCACAAAGCAGGAAATTTCAAAGGCAGTCACTATCTGCTTGTCCTGAAGAATGTCTCACAGACTCTTTCATAAGTCAGGAACCCCGAAAGATCATCTCACTTTTAGGTAAGTTTAGTAGTCCTCTCTCTGCGGGTTCTCTGTGTCCAGTTTATGCAATAGTCTAAGCAAGAGCAGTTTCTTGCCCAAATGGCTATCAAACTCCATAAGGATCCTCTTCGATGCCCATCTTTTTCTTGAAGTAGAATGGTGCTGCCAGGAGCAGAATATCTCATTGTCATGAAAAGCCCTAAGTTATTAAAACATTTAAAATGCCATATTCTCTAGCCTTTGAAAGATATGAAGAATGCCTATCTAAAATATATCTTTGTACATTTAAAAAATATTAACTAATATGACTACAAACTTGACTATTATGATTATCTATTAAATACCTATATACATTACATTTTAAGTGAACTACACAATCACAATACCTTAATCAATATCAGAAATACATATAATAAAATTGACCTTAAATCTCTATCAATAAAGCAAAATCTATACTAATGCAAATTATTCATACCTATATCATATCCCCCTTTAAATGTAAAAGAACGTTTATAAACCATATTTGGGAACATGGGCGCAGTTATTTCTCTCCAAACTGCTTCCTGCTGAATGGGGGCATTGTTAGTTAGGTCTTTCATGGTATAACCTGTGTGCTAGTTTCATCTCAGTTGGCAGTTGAGTGAAGCAATTTTCTGAAGGTTGTTCACAGCAACCTTTCAGGAGGACGTGGTCCATCATACCATATCGGAATAGAAGAAATGAACAGGGTCTCATCCTCTGTGAAAACAAAACAAACTCCTTTCCAAAGTATCATGTCCTTAGATCCAAATTTCAAAGTCAATCCATTTTCACAATATCTATGTTGGGTTAATTCAGCAGCATTTATAAACAAATATCTTTTAGCAGCTGTTGCTCCTTCCTCAGCATTCAAATGATTCAAACAGAGCATAATAGCATACAGTATCAAAATTCTCTGTTTATTTTCCATCTTTGTACGGCTTTATTTTAACTCTATTTCATTTATTTTTACTTATTTTACATTCTCTGTATCTTTGTCCTGGAATAACTCTGTAAACCAGGCTGTTCTTGAACTCTTAGAGATCCTCCTATCTCTGCCTCCCAGGCACTGGGATTAAAGGTGTATGCTACTACACCTTGGACTCACAGAGATCTGTTTGTCTCTGCCTTCTAGGCACTGGGATTAAAGGCATGTGCTACCATACCTTGAAGTCACAGAGGTCAGTCTCCCTCTGCTTTCCAAGTGGTAGGATTAAAGGCATGTAATATCACACACAACTTCTCTTTTTCTTACTCTTTTTTTTACTTTAAGAATTTTAACTTTTAGTCTGCATATTATTTTCAACACACTGTAAATCATTTAAAAATTTTCTTTGTCTTGGAATCTCTTTTTTACTGTATCTCTCTCTCTTTTTCTGAACACATGAGTCTTTAATTTACCAAGCAATCTCAGTAGGACTAAAGGCGTGTCTTTGCCAGCTAGATTCAGTCCATTCCTTAGCTTTCTGACATTCCAAACTTGTGGCTGAGGTACCGGCCAGAGCTGCCTTCAGTGCCACAACTCTACAGTGTTTCAAGGTCCTTGCCAGCAAGCGAGCTTCCACAGCCTGTGCTTGCAAACCACACAAACCGCCTGTGTTAAAGGGTCAGAGTTTGCCCTGGCAGGACACCCCAGAAAGCCGGCATTTTAAAACAACACAGGTTTTTTTTTTCCTGCTGCTGAGTCAGGAAAATTTCAAAATGGAGGACATACTATTTTGTGCTAGCTCTGGGGCTGCCAGGTAGGAGCAGCACTCAGCACTTTAATTCTGAGACTGAGCGTGCAGCGCAGAAATTCTTTTCATCCAAGTTACATCCAAATCTGACACACAGAGCACTGTGCAGTCTGAAAACACGTCTCTGTCTGGCAGCAGGAATTTGCCATGCTCTCCCTCCTGCCTAAGCCTGATTCAGCCGTCTGCCTAGGTGCAGGCGGGGAGCGCTGAGCCATCAGCACGGTCTCAGAGGATCCCAAGTGGGAACAAAAACATCCAGTCCCATAAAAGCCACTGAAATGCTTTAAAGCTAGAGTTCACACTGGCAGTACAGCCCAAAGAAGCTGCGCTTTAAATTGACACAGGAACCAGGAAACCTCTCTACAGCACGCCACCAACAAACAGCAAAAATCTGTGTTAAACTCTCTCTCCCTTATTTTTAAGCCTTCTCAGGTTTTTAAGTGGATTTAGTCCATCACATTGGGCGCCGTCTGTTGAAATAGGGGGCGCCGGGGTTTCGTCCCCAACACCCCGGGCCACCTGGCTAGCTTATGCCCAAAATAACAACACACAAACTGTATTCATTTAAACACTGCTTGACCCACTAGCTCTAGCCTCTTATGGGCTAACTCCTGCACCTGGTCTGACCCATTTCTAATATTCTGTGTTAGCACCCCAAGGTGCACTTACGGGGGAGATTCTAGCCTATGTCCATCCTGGGTTGGAGCTTCATCTTGAGTCCTTCAGAGAGCAGAGCTATCCCATCTGCCCGCGAGACAGGAGCTTGGTGTCTCTCTCTGAGGCATCTGGCTCTGGCAGGAGCTACATGATTTCTGACCTCACTTCCTCTTCCTGCCTGCATACTATTCTGTTTACTCCTCCCACCTATGTTCTAACCTACAAGGCCAAGGCAGTTTATTGAACCAATGAAATCAACAGATTGATAAACAGATTGATATATGACACTCCCACATCATATATATATATATATATATATATATATATATATATATATATATATATTCAGTCATCTATTTTAAAAGTCTTCCCATGTGTGCCTGTGTATCTGGCAATAAAGGATAACTTTTCATCATTTTGTTTTCTAAGATGTCTGCAGGCAAATCACATATATAGGTATGGCACATAAATGAAATCAACGGTCTGAGAAGGTAAGTAATATTACTCAAGCAACCAGAAAGTACAAACGAGAAACTTCCAAAATGTGCAACAAATGACAGAGACAACTGACTACCTGGGCAATCACCCAAAGTTTTGTATGCAATGCTGAGGCAACCAATGTTGGCTGAGGCCTAACATAACTGACAAACCATTATCAAAGGCAAGTAACTTTTTTGGAACTAACCTACCCTGTCTTGGCAAGATAAGACAATCTGTTTTTATCCATTTATGGATAATCTGTATCTTTGTCAGTAGTCAAGGTATGGGGTTTTCTTTGCCCAAAGGCCAGTTATGCCAAGAAGAAGACTAGCTCCCAGTGTAGTGTCTTTGGTGTTCAGCGTTCTCTCGGAAGTATAGCAGTGTTGCCAGGAGTGATTGTGTCTTCTTAGCACGGAACTCTAGGTTAGATTAAAGGCCATTTTCAACAGCTCTTCGAAGAGGTTGAAGATTATACTATCTATACTAAATATAATCTCTATGTATCTAAAGAACCTGCTTAGCCTAAATATAAATATGACAAACATATAAATAATGTATGACTATTGATTTATAATTCTTGATACTTATCTAACTTGAAGACTAAGAGAATAAACAACTGTGCAACAAATGAGGACAATGACCTCCAAATGTAAACAATGTATATCATTACATAAATAATATCAAAATAAATAATATCAAAGGTAGAAATGTACACTGCAATATGGTAAATATATGTATATATATATATATATATATATATCAATACATAACAAATGTTTTGAACAGAGGTAGAAGAATACTCACATACAATATTCAATATACTTTAACTTTTGTATCAATATACAAGAATCAATACCAATATAATGTATTAAAAAAATAACTCACACATACCAATTATCCCATCAAACCAGTTAATACCCCTCTTTTTTTTTCAATAAATACCCTTGAGCCTATAAAATACTTCCCCCATTGTCTCAACCCTATACCAACCCCTAAATGATGTCCCTAAACCTGAGGGCAAACTCTGTTGGAAGAGGGGACATCATCCTCTAAGATTGCTTCCAGCTGTCATGGGGGCGACATTCTTCTTAGGGGGTCCTGTAAAAGTAAATGATAGTAAAATTCCCAGATTAATATTTGGTTTGAGTAAAATTGCAAATAGTCTTTGAGTGTTTTGAGGAGGTTCGCCCAGAGTGTTGCCAAAAATGTCCATCATTCGGAACTGTCTGTGCAGCTGGTACCAAAAAACAGGTCTAAAATTAACACTATCAATATCATGATGCCATAGTAACCAGGTGGAGTTGATGTTTTGGGGCCCCATCTTCATCCTGGAAACTTTAAAGATTACTGCAGGAAAATTTATTGTTTGTTACGGGAAAGTTAAACATTATCTACAAAGACATATACAGACATATATATTCAATGAAAGGTATAATAAAGACAGAAACAGATATGAGGAGAGACAAAGAAAGTTTATCAATTATTATTTATTATTATTATTAATTATCATTCTGTCCCATATCATGGTTCCTGACATGAGATAGAAACTCTCAGATATCTCTTATCAACAGGCATGGAATTGGAGAGGGACTGGGCCAGAGTCCAACTCCAAAACCAGCTCTATATATTTATAAATAAATGCAAATTAATACATATTTTTAAAAAAAATGTTCATACTTACTGAACCTATTTAGATTTACTGCTGATCCCTATTTGGTTATAACTTGTTTCCATCCATCAGTATTCAAATATCCAGGGTCCCTTAAATTCTTTGAAGATGAGTGTTTTCCTGTGGAGATAAGAAGGGAACCCTGCCCCCAACCTATATGTTTTTCTTACTATTGGTATGATTAGTATCCTTGTGAATGAATTGTTATTTATCTTTTCCGAGAGGCTTCTCTTCTTCAAGCCAAACCTTTATTAATTTTGATGGTATCCACAATTTTTTTCTCCTGTGGAGAAAAACCCCTTCCCCAATGCAGTACATCTCCTGGCTTCCATTGTGAGGTCAGTACATCCTTGAAATAAACTGGTTGATTTAATTCAGCAGACTTTTCCATTATCCAATGTCTTTCTGTACGTGTTGTTCCCTTCTCATTAGTGTTGAAAAATTCAAGGCTAATAAAGCATTATGTAACCTATTTCTGTGGGTATTTTCCACCCCTTTTTGTTTGTTTAGTAAATCCTTTATAATTTGAATTGATCTGACTATGACTGCTTGACCTGTAGGATTGTATGGTATATCTGTAACATGCTTAATATTGTAATAAGCAAAAAAAACCATTTCATTTTCCTAGAGACATAAGCTGGACCATTGTCCGTCTTTATTTGTGAGGCATACCCATGATGGCCATAACTTCTAATAAATAAGTGATTAGTGAATCAGCCTTTTCTGAGCTTAAAGCAGTTGCCTATTGAAAACCTGAACCGGTATCAATGGTGTGGTGTACATATTTTAATTTGCCAAATTCTACAAAGTAGAACACATCCATCTGTCAGATTTTGTTCCTTTGAGTACTCTTTGGATTAGTCCATGCAGGCAGTGGTGTTTGGTTATAGAAAGAGCAAGTAGGGTACTTCTTTACAATCTCCTTAGTTTGCTGCCATGTAATAGAAAATTCTTTCTTCAAGCCTTTGCTATTGATGTGATTTTTTTTTATGAAATTCAGAGGGCTGCAGCATACTATCAATCAACAATTAATCAATGTCTGCATTACCTTGTGCTAGAGGACCTGGCAGACCCATACAGGATTGGATGTGTGTTATATACATAGGGCAAAGCCTGTTCCTGATCATGTCTTGTACCTGGATAAACAACGAAGTCAGTTCTGTATCATCTTGTATAAATTCAGCAGTTTCAATATGCAAGATAACTCTTTCTGCATATTGCAAGTCAGTAACTACATTAAGAGGTTCTTTAAAGTCTCTTAGCACCATAATAATGGCATATAATTCTGCCTTCTGGACAGAATCATAAGGACTTTGTTCCACCTTACTCAGTTCTTCTGATTTGCAACCTGCCTTCCCTGATTTATTATCATCAGTATAAAATGTATGGGCTCTGGTTATTAGAGCATCATGGATGATTCGAGGAAGAATCCAAGAAGTTCTGTTCATAAAGTTAAGCCTATTGCTTTTGAGATAGTTGTTATTAATTTCTCCTAAAAAATTAGCACAAGATCTTTGCCATGGTTGATTGTCTTCCCATCACTTTTGTATCTCATCAGTAGTGAAAGGCACTATAATTTCTGCTGGGTCTATGCCTGCTAATTGACGAAGTCTCAATTTACATTTTATAATTAATTCAGAGACTTTTTCCTTGGTTTATATGGTAAAAAGATCCATCCTAAGATAATATCATCTCTCTGAATTAGAATTCCTGTAGGAGAGATTCTGGAAGGCAATATGACAAGAATACAACTAAGCTTTGGATTCACCCTATCCACATGTGCCTCTTGTAATTTTTCCTCAATCATTGTCAGTTCCTTTTCTGCTTCAGCTGTTAATTCTCTGGGACTGTTAAATCTTTATCAACATCCAAGATTTTGTTTAAATGAATTATTAAATCAGGTGTTATCCCAACAGCCGGTCGAAGGCTGGAAATGTCTCCAAACAATCTTTGAAGGTCATTAAGAGTCTGTAACCAATGTCTTCTAATTTGTGCCTTTTGTGTCCTAATTTATTGTAAACCTATTTTATAACCTAGACAATTGACAGAATCTCCTCTCTGTATTTTTTCAGGAGCAATCTGCAATGCCTATCTATTTAGGTAAAACTATCAAACAGTCTTTCTAAGGTATCTATGTTTGAATTAGACAACAAAATATCGTCCATGTAATGGTAAATGATAGACTTAGGAAATTTCTTGCATATTATTTCCAATGGTTTACTTACAAAAATATTGACACAAGGTGGGGCTGTTTAACATGTCCTGTGAAGGACAGTCCACTGGTACCTCCTAGAAAGCTGAGAGTTATTATAAGTAGGCAATGTGAAGGCGAACTTCTATTTATCTTTTTCTTGTAAAGGTATAGTGTAGAAACAATCCTTTAAATCAATAACTATGAGAGGCCATCCCTTTGGAATTAGAGAGGGCAAAGGAATTCCAGATTGCAGAGGGCCCATAGGTTGAATGACCTTGTAGATAGCCCTAAGATCTGTCACCATTCTCCATTTAGCCGATTATTTTTCTTAGCAATAAATACAGGAGAATTCCAAGGGCTGGTAGATTCTTCTATATGTCAAGCATCTAATTGCTCTTGTACCAGCTGTTATAAAGCCTGCAACATTTTTTTAGCTAACGGCCATTGTTTGGTCCATATTGGTTTCTTAGTCAACCATTTTAGAGGCAGGGCTGTTAGTATCTCTGAAGGGCCATCAATTGCTTTGTGTACTTGTATAGCCCGAATGGCCGGTTTCCGCCACCTGTAATATCTTTTAATATTTTCCTCAGAAATATAGGCTCTAGAAGCAGCAGGATTGTTAATTTGGATATTCCATTGCTGCAATAGTTCACGACCCCATAAATTCACTGCAATATTGGCTATATATGGCCTTAGTTTTCCTATTTGTCCTTCTAGCCCTATGCATTCAACCCATCTCATGCTTTGTCTTACTCGAGATAGGGTTCCAATTCCCAGGACCTGAATATCTACCTCCTGAAGAGGCCACTTTGGATGCTTACATCTGCACCTGTGTCCAGTAAGCCAGTAATAAAAATACCATTTACACACACTCTTAGCTTTGGTCTTTGTTCATTAATAGAAGTCCACCAAAATATACGTTTATTCTGTCCTACCAGATTTCTTGATTCATTCTCCACATTTTTTATTTTTTTCATTCTCCACATTTAACTCATCCTTCAGGCTGTTATTGCTTCTAACAGCAGGCATGGGGCTTTCTACTTTTCCTGATGAGGCATGTTCTCTGCAGTAACAGGAAATGCCTGGACCACATTTACCATGTGGGCCTGCTAGAGGCCTCTCATTGTGTTTCCTGATGGTAATGGATTGCCTTGTTTATCTCTTGTTGATCTACATTCATTCGTCCATGCCTGCCTTTGCCACATCTCCTACATAAACCTGAAGGCTGAGTCCTCCTATTTCTGTTATTTCTAGAAGAGGCATTATTATTATCTGGAAATCCATTGTCTGGAATTCCTTTAAATATGTCCCATTTTACCACAATTAAAATATTTGGTATCTTGATCCCTTCTTTTACCATTGGAAATTGCTTCTTCTACCCATGCTTCAGTGCCATGGTCAAATGTATCAACATTCATGGTATAGAAGACCCATTTGTCCAAGGGCACTGATCTGATCTTTAAAGGCCCCAGAATCCTTTTGCAGTCTATGTTGGCATTCTCATAAGCCAAAGAGTCAATTATTATACATCTTGCTTTTTGGTCAGTTATCCCTATTTGTACAGCCTTAGTTAGTCTTTGTAAAAAGTCACTAAAGGGTTTTCTCTGACCCTGTTTAACCCTGAGGTATGATTCCACTCTCTGTCCTGGGTCTTGAATCCTATCCCAAGCCTTCAAGGCTGCTTTGGCAATATGGATAAGATGTGGTCATCATAAAGAGCTTGTTCCTGAGGATCAGAGTAAAGTGCTTCACCTAGAATTTGATCTAGGGAAATCTCAGTTCCTTTCGCTCTTTCCTGCTGTTCTAAAACTCTGGCCTCTTGTTTGAAAAGACATTTCCAATGTAATAGAGGTCTGCTTTCTAACACAGCAGAGGTTAATGGAGCCCAATCGTGAGATGTGGCCTTGTTACTGAGAGCCCGGGTTTTGAGCATCTTTCTAACAAAGGACAAAAGTAGTCTGTAATTCACAATTGCTTGTTTAATTTCTTTCAGATCACTCATACGTACAGGCTCCCATGTATGTTCCTTAATGATCCTAGGGTTTTTTGGAGCTGGTCACCTTTTCAGATGTTATTACTGGAAAGGCAGTTAGAACTCTTTAAATGAATTAATATTAGACTGCACCTTCTCAAAATTTTGCTCAGTTGACCGAGTCATATCAGACAAACATCTAGTCTCCTCCTTGAGAACTCCAAACTCTTTCTTGAGCAGGTTGGTGTCAGTCTGAATTGTTTTTGAAATTACCTCAACCGACTGGAACTTATCATTCAAAACAGTCGTGTCCTTCCTTAAGGTTTCAACCTCTGTCCTAAGAATCCTGGATTTAGTGCGTAAGTACTGCATCATTTTTCTATTATCAAACCATATTATAAAGAAGCTGCCAAAAACAATCAAAATGATAAGGCCAAACAAGTGGAATATCATATACATCTTGTAAAATCTCAGACATGGTACAATTAAAGAGGCTGTGAAAACCTTGAACAGTTATGTTGTCTGACATTTTTAATCAAACCTGTATGTTTGTTTATTTATTTATTTATTTAATCGAAAGAAATCTTACCTGTAATGACTGTTGCCTGCCAGTAGTTGGCGGGGTGCACCTGAATCCATGTGGCCAGGGAATCGGAACCGGAAAAAAAATTCTGAAATATATATACTCAAATCTAGAGGTTAAACTCATAGACCATATGCTCTGTGAATTATTTAACTACAGGAGGGCAGCAGCTTAGGTCAGACTCAGCCAGGGAGGAGGGGAGGGGACGCAGAACAGTCACATGTGTGGAGGGCAGCTAACAATGGAGCTGTCTGTGCAGGCCGTGCTGCTGCTGCTGGGACCAAGTACTGCGGGCTATCTGGAAGCCAGGCCGGGCCCAAAGCCAGGGCTGGGGCCAGGTCGCGCGGCAGGCTGGTGGGGCGCAAGGTGCAAGGGAAGAGGAGTGTGCAAGGTGCAGGGGAGGGCAGCCTAAAAGCCCAACGCTTAATCCCGGTGGGGAATGAGGCCAAATGAAGGGGCGAGGTCGATCGGTATTTACAATTAACCAGACCAGTTTATTATAATAGATTCAGCTTTTAATAAACAGAAGAAAGAGAACTTACAAACCCAGGGTTCCAGTGATCCAGGAGCGCAGGGGACTAAAAGGAAGGAGGCAATTGTACCTGGATGTTTTATCTGTTTTTCTGTGGCCCCAGGGGGACACACCCTAAACAGAATGTGATTGGCTGAAGTTCACCCATCAACTCTGTTCAAAGGTCTTTGGAAATTATTTCACAAATGGATGTGGAATACATCCATTCATTTCTAAATTTAATTTATCTTCTATTAGTTATTGATTAAAGACTCAAGTTACAAAAATGAAACTTTTTTATCATTTTTATCATTTGACACATTGATTGTTATATAAATTTATTTCTATTAATTTATTACACTATGAAACAGAAAACTCCATTCATTTATAAATAATTTTTTATGCTTAAGTGATGTAGCCAGAAATAAAATTTGTTTGGTAGTTTCTTTATTTCATTACATAAAAGTGATATGGATTTTATTATTAAAACAATATACTGATTGTTTAAGCAATGCAATGGTTTTTCTCATAGTCACATATAACATTAATTAACACAGAACAATAATTTACAACTTGTAAAATCAGAATCACTGTGAAATGTGTTTCATGGTTGAATGTAATTACTTGGAAATTTTACTCAGAGGGAGATAATACACAAAAATGGTGATCCACAGACAGACATTTGTTCAATAATAATAATATCTTTGAATTACAATGCAGTGACATCTTCATTTTAGAATAATTTCAATATGAAAAGTCCTGTAGCCAATTTACTTGTATAAAAATAACACTTGTATTTTTGCATAGAAATTTGAAATTCAGATTAATTCCTTAACTGTATAAATTTTGACAATTGAGATTGAAACAGAATGGCAGAATAACCATAAGAAGGAAATGTGCATGTGAGAATTTAGTATGTAGTGCAGTGAAATGATTTTTAATTCTTAGCTGGATTTCTATTTTTTTAGATTTTTTTAAACTTATTTATCGATTTTCTCTTTGACATATTATCTAGAGACAGGCTATTCTTGGAAGAATGTAGAAGAGGGTGATCTTAAATTTCTGATATCCTGTTGCTCCTGTGCTGTAGTTAGGAGCCCTCCATTGATGTCCTTTAATTTAAGTGATGCTAGTGATTAAACTCAGGGAAGTGTGTTTGCTACACAAGCGTTCTGTGGTCAAAGTATAGTCCCCAGCTCCTTGAGGTTTAACTATTTGTAATATAGTGGTCCTCAGGAGAAGACATGGGCCCATACAGTTTTTTTCTGTCTAGTTTTAAGTATACAAAAATTAATACAACACCAAAAAAGTGTAAATTATTTTGCTACTTCCTTCTCTATAAAACAGGTGAGGATGTACAGTGGATAAAGGTCCAAGAATTGAAGTCTGAATTGAAGTTTGATCACTGATACCTAAATAGTGAAATGAGAGAACTGACTTTCACCTGTTGTCATTTGATGGGCTACACAAAGCACTATGAAAAATCTTCACACACAAACAACCACACAAACACACATACATATGCAAAGAATAGAGAAATATTTTAAGAGATGCAATGATCACAAAGATAACATTTATAATGATTATAATAATTTTTATAAAAGTATAATGACACTCTAGATTTCAAAATAAGCCATAAATGTTTCATATAATTATTCTGTCTTTTGCTCCTTATATATATGATTATATATGCATATATATACAAAATATTTGAGATAATCTTTTTTACTAAGACTACATTATTAATAATTGAAATAAGTTTGACCTAGTTAACTCAATGAATAATTTTACAGCAATCTTATTTCCTTTTTGCTATTTCTTAATTTGTTTTAATTTTATGTGCTTTGGTGATTTGCCCCATCTATGTCTGCATGAGGCTTTTGGATCCTTTATAACAGTAGTGAAAGACAGTTGTAAGTTACAGTGTTAGTCCTGAGACTTGAACCTGGTCCCGTATAAGAGCTCTCAAACACTGAGCCTTCTCTTCAGCCTAAAAAGCCTAAGTTAATTGGTCTAAACTAATTAGAAGTATTTATAAGTATAATTAGTTTAATTATAAATTATACTAAATTATAATTAGACTAGCTACAAATAGTATAATTATAATTAGTCAAGTTATATTTATTCTAATTATAAATAGACTATAATTAGTCAAATTATAAATAACTCTAAACTAATTAGACTTATTTGTTTAAAATAATGAAATTTTGGTACATCATTATATCGGAAATTTGGAACCACTCCAGTGCTTGACATGGATGTAAATATTACATTAGTATTTTTTTCTCAGTTGATATGATGAATTATAAACTGTGTGGTGGTTCAAGCATGTAATCCCAGCACTTGGGAAGTAGAGGCAGGTGGTTCTTTAAGTTCAAAGCCAGCATGGCCTACATAATGAATTAAAGGATAGCCAGGACTACACAGAGAAACCCTGTCTCAAAAAACAAAATATAATAATAATAATAATAATGAATTATACAAGATTGTTTAATTGATAGTGATTAAAATAAACGAAAACGGTGAACACTAAGTAAAACTTTCCATATGTAAGAAAACTCACTTGTCTATTTTTACTTGCAGCTAATATCTGAATTAGACAATGGAAATCACACTTTCCAGTACAAGCTACTGGAAACTGGAGCTGGAAGTTTCAGTATTGATGAAAGAACAGGTGACATATTTGCTATACGGAAGCTCAATAGAGAGGAGCAATCTCTCTACATCCTGAGAGCCCAGGTAATAGACAGCACCACTGGAAAGGCTGTGGAACCCGAGTCTGAGTTTGTCATCAGAGTTTTGGATATCAATGATAATGAACCCAAATTCCTAGATGAACCTTATGAGGCCACTGTACCAGAGATGTCTCCAGAAGGTATTGTATATTAATTTACATCAGAGCCTTATTAACATGACAATAGATTTAAAATTTTGAGTATATGATTGGCAAAACATTGATTTACTATCCTTATTAACTTTTCCTGTGACAAAAATTTAAGTAAAATATTTGCAGAATCATCAAATATAATAACATTATATGAGGTAAATTTAGAAGAAAAATTACAAAATAATTTCTAGTGAGCTCAATTTAGTTAGTACTTTATTATTGCTTCAAAATGGCTTTTTTTCTATGGGATAATGTGATGGATTTATTTTTCTATACACAGTATGAAATACAAACTTCTTTACATATAATGCTACTTTTTGTTAGTTTTATTTGTATCTGAAGTGAATTTGATTTTAAGTTGAACATTCAAGTGGAAGTGAGCTAAAATTTATGTTTATCATTTGCAACTCCATATTGCCAAGCAATTTTTCTATAAATCTTCAAATCATGTTTAAAAGGTTTATATATATATATATATATATATATATATATATATATATATATATACACAAATCTATAAGGTATGCATGACAACTTAAAAAATAATCCACACAACTAAAACTAGTACAATCATCAAAAACAAGGAACACAAATATTAAAGAGTGCTTAAACATTTACATGTGGCTTTGCTCATTTCAAGTTATTTTCCAACATTATATTATATTAAAGTTTAAATTGAGAAAATTAGTAAGAGATGTTTTCAAATGGACAAAGTTGTCATCTTCTTTGCAAATCAAAATAACTGAAGCCAAGGAAATTTACGTTTATGAAAAAATTTTGTCTTAAGTTAGCCAAAATATTGATATCACAATATACAGTAGAATTTAATTCAAAATTTTGCTTAAAATGATATACAAATGCTTTGGCTATATCATGTTAAAATAGGCTAACTTATTTTGAAGCTCATTTATGGAAAATTTGCATAATTATCTATTGATTATAAAGTGTATTTCTCATTGTATTTTTCTTTTTACTTTTTTTTTACTTTAAGCTTACCAGTTATAAATTAATGGTGTCATCTTGAATTGATTGTATGATAGTATTTTTATTTGGATGAACATAATTACAACGTACATGACGCATAAATTACATAATATGTGTCAAAAACAAATTTTATTAAAATACATTTAAAACTCCTTTAAATTTGTTATTATGATAGCTCAACAAATTTCTTGTACTTCTATTTGATTCTCTCCTTCCCATATTCCTTCCTATGTTCTAATTTATTTAATCTATTTCTTCTTCTATTCTCTTATCTAATAAAGTTTGTAGTATTGTCATGTACCTAGAACATTTTGTCTAAAAGTAAAAAATAGAATCATAAAGGAATTTTATTAGTTAATTTCTAGAATGGCATTCATGCCAGTTAAACACACATCAATGAAATATTTTAAATAAGAATGACGTACAATTAGTATGAGATAAAAATGATAAGTACGGGAGAAGTATGACAGTCATTATGCATCTGGAGAAGTGGAGTAGATTTTCGAGAGGGAAAAAATGAAGGAAATGATAGATGCCAATCATGTGTTCTCGGTGAAGACCTCCATAGAAAAGTGACACAACTACATGTGTGAATAATTTCATAACATGCAAAATGCATACATCTTAGACATATACACAAGCACATACACAAAGATATTATGTGAAATGATTTAAATATAAGTAATTAGAATCTAATATAATCCATATTTAGGAAATGCCAGAGAAACAATGTAACTGTTACCAAATTATTCTTAGAAAAAAGGTTTTCCTCTGAATATGTTTAGAAAATTCATAAAAGATAATGTACTCCTTATAAATCAAACAATTCACTTTAATATTTCTGTGATACTTAACACACAGAGTAGAATTGGAAAATGATCTAATACTTTATATGGAGATGAGGATAAATGAAATGAATAGTTACTTACAGAATTTGAAAGCATATAGGGATTAAATGTGTTTTGTTATTAGTGTTACCACATAATTAATAACACAGTTTTTTCATGCTGTTTATGTTGTCCTAAATTTTATATTTTTATGATAATCATCATGACAAAATGTAACAATAATGTGGGAACAGAAAGATTATTTCACTTTATAATTTCATCAGTGAGTGAAGTCATAGCAGAAATACAAAGTACTGCTGAAACTTGAAGGTATAAATTCAAGCAGGAGCCATGGAGCCATGCTTGCTTGCTTCTGGTCTCTTATGTCTTACTCTTCATTCTAACTTATTACACAGGAGAACCTCCTGAGTGGAGGAATCACTTTCCTACAGGGCACTATTATAGAGGCATTTTATCAATGTATATACCCTCTTTTCAGATATGTCTGTGCTTGTGTCAAATTGGCAAAAAATACATCACATTTGGTGACGGCGTATCTTTGTTCATCATATTTTTTTCTTTTTTTATATTAAAAATTTCTACCTCCTCCCCTCCTCCCATTACCCTCCCCCATCTCCCCACTTCCCCTCCTCCTCCCTCTCCAGTCCAAAGAGCAGTCAGGGTTTGTAGCGGCGTAAATGAATGCAGACAGATTGTAATAATATATACAGCTTTAATGGGGAAATAGACTTACAGAACCACAGGTTCCTGCAGAGAACAGGAAAGCAGAAGGGGCGGCTGGGAGCACGCCCGCAATCTTTATAAGTAAAAAATATCCTCGGGGGACCCCGCCTCTTGCTAGCAAGGTGATTTACTGGGTCTCTACTACAAGGGTTACCTGCCCTGTGCGAATTCCAAGGTCCTCCCCTCTCCATCCAGGTCTAGGAAGGTGAGCATCCATACAAACTAGTTCATCATATTTTAAAGTTAATTTACAAACTATTCAGTTAATCAGTGCAATACAGTAGATCTTTTAGGGTATCAAACAGAGTTAAAATTTATGTGGGATCCAAATATTAACTAGAAAATTACATTTTTGGAGAGGGCACCAAAGGAATGAACAAAAGTTTTTATTAAGCTGGTTACTGTTGAAGTCAGGGATTTTAACACTGTTTTGTTCTTTTAACAATGATTCCCTTTGGAAGCAGTAGTGCATAGCTGTAACATTACACAGTATGTAAAGAAATCAACTGGAGAGATAATGTAGGTAGAGGCTACTCCTTCATTCCCGGCCACCCAGACCTGAATAATCACACAAAAACTATATTAATTACAATACTGTTTGGGCTCCTTTTTAATTAACTCTTACATCTTAAAACAATCCTACTATTTTATATTTTACTGTGAGTCTCATGATTTACTGATAAGGTTCTGGGGCATCTGTCTTCTTTGGCAGCTACATGCCATCTCTCTGATTCCACCTACTCCCTCTATATATATCTCAGTTAAGAATTCATGTCTGGCGATTTTCTGCTCCTCCATAGGCCAAAAGCAGTTTCCTTATTAACCAAAGGTAATAAAAAATATTCACAGAATAAAGAGGGGAATCCCACATCACCTCCCATTTTCTTTCTAATTCAAAAGGTAAGTTTCAACTTTATCAGAGTAAAATTACATATAAAAACAGTTATCAATTAAGAATTACAGTTACACTATTTATATGTACTTTATCTTTTATCATGACAAATGAAAACTATAACTATCCTTCAACTACTTCAAAGAAGTCAAAAAGACATAATAATACCTAAGTTAACAGGAAGTGCATTGTAAAGAACTTCCAAAACTCTACCATTAACAGAGACATCCACTGCCTGGATTGTCACCCAAAGCTCTTCTGTAACATCAGGGCATCCATATTTAGCCTACAGGTCCATGGTATAAAGCAGACTTTGCCATGAAGCAAGAGATTTGTAAGACTGTTTTGTCTCGATTGGCAGTTTCTTAGTCACTCTCTTCTCTATCCTGAAGAATGTTTGGCAAATTCTTTAATGAAGCAGGAACCCTGAAGGACTGGGCCTCACCTTTAGGCAAGTTGAGCAGTCACTTTGCTGTGGGCACTTCATGTCCATTTCATATAGCATACCATCAAGCCATCAAGGCAATAGCAGTTTCTTGACCAAATGGCTAAAAACTCCAGATGAAGCCTCTTTGCTGTCCATCATTCTCTTGAAGTAGATTGGTGCTGCCAGGAACAGATGTGTTTAATTGTCATGAAAAGTCCTAAGTTCTTAAACCATTTTACATGCCATATTCTATTAGTCTTCGAAAAGTTTGAATAATTCATATCCATCCGAAATATATTTTTGTACATCTAGAGAACCTAACTAACATGATTACTAACTTGACTATTATAGATAACTATCTATTAACCTGTATTTCTTAATTATACATTATATTTTTAAATAAGTTGCACAAACACATTAATCAAAACAGAAAAATACATATAACAAAGTTGACCTTGAATTTGTATCAATAAACCAAGATCTATACCAATACAACGTCTTCATCTCTATAGCATATGCCCCTTTAAATATAAGAAAACATTTATAGACAATCATTTAGGGAATTAGGGCATTGCTCTCTACAATATTTCCTGCAGATTTGGGTCAATGTTAATCAGGTTTTTCACAGGGTATCATTGTGTTAGATCCTCCTCAGCCAGCAGTCTTGAAGTTGTTGTGGCTGTTGGACCATTTGGGTCATTGCTTCAGGCAGTCTTGTTTGATAAAACCATATTAGCTGGAAAAAAAAAAAACAAAAAAAAAACCTCTTTTCCAGAGTAACATATCCTTAGACCCAAATTTGTAGTCAAGATACCTTTAAAATATATATGTCAATTTAGTTTAGCAGCCCATACAATGAAATGTCTCCTAGTTCATTTACAGTCAAAAATTTAAAGAAAACACAATAATATACATAATCTAGACTCTCTGTGTGTTTTCTATCTTTTTATGTTTTATTTTCTTTATTCCTTTAATTTACGACTGCCTGTATTCTGTCTCTTTAAAGACTTTGTTTTATTTTGTAAAATTTATTATTTCTTTTTATAAAAGTCTATACTTTTTCTCTTCTCTCTAAAGTCTATGTACATTTATCAAAACACACTTGTGACACTCTGAGGGGTTTATTTATTTCTGAATATACCTTTATTGCATATCTGTAATCATTTTTTAATCAGGAGCACTATTAAGATGTTAAACAGCTTGATTGCAGTGTGTGTGGATGCTGACTCTGCCTCTGTTAGCCTTTTTATATGGCTGATGTACCTTTTTACCAGCTCTGGAACTGAGGGGTTGGAGCCTTACTCATCACCTCAACTCTTGGAGATAATTGCCCATTCTGCCACCAAGTACTTGTAGCATGCTGCCGACAAACCCACTTCAAGTGCTTAGCCTCCTGGTAGAGCCAGAGCTGTGTATGCAGTTAGCATGAACCAGGAAGCCTTCTTAAAGAAATTGCTCATCTTCTACTCCTAGCAATGTGTCAGGAAGTCTTCTCTTGAAGGAATCATACCTCTGATTGTTTCTCGCAAACAGAGCTAAACTGAGAAAATTCTGCAGCCATGAAGCCATTCTTAAGTCCACTCATGTGTGTGTGTGTGTGTGTGTGTGTGTGTGTGTGTGCAGAATTACTTCCCAAACTCTCTCAGGTTTTATGTCATTCTAGTAACCCCACAGTGGGTGCCTTTTTGTAGGAAGAGGCTGCTCATTCGTTCTCAGCCATCCAAATAATCACACAAAACTCTATTACTTATAATACTGCCTGGCTAATAGCTTAGGCTTCGTTTTAACTAACTCATACATATTAAATTAACCCATTCCTATTATTTTATATTTTACCAAGAGGCTCATGTCTACTGGTAAAGTTCCAGGGCATCTGTCTCCTTTGGGAGCTACACAGCATCTCTCTGACTGCCCCTAATTCAGAATTCCTGCATGGCTTTACTCTGTCCTGCCATAGACCCAAAGCAGCTTCTTTATTAAGCAATCATAAGAAAACATATTCACAGCATTCAGAAAGAAATCCCACATAAAAAAAATACATGTTTTAATTTGTTTTTCTAACTATATCTTTATTACATGTTGTGAATTATTTTCGTAAATATATTGTTAAATTATCCTTTAACTTATCTTTATATTCATTATCAGATGGTTCTTGCTCCAGGTTTTTGTGTTGCCATTTTACGAGGAGTGCTTCCATATTCACTTTTTATTAATTTAGACATCAGTTACTGTCAAAGCTTTAGTTAATATTTCTTAAATGTATCTGTTATATTAGAATCAATTGCCAACTACTTTGTTTGTATTTGTACTTTTAACTAAAATTTAACTTAGATCACTATAGCAAATTACCATTATATACATTACCAAAAAGTATAAACAAATTACAAATTAATTTCTAGTTAGTTATTTAGTTACATAGAAACTTAGTAATAATACTTAGTGTGCCTTATTATCAAAAATTATAAATAATTCTAAAACACGATGTGTGTATTAATCACTCACTTCCTTTTATACAATGTTGTATTTTAATTGACTGCATCTACACATATAATGGTTTCTTTCAAGCTTGGACTCTCAAATGGAATTGAGCTAAAATTGTATGTGTGTGTGCATGTGTTCTCATTTCTTCAGCTGTACTCCAAAGTATTTTTCTTCTTTCTTTACATAAATAAAATTCATAAGATTCACAAATGCAGAGTTATTGAGGTTCAAAATGATCAAATAAATGTACAGAAATGTTCATGTGTGTATGAAAGTGCAACACTAACCATGAGATTTATTTGAAAGGTAATCAATTTATATGTAAGTGAGACTCCATGACTGTGTATGAAAATAAACAGTGACTCAAGATATTGCAAATTACTATTAATTAGTCAGTACTTATTCTGGAATATTTTGTTCATGAAGTTGTATTTATTTGTATGACTTTAGGATTGACCTGAATAACAACTTATTTTGACTGTCTTCACTTTTTAAGATTGCTGTAAGATTTTATCCAAAATGTAATGCAGAGAGAGAGAAATAAAAATAGATTATGTAGAGCTAGAGGGATAGCTAGGAAGTAAAAAGAACTAATTGCTCTTTTCCAAGACCATTGTTGTTTCCATAAGCCTCATGCCACTTTGTAAATAGAATTCTAGTGTCTCTCATAGACTCTTAGGCTACTGAAGGTACCAGGTACACAATTACTGCACAGGCGTATGTGGCAACCATATAGCTCACATAAAATACAATATTATTTAGAATATATTTTTTTACCTGTCCATTTGTCAGGAAACATTTTTTAGCTAGGTATGTCACAGTTCTACATAGAAACATTTGCAAACCCCTATTGGCCTTACCCCCACTTATAACACAAACTCGAAAAATTTATTTTCTGTATATTATTTTAAAATATTTTTTCAACAAATTAGGATCAACAAAATAATGAATAAATATTTATAGTTTTCATATTCTGAATGAAACTTATTGAAACCCCAAACCATTATGTATAAGCAATAAGAATATTGTAAAGGCAAACTCTTTAAAACTTGGTTTTGTGTGTTTCCAATTACAGAGAGAAAAAAATAGCTAGTAGTAAAATCTTATTTATCCCTATTTCTATATTCTTAATAAAATAAATAGAATTCTTCAAATCTTTTATAGCAGGAGATACCCCAGTCCTTCAGTTTACAAATGTGTAAGCGTCTGTTGCTACTTAAAATATTATCATGATGAGTTTATTATCAAAGTATAATGTGACTTGTGAATGAGACTCTATTGACTTTACTTATTAATAGTGACTACAATAGCATTTAAACTTTGAAATGAAATAAAATGGTCGTATTGAATTCTGTTATAGTTAACTGAATATCTTATATTTTGTGTTTACTGTTTTTGGAAAAGTACATAAAATAGTGCTCAATAATACCATCAATATTATAAAGTATAATATAATATACAAACATATTTTTGATAAAACTGATATATTGAAACACAAATATTAATTACAATTATTTATCAGAGAATATTTTATTTTTAAATTTGGTAAATTTGAAATGTTGATTCTCAGAATTTTAAATATATACATAAATTCAAATTTATGAATTTGAATGAGCTTTTTTCTGTTCCTATTTAACTTTGTTAAACAAAACTTGACACACATTAATGATATTGTCCTCAAGTTTTAAAGGTACATGTATCAAAGTCGTAAGACATAAATGTAAGCACTGACCTGTTTTTAGATAGCTGTGGTTAGAAAAACAAAGTGCTTGGAGAAGACTTTACACAATAAAGGTGGAAAGTGGCAAAACAGGAACTGTTTCCCATTGCTACTTGTAATTTCTGAGATGTTAAGGAATTGTCTCTCAAATAAACATACAATAGCATTATGCCCATTAAACCTTACTAATAGGTGAAATTCTCACTATTAATTAAATTTTTCCCAATATGAATATAAAAACAGCTCTGATGAAATAATTGCTTCTTTAGTGAGTCTCATCATTTAATCATTTATTGAATCTCTATTTCGTTTTTAGAGAAGTAACTAATGTTAGGTACAGCCAATGTTTTATATATTATGTGCTAGTTTAGAGTTAAAAAACACAGAAGTAAATATCTCAATAAATTCAAAGTGAATAAAACTGTGTGTTAAAATAGAAACCTTACAGATGAATATTGTTTTCCAAACTTTAGTTCCAGCTCTAAGTAGCCAAAAGTAGGTAGAACTCTATGAGTTCAAGTTCAGAATCAACTACACCAAGAGTTTCAGGCAAGCCTTTATAAAGTAGGCCTTATATCAAAATAAAAAATAATTGTCTCAGAACAAAATTTACATCTACAATATACAGAAAATATTTTAATTGCATATTGAAAAACTTCAAACCAAGATAATACTTACATATTAATATAAAAGTGTCATATTGAAATCCATGGTTTGACTCTCAGTAGTCATTCTGAAATAAACTGTAGCACATGTCTTTAATTAAGCGTTCAAAAATAAATACACTATTTAATTATATGCTGGCCTAGTAACAGGTTGCTAAACTCCTTATGATTGGTGTGCATTTAAAAAATGTACAACTCTTTTATATTTTTGTGTGTGGATTCCTCTTGTTATTAGTAGAGCATAAACTACTCTTTGTGTAATGAGATACCACAAGCCGATAAGGTTCTATTGCAGATGTAAAAATTAATAGTTGAATAAAAATAGTTACATAAATATCTTGGGTGATAATACATTTTATGTAATCCATATTGACAGAGTTACAATTTTCTTATATGAGGCTATATCTAGTGCCTACAGAATAACTTTGATTTGTTGAGAAAATCTATTTTTGGTTCTGTCATTAGCATTTGTTCTAATCTAATCTTCAAAATTTACTTGCCTTTATAGTTTAGCACTTATTAACATTATCTCAAACATGGTGATTCATATGAAATTGTAGATATGTTATACAAATTTTCCTCTACTACTATACAAGCATATCATATTAATCCAATATCTCTCATAAAAATTGAAAGAATTTAATCAAAAAGTTAAATTACCAAAAACTAGTAAACTGGCCTTTTCTCTGGAACACCTGAAATAAAGTCCCATGTCACCTATATAACAGCTATTCCTGCAAATAAAGTGACAACTTATAAAAATTCTAATACTATGTTTTAACAAAAATTATTTATTATAGTTGTAAAGACTTAGAAGATAAACAGACTTAATATTTTAATTTTTATTTATGAGAAAGTGTCTTACAAATTAGATGTTAACTATAAATTCAAATGTAGACCAGATTGTACCGTGTAAGTTTTATGTTTATTTCAGGGACACATAAACTAATTAGTGGGTTGGTATTTACAAGTAGTCTTTTGTTTATTTTCTTGTTCATTTGTTTATTTTTACACACCAATCAAAATTTTCCCTCACTCCTATAACGCCACATCCTCCTGCACCACTCTCCATCCACATCTACTTCTCTGTTTCCCATCAAAAAAGGTGTACATCACATGAATCTCAGATAACCATGGTATATCAAGTATTAAATCGCAGTGAAAGTAGGGCATCTGCTCTTTTATTATGGCTGGACTAAGCAAGCCACTTTAAGGAATGGGTCTCAAAACAAGGCTACAGATTCAAAGAAAGCTCCTATTTCCACTGTTAGGAATCCCAAAAGAAATCAAAATTGCACATCTCTAATACATATACCTCAGGCCAAGCTCAGTGCCATGCAGGATCCCTAGATGTCTATTCAGACTTCATGAACCACTATGAGCCCAGGGTATTTAGCTCTGTTTGTTCTCTTGTGGTGTACTTTACTCCACTGTCCCCTACAAGCCGTCTTGCCCATCATTCTCATGATTCACTGTCCTAAAGTTTGTGAGTCTCTGCATCTGTTCTCGTCAGTTGCTGGCTCCAGTCACTTGGATGAAATTTGAGAATAGCAACTACAGTTAGGAATAGGCAACAACCTAAGAGTAGAACAGAATGTCACTTGGAATCATTACATTTACTTTTCCCCTGGCAGCCCTGTTTGGTTCTTTTCTTGGTCTCTGGAGAAGAATGTGTCTGAATCATGGTCCTGAGGACGAAGCTTACTCTTATGGTATAGGTGTTTAAGTTGGATCAATCATTGATTGGTCACTACCACAATTACAGCACCACTATATGTGGTGATATTTTGTTTGTACTCCAACAAACGAATCTTTCCTGGAGATCAAAGTGTCGAGCTAGCCACTAGTTAGCCATAGAGACCAGGCAGTGAAGCACACACCTTTACAAGTAATTGGGAAGCAGAGGCAGATGAATCTTTGTTATTTTAAGGCCTCCCTGACCTGCATGAGATTGAGCCAGACTCAAAGAAAAATCAAGCAAAAGTGGTGGTGTCTTGCACATTTAATCCCAGAATTTGAGAGTCGCATGCCTTTAATCCTGGCATTAGGGAGGTGGAGGGAGGAAGGAATATGGCTTGGTGGGGAGAGGAATATAAAGTGGGAGGAGAAAGGTATTCAAAGCATTCAGTCTGATGATTTATACAGACAGGATTTTGCTTTCTTGCTTCTGAGGATTTTGTATAAGGAAGAACTAGTGGCTGGCTGTTCTGCCTCTCTGATTTTTCAGCTTTCTCACCTGAGATCTGACTCTGAGTTTTATATGTAAGACCAATTAGAATTTATGCTATATCTGGTACCCAATGTCAGACACAAATTCATGAAAAATTGGTTTTCTTATGTCTTTGCAGACACTGGCATTGGCCAGATCTACTTGCAGCCAGATTCACCACCCTGATGGCTAAGTTTTCCTTTTATTCTCACACAGAGGGTGCTGGGCTTTCCCTGCACCTCCTTATTAGGCTGTTCACCAATTAGGTAGCTGCCTTGAAACACACAGAGACTTCTATTCTACATAGCAGCAGTCAGTCTTAAATATTCATGGTCATGTCAGCAAATTTGGGAAAAAATTTAGAAATTCTTAAAGGGAAGAGTTAGTTAAAAGAGAGTGTTTTCACATATTAAAAATAAGAAATACTACTACAATGGAGAAAGTTATCTCTCTGATTATACAATGCATGATTTAAAAATAAAAACAACTTCTTCTGTTGAGAGATCTCTGTTCAGCTCAGTGCCCCATTTTATAAATGGGTTGATTAGCCTTTTACGGTCTAGTTTCTTGAGTTCCTTATATATTTTGGAGATCAGACCTTTGTCACCTAAGGTCATGCTCAACTTCCTTAGCGATCAGGGAAATGCAAATCAAGACAACTTTAAGATACCATCTTACACCTGTCAGAATGGCGAAAATAAAAAACACCAATGATAGCCTTTGCTGGAGAGGGTGTGGAGAAAGGGGTACACTCATCCATTGCTGGTGGGAATGCAAACTTGTGCAACCACTTTGGAAAGCAGTGTGGAGGTTTCTCAGGAAATTTGGGATCAACCTACCCCTGGATCCAGCAATACCACTCTTGGGAATATACCCAAGAGAGGCCTTATCATACAACAAAAGTATATGCTCTACTATGTTCATAGCAGCACTGTTTGTAATAGCCAGAACCTGGAAACAACCTAGATGCCCTTCAATTGAAGAATGGATGAAGAAAGTATGGAATATATACATATTAGAGTACTACTCAGCAATAAAAAACAAGGACTTCTTGAAGTTTGCAGGCAAATGGATGGAAATAGAGAACACGATCCTGAGTGAGGTAAGCCAGACCCAAAAAGAGGAACATGGGATGTACTCACTCATATTTGGTTTCTAGACATAAACAAAGGACATTGAGCCTCTAATACGTGATCTTAGAGAAGCTAAATAAGAAGGAGAACCCAAAGAAAAACATAAAGGCATCCACCTGAATATCAACCTTCATCAGGCGATGAAAGGAGACAGAGACAGAGACCCACATTGGAGCACCGGACAGTAATCTCAAGGTCCAAATCAGGAGACGAAGGAGAGTGAGCACGAGCAAGGAACTCAGGAACGCGAGGGGTGCACCCACACACGGAGACAATGGGGATTTTCTACCAGGAACTCACCAAGGCCAGCTGACCTGGGTTTGAAAAAGCCTGGGATAAAACCGTCTTGGGAAAAAAACATAGAGACAATGAGGACTACTGAGATCTCAAGAACAAAGGCAATGGGTTTTTGATCCTACTGCACGTATTGGCTTTGTGGGAGCCTAGGCAGTTTGGATGCTCACCTTACTGGACCTGGATGGAGGTTGGTGGTCCATGGACTTCCCACAAGGCAGGGAACCCTGATAGCTCTTTGGGCTGACGAGGGAGGGGGACTTGACTGGGGGAGGGGGAGGGAAATGGGAGGCTGCGGTGGGGAAAAGACAGAAATCTTAAATAAATAAATAAATAAATTAAAAAAAAAGAAAGAGAAAATAAAAAAAATTAAAAAAAATAAAAATAAAAATAAAAAAAATAAAGAATGGATAATTAACATCACTGGTAATGATTTAATGCTAATTTTCTTTTAAAAAAGCATTACTGTTCATTTGATGATTTTTGGTTTATTCTTTTAAAGATGATTGATATGAGTTCTATGATACAGGCATTAGAAAAACTTATTTAAAAAGATAATTGAGATGTTCAGATTCAAACAGGAAAATTTAAAAGAGAAACAAAGAAGAAGTGCCTATGGTTTTCAAACAACTGACTTTAATTTATCCAATTACCTTACAGAATGAGCCAAATGACAACTATTCTCAAGGATGCTTAAGTGCTGAATGGAAATTTTTTTTTTTTGCATTTCCAAAGCACTTTATTATATGCTACATAATGCAACCGCAAAAAAGTGAAATCATTAAGAGAATCTGAATTTTTTCACTTTTTTGCATTTTTATTTATTTATCTATTTATGTATTCGTTAAAGATTTCTTTCTCTTCCCCACCGCCGCTTCCCATTTCCCTCCCCCAAACAAGTCCCCCTCCCTCGTCAGCCCAAAGAGCAATCAGAGTTCCCTGCCCTGTGGGAAGTCCAAGGACCAACTCATATTTGGTTTCTAGCCATAAATAAAGGGCATTGAGCCTATAATTCGTGATCTTAGAGAAGCTAAATAAGGAGAACCCAAAGAAAAACATATAGGCATCCTCCTGAATATTAACCTTCATCAGGCGATGAAAGGAGACAGAGACAGAGACCCACATTGGAGCACCGGACTGAAATCTCAAGGTCCAAGTCAGGAGCAGAAAGAGAGAGAACACGAGCAAGGAACTCAGGACAGCGAGGGGTGCATCCACACACTGAGACAATGGGGATGTTCTATTGGGAACTCACCAAGGCCAGCTGGCCTGGGTCTGAAAAAAGCCCGGGATAAAACCGGTCTTGCTGAACATAGCGGACAAGGAGGACCACTGAGAACTCAAGAACAATGGCAATGGGTTTTTGATCCTACTGTACGTATTGGCTTTGTGGGAGCCTAGGCAGTTTGGATGCTCACCTTACTAGACCTGAATGGAATTCTAAGGAGATGTTAGAATTCAGGAGATTCAAGAAAACAATATTCTCTTATGACACGCATTCACTTTTTGTGAAACAGATGTTAAATTCGTGGTCCATTTGGTAGAGACTTATCCCTTAAGACTTTAGAGGATTGGAGCCTTGTTCCCAATTACAATGGATCACCTGGCGAAAAGATGAGGCTAAGATTACCGAATAATACAATACATCTATAGGTATGGAAATCTCCCAAGACTAACTTCATGGAGAGGGATATTATGTTCATGTACAAATGCAATCTCTATATGATGACCACATTCTGGCTTTATGCCTTGCAGCAGCTTTGCATGCTTTTGGAAGAATTAAAAAGGTATGAAATAAAATTGTGTCATTTACTAAAGCTATGCAAGACCCAAAATAAGTCTTTGGTAATTCCTTACAAAGATTTTTGCAGCTAGACAAAGAATATAATTGAATCTCAGGCTTTTGAAAATGCTAATTCATAATGCAAATTATTATTAGGATATTAAAGACAAGATCAGCACCCTTGGAGGAATGGATCTGAGATACAATCAATATTGAATATCATGACTTTCCAAAGGTTTGAAGAAAATCAAATGTCAGGGAGTTTGAATGCAGAAAACATGATTACCTAATAAGAAATTGTAAACAGGGAATTTAAGAAAAAGTTATTTTTCTAAATATAATCCAAACAGAAACCCCATACTTTCTGGATTATGGAGAAGGTATGGAAAATGCAGGCATTGGATTATTGAATGAAGCTCAACAAGAGTCAGTCAAGGTAATACTTTCTCATCAGCAAATGGTTTGAGGGGCCTCTCATAGGCCCCCACGCAAAATTCAGTTCAGTTATTTCCTGCATATGTGGAGGAAACTACTTCCAAAAGTAGCTAAAGAATCTAAAACCTCTTGTAAGAACCATACTGCTTTGAACGATAGAAAACCTATGGAAGACAAAAGTTTCCAGAAAAAAACATGAAGCAAATAATATGTAGTAAAATGAGCAGGCTGCATCCACTGCACAGCTAGCTTACACCTGAAATAACCACACAGATATTCTATTAATTAAGTCACTGCCTGGCCATTATCTCTAGCCTCTTATTGGCTAACTATCACATCTTGATTCAAACCATTTCTAATAATCTGTATAACACCACGAGGTCGTGGCTTACCGGGGAAAGATTCTAACCAGCATCTGTCTCAGGCAGGAGAACCATGACACCCTGCCACACTGCCCTTCTTCCCAGCATTCAGTTCTGTCTTCCTCACATATCTAAGTTCTGCCCCATCAAAAGGCCAAGGCAGTTTGTTTATTCAACCAATGAAAGCAACATAAATACAGAAGGACCTCCTACACCAATTATAATTACTAGATTTGAACAAGAGAGATTTCTTAGTCAGAAAAGATTTCTTAGTTCATCCAAGAGCACTGTCTAAACAAACCTATAAAACCTACAAAACTAGCAAATGATTTTCCTTTGGTTGGATATAAGTTGCCAAAAGTGAACCTCACCAAATTTTGGTTTGGGGAAGTTTTTTTGTTTGTCTTTTCAGTAAATTAAGGTCATCCAGCTAAGGAATCTGAAGTCCACTGGACAAATAAGACATCTAAAGAAAAAGCACAAATCATCAAAAAAAATATACCAAGAAAAAGAGTAGATTGGCCTATTGGTATATATTATATCCGACAGGATAAAATTTCATAAATCTTCCCAAATGTTTATTTCTGATTTCCTTTATAGAAAAACAATGCAAATGGTCTTTTTTTGTAAATAAAAATTAAAGCTAGCTTTGGATTTGGAGTGTGACTCTCTCATGCTCCAAATCCAAGCATACTTGTTAAAGTAAAATTCAAAATCTCTGTCTCATGTCAGAAAAGCCACTTGATATGGAACAGAATAAAAAACAAAATTTAGAGACCATTTTATTGTCACAAATATTACAAAATCTTTGATTTTATTTTGACTTTTAAACCTTTTCCTAAGATATAAATATTATCTCAAAACTCATTATATATGAATGTTTATATACATATACATACATATATATATATATAAACATTCATATAATTTTTTTCTGGAAATAGCCTTTTTCTACCTTTTTGTACATGAGTTTGGATTTGAGACTTTATGAGTTTTATGCAATAAATCATGACCATGCCTAACAGTTACTTTTTAAGGTTCTGATATGATGAAGTAACCCAATAACAGTGAATCTCCCCATGAGAGTGATAATATCAGTAAGCTGAAAAACACCACCTAATTACCTGCTTTGGACTAAAACCTGCTCAGGACAATTTTGAAGTGGTTAGCTGAAATGATTCAGCCTCACAGACTACTCTAGCCAGAACTCGAGATAAGTGCTGCACTTTTACAGTACACAGAGACTGGATAACAAATCATACAGCTACTTCTCCCAGAACTTGACAATTTACCAAGATTATTCTTTATGTTTGAGTACAGGATGCCTAAATTTCCAAGAAGTGAAGTGGATGGTTTTGGGTGCAATGGATTATGGGTATTCATCATAGTTTAGGGTGGCTTGTTACAATTGTTTCCTGGTAATGGTCAGGAAAAAAGCTGAACAGAGAACTTTAGATTCAGGATTCTTGATTTGTAAACCCAAACAGGATATTGATATAAGAGTATGTTATAAGAGTTAAATATACTCTGAAAACAAAAATGGCATATATAGAAATAGGCTAAAAGGTAGTTAATTGAATCTAACTTTAAACCAAAAAATCAGCTACTAATTGAAAGTATTTTATATTACTATGGATTATTGTATATTGATGCAAATTTAAGGTTATTTTGATAGATAACACTCTGCATACATTTCTACTTTGTTCAAAGTATTGCAACTATACAGCTAATTTAACAACGTAATACAAATTACTAGTTATTGAAAGCTATTATTATAAACTCCTTAAGGTAATAATGAAATGCAGCTTAGTAATTAGTTACCTATTACATTCAACATGTAGTCATATTAGGTATCCTTAAAAGGTCAAACAGAGTTATAGTTTAGATAGATAGATCACCTTCAAACACTTCAGAGATGCACAGATTTTGGCACTCAAGGTGTTTTAATAACATAAGGTATTTTTATGAAAATGAGACTTGTCAGCTCCTGACAAGGCCAATCTACTTTGGAGAAGATTATGGCATCAAACAAACTCCATATGAAGTTTGCTTTCTTTGTGACAAAAGCTAGCAACTAGGCAAAAAGGCTGCTCTTGCCTTGACTGCTGACAGTATGTTCTACAAATTGCATGAACAGGACCCAAAAGAAAATGACTGTCAAACTTTGCCAAGTTTGACAAAGTAGAAAAGTAGATATGGTAGCATAGTAGGTGTAATATGTATGTTCCAATCTTAGGTGACTTGAGATTTCTCCAGGTCATCAGTTGTAATTTCTCACTTTTTTTTGGAAGTAGCTTGCTTTACTTCCTGCTTACCTAGAAAATATTATTTCCTTCTCAGGTATCTGATGGAGTTGAATACTTTATAATTATAGTTACATTTATAGTTTTCCTTTTCATCATAATCAGAAAAGAAAATTACTAACGAAATATAAAGTGTATCAGGTTGAGAGACATAAAGGGATAGTTTTGGTAATGCAATAAGGAATAGAAAGTGATTTTTACTCTGTTAATCCTACCTCTCCAAGAGTATGGGAGATCTTTTAATTTTGCTATATTTTGTTCTTTTTCTTTTTTCAATGGCTTAGCGTTCTTTTCATGCAAGTCTTTCACTTGTTTGATTAAATTTAATCCACAATATTTTGTATTATTTGTGGATATTAAAATTTCTCTCAAATTTCTTTCTTAGATATAGAAGAGCAACTGAATATTTTAGTTCATTTTATATTCAGTTACTTCACTAAAGGCATTTCTAAACTGTAGGAGTTCCCCAGGAACATTTTATGTGTTGGTTTTGTAAACTATGATATCATTTGTGAATCAAGTTTCTTTGCCATATCCCTTTCTAATTTCTATCCCATTGACCTCCTTAAGTCATCCTATTGATCTATCTACAACTTCTAGTACTATATTTAATAGGTAAGGAGTAAGGTGACAATTTGTTTTGTACCCAATTTTACTAAAATTGCTTTGAGTTTCTCTCCATATAATTTATGTTAGGTATTGGTTTGCTGTATCTTGCTTTTATTATATTTAGATATGCTCCATGTATCCCAGATTTCTCCAATTCTTTTATCATGAAGGAATCTTTGATTTTGTTAAAGACTTTTTTTCAGTATATAATGAGATACTCTTCTTTTGTCTTTCAGTTTGTTTATGTGGTGAAATACATTGGAAGGTTTTTATGTTTTGAATCATACCTGCATCTCTATAATGATGTGTACTTGTTCATAAAAGATTTTTTTATATTTTTTTGGATTCCATTTGAGAGCATTTTGTTGAATATTTCTGCATCTATATTCATAATATAAATAGTTCTATAATTCTCTATGTGTGGTTTGGGTATCAGGGTGGCTATCACCTTATAAAATAAATTTAACACAGTTCCTTCTTTTTCTATTTTAAGAAGTAAAGGAGTATAGGTATTAACTTTTCTTTGAAATTTCAATAGAATTCTGCACTAAAAGCATCTGACCCTGGGCTTTTTTGGTTTTGAGAATTTCAATGAGTGCTTCTATTTTTTGGAAGTTATAGATCTATTGAAATTGTATTTTTTGATTTTCTATTAAATATGGTAAATGCTATCTGGTGAGATAAATGTTTAGTTCTTTTAGATTTTCTCATTTTGTGGATTATATATTTTTAAAGAATAACAAAATGAGTAAGCCCTGTTCCTGGACCTTGCAGCCAATAGGGAAGGGATGTGTGGAACAAAGAAACCCCTGTAGCAGGAGCTGAAGGAGCCCAATGTGGGAGCTCACCAAGGCCAGCTGGACTGGGTCTGAATGAGCATGTGATCAAACCGGACTCTCTGAACGTGGCTGACAATGAGGGTGGACTGAGAAGACAATGATAATGACACTGGATTTTTATTCTACTTCATGTACTGGCTTTTTAGGAGCCTAGTCTGTTTGGATGCACACCTTCCTAGACCTGGATGGAGGGTGGCCTTGGACTTCCCACAAGGCAGGGTACCCTGAATTCTCTTAGGACTGGAGAGCGAAGGGGAGGGGGAAGGGGGGAAGGAGGAGGGAAGGGAGAGTATGGGAGGAGGTGGAACTTTTGAATAAATAAATTAAAAAAAAAATTAAAAAAAGAATAACAAAATGATTATTTGTATTTCCTTGGTGTCTCTTCTATGTACTTATTTTTTAATTCTGATTTTCTTAAATTGCATATTATGCCTTTGCCTTTTAGTTAGATTTAGTGGGATTTGTCTGTCTTGTTTATTTTTCTCAAAGAACCAACTTTTTCTTTCATTGACTGTTTATGACTTTCTTCATTTCTGTTTATTGCTTTCCTTCCTGTGTTTATTTTTTCTGACCCTCAACTCTTCTTGAATGTGTTTGTTTCTTTAAGCTCTAGAGGTTTCAGGCACACTGATATATCACTTGTATGTGGTCATTCTAATTGCCTCATGAATAAATAAGTGTTTTGAATTTTTCTTGTAGTACTACTCTAGTTGTCTCCCATAAATTTGGATTTGTTGTGTATCCATTTTCATTGTATTTCAGGGCATCTTTAACTTCTGTCTATATTTCTACCTTAACCAAGTGGTAACTCAGTAGAGAGTTGATTAATTTCTCTTAGTTTGTAGCCTTTTTTTCTGTTGTTGAAATTGAACTTTAATGCTCTGAGAAAATACAGGGGATTATTTCAATTTTGTTGTATTTGGTGAGATTTACTATGTGTCTAAGTATGTGGTGAGTTTTGTAGAAAGTTCTATGAAGGGCTGAGAAGCTATAATTTTTTTTTTCATTTAGGTGAAATGTTCTGAAGGTATCTTTTAGGAATATTTGATTCCTAATTTCTATTAATTTCATTTTATCTTTGTTAAGTTTATGGTTGGACTACCTGTCCATTTGTGAGAGTGGGGTATTGAAGTCTTTTACCATTAATGTGTATGGTTAAAGAGTTTATTAAACTTTAATAATGTCTCTACTGCAAATGTGGGTGATATTGCATTGGGCATAAATGTGAAGAACTGGGGTATCATTCTGGTCAATTTATACTTTAATAAGTATTAAATGTCTCTCTCCTTGTCTTTTGATTAAATTTTGACATCTATTTTATTAGATATTACCTTAGCTAAACCAGCTTGGTTCTTAGGTTCATTTGATTTAAAAGTTCTTTTCAATCAATTTACTCTGAAACAACATCTATTTTAATTTTGAGGTTTGTTTCTTGTATAAAGCAGGATAGATGCTGTTTTCATATTTATTCTAGTAACCTGTTACTTTTTACTTATTAATTGAATCCATTGATACTGAGAGATTTTAATGATGTGTGTGTGTGAGTGCATGTGCATGCATGCCTGTGTGTATGTGTTTGTTATCCTTCTGTTAATTTTGGTTATGTGAGAATATCTATTGCATATGTTTTCAAGTGTTGCTAATTTGCTTCGGTTATAGTTTTCCTTTTCATACCTTGTAGATGGCTAATTGTTTAAATTTGAATTTGTCATGAAACATACTGTTTTCTCTATCTATGGTTACTAAAAATTTTACTGGGTATAGTAAAGAGACTTTAACCCATATTTTTTTCTTCAACTTAGAGTCCTTTAAGCTCATTTCAATAATGATTACAAATTTTTTCAACATTACTTATTTCTTTGATCTTTAGGCTGTTTTTACATATTTGATCATTTATTCAAGTTCCTACAGTGAACAGGCATCTTAGAAATATCAAAAACAGTATGTGTCAATGTATTATGTAGCATTTCATTTCAATAATTAGAGACTGCAAACTTTTAGTTCTCAGTCCTTTTGGAAATGAGGCATATTTATAAAGCTATATTTTTTATATGTTCACAACAAAAGTTGTGATTTGAAAAATAAAGAACAGTATGGTTTTCTTTAATGTGGCCATTTTGCTTCTTTTACTGAACTGAATTGTTTATTGAGTAAGACTCAACTCTAAATTTACTCTTAATGTATCTTTTCTCTTTAGGAACATTTGTCATTAAGGTGACAGCCAATGATGCTGATGACCCTACAACTGGCTATCATGCTCGAATCCTCTACAATTTAGTACAAGGCCAACCATATTTTTCTGTTGAACCTACCACAGGTATTTGTGAATTAAAAAAAAAAATGTAACCCTCTCTGTCTCCTAAGAAGAAAATGAGAGCACATATCACCTAGGTACAAACATGTTCTACAGAATATGCCATATTTCATCATTAGTTATGATACCATTCCCTAAATGTTTAATTTTACTGACAGATAAACAGTGTTTCCATGATTCATAGATTGGGCTATCTATATCATAGATATGGATATTTCCATATTTGATATAAAATATTTGTAATGATTCTTATAAATGTATCAGAGAAAAAGGGCAAAACAATTTAAAAATATGAGAATTAGACATTACAGATAATTGACCAGATGACATTTGCCAAAAGTCTGAAAGCACCTTAAAAATTTCCAGCTGCAATAAACTCTAGGAAACCAGAAATAAATCCTCAAAGACACATTTACATGACTAACCAGATATCTATGAATCACTATATAATATTAAATATGTGGTATCATATGATAAAAAAATTGCTTAAAACACATTTAGCACATTTTTGTCTTTGGGACAGGCTCTTTTTACATTTTATTAAACAAAGATTATCATTGCATTTCCTGATTATATTAATCATTTGAATATCCTTAAAATCAAAGTGGAGTTCAGGTGTTTTTTTTAAGTATGTATTAAAAACAATTAGTAGTTATTTTATAAATATTACAAATGATCCTTACACATGCTAAACAAAAACTTTACCCAAAACTCTATTATCAGTTGTAAACATATTCACTGACTTCTAAATGTTTATATGACTCTGCTTGTTCAATGAGTATTAACTATTACCTAGCAATTCAAAGCAAAACCTTTTTAAATCTTCCTCTTCAGAACTTAGAGGCTTTAAAGACTCAATATCCTAGCTAATTGTTACAAAATTTTCAAAGTAAACAAATGAACAAACTTCTGGTTATTATTAAAATAAAAAGACTTAAGTTTAAAAAAAGCGTATTTTGCTAACCAATATTTTTTATGAATTTATTTGAAATATGTTGATATTTCTCTCTACCCTGTATTCTTGATACTAACAAAAAGTATGGAATATGATGTTTTGTTGTATTGTGGTGTTAATAGTCTTACTTCTCTACAATATTATTTTTATAGCTTATTATTTGGATTACTGAAAAGAGATGCTGATTTATTTTGTATAGTACCTCTTTTTTAAAGACATTTCTCTTTTAATAATATTTTTTGCTATGTATTTTGATTGTGTTTCTTCTCTCTCAACCAGTTCTAGAAAATCCAAATTTCATTGCTATCCTAACCTCTAGCTTTATTCTCTCTCTCTCTCTCTCTCTCTCTCTCTCTCTCTCTCTCTTCAAAACAAAAATAAAAGTAAAAACTAAGAAAACAGAAACAAACAAACAAAATACATGAAAATGAAAACACATTAGTAGGCTCAGGTACAGCCCATGCTAGTCATAGGAATGGTGGTAAGAAGAGCACCTACCCCTCCTTAAGTTTACAAACCCCAAAACCCAACCCACTGTTACCCTTTTTTGACAAATGGACTTCTGGAGGCCTTCCCTTGACATTAGCAGTTGTAAATACTCACTTTTCAGCTTTAGATCATACAAATCAGAAGAAGAGATACAGGCCATGTCACTGAGAAGAACAACTGGAATCAGTACCAGTACCATTTTACTGAGAATATAGTAAACAAGACATAACAAATCATAAACAAAGCTGGTGTTTAATTTTACCATTATTACAATTCTTTTAGTTAGCAGCTAGCTTATAGTAGAATAACAATTACAGCATGGGATGCTTACAAAGTCAGATATGAAGAGGTCGTGGATATTAACAATAGAAATTGTATTACTGTTTTAAAGGAGTCATAAGAATATCTTCTAAAATGGATAGAGAATTACAAGATACATACTGTGTAATTATCCAAGCCAGAGACATGCTTGGTCAGCCTGGAGCCTTGTCTGGAACAACAACTGTATCAATAATACTGTCAGATATTAATGACAACAAACCAATATTCAAAGAAAGTAAGTAGAAAGTTTCTTGGATTTCCATTATAATTTAAATCATTGTAATATACACAGATGCTAAAATTGGCTCTCTATATAGAACATTGAAGCAGTATGAAATTTACATAAAATAAATGTGTTAATTGTATATAGTAGAATTTTTCTAATTTAATATAAGAACACAAAATAGAGAAAGAGTATTGAGTCTGTATTCTACTGTGTACAAAGTGCCACAAACTGACAACTTATCGATCATTTTAAAACATTTTGGCTAGGTCTTACTAGGCTATAATCAAACACCACAGAACATTTTCTTATATCTTTTGGGCATGATCCTTTACTGTGTTCATGTCAGTGATGTTGACATTGTTCAGTTGTCTGCCTAGCTAGCACTAGACTCTTTTTTTTTCCCCTTAATGGCTGTTAGCTGAAAGACTAACCTAGGTTGTCTGCTAATTCTTGATTGACCAAATATCTCAGAGCATGTATTAAATATTTCTCACACTAGCATATCTAAGCACAATATTTTTGCCTATACATCTACTTCAGTGGGTTCACATGATTAGAGTAGGCCACAAAGTGAGTCATGGTAAATTGTATTTGTCAACATTACCTTATTAGCAAATTAACTATTACTGTAAGCATGCTTCCTGTGACAGTTTCACTCAACCATTCTTGGCATCATAGAAAATTGACATGAATACACCTTTGGAACTGTTTTTCTGCACATACAAATGATAATTTAACTTGAAGTTTTAGCTTTTCTTCTTTACGAATAGAAGGTTACATTTTCTCTGATTTTTTTTATTGCAAATGCTCAATCATTTAAAGTTTCTTTAGTTTTCTTTTCTTAGGAAGTCTCTCCTTAGTAACAAAAATTCACTTAAAAACACTTTTAAAAGAATAGACAATTGTCAATTGCCATAATAAAATGTTGTTTGGCAAGAACAAAACAAAGAATGAAGAGAATAGCAGATATATTTGTAGGATGTATTTTTGAGAAAATTCTGATAATTAAAGTAGATGCTACAAAAATTTCCAATTTCCATTAAGAGAGAAAATAATAAGTGTATATGCACATATCTAAGAGAGAGAGAAAGAAATATTAAAAACTAAAGCAGATAGCTTTCATGAAAGGCATAATTTTCCTAGGAGTAGAAATAATATGATAAAGTTGGGAGATTCATATGATTAAAAACTTATCCTAAATAACTGGAATTTTAAAGGTTTCTACCGATTCACTGTATTGGAATCTGCACCCAGTGGAACATCTATTGGAAAAATTATAGCATATGATGATGACATAGGAGAGAATGCAGAAATGGAATATATCATTGAAGAGGATGATTCACAAACATTTGATATCATCACTGATAATGAGACCCAAGAAGGTATAATTATACTAAAAAAGGTACATATATTTAAATAAGAGTACAAAATCTCATAAAATACATATAATTATTTTGAGTTGTTGATTATTGTTTGCATCACTGATAACTGAACTCAGGGATCATAAAATTTATCTTGGAAATTTAATTAATTTAGAGATGAGCAATGTAGACACTTAAAGAACTTCTTAATTTTAATTTGTTTTTAAAATTATTTTAGAAAAAAATTAAAAAAAAAACATTTAACTAACAAGAGAGTAATTCTCAGTTTTTCAATTTTTTTTTCATTTTTCTAAAACTTTTAAGTTCTTAATTATGGAATTTTGGTTCTATTTTAAATAATAGTTATTTCAAATATGCTTAATGATTATTTTCAAACATTAAAATCAAACCTAGATGAAAAAATGGGACATGAATAAGTTAATGTTTCCAAAGTAAAAATTTGGTTAACTGAAGTTATTTCTTCTAAACATCCTATATTTATTTGTAGAAAGTTGATTTTGAGCACCAGAGCCACTATGGCTTTAGAGTTAAAGTTAAAAATTGCCATGTGGATGAGGAACTTGTATCAGCCCATATAAATTACTCCTCAACGTATATTAAAGTTCAAGTGGAAGATGAAGATGAACCTCCAGTTTTCCTCTTACCGTATTATGTATTTGGAATTCCTGAAGAAAAGCCATATGGATCAATTGTTGGAACAGTATCTGCTATAGATATGGATCAAAAACAATCTCCTATAAGGTAGGTTTTTAGATTTACTCACGTTAGCATTGTGTAAATTAATGACTGAGCAGGTTTGTATCAACTAATGTCCATTGAAAATGCAAAACAAAATTTTTCTAACTACATCTTTATATATAAAAATAAGGGACTTGTAAAAAAATATGAAAAGGGAGTTTAAATACCCTGTGTTGTTCCAAATATATTGAAACAGTCAAGGTGAAAATATTCAAGAATAGAAAAAAACTCACCTAAAATTCATCACAATACACTATGTATATGTCTTGGGGGGGTGCATGTGTCCTGCTTTACCATTTTCTGAATTATTTCTATGAAACATATTCTTTCACTGAACATAAGACTAAGTTGGAAGCCAGCAGGCATTATAAATACGTATGTCATCCATAATCTGTAGTACTAGAATTACAGGCTCATAAAATGAAAACCCTATATTTGAAAATCTAGGTCATTATGGTTGAACAGTTTGTGCTTTAATCCACTGATACATCTCCCTGGCTCTGGGAATGAAATATGCTTGCTGGTGTGTTGTGTGTGTGTTTGTGTGTGTGTGCATGCAACTGTGTGTTTATACATTTTTGCTTGTTCTTGTTTGGAATAAAATTGTTCAAGTCAGGAATAAAATTTTGGGAGTTTTTTTTTTCTTTTTCCATTTCTGTCCTAGAGATAGAACTCAGATTTTCAATTTTTTTGAATAAAAGCTTATACTAAATGTGCAAACTTGCTGTCCACTCTACTTCCTTAACTTGGGAAAAGATAGGACTGAAGGGTTATTAATAATGGGTGAGATAAATTTATGCCTTTAGTAAAGGAAAAATGTCCCATTTTTTAAAAAAAACATAGTTTTAGTTACCTTGTTTTAATTGATTTTTCCAAAATATAAGACATAATTTCAATAAATATAAAACCTAATATTTTATATACTTATTTTTCGTAATTTCCCTAGCCTATTAACTCTTCCTAGCTTTTATCCAGAATATTACATAATATTCCACATTGACTTGGAAGCTGAGAACTCTTTTGCTCTTTGAAGGCACTGTTTATACCCAAAAGTTTCTGTGTTGTATTTAGACTAAGATATTATTTTCATTTTTTATCTCTTTCCTTAAGATGTTGCCTTTAAAAATGTAGATTTAATGACACTGTTCTGATTTTCCATTAAACGGGAACAAGGTGAGGATGTTTTCTTGAACTAGTCCAAGAAAACATAGTATTAGAAATGATGGCCTACACAATAATCAAGAGAAATAAATAATACATAAAAAAATCAAAGGCAATAAATGCATTTCTACATTAAATACCTAATTTCAAGATTAATAAAATAACTTCTAATAGTAATGAAGCTTACCATATAGAATTAGCAGAAGATCCTTCTCTAATCCAACCATCAGGAATTTTCCTGAGAAGACAATTGTCCAAGAGTAGTGAAAACATATTATGTGCTGAGAAATGTCTACAAAGAAATATTGATTGACAGCACCCATTGTGTAGAATAGAATATTATCAGCAAGACATATTATATATCTTTAACAAATATGTAATTATTTATGAACTATACTTGTATATATTTAGAGCTAGCTATTTATGTATATATGCATGTAATGAAAAACTTACATGAAGACCTTTATAACACATTTTACTTATAATCTCTAAAAAAAAGAAACCATCATATTAGTCACATCCAGACAGCATTGAGTATATGATGTTCTTTCTGTTTTATCTGAGTAATATATTTTATGAACTAAATTATTCCTTGGTGATTTCCCTAAAATAGTTTTTCATTTTCACCAGAAATTACGCTACATGTAAATTTGGTGAAAATAATACATGTATGTATGTATGTATATATGTATAAATGAATGAATGAATATATGTCTGTGAGCCATTAAGTTGACCAGTGCAGCAGGGGAGGAGTGGGCTTCTCTGACATGATATGGATGAGTTGATTAAGTTCGGTTCCTGGTATTTGGATTGCAGAAGAAAAGTACTAAATCATGCAAGTTGTCCTTTGACCTCTTGAGTTGTGACATACTCAGGTTCTCAAATGAGGCCTATGGGGTTGGATTGGCATATTTGTTATAATTATAATACTTATATTATAATAATTAAAAAACTTCAAAGCCTTATTTCGTGATTATCTTTAAATATTCATAATGAACTGTTCTCCAGTACTCATAGATATCAAAATCCATGATGATCATTGGAAAAAATTGTTTTTCAATTGAAACAAATACATGTAAAAAGTCTTGGCATTTTTATAGCAATAAAGTGGTTTTGAAATATATAAAGAATAGAAATCATCATTAACTGCACCAGTCTGCCCAATACTTATTAACTTGCTGAAAACACTGATAGATGAATGATTGAGAAAATATAGGATAGTTTCAAAAGATTTTCAAGAGCTCTTTTTTTTTAAATGGAAAAAAAATAATTCTTTGATGAAGAAACTAGCATATACTAACCTAATCAAGTGATCAACTATTCATGCAATCAACATTGGTAAGACAGTGTCAGTATCATCGACCCTTGTTAGAATAGAGAGAAAATGAAATAACACATTAAGTTATTCTTGCTCAAAATATACATTATTTTTAATCTTGAGAAAAATATCAAAAATACAAGATATTTTACCAAATATAAAACTGTTCTTAATAAATTTCAAGGTATGAATACATTATGTAAGAGAGAACAGAGAATAAAGAGGTAATTAAAAGAGGGTGAACTGGGTGGGATTATTCATGTAACAATTGTGAAAGTTAAAAAATAATTAATATAGAAGTATAATATTCTTTCAAATTAAAAAAGTAAATAAAATAGAAAGATGTTGAAAAAGTAACATTGCAAGTAAGGAAACACAATGGTGAAATGCAATAAGAAATTTTAGATAGCATCATGAAAGTGAACTTAAACATCCTGTAAAAACTTGTTGTTATATCTCCCTGTAATTGTAGTCTAGTTAAAGACATTAGATAAAAAAATTTCTTAAACTTTGAAATAAAACTGTATTTAAATATTTTTCAGAGGACTCTACATGAAAATTATCTTGTAACAGTTCTCTTGGATGAAAATTATTTCAAAATATAATTTAACTGATCAGTAAGAAATTTACCAATGATATTTGTTACTGTGAAAGTCAAGATGAAAGTCAAAAGATCCAAATGTCTTACTATTAATAAACTTTATAACTTGTTACCTACTTTATAAAAGAAATGTAAAACCAAGCATTGTGATCTACCTATGTAATATTAATACTTAGGAATCTAAGAAAGGAAGATTGTTATATGTTTGAAACCAGCTTGGGCAGCAATATAAATTCTAATCAAGTGGTACTTAATATTTTTAACCCTATGGTCCTTTAATATTATTCCTTATATTGTGATGACCCACTCCTGTAAAATTATTTTGTTGACACTTCATAACTATAATTTTACAATGGTTTGAATCAAAAGATATACAGGATATCTGATGTGTGATCCATATGAAATAGTGACTGCCAGAGGGGTCATGAACTCCATGCTGAGAACCACAGATCTAGCCTATCACGAATTTCAGAGTGTGATCGTTTCTAAGAAAATCTGGCCTGCTGGTGGGGCGCATGCCTTTAATACTAGCACTCGGGAGGCAGAGGCAGACTAATCTTTGTGAGTTAGAGGCCAGCCTGGTTTAAAAGAGCTAGTTCCAGGACAGGCTCTAAGATACAGAGAAACCCTGTCTAAAAAAAAAAAAAAAAAGAGAGAGAGAGAGAGAGAAAGAAAGAAAGAAAGAAAGAAAGAAAGAAAGAAAGGAAGGAAGGAAGAAAGAAAGAAAGGAAGGAAGAAAAGAAAGGCGAAAGGCGCGAGGGGTGCACCCACACACTGAGACAATGGGGATGTTCTATCAGGAACTCACCAAGGCCAACTGGCCTGGGTCGGAAAAAGCATGGGATAAAACCAGACTCGCTGAACATAGTGGACAATGAGGACTACTGAGAACTCAAGAACAATGGCACTGGGTTTTGATCCTACTGCGCATACTGGCTTTGTGGGAGCCTAGGCAGTTTGGATGCTCACCTTACTAGACCTGGATGGAAGTGGGTGGTCCTTGGACTTCCCACAGGTCAGGGAACCCTGATTGCTCTTCGGGCTGACGAGGGAGTGGGACTTGATCGGGGGAGGGTGAGGGAAATGGGAGGCGGTGGTGGGGAGGAGGCAGAAATCTTAAGAATGAAAGAAAGAAAGAAAGAAAGAAAGAAAGAAAGAAAGAAAGAAAGAAAGAAAGAAAGAAAGAAAGAGAAAGAAAGAAAGAAAGAAAGAAAGAAAGAAAGAAAGAAAGAAAGAGAGAGAGAAAAGAAAGGAAAGAAAGAAAATCTGTAAGATAACATAAAGTAAATACACATATTAATTTTCAACTGAAATCAAGACCAAGAATAAACAATCCTCTGAATATGGACTAGAAAATAAATGGCACAGATACATAAAGACAGGGGTTTCTTTAATAAAACAAGAGAAAGAGTAAATATTGACTACCTATCTATCTATGCTAGTTTAGTTGGAATAGTTGTTTTTATATTTTTGAAAATGTATTATAATTAAGAATTTCTCCATTCATATACAAACTTTTTCCTTTCAAATCCATGACCTCTGTTTTTATTAATTGCTCTTACACACACACACATACACGCACACACACACACACATATGTACAGATTGTGTACGTGTACACATATGCTTATATACATGTTTTCAGAATTGACCATTTGGCATTTGTTACCACTTGGTGTGTTATTCCCTTCCCTGTGCAAGATTATTTCTCCCATGTACAGGCTTCTTAAATTGCTTTCAATTTTTTGCATAGTTTTGAAGCATCCTTGAGATTTTTACATCTACTTTGGCATGTCTGTTGGTGCTGTCCTTGTTCAACTCATGTTTGCACAGTCAAAAATAAGATTTCCAGGTTGTAGCTTCTGAATTTACTAGAAAAAACAATCTCACCAGGCGGTGGTGATGCACATCTTTAATCCCAGGACTTGGGAGGCAGAAGCAGGCAGATCTTTGTGAGTTTGAGGCCAGACTGGTCTATAAGAGCTAGTTCCAAAACAGGCTCCAAAAGCTACAGAGAAACCTTGTCTCAAAAAAAAAAAAATCTTCATGATCTTTGAAACTTAAATATGTCTGACCCCTCTTTACCAATATCCCATGATTAGGTATGAGAGTGATTTGTAAGAATGGACTCTGGGACAGGGCTACAGAGCTCTGTGAATTGAGTAGTTGTGATTTTCTGTAATGGTCTATATCTGAAGATTCTTTAATGAGGGCTAAGGACTATATCTATCTGTGGTTGCCAGAACAACAAACAACATGTCAGGATAATCATAATGTTCAGGAGTGGAGCACATATTGTGGTGGAAACCAAAAGCTCCCTAAAGCTCACCTAACAAGAGGAAAGTTATGACTGATCCTAGAAAGATAACCAATTGCTCTGGGCTAGTGAAGTCAAGAATCATGGAGAAGAACCTACCTAAAACAATCAATTCACTAATATAAGATAATCCCTACATCTGTTTTTATTTCCAGTTATATTTTTATCGAATCTTGTTAACTTATTTTATCTTTGCTATAGTTCCTAATTTCTAGAAGATATATATTAAATTACAAAAAAAATATTGTTTCTCATTCTTTATCGGAAATGGTATTTTACAGAAACAGAATTACATGTTTGTAGATGGAGCGGCTGGCTGCGTCCCGCCACCCAGCTCCGGGTCACCTGAAATAATTACATGGAAACTGTATTCTTTTAAACACTGCCTGGCCCATCAGTTCCAGCTCCTTACTGGCTAACTCTCACATCCTGCTTTAACCCACTTCTAACAATGTGTGCAGCCCACGAGGTTGCTTACCAGGGATGATCTTAACCTGTGTCTGTGTTGGGTAGGAGAATCATGGTGTTCTGTTCTGTCTACTCCGCCTATCTAAGCTGCTGTCCTAACAAAATGGCCAAGGCAGTTTCTTTATTAACCAATAGATATATGACCTCCTCTATCATATTTATGACCCTCCTCCACATGTTAAATAAAAAAATAGAGCCATTAAAGTGCTGTTATATTTTGCTAGCAAAAATCTATTAAAAAATGAACCACTTGTAGATCTTTACATAAAATATTTCATAATATTTTGTAATCATTGGATATAAAAATAAACTCTTCTAAAGTCTCATTCTAATTTTTCTTTTAAGATTCTCTTGAATAGCCGGGCGGTGGTGGCTCACGCCTTTAATCCCAGCACTCGGGAGGCAGAGGCAGGCGGATCTCTGTGAGTTCGAGACCAGCCTGGTCTACAGAGCTAGTTCCAGGACAGGCTCCAAAGCCGCAGAGAAACCCTGTCTCAAAAAACCAAAAAAAAAAAAAAAGATTCTCTTGAATACCAATCTCATATTTGTATACTATTTTAAGAAACTTGTAGGGCTGGAGAGATGGCTCAGAGGTTAAGAGCATTGCCTGCTCTTCCAAAGGTCCTGAGTTCAATTCCCAGCAACCACATGGTGGCTCACAACCATCTGTAGTGAGGTCTGGTGCCCTCTTCTGGCCTATAGGCATACACACAGACAGAATATTGTATACATAATAAATAAATAAATATTTAAAAAAAAAGAAACTTGTAAACTAAAGCTTAAAGTAATCTCATCCCTGACATAACTATAGCAAATTTTATGCATGTTTCTAGAAAGTCTTCAGGAATATGTTTGTAATAAAAAGCTACTTAAGCCCTGAGTATTATTCTTCTCTAATTATCATTATTAACAAATCTCAAGCAGGTAAAACATAATGATTGCTTTTCTTTTCTTGTAAATTGGAGACCATTTTGTTCAAACTTTTTCGTGAAATACTTTGCTGGCATTACTTTCCAAACATACTAAACTAATAATCAATGTTTACTGCGAGAAAATAGATTAGAATAATTTCTCCTATTTACCAAAAAATCATATTGATATCTTCTGTAAGGAAAATTTATTTTCATAAAAAGTATTAAAATATTTTCTTTAAACATTTGCAGATAAGCATAATTGCATATGTGATAGACTTACTGATTTTGACATTATCCATCATATAAGGTGGAGACTAATAGGATCAGACTGAAAAAATAAAAGTGTTTACTTCTTCATAAAGGAAAAAATAGAAGGTTGCAGAAATTTCATTCATAATCAAGTTGAAGTATGGTTTATGACAAGCATGTGTATTAGTTGGGCAGTGGTAGTGAACACCATTAATTCAGCCTTTGGGAGGCAGAGGCAGGCAGATTGATCTTTGAGAGTTTGAGGCCAAACTGGTCTACAAGAACTATTTCCAGGACAGGCTCCAAAGATGCCAGAGAAATCATGTCTCAAAAATAAAAAAAAAGCAAAAACAAAAACAAAAAATATGAAACAAACATCTATCTTGCAATTGGTTTCAAAAAAATCCTTCATCAAATAAAACTCTGTCACAGATATGCGTAGGGGAGTCAGGTATTTGCATTTTAAATATCTCCATTTCATTCTAAACTCATTTTAATTTCAACTTTTCAAAAATTATTTATATTAATTTTGGATATTATAATATAATTACATCATTTGTTTCTTCTCCTTCCTACAAATCTTCCCATATAAGCTTCATGCTTTCTTTCAAATTAAAGGACTGTTTGTTTTTCAATAATTGCTATTTTGTGACCGATGTGAAAAGCCATCTATGTTGCCCAGATTCTTAATTATGTGAATGTAATTTATTGGAATTATTCACCATCATCTTTGCTAAATAAAATATGTACTTAATAATTTGACTTAAAACTTTGAAATTTGTTGCTCCCTATAAAATTGCTTTAAAATAAATAATACTATCTGTTTTATCTCTTTTCCTTTTGGTGCAGATATTCACTCACTGGAAGCAAATTGTTTGATATCAATGAAAATGGAACAATAATTACCACTAATGTGCTTGACAGGGAGGTCAGTGCTTGGTTCAACCTGAGTGTCCTAGCTACAGAAACATGTAAGTCCTGGCTGACCAGCCCCACACTTATTTAGTATATTCTCTAAACAACTAGATAAATTTTAAAACAGAGATTAATATATGTTAAATGTTTTAGAAATTACTTAAATTTAAAAATCTATATGTAACTTAATATATATAGGGCATTTTACTTTAAGTTATTAACTTTCTCACCACAACTCATGCTTCCTATGATATCATTACTAATTTTTGAGTTTTTCTTAGTAAGTGATTATGGGTTCTATATAAAATAAAGATATAATAAAATCAAATATAATAAAAATGCTCTTTTAATTAAAATGTGTCATTCTGCTTTTTGATGGCTGACAATAAAATGAATGCATGTTTCATAGCTTTTAGCATATGAATATAGGTCTATTATATATATGAACATGTCCATGTCTATTCTTAAATGGAATGTTTAATGAAAAACTCTGGAAATTTAAAAATCAGGTACATTTGAAAACACAGTTGAAATGCTACTGACTAGGCATTGCCTCCTAAATTCTCCATTTACTAAAATAGTATCTTAACTTTGCTTCACTATTGTGCTGATAGTTAAGGCAATGAATGGAGTTTTGGGTTATTATCTTATAACTTCACAGGTTAGATTATACATTTGTAGATAAAATGAAGAAACTGAACATGAATGCCTCTACCTTATCATATTTTTAGAATAAAATATTTGAACTAATTTTATATATTAGTATTAAATCACATATAATGTAAAGCATACTTCATTCTGATATTTTGTAAAATATGAGAGATTCAGTGAATATTCATTGGTTATCCATATAGCATCCATATATCATCACAAAATCATGAAGTCATTTTGAAATAGTGCTTACAGTTCCTGTTTCAGACTGTCAAATTTTAAATATTAGCAGTGACCACTTATTTGTGCACTTGCTTTTTTTATTTTTTTGATGTAGCAGAATATGTCTTTTCAAATTAAGAGAAAATAAACCTAATCATAACTATATGTTGTTTGTTATTGTCATTTAAATTGTGAATTAATCACTAATTTGATCAGTTATATTAAAGTTAAAAGTTACATATATATATAAATTGTCAAAAATGATTCTATTTTGTCATTGAACATAGAATATCACAGCAAAAGATTAAAATTAAGGATAGAAAATATTGTATCTTCCTTATCATTGATTTTATGGAGAATTATAAAAATGTGACTTTCTTAGCTTTTTCTGAGGTTCAAAGCATATGTTTGTCTTATTATATACTGTAATCTTTTAGATTAGAGTATTATTTTATCTTGTTTGTTCAAGTTCATATGATTATGTTTATTTACATTAAAATAAGACAGATGACCTTGGTCTTAGATTTTAAATTTTCTGACTAAATAGCAAATAATAGTTATAATGACACTTTGTGGCAGACAGAATATGCAAACTTTTTAAAGTTAGAATCATGGAGATTTGGTGACACTTTGCTGAAGAAGGATGCTTAAAAGAAATCCACACTAGCTCAGAATTGAGAATTAGACAGTTATTTATTTAGGGGTAAACTCACAAGTCAGAATCCTCTGCTTGAATGGAGATCAGAAACCAATCCTACAGCTGAAAAAGAGTGATGCTGGATGCATGCTCTACATTGGCATATATAGTATAATAGGCCACGACCCAGTGTGCAAGTAACCACTGGCTATAACACTTCCTACAGCACCTCCCCTTTTGTTTAAATAAGAGAGTTCTAAGCTTAATGCAAAATTATATACAATAAGAACAAACATATTAAATAATTATTCTATCCTAACTAATTTAAGTCTTGTATAATAAATAACTTGCCAAACTCATGAGAGGAAAATAACTACAACTATCTAGTCTTCAACCCCATCAATGATCCAAGAAGGGAAATAATATTACTTGAGTAAGCAGGAAGTGCAATCAAACAACTTTTAAAATGTGCAACAAATGACAGAGACAACTGGCTACCTGGGAAATCACCCAAAGTCTCATTTGCAACATTGAAGTAACCAACTTTGGTTAAGGCCTGGAATAATTGACAGATCAGTTTCAGAGGCATGAAATTTTTCAAAACAGTTTTACCTTGTCTTTTTCCTTGTATCCTGCTTATCCATTTCTGTATACCATGTACCTTGTCAGTGATTGAGGCATGGGAGTTCCAAAGGCCAGTTTTGCCAAGAAGAAAACAAGCTCCAAGTGGAGCGTTTTTGGTATTCAACATTCTCTCAGGAATAGATTGGTACTGTCAGCAGCAATTGTGTCTCACTTCAACAAAACCCTAAATTTTTTAAATGGCATATTCTACAGCTCTTTAAAGTAGTTGAAGATTAACTATCTATGCAGAATATAGTCTCTATGTATCTGAAGAACCTGATTAGTTTAATTTTATGTATGACAAACATTGATCTATAATTCTTAATACCTGAATAACTTAAAGACTATGAATTCATATTGAAATATTATACAATAAACAACTCTGCAACAAAAGAGGACAATGATCTCAAAATGTAAATAATGTATAAGTATCTTGATCAGAGGTAGAAATGTACATTGCCATATGAAAAATATATATCAATATATAAAAAAGTTTTAAGCATAGGTAGAAGCATGTATGCATACAATATTCAATATAATTTTACTTTGTATCAGTATATAAAAATCTATACCAATGTAATTGCCTATAAATAATAACTCACAAGTATTCACTCTATTACTTACTATTATTATTAGTGTGAGTAGTTCATACTAATCTATTATCCCATCCAATTCCCCCCCCTTTTTTTTTTGTTTTTTCGAGACAGGGTTTCTCTGTAGCTTTGGTGCCTGTCCTGGAACTAACTCTTGTAGACCAGGCTGGCCTCAAACTCCCAGAGATCCGCCTGCCTCTGCCTCCCAAGTGCTGGGATTAAAGGTATGCGCCACCACCGCCCCCCCTTTTTTCAAAGAGTTCCCTGACTCTATAAAAATTTCCCCCAACCCCAAACCCTATACCAATTATAATCAACCCCTAAATGATGGCCATAACTCTGAGGACAAAGTTTGTTGGGAGAGGGGATGTCATCTTCTAGAATTACTTCCAGCTGTCATGGAGGTGTTGTTCTTTCTATGGGATCCTGTGAAAATAAAATGATGGTTAATTTTAAATATTACTGTCTGATATAATTGCAAATAGTCTCTGAATATTTGGTAATTTTTTTCTGAACTTCCTATTTGGACATCTGGTCAGAATGTTTTAAAAAATGCACCATTTTACCTAACCAAGGTGAAACCATATTGAGCAGCTGGTATCCAGGACTGGACTTATAGTATTGGTATTAGCATAATGACCTCATATAAACCAGGTGGAGTTGTTGTTGTGGGTCCCATCTTCTTACTGGAAACTTCAAAGTTTACTGTAGGAAAATATATTGTTCATTGTGGAAAATTTAAACATTATTTATATAGGCATATACAGACATATATATTCAATGTAAGATACAATAGTGACAAAACTATATGAAGAAAAGTAATTTTTTTCTAAATTCTTTTTTTTTTCTTTCTGCTCCAAGCCCAATGGCTCTTGACATACTTGGATTTAGAGAAGGACAGAGCCATTGTCCAACTCCAAAATTAGCTCTTTATATTCATAAACTATGAAGATAGCATATAATTCTGTCTTCTGAACAGAATTATAAGGGTTTTGGTCCGCCTTACTTAATTCTTCTGATTTGTAATTACCTTCCCTGATTTATTTGCATCAGTATAAAATATATGGGTTCCAGATATTGGAGCATCACATAAAATTTGGGAAAGAATCCAAGAAGTTCTCTTTATAATGATAAATCTATTGCTTTTGGGATAATTGCTAATAATTTCTCCAAAAAAATTAGCACAAGCACTTTGACATGGTTCATTGTCTTCACATAACTTTTTATTTCATCAGCAGTGAAAGGCACTATCATCTCCACTGGGTCTATACCTGCTAATTGACAAAGTCTCAATTTTTCTTTTATAATTAATTCAGAGAATTTTCCACATAAGTTTTTAATTTTTTACATGGTTTATGTGACAATAGATCTATTCTAAGATAAAATTACGAGGGCTGGTTGATTCTTGAATATGGTAAACATCTAGTTGTTCTTGGTGTACCAACTGTTCCAAAACCTGCAACTTATCTTCAGCTAGAGGCAGTGCTTATCCCATATAGGCTTCCTGTCAGGTTCCATGGCCCCAAGATAGAAACTATTTTCCCCTAACTAGACCAGTACAGAGACATGGGAAATAATGAGACACAGTTCACATGGTAATCTCAGAAGGGCCTCTCAGGCTTCATCCATTCCTGAAGATCTACCTGCATTTATTATTCAAAACACCTTTTATCCCCCAGGTAAACTAAGGTGGATACTCATTAATATTCTCTTCCTGAAGAACCATGAAAGACACCTACACCTTAAGTCACCAGCTTTGGAATCAACACCTCTCCCCAGGCGATTTACATAATAACAAAAGAGAAGGAGCCATACATCCTGAATCTTTGTCAGGTGGCTAGTTTGTTCGACAGGATTGTAGCTGCCCTGGAAATTAAGCATGGCTAGAGAGCCTGACTGCAAATATCTTGTATAAAATATGGGCCCACCATCCACTCTCTTTTATTAAATTTTAATAACCCCTGTGCTTCTGCAACAGGACAGATATATCATGCCTGCTTGGGCAAAATCTTCTTCCTTTACCCAATTTTTTCTGCCTTTGGAGCAGGCATTGTCATACACAAGTTTCTGTCTTAGGCATCTGGGGAGAAAAAGCTTTAAACCCATCATTGAATGTTGATCTCTGTAAAGAAAAGAGATTAGTGGAGAGAAATAAACTTCCAGGCCATGTCTCAATAGCTATACCTTTTGTCAGGATAAATCATAACACTTTATGAATGTTCCCAAAGGTTATAGTCTCCTATTTAAAGGAGAAGAGAATCACCTGAGTTGAAACTGTTTCCTCTGCTGGTTCAGAGCACCAGCAGATCTAAAATTCTGAGCATATGCGTCAACTCCCAACACTTACAGTGCCACAACCTCTTTTTAGTAATTGTCAATAACAGCAAGTCAAAATTATAAATTTTTGTATCATCAGTCAATATCAACTCTCTAGTAATCTTTTTTTTGTATCATGATTTTATATTTTGTTGGTCATATCAACTTTTTAAATTTTTTTTGTTTTGGTCAGTACCATTGTTTTTAGAACCATTGGTCAATACCAAATTCTTTTTATCATCTTATATGTAGTTGTAAATATCAGGTCATTACCAGTAAGAGTACAATACCATTTGCTGTATTAAATACCACTTTTAGTCTCTGAGCAGCTGTTAAACCCTTAGTCTGTCCCCTTCTTAAGTGAAGAGGAGTTTTAGTCATTTTTTGTTTTGAGTCTTTTTTTTTCCTGAGGGGAAAGCTTAGGTCTTAGTTTTTAGGTTTGATATTTATTTAAAATGAGTTTTGTGTCCCAGAAATTGAGAACACTTAAAGGTTTAGTCTGTATCTTAGTTCTAAATCAAACAGATTTTAAACCAGAGCAAGCTGTAGACATCGTCAGCTCATCTCAGTAGGGTCTCTTTGTTTGAAGTCTTTGGAGGCAGAATGGCATCCTTCAGTGTACTGTGGCAGTAGCTGCAGGTCCACAACAGGCACTCCTCTCTGTGGGGGCTAGGAAAGCTGGATCACTGGTTTCTCTTTGAGCTCTTTTTTATTTTCTTTATTTATTTATTAATTTACTTGTTTGTTTGTTTATTTATTGCTGGGTCATTATTTAGCTAAGCTGTTTTTAAGTATGCTGTCCTTTTGTTGAATGTACTGAATCAGTCATTCTGGAAGCCATCTTGTTTGGTTTTTATCCTGGGAAAAAACATTGATATGTCCTTGACCCCATATTATTATGGGATCTGGCCCTTTTTATATTCCAGTGTAAGGGTCCCTGCACTTTGCTTTAGCGAATGTGGTCTTTGTACTATTATGTCACAGTCTGTCTGCAACTGATTGCTCATAGGCATCCGTATTTAGAAAGTTTAGCCTAAACAATGCATGATTTAAGGCATTGTGTGGTATCTGAGGATAAAACTCCCCTGTCTTTATTTTTTGGAGTTGTGTTTTCAAGGAGCTATGTGCATGCTTCACAATTCCTTGTCCTTGAGGATTATATGGAATACCGGTCTTATGAACAATATTTCATTGAGTACAAAATTTTTGAAAAGCTTTGTTAACATATCTGGATGCACTGTCCTTTTAAGGTTTTAGTGCATGAAAAGCATTTCAAGCAATGAGTTATTATATTCCTGGTGGCTTTTCCAGTTTATATTGTGGCCATCATGAATCCTAAATATGTATCAATTGTCACATGTGCATATCTCAATTTTTTAAACTCAGTAACATGGGTTACATCCATCTGCCATATATGATTAGGAAACAGTACTTGGGGATTTACCCACAAATGAGGCACAGGTAGATATTGTAAGCATCTTTTACATTGTTTAACAATTTGATGAGCAGCTTTTGTGGCCAGCTTAAATCATTTTTATTTTATTTTATGGTGTATAGCATGTGATTGTTAAGTAAGTTTTTTTTTTTTTTTTTGTTTTTTGTTTTTTGTTTTTTCGAGACAGGGTTTCTCTGTTAGCTTTGGTGCCTGTCCTGGCACTAGCTCCTGTAGACCAGGCTGGCCTCGAACTCCCAGAGATCCGCCTGCCTCTGCCTCCCGAGTGCTGGGATTAAAGGCGTGCGCCACCACCGCCCGGCTGTTAAGTAAGTTTAAACTGAGACAGAGCAGTTATTTTTGTAAGTTTGTCAGCTAGAACATTACCTTTATCTAATGGACCAGAAAGACTTAAATGTGCTTTGATATGTCCCACAAAACATGGTATTTTTTATGTTGTATTGCTTTCTGAATCTGTTGAAACAATATCTTAACTTGTTTATTGTTGGTTTTTATATATGGCACTGTTTCCAACTCTTGAAAAACATTATAAATAAACTGTCAGTATATAGATTAAAAGTCTTATTAACAAAATTTTTAAACACTAGAGCTACAGCTCACAGCTCAACTATTTGAGCTGAGACTGGTTTTGTCTGTACCATGTGTTTTTTTGTCATTGACTACATAAGCAGCTTTTCCATTAGATGAGCCATCAGTGAATATCAACAAAGCATCCTTTATGGGAACCTTTTCTCCTCTTTTAGGAAAAATGAATGAATGTTGTTGAGATAAACTGCAGTAACTAATCAGGTGGGAAAAAGTTATTAATCTGACCTTGAAACTGAGCAAATGCCCAAGAATCACTATTTTGAAATAAGTATTTAATTTGTTGTTTAGTGTAAGAAACATTGATTACAGCTGGTTCTTTGCCAAAATATTTCCTAGATTTTATTCTGCTCTTTTGTGCCAAGCATGCTACTGCTTTAAAATAAGGATTTAATACTTTAACTGGTGATAATGGAAGGTATAGTCACAGAAGTGATCCATTTTGTCATAAAACTGCTGTAGGAGCTAGACTTGTAGATAAAATACATGCCTGCCATGTTTGACTGTAATCAATATAACACACATGCTGTTCCTGTATAGCCTACTCTATCTGTGAGAGAGTCTGTCTTACAGCTTTTAAAAGCTGTGTGCTGGAATTTGGATCACTGTCTCCTTTACAGATTTTACTTAGAGGCTTGAGGTCTCCTGTAGGAAACCTTAAATAAGGCCTTAGCCATTGTATATTTTTAATAACCTTTGAAAGTCATTAAGAGTTTTTAAGTCATCCTTTCTAAATTTTATAATAACAAAAATTGGAGAATTCCATGGTAAATTAGAGGGTGAAATATGTCCACTATCCAGCTGTTCCTGCACTAACTGCTGGGCAGCTTGTAGATTTTCTTGTGTTAGAGGCCACTGACTCACCCATAAGGTTCATCACTTTTCCATATTACTGGGTCTGTATGGAGTGCAGGTCTTTCATTGACCTCTCATAAAAATACCCTAATCCTACTCTAAGAGGTCTACTGTCTGTACAACAGAATCAACATTTTCTCTATTATCCTGGCCTAGACCTTGATTAAGTAATAATCCTTGTTGAAACATCTGATTATAACAGCCATGTTGGGAGAATATAAATATACTCCCATTCTGGATATAATATCTTGGCCCCATAAATTCACAGGTAAATAAAGAATAATATACAGCTTAAAAGTCCTTCAAGGCCTTCCCCATCTTTCCAATGTAGTTCATTACTACTCTGTTTAGGATTTCTAGTTTGACCAATTTCTTATAGCTGTATAATTGTCTGCATTTTTGGCCACTTAGAAGGCCTGTTGTTGGCTGTTATAACTGAAATATCTGCACCAGTATCTATAAGACCAGAAAATCTTTTTCCATTTATAAACAAAGTGAGCTCTTGTCTCTGAGGACCTATTATCTGTACCCAAAATGCATCAGATGAACCAAATTTGTCATTTTCTCTCTCTTTTTTTTACTCTGATTATTTCTCTATACAGCCAGAAGTAATATTAATTGTGCAAGCATCTGACCTGCTTTTACTACAGAAACTCCATTTGGTGAATGAATCATTATCTTGATCTCTCCCTCAAAGTCAGCATCTATAACTCCCGGAGCCACAAAGGTTTCTCAGGTGTTAGAACCATGTATATGGATAAACTGAGGTCAAGCCCTGTGCTACCTGAGGTGGTTCTATAAAGGTGTCCTATAGAGTTTCTTGTTGGGGTACAGATTGCTAGATTGCCACATAAATTTTTCTCAGAACCTGAGGTTAGCCCCTGAATTTGTTTCCCAAAAGGGGATTTCCTAGATCATCTCTTTTTGATCTGCACTTTCTAGTCCAATGCCTCCCTCTCCGTATCTCCTGCACAATCCTAGTTCTTTTCTAGTCCTAGGGCTTACTTTCCTGTCAGCACATAGTCTGACCTGATGTCCCATAAGACCACATCTAAAATAGCCTCCAGGCATTTTTATAACTTGTGTTCTCCCTGGGACTATGTCTCCCTGTTGGGATAAGACATCATTAATTGTCTTTCCCTGTAAGGCAGCAGCTAATGTCATTCCTTGTGTATAAGATTGGCCAATATCCAAGTAAATTTGGACATAATCTGCAACATTATCAGGTTTCTTAAAAGGTCTTATAGCTGTCTTGCATATAACATTGGTGTTTTCAAATGCTAATCTGTCCTGCTTCTGAGTCTCCAATCAACCTATTAGATGCCTGTGTTAGTCTGGAAACAAAATCCTGAAATAACTCATCTGGTCTCTGTTTTATACTAAATAACTCCTTGGTCTGTTCTTTTGAAGATGGGAGCTTATTTCAGGCCTTCTTGGCCACTGCATTGATCTGTACATATGTTATCATATCATACTCTAACTGCTGATTTGCTCACATGTAGGGTCCTTCACCTGCCAGTATCTCATATGAAATAGGAATCGGCTGAGTTTGGTTTCTCTCAGCTGTACCCTGACATTGTTTTGTAAATTTGGTTTAACATAATAGATAATCTCCTCCTGACAGGCAAGCCTTGGCTATTTGCTTCCAATCCACTGATGGCAGAGCTTCTACAGCTATATTTTCCACCAGTGTCTGAGTAAAAGATGCCATGGCACCATATTGAGCACAAGCAGTTTTTAATTCTTTGAGTAACCTAAATGATATAGGAGTATGTATTCTAAGCAGATTTCCTTGCACACCTCTCTACTCCATTATTGGAAACAATTAAAATCCTTGCATCTTTTCCCCTCTGCTAGCAGCTTCTCTGATACAAGCTTGTAGAGGAAATTTACTGCTATTGTTATGCATCTGCTTCACTTTTAGTATACTCTGAACTGTCTGTGGATCTAAGCCTGCCGTTGCTATGGGAAGACTATCATTCCTCTGACAAGAGTCTTGTATCTGCATAGTTCCTAATCTGTGTGATAGCAAGATTACCATCATTCTCAAGCCTTTTATTTCTTTCTGAATCCTGTCCTTGTGTCTCTGTCTCTCAGCACTGCTGTTTGCTAGTGAGAGAGATGAAGACTCCCTTTCATGGCCTGAATCATTAGTCTCTGACCTGTTGTAACTGTTCTGTTCTAAAAGAGTATCTAGCAACTCCTCAGATGGTGTGGATGGAACTATGTCCTGTTGGTCAGGATTTAAGTCCAACCTTTCCTGTATTAGCATCCAGAAATAAGGAATATCTTCAGGGATGCTTTCTGGTCCATAATTACAATAATGTTGTTGGATTCCCATTTCCACTTCTTTCCATATGGTTTTGTCTAAGGTCCTAAGCTGGAAAAACTGAGGGCATATCTCCTCTATAAATTTTAAAAATTCTTGTATCTGATGCTGCTGTACTCTTTCTCTTCTGTCTTTTATTGTATCTTTAATCAACTGCATAGTCACTTGATGGTTTTTTTCCTTGTCCCATATTTTTATATTTACAAATTTTACTCCTGATATTATTGTCCCATTTTGTTATCTAATAGCACATTGTGGTTTGCAGATCAACCTCATATTTTCCTCAGTACTTCTGTTCCTTTCTCTGTTTTTTTTCTCAGGGTTCAGTGGTCAGCCCTGTTATTCATTAAAAATGATTACCGAGTCAGGCTGGTGGATCTCGCCAAAGCCGCGGCAGGTTCCCACCAGCAGGGGGGCACGCGCCTCGCGGCTGGTGGCGGAGAAACAGAGGTGTGAACACAGAAAATAAGTATAAGGCATTTTATTGAGGGAGAGAGAAAGAGAGGGAGAGAGGGAGAGAGAGATAGACAAAGAGAGAGAGAGAGAGAGAGAGAGAGAGAGAGAGAAGCCCGCGTGCACACCGGGAAAGATGGCAGAGAGAGAGAGAATTGCAAGCGGGGGTCGGAGGTTAAAGAGCGTGGGCGTGGCTAGGGCGGGACCAAAGAATAACATACAATTGATGTTCTAAAAGACCGGAGAGGTACCAGCTAAGGCTGGCGGGGTGTGTACACAAACACACAGACAAACAAACACTTACGGCAGAGACAAACACAGACACGCGGTTCCCACGCGGGTACTTTAATGGGGGGGGGGTCACACAATAAGGAACCAGGTGTGTGAGACACAGAAGGATGGGGAGGGGGGCATAGGAAGAAAGAGGGGCCGAAGGGGCAAACTCGTGCCGAGTCCTGCTTTTTATCGGAGGGCGCAGGGGTGGCTGGGAAGAATGTCCCATGCCTGCCTGCATAAGCGTTGTGATCCAGGAGTAGTCTGGGAACTGTAGTTTCCAAAAGAACAGCAAGCCCCACATTGGGCATCATTATGTCAGGGTCTGTGGCCCCAAGATAGAAACTATTTTCCCCTAACTAGACTAGTACAGAGGCACAAGAAATAATGAGACACAGTTCACATGGCAATCTTGGAAGGGCTTCTCAGGCTTCATCCATTCCTGAAAATCTACCTGCATTTAGGTGCAGAAGGAGGGAGAACATGAGCAAGGAAGTAGGGACCACGAGGATGCACCCACCCCACTGAGACAGTGGGGCTGATCTAGCGGGAGCTCACCAAGGCCAGCTGGACTGTGACTGAAAAAGCAAGGGATAAAACCGGACTCTTTGAACATGGAGGATAATGTGGGCTGATGCTAAAGACAATGGCACGGGGTTTTGATCCTACTTCATGTTCTGGCTTTATGGGAGCCTAGCCGTTTTGGATGTTCACCTTCCTAGACCTGGAAGGAGACCTTGGACTTTCCACAGGGCAGGGAACCCTGACTGCTCTTCGGGCTGGAGAGGGAGGGGGAGAGGAGTGAGAGGAGGGGAAGGGAAATGGGAGGCTGGGAGGAGGTGGGAATTTCTTTTTTTTTTCTTTCAATAAAAAAATTAATAAAAAACAACAACAACAACAACAAACAAAAACAAAAACAAAACAAAACAACAAAACACCTTTTATCCCCCAGGAAAACCAAGGTGGATACTCATTAATATTTTCTTCCTGGGGAACCACAGTACTACCAAAAACACCTACACCTTAAGTCACCAGCTTTGGAATCAACACTTCTCCCCAGGTGATCTACATAATAACAAAAGAGAAGGAGCCATACATCTTGAGACTTTGTCAAGTGGTTAGCTTGTTTGACAGGAATGCAGCTGCCATGGAATTAAGCATGGCCAGAGAGCCTGGCTGCAAATATCTTGTATAAATTATGGGTTCACAGCTTCTCAGTTAACCATTTTAAATGTACGGCTGTTTATACCTTTAAAGGCTTACTAGTTGCTTTATTTTCATATACAGCCTGAATGACTGGTGACCTTTATGGATAGTAACTTCTAATATCCTTTCCAGAATTATGAGTTCCTGTGACTGCAGGAATGTTAATCAGGGTATTCTATTGCTGCAGAAGGTCAAAAACCCCATATATTTACTGCAATATTAGCCATATATGGCATCAGATTCCCACTTTAACCTTCTGGCCCAATAAAGTCAACCCATTTTATAATTTGTTTAATTTGAGATATGGTTCCATTTCTAGTAATTAAACATCTGCCTCTTGAAGAGGCCAATTTGGATGCCAAGATTCTGGAGTAATGACACTCACATTTGCACCTGTGTCCAACAAACCTTCAATTGCAATGCCATTTATACACACTCTTAGTTTTAGTTTTAATCATTTATAGAAGTCTGCCAGAATATGTTTCCTGTTTCCTATTGAAATTTTTTTACTTATCCTCCATGTTTATGCCATCACCTATAACAATAAGGTCTTTTACAGAGCTCTGGATTTTTTTCTTTTAATTTTTGTGGTTAAACATAGCCTCCATAGTTACTGGGAATGACTGGGCCACTTTTGACTTGGGGGCCTGAGAGAGGCCCCTCAACGAGTTTCCCAATGGTATTGGGTTTTCTTGTCTGTTTTTGATTGATCTGAATTTATTGGTACAATGTTGGCCTTTGACACACCTTTCCCATATACCTGAAGGCTGAGTCCTCCTATTTTTGCCATTCCCAAAGGAGATATTATTCCTAGAAATTACTTGTCTACAATCCCTTCTCAGATGTCACATTCTACCACAATTTAAACATTTGGCATTTTGATGACTCCTCATTCCTTTGGAAATTGCTTCTCTTACCCAAGAATCTCTGTGTTCATTGTATGCAGGATTCATTCATCCATAGCTACTGATCTAACCTTTAAAGGCCCAACTATCTTTTTGCATTCTAAATTGGTATTTTCCAAAGCCAGAGATTCAATAAGTACTCATCTAGCATTTGGGTCTTTTGTTCTATTTGTACAGCCTGAGTTAATCTCTGACCCTGTTTAACCCTGGTATATCATTCAATTCTTTTTCCCTATTCTTGAATCCTGTCCCAAGCATTTAAGGCTGCTTTGTGGCATAGGGATAAGATTTGTTCATCATAAAGAGCTTGAACCCGTGGATCAGCATAAGAGCCTTCACCAAGAATTTGATCCTGGGAAGTCTCAAGGCCTTTTGCTTTTCCCTGTTGTTCCAAAATTTTTGCCTCTTCTCTGAAATAAATTCTAAACCTAATTGAGACCATTTATACAGGGCTGTTGAAACTAACTTAATCCAATCATGTGGTGAGGCTTTAATGCTAGAAGATCATGTTTTTATCATCTCCCTAACAGACGTGGAATGCAAACCATAAATTACAAGAGCATGCTTAATTTCTTTTAGACCATTCATTTCTATTGGTATCTATCTACCTTCTTTGGATCCTTTTGGGCCTGTAGAACTTGATGCTTTGTCAGAGTAGATTACAGGGGAAAAAACTAAAACCTTGGGTAAGTCATCTCTGACAGGTACTGGCAATGTTGAATCCTGAACTTGTGCCTTCTTTCCCTGTTCATCAGCTCTAATAATTTCCTCACTTATTTCAAATCTTTTCACTATTGTCTTCTGTAAGGCCTGAGTCTCCTGACCTATATATATTTGTAAAGATTTCATTGAGGTAGCAAGCCTCTTGTCCTCATTCTGCACATGTGATTCTAAGAGATTAAATTTCTCTTTTAAAGATAATCTTTCCTTGGACATTACTTGAATAGCATGCAGATTGTCATATTGGAGAGATACTCTGTCTGCTAATTTATCATAACTTTTTATCAAATTTTGATTGTCAAAATCAACAGCATGAATATTTTAGATAACTTCTTATTACTCTTAGATATGGATTCAATATTCCTGTCAAATTAATGTTATCATTTTAATGGTATTAATTCTGTCTACTAGCTGTTCATTATTAATCTGTAAAGAGTGTATGATTCCTAAAAGTGCCATGTTATTTCTTAATGGTAGAATATCAAGAAGAAAACTGAGTCCCAATCCCCAATAAACAAGCCTTGCACAATACATTCCATAGTATTAGCAAAAAAGTTACTAAAAGTTAATGTAGTCTGCCATATTGATTTATTAATTACCTGTTATGTGATCTGGAAAACTGTAATCCTTATTTTCCAATAGTTGTTGTGGTTGCAAAGCTGTGACTAGAAGCAATGCAACTGATGTCAATAGGATTGGTCCTATGCTGCTTTCATTTCTGAGCCACTTTACTTTTCCACCTTTGTACTGGTTAAATACTAAGAAACATGCTTTGCTTGACAAATTAAAAGCAATTTAATTAATTCTATACACGGAGCAAGAAAACCAGAACTCATGGGCAGGGAGCAGAAATCTGGAGCTGCACAAGTCAACACTCGGCAAGGAACCATGCCAGGGAATGCAGCAATCATACATATGCTTGGGAAATTTACAAGTTGCCACAAACAATAAGCTCTGCTCTTGTGGGGAGTTCTACAAAAAATAGCTTAGGTAAAAGAAAGCCAAGTGGTCAGGGTTGGGATACAGTCTGGACCGTGGACTAACTAGGCCATTAGTCCATTAGTCTTTCCACCCATTTAAGCATGGAGTCCAGATCCATGTCGGTGCCAAATGAAAAAGGACACTTAAAAGAAATCCCACACTACCTCAGAATTGAGAAATAGATGGTTATTTATTTAGGGGTAGAGTCACAAATCAGAATCCTCTGCTAAAATCGAGATTAGAAACAAAATCCCATAGTTGGAAAAGACCCCAGATGTATGCTCTACATTGGCATATATAGTAGAAGAGGCCATGCCCCAGTGGGTGGGTAACCACTGGCTGTAAGATTTCCTACAACAGTCTGAATAGCTGCTGTGAAAAATAACGTAACTAAGCTAAAGAAAAAAATTAAAAATTGAAAAAAAATTTCTCTGTGAAATAATTTTCAGATTGTAAGGATTGCAATTTGTCAAAACTCTAGAAATAAATTATTTCAAGCTTTTGTCACAGGTGTTGTGTTGATTCTTTCTTACTACTAAGTGAGGTCCTAAGAGAGATATCAGGTCTTCAAACACAGTGGATTGATTATGTATCTACTAAACAATGTAACTGGCCCGATAATCAGTATTTGAAGTCTCAAAATGCTCTAATCTTTATAAATTAAGAGAGAATAAAACTAACAAAAACATATTTCATAAAAATATACTAAATTATTGAATTAGTACTTTTAATAATTTTTTCATCTAAGGGTTGTTGATAATGAGGGGAAAGAGCTAGTCAAATTGTTTTTTATGTCTTTTTAATTTAAGGATTGAATCAATATAAAAGTAAATTTTAGTGATTTAATTAATACAGTTTCTGTGTGGTTATGTAAAAGTAAGTTTAGTAAACTATAATCAACATTAATATAAGTCATTAATTTGTAAGCCACTGCCCATTAAATTAATTAACTCAAAATTTACATATTTGAAATATTTACTATCTATTCTTTATCAATAAATACTCAGAAATCAGATAATAAGAACCTGGTTTATAGTGAAATAGTGGAGAAGCAACCAGTGACTCTAATGTCTCCTTTTTCTATTCAAAATGACTGAGAAATGTTAAGCCCTTCTAAATGCTCTCAGTCCTCCAAACCATATATCTATTGAAATATAACTATATTTGGATTTAAAAGCAAGTGTAAAATGGCCACAGATTTGATTATTATAGATGACTAACTGCTAACATACATTTTTTAATCAACTTAAAGTGTGTGAGAAGAGGCTTTAAGGACTAGAATTTTACTTGACATTTTAAAATGAGCTGCGTATATACAATGCTTTAAACAAGAGTAGAAACATATATACAGTATATTAAAACAAAAATAAGCAAAAAAATTTATTATTACAAAAATACCATAAATAAAAGTAGAAGCATATGTAAACCTATTTACAGTATAAAATAAACTAAAATTTGTATCAGCATATAAAATACCAAAAATGAGAGTAGAAACAAATATACTGTATAAGAAAAATAACCAATTTTTTATTATATACAAAAGTCCATAACAGTATAAAATATTCAAGACTAGCCATTGCTTTATTAGTTTGAATACAGATTAATAATCTACCCATTTATCCTTTCATCACTATATTCCCCTATTTCTTTTCAGAATGAGTTCCCTGAGTCTAATCTCCTCTGAAAGTTTTCTTACTGATATGACCAATAACAACTTTTAAACAACCATAATAATTATCTATAATCTGCAGGTCAGTAGATTATTTAAAAAAAAAAAAAAAACCTTTCCACTTCTTGAAAATGTGAATGTCATCTTTTTATAATTACTTCCTGTTGTCTGGGCATGCAAATTTCTTAAGGAGACCCTAATTTGAGTTAATGGTCAATTCCTTGGAGACATAGGTGATCCCCTATTTCTGTGTGACGGGAAAGTGCAGGGCTTATCTGAAATACTGGCTGGAGAAGTCTAAGAAGCTGAACCATCTCAGATAATTGTCTTCACATTTTCTTGAGCAGTTTGCAGTCTGAACATGATCTTTGAATGACATTTTCAGGTTAATGATATTAACATTTTGAGTGTAATATGCAGCAGATCTCAGAGAAGTTAGAACAGTAAAATCAATTAAATACATCCATGATATGCAAGTTTAATTCTGAGCTATCTAATTCAGACTCAAGCATAAAATTATGTACCTGAAGTCAGATAAAGCCTATTTCTAGAATTAGTTAGTACTCTGTATGACCATTAATATTTCAAAAGAGAGTTTAAATATACAAGTTATTAATTTTGAAATTTTTAAATCTTTGTAGTGATGAGGTGAGCAGGCCTGCTTTTCATGCCACCCAGCTCCCACATTGCTAGCTTAGCCCCAGAATAATTACATGGAAACTATATTCATTTAAAACTGCCTGGCCCATTAGCTCTAGTCTCTGACTGGTTAATTCTCACATCTTGGTTAACCCATTTCTCTTAATGTGTGTAGCACCACAAGGCGGTGGCTTACTGATTAAGATCCTAACCTACAACCATCTCAGGTCAGAGAATCATGGCGTCTGCCTCACTTCCCTTTTTCCCAGCATTCTATTCTGTCTACTCCACCTATCTAAATTCTGCCCTATCAAAAAGCCAAGGCAGTTTCTTTATTAACCAATGAAAGTATCACATAGACAGATGACCCTCCTACATCACATCTTAAGACAGGTTTTAAGGAGTCAAAATAAATTCAAGATTATGAGATTGGGGTCAATAGAATAGAATCTTTGTTTTGCTTTTGATCTTGTCCAATTCCAGTTGACTCTTCTTACATGAGATCAAGATTTTGAACTTTCCATTAATAATCATGTTTCCATTTATTGAAGGAGAGAGACACAACTGAACTTCAAATCAAGCTTTAATTTTTAGTTAGATTGAAATTACAGAAAGATAATTTATTTTGTATTTAGAGAACAACAGAAACAAACATTTGGGAAGATGTATAAAATTTTATCCTTTTAGAAATGTGATATATCATTAGGCCAACTCCTTTTTCTTGGAACATTTTCTCTCGAGGATTCATCCTTTGTCGTCAGATGTCTCATCTGTCCAGTCATTCTCAGATTACTTATTTGGATTCTTTTATTCTCTTAGCAAGACAGAAACAAACCACACCTCAATCCTAATTATGGGGACTTTCCAATTTTGGCAGGTTATATCTGATTAAATGAAAGGCGTTTGTTAGTTTTATACATTTAGAGTAAATGGCCAGGCGGTTTGATGAACTATCACCTCTCCTAATCAGAAGGTCTCTCCTATTTTACTCTAATCTTTATCAGTTCTGCTGGTATTCATAGCTTTTCTTTTCCCATAGAAAAAAATCAATCCCTCTTTCTCAATGTAACACATATCAAGCTCTTCATTGTGAAATCAATACAAGTTTAAAGTATACATGGTGATTTAATTTGGCAATTTTTTCCCTACTATCCAATGTCTCTCCTCAGTTGTCATTCCTTTTTCATTATCATTATAATAATTAAAGTTAGTAAAACATTGTGCATTCTATCTCTGGAGAAAATTATTATAATTTTCTGTTTATTAATCATATTTTAAATTATGATTAGATCTTTATATAAATTCTTATCAAGTAGAATTGTGTAGTATACCTTAAACATATTTTATAGTGAAATATGCAAAAAGACTGTTTTATTTTACTAGATTCATGTGCTGGAACATTGTCAGTTTTAGTTTGTACAAGTATCTCCATGTTGGCCATAACTACTCATAATTCTATAATAACAGAATTGAATTTTTATTACTTTATTAATAATACCATTCAAAATTTCCACTTCCTCCCCTCCTCACATTTCCCTCAAACTCTCCCACTTACCCTTCGCTCCTCCTTCTCCAGTCCTAAGAGAGGGCAGGGTACCCTGCCCTGTGGGAAGTCCAAGGTCCTCTCCCCTCCATCCAGGCCTAGGAAGACATGCAACCAAATGGACTTGAATCCCAAAAAGCCAGTACATGAAGTACAGACAAATCCCAGTGCCATTATCATTGGCTTCTCAGTCTGCCCCAATTGTCAGCCACATTCATAGGGTCCAGTATGATGTTATGCTCATTCAGTCCCAGTACAGCTGGATTTGGTGAAGTCCCATTAGATCAGGCACATTGTCTCAGTGGTTTGACCAACCTTTTGTGGTCCTGACTTTCTTGCTCATATTCTCCCTTCTTCTGCTCTTAAACTGGACCTGGGGAACTCAGTCCAATGCTCCAAAGTGGGTCTCTGTTTCTATCTCCACCTGTTGCAAGGCAAGGATTCTATGGTAATATTCAAGAAAATCATCAGTAAGATGCATATATTTTAATTTTCCAAACTCTGTAAAATGAAACATATCTATTTACCAAATGTCATTTCTATTAGAACAATTTAAGTTACTCCCTGCAGGTTTGTTAATACAAACTGCAATTAGCACATTTCCTTGGCTTATTATTAAGTGATTAAAAAATCTTTTCTACATAATTTTAAAATAATATATATTTTGAGAAATGCTATATTAAGAGGTTGGGTAAAATTTAGTAATAGCATGAGAATGAAATATAATTCTTTTGGAAAGAATTATCAGAGTTGTGAGCCACTTTTTCTTAAATTTCCTGACTTATGATCTATCTTTCCTGAACTCTTTGCATCAATATGAAATGTGGGGGTTCCAGCAATTATTGTTCCTCATGGTATGTGAAGAAGAATCCAATCATTTTTATATAAATATAAGTCTTTTAATTCTGCAATACTTGTTGCTAATATTTAACAAGAAGTTACTGCAAGCTGTGTGACAATATTTGTTTTCTGTCTTGAAGGCAATTCCAACATTTGTAAATGGCACTACAATTTCTGCAGAGTCTATTTCTGCTAACTGATGATGTCTTTATTTTACTTTCAGAATCAATTTGGAAGCTTTTTAATATTCTTACTATGTTTTTTATGACAAATATAACTGTTCAAAGATATTATCATCTCTCTGCATAAGAATTTCTGTGGGGAATGTATAGAAGGTAAAAATAACCAGAATACAAACAAATTCTAGATCCAAAGGATCTAGATGTGTATTCTGTAACTTATTTTCTACCAAAGTCAATCATTTCTGAGATCTTATTGGACTATTTAGACCCTTCTCTCCTTTTAATGTTTGAAATAAATTACTTAATTCTTGAGTATTACACAATTACAGGTAATAGCCAGTTAATATTTCCCAGAAAATCTTAAAGTCATTAATACTTCAAAATAGATCTCTCAAGCTTTGCACTCTCTGTGGTTGAATCCTTTTAAAACTATCTTATTTCCTAGGTAGTTCATATAATTAATTCTTAATTATATTTCTAGAAGCAATTTGTAATCCCCAAATAGTTTAAAAGTTCTTTGACTCTTCTATCATGTATGTAAGGTATATGAGTTTGATCTCTAGAAAGAAATCATCCATATAGTTACACATTGAAGAGACTGCAAATTATTTTCAATGACAGTGCAAAATAATGACAAAACCTAGGCCTTCTTAACATCTCTTTAAGAAGAATTTTCCAATGATACCTCTTAATAGGCTAAGAATTACTGTAAGTAGGCACTCTGAGGTCAATTTTTTCTCTAACCTGTTCATGTAAAGTTAAAAAAAACATTGTTTTAAGTCAATCAACACAATAGATTATACTTTAAGTAATAAAGATTACAAGGGAATTCCAATATGTAATGAGACCATTTTCTGAATCTCATTTATGTGGTTCTTAGTTAACACTATCAATTTTCCAGATTTTTTGAAATGAAATATAGACTAGTCAAGGAAGTAGTCTATCCTCAATATATTGAATATTTATCTGCTCCTGTTTCAACTGTTATGATTCCTATAATTTTTCTGTGGCTAAGGCTGTTTCTCAACCAGACAGGCTTCTCAGTCAGCCATTTTAAAGGTAATGATACCTTTGAAAATTCAGCAGCTGCTTTGCCCTGCTTATATACAACCTGAAATGTGGGTCATTTTTCTTTAGTTTTTTTTTAAAGATTTATTTATTATGTGTACAGCATTTTGCCTGCATGTATGCCTGCACACCAGAAGAGGGCACCATATTTTATCATAGATGGTTGTGAGCCACCATGTGGTTGCTGGGAATTGAACTCAGGACCTCTGGAAGAGCATATAGTGCTCTTAACCTCAGAGCCATCTCTCCAGCCCGGTCATTTTTTTTTTTTTGATAATACCTTTTAATATTTTTGTCAGAAATACGTGTTAGTTTGTGGTTTGTTTCTGAGATTGAAGGAATGTTAATTTGGGCTTTTCATTTATGTAACAAATCATGTCTTCATAAATTTATTGCTATTTAAGCAACCTATGTCTTTAATTTCCCTACCTATTCTTCTAGTCTTATAAAGTCAATTCTTTTTGCATGTTATTTTACCTGAGACAAAGTTTCTCTCCCCAGAAACAGAATATTTATCTCCTGAAGAGACCAAATTTTTGCTTAGATACTGAGGATATTGTTTTTACAATTGAAACTGTTTATACTAAACTATCAATTTCAATGCAATTTATTTGTATTATTAGCTTTAATCTTTGATTATTTATAACACTTTGCTCAAATATTTTTTTTCATTCTTTCCTCAATAATTTGTTTTATCCAATAAAACTGTTATATTATCTAGACCAGTATGGCTTTTAACAAGAGGCATTAAGTTTTTTTTTTAATTATTCTGAGGGGGGACTCCCCAGTGCTGATAGGAACTTATTAACCAAATTTGAAATTATAGCATGCAAGAGGCTAACTAAAACATTTCCCTATGTCAAACTATTACCTTGTCTGTCCCTTTTTTATCTTCATTAATTAGTTCAATGACACTCTTTGTCACACCTTCTGCTTATTCCAGAAGGCTGTAGATCTGTAGATTATCTCTAGAATAAATATTGTTTCTAGGAACCCCTTGCCTATAATCCCTTTTCAGAATCTCTCTGTATATCCTCAGTCCACCAAAATTTCTCTGGCTAATTTTGTTCTTCTAGTAGTTAGCTCTTCTCTCTGATTCAAAGTAAACTTTATTTTTAGTCTCAGCCATATCAGAATGCAATTAAATATCCAAAACACATACTTATTAAGTATTGTTATAAAGAATAATTGTATATCTTGCCACATAATAATGATATTATTATATTTATTCTGATCATGGGACTTATCTAATATTTATTTAATAACATAACTTGAACAGCAAGACAAGCCTCCAGTTTGTAATCTTTACTTTCACTTTACATCTGAACAACAAATTTTGGGTATTTAAGAAGGACATGGCTTGAAGCATTCTTTATAATGTACATTTTATGGCTTAATTTTAGTGTTTCAGAGAGTTGTTTCACTATGATCATATAAAGCATTTTCAGTTATTTAAGGACCTCAGGAAATAACATAATTCTGAGTGGGTTTCTAGTGCCAGTATGACTATTAGAGAAATTTGCAAAAGTAGAAATTTCTATTCTTAGTAAAATTTACTGGACTGATACAAAAAAAATCTTCTAGCTCCTGAGTGGAAGCACAGTGATCATAGAACAATTTTTTTTATCTACTTTCACTTATCAAGGGCAAAAACCAGAACCTGTAGAAGAAAACAATAAGTGGTGCTAGAACTGAGCATTGATTTCTGATAAGTGTATGAAATGTATAGTTCCCAAACTTAGGTTTCCTTAAGTAAATATATCAATATACAGAAAGCCTCTAATCCAATTTGTTGCATGACTTTTAATAGAGATGTAATTAATTCCATTCTCTATGTTTAATTTGCAGACAATGTCCAACAGATTTCTTCAATTCCTGTGTATGTACAAGTTTTTAATATTAATGATCATGCTCCTGAGTTCTATCAATACTATGAGACTTATGTTTGTGAAAATGCTGAATTTGGTGAGGTAAGATAAGAAATCACAATAAATCACCAAATAATGAGCAACTGAGCTTGTTTTATATTTTCTAAATATATATTAATTGGTAGTATAAGGCACCATACTCTAAATTACATAAAGTAAATAATTTGAGTTATATTCATTTTATTACATATGTACATATATTCTATGCAATTTTATTTTCCTTTTTGGAAATACTATAGAATATAACACGATATTTTATGCCTCTCCTATGATAGTTTACTTCATAAAACCTTAGATTATTATCATGAACCAAACAATTTATTTTAAGACAGGCAGTTATAACTGTTTGATCAGTTTCCTTAGTCATCCTTTTATTCTCAAGTTAAAAATGTTTCATTCTATTATCTTAAAATATTTTATTTAAAGAAACTAACACAGTATTGTAAATAAAGTGAAATATGCCACTTATAATTGTTACAGAAAAACTGTTTTTAAAGATGGCCTTAATTATGCATATTTATATATATATATTGCTATACTATATGTACCTATATAGTTATATGTTACATATAATATATGATTAAATATTGTGTATTAGTATATATACTTATCATGCATAACTAGTAAGTATACACATCTTTTTTTTTGTTTTTTTTTGAGACAGGGTTTCTCTGTAGCTTTGGTGCCTGTGCAGGAACTAGCTCTTGTAGACCAGGCTGGCTTCGAACTCCCAGAGATCCGCCTGCCTCTTCCTCCCGATATATCTTAATACACACATCAACATAGGATAATTGAATCCAGCAAGAATGTTTTCACCCAAACTTACTAGTGAGATAACTAAGGGGCAAAAATATTACTTTGCTTTCTTTCTAGAGTTCTATTTCTCAGGATACCATACTAGAAAATGTGTGATGAATATAAAGAAGGAAGGAGGGATGCATTGGCATGGCAAATTTTTAATATTTAAATGTTTTAATTGAATTCTAGTGATCAAAAGTCAGGAAAATAATGTGTACAAAAAGGTATGGTGATGGCCAGAATAAAAGTATGATTTTTGTGGCACTTGATACATGACTAGAACTGGAGAAAAGAAAATGGATTTATACCCTGAACACACATGATGCATGAACATCAACATCAACAAGTATTAAAAGACAATGAGTTTGTTAGAAATTTTGGCCTAGAAGTTATCAGAGAATGATAGAGACCAGTAAAGACAGAGAATAAGAATCATGCAGAAATAACTGTAACCAAGAAAATGACTTACTATGCTTTACATGAAAGAAGAAAGCAAACAATAAATACACAGAAATTTGATTTATGATTTTGTGTTTAAAGTTTAATACAGAATTATTAAATTCTATGATTATGTCATTTAATTATAAATCATACTCTTTGTAATTTATATTTTATGAATGTTGAATTAAGAACCCTTTCTGATATAAAACTAGCAGTGCAATAAGATAAAAACAGTTGTTAAGTAATTCATACATTATTTTCGAAAGTATTAAGTTTTTGTGGTGGAAAGAAGAAACAAAGAGACCAATGAAATGTGGACAATGACATTAGGGAGAATGTGAATAGAATATTTAGGGGAAATCCCATTAGAATGTGACAGTTTTAATGAACTCCTGAAGTGGAAAGAGAAAAACAGTGAATGTATCAAACTTTACATTATTCAGGGGACTGATAAGGTATGTGCCCTTCATTTGACGCTGGTAGTGGCTAGAGCAAATAAGCTGTTAGAGCAGAGGACTGCCCCATATGTGTAGAGAAGGACCAATACTAAATAGGATGGTTCATGGATTTCAGGAAAATAGTACAGTCCAAGTCATGGTAGTTTATGAGCTAAAGACTAGGATTTACATTTTCTCTCTCAGAATAAAGTCTTAATTTAGTGGAGAGTTTAAACAAGAATAAATGGAAAGATTTTATATGGCTTTCTGGATACATACTTACATATTGACATACAGTGGAGCTCTTCTATAGGAAAACATGCCCTCCAGTTATCATAGTGCAAAGCAAGGGACAATGAGTTCTCACAATGTGAAAGTATTGAAGGTAGTGGTTGAAGCCACTGTATCTTTCATATAACATGAGAGTACAGATGTTGTAAAAGAATGGAATCATGATAAACTAGAAAAGGTGACTTATGAATAAATTCCAATGGATCAGTCATTATATCGGAAAATAAAAAGATGTTTTGCCTTGTTAAAATAATATTTGGGAGAAGAAAAGTGAAGAAATGAACAGTTCATCTGTAAACTTTAAAATTGTTATGTAGACTCATGGACATCAATATAGCATTAAAAGGAAAAGCCCGTTATTGAAAAGATAAACTTGAATACAACAGTCACCTGTGAGATATGATAAACAACGTCAACTAGAGACTGAGAAAGAGAAGAAAATATTTGAAAACCTTAGGTAAATAGAAAATGTTATTATCTAAAAAGGAAATATAATTTAAATTTCCTGCTCATAGATTGGAGAGTGATGTGGGATGTCCTTCTGTATATGTGTTGTTTTTATTAGTTCATGAATAAAGCTTTATTGACCCACAGCAGGGCAGAAAAAAAGTCAGTAGGGAAATCCTAATAAAGATATAAAAAAAAAAAGATTAGTCGGAGTCAAGGAGATGACATGTGACTGCTGAAGGAAAAGGATACCAAAATTTAGAGGAAGGCCATAGTCTCATGGTGATACACAGATTCATAGAAATGGGTTAATTTAAGATGTAAAAGTTAGCTAAGAGCAGTGTGGTGGTGGTGCATGCCTTTAATCCAACACTTGGGAGGCAGAGGCAGGCAGATCTCTTTAAGTTTGAGACCAGCCTGGTCTACAAGAGCTAGATCCAGGATAGCCTCCAAAACTACAGAGAAACCCTGTCTCAAAAAACAAACAAAAAACCAAAAGAGTTAACTACAATATACCTAAGCTATTGACCAAAACAGCTTTAATCATCAGGCAATAAAAGCAACACATTTAGAGAAGGACATACCATATCAGGGAAGAGCAGAAAAGTTCCTTTTGAGTTGAAATTTCAAATTTTACAAATTTCATAAATTATATTGAATAAAAAATGTTATAAAATTGTAGTATATATGTTATTAACAGTGGATACTGTCTAATAAGAAAATGAAGAATATGGAGCTGGCTAGATAGTTTTTTATGAGTGTATAATAGAATTATACCAAAGACAAACTAAATACATGAGCATATGTGTGTACAAAATATGTGTAAACACATTCACCTCAAAATGTATGTCATGACACATGCATACTCCACACAAATAATATTGTGAAGATTATTTTGCTTAAAAGCAGCCATCATTATTGATCAAATAAAGGAATTATTGTAAAGAAAACTAAGAAGGTGAGACAACTTATTGGGAGCACTTAAGTCTTTTACACCCATACATCTCACAAACTCGAATGCATAAATGTGAGCTGACAAGGAAAATAGCAATAGGCATGCTGACATAGAAAGGGGAGTGTCTCTCAGGACTGAACCCTGAAGAAAGGACTAGAGTTAATAAAGAAATGCTGGGAGTGGGAAAATAGTTGTCTTCAGTGAAGAGCATTCCACTCTATTACGTGATTCTGTAGTTGTTACCAAAAGACATTATACTTAAGCATTCCCAAACAAGAACACATCAAAATATATGTCTGTAACAGCAAAGATTGAAAGTGAAAACCATAAATTTGTAGTTATATAGAAGAGTTTGGAGGGAGCAAATGATAAAAATATGTATATATTATAACTTTTTTGTACCATTGGCTTCTTGGCCCTTTCACTTGTTTTTTTTTTTTTTCCTTTCCTCCCACTGTCCACCTATCAAGCTCAGTTTGGTCAAGTCCCCTCTGTGTTCTACCAGGTGTCCATGCCTCTGGCTATTCTCTTCTTGTTATCTACAATTAACAGTCTCTCCCACTATTCCCAGAAGCAGTCATATCTTTTCTTTCCTTTTTATTTTTTTATTTTCATTGTTTTTAAAAATTTCTAAAGTTGCATATTAACTCATATGTGTTGGCCAAATTTACAAAGTATAAACTCTTGAACAACAGGAACTTAACATTTTCTTGTAATAAACTAGTTTCAAAACTCACTGATAATACGTGATTTGCAGGATGATCACCAGAATTTTTACCTTATTTGTGTGACTATAGTGTTCAAACATTAATTTTTGATGTCAGGAAATTTAACTGATGGGGGTTTGAATAAGAATGATATCATTTGAATGCTTTGTTCCCATGTGCTGAATTGTTGCAAAATATTAGGAAGTGTTGTATATTTTGAGTAGATGTATCCTTCTTGAAGAATGTGTGTCACTAGAAGTACTGAGGTAAGAACAAGTAAAACTTAGTCTTGCTTTCTGTCTGCCTGTGGATTGGAATATAGTTCTCTGTTCCTTCTCCAGCACCATGCTTGCCTACCTGCTTCCATTTTGCCTGCAATGCTGGGAATGTTCTAAACTTCTGAAGTTGTCAGCAAGCCCCTCAGAAACGTTTTCCTCTAAAGTGTTGTCTTGATCATGGTGTTTGTTCACAGCAGCAGAAGAGTAATTAAAACACCTCCTTCATCTGCTCAGTATTTACTAGTATGATAAATATTACCAGAGTCCCGAATCTGTCACATGTTCTTCTGCTTTTCATATTGATCGTCTGAATGCTCTAAACTTTGTGAAATGATTTTTATGGTCAGATTTCTTTTTACTGGCATTGTAAATATAAAGCAAATAAATACATATAAATTTGAATTATAAACTACACTCAGCTTATTTTGTCTTAGAAAATTGGAATAGTGAGTGCTTGGAATAAAATTTTAAGAGACCCAAATGGATACATATTTCTTGTTATGGCATTCATTATATAGGGTTTTGAATTACAAAAAGTTTTGCAGACTCATTAAAAATAAGAAATTATGTAAGAACTTTGATAGTAAAATCACATCTGTGTTCAATATATTGACTATATGAAGGATATAAACATGGTATCACTCGTTGAATATTTTAGATTCAAAGTCATTGAAAATAGAATCTTTTTTTGTATCAAATTAGGCCACATTAAATTTCCTTTTTTGAATTGCATCTAAGTATGTCATTCAAACATATATATTGCATTTTATGTACAGCATATTAATATACATATAGACTAGTATATAAAATAATTATAAAATTAATAATGAATACTCATTTCTATAATAGGAAGAGTAGCTCTAAAAGACACTCAAAGTACAATGTATAGTGAATTCTTATTTTGATTGATTACAACATTCACTTGAAACGTAATATAAGTATTTATAAAATTAAATCACTAACAATTTATTTCAAAAATTACCTTGAATATTAGCTAAGATAATATATATCAGTGAATAAATTATAGGTGAGTTTGTATTAAAGTTCTTTATTTTCAAATTGTGTAAGTTGACAGAATGTATTTTCATTCTGGAATTCACAGATAATTATAGATAAAAAATCCAATGTACTATGTAAAAGGAACTTAGACAAAATCATACACATAGAGCAAACAAATACCAAAAACAGAGCTATAAAAATTAGCTATAATCTTGGAAAATTCCTATCACTTTTTCCTAAGTTCATTATTAGTTTATCCTTACTTTTAAATCTTGTAATTCATTAATGATATCATTAATTTTAAAGAGCTCAGTAGGCCGGAGTTAGCAAAATATAATAGTTTAGATAAGTAATCAAATCTAAGTATACATACTTTTAGATTTAGTTGCACAATGAAATACATGATTTCTATTGCTGAATTTTAAGGAAATTAATATTAATATTAAATAATTAGTTAATTAATATTAATATCCATTTCTTAAAGATTTGTTTTTACTTAAAATGTATATGTACTTAAGGTTGAATGCATTATTTTAATAATACCTCTCTGATTGATTAAGAATTGATTATGTCTATGGGTTCTTTATTAAAATTCATAGAATTAGTTTGTTTTACTTCAAATCCAGCTATGAATCAAATATAAGTCCATCTATATTTTTTAAACTGATCTATTCCATTAGTTTCTAATATAAACACTGTATTTTGGTGAATTTTAATTAAGCATTTTAGAAAACACAACAAAACCAAAGGATTTCATCTTCTGAAGCCTTCCTTTATTAAAGGAAATTTTTTCAATAAAGTTTACATTTATCACACAACTTCAAATGAAATGATTAACTATATTCATGTCACCAAGGTAAATGTGACAGTTGTGATTTGTTACAAATATTGCTTTAGTTAGACAAATAAATCCAAAACTGTGTGATCAGTAGCAATCTAAAACATTACCTTATACTGTCTGATGTGAGACTCCCCTCTGTGTGCTGTGATTACCATTAATGAATAAAGAAACTGCTTTGGATTTATATCAAGGTAGCATGTATGTAGGCAAGGAAAGCTAGGCTGAATGCTGAGAGAAAAGAGGGTGAAGTCAGGGAGAAGTCATGGAGCCTTCGCTGGAGACAGATATGCTGAAAATTTGCTTGTAGGCCATGGCCTTGTGATGATGCACAGATTAATGGAGATGGGTTAAATTAATATGTAAGATTGAGCCAATAAGAAGCTAGAGCTAATGGGCCAAACAGTGATTTAATGAATACATTTCTGTATGGTTATTTCTGGGCTAAGCTAGCTGGGTGGCCAGGAACCAATAAGCAGTCTCCCACTACAACTAACCGCACCAGAAAAAGTTTTCTTGGTGAGGCCATAGCATAACTGTAGTGATGTATAAAAGCTTTTTAAAAACATGTTCAGGTGAACCTATAAAGGAATCTTAAAAACTTAATGTTCAAACACAGCCTAGTGTCTGACTTTAGATAACTTGTGTGTGGCATAATATGGATCAAGAATACTATAATCTTAAAATCCTGCCCTCACTCATCAAGATAAAAAAATCTATTTTAAAATAAAAATACTGTCTTGAAATCATGTGATACTTTCTTATTACTACAATCATAAGATGAATAAAACTTCTCTTTCTATATTTTCTTTTAAAAATTTAGGATTTAGTAAAAAGCAAATATTTTTGTGAAAACATAAGTCAATATGGACATGTAATATACAGATTGCTTCTGTTTTATAAGTCTGTCCTGCATTCATGTAGGAAAATAACTGTTCATTGAAGTATAACTTGTCAATTTGGATATTTCATCTTACAGTCAAGTGAAGATTTAATTGAAACACTATTAAAGACATTTTGATTTTAGAAAATAGAAAATACTAATTACTGCAATCAATTTAATTTAATCTTGAGAATTAATCACTATCTTACTGTGTGATAATGTCTAGTTTATCTTTTTTCTCATTAAAATGAACAGACTTATGACTTGACATAAAAGAATTAATTGAGTACTGATTTGATTTCATCTGCATTTCTTTACAATTTTATGATTTGAGATAAAGTGTCATTTATTTGATGGTAAAGATTTGTCTATCATCTTTGTGAGTCAAAAGCAATCATACATTGTCTGAAAGCTTTAACTGTGTCATTTCTGAAAACTAATTACAAAATTAATTACTTTAGGAAAAAAGATAATTGCTCTAAATATGAGTATAACTGGAAAGTCAACATCATCATGACTTAATCTACAAATAATAATGACTGCATAGCAGATGAAGATCAGGAATAAAAATTGAAGTATTTAAGAAATATAGAGATTTTGCTAAAGTAATTTTAAGAAATATTATATATAATAACAGCATTGACCAATTTATTTTTCCCAATAATCACAATCGAATTTCTTAATAATTTTCTAGATAATTCAGACCATTAGTGCAATAGACAGAGATGAATCCATTGAACATCACCATTTTTACTTCAATCACTCTGTGGAAGACAGAAATAATTCAAGTTTTATACTAAGAGACAATCAAGGTAACTGATCATCTGTAAGTGTGTTTAGTGGAATCTATTATCTTTACACCAATGGATTTGGTGAACTGATTAAATAACAGTCTTGAAATATGAAAAATGGAACAAGACCAATGGCTAAAATGGAAAATAATGCAAATTCAAGTTTGAACGGCACTGATTCTGTTACTCCTCATATTTCTTCAAATTAGAAGCACATTTAGAAGTCATTAGTGAGGGGTTATAGATTTATTTTTTTTTGTGTACTATACATATGTAAGTATATGAGTTTGTTTTATAGCATCTTGATATTAAATTTTAAATAGAATGCTATTCTTGGTTATGGGATACTATAAAGACTTACAGGCTACCAATTATCCTTATGGTGGTGACATCACAGCTCTTTAACCATCGTGGACTCTTTCCATTATCAGTGTAATGATGAAGAGCAAATAACCTATATTTAAAGTTACAATGAGTATGCCTTAACTTAATTATGAAATCTTAGAACACTAGTTAACTTACACAAACATAGTGTTTAAATCTGTTCATTATCTTAGAACACAAAGACTTTATTAATTAAAGAATAATTATTCTGAAGTTAGGATTTTGTTTCAAAAGGCAGACTTTCTTTTACTTCTCTTTAAAGACAATAACTTCTAAAATTATTTTTTCCTTCTTTTTTTATTAATTTTTTTAATTAAAAAATTCCCGCCACCTCCCTGCCCCCTTTTCCCTCCCTGTCCCCACACTCCCCACACTCTGCTCCCCTCCCTCTCCCTCTCCAATACAAAGAGCAGTCAGGGTTCCCTGCCCTGTGGGAAGTCCAAGGTCCTCCTCCCTCCATCCAGGTCTAGGAAGGTGATCATCCAAATAGGCTAGGCTCCCACAAAGCCAGTACATGCAGTAGGATCAAAACTCAGTGCCATTGTCCTTGAATTCTCAGCAGCCCTCATTGTCCACCATATTCAGAGAGTCTGGTTTTATCCCATGCATTTTCAGTCCCAGCCCAGCTGGCCTTGGTGAGCTCTCAATAATTCAGCCCCACTGTCTCAGTGAGTGGGTGCCCCCCTCGAAGTCTTGACTTCCTTGCTCATGTTCTCCCTCCTTCTGTTCCTCATTTGGACCTCGGGAGCGCAGTCCATTGCTCCAATGTGGGTCTCTGTCTCTATCTCCATCTATCGCTAGATGAAGGTTCCATGGTGATATGCAAGATATTCATTAGTATGGCTATAGGATTGGGCCATTTCAGGCTCTTTCTCCTCAGCTGCCCAAGGACCTAGTTGGGTGCATCTCTCTGGACCCCTGGAAACCCCTCTAGAGTGAAGGCTCTTGCCAAAACTAAAATGGATCCCTTAATTAAGATATATACTTCCCTGCTCCCATACCCATCCTTCCATTATCCCTACCATCCCATTCCCCCAGCAATTTCCATCCTCCCCTTCTCACTTATCTCTCCCCATCTCCCCTTTCCCCCATCCCACCCCACCACCCAGTTCCCAATTTTTGCCCATCAATCTTGTCTACTTCCAATATCCAGGAGGATACCTACATGTTTTTCTTTGGGTTCACCTTCTTATTTAGCTTCTCTAGGATCGGGAATTATAGGCTCAATGTCCTATATTTATGGCTAAAAACCAATTATGAGTGAGTACATCCCATGTTCATCTTTTTGGGTCTGGCTTACCTCACTCAGGATAGTGTTTTCTATTTCCATCCATTTACATGCAATATTCAAGATGTCATTGATTTTCCCACGGAGTAGTACTCTAATATGTATATATTCCACACTTTCTTAATCCATTCTTCCATTGAAGGGCATCTAGGTTGTTTCCAGGTTCTGGCTATTACAAATAATGCTGCTAAAATCATAGTTGAACAAATGTCCTTGTCATATGATCGGGCATCTCATGGGTATATTCCCAAGAGTGGTATTAATGGATCTTGGGGTAGGTTGATCCCGAATTTCCTGAGAAATCGCCACACTGATTTCCAAAGTGGTTGCACAAGTTTGCATTCCCACCAGCAATGGATGAGTGTGCCCCTTACTCCACAATCTCTCCAGCAAAGGCTATCATTGGTGTTCTTGATTTTAGCCATTCTGACAGGTGTAGGATGATATCTCAAAGTGGTTTTTATTTGCATTTCCCTGATCGCTAAGGCGGTTGAGCATGACTTTAAGTGTCTTTTGGCCATTTGAACTTCTTCTGTTGAGAATTCTCTGTTTATTTCAGTGCCCAATTTTAAAATTGGGTTAATTAACATTTTAAAGTCTAGTTTCTTGAGTTATTTATATTTTTTAGAGATCAGACCTTTGTCTGTTGCAGGGTTGGTGAAGATCTTCTCCCTGTCAGTGGTTGCCTTTTTGTCTTAGTGACAGTGTCCTTTGCTTTACAGAAACTTCTCCCATTTCAGGAGGTCCCATTGATTCAATGTTGCCCTTAATGTCTGTGCTGTTGACGTTATAAGTAGGAAGTGGTCTCCTGTGCCCATGTGTTGCAGACTACTTTCCACTTTCACTTCTATCAGGTTCAGTGTGTTCAGCCTGATATTGAGGTCTTTAATCCATTTGGACTTGAGTTTTGTGCATGGTGATAGATATGGATCAATTTTCATTCTTCTACAGGTTGACAACCACTTATGCCAGCACCATTTGTTGAAGATGATCTCTCTCTTCCATTGTATACTTTTAGCTCCTTTATTAAAAATCAGGTATTCATAGGTTTGTGGGTTAAAATCTGGGTTTTCTACTAGATTCCATTGATCGACTTCTCTGTTTTTATGCCAATACCAAGCTGTTTTCAATACTGAAGCTCTGTAATAGAGTTTGAAGTAAGGGATGGTGATGCCTCCAGAAATTTCTTTATTGTATAATATTGTTTTGGCTATCCTGGGTTTTATGTTTTTCGATATAAAGTTGATTATTGTCATCTCAAGATCTGTGAAGAATTTTGATGGGATTTTGATGAGGATATTATTGAATCTATAGATTGCTTTTGGTAAAATTGCCATTTTTTTTTTTTTTTTTTTGGTTTTTCGAGACAGGTTTTCTCAGTGGTTTTGGAGCCTGTCCTGGAACTAGCTCTGTAGACCAGGCTGGTCTCGAACTCACAGAGATCCGCCTGCCTCTGCCTCCCGAGTGCTGGGATTAAAGGCATGCGCCACCACTATGTTGATCCTCCCAATCCAAGAGCAAGAAAGATCCTTCCATTTTCTGGTATCCTCTTCAATTTCTTTCTTCAAAGATTTAAAGTTCTTGTCAAATAGATCTTTCACTTCCTTGGTGAGAGTTACCCCAAGATATTTTATGCTGTTTGTGGCTATCGTGAAAGGTGATGCTTCTCTCAATTCCCTCTCTGCATCCTTATATGTATAGGAGGGCAACTGAGTTTTTGGAGTTGATGTTGTATCCTGCCACGCTACTAAAGGTGTTTATCAGCTGTAGCAGTTCTTTGGTAGAGTTTTTGGGGTCGCTTATGTATACTATCATATCATCTGCAAATAACGAAAGCTTAACTTCTTCCTTTCCAATACAAATCCCCTTGATCCCCTTATGTTGTCTTATTGCTATTGGTAGAATTTCAAGCACTATATTGAAGAGGTATGGAGAGAGTGGACAGCCTTGTGTTCCTGATTTTATTGGAATGGCTTTGAGTATCTCTCCCTTTAATTTGATGTTAGCTGTCGGCTTGCTGTATATAGCTTTTATTATATTTATATATGACCCTTATATCCCTAATCTCTCCAAGACCTTTAACATAAAGGGATGTTGAATTTTGTCAAATGCTTTTACAGCATCTAATGAAATGATCGTATGGTTTTTTTTCTTTCAGTTTATTTATATGATGGATTACATTGATAGATTTGTGTATGTTGAACCAGCCCTGCATCTCTGGAATGAATCCTACTTGATCATCATGAATAATTTTTCTAATGTGTTCTTGGATTCGGTTTGCCAGTATTTTATTGACAATTTTTGCTTCGATGTTCATGAGTGAGATAGGCCGGTAATTCTCTTTTTTGTTGGGTCTTTGTGTGGTTTTGGTATCAGGGTAACTGTAGCTTCATAAAAGGAATTTGGCAATGAATCTTCTTTTTCTATATTGTGAAATACATTAAGGAGTATAGGTATTAGGTCTTCTTGGAAGTTCTGGTAGAATTCTGCATTGAAACCATCTGGTCCTGGGCTTTTTTTTTAAAAGGGAGGTGTTTGATAACAGTTTCTAATTCTTCGCGACTAACAGGTCTATTTAGATTGTTTACCTGGTCTTGGTTTAACTTTGGTATATGGTACTTATCTTTAAAAATGTCCATTTCTTTTGCATTTTCCAGTTTTGTAACATACAGGTTTTGTAGTAAGATCTAATGAGTCTCAGAATTTCCTCTGTGTCTGTGGTTATGCCCCCCTTTTCATTTCTGATCTTATTAATTTGCATATTCTCTCTCTGCCGTTTGATTAGTTTGGATAGAGGTTTGTCAATCCTGTTGATTTTCTCCAAGAACCAACTTTTTGTTTCATGGATTCTTTGGATTGTTTTCTGTGTTTCTATTTTGTTGATTTCAGCCTTAGTTTGATTATTTCCAGTCTTCTACTCCTCCTGGGTGAGTCTGCTTCTTTTTTTTTTTTCTAGAGATTTCAGGTATGCTGTTAATTCTCCAATGTGTGCTTTCTCCATTTTTTTTTTTTGTGGGCACTTAGTGCTATGAACTTTCCTCTTAGCACTGCTTTCATAGTGTCCCATAGGTTTGAGTATGTTGTGTCTTTATTTTCACTAAATTCAAGGAAGATTTTAGTTTCTTTCTTTATTTCTTCCTTGACCCAGGTGTGGTTCAGTAGTTGACTGTTCAGTTTCCATGAGTTTGTCGGCTTTCTGGGGGTAGCCTCATTGTTGAATTCCAACTTTAATCTGTGGTGATCCGATAAAACACAGGTGGTCACTAAAATTTTTTTGTATCTGTGGAGGTTTGCTTTGTTTTAGAAAATGTGGTCATTTTTCAAGAAGGTTCCATGAGCTGCAGAGAAGAAGGTATATTCTTTCCTATTTGGGTGGAATGTCCTATAGATGTCTGTTAAGTCTATTCGCTTCATTACCGCCATTAATTCTCTTATTTCTCTATTAGGTTTCTGTCTGATTGACCTGTCCATTGGTGAGAGAGGTGTGTTGAAGTCTCCTAATATTAGTGTGTGTGGTTTGATGACTGCCTTGAGTTCTAGTATTGTTTATTTTACATAAGTGGGTGCTTTTATATTAGGGGAATAGATATTCAGGATTGAGACTTCATCTTGATGAATTGTTCCTGTTATTAGTATAAAATGACCATCTCTATCTCTTCTGATTGATTTTAGTTTGAAGTCAGATTTGTTAGAAATTGGTATGGCCCCACTTCCTTGTTTCTTAGGTCCATTTGCTTGAAAGACCTTTTCCAACCCTTTACTCTGAGTAGATGTCTGTCTTTGTGGTTGAGGTGTGTTTCTTGTAAACAGCAGAATGTTGGATCCTGTTTTCGTATCCAATCTCTTAGCCTGTGCCTTTTTATAGGTGAATTGAGTCCATTGATATTAAGTGATATTAATGACCAGTGGTTGTTGACTTCAGTTGTTATTATTTTTTTGGTAGTAGAGTTTGTGTGTTTCCCTTCATTGAGTTGTGCTGGTGAAGGGTCTCTAGTTGTCTGAGTTATTATAGGCAGTGTTGGCAATGTTGGATTCTTTGGGTTGTGATTTTCCTTCTATTACTTTCTGTGAGGCTGGGTTTGTGGCTACATATTGTTTAAATTTGTTCTTATCCTGGAATATTTTGTTTTCTCCACTTATAGTGAATGAAAGCTTTGCTGGGTATAGTAGTCTGGGCTTGCATCCATGGTCTCTTAGTTTCTGAAATACCTCTATCCAGAACCTTCTGGTTTTCATGGTTTCCATAGAGAAGTCCGGTGCAAGTCTGATAGGTTTACCTTTATAAGTTACTTGACCTTTTTCTTTTGCAGCTCTTAATATTCTTTCTTTAATCTGTATGTTTTGTGTTTTGATTATTATATGGCGAGGGGATGTTTTATTTTAATTCAGTCTATTTAGTGTTCTGTATGCTTCTTGAATATTCATAGGGATATCTTTCTTTATGTTAGGAAAGTTTTCTTCCATAATTTTGTTAAACAAATTTTCTGGGCCTTTGAGTTCTAATTCTCCTCCTTCTTCTATCCCTATTATTCTTAGGTTTGGTCTTTTTTTGTGTGTGTCCCATATTTCCTGAATGTTTTGTGATGAGAATTTCTTGGATTTGTTCTTTTCTTTGATCAGTGTGTTTATTTTCTCAATGGTGTCTTCAGAGTCTGACATTCTTTCTTCTATCTCTTGTATTCTATTAGTTATGCTTGTTTCTGTAGACTCTGTTCATTGACCTAGATTTTCCATATCCAGTCAGCCCTCCGTTTGTGTTTTCTTCCTTGCCTCCATTTCAGTTTTCAACTCTTGAACTGTTTCCATTACTTGTTTGATTGTTTTTTCTTGGTTTCCCAGGGTATCATTTTCAAATTTATTCATTTCTTCAAACTTTTTGTTATACTTCTTATCCATTTCTATACGGGTGTTTTTTACATGCTGTTTAAGGGACTCTGTCATTTTCATAAAGTCATTTTTTTTCCCTTTTTCTGGATTACGGTGCGGTGTTCAAGACCTTCTGTTGTCAAATTTCTGGGCTCTGGTGTTTTCTTTTTTCTTTTTTTCTTTTCTTTTCTTTTTTTTTCTAGACAGGGTTTCTCTGGTGCCTGTCCCAGAACTAGCTCTTGTAGACCAGGCTGGCCTCGAACTCACAGATATGCACCTGTCTCTACCTCCCGAGTGCTGGGATTAAAGGAAGCGCCATCACTGCCTGTCTCTGGTGTTTTCATGTTGTTTTTCAGATTGTTGGAGGAATTCTTGCCTTGGCGCCTGCCCATCTCTTCCTTCAAATGCTATCCGATGGATATTATGGTACAGGATCAGGTTCCCTTGCTGGCCAGGGACCTCGCTGACAAAGGGCCTACCTTACTGCAGGCAGGCTATTGAAGCAAAGCAATTCCCGCTGACCCCGTTGCCCTCAGCACCCTATCCCAGCACCAAAACAGGCTGAGCTGGTGGATCCCATGGCCCCGCAGAATGGAGGAAGAAGGGAGGAGGTTCCTGGGTGCAAACTGGGATGGGTTAGGGAGAGAGAGGCCCCAGCATAGGGGAGCAGCCCCTGCTGAATGACCGGGGAGTGAATGGGGTCGCTAAAATTATTTTGTTCAGCTTTTTCACTAATTTGAAAAATATTTTGCCCATCATATACATATATATTTCAATTTTTCTTTTACTGAAAATGTATGGTTTAAGAAGAGACTTGGAATGAAATGAATGTTGATGTCTTGTGCCTCTCAAATTGATTTTGTAGATACAAATATCATTTATAGTAAAGGAAATGTGCTCTGGTTTGTTTCTGTTGCTGTTGTCAAACACTAGCTAAAACCAACTTGGTAAGGAAATGACTTATTTACCTTACAATTCATTTGCTAGAAGCAAGAACTTGAAGCAGAAACCACAGAGGCATACTGTCATGTTTTTCTCTGGCTTGTGGAACTCTTTTTTTCTTATCTTTATTTTTTGATTTTTTAATTTTGTTTTGTTCCCCCCCCCCTTTTTATATATAAAAGTCTAGGCTCATTTCTCTGAGTGAGGCATTAAAGTCTGAGCCCTCCTATGTGTGCTTGAAATCAAGAAAATATCTCACAGACATGCCCATAGTTGAGGCTAATTGAGGCATTCCCTGAGTGAGAGTACTTTTTCTTCTCATAAACGTTTGAGAGAAGAAAATGGTGAAAATATAATTCTAATTATTTAAGATTTAGAAACAAGATTCACATAAATGGAAGTACTCATTATTCTTTTTCACTTATTCTTTCAAGTATTTGTGAAACAATTCCCTGATTTTTGCCATATTATCATCTTGATTAATTAATTTAGTTACAAGTAGTGAACATATGTGTGGAATTTTATATGAAATATAATTTGGTAATTTCAAAGTAAAAGAATATTCTAACCAAATTTCTCTCCAAAATGGAATTATGCCCTTTTCTAACTAGAATGTATATTATTTAAAAACACAAGCTGTAGTAGTTAGGTTACTGAATATCTTACACATATCTAGTAATTTTGTAATTATTTTGTTTTTAAGTTGTGCTGGATACTGCGAAAATAAAGCTTTAATCTATTGCTGAATAGCCCTTTCAGTACTGAAATCAGTATACAGAAACATTATTTTCTTTATGCACTGATCATTTATATTTCTCAAAACCTTTTAAATCTGGTTCAAATAAGTCTTCTTATTATGTAATTAATTTTGAGAATATTTTAAAATGATTTGGGGCTGGATATTTTAATATAATATTTTTTATTTAGACAGATATTATTATATTTAAATGTTTTCGTCACTAGTACTTACATTGTTCACATGTGGTTTATATTGTTGAAAAAATTGTGAACTTGAATTTCTGTTTTAGATAACACAGCTGTAATTCTGACTAATAGAATGGGTTTTAGCCTTAAAGAAGAGCCTGTCCTCTCCATGATCATCTTAATTTCTGATAATGGAATCCCATCTCTTACAAGCACAAACACCCTCACTATACAAGTCTGTGACTGTGGAGAAAGTGCAAGCACAGAGATGTGCACTAAAAAGGGACTTCTGCTAATCATGAGATTCAAAACTGAAGTAATAATTGCTATCCTGGTATGCATTATGGTAATATTTGGTAAGTAATATTGGATGATAAAAACTTTCATTTGTAAAAGGAACACCATGAATTTGTTAAAGAGGTAGTTATAAAATATTTTCTACATATTGTTATATTTTCTAAACATGTTTAAGTTTAAAACTAAACAGAATTTGTTTTGGGTTCTTTATATTGGGCAATTTGATATTTCACTAGAACTTGTTAAAATGGATTATTATCTCTATCTGATATAAGTGAATAAACCAAAAGTACCTATCAATCAGACAAATGAAGAAATTTAAACTCACTGTAAGAAATACGTATTTTCTCAAGGGTCATGTGGCAATTAAGAATTTCTTGAAATTTTGTGACTTGAGAATACCAGTAATCAAATCGACTACATCTGAACAGGACACTATAAACAGTACTCTGAAGAGCCCATTTCTAATCATGTGTTAAATTACTATTTCTAATGGTCACTCTTGTACAATAGGTCACAAGGACTTATCTCTGCTCTTTTACAAGGCTTTTGTGGTTCTTCATCATACTGTGGTCATCCTTCACTTGTCTTTGAGTAGCTGCCTTTTGTCAATTGACCTAACAATTTCCAGGATCCTTCATTTTACTACAAATAGCAGAATAACTTGTGAAAACAAGGAAATAAAATCTATTTTTTTTCATTTTATGAGATAATAATACAAATAAAACATTTTATTGAATATTATTCCACCCTTCATGTTTTTCCATTTACACTTTCTTGCTTTTGTTCTAACTATGACCTCTTTTACCTTAATATTCTTATATATTTATATTCATATATATCATCTGAAACATAAATATAACCTGCTCAATCTGTATAATTTTACATGCATGTTTACCTTTATGGGAAACTAGTTGGTATTTGATATCCAAGTGGTGTAGATCTTCAACTTTAGAATGATTAAATATTACTATTCAGTTTAAAAATAACTGAAATTATACATTAATTAATTTGATTTAATAACTATACAACGATTATAAGTGTAACAAAATTTCAAAGTTTTGCCTGTCTTATTTTTATAAGGTGTACTTCTTTGTTTGGTTTTTCAGAGATATTCCTTGCTTTTTGTAATCCTCTATCAAAAAAAAAACTATTATACTCCATTATAGATCATAAATTTAAAGAAGTTGTGTTTTTCAATTATAAACTAAGGGGATCATTTGTGGTTTTAAAAAGGATAATGTGGAATGTAAAGTCTATATATAAAGCAAGGAATAGAAAGAAATCTCAGTCAATTCACTCTAATTTTATGTATTGGTTTATTATTGTTGCTTTGGTGAGCAGACATATAGCACTCATTTGTTTCTTTTTCACAGTCTAACATTATAACTTTATAAAATATGGCAAATAAAGAAATTTCTTGATCCAGGTTTAATTTTGCATATTATTTTTAGAGATGTTTATAAAAACAGAAAAATCCTAAGATTCTTTGTGAAGTAAGATGTATTCAGCTATAATTCAACAATATTACTAACCCAAACCTGGACTCCACCTCAGCCACAGAAAGCTTCATGTCCAAAGATATGATATATGTTTTGTTGATGGGAAGTGTGGGTAAACTAAAATTTTTGGCAAATTTTTATGAATTTTTTAATTAAATTAAGAAAATTATTTATTGGAGGCATTTTTTATTCAACTTATTGTAGTATCAGAATGAAATTATATGACTATATAAAAATTTCAATGTTAATATGATACACATATTCATTTTTTACATTTGATCTTCATTTTAAAGCATAATTATGATCATCATTTATAATTTAATATTATCATAAACACATGAGTATTTTAACCACTTAAAATACTTCTAAATATACATTCCAGTGCAACAAGGGTTCAAAACTTATTCTTCCTATCTCAACATTTGCATAATATAAAGTCTTATAGGATAATTCATGTTTTAGAGTTATTTCACATTTTCTAAAGGATAGTGTTTCAGCATGTCATTGCTGGTTTCACTTAGCAAAATAAAATAAAAACAGATGAGACTGAAAACTCATATCAGTTTGCCATTCTGCATCAAAACTTTTAAAGAGTATGGATGTCAAATGTTTTATTGTCAGCATATTAAAAAGTGCAATTTGGAATAAATGTTTCTTAGTATAATTGAATCATTATTCCCTAAAGAAAACTGATTTTAATGAAACTCAACTCATAATACATGTCATTTCTTCCTAGTAGTTGGGTTCTCCAGATAGGCTATGTGTACTATCTAAAGGGCTAGGAAAGTGTCTGGCCTGGTATTGGTCAAACAAATATATATAAAAAAACATTAGGACTTTTAATAATCTAGCAATATGGTTATGGGATCTTGGGGAAGTATACTGAGACCATAAGAGCCACTTAAAATACTAACTGATTCTGGTTTTGTTCCTGTCATAGAAAGTTGATATGGCCTGGACCAACAGGTAATACAGGATGTTAATCATCACAAATTCCTAGTTTTCCAGAAGAAAAAGCGTGGTATATATCCTGTCCTTTGAGAAGAACATCCCATAAGCTTAACATTCTTGGATTTTTTCTGGATGTGTGTGCACAAGTACCTTTGTGCTGTGCTCCCAACAAGTAATATTCCACTTTTAACACACACACACACACACACACACACACACATACACACCATAACATTTTTAATTTTTTTAAAAGAAAACAAATCATCTTCTTTCATTTTACATATGAATCCAAGTTCCCATTCTTTCCCTTCATTCCATCCCCTCCATATAAACCCCCACTACATCCCAATCCACTCCTCAGAGAGAGTTAGGCATATTGCTTTGGAGAGGGTCCAAGGCCTTCAATATTATATCTAGGCTTCACAATATATCCATCCAAAGCGAAAGTTTCTTAAAAAAAAAAAAAAACAAAACAGTACTAGCAATAGGATAAATCCTGGTGCAACTGCCAGCGACCTCACAGTCTGTACCAGTCATACAACTTTCACCCACATTCAGAGGGGCTATTTTGGATCTATGATGCTTTCTTCCCTTTCTGGCTACAGTTGGGGAGCTCCCATTAGATCAGATAAACTGTTTCAGTGGGTGTACCCATTATGGTCTGGACTTCTTTGCTCATATTCTCACTCCTCCCACTCTTCAACTGGACTTGGGAGCTCAGTCCAGTGCTCTGAAGTGAATCTCTGCCTCTGTTTCCATCAGTTGCTAAATGAATATTCTATGGTGACATTTAAGATATTCACCGGTATGACTACAGAACAAGTCCTGTTTAGGCATGCTCTCATCTATTACATTGGTCATCCTTTTGGATTCCTGGGAATTTCTCTAGAGCCATGTTTCTTGCTAGCCCCATAATACTCCCTTGACCAATAATACCTCTTTCTCTGCTCACATCTGTGTCCTTCCTCTATCTCATATATTTCCTTTCTTCAAGTTCTCCTCTCCCCTTCTCCCCTTCTGTTCTCCCTACTCCTCCCATCCCCATGCTCCCAATATTGTCAAGCAATCTTGTCTGTTTCCCCTTCCCAGGTGGATCTATACAGGATTTTCTTAGGGTTCACCTTGTTACTTAGCTTCTCTAGGATCATGAACTATATTCTCAATATCCTTTGCTTTACAGGTATTATCCACTTCTGAGTAAATACATACCATGTTCATATTTTTTGGTCTGGGTTACTTCACTCAGGATGGTTTCTTCTAGTTCCATCCATTTGCATGCAAATTTCAAGATGTCATTGTTTTTTAAAGCTGAGAAGTATTTTAATGTGTAAATGTGTCACATTTTCTTTATTTATTCTTAAGTTGAGGGGCATCTAGGTTGTGGCTATTTAAAATACTGCTGTCATGAACATAGTTGAACAAATGTCCTTGTAGTATGATAGAGCACCTTTTGGATATATGTCCAAGAGTGGTATTGCTTGATCCTGAGGTAGATTAATTGCCAATTTTCTGAGAAACCACCATACTGATTTCCAAAGTAGTTTACAAGTTTGCATTCCCACCAGGAATGGATGAATGTTTCCCTTACTCCACATCATCTCCAACATAAGCTATCATTACTTATCTACGGTGACAATGACTAGAGTGCACCAAAAATTTATTAGGCTTTGACCATATTGATGTTTCAGTACTCAAAATCAATTATTGCCCTTATGGACTTCCAGTTTCTAATACAATCCCTAACCCCATTGATGAGAGCTATCTGAAATTCTGGCACCACAAACATCTGATTTACTCTTCTGACTGTCTCAGGTACATATACAGAGTCCTACAAAGATGGAGGCAAAACATTCATACATATAAAATATAAATAAATTTATATAATCTATGATATTAGGTATCAACTGGTAAAGTAAGGTCATGTATAAATAATCAGATTAGTATTTCCTTTTAAATTTATAAGATTTAGTGAAGTCTTGATATTATATGTTTTCAAGCTTTTGGTAAAATTCTCCTATAAAAATATATTCTTTTTAATAGTAGATTTATCAATCTAGTCCCTTTACTTCTTATTTATCCTGAAGATTTCTCATTTCTTCTCAACTGGGCCTCAGTAGTTTATATGTTCTAAAATTTCATTCATTTGTTCCATGTTGTCCAATTTTTCGATATGTAATTGTTCAGAGTGAGATCTTACAATTCCATGTTTTTTTTTATCAGCTACAAACTCTTCTTTTTCTGTTTTATTTGAGTCATGTCTCCAGTTTTTAGAAGAAATATTCTTTCTCCCTACTCCTCTCATCCCCATGCTCCCAATATTGTCAAGCAGTCTTGTCTGTTTCCCCTTCCCAGGTGGATCTATACAGGATTTTCTTAGGGTTCACCTTGTTACGTAGCTTCTCTAGGATCATGAACTATATTCTCAATATACTTTGCTTTACAGGTAGTATCCATTTCTGAGTAAGTACATATCATGTTCATATTTTCTGGTCTTGGTTACCAAACCAAAAATATATGTTATATACATACATATATACATATATATTATATGTATGTATATATATGTAATTTTAGTAAGATCACCTCATATTTATTTCAAATACTATAATAGAAAGTTCTAAGGAGACACATAAATTGAAATCTAAGAAAAAAATTGAAATTGATTATTGTTGAGACACACACTATATTTAGTTATTCTTATTTTAAACTAAAACATATTTTGACCTTGTTCCATTTCTACCTGTTCTTAATTTTTTCTCCATATAGCTACTAATCACTGTATGTTTCAGATACCTGAGTTATTTGGATTTTCTAAAATTACTGTTATATCACAGAACTCAAATGAGAATGCCATTTTGATTGTTTTACACATGGGTGTCTTCTTTCATATAGGAGATATGATGCCATATACATATACTTTCTGTTTCTCACTTGTCATAAATCATGATTTTCATAACTATGAGATCTACCAGTAAATATTAAGTTTTTATAACAAGGTCTGGTATATAAAAATGTTTAAGTATATACATATATTTTGTAGTCTACTCATACTATAAGTAAAATATACATAATAATCTATAAACACTTACTTAAAAATATCAATACCAAGAGTTTGCCTCAAAGAATATCAAATGATTCCTTTTCTGAACATCAATTATCATGGATCATTGGTGAGTAAACATATTCAGATTTCAAAATATTTCATTACTGTACTTTGTTCTGTATAATATTAGAAGAATTAAATTACATTTTGCATTTTAAATTAAGTAAGAGAAAAAACAGTTCACTTTATTTTCTTTACTCATTCCTCTAAACCATCACACAGAATTATAACTCCAGATAACATTTTCTATGACCTACTAGTTTCCTTAGAGTCATCAAGTTTGCAATGACTTCCTGAACTTCGGTTAAGGCAAAGAACTGCAAAATTTACAATATGCTATATGAACTAATTTATATTCATATGTCTTTCACCAGGGTTTATCTTTTTGATGCTGGCTATGAAACAACGAAGAAATCAAATCCTATTTCCAAAGAAAAGTGAAGAATTTGGAGAGAATATATTTTGCTATGATGATGAAGGGGGTGGGGAAGAAGACTCAGAAGCCTTTGATATTTCAGAGTTGAGAAGCAGCATAATCATGAGAGAAAGAAAGCCATGGAGAAGAAAGAGCATGGAGATCAGGAGCCCATATAGGCAGTCTCTGCTGGAGGGCCCAGAAAGTGCTATATTCCGACAATTCATTCTAGAGAAGTTGGAGGAAGCCAATACCGATCCATGTGCTCCCCCCTTTGACTCACTGCAAACTTTTGCTTTTGAGGGCACAGGATCATCAGCTGGCTCTCTGAGCTCCTTGGAATCTATAGTCACTGATCAAGAAGATAATATTGACTATCTAAATGATTTGGGACCTCATTTTAAAAGATTGGCATACATGTTTGGTTCTGCAATGCAGCTTAACAAGTAAGGTCTCTCTATACCAACATGCAAGAAGAATTAAAATTTAATTACATTAAATTACAAGCCTTTGGTAAAATTACATTCTGTGACTTTCTGTCCAGGAGGAGCCCTTGTCTGTAGAATTGATATTTTCAAGTACATACTTGTGGTTATTTCCAGTAAAACACAGAGTTTGAGAGGGGTAAAACCAATCATATTTCACATATAACTGCAAGCCACCCCTGCTGAATCACTAAGAATCACTAGAATTTTTTGATGTAATCCAACACAGGCTCTCAAGAATGCAGAAGGGCAAAATGAGAAACATATCAAATAAAGACATCCACATAGTTTTTAATCTAACCATTCCCGTGTGATATAGCAATGATGCCTCTATAAGTATAAAATTCCTGATGTTGTGCAAAAATCAAATTTATGATCTTAAGAAACTTGAGTGATTTTATAAAGAATTAAAAATATTATTTTACATGTTAGAAGTTTTCTGATTGAGATTCTATGAATCATTGTTTTGAAACTTTTGTCAAGTGTACCCTTTAGTATTCTGAGTTTGACTATCTATTAAATACATGAAATAATGAGAGTTATAAAGTAACTCACATTAGTTCACTTATTATGAATTTGAATAACAAATGGAAACAGAAATCATTTTTAGGGATTTTTCATAGATTAATTTCCTAGCAACTACAAATACTTATTCTTTCATTGTAAAACTAAAATAAACAAATGCAAGTCACCATTTACTTGTCATTAAAATATTGCTTTTGTAACTGGTGGAAAGTATTTAAAAAAAGTTCAATATACTTTGGTTTATTTAGAATCTGTGATAGCCATATAATTGCAATACTGAATTCAAATTTGAATTACTATTTACCACAAATGTTACAATCACCTGCACTGAATTTCACTGTTCATATAACTAAAACATGATATCTGTCTTTGTATTTTTTTTATTTTTATTTTTATTTTTTTTAGTTTTTCGAGACAGGGTTTCTCTGTAGCTTTGGAGCCTGTCCTGTCACTAGCTCTTGTAGACCAGGCTAGCCTAGAACTCACAGAGATCCACGTGCCTCTGCCTCCCGAGTGCTGGGATTAAAGGCATGCGCCACCACTGCCCGGCCTGTCTTTGTATTTCTTATACTGTTAGGAAATTAGCATGTTTAGGATCACTCAGTACCCTCATATACAATGGAGTCTTCTCTTTATAGTATTATGGAGGAGTAAATGATTAGCTGTCAGACATGTGACTCTAGGGTAAATAAAACATAAAATGTGATAATTTAATGTACTTTTCAAGAATGTTTCTTATAATGTCAAAATCATAATGGAGTCAAAATTGGTATTTGAATAGAAATTAATGCAGTGAGTACAATGCTCTTCAAAATGGTTTTATAATGATTTTTATTAATAATGTATGACCTTTAACTAATATATATGTTATGTATATTATACTATTGTATTATTAGGATAGTCGAATAGTTCTATTTTTCTTTGTGTTCTGTAACTTAAACATCTATATCAAATAGTATAGAAAGAATGTAAATTTGAATTCAGAATTATTTCGTTCATGGAACAGATATTTTTTAACTTGTAAGATCATGAAACTATCACAAATGTAATATAATAGTTAATCCAGAGTTGCACAAAGAAACACTGTCTTAAAAAATGTATAAAACAAAAATCTTACCAAAATCCTCAAAACTTTTAATTCATATATTTAATTCATATAGAGATGTATGTATTGGCCGTTTATTAGTCCTATCATATTGTCCAACTGCCAAATTATATATTATACAAATGTAATAAGTAAAATCAATCCAGTAATGGATATTTTATAAAATTTAAAATGATTGTTAGGGAACCTTTGCTGAAGAACTGAAAAGTATGATGAAAACTGAATAAATACAAAGAAAATATAGTCAAAGAAAGATATTATGTTTGGGGAATCACAGTACGGATTTAATACATTAACCTATTTGTCCATCTGTATGAACAACTTATATGCATGATATAAAATATGTAACAATTTGTTTATTATTCATGACCAGATACTCTTTGAAGATTTGTTTTAAACACATTGTGCCCATTATAACTATAGGGCTGTCACATGCAGGATACATTGCAAAAAATAATAATTATACCCATAGTTATCTGTAAAATACATTTCTTCTTTAGCCATCCCATAAAACTTTCCTAATACTAGGGAATGAATAAACTTCTCACAAAATACTGTGCAGTATTTGTACTTGCTTATCTTTTGTTTAATCATGAATGCTGCAAAATTTTAACTATCTCCCATATTAATGCATTACATGAATGGTTTAATAAAATATAAATTAACATATATAATTAAGTAGATGTAAAAAATTTCACTTCATCCTCTCTATATTGTTTTAGTCTTTTATTTCATGTTACCTTTCACTGTTTTCTCCCAAACATTTCTCTTATTCCCCTCTTTTCACATTTGTTATCTTCTCAGGTATGACTTCCTCAGGAAGCTACACTTTATTACTTATTTACTCCTGGTAGTGGTTGCTTTGCATTAACAATTCCTTTAAAGCTTTCTAATGTCTATAACAATAATCATCCATATCATGACCCATCCATAATTTGTTACTCTATTAATTATTCATAATCTCTTTTCTTTCTCTCTGTATTATTTTAATTTCTCAGTTTTACTTTACCAATCACTCTCTTCTCCAAAACATTTCTATTATCTCTCTCTCCTCACTGTGGGTCCCTTCTCAGGTATGACTTACTCTGGGAGATACACCTGACTACTAATTCACTCCTGATAATGCTTGCTCTCCAAATTTTAAATATTCACACCACTTAGCTGCTTACAATTAATAATAAATTAAACATATGTAATATATCTTTTTCCCTATTATAAGACCTATATGGGAAAAAAAGTCTTGAACTTTATTGTTTTATATTTTTATTAATGTATTCCAGAACATAGAAATGAGCAACATTTCTTTTCTATTTTTATTTTATTAAAAACTCTCTTTATCCATTTGACATACAAATCCCAGTTCCCAAACCTTCCCCTACTCCCATTCCTTCCATATCCCCTCTCTACCCTCCATCTATTCATCAAAGAGGGTAAGGCATATTGCTTTGGGGATAGGCCAAAGCCCTCTTTATTATATCTAGGCTGAGCAAAATACTCCCCCCAAAAAGAATTGGTAGCAAAAAAAACCCCAGTAAATTTTAGGGATAAATCCTGGCCCCACTGCCCTCGCCATACAATTGTCACCCACATTCCGAGGGTCTAGTTTGGTCCTATTCTGGTTCCTTCCCTTGCAGACAGAGTTGGTGAGATTCCAATAACTTAGGTAAACTGTTTCAATTGGTATCACCATCATGGTCTTGACCTCTTTGCTCATATTCTCACTTCTCCCACTCATCAGCTAGACCTAGGGAGCTCAGCTTAGTAATACACAGTGACTCTCTGCTTCTATTTACATTAGTTGCTGGCTCAAGGTTATATGGAGACATTTAAGATAGTCTCTAATCTGACTACTGGGCAAGGACAGCTAGAACAAACTCTCCACTATTGCTGAGGGTTGTAGCCGAGGCCATACTAACAGATTTCTGGGAATTTCTCTAGTGTCAGGTTTCATGCTAGCCCCATCAATCAAAATGTCTCTTTACTTGACTTCCACTGTCCTTTCTCCATACTGACTATGCCATGCATTCAAATATTCCTCCCCTCCCTTTCTTCGGTCTTCCTCCCCATCCCTTCAACTTCCCTTCCACCCCCATCACCGTGATCCAATTTTACAAGATACCTTGGATATTTCCCCTTTGCAGCTGGATTATTATATTTTTGTAGCATTCTCATTGTTAGTTAGCATCTCTGGTGTCATAGACTATAGGCTCATTATTCTTTGTTTTAGAGCTGGTATTCACTTATGAGTGATTACAAACCAAGCTCATCTTTCTTGGGACTCAGGATTTTTTTTTCTAATTTCATCTATTTCCATGCAAATTTTTTAATTTTTTCTTTATATTTTTGAAAAGAAAACAAAGTAACATTTTTCATTATACATACCAATCCTAGTTTCCACTCATTCCCCACATCCCGTTACATACATTTACCTACCATCCACTCCTCAGAGAGGGTAGGGAACATTGCTCTGGAGAAGGTCCAAAGCCCTCCCTACTGTATCTAGGCTGAACAATGTATGCATCCAAAGTGAATAGGTTCCAGAAAGGTCAATACAAGCAGTAGAACTAAATCCTGGTGTAACTGCCAGAGACCTCATAGTCTGCCCCAGCCATACAACCATCACCCACATTTAGAGGGAGTAGTTTGGATCTATGCTGTTTTCTTCCCTGTCTGGCTAGAGTTGGAGAGCCCACATTAGATCAGAAAAAGTGTTTCAGTTAGAGTACCCATTATGATCTTGACTGCTAAGCTCATATACTCAGTCCTCCCACTGTTCAGCTTGACTTTGGGAGCTCAGTCCAGTGCTCTGAAGTGCTCTGTCTCTGTTTCCATCAGGTGCTTGATGAAGATTTTATAGTGATATTTAAGATATCCATTGGTCAGAGTACATGGCTAGGCCTATCTGGGCACTCTCTCCTCTATTGCGTTGGTCATCCTTGCAGATTCCTGGGAATTTCTCTAGAGCTATGTTTCTTGCTAGCACCATAACAATTCCCTTGACCAAGAAATCACTTTCTCTGCTCTCATCTCTGTCTTTCCTCCATCCTATCTCTCCCCTTTCCTCAAATTCTCCTCTCCCCCTCTCCCCTATCTTCCCCTTCTGTCCTCCCTACTCCTCCCATCCCCAAGCTCCCAATATTGTCAAGCAATCTTGTCAATTTCCCATTCCCAGGTGGATCTATGTAGGATTTTCTTAGAGTTCACCTTGTTACTTAGTTTCTCTAGGATCATGAACTATATTCTCAATATCCTTTGCTTTACAGGTAGTATCCACTCTGAGTAAATACATACCATGTCCATTTTTCTTGGTCTGGGTTACCTCACTCAGGATGGTTTCTTCTAGTCACATTCACTTGCATGCAAATTTCAAGATATAATTATTTTTTAAATCTGAGAAGTATTCTAATTTGTATCCATTCTGTGACCAATGAATCTATTTCCTCTATAGTATCTTCAACACCTGGGATTCTCCCTTATATCTCTCTTATTCTCTTGGTTATGCTTGCATCTGTAGTTCCTGTTTATTTACCCAGATGTTCCAATTCCAGAATTCATTTGGTTTGTGGGATTTTTTTTTTAAATCTTGCCTCTATTTCAGTTTTCAAATCTTGAACTGTTTGCATCACGTGCTTGATATTTTTCTTGGCTTTATTGAGTTTCTTTAAGTGATTTATTGATTTCTTCCATTTGTTGTCTGTCTTTTCCTCCATTTCCTCTTTAGAAGTCTCCATAATCCTCATGAAGTTACATTTAAAATTTATTTCTTCTGCTTCTTTGGTTTTGGTTGTCCACATCTTCCTGTTGTATGACCACTGGGTTCTGGTGTTATCCTATTGTTTTTTAGGTTTTTGAATGAATTTTTACATAAATGTCTTTTCATCTCTTCTTCCAACTGATGCAGGCATTTTCTTTGTCTCTTGGTCCATTCCTTGCAGTTGCTGTTTTGTCTTTAAGAACTTTTCTTGGTCTGGTCTCTATTCTCATTGTGGTTCAGGGAGCCACTGAGTTCTTTCCTACTCTGCTCTCTTCATCCACTCTCTTGGTCTGCTATCGTGGCCCACTCTTTTCCTTTGCTCTGTGCAGTTGCAATCTGGCTTTCAGATTTCCTCTGAGGTTGCAGAGAATAAAAGAGTTTGAGATAAAAGTGTAACTCACAGCTTACAGGGGTCAAAAATTGGGTGGGGGTGTTGGAGCAGCATATATGCAGAAAGCTTGTGTGCTAGCTAGCTAGAAATGCTGAGACAAACAGGGGAAAGGACAAGAGTTTTGGATTAGTACAAAGGGCATTGTAACTAGGGTGCCTTTCTGTTTGGGTGCTCACTCACATCTTGGTCCTCTCTGTGAAGTTGTAACCTGTGTTTCCGAGTTCCTCTGAGGCCGCAAGTGATATGGAGGTTTGGGTGTGGAGTGGGACTTGTAGCTTAAAGGTTCCAATTGATAGGCCATTTCCACTAAAAAGAGTGAGGTTTAGAAGTCTACTAATAGGGTGTGGGGCTTGATATGCAATTTAAACTTTAAATATTACTTTTATACATGTGGTTGCTCTTGAATTTGGGTCATAGAAGTGCAGTATTGAGACTCCATAAGGATAGACTTTTCCTGTGATATGATGTATCCTTCTCTATCTTTTTTGACTGAAGTCTATTTTATATGTTAGAATAGCTATACCTGTGTATTTCTTAGTTTGATTTATTTGTAAATTCATTTTCCTATACTTTATTCTGAGGGATTGTCTGCCTTTGAGGTTGAGATGTGTTTCATGTATACAGGAGATGAATGGATCATGTTTTCTCTTCCATTCTGTTGACCTGTATCTTTTTATTGGTGAATTGAGTTCATTGGTATTAAGAGATATTAATAACAAGTGATAGCAGGTATTTTTCAGTAGCAGTCTTTGTGGTTGTTCCCTTCTTTGTGTTATGTGGTTTACTATTGCCTGTGTTTTCATAGGTGCAGTAAATTTTATTGGGTTGGAGTTTTTCTACTAGTCCTTTATGTAAGGCTGGAATTTTGGACAGGTATTTTTAAAACTTTTTTAGTCATGAAATATCTTGTTTTCTTTATTTATGGTTATTGAAATATTTGATTTTTATAGTAGTCTGGGCTTGCATTCATGATTTCTTAAGTGTTTACAGCACATCTGGCCAGGACCTTCTGGCTTTCATTGTTTCCATTGAGAAGTCAGGTGTAGTTCTGATAGATCTGCCTTTATATGTTACTTGTCCTTGTTCCTTTGTGGCTCTTAATATTATTTCATTTTTCCCTGTATTTATTGTTTTTATTATTGTATGGCATGGGGACTTTTATATTTTGGTCTAGTCTGTTTGGTTTCCTGTAAGCTGCTTGTACCTCCATAGGCATATCTACAGTGGCATTGCATTTTTATTTTGATAAATAAAACTTGCCTGAAGATTGGAGAACAAAATGATCCCACTGTTTATCAGATAAGGTACTGATAACACATACCTTTATTTGCAGTAGTCACACTAGTTACCAAAGAAACAGGGAAATGTATGCATTTAATCCCAGTCCTAGAGAGTAGTATAAAATGGAAGAAGATAGTTCTAAGATTCAGTCTCATTCAGAGATTCCTGGAAGAAGAATTGCCATTTCAGACTTAAGTAGAGATAAGAGCCAGTGGCTATCTTCTTTGTAGTTTGGATCTTTAAGCTGAATCTCAATTTTTGTCTCTGAATTTTTATTATTCATGCTTAACATATCTTTCATTAGGTTGGTAAACATTTTGTCTATGATTTTGTTGAATATGTTATCTTTGCCTTTGTACTGGAATTCTTCTCTTTATGTCCCTATCATTCTTAGGTCTTTTTATTCTTTTCCAGATATTTTTGATGTTTTATATTAATAATTTGTTGGATTTACCATTTTTCTTTAACCAATGAATCTATTTCTACTACTATATTTTCAACTCCTGTAATTATCTCTTCCACCTCTTGTAATAAATTGGCTATATGTAGTGATAGGTGTAGCGGGCTACGTTCCTAGCACCTGCCCACCCATACAGCTAGCTTTATACCTGAAATAATTACATGGAAACTCTATTCTTTTAAACCCTGCTTGGCCCATTAGCTTTAGCCTCTTACTGGCTCGCTCTCACATCTTGCTTTAACCCATTTCTAATAATGTGGGTAGCCCCAAGAGGTGTGGCTTACCAGGAAAGATCTTAACCTGCATCTGTCTGGAGTGGGAGAATCATGGCGACTGCCTGACTTGGCTTCTTTCTCCCAGCATTCTGTTCTGTTTACTTCTCCTACCTAATTTTCTGGCCTATTAGGCCAAGCAGTTTTCTTTATTAGTTAACCAATGAAAGCAACAGATAGATAAAAGACCCACCTCCACCAGCTATGTTTGTTTCTATAGTTCCTGTTCATTTACACAGATTTACCATTTCCAGGTTTTTGTTTCCTGTTTTTCTATTTCAATTTTCAATTCTTGACCTGTCTGATCACTTGTCTCATTGTTTTTTCTTAGTTTTCTTGTCTTCTTCAAGAGATTTATTGAATTCTTCCAATCAATTCTTTTTGTTTGTGTTTTCCATAATTTATTTAAGGGAATTTTTCATTTCATCTTTAAGGGTCTCTATCATCTTCCTAAACATACATTTAAGGTCATTTCTGTGTTAGTATGTTAAGGTCTTCCTTCAAGGGACCACTATTTTCATTTTTGCCATATTGCTCTTTAGGTTGTTCAGTTTCTATGCATCTCTTCCCACTAGGGCTGGAGGTGTGGTGTGACCTGTGCTTTAGGTTTCTCACCTCCAGTTTGTGCAAGTATGGTCTTTGATTTATGTGGTGACTTTTTCTTGCTGTGGTTGGGGCCACATCTTTGATAGTTGATGATGGAGCTCTTGGGCCTCCTTTTCATGTTCATTCAGGACCAAGGTTTTGTCATAGGCATAGTGGGAGATGATTGCAAGTGTGGGGAGGCTGCTCTAAACTCTCTAGGTTTTGGTAGTTGAGTGAGACATGCAATTTCTCTTCATGGTCTAGGGTCTGGAAAACAGGGCCTCCGTTTTTGATCCCAGACCACTCTCCAGCAACAGTCAGGTCCAAAACTCTGATGGTCAGAGATGTGGAAAGGATTGGCTGTGCATGTGGGTAGACTGCTACCAGGTCTCTGGTGCTTCACTGAGTTGAAAGTGGGGAGCAGAGATGTGCCTCTAGGAGTTGTGAACTCAGACACTCAGCTCTCCAGAAGCAGTCAGCATCAAGGCTCCAGTGGTCAGGGATGTAGTGGAGTATATTTTGGTAGTGGGGAGTTCTCTGGTGTTTTACTTTGTGTGGGTATGTTAGAGTTTGAGACATGCCTCCGAGAGCAAGGGTCTATATATAGGGATTCTCCAGAAGAGAATGTGATGTGGAATTTCCCTATGTATGCTGTGAATATGTTTTGTTACCATAGGTTAATAAAGAAGCTCTTTTTATCTATGTCAGAGAATAATATCACATGGTTAGAAATTCAATTAGAGATAGGAGAGAAAAGAAGAAAGAGTCAGGCTGACACCATGTAGATGGCCAAGAACCAAGAGTCAACTAATCACGAGACTTGTGGCAAAATATAAAATAATAAAAATGGGTTGATTTAAGGTTTAAGAATTATCTTGAAGTATACCTGAGCCATGGTCAAACATTGTTGTAATCAGTATAGTTTTTCTGTGAATATTCGAGTCTGAGGGCCAGAAAATGTAAGTGCCATCTATTTATATAATGGCACCCAACATTCTGCAATGTGCATCACTACAAAATCTAAAAAGCCTTTAAAAAAGGACTTCTAGGCCCACAAAAATGGGAGTCAATTGGAGGTTCTTTTGGCTGCATGTTTTTTTCAGATAAATTTTGTTTGCTAGCTGTAAGCAGAAAATCGGTTTCTTTAAAAGATGACTTGGTGATTCATGTTGACATCATGCACAGCTCTGGCTTTTTCAGGAGGCCATTTTATAAAACACTTAAATGGGTTGAGTAAACAGAGTTCTAGTTGTTACTTAATTGTGACATAGACCTGCTGTGACCCTGGAGCTGTAGCAGTGAGCATGGTTTTCAGAGGTGGTGAACATACCTCCACCATGATGGACTAGGTTGAACCAAAAGGGACACCTGCAGCATTAGTCCTAGATACACCTGATCAGCATTTAAAAAAGCTCTTCTTATCAGAAAATAATGACAAATACACAATAAGACAGATTCAAACAAAAAAAAGACATCTGCATGGGTCACAGTGCTGGGAAAATATACATAGACATAGAAGAGAGAGAAGAAAGACTACAGAATATCATAAATTAAAGGAGTAAAAATAATAATTTTGTGTATTATTGTGCTTGCATTTGATTTTTTTAATTATTAATGAGTTAACTGCTGAAAAATATTTTATTCTGGGGGCAGTTAAGCTAAATCAATATATTATCAACACAAGGTTTCACTGAAACTTTGGAAACTTTCTTGGAAGTAGGTTTATGATGTGGGATTCCCCCCTGTGTTCTGTGATTACCATTAAGGAATATAGAAACTACTTTGGACCTATTATAGGGCAGAACTTATGTAAGCATTAGCCACATGATGATACACAGATTACTAGAAATAGGTTAAATTAAGATATAAGTGTTAGCCAATAAGAAGATAGACCTAATGGACCAAGCAGTGATTTAAATAATATTGTTTCCGTGTAATTACTTTGGGTGTCTGGGCAGCTGGAATATGAAAAAGTGGCCCTCCTTACAACAGAATTATAGGCCAGAGTGACCTCAAACTAAAAGCCTGCCTTTACCTCCAGAGTGCTGGGACTAAAGGAATGTGCCAACACTGCCTGGGTTTAACATATATATTTTAAAGGTATCTTGACATTAAAATTTGAATCTAAGAAGATATTACTTTGGAAAAGAGATTCTGCTTTTGTTTCCACAGAAAATGAGAACCTGTGAATTCCCTTGAGTCTAATATAGATTGATGGAATAAAACCCATTGAAAGGTTTCCAAAAACATTAAAATGTTTTGCCAGCAAACATCAGGAAGCAATTTGGAGAAAACTACTTGCATATTCCCAAAATAATTGTTTATAAGTGTTTATTTTCATTTAAAAAGTATTAGTTATAAATTATATACAACTACAATAAGGTAGTCACATACTAGCTCAGAATGCAGTATAATAAAGGGTTTTTAATTTAAAGGTAGACTCACACAGATTGACAGTCCTCTGCATGAACAGCCAGAGAGGATGCAGAAGTTTTACATCTGCATTTATATTACAAGAGCACCATACCCTAGAGGGTTGGTATCTTTTTTTTTTCTTTTTTTATTGATTTTTATTGAGCTCCACATTTTTTTCTCTGCTCCCCTCCCTGCCTCTGCCACCCCCCTCAATCATCTCCCAAGGTCCCCCATGCTCAGAATTTATCAGGTAATGTTGTCTTTTTCTACTTCCAATGTAGATTAGATCTATGTATGTCTCTCTTAGGGTGCTGATTGTTGTCTAAAATCTCTGGGATTGTAATTTGTGTTTTTTTTTTTTTTACTTTATGTTAAAAACCACCTATTAGTGAGTACATGTGATAATTGTCCTTCTGAGTCTGGGTTACCTGACTTAAAATTATGTTTTCTAGCTTGTAGTAATAAGGAGCTGCGGGGCTGCGTCCCTGGCACCTGGCCGCCCACATGGCTATCTAATGCCCTGAAATAATTACACGGAAACTGTATTCTTTTAAACACTGCCTGGCCCATTATTGGCTAGCTCTTACATATTGACCTAACCCATTTCTAATAATCTATGTAGCCCACAAGCTGGCTTACCAGGAAAGATCTTAACCTGCATCTGCCTAGAGTAGGAAAATCATGGCGACTCTCTTACTCAGCTTCTTTCTCCCCGCCTCCTGTTCTGTTTACTCCACCCACTTAAGGGTTGGCCTATCAAAATGGGCCTAAGCAGTTTCTTTATTAATTAATCAATGAAAGCAACAGATTAGAAAGAAATCACTCCCACATCATTTCCCCTTTTTCTGTTTAAACAAAAAAGAAGGCTTTCATTCTAACAGTAAAATTACATATAGCAAAACAGTTATCAAGCAAGAATTACAGTTATAATATTTATATCTATTTTATCTTTTATCATAACTAAGGAAAATTATAACTATTCATTCTTTAACTCCATCAAGGACTCCAGAAAGATATAATAATACCTAAGTAAACAGGAAGTCCAAAACTCTAGAAATGACAGAGACATCGCACTGCCTGGACAATCACCCAAAGTTCCTCTGTACTGTTGGGGCATCCATCTTTGGCCTTCAGGCCCATAGTATCCAGAGACATTTCCAGGAAGCAGGAAATTTCAAAGACAGTTCAGTCAATTTCTGCTGTGTCCTGCAGAATGTCTTGTAGACTCTTTTATGAATCAGGAACCCCGAAAGACCATCTCACCTTTAGGCAAGTTCAGCAGTCCTCTCTCTGCAGGTTCTTTGTGTCCAGTTTATGCATCAGTCCAGGCAAGAACAGTTTCTTGCCCAAATGGCTAACCAACTCCATTAGGAGCCTCTTCAATGCCCATCTTTCTCTTGATTGGTAATGCCAGGAGCAGACGTGTCTCATTGTCATGAAAAGTCCTAAGTTATTAAAACATTTAAATGCCATATTCTGCAGTCTTTGAAAGATATGAAGAATGTCTATCTAACTGACATATATCTCTATATATCTAGAAAATCTAACTAACATGACTACAAGCTTGACTATTATTTATGATTATCCATTAACAACCTATATATGTTACATTTTTAAATGAACTGTATAATCACAATATTTAAGCAAGATCAGAAATACATATACATATAACAAGCTTGACCTTAAAATCCACACCAATGAAAATTATTTATATCTATATCATATCCCCATTTAAATGTAAAAGAACATTTATAAACAATATTTGGGAACATGGGCACAGTTTTTTCTTTCCAAACTGCTTTCTGCTGAATGGGGGGGCATCGTTAATTAGGTCTTTCATGGTATAACCTGTGAGCCAGGGCCATCTCAGTTGGCAGTTGAGTGAAGTAATTTTTTGAGGGTGTTCACAATAACCTTTTTGGAGGGCGTGGTCTATCATACCATATCAGAATAGACACAATCCACAGGGTCTGGTCCTCTGTGAAAACAAAAGAAGACCCTCTCCAAAGCATCATATCCTTAAACCCAAATTTTGAAATCGTAATACCCTTATATCCATTCTGGTTTAGCTTGGCAGCCTATGTAATGAAATGTCTCTCTGTACTTAGCTCCTTCACAGTCAAAAATTTTAAAGAAAACACAATGTACATAATCCCGACTCTCTGTGAATTTTCCATTTTTATGTTGCTTATTCTTACTTTATTTCTCTTAATCTATAACTATCTGTACTCTGTCTCTTTAAAGACTTTACCTTTTTTTTAAACCATTAACTTTTTTTTCTATATTTTTTTTTCTCTCTCTCAAGCCTACGTACATTCATTCAACATTGTGACTCATTTAGTGGTCTTTTATGTCTGAATCTGTTCCATTGTGAATCTGTAATTCTTTATTGTCCAGGAGCACTTCTTAAAATGTTAAGCACTTCTTAAAAACTTAAGTTGTACCATGTAGGGGTAATACTGTACCACCTGTGTCCTGCTAAGTCTAAACCTTAACTGTGCTATTATTATGGTAATTACAGTAGTACCTGCTGACCAGCACAGTTCAGCATGGAGCAGCCCCTCCTGCCTCAGATCCATTTGGTGTGCCTGAGCTGTGCACAGTTTCAGGCACACAGCATGTCCACATTGGAGCCGCACTCAGCAGTTTAATTCTGAGACTGAGTGTGCAGCACAGAAACTCTTTTTATCCAAGTTACAACCAAATCTGGCAGGCAGAGCACTGCGCAGTCTGAAAACGTGTCTCTGTGTGGAATCCACCATGCTCTTCCGCCTGCCTAAGCCTGATTCGGCCTTCTGCCCAGGTGCAGGCGGGAGTGCTGAGCCATCAGCAAGGTCTCAGAGCACTCTCCTTCCCATCCCAAGCGGGAACACAAAATCCAGTCCCATAAAAGCCTTGAAATGCTTTTCACGCTGGCAGCGCAGCCCCAGGAAGCTGCGCTTTAAAATGACGCAGCTTTTTTTCTGCTGTTGTTGCTGAATCAGGAAATCTCTTTACAGCATGCCATGAACAAACAGCAAAAATCTGTGTTAAACCCTGTTTCTTCTCTGTTTAAAATTAAGCTCTCTCAGGTTTTTAAGTGGATTTAGCCCCACGTTGGGAGCCACCTGTAGTAATAAGAAGCTGTGGGGCTGCTCCCCGGCACCTGGCCGCCCACATGGCTAGCTTATGCCCTGAAATAATTACACAGAAACTGTATTCTTTTAAACACTGCCTGGCCCATTATTGGCTAGCTCTTACATATTGACCTAACCCATTTCTAATAATCTATGTAGCCCACGAGCTGGCTTACCAGGAAAGATCTTAACCTGCATCTGCCTGGAGTGGGAAAATCATGGTGACTCTTTTACTCAGCTTCTTTCTCCCTGCCTCCTGTTCTGTTTACTCCACCCACCTAAGGGTTGGTCTATCAAAATGGGCCTAGGCAGTTTCTTTATTAATTAACCAATGAAAGCAACAGATTAGAAAGAAATCACTCCCACATCACTAGCTCCATATATTTGCCTGCAAATTTCAAGTTGTAGTTAATTTTTTTCTGCTGTGTAGTATTGCATTGTGTAAATGTATGGTATTTTCCTTATTTATTCTTCAGTCAAGGAAGGTTTAGGTTGTTTCCAGGTTCTGGTTATGACAATCAATGATTCCTATTGCTCTAGCTAGGACCTCAAGATTTATATTAAAATGATATGGGGAGAGTGGACAACCTTGTCTTGTTCCTGATTTCAGTGAGATCATGGGGAGTTTCTCTCCATTTAGTTTGATGTTGGCTGTTGGCTGTTGTATATTATCTTTATTATATTTAGATATGTTCCTTATATCCCTGCACTCTCCAAGACCTTTGACCTTTATCACGAAGGGGTGTTGTATTTTGTCAAAGGCTTTTTCAGTATCTTATGAGAAAGTCATATGGTTTTTATTTTTCAGTTTGTTTATATGGTAGATTATGTTGACAAATTTACATAAATTGAACCATCCCTGAATCTCCGGGATGAAGCTGACTTGATCATGGTATATGATGTGTTCTTGGATTTGATTTGCCAGTACTTTATTTAGTATTTGCCAGTACTTTATTTAGTATTTTTGCATCAATGTTCATGAGTGAGTTTGATCTCTAATTCTCTTTCTTAGTAATGTCTTTCTGTGGTTTGGGTATAGAATAATTGTAGCCTCATAAAAAGAGTTTATCAATGTTCTTTCTGATTTTATTTTGTGGAATATTTTTAGGAGTATTAGTATTAGTTCTTCTTTGAAAATCTTCTAGAATTCTGAGCTGAAACGAACTGGTCCTGGGCTTCTTAAGGTTGGGAGAATTTTGATGATCCATCTATTTCTTCAGCAGTTATAGGTCTATTTTATTTATCTGGTCTTGATTTAATTTTGGCAAGTGATATTTATCCAGAAATATGGCCATTGCCTTTAAGTTTTCCAATTTTGTGGAGTACAGGTTTTTAAAATATGACCTGATGATTCTCTGTATTTCCTCTGCATCTGTTGTTTATCCCCATTTTCATTTCTGATTTTGTTAATTTGGGTATTTTCACTCTTCCTTTTGGTTAGTTTGATGAAGATTTGTATATTTTGTTTATTTTATCAAAGAACCACTCTTTATCTCATAGATTCTTGTATTGTTTACTTTGTTTCATTTTTTTTTATTTCAGCCCTCAATTTGATTATTTCCTGCCATCTAGTTCTCTTAGGTGAGTTTTTTTCTTTTTGTTCTAAAATTTTCAAATGTTCTCTTAATTCACTAGTGTGGGATTTTTCCAGCTTCTTTATGTAGGCATTTAGTGTTATGAACTTTCCTCTTAACACTGCTTTCATTGTATCCCCTAAAGTTGGGTATGTTGTATGGTCATTTTCATTCAATTTTAGAAATCCTTCAATATCTCCCTTTATTACTTCTTTGACCCATTAACAATTCATGTGAGCATTGTTTATTTTCCATGTTTTTGTGGGCTTTCTGGAATTAGTATTGCTGTTGAATTCTAGTTTTAAACCATTGAGTCTTGATAAGATACATGGAGTTAATGTAATTTATTTTTGTAATTGTTGAGATTGTTTTGTTACCGAGTATGTCATCAATTTTGAGAAGGTTCTATGAGGTTCTGAAAAGAAGGTATAATATATATATATATATTCTATTTGAATCAAAACATCTGTTAGTTCCCTTATTTTTTCTGTTCATTTTTTTTGTCTGACTGACCTATTCAGTGGTGAGAGTGAAGTTTTGAAGTCTTCCACTAATAGTGTGTGATTTTTAATGTATGATTTAATCTTTGTAAGTATTTATTTTACATAAGAGAGTGTCATTATATTTGGAGCATAGATGTTCAGTATTGAGATTTCCACTTTATAGATTTTTTTCTGTGACTAACATAAAATGTCCTTCTTTGTCATTTTGATTGATTTTAGTTTGAAGTCTGTTTTGTTAGATATTAGGATTGCTACATCAGCTTGTTTATTAGGTTCATTTGATTGGAATATGTATTCCAACCCTTTATTCTGAAACAATGTCTGTCTCTGAGATGGAGGTGTGATTCTTGTATGCAAAAGAAGGATGGATTCTGTTTTTGTACTAGTATGTTAGCTTTTGCCTTTTGAAAGGAGAACTGAGTCCATTTATATTCAGGGATATTAATGACCAGTGGTTGTTATCACCTGTTAATTTAGTTTTCATTGTTGGTGATGTTAATTTGTGTTTTTTTTTTCCTTTTTTGGGATACACTGTGTGAGACCGTCAATTGTCTGTTTTTGTTGATGTAGCCAACTTCCTTGGGTTGGAGTTTTCCTTCTAATGTTTTGTGTGGGGCTGGGTTTGTGGCTAGATTTTGTTTAAATCTTGTTTTGTCATATAATATCTTGTTTTGTCCTTGTAGGGTGATTGAAAGTTTTGCTTGGTATAGTAGTCTTGGTCTCATCTATGATCTCTTAATGTCTGCATAACTCTTGACCACAACCTTCTGGTTTTCATTGACTCCAATGACAAGTCATGTGTAAATTCTGATAGGTCTGACTTTATATGTTACTTGGTCTTTTTTCCTTTGAAGCTTTTAATATTCTTTCTTTATTCCATAAGTTTAGTGTTTTGATTATTATGTGGCAAGGGGACTTTTTTTTTGATCCAGTCTGTTTGGTATTCTGTATTTTGATAGGCATTTTTTTTTTAGGATGGGGAAATTTTCTTTTATGCTTTTTTAAAAATATATTTTCCGTGCTTTTAGTTGAACTTCTCCTTCTTATATACCTATTATTCTTAGGTTTGGCCTTTTTGTGGTGTCCCATATTTCCTGAATACTTTGGGTTAAGCTTTTGATAGATTTAATGTTTTCTTTGACTGATGAGTCTATTTCCTCTATTGTATCTTCAGATTGAGTTTCTTTCTTTGATCTCCTGTATTCTGCTGTGCATGCTTGCATTTGTAGTTCCTGATCATTTTCTCATGATTTCTGTTCTATAATTCCCTTGGCTTGTGGTTTGTTAATTGTCTCTATTTCAGTTTTCAAGTCTTGAATAGTTTCTTTTATATGTTTGATTGCTTTTTCTTGGTATTTTTTTTAAAGGTATTTGCTGATGTCTATCAATTTTTGTTTGTCTTCTTCCTCCACTTTATTAGGGGAATTTCTCATTTCTTCTTTAAGAGTTTCAAACATTCTCCTGAAGTTATTTTTTCAGTCATTTTCTTCTGCTTCATATATTTGGTTGTTCAAATCTTGCTGTTGTAGGGTCTTTAGGTTTTCTAGTGTTGTGGTGCTTTTTGTGGTGTTGCATGTGTTCTTACCTTTTCTGCTCATTTTTTCCCTAATAGGTGTAGTTGGGGCTGTCTCTGGTTGTGTTGATTAATCTTCTAGGTGCCAGTGAATCCAAGGCTCAGATGGTTGTTCCCCATGGTAGTCAGTGCCATGGTTCTAGTTACCCTGGTGGTCACTCTGTGTTCCTGAAGGTCACTCAGCACTCCCATCTTTGCTACATTATGTTCGAGTTTGCTGTCTCAGGCCTTCTCTAGCCAAGTTTGTTGACTCAGACCTGTTTCTGTAAATGTCTCTGGTCTGGATACATTCCTGCAGACATCCCTGGCTTGGGGTTGGTTCTGTAAAGGACTCTGGCTCCAATCTCTTCCCTCAGATTTCCCAGGCTTGGGTGTATCCAGACCTGCAGAGGACCTGGCTCAGGCTTACTTCCTCAGACATCCTAGACTTATTCTTGAACCCACAGAGTTTTCTGTTTCTGCCTATTCCCTTTGACATCCCAGACAAATGACTGGACTCAAAAAAGTCCTGACTCAGGCCTGTTCTATCTGAGGTTCCAGACTCATCCTGGACATGCAGAGATCTCTGTTTCCTGCCTACACCCTTGGATGTCCCTGATTAATATCCAGACCTGTTGAGGTCGTGGCATACTCCTAGTTCCTAGGAGGTCCCAGACTATGTCCAGACCCACAGGGGCCCTGGCTTAGGTCTACTCCTTTAAAGGTTCCAGATTCATTTCTGGACCCACAGCAGTATCTGACTCTGGTTGACTTACTCACCAGAACTGATTTGTTCTTGTGGAGTTCACTGTCTCAGGTCTGCTCTGGCCCAAGTTGCTGGTTCACTCCTGATCCAAAAATGTCTGCTCTTGTTCCCATGGAGCTCGCTTTCTCAGGCACACTCCGAGCTAGGTAGCTGGTTCTGTCTCTCTCCCATGGAGCTCCCTGCCTCAGGCCTGCTCTGGCTTATGTCGCTGGCCCAGTCCTGCTTCCGCAAATGACCCTGGTCTGGATTCCTCCTGCTCTCGTGAAGTTTACTGTCTGAGGCCTGCTCTGGCCCAGGTCCATGGCCTGGTATCTTAAGAGCTAATAGCTGAAGAAGATCTCATAGTACCTCCCCAGTTTCAACTAAATAAGAGAATTTCAAGCCCAAGACAAAACTGTATACACTGAGAACAAATATAACGTATAAAAATTAGAAATGCAAAAGCATAAATAAAACCAAGTAAGAAACATATGCTAAATGTTTCAATAATTATCCTAACCTAAAAATCTAAATCTTGTTTAAGACATGAGAGGAAAGTAGCTATGCTTTCTCTTCTCCAAACCAATTAAAGACCTGAGAAGAAAATTAATATAACTTGAGTAAACAGGAAACACAGTCAAGCAACCTCCAATATGTGCAATAAATGAATGAGACAACTGGCTACCTGGACATTCACCCAAAGTCTCATTTGCAATGTTAGAGCAACCAACTTTGGCTAAGACCATTGTTAGAGGCAGAGAAAATTTCAAAACTGTCTTATCCTGTCTTGGCAAGAATTGGCAGTCTTTTTGGAGGGAGATCAGGCTTGTTCAGTACAGACCATACATTTTGTCAGTGGTTGACACATGGGCAGTTTTTGCCTAAAGGCCAGTTTTGTGAAGAAGAAAAGCTTCAAATGGAGTGTCTTCAGTTCCCAATATTCTTTTGGGAATATATCAGTGCTGCCACAAGCAATCATATCTCACATCAACAGAATGCTAACTTAATAAAAAATGTCATATTCTACAGTCCTTTGTAGTAGTTGATGATTACCTATATATGTGGAATATAATCTCAATATATCTAAAATACCTGAGTAGTCTAACTATTAATTTGACAAACATTGATAAATAATGACCTATAATTCTTAATAAGTCTATAGCTTAAAGAACAAGGTCTCACATTAGAATATTAAATAATCTTTAAATGACTTGCAGCAAATGAGAACAATGACCTCAAAATGTAAACAATGTATAAGTATCTTGATCAGACATAGAAATTTATAGTGTAATATGATAAATATATCCTAAAAATGTACCAATATACAAAATGTCATCAGCAGTGGTTGAAATATGCGTGTCTAAAATATGGCAAAATAGCTTTGCCTAGATGTACAAATATTATAAACAGAGATCAGAACATATTTAATATAAGAAATATAATTTGAATTTGTACCAATATGCAAGACTATATAACAATGTAAATTGTCTATAAAAGACAAGTCACAAGTATTCACTCTATTATTCACCATCTATCTATTATCTCAATCAATTTTCATTTTTTTCGAAAGAGATCCCTGAGCCTAAACCCTAAACCTCAATCCTATACCATTTATAATCAAACCTTAATTGTTGTCCCTAGAGAATAAACATTGTTGGGACTGGGGACGTTTTCTTCTAGAATTTCCAGCTGTCATGTGGGTAATATTTTTTGTATGGAATTCTGTAGAACTGAAATGATGATTAAGTTCAATAGTACTGTCTAATATAATTGCAAATAAGATTTTTCAAATTATCATTTGATTTTCTGGCCATACAATTTAAGGGGTTTCCTGCAATCTGATATGGAATCAATTTGAGAAGCTGGTACCCAAAACTGATCTTAAAGTAGAGCTGTTAGAATTTTGATGCCATTTAAACCAGGTGGAATCATTGTGAGGCCCCATAATTTTCTTTGAAAATTAAAAAATTACTGGAAGAAAACTTATTTATCATTGTGGAAATGAGAGACATTATTCATATAGATATATATTAAATGAAAGTTATGATAGAGACAAAATTATTTATGAGGAAAAGTAAACTCATTTCTAAATTTTTTCTTCTTTCTGTCCCACACCAGTTGACTCCTGGTATTAGAGAGAAATTCTGAATTTTTCTTTTAACAACATGGTTGAATTTAGAGAAGGATAGCCATTGTCCAAATCTAAGATCAGCCTCTTTCTGATTATACCTTTAACCCAAAGAAATAAATGAAGTCAATTCTGTTTTATCTGGTATAAATTCAGTAGTTTCAATATGCAAAACAACTCTTATGTATATTGCAAATAAGTAACTATATTGAGAGGTTCTTTAAAATCCCTTAGTACCATGAGAATAGCATACAATTCTGCCTTTTGCACAGAATTACAAGGGCTTTGTTCTATTTTACTTAAATCTTATGATTTATAATCTGTATTTCTTGATTTATTTGCATCAGTATAGAATCTATGAGCTTCAGCTATTGATGTCTCACATACAATGTGGGAAAGGATCCAAGTAGTTTTTTTTTTCTTTTTTTAATAAGAGTAATTCTATTGCTTTTGAGATAATTGCTATTAGTCTCTCCTACAAAATTAGCACAAGGTCTTTGTCGAGGTTCATTGTCTTCCCAAAATTTTCAAATTGTTATTAAAATAATCATGAGTGAGATGCACTCTAATCTTTGCTGTGGTCCATAACTGCTTGTTGGTGAAGCCCCAATTTTCATTTTAAAATTAATTCAGAAACCTTTTCCACATAAGTTTTTAAAATTGTACTCAGCTTATGTGTTAAAAAAGATCCATTATAAGATAATATCTTCCCTCTGCAAAAAAAAAAAAAAAGTTCCTGTAGGGGAAATTCTGGAGGGCAATAATAATGCATTTAAAATTTGGATCCACATGATCCATATGTGCATTTGGTAATTTCTTTTCAACCAAGTTAAAGTTAGCTACTGCTGCTAATTCCATGGAACTATTTACATTTTTTCAATATCTACGTTTTCAATTAAATGAGTTATTTGATCAGGTATTACCCCAACAGTGAGCCATAAATTGTAAATGTCTACTAGCAATCTTTAAATTCATTAATGTCTACAATCTCTCATAATTTGCAATTCTTGTATTCTAAGTTTCTATAAGCCTGTTTTATAACCTAGGTAATGAAAGACTAACCTCTTTGTATTTTTTTTTTCAGGAGAAATCTTATTTCTCATTTAAATTAAAATTTATTTGATTTGTCAGACATTCTTTCTAAAGTATCTGCATTTGAATCAGATAGCAAAATGTCATCCATGTAATAATAAATTATGTATACAGGAATTTTTTTATATATTATTTCCAATGGCTGACTTGCAAAATATTGGCACAATGTGAGGCTATTGAGCATTCCCTGTGGATATGCATTTCATTGATATTTTCTAGTATGCCAAGAATTATTATAAGTAGAAACTGGGAAAGCAAATTTTTCTCTGCCCTTTTCTTGTAAGGGTATAGTGAAGAAACACTACTAAATCAAGAAAAATAAGAGGCCAACATTTAGGTAATAGAGAAGACAAATGATTCTAGATTGTAGAGGGCTCATAAGTTGAAGTAGATTATTGACAGCTCTTAGTTCTGTCACCATTCTCCATTTTTCAGATTTCTTTCTAACAATATATACAAGATAATTCCACGGGCTGTTTGAGTCTTCAATATGGTCAGCATCTGGTTGCTTCTGTACCAGCTATTCTAATGCCTACAATTTCTCTTCAACCCACGTCATGTTTTGTTTCGCTTGAGATGGGGTTCAAATTCCTAAGAATTGACTGTCTGCCTCTTGATGAGGCCAATTCATATGCCAAGATTCTGGATTAATGATAGTTACATCCAAACCCATGCCCAGTAATTCTTCAATTATAATGTTATTTATCTTTACTCTTAACTTTGGTCCTTGGTCATTTATATAAGTCTTCCAAACATGTTTCCTTTTTTCTATTGAAATATTTGTTTAATCTTCAATGTTTATTTCATCATCAAAAACAGCATTGATTTTTACAACAGGCCTGGATACTCTATTTGCTAACCTATCCTAAATTTTAACTAGTTTTGATTGTCAAATTCAACATTATGAATTCTTTCAGATAATTTTTCAGCACCTTTTGACATAGATTGAATTTTCATCTCTCAAATTAATGTTATCATTTTCAATGGTATTAATTTTTTCAGCTTTTTATTTTCAGTGGTATAAATTATGTCAGCTAGATGTTCATTATTAGTCCAAAAAGACTACTAGTTTGAAAAATGCCTCATTCATGGCTCTGCTATGAAACTATTTTTTAAGAATATAATATGAAAAACAAAACTAAGACCCATTATCAAATAAATGGATAGTCATTTAAAAAGAAACTGCTCTTGCTTAAACTTCTTGATGGTATGCTGTACAAACTGAACTTGCAGGACTCACCAAAAATAACTGCTGAACTTCTCTAAAGAAGGTGAGACAGTACTTCAAGGTTTCTGCATCATAAAACAGTCTGCCAGACATTCTGCAGGATATAGAAAAAAATGTGACGAATAGGATGTCAATTTAAGCAAAGCAGTCTTTCTAATTTAATGCTTCGTGGCAAAATCTGCCAGGTACTATGGGCCTGTAGGATGAAGAAAAGTGTCCCAAATTTTCAGAACTTTGGGTAACTAACTATACATGTTGTAAGCTGTCTCTGACATTTCTAGAGTTTTTGAAGTTGCTTACAATGCAATTCTGTCTTGCTTAGATAAAATTATATCCTTCTGGGGCCTTTGATGTGATTAAAGACTGATATAGTTTTACTTTGTCATTATAACAGAGAAATTAGATAGAAAATTTAGAATCACAAAGAAATTATGTACTGAATTTTTTGTTTGATATCTGTTTTGTTATATGCAATTTTACTATGTTCAAGTTAAACCATTCCTTTTAATTTAGAAAGAAAATGGGAGATATGTGGGATTCCCCCTCTCTATGCTATGAATATATTTTATTACCAGTGGTTCATAAAGAAGCTGTTTGGGCTATCATCTGTCCTGTCATAGATCAAAGCTGCTTTTTTATTAACCAATGGTGGAGTCAATCAGAAGCCATTTAGCATCCCAAGAAGCAAGAGATAACAAGTAATGAATCTTGTGGAAAATATAAAATAATAGAAATGGTTCATTTAAGAGGTAAGAGTTAGTTAATTAATAGACTGAGCTAATATGTCAAAGAATGTCAAATTCTTTTTTTTTTTTGAGCTAATATGTCAAAAAAACCTATTATGTCTCAGAATTGTAATTTTATAAATTGTTTCTTGTACAGGTGGGTGGTGAAAATCCAGAATAGGAACCAACAGGACAGAAAATATTTGTATAAATATAAGATGATCAGTTGGATAGAGAATATTTGTAGGTACGAACCTAGGCAATTACCTCTCCCAGGGCTGTTGGACAAGGTTCTGGTGTCTGTAAATGCAGTGGGGGATGGCTGCAGTTGTGGGGAGACTGTTTCCAGGTCTCTGGAGCTTTTCTGGGTGTGGGTGGGTTACAGGCTATGCCTCTGGGAGCTAGGGTCTAGGGAGTGAGACCCGCCAGCTGGAAATCAAGATACTCCCCTTTCTAAGGGCTGTCAGAGACAAAGCTACAGTGGTCAGAGATGTGGCAGAAGATGGTTGTGGGTGTGGGGAGGCTGCACAAAGGCCACTGGGACTTTACTAAGTGCGGGTGGGACACAGAATATTCCTATGAGGTCTAGCGTATAGCAAGCTGAGCCCTCCAGTCACAAACCGAGACACTAACCTCTCCAAGGTAGGTCTGGTCCAAAACTCTGGTGGTCAGAAATGTGGTTGGGTATGGCTGTTATTCTGTCTTTGTATTAGGGTATCTTTGTTTGATTATAATTTTTAATTTGAAAAAAAAATATAACAGTTTACCTTATGAATATTTTTCATGTCTGTGTGTGTGTGTGTGACTGTATCAGAGAACTAACTATTCTGTAACCATGACAAACATAGATACCCCCTTATATTAATTACCTCCCCAGTTGTTTAATGACAGCACTAACAAAGGAACAGAACTATATTGTGTAATTACTTGATAATTATTTTGAATAAATCTGTCTTCAGTGGGAGATACTGGTAAAATACATACTAATTCTTTTGATTCATTTTTATTTCATTCAAAATAATTTTTGTCATATAATATATCTTGTATATCTAATTATAGTTTCCCAACCGTCTATTTTTCCAAGGTCCTCTTCTCATTCCTTCCTCTCCAGATCCACTGTTTTTCTGTCTCTCATTAGAAAAGAACAGGCTTCTAAGAGACAACAACCAAACATGACAAGATAAAATATAAAAAGTAGAAACAAAAAACTACCATAATGAAGTTGGGAGCTACAATACCACAGGAAGAAATGAATCCCAAGAGCAGGGACAACAATCATAGATCTAAGAGATCTACTCTTTCTCTTTATCAAGATTTTCCAAAAAAATATTAAGTTAACAGTGTAAAATATATGCTTTTAAAAACAAGAAATATTATATAATATATACACAAATGACCTGGTCCAAACCCTCAAAGATTATGTGTGTCCTGCTTCAGTCCCTGTGAGCTAATGTGTGCTCTTCTTACATGATTCAGACAAACATGTTCTCCTGCTGTACTTCATCTCTTCTAAGTTTTAAGATGTTTCTGCCTACTCTCTTGTGAGTGGAATCTGATGGAAACCTCAATTTAGACTACACATAATGTCTGTGTGTACGTCTCTTCTTCTGTTCACATCATCTTTAAGAAGAAGCCTGTGTGATGATGACTGGTTAAGCCATTGATCAAGGAACACAACAGAATATCATTAAAAATCAATTTATTAATTTTTGTTAAAAGTAATGTTTAGTTTTACCCTATATTCTGGATGATCTAGTCTCTGTTTCTTGAATACCCATGAAGTGTTGCATGTGGAATCCTTCTCATGGATGGGTCTTAGATCAAATCAGACATTTTTGGTCGCTACTGAACTAGTGTAATTTGCAGGCAGAAGAAATTATAGGTAAAGCATTGTGTCTGGGTTGTTTTTTCCACATTTCTTTTTCAGTAGTTTGCAGTACCTTCCCATATCAAGGAGACTAGAACATAGTGGTGAGGGCTCCCTGTAGGGCCTGACTCATCTCTTCTATTTTCAATGTTTTATGTAGGTCTTTCCTGAGCAATGGTGCCTGCTGGCAGTTTGTGGATAGCAGTGATTTAGCAACATCTTATGTTTTGGGGGGATATATGGGTTCTCTTGGGGTTACAACTCAACCAAAGGCAATTGAATCCCACCACTAGAAACCTTGCCTGTGTAAAGGAGATGGCCAGCTGAGACTCCATGTCCTCATTAATAGGAATACTTGCTAGGATCAATTTTATAGATTCTATGAAGTTTTGACTACATCAGGTTTCCACATCACATGACAAAACATTCTTTCAAATCAAACCATTTCTCTCTGAGCTCTCTTATTCTACCCCATATGTCAAATTAATTCTCCAAATCAATTCATCTCTACCCAAACTCGTTCATTCTAACCCAATGTCAAAATCCCTCCACCAGATACAGCCATCTCCCTCTAAATTTTAATTCTATCCCATATCTCACAACCTAATCTCCTACACTACTGTCTTCATCCACCTGGGAAAATACACCTGGAAAATCTGTTCTCTAACCCCTTTCCAGGAAAATACCTTTGCTCCCTGCATCACCACCTTCAAATGCTTCTTTACACAACCTCTATGTCTACAGGACATAGTTATAATTTATTTTATAATCAATTTCCCTTATAAGCAAATAGATATCATATTCATATTTCTGGATCATGTTTACCTGATTCAGTATGATTTTTTTCTTTTTCCATTGATTTGCTTGTAATTTTCATGATGTCATTTTTTAACAATTGATTAGTATTCCATTGTGCAAATGTACCATATTTTCTGTTAAAGGAAACCTATATTGTTTTAAGTTTCAGGGTCTTATGAATAAACCCATAAAAATATGGTTGAGTCAGTATCTATCTAGTAGGAAGGAGTGTCCTTAGCTTATATGCCCATTAGTATCTTAACTGGGTCTTGATATTATTTTATTTCCAACTTCAAAATTAATAAGCCTATTGATATTGATAGTGGTTGTACTAGTTTGCACTCCCACAAACAGTAGAAGAGAGTTACCCCTGCTAAACATCCTCTCCAGCATGAGCTTGTGTTAGTGATAATTCAAAATCTTCTCTCCATCTTGTACTTAGTTTGGATAAGGTTTTGTCTATGCTGTAATTTTTTTATGGAATCAACTATTTTATTGATTTCAGCACATATTTTGATGATTCCTTGCTTTTTTTACTCCTTGTAGGTATGATAGTGTTGGACCATAGCATCCAAACTCTAAGGAGTTGCCCCCCGAGACCACCTCACACACCACAGCCAATGCAAAAGCATGAAGATTTTATTAATTCTGTCATGATAGGGTCCCTCAGCATTCAGAAGCTTCGAGAACTCAAATAGCTGGCACAGGCTACTTTAAAGGAGAAGGCCACAGAAGCAAGGGGGGTTGTTCTTTGACTATTATGATTGGCTTATTTAAAAGGGCTATTACCAATAATTGGCTGGAGAGCTGTTGCCAGATCAGATGAGGTAAGAGGTCATTTTGACCCCGTTTCCCAGGGGACTGAATCAAAACATACGTATATGGGTAATTGTTCAAGAACTGAATATGTGTATATGTAGCTCTTAGGTCCTTGGTTCCCAGAAGAGGAGGGGAAGCACTATGGCACTATGGCACGGAGGCTGAGAGGGTTCAGAATTGTCAGAAATGGCTTCAGAATTGTCTTAAAGCCTTACAATAACTTCTTTCCATTCTAGAAATTTCAGATATTGTTGAAATTGAGGCGCGGCGAGGTTGCGTCCCCAACACCCCAGCCGCCTGGCTAGCTAATGCTCGAAATAACAACACACAAACTGTATTCATTTAAACACTGCTTGGCCCATTATTTCTAGTCTCTTCTTGGCTAACTCTCGCACCTGGACTAGCCCATTTCAAATCAGGTTTGTAAGCACCCCAAGGTGCGCTTACCGGGAAGATTCTAGCCTACGTCCATCCCGAGTAGGAGCTTCATCGCGCGTGTGCCTCAGAGAGCCGGGGCTATCCTGTCTGCCCGCTAGACAGGAGCGTCTGGCTTCTCTGAGCGGAGCTGCGTGTGTTCTGACTTCGCTTCCTCTTCCGCCCAGAATACTATTCTGTTTACTCCTCCCACCTATGTTTTAACTTATCAGAACCAGCCAAGCAGTTTCTTTATTTTAACCAATGAAATCAACAGATTGATATATGACACTCCCACATCAAGATATACTGTTAGGTTTTGTTTTTGTTTGTTTGTAGTCACATAATTCTACAAACATGTTTACTACCAATTCTTTCATTTGGTCTCATAATTTTGATTATGCAGTTTTATCTACTCCATGAATTATTTAATTTTTCACTATTTCTATCTTTGCCCATACTTTATTCAGTAGAATTTGGTAAGTTTCCATGAATTTAAAAGCTTGCTATGGTTTCAGTTGTACTTACTAACCTGCCTCAATCCATGGTGGTCTGATAGGATAAAGATTTATTTCACTTTCATTAATATGTTAAGACTTGTTTTGTGTTCAAATATTTGGTAAGTTTTAGAGAATCTTCCATAAGGTTCTGAGAAAACATATTTAATGTTTGGGTGAAATTTTCTGTAGATATCTTAAGTTAATTTAGTTTTTAATTTTTGTTAATTTCAGTATTTTGTTTAGTGCTTGGCAAGATTGCTGGTAGGTCCTTCTGTTCAGAAGCTGCTGTCTAACAAGTCCTAGCATCTCTTTCCTGGCTTAGCAACATAGACCACGCCCTCCTGAAGGGTTGTTGTGAACACCCTCAAAAAATTACTTCACTCAACTGCCAAATGAGATGACCCTGGCACACAGGTTATACCATGAAAGACCTAATTAACGACACCACCATTCAGCAGGAAGCAATTTGGAGAGAAAAAACTGCACCCATGTTTCCAAATATTGTTTATAAATGTTCTTTTACATTTAAAGGGGGATATGATATAGATATAAATAATTTACATTGGTGTGGATTTTAAGGTCCAGCTTCTTATATGTATATGTATTTCTGATCTTGATTAAGGTATTGTGATTATGTAGTTCATTTTTAAAATGTAATGTATAAGTAGCAAATATAGATTGTTGATGGATAATCATAAATAATGGTCAAGCTTGTAGTCATGGTAGTTAGAATTTTTAGATGTGCATAGATATATTTCAGATAGGCATTCTTCATATCTTTCAAAGACTGCAGAATATGGCATTTAAATGTTTTAATAACTTAGGGCTTTTTATGACAATGAGACACATCTGCTCCTGGCAGCACCAATCTACTTCAAGAGGAAAATGGGCATCGAAGAGGACCCTTATGGAGTTTGATAGCCATTTGGGCAAGAAACTGCTCTTGCCTGGACTGTTGCATAAACTGGAAACAGAGAACCCACAGAGAGAGGACTGCTGAACTCGCCTAAAGGTGAGATGGTCTTTCAGGGTTCCTGAATCATGAAAGAGTCTGCGAGACATTCTGCAGGACAGCAGAAAGTGACTGAACTGACTTTGAAATTTCCTGCTTCATGGAAATGTCTGCTGGATACTATGGGCCTGGAGGCCAAAGATGGATGCCCCAACGGTACAGAGGAACTTTGGATGACTGTCCAGGCAGCGAGTTGTCTCTGTCATTTCTAGAGTTTGAATTTCTTGTTTGCTTAGGTAATATTATATCCTTCTGGAGTCTTTGATGGAGTTGAAGAATGGATAGATAGTTATAGTTTTCCTTAGTTATGATAAAAGATAAAGTAGATATAAGTATTGTAACTGTAATTCTTACTTGATAACTGTTTTGTTATATGTAATTTTACTATGTTAAAGTTAAAGCCTTTCTTTTTTGTTTAAACAGAAAAAGGGGAAATGATGTGGGAGTGATTTCTTATTAATAAAGAAACTGCCTAGGCCCATTGATAGGCCAACCTTTAGGTAGGTGGAGTAAACAGAACAGAATGCTGGGAGAAAGAAGCTGAGTCAGTGAGTCGCCATGATGCTCCCACGCCAGGCAGATGCAGGTTAAAATCATTCCTGGTAAGCCAGCTCGTGGGCTACACAGATGATTAGAAATGGGCTAAATTAATATGTGAGAATTAGCCTAGAATATGCTAGATAGAAATGGCCAAGCAGTGTTGAAATGAATACAGTTTGTGTGTTGTTATTTCGGGCATAAGCTAGCAATGTGGGCAGCCGGGTGCCGGGGATGCAGCCTGCCGCTCTAATTACAACAAGAAACAATTATTAAAACATCTAAAAATAAAAACAAATATTCAAAATTGATAGAATTGATTTTATCATGTATGAAAACAGAAATTCATATATATTATTTTATCAAGAAACTTTTTCTTCATTCTTATAAAAAGAGTTTGAAATAAATTCCCCTCCCCCCACCAAATAGTTTTCTGATAAGGAATAGCTAACCACGATAGAAAATTCTATATGGCCACTCAGAATCCACAGCAAGTTACAAATATTTTCAGTCAGATGAACACTACTACCAGAGTCAGGCCACAGTTCTCATGCTAAAATAACATTTTTCTTTCTCCGTATGGTATATAATTTGTCAATTTTCACAGCTTTTTGCTAATGGTACATTTAAATTGTAGCCTATAGTTCAAAGATTTTTGAAACATTTTTTTTTTTTTTTTGGTTTTTCGAGACAGGGTTTCTCTGTAGCTTTGGTGCCTGTCCTGGAACTAGCTCTTGTAGACCAGGCTGGCCTTGAACTCACAGAGATCCACCTGCCTCTGCCTCCCGAGTACTGGGATTAAAGGCATTTTTTAATTGAAAACTTTTTTAAGAAATAGATGAAAAATTAGTAGCTGCTAATGTCTGTTTCCAAAGTTCATAGTTTCTTTAATAATTTGATCTGTTTTAATATTACTGAGTTTATTTCTATCACAATATAGATCAAAGATTGAACTACTAAATTATTAACTGTAGAACTATATTTCTGAGTATAATTATCTGTAATTTGTGAAAACAATTTACTATTATTATTATTATTATTAAATATTTCCACCTCCTCCCATTTCCCTCCACCTCCCAAACTGAGATTATATTTTGACGTTTAGCAATACTGAATCTTCTGTAACTCTGTGCAATTGTAATCTTTCTTTTCTGAGATCCTGGTAAACACAATGCAGTTCCAGGTACTGGGTCTTAAATGCTATTTATATTGTAATTCGTTATAAGAGCCAGAAGCATGCACTTAGAAACAGATTCCACAAGGTGCAATTGGAGAAAGAGAAAATTAAGAAAAAAAAACTATACTAAATAACAACCTATCAGCTATGCAGGACTGCTGATGTATCAGTGGTGGAATATTAGCAGATTAAATATATCAATGTTATCAATTGTAATTTAAAATAAAGATTTGATTTTTAAGAGCATCAAGCAGCATTGATATCTCTTATTCATGATACTACTCAAGACAACTCATATTTTTGACTAGTTTATTTGTTGCATATTATTAACTTCTTTTAGTTATTATGTCTTTATGTGTTTGCAAAAATCCATCTTTTGTACAGCTTGTATGGGATCAGGGAAGTTCTTTTCAAGGATTATCCCTCAGTGTTATTTTGTTTGCCAAAGAGTGTAAACAAAACTATGAATGCCTGGTTCTTTTTCTTATTATACATGTAAATTTTATACTTACTCTATATAATATGTTAAGTCACCCAATGCTACACCCATTCCAGAACACTGAACTGCTTCTTCAGGAGAATAATTGCTTTAATGGGGTCATAGTCTAGCTATGGGGAGGATACTGCAATGTGTATGGGTATAAACATAGACTTCATGTGATATATCTATAATACTAAGTGAAGCAGGTCAGTATAATTTTGACAGTATTCTTTCAATGATGGATAATATAAAATAAAAATGACAACTGTTTCACTCTAGAGAAAGAAGCATTTTAACACCTCAAATTAGAAAGGATTTTCTAATTTGAGAGTAGGACTGTCCTCTAAATTGTTTAAATCTAAATTTATGTATGAGCCAATACTCTTTTTTATTATATCATTTACAAGCCATTAATTGCGAATACACAGTAAGGTATCAACTTTAGAATGAAAATCAAAAATGTTATAGAAAAGACCAAAAAAAGGAAGGCTTGTATAATTTGCAGAAATATTGTGTATCAGACCTCAAGATCCAGTAACAGTGCCCAGTCGTGTGACTTTTGGGAGAGTCATCAGATTTAGAAATGGACATAAAACTTAACAAAACACAATGTAATAAATGAGAAAAGACTATGTGTTGCATCCTTTTGCTTGTTAAAACTCTTTATCTGTTAGCTAACTTATTTTGTTGAAAGGATCAGGGGCTTCTTGAAGCAGTTATTGATAAGGAGCTAAAAAATTCAACAGTTTGATGCCTACAGTTTGCTGCATCTATGAGACATGCAGGCTGATACACCCCAGAATAATGTGCTTAATTAGGTTAAACAGCATGAGAAGTTACATTATAGATGTAGCTTCTCCCAACTTTGGCAGCCCAAATGAGACGAGGGCTGAGGAAAACATTATTTTCTTTTTGAGGCTTCCTTTCATATTACTTGGAAGTTCATCTAGATCATTGTTGGTACCAATCCTTTTCTGAAATGAGAGGTTGTAAATGTAGGCAGTTCATTAATTTCCCAACTGCCCAGACCCAATATAATCACATAAACTATATTAATTGTGATTCTGTTTGGCCAATAGCTTAGCATATTTCTACCAAGCTCTTACATCTTAAGTTAAACCATTTTATTATTATTATTTTTTTTTATTTTACCACAAGGTTGTGGTTTACCAGTGAGGTTCTTGGGTGGATATCTGTCTTCTCTAGTGGCTACATGGTGTCACTTTGATTCTGTCTACTTTTTCTCTATATCTCTGTCTGTAGTCCCCGCCTGATTTTACACTGTTAAGCCATTGGCTGAAGGAAGCTTTTTAAAAAACCAATGGCAATACAACAAATTTACAGCATTCAGAGGGAAATCTCATATCACCTTCCTTTTTCTGTCTAAATAAAAAGGAAGGTTTTAAATTTAACATAGTTAAATCACATATAACAAAACAGGAATGAAGTAAGAATTGCAGTTACAATATGTATGTCTCCTTTATCTTTAACCTGAACTAAGGGAAATTATAATAACTACCTAGTCTTTAAGTCCATCAAAGACCCCAGAATATAATATTACCTAAGTTAACAGAAAGTGTACAGTAAAGAACTTCCAAAGCTCTAGAGTTGGCAGTGACATCCACTGCCTGGACAGTAATGCACAGTTCTGTATTATTGCAGCATTCGTCTTCAGCCTCTAGGCCCATAATATCAGGAAGACATTTACATAAACCAAAAAAATTCAAGCACTGTTCCACTTATACTGTCAGTTTGTCAGTCATTTTCTCCTGTGTCCTGCAAAGTGTCTGGCAGACGCTTTTATGAAGCAGGAATCCCCAAAGAACTGTCTCACCTTTAGACAAGCTCAGCGTTCATTTTTCTATGGGTCTTACATATCCAGTTCATACAGAATAACTTCGAGGAGTCCAGGCAAGATCAGTGTCTTTCTCAAATTTCTAGCAAGTTTCATAAGGATCCCAGCTAGCTCAGTCAGTAGAGCATGAGACTCTTAATCTCAGAGTTGTGGATTTGTGAATCTTACAAGATATTTTCTGAAGGAGTTCACACAGTACTGCCCCCTTTTTTCTACATAGGAAAGTTCTAAGCATAATAGAAAACTTATAAAATTAGAACAAATTTCAAGTATAAGAATTAGAATTACAACCAAAATAAACAATATCAAGCAAGAAACATATACTAAATGTTTCAATAATAATTCTACCCTAAGGAATCTAAGGCTTGTATTAGAAATGATTGGCCAAATCATGAGAAAACAGTAACTATGACTATCTAGTCTTCAACCCATTCAAAGATCTGAGACAGGAAAAAAATATTACTTGAGTTAACAGGAAATGCGATCAAGCAACTTCTAAAATGTGCAACAAATGACAGACAACTGATTACCTGGCCAATCAACCAAAGTCTCATTTGGAACATTGGAGCAAACAACTTTGGATAAGGCCTAAAGTAACTGACAGATTATTTTCAGAGGTAAGAAAAATTTCAGAACCATTTTACCTTGTCTTGGCAAGGTTCAGCAGTCTTTTTTTTATCCCACTTGTCCTGTCCAGACACACGCCCTTTGTCAGTGGTCAAGGCATGGGGAATCCTTTGCCATAAGGCTAGTTTTTCAAAGGAGAAAACAATCTCCACGTGGAGTACCTTCAGTGCTAAGGGAGCACATTCTGTTCCTTCAGCCAATAGTATGCAGGATACCAGAGTTCTTGGTCATGGGAGACACTTGACCATGGTACTGACACTTGGGTAGCAAAAGCAATTTCCCATGGTAAGAGAAGACATCAAAATACTTAGTGTTTCAATTATGGAAGAATAGGACATCTAAGAAGGGATTGTAGATAAGGGATTCCTAGGAATAATGTCTCCTCTGGGAATGGTAGGAATAGGCAGATTCATCCTTCAGGTATACGTAGGAGGTTTGGCAAAGGCAGACATTGGACCAAAGAATGTAGGTCAATGAAAAATAGACAAGGCAACCTGATAACATCAGGAAATGCTAAGGGGGGCCTCTTGCAGGCCCTCATGATGAACATGGACCAGTCATTCCCAGTTACTGTGAAGAATTTGTCTCACCAGGAAAATTAAAAAATCCAATGCCTGCTGTAAAAAACAATACTGGTATGAATGATGGAATAAATGTGGAGGATGAGTCAAAAACTCCAGTAGGACATAGGAAACATATATTCTGGCAGACTTCTATAAATGATCAAAAACAAAAGCTAAAAATGTATACAATTTTATTGAACACTTATTAGACATGTGTGCAGATGTAAGTATCATTACTTCAGAATCTTGGCATCCAAATTGGCTTTATCAAGAGGTAAATGTTCAGTTCCTAGATATTGGAACCTTATCTCAGGTAAAACAATGCATGAGATGGGTTGAATGCCTAGGTCCAGAAAGACAGAGAGGAAGACTGAGGCCAATTGGAACAAATATTGCAGTGAATTTGTCGGTCATGACCAATTGCAACAATGAAATTCCCATATTAACATTCCTACAGACCCAAAAATTTAAGTTTGAGGGAAAAATATTAGAAGATATTATAGACTACAGTCACCAGCCATTGGGACTGTACAAGAATACAAAGCAATTGATACACCTTCAGAGTTACTAACAGCCCTGCCTTTAAAATAGTTAACTGAGAAACCAATGTGGGTTAAACAGTGGACTCTAGCTGAGAAAAAGTTGCAGGCTTTAGAACAGCTGTTACAAGAGCAACTAGATGCTCAACATATTGAAGAATCTACGAGCCCTTGGTATTTTCCTGTATTTGTTGTTAAAAAGAAATCTAGAAAATGGAGAATAATGACAGATCTTAGAGCTATCATCAAGGTTATTCAACCTATGTGCTCTCCACAATCTGGAATTCCTCTGCTTTCTCTGTTACCAAAGGGATTGCCTCTCATAGTTATTGATTTAAAGGATTGTTTACTCACTAAACCTTTAAAAGAAAAGGATAGAGAAAAGTTTGCCTTCATGGTCCAACATAAAATAATTCTTAGCATACTAGGAGATGTCAATTGATTGTCCTCCCACAGGGAATGATCAATAGCCCCGGGTGCCAATACATAGAAAATAATACATAAGTAATTTCCTAAACCTATAATGTAACATTACATGGATGACATTTTATTATCTGATTCAAATACAGATACTTTAGAACTGGTGTTTGAAGAAATAAAGAAAGTTTAGCCTAAATGGGGATTACAAATTTCTCCTGAAAAGATTCAAAGAGATTTTGTTAATTACCTAGGTTACAGAATGGGTTTGCAGAAGATTAGAATACAAAATGTGCAAATTAGGAGAGACCAGTTGTCGACTCTTAATTTAAAGATTATTGAGAGACATTTTTAGTCTATGACCTACTGTTGGCATAACACATGACCTAATAATTCATTTAAACAAAACCTTATATGGTGATAAATACTTGAATAGCCCAGAGAACAGCTGAGACAGAAAAGAAATTGAAAGTTGTTGAGGAGAAATTACAGGAGGCACATGTGGCTAGGGTGAATCCAAATCTTAATTGTATTCTAGTCATATTGCCTATAGAAATTTTATTGCAAAGGGGCAATATTATCTTAGAATGGATATTTTTACCATATAAGCCAGGTAAAAAAATAACAATTTATTTGGAAAAGGTTTCTGAATTTTAAAAGATAAATTGAGACTTCATCAATAGCAGGTATAGACCCAGCAGAGATTAGAGTGACTTTTACTGATGATAAAATAAAAAAAAAATAGTTATGGGAAGACAATGAACCCTGGTAAAGGACTTTTGCTAATATTTTGGGAGAAATTAATTGCAATTATCCCCAAAGCGATAGATTTAACCTTATAAAGAGAACTTCTTGAATTCTTTCCCAAATTTTATGTGATGCACCAATAACTGGAGCTTGTCTATTTTATACTGATGCAAATAAATCATGGAAGGCAGGTTACAAATCAGAAGAATTAAGTAAGGTGGAACAAACCCTTATAATTCTGTCCAGAAGGCAGAATTATATGCTATTCTCATGGTACTACAGTATTTTAAAGAACCTCTCAATGTAGTTAAGGATTCACAATATACAGAAGGGTTGTCTTGTGTATTGAAACCACTGAATTTATAACAGATAATTTTGAATTGACTTCATTATTCATTCAGGTACAAGACATAATCAGGAATAGGCTTTGTCATATATATATATATATATATATATATATATATATATATATATATATATATATATCACACATCGGATCCCATATGGGTCTGCCATGTCGTCTAGCACAAGGTAATGCAGAAATTGATCAATTATTGATTGGGAATGTAATTCAGGCATCAGAATTTTATAAAAAAAATCATGTCAATAACGAAGGTTTAAAGAAAGAGTTTTTTATTACATGGAAACAGGCTAAGTAGATTATAAAGAGATGCCCTATTGCTTTTTCTGTAATCATACACCAATGCCTGCAGGGAGTAACCCAAGAGGTACTCTAAAGAATAAGATCTGCCAGATGGATGTGTTCCACTTAATGGAATTTGGTAAACTAAAATATGTACACCATACCATAGACGCATATTCAGGTTTTCGATGGGCAACAAACTTGAACTTGAAAAAGGCTGATTCAGTAACCACACATTTATTAGAAATTATGGCCATCATGGACATCCCTGCACAAATAAAGACAGATAATTGTCCAACATAGGTATCTAAACAATGAAATGATTTTTTTGTCTATTAAAATATAAAGCACATTACAGGTATACCACAGATTCTTGCAGGTCAAGCAATTATAGAAAGATCAAATCATACTATAAAGGATATGCTGAACAAATATAAATGGATGGAAAATACCCCCAGAAATAAATTGCATAATGCTTTATTATCCTTGATTTTTTTTAATGCTAGTGAGAAAGGAACAATAGCAGCAGAGAGGCATTGGACAATGAAAAAAAAACTTCTGAATTGAATCAACCAGTGTATTTCAACAATGTGTTGACTTTACAATAGAAACAAGGAGATGAAATCAGGGGAAAGGGTGATGCTCCTGTTTTCACAGAAGAAGAAATACTATAGTTACCATCAAAACTAATAAAGATTTTCTTTGAAAAGGAGAGCCCTCTTGATAAAGAGAAATGATAACTTATCCACAATGGTGACAACCATACAGGTGGTAACAAAAGCATATAGGGTTGGGGCAGGGTTCTGATCTTTTCTTTACAGGAAAATAGACATCTTCAAAAATTCAAGAGATCTTAAATGTTTGAATGCTGTTAGAAAGAAAAATTACTACCCACTATCATCTAGAAAAAAGGAATCACTGGATACACACACACATACACACACAAACACACACATATATATTACTATATTCAGCTGGTTTGGAAATTGGACAATGGCTGTACACTTCTCTAAATGCAAGTGTGCTTTTAAAAGGTACTTTTAGAATTTCTGTCTTATATTGGGAATCATCTAGAATGGGACAGAATGTAGACTTTAGGAAAATTTTTACTTTATGTCTATTTTATCTATAATATTCTTTATTGAATTATGTCTCTATGAATAATGTTTAAGTTTCCCATGATGAACAATAGAGTTTCCTACAGATTTTTTCCTGCAATAATCTTTGAAGTTTCCAGAAAGAAGATGGGGCTCCACAGATGGGACTCCACAGCAACAACTCTACCTGGTTGAGATGACATTGTGATGCTGATAGCACTACTATAAGACTGGATTTTGGCCGGGCGGTGGTGGCGCACGCCTTTAATCCCAGCACTTGGGAGGCAGAGGCAGGCGGATCTCTGTGAGTTCAAGACCAGTCTGGTCTACAAGAGCTAGTTCCAGGACAGGCTCCAAAACCACAGAGAAACCCTGTCTTGAAAAACCAAAAAAAAAAAAAAAAAAAAAGACTGGATTTTGGATACCAGCTGCTTAAATAGTATACCTTCTCATGACATTCTGGCCAGAACTCCAAATAAGAACTTTGAAAAAAAATCTATTGACTGTTTGAAGATCATTTGCAACTATACTAGACAATAATTTTGAAACTTAACCATCACTTTACTTTTGCAGAATCCCATTAAGAGAATATTGGCCCCATTATAGCAGGAAGCAATTCTAGAGGATGATGTCCCCATCTTCAAAAATTTTGTCCTTAGGGTTTGGAATACTCTTTAGGGGACTAGATAGAGGTATGGGATGAAAACTATGTTTGTTCAAAAAAAAAAAGATAATAATAGTGGGTAATAGAGTGAATACTTTGGAGCTATTATTTATGAATAATTTACATTGGTATAGTTTTTTATGTTGATATAAGTTCAAATTACATTTGTTATTTTGTTTTCATTATTTGTACACCTATCTATGCAAAGTTATTCTGTCAGATTGTATATGTGCTTGTCTCTAACTCTGTTTGGGACATTTTGTATATTGATACAATTTTTAGACTATATTTTCATATTGCACTGTATATTACTTCTACCTCTGATCAAGATATTTACACATTGTTTACATTTTGTGGTAATTGTCCTTGTTTGTTGCACATTTGTTTAAAGATTATTTAATATTTTTACATGAAGTTTTAGTCTTTAAGTTATACAGGTATTAAATAGAGTTTAAACGTTGTTCATGTTTGTTGTACTTACAGTCAGATCAATTAGGTTCTTTAGATATATGAAGATTGTATTCTGTCTAGATAGGTAATCTTCAACCACTTCAAGGATATGCAGACCATGGCATTTAAATAACGTAGGGCTCTGTTGATATGAGATATTGCTCCTGACATCACCAATCTACTCCTAAGGGAATGTTGGTCATCGAAGACACTGAACTCAGAGTTTGTTTTCTTCTTGGCACCATTGCCTTTTGGGCAAGGAACTGCCCACACCTCAACCACTGACAAAGTACATGGTATCCAGAAATGGATAAGCAGGACACAAGGAAAAAGACTGCCCAATCTTGCCAAGTCATGGTAAGATGGATCTGAAAAATTTTCTGCCTCTTAAAATGGTCTGTCAGTTACACTAGGCCTTAGCCAAAAATGGTTGCTTCAACATTGCAAATGAGACTTCAGTGATTGTTCAGGTAGCTAACTGTCTTTGTAATATATTGCTCACTTTGGAAGCTGCTAGATTGTACTTCCTACCTGCTTAAGTCATATTATCTCCCATCTCAGGTCTCTGACTGGGTTGAAGATTAGATAGTTGTAGTTAATGTTCTTTTATGATCTATCCCAGCTTTTCAAGACTTATCTAGCTTTACAAGACTTAAACTCCTTAGGATAGAATGTTTATTAAAACACTTAGCATATGTTCCTTGTTTAACATTGTGTATGCTGGTTTTCATTCTAATTATACTTAATTTCTATTCCTAATGTATATTTTTCTATTGGGTTTGGAACTCTCTTATTTAAACAAAAGGGGAGGTGCTTTTGGGGCACATACTTCTCCTTCAGGCAATAGCACTTAAGATACCAGCCAACTTGGCCATGGTCTCTTTTTCTGTAAATGCAGCTGTAAAGTGAACACTTGTTATCTTGCTTCTGGTTCTCACTTCCAGCTGTTAGACTCTGTTCCTGTTCATGCAGAGGAATGTTATCTAGGACAGTGATATGTAAGTTTCCCTTAAATAAATAAGCATTTATTATTAATAATTCTGAACTGGTGTGGGATTATTTTGTGACTGCTGCCTTCCCTTCAGTGTCCAATATTCTCTAGTGCTGCCAGTGTCTTATGTCAAGAGAACCCTAAGTTATTTAAATGTCATATTCTACAGTTCTTTGAAGTGGTTGAGGATTGCCTATGTGTGCAGAATACTCTTAATGACTGTTGGTTGAAGGAGGTCCCACAGTTAGAGCTCAACTTATTCAGCTTTCCAATGTGAAATGAAGAAGTGGCATTGACTTACAACAATACTTTGAGATTGCTGAAATACCAACATCCTGCATTGAGCATCTACAGTGTTTTTAGTCTATCCAACATGAAGACAGTCACTATTGGACTATTCATACCTATTGTGTAACCAATCCAATATATCCTGCTCTGATATATTTTTACTCTATTGTTTTGTATTACACTAGAGATCCCTGACTAATATAAACAATAGGTATTATTATCTAGCATTAATAAGTATTATATCTATACTTTTTCTGTAGATTCTATTTTACCTGTACCCTTGAAATTTTACCATATTCTACTTCAATGTGTTCTCTAATAACTTGTAATTTCATTTAAATTATAATATGTTTGGTAGTATTTCTTATGTTTTCTACATACTTTCTCTTTCATGTTTGTCCTACCAATCTTACTGTAAGCAGACAACAGATTCTGTATGTTTTCACAATTTTGAAACACACTGAGCTCTATTTAATGAATAATTATACCCTCATTATGTGGGACAACTGTCTTGTACCCTCTAAAGATTTGTCACTACTATTGGTTTAATAAATGATGATTGACCAGTAGCCTGGCAAGAAGTATAGGGGTGTGACCAGAATAGGAAAATTCTGGGAAGAGGACAAGCTCAGTATACAGTCATCACCTAAACACAGAGAATGCAAGATAAGAATGCCTCACATGTAAAAGGTTCCAATCCATGTGGCTAACACAGACAACAATTATGGGTTAATGTAAGATGTAAGAGATAATTAAGAAGAATTCTGAGCTAAAAGGCCAACCAGTTTATAATTAATGTAGGTCTCTGTGTGTTTTTCTGGAACTGAATGGTTGTAGTTTCAGGTGGGACAGAAACCTCTGTCAATACCCTTAATCTTATTGAACATTAAATGTGAACTTGCAAAATAATGCATATCTTTTATTTATCCTTGTTATTCATAGTCTTGTAGAATATATAGTTTTAGCTGAAGGGCACTAAAACGACATTTTCTTCCAATCTGAATTTAAGCCCAATTGTCTCTCTTGCAGTAATCTAATATGTTAAAAATAATTGCTATTTTATTTTGAAATTTAATCAAAGTGCTATATAGCTGAAATGTTTTGTTATGTTTTAAGATTTTGTTTCTTTATTTTGGTTTTTAAGACACAGCTCTTTCACTATATATTGTTGGCTTCTCTCGAATTTACTTTCTATTGCAAGCTGAATTTACAGAAATCAACTTTCATATGTCTCCAGGACATATGTAAGCTACCAAGTACCCCTGTTATAGTGTTTTTATATGTATTTTGTTTGCACAATCATCTTTTCATTTCTTCTTTTCCCTCTTCACTTCTCACCCATAGCTGTTATCCAATAACTTTTTACTTTTCTACCCTGGCCCACACTACATTCAATTTTCACATAATCTCTTTCCAATATTTAGCTTCAAACATAAATTCATTTCAGACTATATTAACTTGTTTCTTTTATAAAGAAAATGCATAATTAAAAGCAGTTTTTATTCTTCAAATTTTAATCTACTTTTCATTTTTAATATTCAACTTATTATATTCTTATTAGACTGTAAAGATTTGTCTCTCATAATGGCTAAATTAAGTACTGATAATTGGACCATGTATGCTACAACTCTGCCCCAAACCCCACCTGGAACCTCACAGAATCTCTCACACACAGACTGTGACTGCACACAATGGAACAAGAGGTGAGTGATCAGTTCTACAGCTGGACATCCGAGTCTCTTGACCCTTGTTACCAGGGCAAAACCCCAGGGTGCTCCCCTACCTGCCTCAGCTTTACAAGCTTGCCAGCAGGCAAACCACCTGAAGGTAGGCTTCTCCACCATTTCCCCAACACTGATCAGACCCTGTAATCTACAAGTCCCATTCTACCCTCATACCTGCCCATTCTGGGAGACCTCAGCAGCTCCCTAAGAAACAGACAGCAACTGCAACAATTGGTCAAAGAGAAATTCCCAAGAACCAACAAGGACGACCCCCGCTAAGACCCTGAGCAATTGTGGAGAGAGTACCAACACTGGCCTTCCCCTGTACTCAGATTGTTGACTACCTTAAATGTCATCATAGAACCTTCATCCAGTAACTTAACAGAAACAGATGCTGAAATCCACAGCAGAACAGTGGGATCAACTCCTAAGTCCAGTCAAAGAGAGGAAGGAGTGATAATATGTGAGGTCAATGCCATAATAGGGATACCCACAGAAACATATTACCTGAGCTGATGGGAACTCATCAACTCAAATCTGACAGTGGTAGAACCAGCATGTAACCAAACTAGGCCCTCTGAATGTGGGTGACAGTTGTATGGCTGGGATGGACTGTGCAGCCACTGGTAGGGAGACCAGGATTTATCCCTACTGCTTATTTATCCCTACTGCTTATACTGGGTTTTTGGAAACCATATTCTTTGGAAGGATACCATGCTCAGCCTAGATATAGTTGGAAGGGCCATGGGCCTGTCTCAAAGAAATGTGCTAGACTTTCTTGACTTCCCATGGGAAACCTTACGCTCTCTGAGGAGTGGATGGAAGGTGGGTTGGGGTAAGGTGGATTAAGCAGGAGGAAGGGAGGGATTGGAAACTGAGATAGGTATGCAAAATGAGAAAAAATACTTTTTCAATTAATTAAAATATATAAAACTATAGGCAGGTGACAAATTAGGAGAATTCTAAGAAGAGAAAAGTCAGAGAAATAGTCATCAGTTAGATGCAGAAGAAGCAAGATGAGAATTCTTAACTGAGAAAAGGTACTGAGATATATGGCTAAACATAGACAAAAAGTATAGATTAATTTAAGGTGTAGATACTAGTCAATAATAACCCTGACCTAATAGGTCAAACAATTTATAATTAATATTAGCCTTCATGTATTTCAATGGGACTAAATAACTGTGAAGCTGGGCAGGGCATGAACTTCCATCTACACTTATCCTTCTGATAATAATAATAGTTTAAGTTCTCAAGAATTTCTTATTTGTCTTATGTGTTTGCTGATTTTTTTTGTTGTTTATTCAGTCAAACTTAAAAAAAATACTTGGTGCAGAGACAAAACCATCCTTTTCTAAATTTGGCATCTCCTTACTTCTTGGTAGGTGTTCTGGCTCTTTACAAAGTTTCAGCTAGGTTTGTAGCTGCTCTCAGTGCACCCAGGCATCCACAGGTCTTTTGCTAGGAGTACAACTCACTAGACTCACCCCTCATAATTCCTTTTCTGATTGTTACTTTGTTTTTGATTATTTGCTTGCTTGTTGTAGTTTTTCTTTCTTTTACAAATCTTTTGAAGCAAGGACTAAAATTATATGAATCTGCAGAAGAACAGCTCTTCGCTACGACACTGTCAACAGACAACAGAAAAGAGAATAGCAATAATGTAGTTGTTTGCATCAATATTTTTTCAATTTTCTCATTACTTTGAACAATATTTAGAATAATTTTTCTGATTAAGTTATTTTAGTAGAAAAATAAAACAAAATATAATAGTCTTCGAAAAAACTGAACCATGCTAAAATTTCAAGGCAAAATAAGTTTCAAGTCTTTTCTCATCTACCCAATCTAGAATGCTTTTCTTTCAATGTTAGTGTTGTTTCAAACAAAGATGGACAAAATCACTATAGATTATTTTTCATTTTATATCTCCACCATTTACTTCCTGTGCTTGCTGAGATAAATTGCAATAGTTCTGAAATTCTGAAATTTCTTCACTATAAGAGAGATGCCAGTTCTTCAGAAATAGTGCATGAATCTGTTGATCCTACTTATAAGAAAAGGATTCCACAAAATTCATGAGGATTTTTCTGGAACTTTAAATTGCATTTACATAGAAAAATTTATTATGATGATTTCATACAAAATCATTTGCTTAGAGAGAAACATCACAGTACAATAACAATAATACCTATTGTACCAAGTTACAAGGCAGAATAAATTTTAGTGAGAATGATGACAGAGAACGTAGTTATCAAGAATTGGGAAACTATTCACTTCTACAGCATTTTATTTTCTGTCAATTCTTCATTATTTTTCTCTTTGCTTTTTTGAGATAGAAGCTTGCTGTAGTCTAGATTGGCTGCAAAATTACAGTTTTTCTATCTCAATATCGTCAGTATTAGGATTACATGTGCATGCCAACACATTTCAATAGATTTTTCATTATTTTTCTTAATACAGAGATACACACACTTAAAAAATATAAACAGACAGACAAAACTTTACAACAATCTTAACTCCTACAGTACTCCCACATTTTTTCTATACTGGATTCATTTATTCATTGTACACTTTATATTCATCTCTTAATCACTATGGTTTGGGAGTTGTACATTGGTTTCTTCATCTGTATTTAAAATGTTCTCTTGTTATTTTCCTGCCAGCAAGTACTTATCCTGACTAGAATGTATATTGTAAGCTCTGCCACATATTTAATCTGAAACCCTAGCTTTGTATTAGTCTCTCTTGCAAGAGCAAGTGTTACTAGATTTTTTGGATTAGGTCTATATTCAATAGATTTAGTATTTCTGTATTCTATAACATGCTTTTAGATTAGTGACTCTCAATAAAGCAAAATAATCTATAGAAGTGTACCCAATTATTCTTAAGGTACACTAGAATCACATTAATACTCAGTTTAAGCCCCAGTGCAAGATATATTATAATATTTTTCCTATTTTCCTAAAACTATATATGTATGCAATTTTAAGACATTTGAATCTATATGTGTACAAGTGTTTATTTTTGGCTAAATGACTGAATTTTCAAGAATCTGAATTTTTCTCTTTTGGATGCCTGCATACTGAGTTCTGAGCATACTTGTTCTAAGAATCTCTAACATTTGGGCACATTTTTTTCTATAAAAATAATGAAATCATCAAAAAGTCTTAATCTCCCACCCAGTTATCATGAGTGAGGAAAATTTGTTATTTACTTGTTATATATCAGTCTTTTATAAATGACTAAATAAACTGAGGTCAAATATTTAAAATGGTCTGATAGATTTTGAGTTTGTTTTATACCGATTACACTAATTATCTGTTTTAAAATGAAGAAAATGGCCTAAATTTAGTATATAACCCAAATATAATCAATCGTTTAAAAGATTTTTCATATTATTTCATAAAGCCTTAACATTTCACAGTGCTTTATCTTTTTAAAATACTTTAAGTTAACCTCATGAGAATCTTAAATGAATAATATACTCGATAACTCTGCTTAAATAATAGCATTAAAGTATAAAGAATCAACCTTGTGCCTATGGTTCAGATAAGTGTGCTTAGATTTCATTCCTGAAATAAGTTTATTGACACTGTATATCTGATATTAAAAAAGTCTGATAACATATCATAAAATTTAATTCATATTCCAGATATTGAGTGAAAATGAGATTATATATACAGAGCAAAATAAACATGACAATATACATGGTTCATCTATGCTTTCTTCATTTAGCCACCAATATCTTTCTTCCAATGTAAACTGTATTTATTAAATGTATATTAAATTTGGCAAAAGGCATACTATATAACCCTATTCTGATAACATTGTACTAATTTGTTTTCAGTCACTTCAAACTTCTGAATGTTTCCAATCTCACACATGTATACATACTCAGATAAGTGCTTTTTTCATGTAAACTCTACACTGGTAGAAGTCAGCATTGCAATTTTGAGACTATCATACACATTGATTTCTGCTGAATGATTTTATGGGAAATTTTCTCTTTCTAATTGTTTGGCAATCACAGCATTAGATATCTCTCATTTTTTAAGGTCTTATCACATTTCTTTGCAAAATAAAACAATTAAATTCATTATTCAAGGGCTGTAAAAAATTTTGTATTCTTTATTATATTCAAGGTGCTTTAAGTATAAGTCTTGGTTAATTAATTTTAGTTGCCACAATGCTGTATTGACTTTTTCTGACAAAGTTTTATACATCACTTTATATATGCACCATATTTATTCTGAATACTTAAGACTACATACTTAAGATCAAAATAAATTTCGGACTACCAGAAAGTAGATGAATGTATTTTTGTTTTTTACTTGCCTTCATCTATCTTTGACCTTAAAGAGTTAAGATGATTTAATCAACTATAATTAAATTAACTATCAATAAACTTGTAAATGGTGATTAAATAAAGCAATTAAGACAATTAAAACAGTGTGTAAGTCAACAGATGCCAGGTTAAAATTGAAATGTCATGATTAGTATTTTTTGCAAGTGCTTAGATAATTTAAAATGGTTAAAACTGAATTGTTTTCCTTATACCATTTACTTACCAGCTTATTTTCAGTTTCTTCCAAGTTAACACTTGAATAGTAATGGTAACATGCTGTTGGTTTTTCATGTCCATTTGTGAGTCATTTTACAGATGTTGCTCATTACAACTCTCCTGTTGATAAAGAACAGTTGTATGTGCCTGTTCCTTCCCAAGGCAAGTATAACTGGAGTTTGTTGAGAGTTAAGGTGATTGAGAATGTTTATGGAAGGTAGAAGTATCAGCTGACAATCATTGTATAATACTGTATATCCCAACATTCTGGATCCAGCCTCACCTGCAGTCTGCCCCAGCAGAGCTATATAACAAAGAAACGGGGAGCCAGGTTCACTGAGACAAATACTGGTATACTGATCTACACCTCTCAACATTTTTCTTGATTTCATTCTTGATTTTTGTTTGTTGCTGACAAAAGTGTATTTTCTAGAATATGGTACATATTTTTATTATCATTTAAAATTACCCAAAATTAATAATTCAGAAATGGTACTTAGATGTATATCCTCAATATACATTGTAATAAATGAATTTCATTTAGATTTTAAAGAAGTTAAACTGTTCAAACTAAAGATTATTTGGCACATGATGAATTGTTGTTTTGTAAAAATGAACACATTTAAATAGTTAAGAAACTGATTATCAGGATAAAGTATTTTACTCCCTTTCACCACACTTATTTCCATGATTACATCTGTGTTAATGGATGTAAGTCAGTACATCTTTTATAATCTTTATTCGATATTATCTTTATTAATAATATAGCTATAATAATGAATTATAGCTTTATGACATAGTTCAGGATTTAGAAATCAAATTGGTTGCATAATACTTTTATTCGACAGACCAGAGATTGAGAAAAACAGATTGTGATGAAGATGAGGCAACCCTATGCTATAGGATAGGACCCTGCCCCCCCCCCCAAAAAAAAGTAAACCAACAGATAAAATGCACATCAAAATCATATCAGTGAAAGGGAATTTGGAGACTGAAACACATGTTGGTTCTTGAGCTACTTCTGACTGTTTAAAGTAAAATGACATTTAACCACTAAATACTAAATATGTATCTAAATAAACTTTAGAAAACTTCTTAATTTATGTAATAATTCATCTCTTCAATAAACTGGTGCAATCTCTTAGCTGTGAAGTACTATGCCAAATATAACATATATTTTTTAGAACAAAAAGATAATTAAAAATATAATAACAAATTTACCTCATTGCTGTTAAGTTTGGAGTGTCATAAAAATTCTACAGATAATAAGTACTTTTGCCCATCTTCAACAATTTCAAAACTACCACAGAAACAAATCAATATTGTGATATATGCAAACAATTTTAAACCAGTATATAAAGTAGAACCATTATTCTTTTCTCAAGCTGGCACTAGCAGTAGATCGACAGAATTTAAGAAATAAAATCTTTCAATTTTTCAAGGTGAAAAAAATCTGCATTACAATGATAATTTCCCATTGTAAAAAGCAACTATTTAGTAATATATGTAAAAATCAGAAGTTTAGACACCATTATCCCCTGCAATAACTATTTTATTTTCTCCCAGACATCAAGAAGTTTGTAGTAATTTGTTTTCTCAGCAATTGCAAATTCAGCATCTATATAATTCCAATGCCACAATCTAATTTCATTGAACTAGGTAAGAATAAAATTTATTTTAATTTTATAAAGGTTCGTATATGTCTAAGAGTTATGAACAGGACATTTTACTCTGTGGTTAAATTTTTATACAAATGCCAGTGAATATAGCAAGAAGTGTAGTAGCTCTCTGGTCATAGTACAGCATCTAAATAACTTATTCAACTAAAGGTCTGTTTGCATACAATCAAATTTATTGAATTACTGTTAATATGAAAATGAAGGCCTCTTTCACATATTCCATTTCTAATGATGGACTGCAAGGTACAGCATCCTACATAACTTCTCCTCACTTAACCAACATAATATTTCAGTTCTAAATTCTGCTTATCAGGAGAATTTTTATAATGCATTTCATACATAGTGTTCAACTATAGGTTTCCTTACAACTCAAAATCAATTAATTTTGAAAGAAGAAAGTAAAGAAAAAAGTAAATTCATTATTAATTGATTATATGCACAATGAACTAGTACTAATCTAGGAAAAATAAGTAGAAATATTATTATTTTTAAAAGTCACCTCATTTTGATACATCCATCTCAATCTTAAACACATATGATTACTAGAAATTTCTACCTTTCCTTTGGCACATATAAACCACAGAGAAATTACACATTATTCAGTCATTGGGATTCAGTCATTGGGGGACACAATGGATTGAAGATCTATAGAGTCATACATTTTAAAATATATTTAAAATCTCAATCTCAGCCTTTAATCCCAGCACTCGGGAGGCAGAGGCAGGCGGATCTCTGTGAGTTCGAGACCAGCCTGGTCTACAGAGCTAGTTCCAGGACAGGCTCCAAAGCCACAGGGAAACCCTGTCTCGAAAAACCAAAAAATAAAAAAAAAAAATCTCAATCTCAATATTTTAGTCAATGTGTTACAACAAAAGAAGCTGGGAAACAGATCCTTGAAAAGTCTTTTGAGCCATATAGAATCATGATTTTGGAAGATAATTCCTGCATCAAAGAAAAACCTCAACTCTCTCAAAAGGCTTCTTGAAATATAAACACTTTATTCTCACAGTTTGAATACTCCAGTGGCTCAGAAGAAAACTTTGTACATCCTTGGAGTAACGTTTTTCTTTGAGATGTGAGTGGCAATGAGACTCAATTGCTGTGCAGTTATTTCTCCATTTCCGTGCTTTATTTCCTTCCTGTTGTACAAGCCAGCATGTGCTGATGAATTTAATCCCACGAAGCAGTAAGACGAACCTGAACAGAGTGGAGGTTAGCGCTCATAAATAAACACAACACTATGTGTCAAGTAAAAAATATATTCTCCTGTAAAATCAGAAGAGAAAATAAAAATTAAAGAACAGATAGCAACTATTGTTTAAAATCATACCTACATGAGCAATTAAAATACACTTGAAACTTGAAGAATTATCTATCTTTTTCTTATTGGGAACACTTCTTATAATTTATTGGCAAGCAGTGATTTGTGTTGCCTTAAATAAAATTTTGTTGGTTTTTATTGAGAATTTCACTTAGGAAAGTTATTATGAGGATTTTAATATTGCTCAATGAAACAAAATATTTCTGTGCACAAACAACAATAAAATTGTTTCGAACTCTATCATAAGTCTAAAAGCTTCAGTAGGAGTAAAATTTTCCAATGTTTTGATAAGCAAGTAGTTGGAGTATTTTTTGATGGCACACCATGCTCTAAAAATGTCAGTGAGTGTATCATAAATGTATGTGCACAGCAGCATTGATTTTCTGATAAAACAGGACATATCTGGCAAGTTAGGTGCCTCTGCAAGTATGAGAGATGCTATCTATTCAAAAATCATTGAGTACTTCTTTTTATAAAATAATAATAATAATAATAATAATAATAAAACTTCAAATTTCCAGAGTTTGTGGTCAGTGAAATCCTTTTGATAATCTAGTGAAGGGTTCACCAAGGCAGAAACCTTAATTGATAAAATTGGAGACATATTTACAACTTCTTTTGTTCAACGAGTGAATGTTCTTGTTCACTATATGTAATACTTCCGCCTTTTCCTTTTCTTTTAAACATTTTTTTTCTTTTTTTCTGCTGGGTTTTTGTTCAGTACATTAGAAATTTACTGTCGAAGGCTATGAGTACAAATTCTCTTGGCCATTTCCATACATGTCAGCCAGTCGTTTAAAGCGGGGTCCCCAGTCACTTAGGTAGTCATAATTCTGATCAGAGTTTGAACTGATGGAATCTAAAGAACTGAGAGATTCAGCAATCGAGCCATTTCCTTCAAATGCATAGGTCTGCAAAGAGTCATATGGAGGAGCTCCTGGATCCACATCAGCCTCTTTCAGTCTTTCCCAAATAAATTCTCTAAAAATGACGTTATCTGGAATGCTTTTTAAAGTCGGTCGACTCAAAAACTGAATTTCAGGAGTCACATCTCTGCGGGTTTTGCTGTCTCGTATGACGTTGAGGTTTCTCAGCGCCGTCATGTCAAAGGCTTCAGTATCTTCTTCTCCCCCACCTTCATCATCATATCTGATGATGTTTTCTCTAATATCCCTTTCTTCGTCAAAAATTAGAGACTCTTTTTTTCGTCTTCTCATAGTAACGATGAGGAGGATCAGCACTGAAATGTGAGACGGCAGAGAGAAAATGTCAGCAAGTGGAGAACTATCCCCTAGTAGGGAAATGGGCTGGTGTCCCTGTTTGACAGGAAATCAATCTACAAATGTGCTAAAACTACAAACAACTGCCATAAAACGGAATGCTTTTAGACATCAAAATTTTTTCCACACCTGTTCACTAGTGATGTCTTGCTTTAACCTCCAAAATATTTGATAGAACAAGTTAAAGGGCCAATTGGAATAAATATAATGCTTTCAAAGCCATGCCACACAAAGGAAGATTTGAACTGCTTAATTTTTGTAAAGGAAAAGAGTCATTTATAAATGTTTTCTTTGTCTAGATTAGCATGTACAATGCCAGATGGTAATGGATTACAGAATATGACCAGGTTCTTTGAATAAATGCCTGGTCCTTGTTATGAAATTCAGCTCTTTAATGAAATTCAACATGCCATGCTATGTAGAAAGATTTAAAACTTCTATAGTAAAGTAAGTTACACTTTCAAGTGTAAAATGCTGAATTTGGGCTCTGTATTACAACTAAAGACAAAAATGCAGATGTGAGACTTTCAGCAATGGACTTAAGAAACTAGTTTAACATCACTGACTTTCCTCCTACATAAAAATACAAGCAAATGTTGAAATATACAGTTTCTCTGAAAAGAAATAGAGAACAATAAAATAGCTTTTAGTATAACAGAGTTTAAATGCATTCTCCATTGTTAATACAAGCAAACTGATGGAGACTTCACTAACTACATTGATCCTAAGACTGAGAACAGGTTACCTCTCATGGCTTCCAGACTTGAGATAAAATGGGGTAAAAGGACTGTTTTTGCATTTTGTTATGTGTGTGTATGTTTAAAACACAAAAGTGTAAACAATCTTTTTTAGTAAAGAATATTTATTTTTATTTTGTGGGTGTGGAAATTTTTCCGGCATACATTCCTGTATACCTTGTATGTGCCTGTCTTCTGTGAAGACTAGATCGGGGCATTCGATTTCCTAGAATTGGAGTTACAAAATGCATTAAATGACCATGTGGGTGCTGGAAATCAAAGCCATATTCTTTGTAAGTCATCCAGTATTTTTAACCACTGAGCCATCTCTCCAGCCCTCCCCCCCCAAAAAAAAAAGGTGAAGTGTTTTTAATTATCTGTTGAAATCCAAAATGTTTTTAGCAATTTTTACTGCTTTGGCTTGAATTTTTTGGAAGTTACAGAAGGCAGAAAATAAACACATCAATATATTATTGTTTGAGTTTTATTATTTTCAACCTATTTTAAAATGTGTAAGTGGAGGGAAAAGGAGAAAGACCAGGAGAGAGAGCAAGAGAGATAGAGAGAAGGAGAGAGAGAAAGAATGGATGTGAGCATGCAACAGTACACATGTAGAAGTAAGAGAATGGTGTCAGGTGTGGATCCTCACTACTTCCTTTTTTGAGATATATTTCATTTATTTACTCCTGCATAATAAAGATTAATTAGCCTACAAACACGTGGGCACTTTCTTGTCTCCATGTTTCACATCACTATAGAAGTGTTGGGATTACAGACATGCTCTATCATGCTTGGAATTCACACTCAAGTCCTCATATTGTGCAGAAGCATGTTACCCTCTGAGCTTGATTTCCAGCACTCAACATATTTTTTAAAGCAGATTAATGGGCAAGAGAGTGTAGCACAAGACTAGAAGACTTATCCAGCATATGTCTGAGGTCTAACACTACAAAACATAAAGAACAAATAAGGGACTTGAACTAATTATAAAGATCTTTGCTTTGAAGAATGTCTGAAAGGAAATAGAATAGATTTCATGAGTACACTGAAAGCTTGTGAGGATGAGAACATGAGTAATCAGGTTGAGTAGACAGGAAAGAGGAAGTGAAGCTAGGGAGTACTGCAATGTGAAAAACAAAAGCATGAGGAACTGAAAGAAAAACAGTAGCAGCTGTGTAAAAAGACAGCCTGGAAGCTTGTCAACAATATAACTATGGGAGATAGACAGGTAAAATGTATAATCTCAGTGAACAGCACTCTATCCAAAAAAATAAGACCCTGTTTTCCATGACTGACAGTGGCTCAAAAAATAAGAAGTACTTGAGGAAGACATTCCAATGTAATCTTCAGGCTTCCACACACATCTACATAAGTAAGCACACATACAAGCACATTCAAATACACTACACTTGCACAGATACACACCCTCAGTTAAAGAAAGTACCATGCATAGGTGACAATTCACAGCCAGTACTATCAAACTATCAGTGCAGAGATCTAAGACCTAAAGGGAGAGCCTACTTCCTCAAGTTTCTCAGAAAATATCATCAGCTGTTCTCTAATGTGTAAATTTACACCCACATAAAAAGATAGTTCACATGACACATGATCAAAGTTTATTTTACGACTGATGGAGACAATTTCAAAAATTCACATCTGAGCAGAAGAAAAGAAAATAAGTTGACTGTAGGGAGTCCAATCCCAAAGAATATATCTGTACCACTATCAGGGAAAAATGTTAGAGAGAGTGCAAATATTGTAAGAGCCAGAGGTCCAAAACACCTGTTAATAGAGTGGGCCTCTTAGAAACAACAGATAATATGCACCACTGAACTGTTAGCAATATGACAGTCTAAATATCAAGTATCAAGACAAATGAAGTTGATATGATATGGGAAATTCTATATGCTTCCACCTCCGATGAAGAACTATAGACAGCAGTGATGACTGTGAGAGGGAGAACCAGTCGCCTCCAGGAAGGAGCTCACACATAGGTTACCAAATTCCAAGAGTTCACCTCTGAACATATGCACATGTGAGTAAGCTTACGGGACTCGGTAGGTTTTATATCCATATGTACATATGCATATAACAATAATAAAAATAATATAAATTTGGAGAGAAGAGGCAGAGGTTGGAGGGAAGATAGAAAGATTCAGAGTTCTTGTCAGAAACATTCAAAAATAAAACTATTATAAAAGAAACGTAATTATTTGAAATTTATAAATCATCTCCACTTTAGTAGTTTTTGATGATTTCCTCAGAATGAAATCAAGGACAGTAACAACAAACAGCCTAATGGGAATTCTTACAGAGAAAACAAAAGGATAACATACCTATTAGAAAGCTAAGTATGAGAAAGAAGAGTATGATGATAAGTGAACAGGAGACAGCAGGAGGACATAACAAATTGAGAACAAATGGTAATAAGAATTTCCATGAATATATAAACTTAAGTGAGCAAAAGTTAGGAAATAAGTGCTATGGAACAGATAAATTTTTCTTTATATTTAAATCATTGCCTAAGTAAACAAAATATTTCAAAATTATCAGTCTTTTATAAAATTAATATCATATTTTATACAGAAGAATCATATTCTTACATTTGCTAAAAAGTACTTGTTATGTCATGTTAAAATGCATTTCATTCCACTATTAATCCTGCTGTTGTAACTCAAGTTTTCAATAGATATGAAACCCTATATCAGCTCTTTTGAATCAGTTGCTGGTAAGATATGAATATGGAGTCTTTCAGTATTGCTTGAAGATAAAAAAAATACTACTTCTTTTGGGAGGTTGTATGATTTAATGTTTCAATGACTAGGGAGAGAATTAATTTTTAGTTATCTTTAAGTTATATTATTATTCTGTAGAAGCCTGTTTGTTTTCAATGAGAGAAATAAAGTAAGTAAATCTAGATGTTAAGGGAGGTTGAGAAGAACTGGGAGGAGTAGAAGTGAGGGACACTATAGCAAAGACATATTTTGTGAGAAACAAAAAGATTTTCAATGAAAGGGAAAAAAAATTGAGCAGTTTCCAAAATTTAAGAGCAGAAAGATGGACCCATGAGAAAATCCAGTGTAGCACCATGGGAACAAATGAATAAAGTAAAGAACTATTAAAGTAAGAATGAGGCCTACAGGTAGTCCCTGTGGGTCTGGGCAAGAGTCTAGAACCTTATAGGAACTAGGCCTCATCCAGGACCTCTGTGGATCTGGGACCTCTGAGATAGTAGGCAGGAACCAGAGATCTCGAAGGGTCAAGGCATGAGTCTGGAACTTCTGATGGGTAGGCTTGAGCCAGGATCTCTGTGGGTCGGGGCATTGGTCTTGGACATCAAAGGGAGTAGACAGAAACCAGAAATCTCTGTAGGTTAGGGCATGAGTCTGAGACCTCCAAGAGAGTAGGCCTGAGCCAGGTCCTCTGCGGTTCTAAGCACATACAAGTCTGAGACCTCCGAGGGAGTAGATCTGAGCCAGAGACCGTTGTGGGACTAACACAAAGCCAGAGATCTTTGCAGGAGCAGAACCAGACAAGTGACATTTACAGAAACAGGTCTGAGCCAACAACTTAGGCTAGAGCAGGCCTGAGATAGCAAACTCCAAAGGAGTACAGCAAAGCCTGGGAGAACTGAGCAACCAAAAGGGTAACCATAACCATGGCACTGAATGTACCACAAGGTACAACCATATGAGCCTTGGATTTACTGGTACCTAGAGAATTAATCATCAGAATCACAGACAGCCCAAACCACAGCAATTAGAAAAAAAGATGAGTAGACAAGGTAATAACACAGGCAACACCACCAAAAAGAGCAACAGAACAAGAACAAAATCTAGAGACCCTACAATAGCAAGACTTATACAACCAAATATAGGTGAAGCAGAATAAAATGACCTAAAAAATAACTTAAGGAGAATGTTTGAAACTCTTAAAGAGGAAATGAGAAATTTTCTCAAAAAACAGAAGAAAAAAATTTGAAGCCATCAGTAAATCTCTTAAAAAAAAAAAACAAGAAAAAGCAATCAAACATATGAAAGAAACTAGTCCAGACTTGAAAACTGAAATAGAGACCATAAAGAAAACATAAGCTGAGGGAATTATAGAAGCAGAAATCAAGAGAAAATTATCAGAAACTGCAAATGCAAGCATTAACAGCAGAATACAAGAGATGGAAAAAATCTTAAGTGCTGAAGATACAATAGAGGAAATAGACTCATTTGTCAAATAAAATATTAAATTTTTAAAAGGCTTAAACCAAAATATCCAGGAAATATAGATAACAAAAGACCATACCTAAGAATAATAGGTATAGAAGAAGAATAGAAGTTCAACTCAAAAGCACAGAAAATATATTTAACAAAATCATAGAAGAAAACTTTCCCAACTTAAAGAAAGATATGCCTATAAAGATACAAGAAGCTTACAGAACAACAAATAAACTTTATCCAAAAAGTCCTCTACCCACATGATAATCAATATATTAAACATATAGAATAAAGAAAGAATATTAAGAGTTGCAAAGGAAAAAGAAAAATAACATATAAAGGCAGACCTATCAGAATTACACCTGACTTCTCATTGGAGACAATGAAAGCCAGAAGGTCATGGTCAAGCATTATACAGACATTGAGACCAGAGACGATAGCCCAGACTATTATACCCAGCAAAATTTTCAATCTCCATAGAAGGACAAAATAAGATATTCCATGACAAAACCAGATTTAACCAATATCTAGCCATAAACCCAGCACTACACAAAATACTAGAAGAAAAATTTCAACCCAGGGAAGTTGGCTACATCAACAGAAACACAGACAATTGATATTCTCATAGCAGCACATCTCAAAGAAGGGAAAAACTCACAAAGTAACATCACCAACAATGAAAACAAAATTAATAGGAAATAGCAATCACTGGTCATTAATCTTAATATAAATGGACCCAATTCACCTATAAAAAGACACAGGCTAACAGATTGGATACAAAAACAGAATCCATCCTTTTTCTGCGTAAAAGAAACACACCTGAACCTTAAAGACAGACATCATCTCAGAGTAAAGGGTTGGGAATAAATTTTCCAATCAAATGAACCTAAGAAACAAGCTGGTGTAGATATCTTAGTATCTAACAAAATAGACTTCAAACTAAAATCAATCAAAAGAGACAAAGAAGGACATTTCATATTAGTCACAGGAAAAATCCATCAAGAGGAAATCTCAGTTTTGAACATCAATACCCCAGGGTACCCTCGTATGTAAAACAAAGACTTCTAAAGCTTAAATCATACATTAAACCCCACACATTAGTTGTAGGAGACTTCAACGCTCCACTCTCACCACTGGACAGGTAGGTCAGTTAGCAAAAAAAAAAAAAAAAAAAAAAAAAAACAAAGAAATAAGGGAACTAATAGAGGTTATGACTCAAATGGACTTAACAGATATCTATAGAATAGTCCATCCAAATATAAAAGAATATACCTTCTTCTCATAACCTCATGGAACCTTCTCAAAAATTGACCACATACTTGGCAATAAAACAAACCCTAATGGATACAAAAAATGGAATAACCTCATGGATCTTACCAGATCACTATGGCTTAAAACTAGTGTGTAGCAATTTCTCAGAAAATTAGGAAACAGCATGCCTCAAGACCTAGCAATATAACTTTTGGGTATATATCAAAAGAATATGTTCTTTTTTTTTTTTAAATATTTATTTATTATGTATACAATATTCTGTGCGTATGGCCAGAAGAGGGCACCAGACCCCATTACAGATGGTTGTGAGCCACCATGTGGTTGCTGGGAATTGAACTCAGGACCTTTGGAAGAGCAGGCAATGCTCTTAACCTCTGAGCCATCTCTCCAGCCCTACAAGTTTCTTAAAATAGCCTAAGACAGGGTGCCCTGTGATCTGCTTACTTTAATCCTACTAGATACCTTTTATTTGAGAAGCTCCAAGAAACTAATGCTACTCATAAGGCACCCCTCTGTTCCCAGGAGAGGTAAATTGCTTCACCAGTCGAGAGGAGGGTCTCTCCTTGTCCCAGTCCCTTCTCCTTTAGATCTGACACCATGGTTGACTCTGTCTTGGTGCCCTCCACCTATAACTACTTGCCTTTATATAAGAAAGGAGGAATATGTTGGGAGCCGTTCCCCCCCCTAAAGATTGTTACAGAAACCATCACCTTGGGGAGCCTGCAGGAAACCCCAAACCCATAATTATGTTAAGAATAGTCCTATTGGCAAAACCTGCCCCACACCCAATTAGCTATTCGCTAATTGCTAAGGAACCTAATCTGATAGTGGAACTGCCTTAAATTCCAGCTATCCAGGGAACTAGGTGTGGCAACTCCTGACTTCTTGGCCTGCCTGACGTGATGTAGGTTACGTGACTGGGACCACACGGCCAGATTCCATGCTCCTGTGCCCTGCTCCCCAAGCCCTCATTCAGGGGGTATATAAGTTGTTACCCTGTCCCTAATAAACGGAGGCTTTGACAAAAAAAAAAAAAAAAAAAAAAAAGAATATGTTCATAGCAGCATTTTTTGTCATAGCCAGAACCTGGAAACAACCTAAATGATCCTCGATTGAAGAATGGATAAGGAAAATACATTTACACAATAAAGTACTACACAGCAGAAAAAAATAATGACATCTTGAATTTTGCAGGACAAAGGATGAAGCTGGAAAACATCTTTTGAGTGAAGTAACCAATACCCAGAAAGACAATTATCATATTACTCACAGATAAGTGGTTTATAAATAGAAAAGCAAATAAAACCAGTCTACAAATCACAATCCAGAGAACCTAAACAACAATGAGGACCCTAAGAGAGACATACATAGATCTAATTGACATGGAAAGCAGAAAAAGACAAGATCTCCTGAAAACATGGGAACCTTGGGGGAGAGTTGAATAGGAGAGGAGAGGCATGGAGGTGAGCAGAGAAAAATGTAGGACTAAATAAAAATCAATATTTTTTTTTAAAAAAGAGATTGAGGTCTAATTCCTTATGTAAGGTAAAATAGAAACAAGGCTGACTTAGTAAAACAATAAAATTAAAAACTAGGTGAAGATAAGACCAGGCTGTAGGAACGTATTTCAAGATTTGATAGTTCTATTGGGATTTCTCATTTCAGTTGGTCAGTACGAGTTGGAGTATATATAGGGAGGGCTGATGTCAAATTATACTAATTAGAATTTTGCAAAAACCATGAAAAACAGATCATTGTTATCATGTCTCAAGACATTTAAAGGTTTAATTACAACTAAAATTCATCTTTCTTTAGTGAAAATGAGTATCCCAAGACACTTTTTATTTAAATGTGATCATTACAATGATTTCATTTGAATCTAAATTAAGGCAGAACAAAACTGTTCAAACTATAATGAATATTTTATACACAAGTACAATTTGTGTGCTATATTTTGTACCAAAATATATTATTGACATTAATATATGTAATATCAAGTGTGTTTTCCCAAGGTCAGAAGTAACTGGAGTATACCATATATATTAAACATCCTGAATTAAGTCAAGATCTAGAAACTCACCTCATGAAACAGATAACATTCATGCTTTCATTGTGGTAGCTACTAAGCTAGAGATATTTAATCACTTCCCAGCAGCATCTTGGTATTTTATGTTAGAAGTTATATTTTGAGGAACAGATTTTCAAGACTATTTAGAGGAAGCTTGTTTCCTCCCTTCTGCTGCTTCTGATAGGTTTCTGAGTCTAATCTGTATTTGCCTTTTGACGTTGTGCCTACTTCCCTAATCTTTTGTTTGTTCTAAGAAAAGGGGCATATCCTATAGTCAGATTGATGACTACCTTAAATCTCACCGAAGAGTTAGAACCTTCATCCAGCAATTGATGGAAACAGAAGCAGAGATCCACAGTGGAGCTTCCAAAGTCCAGCGAAAAAGTGGGAGGAGTGAGAATATGTGCAAAAAGATAGAGATCATGATGGGGACACCCACAGAAACAGTTTACCTGAGCTTGTGGAAGTCCACCACTTCCAAACTAGTCCCTCTGAATGTGGGTGACAGTTGTAGAACAGGGGCAGACTGAGCAGCAACTGACAGTGGCACCAGGATTTATCCCTACTGCTTTCACTGGCTTTCTGGAATTCTTTCTTTTTGGATGGATACCTTGCTTGGTTTAGATATAGTAGGGACAGTCTTTGTCCTTCCTCAAAGCAATGTGTCTTACTCTCTCTAAGGAATGGGTGTGGTGGAGTGGGGAATGAGTAGAGGGGAGGGAGTGGGAACTGGAATGGTATGTAAAATGAAAAAAGATAGTTTTCTTTAAAAAAAATAAAATAAGAGGCAGGCAGATCCAGGACTCCAAGGTTACAGAGAAACCCTGTCTTAAATATTTCTCCACAAAAAATAAATAAAGTAAAATAAAGTACAAAAAGAAAAGGGTGTTAATAACAATAGTTGCCTTTAAAACAGTTTATGAGCACTAAATCACGTAATGTTTTTAAAAGGCAAAGTACTTGGGTCAATGCCAAGGTCATTGCATTAGCTTATGAAAGTAAACCATTCCTCCTTTCTCGTTTCTGCTTCCTTTAAGTAGGAACATATTTGCTCTCATAAAATAGCAACTGAGATATTGTACATTTTCTCAAATGTTAATGATAGTTAAGTATTATAGATCATGATAAATATTGTAGTTTTTATATGTCTTCTGCTTTCACCCACATTCTCAATGACAATAAACATTTTTGCAATATTAGTAAAATTCTGACTCTTCTTAAAAGAACCAGACCAAGAAAACATTTTCCAGTTGAACAGAATCATAAGCAGCCTCAGCAAAAGAAGGCTGAAACTAGTTCATTTTTCTAAGGTTGTAGAAGCATAATGAAATGATAAATGACAGCTGAATGTCAAGCTGCCCACTTTAGAAATGTTGGAATTTTAGCTAGAATGATGAGTTTCTATAAACAGCCTCGTATGCCAAGGCTTATGGAGTATGGCACTCTGTGTGAAGAGCAAAGAGCAGGAAGGGAAACTACATCACTTCAAACACTTGAAATTATGGTCCAAGTACAGAAACAAATAGAACCTAGTAGAGTAAACATAGTAGAAGATTCAGTAAGAATATATAGGCATTCTTGGGCAAAGTAAGGTAATCTAACTGTAATATTCCCAAAATATTCATGCAATTGTCAATGATGAGGAATACTTTAAATAAAAGCAGGTATTTTTTCTGAATTTCTGAAAGATCTACTTCATATATACTTAATATATCAGTTGTACATAGTTTTTTTCTTTAAAATGTTTTTATTCAGAAAAAAACTTCATTTGATAAAATAGGAATTTAACTATTATAATACATAGAACATAACTGGTACTGCTCTTAGTTATAGGCATAATTTTTCTTTTTTAAAAATATTAAAATTCTTTCAATATATCAGCTAAACTTTTCTACATGAGGAAAAATTAAAGTGGTTGTTTGACTTCCATATGATCAAATCTGAAGTCAAATGTTGTGATTTCATTCATGATGTATTCAGTTTTAATATAAGAAACCTCATATTCTGAGTTTGGGGGTATTTCTTTCATTTAGAGTATTGAGGTGTAAACGTTCCAACAGAGAGGTAAGGGCAAGCAAAAGAAAAAATACTCAAAAATTGAAAAAAAATATAGATAGAGGTGAAGACTGACATGTCTATATTTCCACATCATAATATTTAAGCTTGAGGAAGAAAAGCTGGTAAGTTACTGCCAAGATAACTTTCCTTGTTTTTTCATCAAGAAGCAGTAACTGGCCAGGCAGTGGTGCTTTAATTTCAGCACTCAGGAGGCAGAGGAGGTGAATTTCTATGAGTTTGAGTCCAATCTGGTCTACAAGAGCTACAGAGAAGTAACTGGAGTATGGAGAGATAGCTTCATGGTTCAGCATAATTGCTGCTCTTCTGGTGCTCCTATGTTCAATTCTGAGAACCCAAATGAAGTCTCACAACCACAATTTCAGGGGATCTATGATGTGGGAGTGTCATATCAATCTGTTGATTTTATTGGTTAATTAATAAAGAAACTGCTTGGCCTGATAGGTTAGAACATAGGTGGGTGGAGTAAACAGAACATAATCCTGGGAAGAAGGGAAGTTAGGCAGACACCATGCCTTTCCTCTCTGGGTCAGAGGCAATGAAGCTCCAGCCCAAGATGGACGTACACTAGAATCGTGTGCTACACAGATTACTAAATATGGGTTAAGCAAGATATGAGGGTTAGCCAAGAAGAGGCTAGATATAATGGGCCAGGCAGTGTTTAAATGAATATAGTTTGTGTGTTGTTATTTCGGGGCATAAGCTAGCCAGGAGGATGGGAGCCAGGTGGCAAGAACTTAGTCCACAGCTCCTTCTACAGATCTGATGCACTTTCCTAACCTCTGTATGCACATATTCATGTAGACAAAACATCCATATGCATAAAATAAAAATAATCATATATTTTAAAATATATTGCTATAAAAAGAAATGAGAAAGCAGATGCAACTAGCCTGATAGAAGAGAAAGTGTGAAATGACCTTAAACTCATTGGTACAGGCAATAAATCTCTGAACAGAAACCAATAAGGCAAGACAGTATTAAGATAAACAATTGATAAATGGGATATCATGAAACTGAAAAGCTTATATAAAGTAAATGACACCATCAATTGGACAAAGAAGCAGTTTACAGAATTGGAAATGATTCTTAGCAACTCCACATATGATAGAGCACTAATATACAAATATAAAAAGAACTTAGAAACTAGATATTTAAAAAAATCCAGTGAAAAATATGGTAGAGATCTAAACACAGAATTCTCAATAGAAGAATATTAAAAGTTTGAAAGACACTTCAAGAAATGTTCAACATCCTCAGCCTTTAGGGAGATGAAAATCAAACTAGCTTTGGATTCCATCTTATATGTGTCAGAACAGTTAAGATCAACAAAACAAGACATAGCTCATGCGGGTGAAGATGTGGAGCAAGAGAAACAATTTTCTATTTCGGGTGGGAGGGAAAACTTGTGCAAACCCTATGGAAATCAATATAATATCTTCTCTAAAAGTATAAAATTTATCTATTTCAAGGCTTCTTCATACCATTCTTGGGTTTATACCCAAACATATTCCGTCCAACCCCAAGGACACTTACTCAACCATGTTAATTGCAGCTTTACTTATAAAAGCAAGAAATTAGGAAAAAAAACAAGATCATAAAGAAAATGTGTTGCATTTACACAACAGAGTATTATTCCGCTTTATAAAAAAATGAACACCATGAAATTTGCAGGCAAATGAGTGGAACTAGAAAAAAAAATTATACTGAGTGAGGTGACACAGACTTAGAAAGACAAATTTGTTATGCAATCACATAAAAGGAGATGTTAATCACTGAGTTAATAAAAAAAAAAACACAATCTATACACCCAGGGAGGTTAGGCAAAGAGAGGATGGTTAGAGGGGATACAGAATCTCCCTGAGTGAGGGAAATAGAATAGATTTTACAAGCAGAATAGAGGCAAGTGAAAATGGGGGGGGGGTGACATAAGGGATGGTGGAGTTAAGGAACAGAGTGTAGAATGATACCCAACATTGGGGGAAGGCATTTGAGGGATTTGTGTTGAAACCACATGCAGTGGGAAACTACTACAAAATATTTTAGTACTTTTATGAGATCCTGACTGGTAGAAGTGGCCCTCTGACTCTTTTGCCTGCTCTTGGGACTCTTTTTGTATTGTTGGGTTGCCATGTTCAACTTTGATGTGATCATTTTTGCTTTGTCTTATGATGTATTATGTTGTTACATTTTAATATTTCTTAGAAGCCTGTTATTTTTGTTTTATCTATCGCTTGTTTGTTTCTGTTCATTTTTTTCATTTTATGTCACAACCAAACTTTCTCCTCTCTCCCCTGTTCCAAGTTTCTCACCCAATCCCCACCTCAATCCAGTTCATCTCCACTGTTTCTCTGCAGCTGCATGTCAGTATCCCTTGGATTTCAGCAAGCCATGGTATAACAAGATGCATCAAAACTAGGCATCTCCTCTTCTATTAAGGCTGGATGAGTCAACCAGTAGAAGTAATGGATCCCAAAATAGGCAACATAGTTAGAGACAGTCCATGCTCCTACTCATAGGAGTCAAACAAGAAGATCAAACTACACAAATGTAATATATAGGTGGAGTGCCTATGTCAGTCCCATGCAGTATCTGTGAATCCCTGTGAGCCCAGCTTAGTTGATTCTGTAAGATTCCTTGTAGTATCTTTGACACCACTGGATTCTACAATCCTTCCTCCCCTTCTTCCACAGTATTCCTTGAGTTCTGCCTAATGTTTGGCATTGAATCTCTGTATGTGTTTCTATAATGTGATGGGTAATGCCTCATTGATGCATTGATAAGTACAGCAGAATATCATTAAGAATCATTGCATTGTCCACTTTTGTCATTCCTGTTTTGACATTGCCTGTTTATATGGAGACAATCATGGAGACAACACACCCCACACGAATACACACACACTGCAGATATCCAACACCCCCTACACAAGTACACACCACAAGACCCCAAAATACACATATTCACACAGTCACAGCACACAAACCAAGACATAACTTCACACACATGCACACACCACAAATCCCTCACACCACACAATCAAAATACTCACATACTACACACACACACACACACACACACACACATATCACAGAAAAAGAGAGTGTTGCGGGAGGTCTTTCCGCCCCTCCAACCAATAGCTGCTGAGATACCAGCCCTTTGGGGCGTGGTTTCTCTCCCTTCAAAAAGCTGCTACTTCCTTCTGCTCGCTCTCTTTACTTCCTGCTCCGCTGGTGACTAGACTCCCTTCCTGGTTGCGCAGAGGGCTGTTGTCTGGGACGGTGATCTGTAAATTTTTTCCTCTTTAAATAAATACTACCCTATTAATCATAATTCCAAACTGGTGTGGCATTGTTCGTGGCTTATGTCTTCATCTGGCACCTGAACGTTTGGCTTTTAGGACCTCTACTTCCCCAGCTAGGCTGCCTGGCGTGAGTTCCCCTTGGCGTGAGTCCTCCCTTGCTCAGCCGCGGCTTGTGCCTTGCAGCGGCCGTGTGGCTTGTGCCTTGAGGCAGCCTTGTAGCTTGTGCCTTGTGTGTGGAGCCAGGACTTTAATTTAAATTATCATGCACTGGCTTTTCTTGCTGCAGTTCTTTATATTTTTTTAGACACCTCAGATTGACTTCATGTCCCCACGCACCCTATCGTCTACCTCCCCACATGGATTTAAACTCCACAGGCCCACGTAGTCTCTGCCTGCGTGGTTTACTCTTTTCTGAGTCGTTTTTAAATTTCCTTTGCAAGTACAGCTCTTAAGTGGTGCGAACCAGATCACGCGGTTGCCGGTTGCGGATGCTGCAACCCCTCAGGGTGACTCTGTCATGTGGAGGCATACACGGCTTCTGGGTTACTCTTCTCTACCCCTGGATTCTGGGTTTATGGTTCCATGTACGCCGTTTTTTGTTGAGTTCGTGACTTAGGCCCCAGTGCTGAGTCCGAGATACACTCGGCCTTCAGGCCCATAATATCCAGAGAGGCAGGATGATCTCTGAGGCCGACCAGGCAGTGGTGGCATACGTCTTTAATCCCAGCACTTGGGAGGCAGAGGCAGGCAGATCTCTGTGAGTTCAAGGCCAGCTGTATAATAGGTAATATGGCAGTTTTTGTTTCCAACATGAATTTCACTGTTTGGGCTACCAATACAATGGGTCTTATCATGCAAAATTTATATGACTATGAGGATAACTTAATTTACTGGTTACTAGGTTTTAGTATTCTTTTGCATATTCTATCATTTAGGAAGATTATGGTACTCCCAAGAACCATACTATCTTTACTAGAAACTCATGCAGGTCAGGAGATTCAGGATTCAAAAGAGGCAATAATAAAGACAATAATAAAAAGACTTGAAATGATTGAAGAAATGATTAGAGTTGGTGAACAGAGTAATAAGGCACAAGGACAGGATACAATGCCAACACCAGCTATTAGAACTGGCTTACCCAGGGTTTTAGCGGCATAACCTATACTTAATTCTGACAAAGCGCCAACTTCTAAAGGCTCAAAGGGAGTCAGAGAGGCTAGAAGGACGCCAATAGCAATGAATGATCTGAAAGAAATTAAACAGGCTAATGTTAATTTTGGCTTGCACAATGCATATGTAAAGGAAATGATAAGGACTTGGGCTTCTAATGCTAGAGCTATCCCCTATGATTTCCATCAGTTAAGTGTCTGCAGTTTTATATAAGGGACCTTCCTTGATGTTTGGAATTTATTCCAGAGACGAATCCAAACATATGGAACAGCAAGGAAGAGCAAAAGGTGTCGAGGTTTCCCAAGATCAAATTCTTGGTGCAGGAGAATATGCTGATCCACAGGTCCAAGATGTTTATGACGATGAAGTACTGTGTCTATGTCACCAAGCAGCTTTAAATGCTTGGAATAGTATACAAGATCCAGGAAAAAGGGTTGAATCATATACCAGAATTAGGCAGGGACAGAGAGAACCCTTTATTGACTTTTTGCAAAGATTAATTAAGGCTCTGGACATAGGGGTAACAGACACAGAATCTAGACGAATACTTCTTGAATCTCTAGCTTTTGAGAACGCAAACATAGAATGCAAAAAGATAATTGGGCCTTTAAAGTCTAGATCAGCACCTTTGGATCAATGGATTCAGCATACGATGAATGCTGAGACATTTAGCTATAATGATGAATCTTGGGTAGGAGAAGCGATTTCCACAGCAATGAGGAGACATCAAACTGCCAGGTGTTTTAATTGTGGTAAATTAGGACATCTGAAAAGGGATTGCAGGCACAGAATTTCTAGGAATAATATCTCCTCTGGGAATGACAATAATAGGAGACCTAGGCCTTCAGGTATATGTAGGAGATGCGGTAAAGGCCGTCATTGGTCCAACGAATGCAGGTCAACAACAGACAAACAAGCCAACCCGATACCATCAGGAAACTCCTTGAAGGGCCTCTCGCAGGCCCCCAAGCCAACAGTGGCCCAGTCATTCCCAGTCACAGTGGAGAACGTGCCTCACCAAGAAAATTAAAAGCTCCAATTTCTGCTGTAAAAAGTAATACTGGTCTAAATGATGAATTACATGTGGAAGATGAGTAAAAAAAAACCAGTAGGACAGAGTAAACATATATTTTGGCAGACTTCTATTAAAAACCAAAGACCAAAGCTAAAAGTCTGTATAAATGGCACTTTTATTGAAGGCTTATTAGACACAGGTGCAGATGTAAGTATCATTACCCCAGAATCTTGGCATCTGAATTGGCCTCTTCAAGAGGTAGATGTTCAGTTTCTGGGAATTGGAACCCTATCTTGTGTAAAACAAATCACAAGATGGGTTGAATGCATAGGGCCTAAAGGGCAAATAGGAAGACTAAGGCCATATATAGCCAATATTGCAATAAATTTATGGGGCCGTGACCTGCTACAGCAATGGAATACCCAGATTAATATTCCTGCAGTTCCAAAAACTCATAATTCTGCGAAAGATATGATGAGGTATTATGGAAAAAGGTCACCAGTCATTCAGGCTGTACAAGAACATATAGCAAATACCAAACCTTTAGAGGTACCAAAAGCCCTACCTTTAAAATGGCTAACTGAGAAGCCAATATGGGTCAAACAGTGGCCTCTAGCTGAAGATAAATTGCAGGCATTGGAACAGCTGGTGCAAGAGCAACTAGATGCTCACCATATTGAAGAATCAACCAGCCCTTGGAATTCTCCTGTGTTTGTTGTAAAAAAGAAATCTGGTAAATGGAGAATGGTGACAGATCTAAGAGCTGTCAACAAAGTAATTCAACCTATGGGCCCACTACAGTCTGGAATTCCTTTGCCTTCTCTATTACCAAAAGGATGGCCTCTTATAGTTATTGATTTGAAATATTGTTTTTTTACTATACCGTTACAAAAAAAGGATAGAGAAATTTGCCTTCACAGTGCCTACTTATAATAATTCTCAGTCTAATAGGAGATATCAATGGACTATCCTCCCACAGAGTATGCTCAATAGTCCTACATTGTGCCAATATTTGTAAGTAAGCCATTGGAAATAATTCGTAAACAATTCCACAAGTCCATAATATATCATTACATAGATGACATCTTATTATCTGATTCAAATAAAGATACTTTGGAAAGGATGTTTGAAGAAGTAAAGAAAGTCTTGCCTAGGTGGGGATTACAAATTGCCCCTGAAAAGATTCAAAGAGGAAATTCTATTAATTACCTAGGTTACAGAATAGGGTTAGAGAAAATTAAAACACAAAAGGCACAAATTAGGAGAGACTGGTTAAAGACTCTTAATGACTTCCAAAGATTGTTGGGAGACATTTCCAGTCTACAACCAGCTGTTGGGATAACACCTGATCTAATAGTTCATTTAAACAAAACCTTAGATGGTGATAAAGATTTGAATAGTCCAAGAAAACTGACAGCTGAAGCAGAAAAGGAACTGACAATGATTGAGGAAAAATTACAGGAGGCACATGTGGATAGGGTGAACGCAAATCTTATCTGCATCCTAGTCATATTGCCTTCCAGAATCTCTCCTACAGGGATTCTAATGCAGAAGGAAGATATTATTTTAGAGTGGATATTTATACCTAATAAACCAAGTAAAAAATTAAAAACTTATGTGGAAAAAGTCTCTGAATTAATTATAAAAGGTAAGCTGAGACTTCGTCAACTAGCAGGTATAGACCCAGAAGAAATTATAGTGCCTTTTACTACTGAAGAAATAAAAAAGTTATGGGAAGACAATGAACCGTGGCAAAGAGCTTGTGCTAATTTTTTGGGAGAAATTAATAGCAACTATCCCAAAAGTGGTAGACTTAACCTCATAAAGAGAACTTCTTGGCTTCTTCCTAAAATTGTATGCGATGCTCCAAGAACTGGAGCCCGTGCATTCTATACTGATGCAAATAAATCAGGGAAAGCAGGTTACAAGTCAGATGAATTGAGTAAGGTGGAACAAAGCCCTTATAATTCTGTCCAGAAGGCAGAATTATATGCCATTCTTATGGTGCTAAGGGATTTTAAAGAACCTCTTAATATAGTTACAGATTCACAGTATGCAGAAAGAGTTATCTCTCATATTGACCAGATGACACAGAGTCAACTTCATTGTTTATCCAGGTACAAGACATAATCAGGAATAGGCTTTGTCCTATGTACATAACACACATCCAATCCCATACAGGTCTGCCTGGTCCTCTAGCACAAGGTAATGCTGAGATTGATCAATTATTGATTGGAAGCGTGTTGCAGGCCTCAGAATTTCATAAAAAGCATCATGTTAATAGTAAAGGCCTAAAGAAAGAATTTTCCATTACATGGCAACAAGCTAAGGACATTATAAAGAGATGTCCTACTTGTTCTTTCTATAATCAAACACCGTTGCCTGCAGGGAGTAACCCAAATGGTACTAAGAGAAATGAAATCTGGCAGATGGATGTGTTCCACTTTATGGAATTTGGTAAATTAAAATATGTACACCACACCATAGACACGTATTCAGGTTTTCAATGGGCTACTGCCCTGAGCTCAGAAAAGGCAGATTCAGTAATCACACATTTATTGGAAGTTATGGCCATCATGGGTATACCTGCACAAATAAAGACAGATAGTGGTCCAGCATATGTATCTAAGAAAATAAAATGCTTTTTTGATTATTACAATATAAAACACATTACAGGTATACCAAACAATCCTACAGGTCAGGCAGTTATAGAAAGATCAAATCGTACTATAAAGGATATGCTGAACAAACAGAAAGGGACTGAAAATACCCCCAGAAATAGGTTACATAATGCTTTATTAACCTTAAATTTTCTTAATACTAATGAGAAAGGAACGACGGCAGCAGAAAGACATTGGATAATGAAAAAGTCTGCTGAACTAAATCAACCGATTTATTTCAAAGATGTGCTGACCTCTCAATGGAAGCCAGGAGATGTGCTACGTTGGGGAAGTGGTTTTGCTCTTGTTTCCACAGGAGAAGAAAAATTGTGGATACCATCAAAAATAATAAAGTTTCTATTTGAAGAGGAGAAACCTCTTGGAAAGGAGAAATGACAACTCATCCACAATGATGATATTCATACAGGTGGTAAGAAAAACATATAGAATGGGGGCAGGGTTCTTTTCTTATCTCCACAGGAAAACACTCACCTTTGAAAAATTCAAGGGACCCTGGATGTTTGGATACTAACAGATGGAAAAATACCTGCCCAATAGGAAATATCAAGAAAACTGAATGGGTTGTGTAAGTAAAACATTAAACCATATTTCTAAATTCATAGAGCTGGTTTTGAAGTTGGACTCTGGCTCAGTCCCTCTCCAATTCCAAGCCTGTTAGTAAGAGACAAACCCAGAGTTTCTGGAGTTTCTGTCTCATGTCAAGAGCCGTGATATGGGACAGAAAGAAATATGAGTTTGGAAAACATCTTTGCTTTTCTTCATATCTATCATACCTTTCATTGAATATATCTATCATGCCTTTCATTGAATATATATATATATATATATGTATATATATATATATATATATGATTAATGTTTAAGTTTTTTACAATAAACAATGAGTCTTTTCTGAAGTGACATTTGAAGTTTCCAGGAAGAAGATGGGGCCCCACAAGAACAACTCTACCTGGTTGATATGACGTCATGATACTGATAGCGCTACTACAAGACCTGTTTTGGGTACCAGCTGCACAAGATGATCCCAACTTGGTTAGCTGAAATGGTGCACTCTTGTACAGCATTCTGGCTAGACCTCCACAAAATACTCAGAGACTATTTGCAATTTTAAAATACATTGATCTTGAAATTTAACCATCATTTTACTTTCACAGGATCCCCCAGAAAGAACGTCGCCCCCATGACAGCTGGAAGTAATTCTAGAGGACAACGTCCCCTCTCCCAGTAAAGTTTGCCCCTGGGTCTAGGGACATCATTTAGGGGTTGGGAGGTTGGGGGAGGAATTTTATAAGCTCAGGGATCATTTTGAAAAAAAAAAAAGAGGGATAATGGAATAATAGATTTGTAATTGTGAGTTACTATTTTTAGACAAATATATTGGTATTGACTCTTGTATATTGATACAAAGTTAAATTAAATGGACTATTATATGCATGCATGTTTCTACCTCTGTTTAAAATATTTTTTATGTATTGACATATATTGTATCGATATATATATTGTATATATTTACCATATTTCAGTGTACATTTCTACCTCTTATTAAGATACTTATATATTGTTTGTATATTGATATATATTTACCATATTGAAATGTATATTTGTACATTGTTTATATTTGGAGGTCATTGTCCTCATTTGTTACACAGATGTTTATTGTCTTAGTCTTTAAGTTAGACAGATATTGAGAATGATATAGATTAATAGTCATCTAAGTTTGCCATTTATAATTAGACTAATCAGGTTCTTTAGATATATAGAGATTATACTCAGTATAGATAGATGATATTCAACCTCTTCAAAGAGCTGTAGAAAATGGCCTTTAACCTAACTCAGAGTTTTGTGAAAGTGAGACACAATTGCTCCTGGCAACACTGCTCTATTCCTGAGAGAATGTTGAGCACCAAAGACACTCCACCTGGAGCCTTTCTTTTTGGCAGAACTGGCCTTGAGGCAAAGAAATGCCCATACCTCAACCACTGACAGAGATACAGAGTGTGCATCAATGGATAAAACAGGACTGTCATATCCTGCCAAGACAGGGTAAGATAGTTTTGAAAAGTTGCTTGCCTTTGAAAATGGTATGTCAGTTATGTTAGGCCTTAGCCAAAGTTGATTGCTTCAACGCTGCAAATGTTACTTTGGGTGATTGCCCAGGTAGCTAGTTGTCTCTGTGATTTGTTGCATGTTTGGAAGTTGTTTTACTGAACTTCCTAATTACCCAGGTAACATTATTTCCCTTCTCAGATCTTCAGTGGGGTTGAAGACTATATAACTGTAGTTACTTTTCTCTCATGACTTGGCCAAGTTATTTATTATACAAGTCCTAAGCTAGTTAGAATAGGATATTTGTACTTATTGTATATAATTTCATAGTAGGTTTAGAACTCTCTTACTTAAACAAAAGGGGGAGGTGTTGCTGGAGGTCTTTCCGCCCCTCCAACCAATAGCTGCTGAGATACCAGCCCATTGGGGCACGGTTTCTCTCCCTTCAAAAAGCGGCTACTTCCTTCTGCTCGCTCTCTTCACTTCCTGCTCCGCTGGTGACTAGACTCCCTTCCTGGTTGTGCAGAGGGCTGTTGTCTGGGACGGTGATCTGTAAGTTTTTTCCTCTTTAAATAAATACTACCCTATTAATCATAATCCCAAACTGGTGTGGCATTGTTCGTGGCTTACGTCTTCAGAGAGAGAACCAAAGAATAGATAGTAATAATCTATTTCTGCCTGTCCCACACTGCCTCTTTCTGATTTTTCAAGTCAGGGTTTCTCTGTATATCCCTGAGAGAGTATAGTCAGCTGTAACTTGTTCTGGAAAGCACAGTATAATGAAGTGTGTGTGTGTGTGTGTGTGTGTGTGTGTGTGTGTATTAAATTGTCAAAGTTTAAAGTGGTCTACACATTGCCTACCTCTAATCTTCCCTTCCCATGATTTGGTTGTCTCAATGTAAAGACATTGTCTGTAATAGAATGATGGTTTTATAACTTATGGGTTAGGGTTAGCTTTTATAAAGTAAATGTAAATATTCAATTTTGTTCATTATTATTTTCACAAGCCAAGTAGATCAATATACATTTATTCATAATGCCACCAATTTTTTTTTATACTTACTCTTCGTCCATATAGTCTAGTTACTTTTTAACTGTGAATTATCAGTTATTACTAAGAAATTTCTGGAAGTTTCTGACTCCTGTTTATAGATATTTAGAAAGAGTAGTATGATTGTTTGCTCTAGATTTATTCATATAGTTGGGGTTCTTAAAGACAAAATTTCTATTTTATGGGACTATTTACAGTGTATTAGCAGCTGAGTCTTATTTAATTTGTTAATAGAGTGAGGACTATTGTTTCATCAATTACACTTAAAGACATATAGAATGCTCACTAAGGGTAGGCATTCGGTTCTGTGCATGAATTATCTCACTAAACTCTCAAATCTTTACAAGACTAGTCATGTGAGTTCACCTTTGAGATTATGAAGCTACTCTGAAGAGAAACTAGCACTCCTCTTGTGAACACCTAATGAACAACATAGGCAAAGAGTACTATACAGGTACATGCTTCCCCAAATGTATCTGAAGTAGCAGGTCATGCTGACTTCCACACCTAATGCTGCTTCTATAAACATATGTTGTAAATTTATTTCCTAATTCCAGTAAATCACAAGGAAACACATGACACACCAACAAGTGCAAATTTAAGTGCTTGTCATCCTTGTAGAAACATACACTGTGAATTAAAATGTTGTTTTTGAATAAACTCTTTCATTATCCAATGACCATATTGGATAGCCTCCAATATTAAAAACCATGCTATACAAACTCCTATGCAAATATAAGCAAATGTAGTTCAGTTAATAATATGTTAATATTAGGAAAGAAGAATTAAATATGACAATAATTCTCAAGAAATTATAATACTTGTATTGCCAAAACTTCATTATTGTAAACACCAAAATAAACACTCACTGAACATATTGCTTGATAAATCTGTCCATCATGTCATTTTTCAAATAAGCATACTATCAAAACAACAGTGAAAATACTCCTTCTAGTCTATTATAGTTCTCATGTAAACATTTATCACACAAAGAAACAGGACGAGGTAAAGTTCAAAGTAAACTAATAAAATCACCATAGTAGTTAATTTTTCCTGGGTTTTATGTTAAAAATGAATTTTATATTCTTTTATTTTATGTTGTGCTTTGAATAATACTGTAAGTTAAAAATATAAATAATGAGTGTTAAAATAACACTGGTGAATTATTCGCATATCTCTGTAAATACACTCAAAAGAAATAAAAATAAAGTAAGAAAATGTGTGGTGTTTGTTTTGGCAACTGCTCCTATAAAGAAAAGAACAAATCCTGGAAACAACTTAAATGCACTTCAACCAAAGAATGGATAAGAAAAATATGGTAAATTTACACAATGTAGTACTACAAAGCAGAAAAAAAAATGACATTTTGAATTTTGCAGGAAAATGGATGGAGCTAGAAAACATTATTTCATGTGAGGTAACCCAGCCTCAGAAAGACAATTATCACATATATTCACTCATAGATGGCTTTTACACATAAAACAAAGCAAACCACAATCCCATAGAATTTAGACAACAATGAGGACACTAAGAGATACTTACATATATCTAATCTACATGGGAATTAGAAAAAGGCCAGATCTCCTGAGTAAATTGGGAGCATGGAGTCTTGGGGTAGGGTTGAAGAGGAGGAAAGAGGTAGGGAGGGAAGCAGAGAAAAAATGGTAGAGTTCAAGGAAAATCAATAAAAGAGAAAGAAACACAAATACTACTTACCGAATAGTGTCAAGACACAGGCCAATATCGCTATCAGAGCCCCAGTGCTGAGGCCAGCGGGTAGAACATAAGCCTCTGCATTGCAGGTTTGTGCTACACCATCAGCATCACAGTCACAGACTCGAATGGTAAGGGTGTTGGTACTACTTAGTGAAGGAGATCCACTGTCCACAATGAAAATTGGCAGATAGTAAACTGATTGTTCCTGCCTGCGGAAGCCATTTCTCCTGGTAAGTATTGAGGCTGTATTGTCTAGAATTAAGAACAAAAATGTATAATAAGCCTTAAAATGAACTTTATCTTCCTATACTTAAAGTTAATCTTTTTATTTTGCTCCTTAATAATAAAATATGTATAGCATATATTTTTCAGCACCCCTCAAAAAATTTCTTTGGACAGAGAGGTAAATTTCCTATGGAATTCATCTTAAGGTATTCTTGATACTCTACAAATAGCAAAGACACAGTCATAATGTAAAATTAAGTTTTATTAAGTGGAACTTTTATATATTTTAATATATTTTGTAATTAAAATTTCAGACCATATACTTATAGAAAGATTGGTAAAAATTTTCAGTTAGTAGCCTCTCCTATTTTAGCATCATTTCAAGTTCATCCCTTGTTTGACAGGTTGCCAAACTAGCCACAAACCCAGCCTTACAGAAAGTACTAAAAGGAAAACCACAAACCAAGGAAGCCAACAACACCCATAATAACAGAGACATATGACAACCCTCCACCAGCACAACTCAAAGAAGGGAAACACACAAACACTAACACAAGAAAAAAATAACCAGAGTTAACAACCAGTGGTCATTAATATCATTTAATATCATAGGACTCAATTCACCTATAAAAAGCCACAGAAAAATTACAGGCCAATCTCACTCATGAACATTGACGCAAAAATTCTCAATAAAATACTGGCAAACTGAATCCAAGAAAACATTAGAAAAATTTTCCATTATGATCAAGTAGGCTTCATCCCAGAGATGTAGGGCTGCTTCAACCTACACAAATTTATCAATGTAATCCATCATATAAATAAACTGAAAGAAAAAAAACATATGATCATTTCATTAGATGCTGAAAAAGCATTTGACAAAATTCAACATCCCTTTATGATAAAGGTCTTGGAGAGATTAGGGATACAAGGGTCATACCTAAATATAATAAAAGCTTTTTACAGCAAGCCAATAGCTAACATCAAATTAAATGGAGAGAAACTCAGAGTCATCCCACTAAAATCAGGAACATGACAAGGCTGTCCACTCTCTCCATACCTCTTCAATATAGAGCTTGAAGTTCTAGCAATAGCAATAAGACAACATAAGGGGATAAAGAGGATTCAAATTGGAAAGGAGGAAGTTAAACTTTTGTTATTTGCAGATGATATGATAGTGTACATAAGCGACCCCAAAAACTCTACCAAAGAACTGCTACAGCTGATACACACCTTTAGTAATGTGTCAGGATACAAGATCAACTCCGAAAAATCAGTTGCCCTCCTATACACAAAGAATAAGGAAGCAGAAAGCGAAATCAAAGAAGCATCACTTTTCATGATAGTCACAAATAGCATGAAATATTTTGGGGTAATTATAACCAAGGAAGTGAAAGATCTATTTGACAAGAACTTCTCCAAAGAAAAAAATTGAAGAGTATACCAGAAAATGGAAGGATCTCCCTCGCTCTTGGATTGAGAGGATCAACTCAATATAGTAAAAATGGCAATTCTATCAAAAGCAATATATAGATTCAATGCAATCCCCATCAAAATCCCATCAAAATTCTCCACAGACCTTGAGAGGAAAATAATCAACTTTATGTAGAAAAACAAAAAGCCTAGTATAGCCAAAACAATCTTATACAACAAAGGAACTTCTGGAGGCATTACCATCCCTGACTTCAAACTCTATTACAGAGCTACAGTATTGAAAACAGCTTGGTACTGGAATAAAAACAGAGAAGTTGACCAATGGAATTGAATAGAAGACCCAGATTTTAATCCACAAACCCATGAAGACCTGATTTTCAATAAAGGAGCTAAAAGTATACAATGGAAGAAAGAAAGCATCTTTAACAAATGGTGCTGGAAAAACTGGATGTCAACCTATAGAAGAATGAAAATAGATCCATATCTATCACCATGCACAAAACTCAAGTCCAAATGGATTAAAGACCTCAGTATCAATCTGAACACACTGAACCTGATAGAAGAGAAAGTGGGAAGTAGTCTGCAACACATGGGTACAGGAGACCACTTCCTACGTATAACCTTAGCAGCACAGACATTAAGGGCAATATTGAATAAATGGGACCTCCTAAAACTTTACAGATGTTTCTGTAAAGCAACGGACACTGTTATTAAGACAAAAAGGCAACCTACTGACTGGGAAAAGATCTTCACCAACCCTGCAACAGACAAAGGTCTGATCTCCAAAATATATAAAGAACTCAAGAAACTAGACTTTAAAATGCTAATTAACCCAATTAAAAAATGGGGCATTGAAATGAACAGAGAATTATCAACAGAAGAAGTCCAAATGGCCAAAAGACACTTAAGGACATGCTCAGCCTCATTAGTGATCAGAGAAATGAAAATCAAAACAACTTTGAGATACCAATTTACACCTGTCAGAATGACTAAAATCAAAAATACCAAGGATAGCCTTTGCTGGAGAGGATGTGGAGTAAGGGGAACACTCATCCATTGCTGGTGGGAATGCAAACTTGTGCAACCACTTTGGAAAGCAGTGTGGCGGTTTCTCAGGAAATTCAGGATCAACCTACCCCAGAACCCAGCAATACCCAAAAGATGCCCTATCATACTAGAAAAGCATTTGTTTGGCTATGTTTATAGCAGCATTATTTGTAATAGCCAGAACGTGGAAACAACAAAGATGCCCTTAAGTGGAAGAATGGATGAAGAAAGTGTGGAATATATACATATTAGAGTACTACTCAGCAGTAAAAACAACGGCATCGTGAATTTTGCATGCAAATGGACAGAAATAGAAAACACTATCCTGAGAGAGGTAACCCAGACCCAAAAAGATGAACATGGGATGTACTCACTCACAATTGGTTTCTAGTCATAAATAAAAGACTCTGAGCCTATAATTCGTGATTCTTAGAGAAGCTAAATAAGAAGATGAACCCAAAGAAAAACATATATTTATCCTCCTGGATAGTAAAAGTAGAAAAGATTAACAGGCAAAAATTGGCAACTTGAGGGTGGGGTAGGATGGGGGAAAGGGGAGATGGGGAGAGAAAAGTGAGAAGGGGAGGATGGGGAGAGCTTGTGGGAATGGGATGTTTGGGATAAAGGAAGGATGGATATGGGAGCAGGGAAGTATATATCTTAAGGGAGCCATTTTAGGGTGGTAAGAGACTTGACTCTGGCACAGTTCCCAGGGGTCCAGGGTGATGTCCCCAGCTAGTTCCTTAGACAGCTGAGGAGAAAGATCCTGAAATGGCCCGATCCTATAGCCATATGATGAATATCTTGCATATCACCATAGAACTTTCACCTGGCGATGGATGGAGATAGAGAAAGAGACCTAGACTGGAGCATCGGGCTGAGCTCCTGAGGTCCAAATGAGGAGCAGAAGGAGGGAGAACATGAACTAGGAATTCAGGACTGCGAGGGGTGCACCCACCTACTGAGAGAGTGTGGCTGATCTAATGGGAGCTCACCAAGGCCACCTGGACTTGAACTCAAAATGCATGGGATAAAACCAGACTCTCTGAACATGCCGGACAATGAGGGCTGCTGAGAAGCCAAGGACAATGGCATGGGGGTTTTGATCCTACTGCATGTACTGGCGTTGTGGGAGCCTAGCCTGTTTGGATGTTCATCTTCCTAGACCAGGATGGAGGAGGGAGGACCTCGGACTTCCCTCAAGGCAGGGAAAACTGACTGCTGTTCAGACTTGTGAGGGAGGGGGAGGGGAGTGGCGGGAGGGGGGAGAAAATGGGAGGCGGGGAGGAGGCAGAAATTTTTAATAAAAAAAGAAAGAAAAAAAAAGAATGGGGAAATGGTAGGTATTAGAGTCTTCTATTAGATGCAAAGTTCTGATGGAAGGAAATGTCTATCAGTGTTAATTAACCACAGGACAGGTATTGAGTAAGAATAAAGCCTTGATTGAAAAAAAAAGGCACAGGTTAAGACAATGGATACAAAAATAGCATCCAACATTCTGCTGTTTACAAGAAACACACCTCAACTTCAAAGACAGAGTAGTGTTGGGAAAAGAATTTCCAATCAAATAGACCAAAGAAACAAGCAGGTGTGGCTATACTAACATCTAACAAAATTGATTTCAGACTAAAGCCAATCAGAAGAGATGGTGAAGGACACTTTATACTCATAACAGGAACAATTCAACAAGAGGAAGTCTCAATCCTGAATATCTACAACCGTAATATAAAAGCACCTACATATGTAAAAGAAACATTACTAGAACTCAAAGCATACATGAAACCCCACATTCTAATAGTACGAGATTTCAACAGTCTTCTCTCACCAATGGACAGGTCAACCAGACACCACTGAGACTGTGTGACTGATCCAATGGGAGCTCACCAAGTCCAGGTGGACTGGACTGAATGAGTATGTGATCAAACCAGACTCTCTGAATGTGGCTGACAATGAGGGCAGTCTGAGAAGCCAATGATAGGGATACAGGGTTTTGATTCTACTTCATGTAGTTTTAGAAATGAAAAACAACAAGCTAACATCAATTGCATGTTAAGAAGCACAAAGTAATAATTTCATATTCACCTGTAGTAAAAAGCTAACCATAATTTTAAATTAGATAAAATAAAAAAGGATCAGTTTGTATTTTATCTATTTTCATATATGCAGATTTTGAGATGGTTACCAAAATCTTAATGTTTTACATTTAATAATACAATGAATTTGTAAATTTCATTAGCTAGTTAATTAAACATGAACATTTTTGGGAATATTGTTTTTGTTTTTGTACAGTTAATAATACACATGTTGAGCTGCACCTGTACTAAGGAGATCCATCCAGTGGACCCGCCTTTTTGTGAGATTCTTGGCCAGCAAGAGACCCTGTGCCTGTAATAAGGAGATCTATCCAGACTGGTAAGTGTGTGCTTGCCTGGCTGGCCGGATGCACCAGAAAGAGAGTACAGGCCCCCTCCAATTCCCTAAATGTTTCTGGTCATTCAGCAGGGCATCTCCCTGGCTACTGGCTTTCTCTACCCCATTTCATCTTGCCCCCAAGCACCTCTTTACATCTACAAGGTCCTAGGATTCCTCAACTCAGCCTGCTTCAGGGCTGAGTGTCTGAGGAGCCAGTGGTGAGTGCTCCTGTGGCTGGGGCTTCTTTGTTCCACACAACCCTGCCCCTTCAAAGCCTACCCTTTTGTCTGTGAGGTCCTTGGTCATTCAGTTAAGCATCTTCCCTGCTACTGGCTTTCTCTATTTACCCCATCCCATCTTGCCCCCAAGCACTCCTTTCCATCTGCAGGGTTCTTAGATCCACCACCCCAGCCTGCTTCAGGGCAGAGGGGATCTGAGAGCCAGCTCCAGTGCTGAGGAGACATAAGAAAGGGCAGACCAAGAAAAACCTCCAAGTACACAGTCAGCCACAGCAAAGATTGAACAAAAATGCCAAGATTCTTCTGGCCACATTTGAAGGAAGGGACAGGCAGGCACCAATGCAAGAATTCCTCCAACAACCTGAAAAGCAACATGATAACACCAGAATCCAGCGAATACACAACAGAAAGACTTGAACATCTTAACACTGAATAAGTAGAAGAAATCAACTTTAAATGTAACATTATGAAAATTATGGAGACCCTTGAACAGGAAGTGAAAAACTCACTTAAAGAAATGGAAGAGAAGATGAACAAAAAGTTAGAAGAAATTAATAAATCCCTCAAAGATAGCCACGAAGCCAAGACAAAGCAAACAAACAGGTAAAGGAAACAATTCAAGACTTGAAGACCGAAATGGAGGTAATAAAAAAGACACAAACCAAAAAAGGGATGATATGAAAAATGTGGGTAAACGAACAGGAACTACAGAGACACATATAACCAACAGAATACAAGAGATAGAAGAAAGAATCTCAGGTGCTGAAGATACTATAGAGAAAATAGACACATTGATGAAAGAAAATAGCAAATTCAACAAATTCTTAACACAAAATATCCAGGAAATCTGGGACACCATGAAAAGACAAATCCTAAGAATAATAGGGTAGAAGCAGAAGAAGAAGTACAGCTCAACGGCCCAGAAAATATATCCAACATTTTATAGAAGAAAACTTTCCCAAATTAAAGAAGGATAGTCCTATGAAGGTACAAGAAGCACACAGACACAGAACGCCATATAGACTGGATCAAAAAAAATTCCCTCACCGTGTAATAATCCAAACAAAAACATACAGAATATAGAAAGAATATTAAGAGCTTCAAGGGAAAAAGGTCAAGTAACATATAAAGGGATACCTATCAGAATTACACCTGACTTCTCTATGCAAACCATGAAATCTATAAGGGCATGGATAGATGTGCTACAGACACTGAGAGACCTTGGATGCAAGCCCAGACTACTATACACAGCAAAGCTTGCATTCACCATTAATAGAGAAAACAAGATATTCCAGTACAAAAACAGATTTAAACAATATACAGCCACAAACCCAACCTTACAGAAAGTACTAAAAGGAAAACCACAAACCAAGGAAGCCAACAACACCCATAATAACACAGACATATGACAACCCTCCACCAGCACAACTCAAAGAAGGGAAACACACAAACACTACCACCAAAAAAAGAAAAAAAAATAACAGCAGTTAACAACCACTGGTCATTAATATTGCTTAATATCAATGGACTCAATTCACCTATAAAAAGACACAGGCTAAGAGAATAGATATTAAAACAGGATCCAACATTCTGCTGTTTACAAGAAACACACCTTAACCTCAAAGACAGACATTACCTCAGAGTAAAGGATTGGGAAAAGGTTTTTCAATCAAATGGACCTAAGAAACAAGCTGGTGTGGCTATACTAATATCCAACAAAATTGATTTCAAATTAAAATCAATCAGAAGAGATGGAAAAGGACACTTTATACTTATAACAGGAACAATTCACCGGGATGAAGTCTCAATCCTGAATATCAATGCCCCTAATATAAAGCACCCACATATATAAAGGAAGCATTACTAGAACTCAAAGCACACATCAAACCTCACACACTAATAGTAGGAGATTTCAACACTCCTCTCTCAGCAATGAACATGTCAATCAGACAGAAACTTAACAGAGAAATAAGAGATGTAATGAGTCAAATGGACTTAAGAGACATCTATAGAACATTCCACCCAAAGACAAAAGAATATACCTTCTTCTAAGCATCTCATGGAACCTTCTTGAAAATTGACCACATACTCAGTAACAAAGTAAACATCCAGAGATACAAAAAAAAAAATAGTAATCACCTGAGTCTTATTGGATCATCATGGAATAAAGTTAGAATTTAACAACTTTACACCCAGAAAGACTACAAACTCATGGAAACTTAATAGTCAACTAATGAACTACCTTTGGGTCCAAAAAGAAATAAAGAAATTAAAGTCTTTCTTAAATTAAATGAAAATAAAGACACAACATACCCAAATCTATGGGACACTAAGAAAGCAGGGCTAAAAGGAAAGTTCATATCACTATGTACCCACATTAAAAAAAAGAAGAAAAAAAAGGAGAAATCTCATGTTAGAGACTAAACAGCACACATGAAAGCTCTAGAAAAAAAATAGAAGCAGACTCACCCAGGAGGAGTAGAAGACTGGAAATAATCAAACTGATGGCTGAAATCAACAAAATAGAAATGCAGAAAACAGTCTAAAAAATCAATGAAACAAAGAGCTGGTTCTTTGAGAAAGTTAGCAAGTCTGATAAATTCCTATCCAAACTAATCAAAAGGCAGAGAGAAAACATGCAAATTAAAAAGATCAGAAATGAAAAAGGGGACATAACACCAGACACTGAGGAAATTCAGAGAATCATTAGGTCTTAATACAAAAGACTGTATGCCACAAAATTAGAAAATGTAAAAGAAATGGACATTTTTTAAGATAAGCACCATACACCAAAATTAAATCAAGACCAGGTGAACAATTTAAATAGACATATAAGTCGCAAGAAAAAGGAAGTTGTCATCAAAAGCCTCCCTACCAAAAAAGTTCAGGACCAGGTAGTTTAATGCAGAATTCTACCAGAACTTCAGAGAAGAGATAATACCTATACTCCCTAATATGCTTCACATAACAGAAACAGTAGAGTCATTAACAAACTCTTTTTAAGAAGCTACAGTCACCTCGATAGAAAAAGCACACAGAGACTCAACAAAGAAAGAGAATTACAGACCAATCTCACTAATGAACATTGATGCAAAAATTCTCAATAAAATACTGGCAAACCAAATCCAACAACACATCAAAAAATTATCCATTGTGATCAAGTAGGCTTCATCCCAGAGAGGCAGGGCTGGTTCAACATACAAAAATCTATCAATGTAATCCATCATAAAAGCAAACTCAAAGAAAAAAATCATATGATCATTTTATTAGATGCTGAAAAAGCATTTGACAAAAATCAACACTCCTTTATGATAAAGGTCTTGGAGAGATTAAAGATACAAGGATCATAACTAAATATAATAAAAACATATACAGCAAACCAACAATTAACATTAAATTTAATGGAAAGAAACTCAAAGCCATTCCACTAATATCAGGAACAAGACATGGCTGTCTACTCTCTCCATATCTCTTCAATATAGGTCTTGAAGTTCTAGCAATAGCAGTAAGACAACATAAGAATTTCAAGGTGATTCAAATTAGAAAGGAACAAGTCAAACCTTTGTTATTTGCAGATAATATGATAGTGTACAGAAGTGACCCTAAAACTCTTCCAAAGAACTCCTACAGCTGATAAATACCTTCAGTGATGTGGCAACATACAAGATCAACTCCAAAAAATCAGTAGCCCTCTTATATACAAAGGATAAAGAAGCAGAGAGGGAAATCAGAGAAACATCACCTTTCATGATAGCCAAAAATAGTATAAAGTATCTTGGGCTAACACTAACAAAGTAAGTGAAAAATCTATTGGACAAGAACTTTAAGGTTTTGAAGAAAGAAATTGAAGAGGACACAAGAAAATGGAACTATCTCCTATGCTCTTGAATTGGTAGGATCAACATGGTAAAAATGGCAATTCTACCAAAGACAATCGATAGATTCAATGCAATCCCCATCAAAATCCCAACAAAATTCTTCACAGACCTTGAGAGAATAATAACAAGTGTATATGAAAAAAAAAAACCAGGATAGCCAAAACAATTATATACAATAAAGGTACTTCTGGATGCATTATCATCCCTGACTTCAAACTCTATTTCAGAGCTACAGTACTGAAAACAGCTTGGTATTAGCATAAAAACAGAGACTTTGACCAATGGAATCTAATTGAAGACCTGGATATTAATCCACAATCCTATGAACAGCTGATATTCGACAAAGGAGCTAAAATTATACAATGGAAGAAAGAAAGCATCTTTTACAAATGGTGCTAGAATGACTGGATGTCCACACGTAGAAGAATGAAAATAGATCCATATTTCACCATGCACAAAACTCAAGTCCAATTAGATTAAAGACCTCCATATAAATCCTACCACACTAAACCTGATAGAAGAAAAAGTGGGAAGTAGACTGCAACACAAGGGTACAGGAGACCACTTCCTATGTATAACCCCAATAGCACAGACAATAAGAGCAGCAATGAATAAATGGGACCTCCTGAAACTGAGAAGTTTCTGTAAAGCAAAGGACACCATCATTAAGATAAACAGCAACCTACTAAATGGGAGAAGATCTTCACCAACCCTGCAACAGACAAAGGTCTGATCTCCAAAATATGTAAAGAACTCAGGAAACTCGACATTAAAATTCTTAATAACCCAATTGAAAAAATGGGGCACTGAACTGAACAGAGAATTCTCAACAGAAGAAGTTCAAATGGCAAAAAGACACTTAAGGTCATGCTCAACCTCCTTAGCAATCAGGAAAATGCAAATCAAAACAACTTTGAGATACCATCTTACACCTGTCAGAATGGCTAAAATCAAAAAAACACCAATGATAATCTAAGCTGGAGAGGATATGGACTACGGGGAACTCTCATCCTTTTCTGGTGAATTGCAAACTTATGTAACCACTTTGGAAATCATTGTGTTGGATTCTCAGGAAACTGGGAGTCAACCTACCTCAAGATCCAGCAATACCACTCTTGAGAATACACCCAAAAGATGCCCAATCATACTATAAAAGCAATTGTTCAACTATGTTTATAACAGCACTATTTGTAATAGACAGAGCCTGGAAACAACCTAGATGCCCCTCAATGGAAAAATGGATAAAGAAAGTGTGGAACATATATACATTAGTGTACTACTCAGCAGTAAAAAACAATGACATTTTGAATTTTGCATGCAAATGGATGGAAAGAGAAAACACTATTCTCAATGACATAACTCAGACCCAAAAAGATGAATATGGTATGTACTCACTCATTAGTGCACTCTAGCTATAAGCAAAGAACATTGAGCCTATAGTTCGCTATCATAGAGAAACTAAATAATAAGGTGAACCCAAAGAAAAACATATAGAGATCCTCCCGGAAATTGGAACCATACAAGATTACTGGGCAAAAGTTGGAAGCATGGGAGTGGAGGTGGGGGTGTGGTGGGGGAAGGGGGTGTGGGGGAGACAAAAGGGAGAAGGGAAGTGTAGGAGAGAGCTTGGGGGAGTTGGATAGTTGAGATGGAGGAAGGGTGGATATGGGAGCAGGGAAGAAGATATTTTAATTAAGGGAGCCATTTTAGGGTTGGCAAGAGACTTGGCTGTAGAGGGGATCCCAGGTGCCCACAGGGATGTCCCCAGCTAGGTCCTTGGGCAGTAGAGGAAACGGTGCCTGAACTGGCCTTGCCCCATAGTCACACTGTTGAACATCTCAAATATCACTATAGAACCTTTGGCGATGGATGTGAGATAGAGTGAGAGACCCACATAGGAGCACTGGACTGAACTCCCAAGGTCCAGTTGAAGAGTAGAAGGAGGGAGAAGATGAGCAACGAAGTCAGGACCGTGAGGGGTTGGTCCATTCATTGAGACAGTGTTCCTGAACTATTGGGAGCTCTCCAAAGCCAGCTGGACTGGGGTTGAATGAGCATGTTATCAAACTCTGAATGTGGCTGACAATGGGGACTGACTGAGAAGCCACTGGGATTTGTTTCTACTGCGTGTACTGGCTTTTTGGGATCCTAGTCTATTTGGATGCATACCTTCCTAGGCCTGGATGGAGCGGGGAGGGCCTTGAACTTCCCAAAGGACAAAGTACCCTACCCTTTCTTAGGAGGAGGAGGAGGAGGAGGAGGAGGAGGAGGAGGAGGAGGAGGAGGAGGAGGAGGAGGAGGAGGGAGGAGGGTGAGTGAGAGAGCAGCCGGAGGGAAAAGGGAAGAGAGTAGGAAGTGAAAATTTTGAATGGCATCATTTAGAAAGCAATAAAATTAAAAATTTCTACATATTGATTAATTTATTCACGCCAATGTTGATATTAAACATCATTATAAAGTTAGAGAAAAGAGTCATACAGTTGTTTACAAGTATTCTAGCATGACAAATATAAAAATCATTGAAACACAGACACAGAAGCATATACACAGAAACAATAACACACACATAGAGTCACACACCCACACACGGACACTGAATTTAGAATCACAAGCCAAATACTGAGCATGTGAAAAAATAATGCCATGATCAAGAAAGTATTGCAGAATTTATGATACTCTATATTTGCTCTCTGAATGTGGAAGATAACATGAATGATTTCTACTTATTCTTTTCCTGTCCTTCAAGGTATAGCCTGGGGAGATTTATACTTGTGCCATGGGGATATTTCCATCTGTGTGACAGTATGGCTGCCCCATTAATCCAGTTATTTTCTTGTGCACTCTGTATAGAAATATTGATGCTATTTGACTGTGGCTCATGAGGGACATATTTACCATCTTCTTGTGAAGGTCATATATTCCCTATTCTGCATCTGTACAAGATGACTCCAAGAACTGAGAGTGAACATTTCTAACAATGATTAATCAGAGAATTTGGGATTACCCACCCAGAGAATGCTCTTCTTTATATTACTAAAGGGACAGCATAGTGTTCTTATTAGGTTGAGAATGGGATCAGGAAAAAAAAAAAGTTACCTTCAGATTGAATTTTCCTGGCCAAGATCACAGTTTTTCCATTAAAGTTGGAGCCTTAAGAAAAGACTTCCTAAATTTCAACAGAAAGCTTGTCTGTTCTTCTAAGTCATATTGACTCTATTTCAAAGCTAAAACCTGATTCATATGAAAACCAATATAATCTGTAAGAGTAAATTCTCATGTTTATTAAAAAGGTCTTATAGTTATTAATATATTTTAAGCAAAACTGGAATCTGCTTACTGGTACTTGTAAAGTGTCCCTTCAATAACACTTATGACTTCATGGGAGGAACTTTAAAGCAAATTAAAGCAAATTCAATTTTACATAAGAGGGAGTATTATTCTATTATTATTTACTGTTTATTCTTTGTTGAATAATTTTTATTATTAGATTTTTCATGTATAATGTTTATTTTCAAGTTAAAATATAATAATTGATGGTGTTATTGAGAATATTATGAGAATGATTTACATTGAAATTATTATTCTTTTATAATAAGTTTATATATTTTATAATAATTTTAATTATTTTATAATAATGATAATAATTATTAATATTCCCTCAAGTTGTGTTGTGTCAACAAATTCAGTCCTTAATAAGAATCTTAGCAGGCCTTCAATGTATGACATCGTGTAAATAAAGAGCTTGGTATATAAATGGGAGGGAATTATACAGGAGACAGACAAGAGAAATATACCTAACTTTTTGCATTTGGCTTTATGTCTATATTGATTTAAATATAAGCTTCTCCTCCATAACAGCAAACACCTGGATAGAAATTTTTCAAGGAACTCGTTGCCTTTTACGGATGTATCTTTGTTGCTTTTTTCCTATATAAGCATCTTTAAGGAGGAAATGAGACTTGTTTAGAAGAAAATGCTTGCAATGACACATCTTGCCTTACCTTTGTTATCTTTCAAAGAAAAGTTGTGGTTATTTGTTGTATCTGTTGTTAAGCTGAAGTAAAAGTGATGCCCATCAGATGGCTCATCTTTGTCTACAGCACTGATTTTCTGGATAACCTAGGTAGAGAGAATGTAATAGAAAAAGACGTACTGCTGCACTCTGATGAAAGTTCTACAGCAGGACATTAGAATTTTTACACCTCATTGTAATGTGATTCCATTCAGTGAGGTTAGGCAGTAGATCAGGTGTACAAAATTACACTCAATTTAAAATAGGCTCTGGAAAACAAATCATATCCTTTTCATAGTGCATGTTCGAACTTACTATTGTGAACCTCATAAACAAGCTGCTACAACTGTTTATACATCCAAGTAAATATCACAAGACTCTGTGCAATATGGTAGACAAACCAAAGCCACTTTGAACTGCATTTCATTCTTAGTCAAGGTTCTTTCATAGCTGTGTTATATAACATAAAGTGGAAACAGCTCAATCAAACTTAATAAGTTTTATTTCTTCTTAAAGGAATCCAGGCTTTTAAACACACAACCGGGTTAATTTTTACAATATTTTCTTTCCTCAGGATAACTGAGGAATTTTCAAAACCAAATTAAAACAGAATTTGAAAGTTCTTTTAATATTAATTCATGGTACACATCAAAGTTCTGGGGTACTTCAAAGATATGAGTAGGGAATGCTTTTAAAGAAACTCCAAACAAAAAGGAAGTTGATTTGAACCTCTTACCTGCCCAGGCTGAGCATTTTCACAAACAGTGGTTTCATAGTCCATTGCAAACTCGGGGGCATTGTCATTAATGTCCAGTATAGTGATGGCCACATATCCTCTGCCAACCTGAGATGGATTCTCTGGTCAATAAAAAAATTCTAATTAATTCTGATAGAATACTCATCATACTCTTGATATTTTATTCAAGAAACATGAAAAACAAGCAAAAAATGAAATTTTTCTTTTTCAAAGTATAATCTCAAATAAAAATTCTGTTTTCAATACCACATATAATCCGACCCTTATAGACTCATTAACTTATATATTTATACATTTAAACACATCTTATGTGGTTTTATATTATGCAAAATTGTGAGGTGTCTATATTTATGTATTCTATATAAATATTTGGATATATACATAATTATGTTTATATAAAACACATAAACTGTATGTTTTAATATACACATATATTTGTATGCATCTATTTGTGTGTCTGTCAAGTTCCTGTAAGAAAATTGCTGAATGAGGAATAGTGAATCATGAAATTTAACTCAATGATGCCATAGTTCATATTTATGTTAGTATTAACAAATTACATACACATATATTTTCTTTGATTATACATTTTAGTAATATAGATATATTTTCTTCTAAATTACTTCATTCATATACTAAAATTAGTTATTAGAACATTCCTATCAGTGTGTATTGGGTAGAGATTAACTAGCCTCACAGCATGATAAAGGCAGTAATATCAAGGATGTAAACATAAAAAAAAGCTTCAGAGAGCAATTCACACCCATGAGCTTTTACATTTCTATGTTTTGAATTAGCTATGTAAAAATCATCGCAAGAAATCAGTAAATCTATATGTATTTTGCAGCTTACTGATTTTGGAATTTCTTGAGTTTGTTTAACTTAAACAAGCAACAGCTTAAACTCATCTCATCTCTTCAGAACCCATTCTCTACTTTTATCTTGATTACTCCTAAAGTCATTTTATTGATTTTTTTAAAGCTTTACATTTTTCTCTGCTCCACTACCTGTCTATCCCCTCCCTCTTGATGTCATTTTAAACCTTTCAACTTACGGTTCTCCATTGCAAGGACTGTAATGTTATGAACAGCATTTGTCTCTCGATCCAATAATTTTGCAGTAGTGATAACTCCACTGTTGGCATCAATATTGAAATATCTCTCCAAATCTGTGTTTCTGTCAATTGAATATCTAGTTGAAAATTTAAAGAAAATGTTTCAAATTTATGTTTGGTTCTTATTTTTCATTGATTTCTTAGATGATAAATAAATCCTGCTAGCTAATACCAATAATATATGTTATTCTAAAATCTCCTACTGTGTAGCTGTATTCCCAGAGCTTGTGTTGTAATTTATTTCCTTATGTCAAATGTTTTTGAAATGAGCACCATAGAATGCATTGCTTCAGCATGGCTTGAACATTCCATTGCATCTCTCACACTTTGCTACTATAGTTTACAATTTATACTAAAACCAAGCCTATATATAGGTCACTGCAATATCTTTTTGATATTATGGACCTATAGCCTTTTGTTTTGACAGTATCAATATTAAATTTTTTTTTAAAACTGGGGTCATCACTCAGAAGCCTTAGTTGGCTTTCCAAAGACATAAGACAAAGTTGAACACCTAAAATTGAATGTTATTTTAAGCTGTAAAACTACAACCTCAGAATTTAAAGAACTGTATAAGGTAAATATTATACATTTTAGCAATATCTACAATACAATCATTGTTGAAAAATCATGCCATGTTTATATTCCAATGCTATATTAATATTCATAAATAAATCACCATCCCAAAATAAATTACCATTTTAAATTCCCCTGTAATTGATGTTGACAGTGTTTATTACTTTAAAATAAGTAATTCAGTACAAACACACATACACACAAAGCAAACAACAAATAAAATCTTAATAAGTGCATCACTTCAGGAATGACTAGTGATGATTGACTCAACTACATACATGACAAACCTTCAAACATATTGGCTTCTAATTTTCTTTGCCAACTTGACTCATATAAACTGTTGGTCTGTTTCAACTTTTTAATCAATTCTTATAAACATTCATTATCTCTTCAGTCCTCATATTTAGCACTAGTGAAAACTCTGTTTAATCATGTTCTTCTGTCCTCTATCTTCTAACCCTGTAATTTTCATTCATCGTGAACACAATAATTTAATGCTGTCAGTGTATTTCAAAATTTGTTATTCTTTTTTATCTCAGTACTTTCTCACCAAAAATATACCATAGCCATTCACACTCCTGAACAAAGTTTACTACACGTAAAATCTAAGGATTAAAACATGGACTATTGTCTATTATATTTCTGAATTAGAAATTTGGGAGGACATTTATGGTGGTTTTTCACCTCCTAAGCTCTGATTGGACTGCAGAACAAAATCAGGTGGAGGTAGAATTACTTGATCTGAAATGTTTTGAGATCTATTTCCAAAGTTTCTTTTTTTTCCCATGGCTTAATAGTGTATGAGTGGTATAGCTAACATATTGGTACTTTACATGATTTCTCATCATTGGTGTTCTCTTGGGAGGAGGGGCCAGCTTCCAGCAAGTTTAAGTAAGTCCTGGCAGCTGTAATTGTTAATAAGAAGACGCCAGTTGTATATTGTTATTAAAAGGAAGAGTTGATAATACTGTAAAGGGTTAAAATCAAGTACAATGGTAGTGTTTTCAATCACATTCAGCTGTGAAGTCTGAAATGGAAGACTCTAGAAGATAAATGACACTGGAACAACCAGAGTCCTCAGCTGTGGAAACAGGGTATTGGAATTACAAGGTACTTGTATCACAGGGGGTGAATCTACAAGTTAGATCTTAAAACTTTTATAACTCCATTTATGTCATCAGTCCCAGATACAAGATATGGAACATTTTGGAATTAGTGTTGATGTTTCTGAGTTTTTCAGGAGACGTATAATTGGAAGAAAGAATATTTACCTTGAATGTGGATAGCACAGTACAGTTGGTTTTATTCAGACTAAAATGGGAAAGAAATTGGAATACCAACAACCTTCCCTGACTCCTGACTTTAAAAAGTATTTTTCAAATATTTAATGCACACCATGTTATTGTACAGGGGAAACAGTGGTAAACTACCAAAATTTGGAAGATACTACAGATAATGGTCTTTATTAAAAGTTCCTACTCTTTGCTTTCTAGAAACATCCATGTTTGTTTCACCTAAAATTTACAGGTGCATTTTATGTGATAAGTTTTGCTGTATTTTTTTCAGAATAGGATAATGTGTGTATATGTATTTTATTCTTCATCCATAAACATATAGACATATTGAAATACACAAGCATGTAGAGATATACTACAAATAATATACACGTTTATGAATAGCTTATCCACCATCAACAGGAAAATAGGTATCAATTATGTTAAGATAATTATATCAAAACATATGCAATCAAGTAAAGCCAAAATTAAAAACTTTGTTTTTGCCGGGCGGTGGTGGCGCATGCCTTTAATCCCAGCACTCAGGAGGCAGAGGCCAGCCCGGTCTACAAGAGCTAGTTCTGGGACAGGCACCAAAGCTACAGAGAAACCCTGCCTCGAAACCTCCCCCCCCAAAAAAACTTTGCTTATTCATTTTCTTATCTCTAAAGTGTATCAAAAGACAATATCAGCATATTTTTAAAATTTTACTTTCTTATGAGTCTGTGATGTGTTTGATTGTGCATGTGTATAAATATATGGGTGTGAGAAATTGACACAGGGTGTCTTATTCAATCACTTTTCACTTTATTTTTTGAGTCAGGCCTCTAGCTTAACATGGGACTCATAAATTCCTCTCATCTAGCTAAACAGTTGTTCAGAGATCCATAGTCTCTTTTGGCAAGTGCTAGGAGTAAAGGTGAACATTTATGACCACTCAATTTTTTTCTGTTTTTGTGTGGATTCCATAGAATCTAAGCTGAAGTCTTCCAGCTTTCATTGCAAGCACTTTATTCACTGAGATATTTCTCGAGCCTTATCAAGAACCTTTTGATAAAATAGATTTACACAATATTTTGAAAAATTACATTAAACAGAATGATGGATTTTATAAAGACATTTTCATTCAAATATATCATGAATTTTAGCTTCTAAATTAATAAGTGCAGAGATAGACACAGAGTTCACATAAATATTCATTTAATTACTTATTGGGTTAAGGTCAATGACTAAATATTTGCCTGTATACTTAATTATTCAATGATTCCAGAATTGGATTAAAGGTTCTATATGTTGATGGTTTATTTATCGTGGTGCTTTTGTCAGTAGTACTCATCTCAAGAACTGAAAAATAATTGAGGATCTTGAAATATTCCATAACTTAACAGGAAACCAAACTTGCAATCATTCAAAATGTAATTATTCTTCAATTACAAACTTTACTGATTTAAATAATGTGTATCTGAACAGCTGTAATCTTCTTATTGATCTGTACTATTGATATTTGTGTACAACTTTTTGGATAATGTGTATAAGTGTTTATAACCTCATTTTTTCTGTTATTCATTCATGCATTAATTATTTTATTGCATTGAACTGACATTCCTTTTCCTAAAACCACACATAACAAAGTAATAGCACAAATTATAAAGGCAGAAATATAACAAGTTGAATTGGTAGTAAACAGAGAATGTTAAGCTACAATGAAAGGAATATGTATTATTTCAAGAAGAGTTGAAAGACTGGAAATGCACATTAGTAGACAGATAAATTGTCCGTGAGGTTTGTTCTTATTATGTTCCTTATTGACAGGCTTGGTGCAACCAAATATTAGAACATTAATTATTACCCATTATCTTCTCATTAGATAGAAGTTGTTATGAGCATGTCAACAAATTGAAGGTGAAGTATAAATAAAACTTAAACCAATTAATTTGCAAAAAAAGTTAAAATATAACCCTTAATGTAAAAGAATCAAAGAAAATGAGAATTTTTTTCTTTTTCTTTTTCTTGTTTAGAATTAGAAGTGTTATCTTTATCCACCCTAGAATATAGAAAAGGAGACTGAACAAAAAGAAAAGCAGGAGTCTCAGAAAAGCTTATAGGGGCCTTTGTGTTGCAACTGTGTGATTAACTGTTATCAACCTGACACAAACTAGAGTCATCTATGAATTGGTAATGTCAATGGTGGAACTGTCTCCAACAGACCAGACTTTGGACATGACTGTGGGGCATTTTATTAATTGTAACATAAGGGCCCACCACAGGAGGTGTCATCCCTAAGCTGGTTATGTGTGGTCCTGTGCTGTATAAAAAAAGTAGCTTAGCAAGAAAGAAGAATCACTATAGGAAATAAGCGGTGTCCTTTGTCTGCTTTAGTTTTGTCTATATGTTCTCACCTTGAATCCCAGCACCGGCTTTCCTCAAAGTTGGATTTAAACCTATAATTCAAATAAACCCATTCCTTTCCAAAAATGAATTTGTCAAATGTTTTATCATAGCAAAAAGAGAATCAACCTTAGTATCTCCACACTGCTTGGTAAACTTAAAAAAGAATGGGAAGTTAGAGGAGAGTCACTTTATTGGTCAGGTGCAACCTTTCAGTGCAATTTTTGATACTGCTAGTATGAGGACGAAAAAAATGACTGTTCTATCATCCCCTAAATAGCAGCCTGAATAATAGGCTTCCATCAGTATATGCTGGAGTGGTTGGTTTCAGAGATCAATCACATGTTACTAAAAGGCCTGGTTACTCTGTTTCCAGTAGGTATGCTGGAAGACTGGTTTTAGGGATGACATAAATGTAATATTAGCAATGACAACTAATCTGCCTTGTCCTTTTAGAGATATGCACCTATCAATATATCTGAATATCTATTTCTCATTTCTGAGGCTTGTAGAAGGTTGTGTAAAGCCTCTAATATTCATGCATAATATATTCCAAAAACGTCCATCAGGCACTCTACTGCAAAGGAACAAAAACAAAAACTATATTCCTTGTATGTTACTATTCTCATTTTCAGATTGCATTGAATATTTAAACATAGGCTACCATTTCTCCTGATTGCTCAACAATACCTGATATTAGGTGTAGGAAAGACTTCTATTTGGGTATCTAAATCCTGTTTACCTAAATTATTCTGAATTTCACTTTGCTTCCATTATAAAAAATCATGTATCCATAAAATGTAAAATTGTTAACTTTCTTTGGAAATATTTAGCTTTTGAAATGTTTTTTGTAACATTAGGGTCTGCTTGTTGGGGTTTCTGTTCTGCCCAGTTCCCACAGCTGGCAAGTCACAAAGAAAATTATACAGAGGTCTCTATAAGATTATAAACTGATGGGCCCATTAGCTCAAGATTCTTATTAGCTCTTATAATGTATATCAGACCATTATTCTTATCTATGTTAGCCATATGGCTCGGTACCTTTTACAGCAGGGTAGGTCACATATTGTTTCTTCCCTAGTCTGGGCAGGACTGGGAGGAATATGCTTCCTCCTTCATAGAATTCACCTGTTCTCATTGCCCCACCTCTACTTCCTGTCTGGTTGTCCTGCCTATACTTCCTGCCTGGCCAATCAGCATTTATTTAAAACAAAATTTACAGAATACAGACAATTATCCTGCACCACTCCCCTCTTTTTTTTAAACAAAGGAAAATATCCATAGTTTATTTTTGGGGGGAATGTGGGCATAGTATTCCAGCCTATAGCTGATTGAGGGTGCTGATAATCTTATGCGGACCTAAAGTAAATTTAGAATTATGGCCAAGTCCTAACTGGAGTATCCTGTGAGTCTTGATCATCTCAGGCAGCAGTCTTGAATCTGTTCTGGATGTAGAACTCAGATATCTGGGCCATCTGTTCCTACCGGAGATTTCTCAGGTGGTCTTACTTAATCAAACCTGATTTTTTAATTCAGAATGAATCCACAGCCTCTCATTTCCTGTGAAAACAAAAGCAAAAACTTTTCTCCAAAGTAACATACCTTTTGACTTCAATTTTGAAATCAAGGTATTTTCAAAATTCATATCTTTGATTAATTTAGTAGAATTTATAAGCAAATATTTTTTAGCAGCTGTTGATCCTTATTCAGCATTCAACCAATTCAAAGAAAGCAAAATAGCATATGGTATCAAGATTCTCTGTGTATTTTTAATCTTTACATGACTTTATTTTAATCTCTATTTCTTTTATTTTTATTTTTAACTTTTGGCTTTTTGAGACAGATTCTCTGTGTATCTTTTTCATGAAACACCCTCTGTAGACCAGGGTATCCTTGATCTCAGAGAGATCCAACTGTCTCTGCCTCCCCAGTGCTGGGATTAAAGATATGTGCTACCATACCTTGAACTCACAGAGATCTGTCTGTCTGCCTCCCTGGCATTGGGATTAAAGATGTGTGCTACCACACCTTGAAGTCACAGAGGTCAGTCTAACTCTGTCTCCCAAGTGTTGGTATTAAAGATTTGTACCACCATACCCAACTACTCTCTTTCTTTCTTTTTTATTTTAAGAACTTTAATCTTTAGCCTGTATATATATTTTAACACACAGTAAACCATTTAGATGTTTTCATTTTGCCTTTGAATCTCTCTTTTCTGTATATCTCTTTTTCTGACCACATTAGTCTTTAATTTACTAAGCAATATGGGTAAGATTAAAGCCGTGGCTTTGACGACTGGATCCAGCCCATTCCTTAGCTCTCCAGGTCATGGTTGAGGTTCCAGTCAGAGCCAAGTTTATTGCCACAACTCTATGGCATTTAAAGGTCATTTCTAGCAAGCAAGCTGCAACAGTGTGTCCAAAAATAACACACAAATGCTGTCTCTGAAGTTGGACTGCCTGCCTTAAAGAGTCAGAGTTTGACCTGGCAAGATGTCCTAGAAAGCCAGCATTTTAAAATGGTGCAGGTTTTTTCCTGCTACTGCTGAAAACAAAAAAAGCACGCATTCAGCTTTTCATCAACACTGTTTAAGTGTTTTGTGGCAGGACCTCTTAAAATAGCTGCAAGAATATGGAGCTAAAGCTGAGTGAGAAAATACTTGCCTCTGGCAAGCAGAGCAACCCGAGAAATTGATGCTACCAAGAAGCCATGCTTTACTGTATTCATTTACAAGCTTTCTCAGGCTTTCTGTGGATGCAGTTATCCATGTGAGTGCCATTCTGTAACATAAGGGCCTGCTCATTGGGTTTTCTGTCCTGCCCAATTCCCACAACCACTAAGTCCCAAAGAAAATCACAGAGAGGTCACCATAAGATTATAAACTGATTGGCCCATTAGCTCAGGATTTTTATTAGCTCTTATAACATATATCAGCCCATTATTCTTATCTATGTTAGCCATATGGCTCGGTACTTTTTTCAGTGGGGCAGGTAACATATTGCTTCTTCAGTGGTCTGGGCAGGACTGGGAGGAAAAGGCTTCCTCCTTCCTAGAATTCTCCTGTTCTCATCGCCATACCTCTACTTCCTGTCTGGTTGTCCCACCTATACTTCCTGCTACTGGCCAATCAGCATTTATTTAAAACATGACTGACAGAATAAAGATAATTATTCCACACAACTTTCAAAGTTTTTTTGTACCATAGGGGCATCCATATTCTGCCTACAGCCCCATAGTATCCAGAGTAAGCTGCAAAATGTCTTGCAGACTCTTTCATGAATCAGGGACCCTGAAGGACCATCTCACTTTTAGGCAAGTTCAGCAGTCCTCTCTCTGTGGGTTCTTTATGTTCAGCTTATGCAACAGTCCTGGAAAAGGCAGTTTCTTGCCCAAATGGTTAACCAACTCCATAAGGAGCCTCTTCAATCCCACCTTTCACTTTAAGTAGATTGGTGTTACCAGGATCAGATGTGTCTAATTGTCATAAAAAAACCCTAAGTTATTAAAACATTTTAATTGCCATATTCTGTAGTCTTTGAAAGATATGAAGAATGCTCACCTAACTGAAATGTATCTCTATATATCTAGAAAATCTAACTAACATGACTACAAACTTGATTATTTTAGATGATTAACAATCTATATTTCCTAATGTACATTACATTTTAAAATAATAAACAAAATCACAATACCTTAATAAAGAGCAGAAATATACATATAACAAGATTGCCCTTAAATTTATATCAATATAGCCAAATCCATACCAATGCAAATTATTCATATCTTTATCATATACCCCTTTAAATGTAAAAGAACATTTATAAACAATATTTGGCAATAGGACGTAGTGATTTCTCTCCAAACTTCTTCATGATGTATGGGAACACTGTTAATTAGGTTCTTCATGGTATATCCCATGCTCTAGGTTCATCTCAGTTACCAGTTTAGCAAATTAACTTTCTGAGGGTGTTTTTACAGCAACCTTACAGGAGGGCGTGGTCTATCATACCATATTTATCTAGAAGCAATCCACAGGGTCTCATTTTCGTGAAAACAAAAGATGAACCTCTTTTCCAAAGTATGATATCCTTAGAGCCAAATTTTGAAGCACTAATACCTTTATAATATCCATGCTGGTTTAGCTTAGCCCATAAAATGAAATGTTTCTCTGTACTCAGCTTCTTCACAGTCAAAAAATTTAAAGAAAGCACAATAATACAAAGAATCCAGACTCTTTGTGAATTTTCCATTTTTTCTTGGCTTATTTTTACTCTATCACTTTACTTTGTCTCTTAAAGTCTTTACCCTTTCTTTAAAGCATTAACTTTATATTATGCCTCTGTATACTCTTTATCTTTTTTTTCTCCAAAGCCTATGTGGTTTATCTAACACCATGGCCCATTTAGAGGTCTTTTATGTGTGAATCTATCCTACTGCATTGTCTTTAATTCTCTACTGTCTTAAAAAGCTTTTAAAATGCTAAACATCTTGGTTGCAGCTGCTCTGGATGTTGGCTCCACCTCTCTCCAATTTCAAAATGGTGGAGCTTCCATTTCTGTTAGCTCTGAGGCCACTAGCCAGGAGCTGACCTCAGCAGTACAACTCAGAGGTGAGCGTGCAACACATAAATGCTTTTTTATCTGAGTTACAGCCAAATCTGCCATGCTGATCCCTGCACAGCCTGGAAATATCTCTGTGTATGGTGGCAGGAATTTGCCATGCTCTCCTGCTTGTGCATGCCTAGTGGACCTGATCTTGCCACCTGCCCAGGTAGGGAGCGCTGAGTCACAGGCATGGTCTCAGCCACTTTCCTCCCAACCGTAGTGGGCATAGAAGCAACCGGGTCCCACAAATGTCATTGAAATGCTTTAGAGCCAGAGTTCATACTAGCAGCACAGCCCAGGAAGCTGCGTTTTAAAATGACTCAGGTTTTTTTTTTCCTGCTACAGCTGAATTAGGAAAATTGCTCTTAAAGGAGTTGCGATACTCTGCCAGCAAACAGCAAAAAGCTGTATTAAACTCTGTATTATTATTTTTTAGGTCTAGAATTTCTTTTTAAGCCCTTTTAGGTTAACATGGAGTTAGTAGACCAAGTCAGAGCGCCATTCTGTACTAAGAGGAGTGGCAAGCTGCATCCCACTGCCTGGTTACCTTAACCCAAAATAACCACACAGAAATTGTATTAATTGAATTACTGCCTGGCCCATTAGCTCTAGCCTCATATTGGCTAACTCTCACATCTTGAGTAACCCATTTCTATTATATCTGTGCAACACCACATGACTATGGCTTACTGGCAAGATTCTAATCTACATTTGTCTCAGGCTGGATATTCATGGCATCTGCTACACTGCCTTTTTAATTCAGAATGCTGTTCTGTCTTCTCTGCCCACCTAAAGGTTGCCCTATTAAAAGGCCAAAGCAGTTTTTCTAATTCAACCAATGAAAGCAATGCAAATACAGAAGGTCCTCCTACACCAGTTTTATGAGGCTACTCATTCATTTCCTGAATGCATGGCAGCTCAGGCCCAAAATAACCATAATTTTTTTTAATTAAATCACTGATTGGTCCATTATCTCTAGATAATTATTGGCTAACTCCTACATTTTAATTTAATTAAATACAAGGTCTGGGCAAGGTCCTGGCTCATCTGTTCCCAGCAGCAGCTACATGGCATCTCTCTCTTTCTCCCAGTATTCAATTTAGTTTGCCCTACCTAGCTCTACTCTACCATATCACAGTCCAAGGAAAATTCTTTATTCATTAACCAATAAAAGCAACACATAAAAAAATGGACTTCTGACATCACTGGAGTATATAGCACTTGGATACAACAATGCAAATAATATAGAACTGTATATGGACCACACTAATCTGTGTGCCCAGAACATTCCAATTCTGTTACCAAAGTCATGTTTATAAATAATCTTGAAATAATAATGATTTTCTTGTAATGATTTACAGAGAATCTACCATAGTGATGAGGCGAGCAGGCCTGCTTTTTGTCCCACCAGGCTCCCGCATGGCTAGCTTTACACCCAAAATAGCAACGTACAAATTGTATTCATTTAAACACTGCCTGGCCCATTAGTTTCAACCTCTTATTGGCTAATTCTCACATCTTGGTTAACCCATTTCTAATAATCTGTGTAGCACCACAAAGTGGTGACTTACTGGGAAGATTCTAACTTGCGTCCATCTTGGGCCAGAGCTTCATCGCATCTGTCTCACTGCCTTTGACCCAGCATCCTGTTCTGTTTATTCTGCCTACCTAATTTTCCATTTTATCAAAGGGCCAAGGCAATTTCTTTATTAACCAATGAAAGTAACATATAGACAGATAACCCTCCTCCATCAATCTACTTCAAAATAAACCACTAATTTCTATATACAATGATAGAAGACACTATATTTGAGTCCTCATTCACCTTGTCTGACATCAGCAACTCAATTTTTTCTTTGGAGATTTAAAATTTATCAATCTTATATAATTTGACAGTACAAACAAGGTACCCAAACATTCTGGTTTAGTGACAGCCCATATATCAAGAAATGATAAATTTTTGTTCAAAATATCTTAATCTAAAGCAGATTCAACCTCTTTATTGCATCCCAGAGACTGCTTTTCACTGTTTCTCATTTTATTCACAGATAATTTTACTCTTTCATTTCTCTCAAAAGCTAAAATTTCATAATTTCACTTTATGTAAGGTTTAATAATATTTTCCATAATTTTTTCTCAATTAACCATGCTTTGTTTGTTTGATTACAATTAGAGGATGCTAACAAAACAATAGACAATAAATCAGTTTGAGTTCTGGCAACTTTCATATTCATGCATAATTTCACACTCACATACTCTCTCTCTCTCACACACACAGACACACACACAAAAATTAGAGATTTTTGTGCTCTCCTACTAATCTGATGCTTTAATTGGTATTTTAGACATGAGAGTCACTAATTAAGGACAAATAAGGTAGCATGTAATTTTCTATAAATTAATTTTATCTATAGTCTGAAATAAAGCTAAGTTAGAAGGCTTGGCAAAGAGTTGTAATTATAGGACAACATCTTGTAAAATATAAAACAAAAAAATGGCTCTAATAAATTATTTATTTACTGCTTGATACACTTTTAAAATCATCTCTGGTCTAACAAAATTCTTTGTTTCTAATGTTCTGAATATATACCTATTTACATTTTTAGTAGCGATTGTATTAAAATGAATAACGGTTTGAAATAGAACATGACTCCTAATTTTTTTACAGACTGGTTTTCTGTTACAATTTAGATTTACCATCTGCACTGTTAACACTACTTTCTGTATAGCACAGTTCACTTTATGTAATATAAAAATGGGAAAAATCATTAATTATGTAGAATAATGCACATAGATATAGATATATTCAAGCTTATAAGCAACTGTATGAACACACTAAATAGCTGTGGCTAGGCTATCCTCCAACACCCCCCAACCCCAAACGCTCCTATTCACCTATGAGATCTGTGGAATCCTGAAACACAGCTTGTTCCAATACTGAGGTGACCTAAGAAGTTAGTCAACAGCCACAGGTCTGGACAGCAAGGTGTCCCACTCTGTAGGACCTCCTTGGTGGGATAAAACCCAAAGGTACCTCTCCAAATCCCTTGGCTTTTCTAGTTAGCCAGCAGGGTGTTTTCCTGTGGCTAGGCTAGGCCCCACCCCACCCCACCTCCAAACCCACCTATTTGCCTGCGAACTCTGTGGAACCTTGAATCACAGCTTGCTCCAATACTGAGGGTACCTAAGAGGTGAATCAATAGCCTCAGGGCCAGACAGCCAGGTGCCCTACTTTCTGGGACATCCCCAGTGGGACAAAACCCAGGGGACTTTCCCCTACTCCCTCATCTTTTCTATCCAGGAAGCAGGAAGTTTTCCTGTGGCTAGGCTATGCCTGAAGCCACCCCAATTCCAAACTCACCTATCTGTAGGGATAAGCCCAGCCCATTAGAAGGCGTGTTCGCATCGGGCTAATGTTTACATATAAATCTGGCAAGCATGAGCCTGCTGCCCCTTCTGTTTTCCTGTTCTCCACGGGAACCGGTGGTTCTGTAAGTCTATTTCCCCATTAAAGCTGTATATATTATTACAAGCTGTCTGCATTCAATTACACCGGTACACCTATCTGCTTGTAAGTTCCACTGAACCCTGAAACACAGCTTGCTACAATACTGAGGGGGAACTAAGAGGGCAGGCCAAGAAAAAATCTCAAATACTCAGATAGCCACATCAAGGATTGGACCAAGATGCCAAGACACTGCTGGCCTATTTTGAAAGAAGAGATGGGTAGGTGCCACTGCAAGAATTTCTCCAACAACCTAAAAGGCAACATGGTAACATCAAAACACAGACTTGATCATCCTAACCCAGAATAAGTAGAAGAAACTGACTTTAAAGATAACTTTATAAAAATGATGGAGAACTATAAAAAGGAAGTGGAAAAACTCCCTTAAAGAATTGGAAGAGAAGACAAAAAAAGTTTTAAGAAATTAATAAATCCCTCAAAGAAACCCAAGAAAACTAAGAAAAACAGTCAAACAGGTGAAGGACTTGAAGACTGAAATAGAGGTAATAAAGGAAAACACAAACTGAGGGAATTCTGGATATGAAAATTCTGTATAAACAAACAGGAACAACACAGACAAGTATAATCAACAGAATATAAGGGATAGAAGAAAGAATCTCAGGTGCTAAAAATACTACAGAGGAAATAGGCTCATTGGCTAAATAAAATATTAAATCTAACAAATTCTTAATACAAAACATTTAGGAAATTCAGGACACCATGAAAAGACCAAACTGAAGAATAATAGGGGTAAAAGAAGAAGAAGAACTCCAGCTCAAAGGCACAGAAAATGTATTCAACAAAATTATAGAAGAAAACTTTCCCAATCTAGACAAGGATACTCCTAAAGGTATAAGAAGCTTACAGAACACCAAAGAGACTGGATCAAAAAATTAAAATCCCCTCTCCATATAATAATCAAAACACAAAACACACAGAATAAAGAAATATTAAGAGCTTCAAAGGAAAAAGGTCAAGAAACATATCAAGGTAAACCTATTAGAATTACACCTGACTTCTCAGTGGAAACTATGAAATCCAGAAGGTCCTAGATAGATGTGTTGTAGACAATAAAAGATCATTTGGATGCAAGCCCAGACTACTATATCCAGCAAAGCTTTCAGTCACCATCATTGGAGAAAAGAAGATATATTTATGTATCCATAAACCCAGCTTTATAGGAAGTACTAGGAGGAAAACTTCAACCCAAGGAAGCTAACTACATCCGCAATTAACAGAGACCTCTGATAACCTCCCCACCAGCAGAACCCCAAAAGGGAAAACACACAAACACTACTACTGAAAAATAACCAGAGTTATTAATACCACTTAACATCAGTGTGCTCAATTCACCTATATAAAGACAAAGGTTAAGAGAATGGATACAAAAATAGAATCCAGCCTTCTGCTGTTTACAAGTAATACACCTCCACCTCAAAGACAGACACTACCTCAGAGTAAAGGGTTGGGAAAAGATTTTCCAATCAAATGGACCTAAGAAACAAGTGTGTGTGGCTAGACTGATATCTAAAAAAAAATTCAAATTAAAATTGATCAGAAGAGTTGGAGAAGGATATTTTATACTCATAACAGGAAGAGTTCATCAAGATGACATCTCAGTTGCCCCTAATACAAGAACACCCACATATGTAAAAGAAACATTACTAATACTTAAATGCACATCACACCCTACACACTAATAGTAGGGGATCTCTATACTCCTCTCTCACCAACGGACAGGTCAACCAGACAGAAACTTAACAGAGAAATAAGAGAACTAACAGATGTAATGAATCAAATTAACTTAAGAGACATCTATATAACATTCCACCAAAAGACAAAAGAATATACCTTCTTCTCAGCACCTCATGGAACCTTCTCTAAAATTGATCACATACACAGTAACAAAGGAAACATCCACAGATACACATATATCAAGTAACCCCCTGTTCTTATCAGATCAGCATGGATTAAATTAGATTTTTAACAACAATACTACTCCCAAAATGCCTACAAACTCATGGAAAACTGAAAAGTCAACTACTGTACCATTCCTGGGTCAAAAAAAATTAAAAAAATTAAAGTCTTCCTTGAATTCAACAAAAATAAAGGCACAACGCATACAAACCTAAGGGACACTATGAAAGCAGTGCTAAGAGGAAAGTTCTTAGCACTAAGTGCCTACATAAAGAAAATGGAGAAAGCTCACATTAGAAACTTTACAGCACAACTGAAAGCTCTAGAAAATAAAAGGAAGCAGACTCACACAGACAGAGTAGAAGACAGAAAATAAATCAAACTGAGGGCTGAAATCAACAAAAATAGAAACAAAGAAAACAATACAAAGAATCAATGAAACAAAGAGCATGTTCTTTGAGAAAATCAATAAGATTGACAAACCTTTATCCAAACTAAGCCAAAGGCAGAGAGAAAACATCCAAATTAACAAAATCAGAAATGAAAAGGGGGACATAACAACACACACTGAGGAAATACAGAGAATCATTAGGTCTTACTACAAAAACCTGTACTCTAAAAATTGGAAAATGGAAAAGAAATAGGCAGTATTTTGGACATATGCCAAAACCAAAATTAAATTAAGACCAGGTGAGCAATTTAAATACACCTATAAGACAAGAGGAAATAGAAGTTATCATCAAAAACCTCTCAACTAAAAAAAGCTCAGAGCCGATTGGTTTTAGTGAAGAATTCTACCAGAACTTCCAAGAAGAGCTAATACCTATAATCTTCAAAGGTTCCACATAATAGAAACAGAAAAGCAATTGCAAAACTCTTTCTATGAGGCCACAGTTACCCTGACACCAAAATTGCACAAAGACTCAACCAAAAAAAAAAAAGAAAAAGAATTACAGACTAATCTCACTCATGAACATGAATTCAAAAATTCTCAATAAAATACTCACAAACTAAATCCAAAGACACATCAAAAAAATCATTCGTGTTCAAGTAGGCTTTATCTCAGAGATGTAGGGCTGGTTTAACATACAAAAATCTATCTATGTAATATATCATATAATTAAACTGAAAGAAAAAACATATGATCATTTCATTAGATGCTAAAAAAGCATTTGACAAAATTCAGCATTTCTTCATAATAAAAGTCTTGGAGAGATAGGGATACCAGGATCATATCTAAATATAATAAAAGCAATATACAGCAAGCTGACAACAAAATTAAATAAAATGGAGAGATAATAAAAGCATTACACTAAAATCAGAAACAAGACAAGACTGTACACTATCTCTTTATCTCTTCAACATAGTTCTTGAAGTTTTAGCAGTAGCAATAAGAAAACATAAGGAGATGAAGGAGATTCAAATTTGAAAGGAAGAAGTCTAACTTTTGTCATTTTCAGATATGATCGTGTATATAAGTAATTTCAAAAACTCTACCAGAGAACTCCTACAGCTGATAAATACCTTCATTGATATGGCAGGGATACAGGATCAACTCAAAAAATTCAGTACCCCAAAGATAAAGAAGCTTTGGAAATCAGTATGGTGGTTTCTCAGAAAATTTGAGAATCAACCTACCTCAGGATCCAACAATACAATTCTTGGGGATATGCCCAAAAGATGCTCAATAATACTATAAAAGCATTTGTTTAACTATGTTTATAGCAGAATTATTTGTAATAGCCAGGAAACAACCTAAATGGCCCTCAGCTGAAGAATGGATAAATAAAATATGGCACACTTACACATTAGAGTACTACTCAGTGGTAAAAAACAATGACATCTTGAATTTTGCATAGAAATGGATGGAATTAGAAAACACTATGCTGAGCTAGGTAACCCAGACCAAAAAAAAATGATTATGGTATATATTTACTCATAAGTGTATATTAGCCATAAACAAACAACATTGAGCTTATACTTCATGATCCCAGGGAAGCTAAATAAAATCCAAAGATAAACAAACATTGACCCACCTAGAAACTGGAAATAGACAAGATCATCTGACAAAATTGGAAGTATGGGGTGGGGCTTAGAAGGAAGGGGAGAAGAGAAGGGTTGAGGAGACCTTGGAGTGGCATAGTCGAGATGGAGGAAGAACAAATAAGAGAGAAAGGAAAGAGATATCTTGATTGAGGAAGCCATTATGGGGTTAGAAAGAAACCTGGATTTAGAAAATTTCCCAGGAATCCACAAAGATGACCCCAGCTAAGCCCCTAAGCAATAGAGGAGAGAGTTCCTGAACTGGCCTTGCCCTGTAGTCAGACTGATGATTATCTTAAATATCACCACGGAACCTTTGTCCAGCAACAGGTGGAAACAGAGGCAGAGACCTACATCAAAGCACTAGACTGAGCTCCCAAGGTCCAGTTGAAAAGATGGAGGAGTGAGAGTATGAGCAAGGAGGTCAAGACCATCGTGTGTTCACCCAGTGAGACAGATTGTCTGAGGTAATGGGAACTCACCAACTCCAACTGGACTGGGAGTGAATGAGCATGGGATCAAACTAGATCCTCTGAATGTGGTTGACAGTTGGGGTAGACTGAGGGGATGCTGACAGTGGCACTGGGATTCGTCTCTACTGCATGTACTGGCTTCTGGGGATCCTAGTCTATTTGGATGTATACCTTGCTCAGCATAGATGTAGTAGGGAGGGCCTTGGACAGAGCAGGGTACCTTTCCGTCTCTTAGGATTGGAGGGGGTCAGGTGGGAGGGTGTGTGGAGGGAGTGAGAGGAGGGGAGGGAGTGGGAATTTGGATTGGTAATTTTTTAAAGTAATAAAATAAAATAAAAAACACATTAAATATTCAAACAACCCAAATGTGTTCATACTAGCCATACCACATCATGATAAAATTTTGCCTTTTATCTTAGAACATGTCACCAGAAATGTCAGTACCTGTAGAAAATATGCACATAGAATTTTTGACAGAAATGGTAAAAAAAATTTGGAAATGTTGTTTAATATCATTATGCATAAATCTTCACAATGAATCTTATTTTTTACTTACATCTTACTTCAATAAAGTGCTAGTTTTAGCATTCTGTCTCTTAGCTTGTGTCTTTCAGTAATCAATCTTCTCATAAAATTAGCACCATGTTATTAGGATAGAAGTAAATGAAACATCATCATTCTCTACATTATATTTGTTATCAACTTCTCCAAATATTGCTATACACAAAGTTTTATTGATGCTGTCAATCCTGCAAGTGAAACCTCTTGTCCAGTGATCTAAGTTGCTCTAATTTGTCCCTTAATCTTTCTTGTTACCATAGAGAAATATTTTTCTCTTGTAGTTCTTATCTTTTATGAGATCTTATTACTTCAGCCAGATTATAAGTTCCTAAGTAAAGGCGTAAACCACGAACAATGCCACACCAGTTTGGAATTACTATTATAGGGAAGTATTTATTTAAAGAGGAAAAACTTACAGATCACGATCCCAGACAACAGCTCTCTGCACAACTAGAAAAAGAGTCTAGTAGCCAGACCAGCAGGAAGTCAAGAGAGAGCAAGCGGAAGGAAATAGGGGCTTTATGAATGGAGAGAAACCACGCCCCAATGGGCTGGTATCTCAGCAGCTATTGGTTGGAGGGATGGAAAGACCTCCTGCAACACCTAAGTGTTGGAAGAAACGTTTTATTCATACTTGTTTTCAACCAGCATTTTCCCCGGAGTGTTTCGCAGAACACTTTCTTGATAAATGCATGCTGAGCCATTGATCAGCTTGCCAATGCTGACTTGAAAAATGAGTATGATTTCTATAGTCTCCAGAATCCTTAAAGGTTCTTAAAATCTTGGACAAGGACTGCAAAGTCAAGTTCTTACTGTTTTAGAAGGTGATCAAAGAGAATGCACTGCAACCTGTCCTTCCTTTATTGGTAGATGTAGCCACAGGTTTAGCATTCAGGTCTAAAGTGACATAAAATATTATATAAATGCTTAAAAACGAGTCAGATATATGCTTACTCTCTATTATCTATAATTGCTTAAAGAAAAATAAAGAGGCAGTATTTATTTTCCTAAGTAATGTTAAGTATCACTGAATTTTTACTGAAGAATTAGTTTATTCACATGAGGAAAATGGAAAGCAAATTAAATGAAGTATGGTACACTTCAAATATGCTATCTGGATGAGACTAAGACCACAGAGTCTGAACATTCCCTAATGGTGTAGGCAATCACAAAGGTCTGGGTACATATAACAATCATATTTCTACTAATTACATCTCTAACAGTCAAAATGCCAGTGTTGTGACAGTGATGCAAGCATCCATTCCAGGAGAGGAAAAATGTATACAGAAAAGTTACACATAGGCTGTGTATAATACATTAGCAAAATGAGTTTTTCTTTTAAATATAAATACATATGGTATAATATGATCCATATTACATTGGAAGAGGAACTTAAATTTGCTTTACTGGAAGTTTGTTCTAATATTTTTACTTAGAACAAACATCATATAAGTGTAAATTTTCTAAATATGAATAGCATATGCCAGACTTCCATCTGATATCATAATTTTTAACATTATTACATTAACTGATATTCAATGCCTGTACTATTTCACACTTTTAGTAATATTGCCTGCCCTGTAAATAATTGCAATGAAGTAAACACTGCTTTTCAATATCTCAAGGACAATAGGGGCAAGCAATCTGAACCCATATGGTGAGAAGGAACAGCAAGACTCAAAAGCAATTCTTTGACTTCTACATATTTTAAGCCACTTTGTACAAGTATTCATGGACATGCATTGTACAAATATGCACACATAAACACACACTAAATAAATGTGAAATAAAATGAACATTTGTGATGTCATAGAAGCAAGATCCTAACTATAAAGTCTCATCACATTCTGTAGTCATTTGTAAGTTCTGATTCTCTGCCTCCTCAGAAAAATGCTGTTTCTCAGCAGGTACATGATGAAGGAGGGTTTACAGTTTGAGAACTAACTGATTTCTTAATAAAATACATGTTTACCTCCACAAAGCCATTGTATAATGTTTGCCATTTATTGGGATGTATGTGAACGCAAAATAATCTTAATAATAAATAGAAAATTGGAGTAGAAAAACAGCACAGCATTTAACAGAACATACCATCCTTCTGAGGAACCAAGATTGGTTGTAAGCACTCATGTCAGACAGTTCTCATTTGCCTGTAATTCCAGATCGACAACATCTAGACGCCATAAGTATCTGCATATATATTCATATGCAGACATACACACACAATTAACATAAAATGAATCCTTAAAATGTAGCCGAAGTTATTGTCTATAAAAGGTCAATATTAACTTACTTTTATGACACTATAGTCAATATAAATTTTTACAAATCCTAACAATAAAAATACAGAAATACCATATTTACTAATATTAGTCATGATTTTAACGTATCATTTAAAAAGGGAAAACACAATTGAATAAACCTCAGAGCAATTTCTTAATGGTTGGCTCACAGAGAAATATGAGAATTCTTGTGGCATAGTGTCCACCACTTAACAAAAAACAATGCTGGGAAGGGAACCAATTTCAAGATATTGTATGAGAGTAAATATAGTCAACAAGGAATAACATGTATCTCTTAAAGAGCATCATAAATGGATGGGAAAGACAAATATATTGAATTAAATTCAGAAAAATTATGTACCATGAATGTTAGTTGCCAACATTATGAAAATGATTTAAAGTCATAAAGTGTTTAACATAGCAACATTAGACTTAAGACAAAAATTTGATAAATCTGAAGACATAAGCAATTATACAAATTTCAATCATTTGAAATTGCTTGAGACAAGCCTGACTTTCTGCTTGTGAGAAAATAATATGATTGTACTTAACTTCCCACACATATTCCTTACTTCAGAAAAGGTAAACACTAGACAGGTATGGTCTTTAACTGGAAAAAGTCATGAAATCTTGACTTGCATTGCATGGAATTCGGTCTTTGTCCTACCTATTTCTTTTAGGGATCAATCTTGGAGTACACATTACCTTTCCTAATGAATAAGTGATTATTCATTTAAGCCTTTTTGCCTTCCCATTTTTAATTACTGCTTAACATTACCATTGTCTCAATTCATGTACAATATTCTTAAAAATGCAATGCTTTCTCAGGAAATTTTCAATAATATGATCTACAAGGTAATTAATAAAATGAAAATAAAATTAAGGTAGCAGACACCTATAGACTCTTTAGATATCCTTAAATGTCTTTGTTCATTGGCCCTAAAATATGGTAAATATTAATATGCCTTTACACCTTTTAATACCTTCAACCGTGGGAAAAGATTTTGTTCCTTATAATTAAATAATTTAGGCACAATTTAAATAGAAGTACCATTATCATCAATATATGATTTTTGCACACTGTGAGCACGATTGTGAGAGTTTGTTTTAATTAAATTGATTAATATAAAATGGCTTAGATCTCTGGATCTATGGAGTGGCTCCTGAACTGTATAAGAATGTAGAAACATTTCTTACCCATATTCTACAATTTTAGGAAATTTCACAAGGTTGTACATTAGATGAAGTGCTACAGACAATGACCATTGAGAAAGAAAATCAGTCTTCTCCAGGGACCATTAATCCTATATGCATGTACATATTAGCAACACTAAATAAACTCAGCAGCTTGCATTTAAAATTTTATATATGTGTGTGTATATATATATATACATACATATATATATTATAATTAAATAATGAATTAAGAATACAAGTCAAGAACTGGTAAAAAGCAAGTGAGCATGCATGCATTTGTTCACTTTCTGTATTGACTATTAATACAATGTGGCCAACTGTCTCATGTTCCATCTGTCATGATGTACTGTAAAATGTAACTGTGGGGAAAATTAACCCTATTCTTTAACTTGATTGTTGTAAGTATATTTTAACAAAGAAAAAGAAATTTACTATAATTAACAACCATGGGTTGAGGAAATATATTATATGCAAAGTAAACATTGTTCCCATAATATCTCAAGTATATTTTACTTATTACGTTTATCCCAAGCTACAGGTATCATTCATCACATTCAAACAAATACACACATTCATGCAAACACACAAACTGATCTCAAATGAGAGGGTGTAGATAATTTGAAATGTTTGCATACATAAATATACTCAAAGAGATTATTTGATAAAAATATCTGTTTTTAGAATGATAATTTAAACTAACTGCATACATAGATGAGGTATATTTTTATTTTTATTACTAGAAACAGTAAAGGTAATAAGCACAAATTGTTCACCGACATCAATTTAAAAGATAAATTAATTGATCCTTAATTTAAATAATCAATTAATTCCTTTACTCTTTTATTGAATTAGCAGAGATGCTCTGTAGTTCCTATCCTGTTGAAATATTTATACTATAGTGCTTTGCACATAAAGAATGTAGACATTAATAGTTACAGACCAGTATTGGATACAAGAATACTGATGAATGTACTAGTAAAGTGGATCAAAAAGCCCTTACCTCACTGGGCTATTGGAAGAATCAGGGTCATGTGCTGCTACAGTGCCAATGATATTTCCCACTTGTATAGCTTCTGACACCTCCATGGGATACAAGGGTGAAGAAAACACAGGGGGCTCATCCACATCTTCTACAATTATCTTTATAGTAGTTGTGTCACTGAATGGACCCAAACTTAGAAATCGGGGATCAGCATCACGATTTGCAGCCTCTATGCGCAGTGTATAACTTGTTTTGGCTTCAAAATCGAGTTCCTGTAAGGAAAGTTATTAGTGAAATTAAATTACTGAATAGATAGTCATCAAAGCAAGCCTTTTAATTTATGAATATCAATAACTATAGCGGAGACTCTGTCATGAAACTGCACCATCAGCACTCACACACAATAAAAGTTTATGCCAATTAGAGTCCTTACTAATTTTCTGGCTCAGACCATGGTAAGTCCTTTAGAGCTAACTTAATCCATTCTACTGCCATGCATTTCTGGGACAGACACAATTCTTCATAACATTATCTGAAAGAATATCGTCTGATTTAAAATATTTTCCAACAGGGCATAAGTGTATTATTATTAACTCATATAATCCATATATCTTATTCAGAAATATAAATTAAAATGGAAGAGAAACTCCACATCAAACTCAATTTCTCATTTAAAAGATGGGTGACTTAGGCGACTCATATTTTGACTTCTCAGGTGCTCAGACTTTAACTTTAGTGGCACTGGAAATGTATCAATGTCTCTCAAACACATACAGCAGCCTTTCTATAAAGCACTCATTGGTGCTGCTTTCTTCAACAGTCCATTGCCAAACACCAAAACTCTCTACATAGATGTCTAATACTTATATCTCAGAATTTTAAATCTATATGTATCTTCTTATGAGGACTAATGATTTTCAAATATTCTTTAAAAGCAGTCATTGGAAGCTTGATTGTAAACATTAAATATTTCATTAAAAGTCACCATATGTTCAAGTAGGAATCATATTTGTGGTATGAAGATGCTTGAAAAAATAATATGTGGAGTGTGACAGCTTTTTCTAGTTTTCATTCTCAATCTAATCACTGAATAACATGTAGAGAGACAACACTTTTAGCTTCCATTCTCAATTTCAACATTGAATAAACTCAAATTCTCTACATATGACACAAAACAGAATGACATTAATGTAATAATAAAGAACACGATAAAAATTATTTCGATTCCAAAAGACATTAGAAATAGTGAACAGGAAATACATTGAAAATATAATAGTGATGGTTGGAATGCAAATTTACTACTGGGAGAAAAGACCTGTATTTTGTTTATAGTCATCTTAGCTCACAAATTAAGTAAGATATTCACCTCTGTAGAGCAAGGTCTGGGCCCAAGATGGTGCAGGAGAATTGTCTGTAATCTGTCAATCATATTTTAAATAAATGCTGATTGGCCAGGCAGGAAGTATAGGTAGAAAAAACAGACAGGTAGTAGAAATGATGCAATGAGAACAGGGGAATTCTTAGAAGGAAGAAGTTGATTCCTCTCACTCCTGCCCAGACCACCAAAACAGCAGGATGTGACCTGCCAGCTAAAAAAGGTACTGAGCCATATGGCAAAAATAGATCAGAATAATGGATTAATAAAAGCTACAAGTGCTAATAAGTAGCCTGACCTAATGGGCCAATTAGCTTTATAATGTATAGAGATCTCTTTGTGATTTTCTTTGGGGCTTGCTGGCTGTGGGGTTCCAGGCAGGACAGAAACCCCAAGTAGCAGGCCCTCTCATGTTAGAGAATGGCACTCATGTGGATAACTGCATCCAGAGAAAGCTTGGGACAGACTAGAGTAAAGGGATTCGGTTTTCAGCCAAAGCAGGGAAAAAGCTGTGCTGTTTTAAAATGCTGGCTTTCTGGGCCCTCCTGCCAGGGAAAACTCTGACTCTTTCAAGCAGGTGGTCAGGACTATGGGGCTATGGACACATTGTTGCAGCTTGCTTCCTGGCAAGGGCCTTGAAACACCATAGAAGCTTTGAGTGTTGTTTATGGACACACTGTTGCAGCTTGCTTGCTGGCAGGGACCTTCAAACACCATACAGTTGTGGAAATAAACATGGCTCCAGCCAGTACCTCAGCCATGATTGCTTGGTGAATTAAAGGCTCATCGGTTCAGAAAAAGAGAGGTATACAGTAAAGAGAGATTCAAAGAGGAAGAAAACTTGTAAATGGTTAACAGTGTGTTAAAAATATATATGGGCTAAAGGTTAAAGTTCTCAGAGTAAAAAAAAAAAGAAAGAAAGAATCAAAGAGTAGTACTCCTGGCTGTGTGGCACACACCGGTAGGATTTGCCTGGGAGGCAGACACAGATGGATCTCTGTGAGTTCAAAGACAGCCTGGTCTACAGAGTTATTCCAGGACAAAGATATACAAAGAACCTGTCTCAAAAAGTAAAAGTAAAAATAAAAGAAATAGAGGTTAAAATAAAGCCACATGAAGATGGAAAATGCACAGAGAATCTTGATACTGTAAGCTATTATGCTCTTTTTAAATTGTTTGAATGCTGAGGAAGGAGCAACACTTGCTTATAAATGCTGCAGAATTAATCAAGGATAGGTATTTTGAAAATACCTTGATGTCAAAATTGAAATTAAAAGGTATGTTACTTTGAGAAGAGATTTTGCTTTTGTTTCCACAGAAAATGAGAGGCTCTGTATTTATTCAGAGTTAAGAAAAATCAGCTTTGATCAAGGAAGACCACCTGAGAAATCTCTGGCAGGAATAGATGGCCCAGATGTCTGAGTTCTTCATCCAGAACAGGTTCAAGACTGCTGCCTGAGATGATCAAGACTCACAGGATACTTCAGTCAGAACTTGATCATAACTCTGTATAAGATTATCAGTGCCCCCAATCAGCTGGAAGTAGCCTGGAAAATGATGCCCACATTCCAAAAATAAATGGACTATGGACATTTTCTTAAAAAAAAAAAAAAGAGGGGGAAGTTTTACAGGAGAATTGTCTATAATCTGTCAATCATGTTTTAAATAAATTCTCATTGGCCAGGCAGGAAGTATAGGTGATAAAAACAGGAAGTAGAAATGATGCAATGAGAACAGGAGAATTCTTAGAAGGATGAAGCTGATTCCTCCTACTCCTGCCCAAACCACCGAAGCAGGAGGATGTGATTTGCCCCACTGAAAAAGGTACTGAGCCACATGGCTAACATAGATAAGAATAATGAGTTAATGTAAGTCACAAGAGCTAATATGTAGCTTGACCTAATGGGCCAATCAGCTTTATAACTTTAGAGATCTCTGTGTGATTTTCTTTGGGACTTGCCAGCTGTGGGGAATTGGGCAGGACAAGAACCCCAACAAGTAGGACCCCTTCCTGTTACACCAGGAAACAACTCTTATCTCCCTCTGTGAGCTAAGTATGCCTTCAGTGTCCAGGCTTCAAAAGTAATTAGCAGACCCTCAGCATTTCCTTATCTCTTCCTATCAGCTAGGGATGTCTCCAAACCTGACATTCCAGCATCGTACCCATCTCCCTGTTTTATTCACTATATAATGCTCCTGAGAAAAAATAAAGTTGGCAGCGTGATCCAAATACAGACTTGCTGTTCATTTCTCATGTCTCTTGCCTGCCATTCCTATCCTTCAGAATCCAGTTCCCTATTCATGTCCCACTGGTCAGGACATCATGTCCTGCTGGTTGGGGCAATTTACCAACTGTGCTTATAAGAATAAATGTACACATATTTGGGCATTCAGATAATCCAAATAATCTTCAAAAGGGTATAAAATCAACCAAAATGTATTTTAAATAATTTACATAATATAAATTACATTAACATATATTACATGCAAAGCCATATACTAAAGCCATATATATCATATAGATTATATAATAGTTATCCATATATTACCTATAGTATATATTATATTTTATGTATGCTGTATATGAATTAAAATATATTTTATAACCATAGTCTATATTATATATACATATTTTTATATATTATATATACTCTAGTATTTGTGGCATAAACTATAATTTGAATAAATGTACATATACTCTTACACACATATTTATATGACATACAGACACTATACAATATTACATTTTTTGCTGCCTCTCTTAGGCTAATATGAAAAATACATAAACTAACACACAAAATTGGTTCATTTCTCAACCTAGACAAATATTAATAACATGCTTATATATGTCTCATGCAATGCTTATGACCCAGATTTTTTCCATATTCTTATTCTCAGTTCTCATTTTTCTTTAACTTTAGAAAAGAAGTTCAATTAATTCTTACTAAATTATAGAAAAAATGCTGAATTAAAGCATTGATATTGTGCATATGCCACCTAAAAATTGAACTAAACCTATGAGCCAGATGACCCTGATAGCCCAAATGGGAAACACAGCAAGAAATACAATGGCATATATTTTATTCTTGATCAAAAACAAGCAAAGCAAAACAAGACAAACTTTGCAAATTGCTCTGTGGGAGGAGAATTAATAATGTAAATCCAAACAAAAATGCAAAATATGCAGTGACATGTATCTTGTTAGGACTTTTGCAGTACTGTAATGAGACAATTTCATGTTTAAGTTTTTCATTGTTATTTTATTGTGGGCAGTGTCTATATTTCAAAGCTCATACCAGGGTATGCCTGGGGAGAATAGAGGATGATTTTCTGAGGTCACTTGTCTCCCTCCACCTTTATGTGCTATCCTGAGATTAGCCCAGTATTCCAGTATTCAGAAGGACTCTTAATTACTAAGGCATCTGCTCTCTGTCTTTTATTTAAGAGCATCTAGAGTGATACTCAGAACTTTCCTGCCCCTTTTCTAAGAATTTGATTTATAACATTTAGGATATGTACAGGTATATGTCTTTTTAGGAGGTCTGTCAGGAAATTCTGACATAAATCCTCATTTAGAAACTTCCCAGATGCACTGAAATCTTCCTGAGCCTACACTTAAAATCCAATGATTGTTAATGGGGACCCTAAAAAGAAAGAAGAGAATTTGTAGTCACTTGACAACATTTACTTACACACAGACCATGGAAAACTTTGAGCATTTTGCATATAATTTTATTTCAATCTCATGTAGCTATATGAATATCAAATCATAAGAGAAATGTTTTTATACAATATTAGGGGTATATATTAACCAAGAAGGTTAAGGTTCTATTTTCTATCTCTTTGCAAAACAGTGCAAATTCTCAACTACCTTCAAGATATTTAGTCAGGCTTTCAACATTAGCAAAAGGTATGACAAGTACTTCTGTGTTCAAGAAAATTTTGACTCCTGTGCAACAGAATAATTTAAAATTAACTACAAAAGTGAACTCAATGATTTTGTATTACATACTGTAAACATGTCTTGAAGGGAACAATGTGAAGTATAGATTCTGGTTGTCATAAACAAATATAAAAGCAATAATATACATGAAGATTATCTGTCTAGAAGCATTACAAAAATTTAATAATAAATGAATTCATAAAAAATATTATAAATCAATATTCAAAGAGTTGATACACCAAAATAGTTGCTGAACATGTTACAATAAGCCAAAAATGTATTGTTCAAAGGGGAAATGTATAATGAAAAATGATACAATTATGTAACAACTTGAACATATTTTTGGAAATGGCATTTTAACTAATTCTTTTTATTGTTATTATTTATATGTTATATAATAAATACATATAAAAACTATTATACCTTTTTATCAGGCTACTCCTTTAAAAAGTGGTAATGATAACTGAAAAAATACTCAGAACTAAAGAACATGGACATAGTGGCACAGGGACAGAGTCTGAACTTCTCTTTAATGTCTGAGACTCATGAGACTGAAAATCATGTGACAAACTAGCATCAAACTGATGCTTCATATACATAGAAACAAGTAAGAATAATAATGTCGGAAATCCCTGAATCCTGAAGATCACAATTAGTGAAGTCCTAAAGTTATCATGGGAAATACATATGTTTTTATGTCTTCTGTGAATGAATTTTCATATAAGAAAGAAAAACAAAGGCATAAGCACCTGGTTTGGTAGAATTCATCCACTGACTATAAAAGAGAATTTGTCAAATTTAATATCAGCATGGGTAAAAAAATAGCATTAAAAAGCTACATCTAAGATTAGGGTCTGCTGGTTTGCTGCATAAAGGCAGAAAGTAAACCTCAGACTTTATAGGCCATGTGCTCTCTGTCACATGTGAACGAATAGGCATAGACATCTATCAGTGATTCTACACAATTTACATCGGTTCAAATTCTGTATAATTTCTGTATATCTCATTGCATTTTTTTCCAAAGCCTTAAAATCATAAAACATCATAACTTATTAGTTTTATGAAACAGAATGCAGTGATTTTAGAACCAATGAATAAAAAATCCACAAATTACAATGCTAACATTCAAGGCTGTCCACAAGGGTCACATGTATACTGTTTTCATACTAACTGATCTCAAGTTTTCTTTCAAACCACTCAGTAAAATTAAAATGAAATGTGCACACATAGAACACACATAGTACTTGTTATTCTTCATTATCCTGCGACTTCATTTTTTACCTTTATGAAAAAATGCTTTGGAGATCATTATCTTCTGAATAGGTACTGCTATAATATTGCATGAGAAAAATATAAATCTTTATATTAAGAAACACTCATGGCAAGGTAATTTTGTTCATATTTTAAGATGTATTTGATTTTTTGAGATTTGCATATGCAAGTGTATCTGTGTGGGGGTATGTATATTTGAATGCAGTTATGTAAGGAGGCTAGAAGAGAAGATCAGATTCCCTGAAGCTGTAGATACAGGAAGGTATGTGCCCTCTAAGTATGGTAGGAGCTGAACCCGGGTACTCTGCAACAGTAGTACGTGCTCTGAACCTTTGAGTCATCTCTCAAAGCTCTTTGTTCATATCTTTAAAACACATTTAAATAAATGTGAAGTTAGAATTTGTTTGGATTAATTATTCTTGTTCTTTCAAATTGTCATGCTGCTATCTTAACCACCTGTATGGCACTGGGAGGAGATCTTTGAAGGGTTTTTGAGGGGCAATATATCCTCAACCTGCCTTAAAAAGTAGCTTCCACTTTGCCATAATAAGGCACACTTAGCAGAGTTATCTCAGAACTAGGAAGGGTGAAAACAGCAATTAATGATCCTTTGACTTTGAACTGCCCAGGTTCTATTGCAAAATAAATAGATTTTTATTGCTTAAACTGTACCCTTTGTTATTTTATTATAGAAGCTTGAATACAAATGTATAATGTTTTTAAGAATAGGGAGAGCTAGAAAGTAAAGGGTTTTAGAGAAAGTTCCAAAAGTCCATTTTTTAAGAGACAGAAGTATTCTATGAACTCATGGCCATGTAGGTTCCCCACCAATTTTCTTTCTGCAGAAAAACAGGATTTCTTCAAAATAACAGAATAATCTTTTATTGTATATTATCATGTCCAGAGCACCTGTACACATCGCATATAATAGGGTTTTTTATAAATGTCTGTGAATACAAAAGTTATCAATGCAGGATGGAGGCAGTAGTTACACATTTATTAGTTCCTATCATTTTTGTTAAATAAGAAGCTTAGCAGGGTGGTGGTGGTGCACGCCTTTAATCCCAGCACTCGAGAGGCAGAGGCAGGTGGATCTCTGTGAATTTGAGGCCAGCCTGGTTTATAAGAGCTAGTTTCAGGTCAGGATCCAGAGGTACAGAGAAACTCTATCTTGAAAAACCAAAAAAAAAAAAAAAAAAAGACATGAACATCATCTCTATTGCCTCTGTGAAATATACAAGGAAACCACATCAACATGAAGCTTTAACAAATACAAGTTAAAAGAACAAATGAAAGAAAGGAAGGAAAAAGGAGAGAAGGAAGGAAGAAAGAAAGGAAGGAAAGAAAGAAGGAATATCAGTACTATATCTTTTTTATCTCCATTTTCCCTCCTATTTATGTCCATGTAGAACAAAGATTTGTTCTATTCATTCACAAAACTATAGAAACAATGGAGCCAAGCAAGTTTTTCTTGCTATTTTCAATATATGTTTTTAATAGGTTTAAGAAAGTAATTACACTGTGTTTTTCTATTCAGTCCACATTGGCTCCTGTTCTATAGCCAAGCACATTCGTATTCCACTCAGTAGTCTCATTTTACAACTTTTACTTTTGGCCAAAGCAAGTTAAGATTTTAATTCTCTTCTGCATAATACCATAGTGCCATCATGACTGAATAATATGTGTATGTGTGTATGTGTTTATTTTATATTTAATATTGAATTGTTACAAAATATGTCTGGTTTGTTTTCTTAAAAATATTCCAGTGAAGGACTGGAGAGATGGCTCAGTGGATAAAAGCAATTGCTGCTCTTCCAAAAGTTCAATTCCTAGCACACACATCAGAGATCACATAATCATACATAACTACAGTTTCAAGTGATCTACTATTGTCTTCTGGCAGACAAATTCACACAATATGCAAGACATGCCATAGACATACACACACATAATTTATAAAATAAACTTTAAAAAAAACATCCACTTACACTGTATCTGTTTTATATTAGACAAAATTTTTGTTTCCTTCTTTCTTCTTGATTTGATGTTTAATAAATATTTACTTCTAGATAAATGTCTGTAAATAGGAAATGTCAATAGACAAAATAGTCTGTAGTACAACTTTCCTTTAAAAATAATTTTACTCCAAGTAAACTGACTGCTTAACACATTCAAATTGATCTACAACCATTGAGAAAGCATGACTGCAAATAAATTCTGTACATGACATGTAATATGTAAGCTATTTTCCAAGTAGAATCTAAAAGCCAAACACAACCAATTTATTATGCACACCTGTACTCCAGGCATTTCTTATTGTTTCCTGGGTTATGACCAAGAAGGATAATGTTCTCTTCGGTTTTGGTAAATTTCAGCAGTCTTCTTTTGACTGATTTTCCTAAGAACATTTTCTTTGGAAATACTTTCACTTAAATTGTTTCTCTCTTTCTTCCAGATTTAAACCGTTTTAAAAGCTTTTAACCATTTTTCACAACCCAAGATTATCTCCTTCTATGACTCAAAAGAAAACACAATAAAATGCAGCCACCAAGATGAGACAAATTCTCCCATGCAGTCAATAGAGGGCTTGGTGACTAGCTATCAAGGCTTTTCATACTACAAAACTATCTCTTCTCATAAAGAAACAAGAATGACTATAAGTAAACAGCAATGAGTCATGGTTCCTCATTTTCAAACTTAGTTAATAGAAAAATTTTGTGTTAATAAAGTTGAACTCAGAATATGCTTTTATGTATCCTAGCTGATTTTTCTCTCTCTATCTTATAGCAATTGTCTTTAATTAAAGCCAACCTATCTGCTTAATTTTGCCCAGCGTTAGTGTGTTTGTGTGTGTGTGTGTGAGAGAGAGAGAGAGAGAGAGAGATCACTACAAGTAATTTAAGAAAATGGCTGAATTTTTTAATATTATTTCAAATCATGAAACCTACACCAAGCTATGAACAAGAAATTTTTCATGGTAGGAAGATAATGAGAAGAACATATAGGGAATAAACTGCGGTTGTATTTTGATTATACTCTTGATGTTGTCACAGAGGTTTATAAAGCTGAGAATAATAAGAAGTGTCTGTTATATCCTTCTCTGTGGTAAGATTGGCTTTTTCATGCCCTGATATAGATATGAATAATTTGCATTAGTATAGATTTTGCTTTATTGATAGAGATTTAAGGTCATTTTTGCTATATGTATATTTGATTAAGGTATTGTGATTGTGTAGTTCACTAAAAATGTAATGTATATAGGTTGTTAATGGATAATCAATAATAGTCAAGCTTGTAGTCATGTTAGTTAAGATTTTCTAGATGTGCATGGATATATTTCAGATAGGCATTCTTCATATTTTTCAAAGATTATAGAATATGGCATTTAATGTTTTAATAACTTAGGAATTTTCATGACAATGAGACACTCTGCTCCTGGTAACACCAATCTACTTCAAGAGGAAGATGGGCATCGAAGAGGATCCTTATGGAATTTGATAGCCATTTGGGCAAGAAACTGCTCTTGCCTGGACTACTGCATAAACTGGACACAGAGAACCAGCAGAGAGAGGACTACTGAACTTGCCTAAAGGTGAGATGATCTTTCGGGGTTCCTGATTCATGAAAGAGTCTGCAATACATTCTTCAGGACAAGCAGATAGTGACTGCCTTTGAAATTTCCTGCTTTGTGGAATGGCTGGTGAAAACTATGGGCCTGTAGGCCGAAGATGGATGCCCCAACGGTACAGAGGAACTTTGGGTGACTGTCCAGGCAGCAAGATGTCTCTGTCATTTCTAGAATTTTAGAAGTTGCTTATTTCTTGTTTGCTTAGGTAATATTGTATCTTTCTGGAGTCTTTGATGGAGTTAAGAATAGTTAGTTATAGTTATTCTTTTCCTTAGTTATGATAAAGATTATTGTAATTTTTACTTGATAAGTGTTTTATGTAATTTTGCTATGTTAAAGTTAAAGCCTTTCCTTTTTGTTTAAACAGAAAAGGGGGAAGTGATGTGGGATTGTCATATATCAATCTGTTGATTTCATTGGTTCAATAAACTGCCTTGGCCCTCATAGGTTAAAACATAGGTGGGAGGAGTAAACAGAATAGTATGCTGACAGGAAGAGGAAGTGAGGTCAGAAATCATGCAGCGCCTCCAGAGACGCCATGCTCCTGTCTAGCGGGCAGATGGGATAGCTCTGCGCTCTGAGGCACACACACGATGAATCTCCTACTCGGGATGGACGTAGGCTAGAATCTTCCTGGTAAGCACACCTTGGGGTGCTTACAAACCTGATTTGAAATGGGCTAGTCCAGGTGCGAGAGTTAGCCAAGAAGAGATTAGAGATAATGGGCCAAGCAGTGTTTAAATGAATACAGTTTGTGTGTTGTTATTTTGGGCATAAGCTAGCCAGGCAGCTGGGGTGTTGGGGACACAACCCCGGCACCCCCAATTTTAACAATGACCAACTTAATATGCTTAACTCTGAGATTTTTAAGACATGATAATAAAGTATTAAGCATAGATACCCACAGTAGATGACCACACTCTTGAATACAGTAGAGATACATTGATTCCTAAGTGAACAAAAATGCCTATGGTTAAACAACTTTTACCATATACCAAAATAAAGTTTAAGGATTTAGAAGCGATTCAAAAGCTAAACACATGTACAGACACCCACATTAAAAATCTAGCTGTTTGTGTAAATAATTTTTATAGTCATATGAGTCATAATTTTATCATTTAAAATGACTTTATTTGTATGGATATTAGGGCCACATGAACATGCTATATCAGCACTCATTTTATTCAAACACACTATTCCAGTAAGTAAATATCGAATATGTGTTACTCTAGGATATTGGTATAAAAGTCTTACAAGTAATTACTGAAACATAAAACCTAATATATTAACTTATATTGGAAAATTAAAAAAATGGCTATTTGATGGAGGTGGGTCTTGTATCTTATCTGTTGCTTTCATTGGTTAACTAATAAAGAAACTGCCTGGGCCCTCATAGGACAAAAAATTAGGTAGGCGGAGTAAAGAGGATTCTGGGAAAGAGAAGTTGAGTGAAGGAGTCGCCATGATGTTCCCACTCCAGACAGACGCAGGCTAGAATTTCCTCAGTAAGCACACCTTAGGGTGCTACACACCTTATGAGAAATGGGCTAGTCCAGGTGCAAGAGCTAGCCAATAAGAAACTGGAACTAATGGGCCAGGCAGTGTTTAAAAGATTACAGTTTCCATGTAATTGTTTCAGGGCATAAGCTAAGCCATGCAGGCGGCCTGGTGTCAGAACACAGCCGCGCCGCTCCGTATTACTACAGGTGGCACACCAACATGCTAATGAACTCCACGTAAAACCTGAGAGGGCTTAAAAAGGACATTGAGAAAATTTAAGACAGCTTTTTGCTGTTTCTGGGTTGCATGCTGCAAAGAAATTGTCCTGACTCAGCATCAGAAAAAACTGGCTGTTTTAAAATGCCAGCTTTCTGGGCTGTGCCGCCATTGCGATCTCTGTCTGGCTCCTGCGGGAGACAGAGCTTTTGAATGGAGTATTTGGAGTAAAGTGCTATGGCTTGCTTGATGGCAATGTGGACTGCTGTGTGCCTGGAACTGTGCAGAGCTCAGGCGCACCAAATGGCTCTGAGCCAGGAGCCATTCAGCTCTGCCATGGAACAAATCAGATACATAGCAAATTTTAAATTACTTTAAGTTGTATTGAATATTTTCTCAAAAATAGGAAATAAAGATGGATTTTATCTTCTTTAACATGTACTGGCTTTTGTTTTAAAAGCTTTACATTATTATCCAATTAACTACTGAAGAGTTATCATATCATGATGTTTGACACCTTTTAACCATACCTGGAAAATGCACCAAGGACAATTTGAGTATCTTACTTATAGGCAGGCATGTCTTTGTGCTGTCTTAGGATCTGTGTTTCCACAGATTCATACAAATAATCAGAATAAATTAAAACATGAAGGAATATCTAGAGGACTGGGGAAGCAAAGAAGGGAAAAATGGGGAAGAAGGAAAGGGAGATAGAGGCAGATAAAGAGAGAGACAGAGAGACAGAGACAGACAGAGAATATCTCACAAGATATAAAAAGATGGTTAACACTATCAACTTAATGTAAAAAAAGTCTCTGATGAGCTCAAGAAAGACTGAAAGATACCCCTTTTTACGAGGGTCCACTGGCATCATATTTCAGTTTAAACCAACCACAGAATGCCTGGATCAATCTACAAAGACATTAATAAGTGTGTCTCCTTTAATTTTTTTTTATTTTGGTTGATTTTCATTCCCTTGAAAATGTTCCTCTATGTCTTCATCATTATTTTTTTTACAGCTGTGATAATAAGTATCTACAAATTTCATGTTTTCTAAAAAATATGAATTTGTTTTTTTAGTAGTATTGATGTCAGGATTTAAAATTCAAGTTTCTAACTGAGTTATATTCCTTTATATAGGCTGTGGAGGACAAATCTTCTAGTTTCCAGAGACTAAAAGAAGAGTTTCAGAAAGAGAACAATAATCAGAATATGTTGCATGAAAAAAATCTATTTTCTATAAAACAAAACAAACAAAAGACAAAATGGCATATGAGTTTACTGCTACTGTAAGAAAAAACTTGACAATACCACAGTTAGTAAGGATTTATTTTCCCACAATTTCAAAAATATAAATTCATGGTCACAAGTTTCCATTTATAAGTCTGTGGTGAGGCAGACAATCATGTCAGAGATAAATGCAACTTAGAGTATAACAGCTCATGACAGCTGAAGGGGCGGAGACATAAAGAACCTGAGAGGAAGAAGAAACTGGAAAAAGAAAAGAAATAATTATGTCAAAAACCAATATATAGTTGAAGAATCTGCACTTTTTTTAGTTATGACCTTAATAATATACTGGGAATGAAGCAATATTTCTTGAGATGTGAGTGTCAAGAGACTTGATAGTTTCTGTTCTTAGTATTCCTGACACAAATCAAGTATAATGGCTATGTAATGAGAAGCACATGCTCAGGCTCTCTTGTCTTCTTCTCAGCCACTACCCTGCTCTACAGAGGTAGAACTAAAACTCTTCAACTCAGGTGGATGCTTGCTGAATTTTAGAGCTCACCTAACACAAGCAGTAAAATTACTAAAATGGCTCTATTATGGAAGAATAAAATAATTTGCCTTCTCTAAGTTTAGCTGTTTGTTGACCTGTTAGCTGTTTGTTGTTTTTGCTGCTGTTTTAACAAGCAATGTATAACATTCTTATATCCTTAGCATACGTTAAGTTTTCAAGAATATTCAACAACACTGTTAATTTATGGCATTTATGGACACAACTTGTCCCTTTAAATGTCTATCTTGCTTTATGTTCTTGAGCTTCAAACCTTTTTATGATACAAAAATATTTACTTGCATATAACAAGCAGACAAATAAAGCACATTCCTAAGTACATAATTAGTTTATATAATACAGTCCTAAAGGAAAAACAAAGATATCTATATATTAACCATTTGGGTTGCTTTAAAATATTTCATCTGACCTTTGTGCATATCATAAAATGACTAAATCCTGTGGAATCTATTTCTAATATGGCTCTATTGGAACTGGCAGCAAAACTAATTTATAAATCAACATGTCATCTCAAAAGACGGAATGTAAGAAAACATTTGCATTTTATGTTACATTTGTCTTAAAAATTTCTCTACTTACTCATTGGAAAATATTTCTCTCTGTCTGTCTGTCTGTCTGTATCTCTCTCTCTCTTTCTCTCTCTCTCTCTCTCTCTCTCTCTCTCTCTCTCACACACACACACACACACACACACACACTCTCACACACACACACTGAAATGACCATGGTAGCAACCATTAAAACCAAAGGAGAAAACATACCTAGGGAAGAATCTTAAAGTCTTTTATCAAGTGTTCTATATATTGGCCACTAGATTAATATCAACTTTCATTAAAAAATGCTTATTCATTATTGATGGAGCTGATGTTACATCTGTGTTTATATATACTTAGATCCTTGCAATGTTTGAAATCCAACAATACATCCAATAAGAGGGTTTGTATTATTTTATCATATCTTGTTCTCATTAAAAACTCCAGACTTACTCTATTTCATAGCCAAAAATAAAGAACTACCTTTAGAGCAACAAGAAAAAAGTACTTCTTCAACAACTTAACTTATTAAATAAGCTCTATAAAGAAAAAATTAAATGTGAAAAAATATACCTGAAATTAAACTGTGTTCTCCATGCATTCTCAGAAAGAATTTAAGAAGTAGTGAAATATACACTTGCCTTTGGGAGTAAGTATCAGGCAACAGACACATTTGTACACAGGAAAGTAAACTAGAAATGACAGTTCTGTACAGATAAGCTGAAAGTTGAAAGAACAGCACACATTCGACCTCTTTTCTTAATCGCAGAGGAACGAAGACAACAGAATCACCAAAAATTATACAGTTATGCTCTATAATTTTGATTTCATTCTCTTCTTTCCAGATGTGGATATGAGGATATTATGTAGATAGAATAGCAACATTGTCCTGATACAGCATGAGTCTATTCTCTGGAGAGTGTGATAGGCCATTTGTGAGACAAAGACTAGAAGTAGTTATTCTTCAGAGGAAATGCAGTTTGAAAATGCACAATTTTACTTCAATATAACTCTATGATAATACATTTTATAAGAGAAAAGTTCCATATTTAACCTCAACTGAAGTTTCATATTGAAAACTGAATTACGTTAAAGAAGAATCATCATATCTCTAAGGAAATATATAAGAGACTGAAGTTCCTACATTGTAATTTAAGGCATAGAAATGTACTCTAGGTTTAGTGAAAAATGCAGTTTTTACTCAGCTGGGATAATCCTTATCTTGACCCTATGTGAATTTAAAATCCCTATCTGACTATTTATGAATAGCATCATGAGAGTGTTCATTAGTGGTCACAGATTAGTGCATATATTGTTCTAAATGTCTACCATTGTTGCTTTAGTATCATTTTTTATATTTTTCCTATATAATTGAACTATTCATAATTCACAGAAGCTGTGCGTAAATTTTGGAAAAAGCATAACTGCTTAAACATACAGTGAGCCTTTTGGATGATGTACTTCTGACCTCTTAAGCATCTTCTGTAAAGACATTCATGCAATCTCTGAATAATTGAAGGTAGCATTTTACAATTATCTTATGATTATTAAGGAAACTACTTTCCTGTGTCTCCTTGTTCCTGAGTTCACTCCATTTTAATAAAAAATATGCAAACGTTTAGACATTTGATAGCAAACTAAGTTGGAATAAACTTCGTTAATGAAATGAATCTGAAGTTCAATTATACTATAAAACAGAGAAGCATACATTCGGGTTATCATACAAATGAATTCCAGATAAAATTTACAATACTTCCAAGTTTCTCTTCTATGAGGCTCAGTGTAGCTAGATTTATTTTAGGCTCTTTCATCCATTTTGGACTTGAGGTTTGTGAATGAGAATAGATATGGATCTATTTGCATTCTTCTACATATCGAAATTCTGTTATCCTAGCACAATTTTGATGTGGGAGTGTCATATATCAATCTGTTTATCAATCTGTTGATTTCATTGGTTAAAATAAAGACACTGCTTGGCTGGTCCTATAGGTTAGAAAATAGGTGGGTGGAGTAAACAGAATAGTATACGGACAGGAAGAGGAAGTGAGCTCAGAGAAGCACGCAGCTCCGCTCAGAGACAGCAGCCTCCTGTCTAGCGGGCAGACAGGATGGCCCAGCTCTCTGAGGCACGCACGCAATGAAGGATGGCCCAGCTCTCTGAGGCACGCACGCAATGAAGCTCCGACCTACCCAAGATGGACGTAGGCTAGAATCTCCCCGGTAAGCGCACCTTGGGGTGCTTACAAACCTGATTTGAAATGGGCTAGTCCAGGTGTGAGAGTTAGCCAAGAAGAGACTAGAAATAGTGGGCCAAGCAGTGTTTAAAAGATTACAGTTTCCGTGTAATTATTTCGGGGTGTAAGCTAAACCATGCCGGCGGCTGGGTGCGGGGAGGACACAGCCATGCTGCTTCCTATTTCAACAGATGGCTGCCCAACGTGTGGACAACTGAATCCACAGAAAGTCTGAGAATGCTTGGGAAAGACTAAAGCATGTTTTCTTGGTAGCAGCACTTTCTCGGGTATACTGTTTGCTAGAGGTAAGCATGCGCTCTCATCTAAGAGAGGCTTCCTGACTCAGCTTTAGCTGCAAAGCCTTGCAGCTCTTTTAAGAGGTCCTGCCACGAAACACTTAAACGTTGTTGACGAAAAGCTAAACGCATGGTTTTCGGTTTTCAGCTGTAGCAGGAAAAAAGCTGCGCCGTTTAAAAATGCCGGCTTTCTGGGTTGTCCTGCTAGGGCAAACTCTGACTCTTTAACGCAGGTGGTTTGTGTGGTTTGCAAGCACAGGCTGCGGGAAGCTCGCTTGCTGGCAGGGACCTTGAAACACTGTAGACTTAAGACACTGAACGCGGCTCTGGCCGGTACCTCAGCCACAAGGTAGGAATGGCAGAAAGCTAAGGAATGGACTGGATCTAGCTGGCAAAGCCACGCCTTTAGTCCTACTGAGATTGCTTGGTAAATTAAAGACTTATGTGGTCAGAGAAAAAGAGAGATATACAGTAAAGAGAGATTCAAAGATAAAGAAAATTTTTAAATGGTTTACAGTGTGTTAAAAATATATGCAAGCTAAAAGTAAGTTCTTAAGAGTAAAAAAAAAAAAGAAAGAAAAAGAGAAGTTGGTTGTGATAGTACACGCCTTTAATCCCAACACTTGGGATGCAGAGGGAAATTGACCTCTGTGACTTCAAAGTGTGGTAGCACACGCCTTTAATCCCAGTGCCTGGGAGGCAGAGACAGGCGGATCTTTGAGAGTTCAAGAACAGCCTGGTCTACAGTGTCCAGGTTAAAGATATACGCTTAAAAAGCAAAAAGTTAAAAGTAAAAATAAGCGAAATAGAGGTTAAAATAAAGCCGTACAAAGATGGAAAATACACAGAGAATCTTGATACTGTATGCTATTATGCTCTCTTTGAATTGTTTGAATGCTGAGGAAGGAACAACAGATGCCAAACGGTATTTGCTTATAAATGCTGCTAAACTAACCCAACATAGATATTGTGAAAATGCCTTGACTTTGGAATTTGGATCTAAGAACACAATACTTTGGAAAGGAGTTTCTTGTTTTGTTTTCACAGAGGATGAGACCCTGTTCATTTCTTCTATTCCAATATGGTATGATGGACCACGCCCTCCTGAAGGGTTGCTGTGAACGCCTTCAGAAATTTGCTTCGCTCAACTGCCAACTGAGATGAAACTAACTCACAGGTTATAGCATGAAAGACCTAATTAACAACGCCCCCATTCAGCAGGAAGCAGTTTGGAGAGATAACTGCGCCCATGTTCCCAAATATTGCTTTTACATTTAAAGGGGGATATGGTATAGGTATGAATAATTTGCATTGATATGGATTTTGCTTTAGTGATTTAAATTTAAGGTCAATTTTGTTATATGCATATGTATTTCTGATCTTGATTAGGTGTAGTGATTGTGTAGTTCACTTAAAAATGTCATGTATATAGGTTGTTAATGGATAATCATCGATAATGGTCAAGCTTGTAGTTATGTTAGATTTTCTAGATATATAGAGATATATTTTAGTTAGATAGGCATTCTTCATATCTTTCAAAGACTACAAAATAGGACATTTAATGTTTTAATAACTTAGGGTTTTTCATGACAATGAGACACTCTGCTCCTGGCAGCACCAAGCTACTTCAGGAAGAAGATGGGCATCGAAGAGGATCCTTATGGAGTTTGATAGCCATTTGGGCAAGAAACTGCTCTTGCCTGGACTATTGCATAAACTGGAAACAGAGAACCCGCAGAGAGAGGACTACTGAACTTGCCTAAAGGTGAGATGATCTTTTGGGGTTCCTGACTTATGAAAGAGTCTGCAAGACATTCTTCAGGACAAGCAGATAGTGACTGCCTTTGAAATTTCCTGCTTTGTGGAATGTCTGCTGAAAACTATGGGCCTGTAGGCCGAAGACGGATGCCCCAACGGTACAGAGGAACTTTGGGTGACTGTACAGGCAGCGAGATGTCTCTGTCATTTCTAGAGTTTGAACGTTGCTTATTTCTTGTTTGCTTAGATAATATTGTATCTTTCTGTCTTTGATGGAATTAAGAATAGTTAGTTATAGTTATACTTTTCTTTCCTTAGTTATGATAAAGATTATTGTAATTTTTACTTGATAACTGTTTTGTGTAATTTTGCTATGTTAAAGTTAAAGCCTTTCCTTTTTGTTTAAACAGAAAAAGGGGAAGTGATGTGGGAGTGTCATATATCAATCTGTTTATCAATCTGTTGATTTCATTGGTTAAAATAAAGACACTTCTTGGCTGGTCCTATAGGTTAGAAAATAGGTGGGTGGAGTAAACAGAATAGTATACGGACAGGAAGAGGAAGTGAGCTCAGAGAAGCACGCAGCTCCGCTCAGAGACAGCAGCCTCCTGTCTAGCGGGCAGACAGGATGGCCCAGCTCTCTGAGGCACACTCGCCATGAAGCTCCGAGTCAAGATGGACGTAGGCTAGAATCTCCCCGGTAAGCGCACCTTGGGGTGCCTACATAGATGATTAGGAATGGGTTAAGAGGTTGAAGTTAATGGGCCAAGCAGTGTTTAAAAGATTACAGTTTTCGTGTAATTATTTCGGGGCGTAAGCTAAGCCATGCCGGCGGCCGGGTGTGGGGAGGACACAGCCACGCTGCTCTATTTCAACACAATTTTTTAAAGATGGTCTCTTTTTTCAATTGTATAGTTTTGGCTTCTTTGTCAAAATTCAGCTGTTCATAGGTTGTGGATTAATATCAGTGTCTTTGATTCAATTCTATTAGTCCATCTGCTTATTCTTGGTCAAATACCAAGGAAAATGCAAGTCAAAATGACTCTGAGATACCACCTTAAACCATTCAGAATATCTAAAATGAACAACGCTAATGATAGCTTATGCTGGAGAATATGCAGAGTAAGGTGAACACTCTTAGGTGGGTGTGCAAACTTGTACATCCACTTTTGAAATCAGTAGGGGGGTTTCTTAAAGTATTAGGTATTATTCAACCCCAAGACACAGAAATACCACTCTTGAGCATATAACCCAAAGATGTAGACCTATAGGACATTTGCTCAACTATGTTCACAGCAGCTTTATTCATCATAATAACTAGAACCTGGAAACAGCCTAGATGCTCTTAGGAAGAATGAATAAAGAAATTGTGGCACATTTACACAGTGAATTACTGCACAGTAGTAAAAAATAATGACTTCTTGAAATTTGCAGGGAAATGGATGAAACTAGAAAAAAAACCATCCTGATGAGGTAATCCAGACACAGAAAGATAAACATGGTATGAACTCACTCATAAGTGGATATTAGACATAAAGCAAAAGAGAGCCAGCCTAAAGTCTACAATGCCAGAGAAGACAGGGAAGGTGAACCCTAAGAGAGATATACTTGAATTCCCTTAGGAAAGGGAAGTAGACGAGATCTCCTTAGTAAATTGGCAGCATGTGGAGGATGGGGGAGGGTGATAGAAAAGTGGGGAGGGGAAAAGTGGAGCAGGGAGGAGAACAGACGGGATTGATAAAATTGAGTTGGGTAAAGGACAGTGGGGAAGAGCAAAGAAAGCGATACCTTGAAAGAGGAAACCATTGTGGGGTTAATGAGAAATCAGTCAGTAGGGAAACTCCCAGGATACCACAAAGATGATCCCAGCTAAGAATCTAAGCAATAGTAGAGAGGGTTCCTAAACTGCCCTTACCCTGTAATCAGATTGGTGACTACCTTAATTGTCATCACAGAATCTTCATCCAGTAACTGATGGAAGCAGATGCAAATATTCACAGCTAAGCCCTAAGCCAAACTCCTAGAGTCCAGTCATAGAGAGAGAGAGGAGAGACAATACTAGCAAAGGGTTCAAGACCATAATGGGGATACCCACAGAAACAGCTGACCTGAACTAGTGGAAGCTCACTGAACCAGGACTAACATCTCAGGAAACAGCATAAGACTGAACTAGGCTTCTGCATGAGGGGGACAGTTGTGTGGCATGGGATATTGGTAGGACAATTAGCAGTGTGAACCAGTATTTATTATTAGCACATAAATTGGGTTTTTGGTGCACACACTCTAAGGAGGGATACTTTGCTAAGCTTAAATATGGGGAGGGGTGGGAGGTTCTTGTTCCTGCCTCAAGTGATGTGACAGATTTTGTTAAATCCCCTGTGGAAGGCCTCATTCTCTCATAGGAGTGGTTAGGGGATGGGGAAGGAACAAGATGGGAGGAGTGGGAGGTTGGAAGGGGAGGGAACTAGGATAGGTATATAAAATAGATGGTTTTAAAATAAAAAAAAATCCTTACAAAAATAGAGAATGAAAGAATGAAAAAAAAAACCATGTGTTTGCAATGAATTGGAATCATTACATTAAGTAAATTGGTCAGATGAAAGCAGCAAAGATTTTCAATGCTTGTCCTCAACCTATTCTGTTGAAGCTGCAAGTAAAGCACCATATAATATTTAATATTGAAGCAGCAAGGAGACCCGATCCGATCCGGGCACCAGGAGAGACATCACTGGGGTGAGTGAGTTTCTGACCGTGGCAGCAGCCCGGGACAGGGAACTCAGACCTTCCTCATCCCTCCTACACTTCCTGGGCATCCTGCAGGGGCTAAACGGCCCTATATCTCCTCTCACTTCCTATCCCACCCAGCTTCCATCCACAACCCTCACCCGCTCCGCCTGACTCCCTCCCCTCTGTGACCCCTTAACATCTCCCAGCTCAGTCTGATCTGGCGCTGGGACCGAATCTGAGAATCCGAATCGGGAGGGCATCCGGGAGCCTGGTAGCTCCTTTGTCTCAATAGCCTGCCTGCAGAAAGGAAGGCAGGCCCTTTGTTTACAAGCCACCCAAGCAGCAAGGAGACCCGATCTGATCCGGGCACCAGGAGAGACATCATTGGGGTGCTGAGGAGTTCCAGCTCGACGGGACGGTCCCTGCTTCTACACTGAAGAGATACACCCAGAGACTCAGTCACAGCAAAGACTGGACCAAGACACCAGGCCTCTCCTGGATCCATTTGAAGGAGGAGATGGGAAGGCGCCAATGCAAGGCTTATTCCAACAACCTGAAAGGCAACAAGAAATCACCAGAATCCAGGGAGCCCGAAATAAGAAGAACCGTACACCCTACTCCAGAAGAATTAAAAGAAATCGACTCAAAAGTGAATTATATGAAAATAATAGAAGACCTTAAACAGGAGGTGAAAAACTGCCATAAACAATTAGAGATGACAAACAAAAAGGTAGAGGAAATGAATAAATCGCTCAAAGATACCCAAGAAAACCAAGAGAAACAAGAAAAAGCAATCAAACATGTAAGGGAAGCGGTTCAAGACCTGAAGAATGAAATGGAAGTAATGAAGAAAACACAAACCGAGGGAAGGATGGAGATGGAAAATCTGGGTAAATGAACAGGAACTACAGAGACAAGTACTACCAACAGAATACAAGAGATAGAAGAAAGAATATCAGACACTGAAGATACCATAGAGAAAATAAACACACTGATCAAAGAAAACAGCAAAACCAACAAATTCTCATCACAAAACATTCAGGAAATATGGGACACAATAAAAAGACCAAACCTAAGAATAATTGGAGTAGAAGAAGGAGAAGAAGTGCAACTCAATGGTCCAGAAAATATATTTAATAAAATTATAGAAGAAAACTTTCCCAACCTAAAGAAAGATGTAATATAAAGGTTCAAGAAGCATATAGAACACCGAATAGGCTGAATCAAAAAAAAAAAAACATCCCCTCACCATATAATAATCAAAACACAAAGCATCTAGAAAAAAGAAAGAATATTAAGAGCCGCAAAGGAAAAAGGCCAAGTTACTTACAAAGGTAAACCTATCAGACTTACACCTGACTTCTCTATGGAAACCATGAAAGCCAGAAGGTCCTGGATAGATGTACTGCAAAAACTAAGAGACCATGGATGCAAGCCCAGACTACTATACCCAGCCAAGATTTCATTCACTATAAATGGAGAAAACAAAATTTTCCAGGATAAAAACAAATTTAAACAATATGTAGCCACAAATCCAGCCTTACAGAAAGGAATAGAAGGAAAATCACTAACCAAGGAGTCCAACAATGATCACGACAACTCAGACATCTAGAGACCATTCACCAGCGCAACTCAAAGAAGGGATGCACACGAACTCTACTACTAAAAAAGTGACCGGAGTTAACAACCCTTGGTCATTAATATCACTTAATGTCAATGGGTTCAACTCACCTATAAAAAGGCACAGGCTAAGAGATTGGATACGCAAACAGGATCCAACATTCTGCTGTTTACAAGAAAGACACCTCAAACACAAGGACAGGCACCTACTCAGAGTAAAGGGATGGGAAAAGGTTTATCAAGCAAATGGTCCTAAGAAACAAGCAGGTGTGGCCATACTAATTTCTAACAAAGTTGACTTCAAACTTAAATCAATCAGAAGAAATGCAGAGGGACATTTTATACTCATAACAGGAAGGACACATCAGGAGGACGTCTCAAACCTGAATATCTATGCCCCTAATATAAAAGCACCCACGTACGTAAAAGAAACATTACTAAAACTCAAGGCTGCCATCAAACCACACACAATAATAGTAGGAGACTTCAACACTCCTCTCTCACCAATGGACAGGTCAACCAGACAGAAACCGAACAGAGAAATTAGAGAATTAAAGGAGGTAATGAATCAATTGGACTTAACTGACATATATAGAATATTCCACCCAAATAGGAAAGAATATACCTTCTCTGCAGCTCATGGAACCTTCTCGAAAATTGACCACATACTCGGTAACAAAGCAAACTTCCATGTTGAAATTAGGGTGCGGGGTTTGCATCCCCAATACCCCAATCGCCTGGCTAGCTTATGCCCGAAATAACAACACACAAATTGTATTCATTTAAACACTGCTTGGCCCACTAGCTCTAGCCTCTTACGGGCTAACTCTCGCACCTGGTCTAACCCATTTCTAATATTCTGTGTTAGCACCCCAAGGTGCGCTTACCGGGGAGATTCTAGACTACGTCCATCTTGGGTTGGTCGGAGCTTCATCGCGAGCATGCCTCAGAGAGCCGAGCGATCCCCTCCGGCCTGCGAGAGAGGAGGCTGGCTTCTCTGAGCAGAGCTACGTGCATTCTCTGACCTCACTTCCTCTTCCTGTCCACATACTATTCTGTTTTCTCCTCCCACCTATGTTTTAACCTATTAGGGCCGGCCAAGCAGTTTCTTTATTTTAACCAATGAAATCAACAGATATGACACTCCCACATCACTTCCACAGTTACAAAAAAATATTAGTAACCACCTGTGTCTTATCAGATCACCATGGATTAAAGTTAGAATTCAACAACAATGCTACCCCTAGAAAGCCTACAAACTCATGGAAACTGAACAGTCATCTACTGAACCATACCTGGATTAAGGAAGATATAAAGAAAGAAATTAAAGTCTTCCTTGAATTCAATGAAAATAAAGAAACAACATATTCAAATTTATGGGACACTATGAAAGCAGTCCTAAGAGGAAAGTTCATAGCACTAAGTGCCCACTTAAAGAAAACAGAGAAAGCACACATTGGAGACTTAACAGCCCACCTGAAAGCTCTAGAAAAAAAAGAAGCAGACTCACCTAGGAGGAGTAGAAGACTGGAAATAATCAAATAGAGGGCTGAAATCAACAAAATAGAAACACAGAAAACAATCCAAAGAATTAATGAAACAAAAAGTTGTTCTTGGAGAAAATCAACAAGATTGATAAACCCCTATCCAAATTAATCAAACGGCAGAGAGAGAATATGCAAATTAATAAGATCAGAAAAGAAAAGGGGGACATAACCACAGACACAGAGGAAATTCAGAGAATCATTAGATCTCTCTACAAAAGCCTGTATGCCACAAAACTGGAAAATGTAAAAGAAATGGACACTTTTCTAGATAAATACCATATACCAAAGTTAAACCAGGACCAGGTGAACAACCTAAATAGACCTGTTAGTCGTGAAGAATTAGAAGCTGTTATCAAAAACCTCCCTACCAAAAAGAGCCCAGGACCAGATGGTTTCAATGCGGAATTCTACCAGAACTTCCAAGAAGACCTAATACCTATACTCCTTAAGGTATTTCACAATATAGAAACTGAAGAGTCATTACCAAATTCCTTTTATGAAGCTACAGTTACTCTAATACCAAAACCACACAAAGACTCTACCAGGAAAGAGAATTACAGGCCAATCTCACTCATGAACATCGATGCAAAAATCCTCAACAAAATACTGGCAAACCGAATCCAAGAACACATTAGAAAAATTATCCATTATGATCAAGTAGGCTTCATCCCAGAGATGCAGGGCTGGTTCAACATATGAAAATCTATCAATGTAATCCATCATATAAATAAGCTGAAAGAAAAAAAAAACATATGATGATTTCAATAGATGCTGAAAAAGCATTTGACAAAATTCAACATCCCTTTATGCTAAAAGTCTTAGAGAGATTAGGGATACAAGGGTCATACCTAAATATAATAAAAGCTATATACAGCAAGCCGAAAGCTAACATCAAATTAAACATAGAGAAACTCAAAGCCATCCCACTGAACTCAGGAGCACGACAAGGCTGTCCACTCTCCCCATACCTCTTCAATATAGTGCTTGAAGTTCTAGCAATAGCAATAAGACAACATAAGGGGATCAAGGGGATTCGAATTGGAAAGGAAGAAGTTAAACTTTTGTTATTTGCAGATGATATGATAGTCTAAATAAGTGACCCCCAAAACTCCACCAAAGAACTCCTTTCGTAATGTGGCAGGATACAAGATCAACTCCAAAAAATCAGTCGCCCTCTTATACACAAAGGATATGGAAGCAGAGAGGGAAATCAGAGAAGCTTCACCTTTCCCAATAGCCACAAACAGCATAAAATATCTTGGGGTAACTCTAACCAAGGACGTGAAAGATTTATTTGACAAGAACTTTAAGTCTTTGAAGAAAGAAATTAAGAGGATACCAGAAAATGGAAGGATCTCCCTTGCTCTTGGATTGGGAGGATCAACATAGTAAAAATGGCAATTTTACCAAAGGCAATTTATAGATTCAATGCAATCCCCATCAAGGTCCCATCAAAATTCTTCACAGATCTTGAGAGGACAATAATCAATTTTATATGGAAAAACAAAAAACCCAGGATAGCCAAAACAATCTTATACAATAAAGGATCTTCTGGAGGCATTACCATCCCTGACCTCAAACTCTATTACAGAGCTACAGTAATGAAAACAGTGTGGTATTGGCATAAAAACAGAGAAGTCAACCAATGGAATCAAATAGAAGACCCAAATTTTAACCCACAAACCTGTGAACACCTCATTTTCGATAAAGTTGCTAAAATATACAATGGAAGAAAGAAAGCATCTTCAACAAATGGTGCTGGCACAACTGGATGTCAACCTGTAGAAGAATGAAAATAGACCCATATCTATCTCCATGCACAAAACTTAAGTCCAAATGGATCAAAGACCTCAATATCAGTCCGAACACACTGAACCTGATAGAAGAGAAAGTGGGAAGTACCCTACAACAGATGGGCACAGGAGATTGCTTCCTATGTATAACCCCAGCAGCACAGACATTAAGGGCAACATTGAATAGATGGGACCTACTAAAGCTGAGAAGCTTCTGTAAAGCAAAGAACACTGTTACTAAGACAAAAAGGCAACCTACTGACTAGAAGATCTTCACCAACCCCGCAACAGACAAAGGCCTGATCTCTAAAATATATAGAGAAGTCAAGAAACTAGACTTTAAAATGCTAATTAACCCAATTAAAAAGTGGGGCACTGAACTGAACAGAGAATTCTCAACAGAAGAAGTTCAAATGGCCAAAAGACACTTAAGGTCATGCTCAACCTCCTTAGCGATCAGGGAAATGCAAATCAAAACAACTTTGCGATATCATCTTACACCTGTTAGAATGGCTAAAATCAAAAACACCAATGAAAGCCTTTGCTGGTGAGGCTGAGGAGGAAGGGGTACCCTCATCCATTGCTGGTGGGAATGCAATCTTATGCAACCACTTTGGAAATCAGTGTTTCAGTTTCTCAGGTAATTCGGGATCAACCTACCCCTGGACCCAGCAATACTCTTCTTGGGAATATACCCAAGAGATGCCCTATCATATGACAAAAGCATTTGTTCAACTATGCTCATAGCAGTATTATTTGTAATAGCCAGAACCTGGAAACAACCTAGATGCCCTTCAATGGAAGAATGGATGAAGAAAGTGTGGAATATATACACATTAGGGTACTATGCTGCGGTAAAAAACAATGACTTCTCGAATCTTGCATGCAAATCGAAGGAAATAGAAAACACTATTCTGAGTGAGGTAACCCAGACCCAAAAAGATAATATTTAATATTTCCATTCTATTGTCTCTGTGTGTCAAAGATCACATACGTACCTGTTAATTAAGTGTAAACTGAAGGGTGCATGACCAGCCTTTCCTTTAGCTCCTGCCCCCTGTACCATAATCTACAATACTTCCCACATTTTCTCCAGGTAAATATCCTGATTCTAGTTCTCTAAAAATATCACATTATTTCTTATACTGAAGTCTTTGAATTATTACTGTTGTAAGAAGGTTCCCTTTTACAACTCTAACTAAAGGAAAAAAAAACAATTCATTTGGTGCTCAACTATTGATATTTTTAGCTTATGGTAATAGTGTTCTTTTATTTTCTGTCTTGAGGAAAGTGTGATTACTTGTATCAATGATCAACTAGAATGCATATTGAATCACTTTAGAGAAAAGTTTTTTGACACATGAGGAAATTTGCAAACCAGTTCAACGAGTAGGGTAAATCCTCCCCAACTGTGGGTAAAACATTCAATGAGTTTGGAATTCTGGAGTATATAAAACAGAAAATGAGCTTAGCACCAGCTCTCTATCTCTGATATTAATCTACCTCCTGATTAAGGAAAAAATTGAGCAGCCATCCCAATCCTTGCCTCTATGATTTTCTCCCATGATAGAATGCACCTTCAAACTGTGAGTAAACTCTTCTTTCTTGAATTGTTTTTGTAAGTTGTTTTCTTTCAATAAGGAGGAGAAAAGTCAGTACAGCAGATTCCTCACATGAAGTGGGAGACAGGCAGAAGCATTGGGAAATTGAGGCTAGAAATGTTGTAAAATGTTGGAAACAAAGCTTAATGGGCTATTTTAATGGGGCATAGGAAAGCAGAATGTCAAGATATTTATGGATTATATGAATGTCAGCTGAAAAAGAACTCTAGAAATAAATGGTTTAATGACTACTAAATCAAATGGCTACTATTAAAAATCTGGCAAAGAATTTAGCTGCTTTCCCTCTTTTCTCTGAAAACTTCTTATTTTTTCAATGCCCCGTCAATGCCGAATCATTTATGGGCATGCCCCCAAGTTCTGAGAACATCAGTAAGTTTAAATTTAAAGTAAAAAAAAAAATAACTTTTTTCTGAGAAAATATCAAGGCAGCAAAGAATTTATTCTGTGCCATTGTTATTTATTACTCACTGCTCTTATCCAGTTTTAAAGGGAAAAGTGCCACAAAAGGGAAAAATAGAAAATACATGTTGAGTTTCTAGAGAACAAATGTTTCAGCCAAGAGACTTTTCACTTTTTCACTTAAAAAGACTTTGTAACTTTTCAAGTGGACCTCCTATTTTACATAGAGTAGCAGGAAAGATGTCCTGAGGACAGTAACTCTTTCAACTAAGGCTACAATTTGTGAATACACAAGTTCATTTGAATGGGAAGAGCCCAAATTGTAAATGCCAAAAGGGTACCTGCTTTATGGAAAGCAACTTCTTAAAGAAGGATTGCTCAAAGATTAACAAGAAGTGTGCAGCCTATTATGCATCCCAAACTGACAGTATTGATCATGCAGTACTGTTTTCTCAGGCATGAAACATTCATGATTTAGAGGGTCATCGACCATTTAAAAAGAAGAAAGCAGAGGCAGGAGGATCTCTGTGAGTTCGAGACCAGCCTGGTCTACAGAGCTAGTTCCAGGACAGGCTCCAAAGCCACAGAGAAACCCTGTCTCGAAAAACCAAAAAAAAAAAAAAAAAAAAAAAAGAAGAAGAAAGCAAATCTGAGAAGGGAAGAATGTTATAACAGAGACCCCAGGATATTAAAAAGGCCAGAAACACTACACGTATAAAATGAATTCAGGCAGAGATAGAACATGTGTGCTGTGAGCATCTGTGATGTACAGGTGTGACTATCCAATCCATCTAGATCATATATTAGTCTATATCAAGTACTACATGTCTTACATGGAGCCTCAGGATTTAGCATTGTTCCTATTGAGAATAATTATTGTTATGATTTGCACTTTCCTTGTTATACTCCCATTCCTTCTTTCTTAAATGAATTTTTTATGCTTATGCCACTTAATATTGGAACTGTGTAACATTATTATTACTACTATTATTACTTTATTATTAATATTACTATTTTATTATATAGGAACTCACTTTTTAGATATTGCCTTTAGTCTGAGAAGCAACTTGGACTTTTGATCTTGAAATTGTCTTGGAACTTTAAAAGATTATGGGAACTTTGGATGTTGGACTGAATATATTTTGTACAATGAAATAACCATGAGTCTATTAAGACAGAAGGTAATGATTTAAATATGACATGCTAAAATTTCAAGTTGACAAAGGATGCTTAATTGTCAAACTGACAAAATCTAGGCAATATTAGAGAGACTACTGAATATTCCTGTGAGGGATAAGTTAGCCTATGAGAAAAACTGTGAGTATTGGTCTTATTAATATGGGAAAACCACCTTAACTCTGGCAGGGGGCATTGTCCCATGAGTAGGTATCTGAGATTTAGACAAAGAGTACAAGCAGGCATTACTCCCTGATTCCTGTCTATTTGAAATAATCAACCTCCTCAATCTTCTACCCTCATGGTGGATCACATCCTAAAAGAAAAATAAACATCCTGTTTTTTTTTTAATTTGTTTATGCCACAACATATTTTTTTTTTATTACAAGAAAGGGAAATGTAACTATTAAAAGAATTGGGAAGGGACACAGCTCAAGGTGTCCTCAAATTCACGATCATTCCTTCTCAGTCTCATAAATGCTGAGATAATGGATGAGTTTTTTTTGTTTTTTTTTTTTTTGTTTGTTTTTTTTTGCTTTTTCGAGACAGGGTTTCTCCTTTGGAGCCTGTCCTGGAACTAGCTCTGTAGACCAGGCTGGTCTCGAACTCACAGAGATCCACCTGCCTCTGCCTCCCGAGTGCTGGGATTAAAGGCCTGCGCCACCATCGCCCGGCAATGGATGGGTTTTGAACATAGCATAGAGTCCAGCTACTTCTTTATAGAGGATATTCAAGGTTTTTGAGAGCTTTAATCAGAGTAAGCAATTGACTACCATCCAAATTGTTAGATAATGACCACACTCACTGAGCTTAAGACAATGCAGAAAGCAGAATATTTACAAAATTGGAACTTCTGAGTTTTTAGAGTAATTCTGATTATTTGGGAGACATGAGTAAGCATGCATGGATTTGTTCATTTACTTTTTTTTTTTTAATGATTTTTTTTTTTTTTTTTTTTTTTTTTTTGGTTTTTCGAGACAGGGTTTCTCTGCGGCTTTGGAGCCTATCCTGGAACTAGCTCTTGTAGACCAGGCTGGTCTCGAACTCACAGAGATCCGCCTGCCTTTGCCTCCCGAGTGCTGGGATTAAAGGCGTGCGCCACCAACGCCCGGCTCATTTACTTTCTTTTAAAGAAACTAGATATATAGGGAAAATTTCTTCCCTTTGTTACTGTTTAAAAAAGAAAAGAACAAGTTGGGCAATGGTAGTGCATGCCTTTAATTCAAGCACTTGGAAGGCAGAGGTAGGCGGTTCTCTGTGAGTTTGAGGCCAACCTGATCTACAAGAGTTAGGTCCGGGAGAGACCTCAAAGTTACAAAGAAATCTTGTCTCCAAAAACCAAAAGAAGAAGAAGAAGAAGAAGAAGAAGAAGAAGAAGAAGAAGAAGAAGAAGAAGAAGAAGAAGAAGAAGAAGAAGAAGAAGAAGAAGAAGAAGAAGAGAACAAATCAGATCACTTTATGGACCACACTATTAACCAAGTTTTACCAAAGAAAGTGTAATTAGGAAGTTTTCTTATTTAACAAATAAATTATTTTGAATAAGTTAATATTTATAAATAATTTGATTATTTTAAATATAGTGTTTATTCACCTTTTCTAAATAAGCTAGTCATTTAGAAAGTCATTTGAGAATGAAGACTTTTGGAAATAAAATTTAAATTGATATACAAGAAAATCCCTGCTTGGTCCATTAGCTCTAGCTTCTTACTGGCTATATTTTTACATCTTAATTTAATCCACTTCCATTAATCTGTGCATCACCACATGGTTGTGGCCCACCAGTAAAATCTGTTTCTGGCAGTGGCTCCATGGCTTCTTCCTGACACTCCCTTGGTTCTCCCAGCATTCAGTTTTGCTTTCCTCAAATAGCTCTACTTCTCTGCTCTATAACAGGCCAAGAAAATTCTTTATTAACCAATGGTATTCACAACATAAGAGGGGAATCCCACATCACCTCCACTTTTCTGTTTAAACAAAAAGGAATGTTCGCTCTAAAATACAGTAAAATTACATATAATAAAACAGGTATCAATCAACAATTACAGTTATAATATTTATATCAGCTTTATATTTTATCATATCTAAGGAAAACTATAAATATAACTATAAATTCTTCAACTCCATTAAAGTCTCCAGAAGGATACGATATTACCTAAGTTACCAGGAAGTAAGCAATTTGCAAAACGCTAGAATTGACAGAGACATCGCACTGCCTGGACATTCACCCAGAGTTCTTCTGTATCACTGGGACATCCATCTTCTGCCTACAGGCCCATAGTATCTGTCAGAGTTTTCCATGAAGCAGGAAATTTCAAAGATAGTTCTGTCTATATTAGCAGTTTGTCAGTTACTTTCTTCTGTGTCCTCTAGAATGTCTGGCACACTCTTTCATGAAGCAGAAAACCTAGAGGACCATCTCACCTTTAGGCAAGTTCAGCAGCCACTTCTCTGTAGGTTATGTATGTCCTGTTAAGCAGTCCAGGCACGAGCAGTTTCTTGCCCAAATGGCTAACAAACTCCATAAGGAGCCTCTTCAATGTCCATCTTCTGGCCTGAAGCAATTGGTGTTGCCAGGAGCAGATGTGTCTCATTGTCATGAAACGTTCTAAATTCTTAAACATTTTAAATGCCATATTGATGTGGGAGTGGTTTCTTATTAATAAAGAAACTGCCTAGGCCCATTCATTAGGCCCACCCTTAGGTGGGTGGAGTAAACAGAACAGGATTCTGGGGGAAGGAAGCTGAGTCAAGAGTCGCCATGATGCCCACACTCCAGACAGACACAGGCTAGAATCTCCCCGGTAAGCACACCTTGGGGTGCTACACAGATTATCAGAAATGGGTTAGGTCGATATGTAAGAGCTAGCCAATAATGGGCCAGGCAGTGATTAAAAGTATACAGTTTCCATGTAATTATTTCAGGGCTTAAGCTGGGCCATGCGGGCGGCCGGGTACAGGGGCACAGCCAGGCCGCTCCTTATTACTACACCATATTCTGAAGGTCTCGGTAAGATTTGAAGAATGCCTATCCATCTGTAATACATCTCTGTATATCTAGAAAATCTAACTAACATGTTTACAAGCTTGACTACTACAGATGATTATCCATTAACCTAAATTTCTTAATTATAGATTATATATTTTAAATGAGCTGTATATACACAATTCTTTATGAAGAGTAGAAATATATATACATAGTATAACAAAGTTGACCTTAAATTTGTATCAATAAAGCTAGATCTATACCAATGCAAATCTCTATAGCTTATCCCCCATTAAATGTAAATAAACATTTATAGACAATATGTGGGAATTTGGGCATAGTTCTTCACCAAACTGTTTCCTGTTGTTTATTAGGGGAAGTAATTTTTTGAGGGGTGTTCAAAGCACCCTTTTAGAGGGGTTTGGTCTGTCAAACAACATGAGTCTGGAAGGATTCCACAGGTTCTCATCCTGTGTGGAAACAAAAGAAGAATCTCTTTTCCAAAGCAACAAATCATTAAACCCATATTTTGAATTCAAAATACCTTTATAATATATATGTTGGCTTAGTTTATTAGTCCCCAGAATCAAACATCTCTCTCTCTGAGGTGAAAAATTTCAAAGAAAACACAATAATATGCATAATCCAGACTCTCTGTGTATAGTCCATCATTACATGGCTTATTATTCTTTATTTCCTTAATCTATGACTCTCTGAACTCTGCCTCTTTAAAGAGGACTTTTTTACATTTTTTAAACCATTTGCTTCTTTTACAACTCTTCTCTTTTTCTTCTCTCTCCCAAGCCTCTAGATTTATCCAACACTGTGTCTCATTTAGAGTTCTTTTATGTCTGAGTCTGTCTTATTTTGCATCTATAATTCTTTGCTGTCCAAGAGTGCTTCTTAAAATGCTAAGCACTTCTTAAAAACAGGCTGCACTATTGATAAGGGAAATATGGCACTGTTTACTTGCCCCAAGCAGCCCAACATGGCAGAACAGTTCACTGCCTCTGAGAGCCATGTACATTGCCCAATTTACAGAAATACAGTGGGTCTATGTCATATCATTAAGCAGTTTGTAACAGGCTACTTACAAACCCAATTTACATGCTCTGTCTCTTGAATGAGCCAATTGGCAGCACTGCCCAGAAACTTGGCATTTTAAAACAACGTGGCTTTTTTTCTACTACCTCTGAATCAGGAAAACCTCTATTGAAGGAGCTATAGCATACCACCAGCAAACAGCAAGAAGCTCTTTTAAACTCTGTATTTTTGTGTCTATAATTCCATTTCAAGCCCTCACAGACTTTTAGTGGACTTTCATCAACCACATTGGTGCCAGTTTATTGTAGGGAAAGAGTCTGCTTGATAGTTTCTGGCTGTTCACCCACAAAATAATCACACAGAAACTATATTATTTAAATCACTGCTTGGCCCATTAGGTCTACCTTCTTATTGGCTAACTCTTATATCTTAATTTAACCAATTTCAATTAATCTGTGCATCACCACAATGTTGTGGTCTACCAGCAAGGTTTCAGCACGTTTGTCTACAGCAGTGTCTCCATGGCTTCTTCCCAACTCTGCCTCCTTTCTCCCAGCATTCAGTTTAGTTTTTCCCACCTAGCTCTATTCTTTTGCCCTATCACAGGCCAAGACAGTTCTTTATTAACTATGCATTCACAACATACAGAGGGGAATTCCACACCATATAGGTGCCATTGGTTCTTTAAAAATTACTATTTTGATTAGCCAAAATTCTGGTATCCTGTCTCAATGTAAATCTACAATTATAGGCTAATAACAGCAACATTTGACAAAAACACTGTGTGTGAGTCATGCTAGTTGCTGCCCTAGAATTGTGAACTTTTACATTTTAATGGCTCTCATCATTATGTTAAGAATATATTCTAAATAAAGGTAAAATTTAGAAAGCATATCAATCTGTCTTTTTACTGAAGGTAAATTTTGGAAGCATGTTTAAAATTACTTTATTATTGTTGAATTCTCAGTTGAAATGCTATTAAAATAAAATTTATTTTAGTAAGTTTAGATTAGTACAAAAATCATGTTAGAATTCCATAGCTAAGCGTTCTTTGCTTATTTTTAAATTTAAAACTTTTATGATGATCTTTGATATACAGGTGGTAAATTTAATTTTTCATACATACTATTTCAATTGAACAAAAATTGTTCAAAATTTATTGCTCAGTAATATTTTCTGGCTTGTTAAATTATGGCATTACAGGTAGGAAATGGTTTATATTCAATGTACTTTTCTTTTACCTTCAATCATGTTTTTTTCTTATTTTATGCCATACTGAAGATCCAGTATTTGTAACATTGCAGTACATCTCTTCTGGTACTTCTTTACAGCATGTGTGCTTAAGGGTTTCAAAAATAATTGCTGCCATTATATAAGAAAATAAGGATTTTTTTTTTTTAGATATCATCCATTGCTGGGAGCTGTCATGTAAGTATACAGCAGATGACAAATAGTGTTCAGCAGGTTGAACTACCCTGTAAAAGCCATGGAGTTCCTGATCAGTTGCTTCTGTCTGTAACTTCTCTCATGTGTCATTTTATTTCTTTCCTAAGAACTTCATTCCTTCCCCAATATTAGCTATGTGTGTTTTCCCATTGTTTGTGTATTTACCATATATATATATATATATATATATATATATATATATATATATATATTCCATCTTTTGAGCACACATATAAATGTGGATAATCAGGAAGATAATTTATGCTTAATTGTTTAATTTCCTTTAATAGAAATGGCACTAAGATATTTTTCATTATTCAGACAGACAAAGAAAAGTAATAGTGTCACAAAGACTGCTAAGTTTAGACTTCAGAAAAAATTCAAAGGAACCTAGTTGCCCACGGAAACAAATATCTGGTCCCCCCCCAGAGACAAATACATAACGTCACTTTCCCAGGTGTTTATTTTTGATCCAATGTTTGAGCTTGAGGCAACTGCAGTAGACATAACCTACTCAGCAGTTGACTTTTTGCATGTAGTCCCAGCCGCAGTTTGTAATATTGGCTGAAAGTTCAGCCAAGTAGCTGTGGGTATTTTGTCTGGAAACCCTGAGAACCCTAACCCTATTCGTTACTTACAAGGTTAAGTGTTACATGCTGTCAGTCAGTGTCACCTCTCTAATGTGAGAAATATTGTGTGACTTGTCTTATATTATGAGAATGGGTGTAGACCTGAAAATGTAACATATAATTTCTAGAGATTGGCTGTGAGAGAGTCTTTGTAGAGCTATGAAGAAGACACTGGGAGGAAGGGAGTCAAATTAGATATGTAGAGGCTAAGCAGAGTCACCTGGGTAGAGCTATGTAGAGGAGCAGAAGAGATTTTCAGAGAGCAATTTTTAAGATGAAATAAAAGAGAAAGTTGCTATCAGAAAGGGTAATTGTTTCCTTACTTTTCCCTCAGATAGAAAAGGTTTAGCTCTCAGATAGATAATAATTTTTCCTAAGCACTTACCACATTTATGGACTTTTTTTGCATACCCTGTGCTGACTGGAGATTGCCACCCCTCCAGCTAGCCATAAGTCGTACATTAGGAATGGGAAGAGAAAATAAAACTTGGTTTTATTTATCAATAACTCTAATCATATATTTAGCTAAATACAAATCTATGTAGCTCTGCATATAGTATCGTATTGATATGTGTAATGATAAATTACTGAATAATAACTAGATGAAGAAAATCTTTCAGATTCATATGCACAAGTAAAGATTTGTCCATTAACATAAATAAGAATTTATTCGTGTTAGAAGGAATTAATAAAAGGAATTTTATAAGGAAATAAAAAAAAATTAGAAGGAATTAACATTATAAAATTTTAATTTTTTAGACAGAGAAAGACACCTTTTTATTAAATGTTAGTGTTCTACAGCCAAAATAAGATAAAACCCGTAAAGCATAGTTTTCATGAATTATTTGTACACTTTTTTCAGTTCCTTTTCTAAGAAATAGAGTAGATTATAAAATGCATATATTCTTCTCAGATCTTTTTTCCATTAGCCTAAAAATATATAAGATGCATTAATTTCCTTGATTGCTAAGGAAGTTGAACATGACCTTAAGTGTCTTTTGGCCATTCGAACTTCTTCTGTTGAGAATTCTCTTTTCAGTTCAGTACCCCATTTTTTTTTAATTGGGTTAATTAGAATTTTAATGTCCAGTGTCTTGAGTTCTTTATATATTTTGGAGATCAGACCTTTGTCTGATGCAGGGAGTAATTTAAATATGCCAATGTAAAGAAATAATATTTTCTGTTATACTGCTATTTTATCTGTGATTTCCTGTAAAAGATGGATTACAATTGAATAAATATTGCCATGCACTTTTACTATAAATTTCTCAATTCAAAATTATTGTATGTTTTTTTAAAAAAGTAATTACTAATGCAGCAAGACTTCATCACTTTGTTTCTTCAAATTATATGAATATTGTTTTTACATGTGATGGATTTAGTAGTCATCTTGCATAAAATGACTTTGGGTTGAATTTAAGGTCTTATTAGTGGAATAATCAAGAAAGGAACATTTCCCTCTCTCTGTAGGTATTCAAATGCACACATTTGAAAGCGGTCTAATTGGCACATGATTTTAGATCATTTTAGTATTTTTCCCAGTGGAGTAGAATTAACAGGAACTATTAAAAATGCCATTCAAATTCCCACAGAAGTTGAAACCTAAATATAAATAAAAAATAAATTAAAATAGCAATATGTCTGTATGACATTTAATGTGTGTATAACATCTTTACATCAAAGCAGATCTTGTAGTCTGAGAGTTCATGACATCACTCTTACGGAATAAAAATAACAATGGAAACATTACCTTCTGTATTGTAATGATTCCTTCCTGTGTTTCTTTGTCAGCAGTTATCTTGAAAATCTCCAACCCATCACCATCCACTATTTTGTATTCCATTTCTGCATTAACTCCTATATCTGCATCAATAGCTTTAATTCTGGCTACAACTGATGCCACAGGCAAAGATTCTGGGACATTGTACTGGTAAGATCCTGTGAAATGTCAAAATAAAGAATGAACAGAACATTCTAATCACCCTCTTCTAAAAACTACATACTTTTTTTCATAATATATTATGGTTTCATTTTCCCAAAATGGAAAAGCTAATACAACATAAAATAAATGATGTTTGATGAAGCCTGAAGAAATTTGAGATTGATGGTTTAGCATGACAAGTAAGAAACAGATTACCTAAAGAAACTCAGGCTAGATGTATGAGAAATATGTTTTCTATAGTAAGGAAACGAAACTAATAATCAAGGTATAATTATTAAATATAATTTATCATTTAGATACAATAATCACCACCATAATACCAAACAATAAAACAGTTCCTGTTGCAAATTTCAAAAGGCATGAGTAATATTTCCAATAAGTAAACACTGGTATTTATTTAATATCATTTACAGGAAAACTTCCACAAAACTGAAAAAGCACCTGTGGGATGGGCAATATAAGTCTACTTGTAAAACATAATATTGTGTTAGAGAGAAGAGGTGAATTTGTGAGTTCTATAGCCCTGATTTTGGACATAACTGTGAAAAAGAATAATTAACATTATTTAAAAGCTATTAAAAATAAAATGAGAAAAGACCAATATAACCTTTTGTCTCACTGCTTTCTTAATCATTTTTTCCCCTTACAGATAAAAAGCAAATTTTGAGGGAAGGTGTGGAAGAAAATAGGGATGCAAGTAAGGAATATGATCCTTGAATATTTTCTTCTAGTCATTTATTTTCTTTGCCTCTTGAACTTTACTTCATATTCCATTAGTTGTAAATCCATGATTCATTTTCAATTTGGAATAAAAAAGGGGCACACTGTCTTTAAGTGGAATGTAGAAAAGAAATGGAGCACTGTTATTTGGACTGCAATTTTTGAATACTAAGTACTACAGTTTTTAAAATGATTGCTATATATCTGTAAAATTTCACTGGCTTCCTCCAACACATAGAGGTATTCTTTGCAAAACTCAAAGATTTAAGGGGTACAGTAGTAACAAATTTGTAGAGAAAGACAAACAATATTATAGGTGTTTGGGTTTCTTCACTTTAGAATCCAAGAGAGGTTCTGAAACACTGGAAAACCTGGGCTCCTTGTCAGGAAAGAGATATCATCCTTTCACCAGTTTTAGAGAAAAGCAGTCATTTTACAAGGAACCTAAGATAATAGCATTCTTTTCTAAAACCCCTTCTTTCTTCCCATAGTAAGCAATAAATGACATGGAGGGAAGGGGTTTTTAATAATAATAATAAGTTTTTTTTTTCTGGAAGTACCATAATCTTTCTTGTAAAATAAAACAAATATTAAAATATCTAAATATTTATTTTAATTGAGAAAAAAGGATAAGTATTTGCACAGTAACTCACAATGGTTGTTTTATATGATTTAATTTTCTCTCTTGGTATGGAATTGAGTTCCCTGCTTCTACTGGACAAACACTTTAGTGACATTGCACAGACAGTCCTCCTATTGCTGAGTTTTAAGCCAATGCTAGTTAAGAGTAGCTGGAAAAAGGGAGTCTCCTCCTTAAAGACATCAAGTTCAAGATGACTTTTTGCTAGTTATGATCTCCCCGTTTGTCCATGTTCTTTTAGGCAAAGCAAAGTCAATGCAGTGAGCCACAAACAAACAAACAAAATTTGGTAAACTCATTAGCAAGAAGTAGGTCCCAGGAAAGAGAAGAGAATAAGAGCTGATGATTATGAAGAATAATGTCCTAGCACAATATAATATATATATATATATATACAAAATTATAAAAGAAAGAAAGAAAAAAAGAAAGAAAGAATTCTCTTTAACATTCTAAAGAAATTCCATATGTTACAAAACCTTGGAAAATAAGAAGCATACGATAAAACAGTTTTATAAAGAGGACACAACTACCCTAGGGACACAGGATTTTAGTTTTATTTTTCTTTTTATTTCTGGATTAGTCAAAAGCCACTTAGAAGCTCATCTGACTGTGGATTTCTGATGCTTTTGTTTGCATTCTTTTTATATATTTAATTATGCATGAAAGAAATACAGTGCAACTGTAAAAAATGTTCAGTGTATATGATCTTTTTGAAAGCATAAAACAAACACATGATTAGAGTAAGATGAATCTCACCAATTTATGCACTTAAAAAGTTAATAATTGTAATCAAACTTAATTTAAAAATTGCCACTACTATTTTAAATCCTTACAGGCAAAGCAAAACTTTTCTGTACAGAACAGATTGGTAGCATTGCTAATTGACAGCTACTACAGATAGTACCAACTAAAAGAAAACTTCAATAAATATAAATTCCAAATTACAATTAGTACTTATTCACAATCAAAGTATAAATTCAAGGCAGATTGTATTGTATCTACAGAGAAATATGAATATGTTTTACCACTCCATATTAACCTTGTTATTACATAGTCAAAGGTTAAATTAGGCTCTTGATAAAACACAAATTTGGGAGAAATCAGAAGAGTCTTCTGTCTGCTTTTGGGAGCGTTTTCTGCCTACTTGGTTGCCTCAGTCAGCCTCAATATGTGGGTTTGTGCCTTGTCATATTGTGACTTCATATGCTGTGTTTGATTAGTATCTTAGGAAGGGCTTCCCTTTTTTACAGGAGAAAGGAGGAGGAGTAGATCTGGCAGAAAGTGGAGGTGACACAGGAGGGACTGGGATGGAAGGAGGGAGGTAAAACTATGCTTGGATATAATATATGAGAGAAAGATGAATAAGAAATATAATATTTGAAAAAAATTTATAAAGACTGTAAAGACGTTTTTAAAGTTAGTCATCTCATTCAATAACTTACTTCGTGGAAAGCGTGGTGGGTTATCATTGACATCAGTTAGGGTCACAGTGACTGACGTGGTTCCAGATAGTCCGCCATTTTGACCAACCATATCCTTTGCCTGAATGACAAGCAAATACTGGTCTTTAGCCTCTCTATCCATGTTTGGAAGGGCAGTTTTGATGACTCCTGTAAGATTTCAAATCTCAGTAAACAGCACCATGATTCACTGCATTACAATAGCAACAAACATTAAAAAAAGAGAAACATTTCGCTCCCCAGCTGTGGTAAATCGGTGATTTGTGGCTTTCTTTTTTTATTTTAGTGTATATCAGAGATCACTGGTGTATATATACTTTATACATTCACTTCCACATCATACAAATATGTACCCATAGGAAAGACGCGAACATTTTTCCCGTTTGTGAGTTTAACTCTTCTCATTCTTTTTCTGCTCCATTTCTTTAACCTTTATACCTCAACATGACTGAGAAACTACTGGCCAGTTTAGTTGTCTATCTTGCCTATACTTAGGCAAGCCAGCTACACAGTGATTATAGGTGAGCTTGATTTCAGAATGAAACCTAGTATCTAAACAGAACCACGAGTTCTGGTGCAGGAAGTCTATAACTCTATCATGTCAGAGATAGGGAACAGATGATCAGATGCTCAATAACTGTAAGCTAAGGAATAACCTAGACTACTCTCTTGGAAATCATCGTCATCCCAAAAACTTCTGCTTCTCAGTGGAGGTTCAGTCTTAGTTTTGTTTCCAAAATACCAAGTGACAAAAAGACCAACATGGGAGCAAGAACTGCTAAAATGTCTGAACAAAAATAGTGAAATAAACTGGCACTTTAAAATGAACAAAGTGACATTCTTATTTCTAAAAATGAAAACATACAAAATTAAGGATATGGTAATTAAATTATATTTTTGTTATCCCACTCAAAATATTTATTAAAAATTATTATCAAGTACAAAGATCTGTATCTTATATAACCATATTTATGCTTATGTCTTCCACTGTCTCTCAAAACATACCTACTAATACACACATATACACAACACATCTGCATCTATGCTTTTGAGTAACACCTACTCACACAGGTAAAATTTTAGTTTTTGACATCAGTCACTTTTTCTAAACACATTGTGCATAACGGGACAGTAGGTACCTCATAGTATCACAAACTAACATTTTCAGGGCCGTTTGTTGTCTATATACTAATTATTTTTTTTGAAAACACTACCATATAATTAAAAAAAATGTTTTAAACTCAACAGTTTTCCTTGGGAAGAGTATGATGCTAAATTACTCTTTGTGAACTGCAATGATTTTACTAATATTTCATGTTTTTTGTTATTTCTAATGCTGTAGTAAAAAAAGCATGAGCCTCACTCAGCATGGCTATTTACAAAGAAACTTTCTTAGGCTAAGAATTTGTGAACTTAGGTAGTTGTGTTTTTTTTTATTTTCTTATTTTTATTTGTCACTGATAAGTTTAGTGTGTCTTTTTTAAAAAAGACTGAAAATAAAATGGGTGGTGGTAGCATACACCTTTAATCTCTGGGCTTGGAAGGCAGAGGCAGGTAGTTCTCTGTGAGGTCAAGGTCGGTGTGATCTACAAGACTAGTTCCAGGAAAACTACATCTGTTACACAGAAAAACCTTGTCTCGAAAAACAAAGCAAAGTAAAAGAAAAGGACTAAAAATCTTGAGAATTTGGCTAATAAATACATTTCATTTGAATTAAGAAAAGAATTGTTTTACAAAACAATGTTCTATTTAAAGTTTCAAGGTTTTATTTCAATTAATCCTTATTTTTTCCTTCCAACATTAATGTGTGTCTGCTATCACCTCTGCAAATAGTATGGTAGAGAAACATTTAAAGTGAATAAAAAAATATGTGCTGCTTCGACTCTCAGTAAGACATCCTCTACTTGGAGCTTAGCTGGCTTGGTAACCTGTTTTTCATGTTATATTACCTGGCACCTGCCTCAACTTGATGTTCCATGCTTTATGCAAACCCATGAGAAGCCTGTTCCTTTCTGAATGGAGGAAGGATGACAGGATGGAGAGAGGTTAGATAGATAGGGAGGTAATTGAAGGGGGGGTGGTTTGTATATAAAATAAATGAAAAAAAGTTATTTAAATTTAAAAAAAGAAATGCTGGGAGGTAGATGTAGTTGTTTGTTCAATAAATCACTTGTTTTGGAAACATGAAGACCAGTTTGGATGCCCAGAACATATGGTTAAGTCCAGCAAGTGTGGTAACCTTCACTGATCCTACATTTCTGAGACAGAAGCAGTGGATCACTGGGGCAAAATGACCAGCTACAACCATCACAATTGCTGGCATGTTCCATGATCAGAGAGAGACACGACACTTTTTATTAAATAAAATAGAGTTTGAAGAAGACTCCACTGTCAGCCTGTAACTTCCACATATGTTTGTGAATACACACATGCTCACTGTGAGTACAAACGTTTTAACATACAGGAGGAAATGCATAACACATACACACACACAAACACAATTAAAAAGGAGAGCAATTTTGATTGCTCTGACTTCCTAGGTTTACCTAGTGACATTATATTTTGAAGGAATTACAATATCATTAGGATAGAAGTCTGGATATCAAAGTACCTACATACTTTTTAAACCTGAAATTGTCTCTTTATAAATGATCATATGAATAATGTTTTCTCAACTCTAAGATAATCACAAAGCTTACAAGGGAATACAGGTTGTAGAGGCAATTTCCAAATGTCTTAGGTACTCCACAGAAATAAATAAATAGATACAAATATTTGGCAATACTTCATTTATTGTTATTTAAATTTTGTCTCTTTAATGTTGGCAAAAGGCAGTCTGATATAACTTGACCACTATAATCTGTGGTAGCATTATGAAATAAAAAAAATTTTCAGTAATCAATAATTTGTAAGCCATATACAGATGAAACTATAAAGTATTTGGTTTTCTTTTCAGCTTTCTATGTTTTCTTATTTTAAACAAATACATAAAATCTGAACTTTATGCTTGGTAAAATATTTCTGATAACTAAGAATTTTTTATTTATAATTCACAATCATACAAAGGATCCTAACACACACAAGGCAAAATATATTTTGCTTTCATTCAACAATTGTCTGTTCTATAGTCGGAGGAAAAACACCGATGATTTTTTTAAAATGTGTCACACGCTATGATAGATTGTTAGAGCATATCCTCTTACCATGGAAGCTTAATTTTGTAGTGTGATCATGTATAACAGGAAAGTTTTTTTTCTGCAATAAGTCACAGTGTAAGTAACTGCTTAGTGCATGCAGGTTTTTTTTTCACACTCTGCTTTGAATTAACTTTTGGAAAACACATGTTATCAGGGAACACAGATAAAGTTATGCTGTAAATGGTCAACTCATTGATATTCACATTTCTACAACTAAATCAACATTTAAAATCATGCTTTGAGTAGATTAATAGTAACATTTGAATCTCAGTGTGGAGACACTAGCTTTCTCAGATGCTTGATTACTGAAAAGACTTCTAACCAGAAATGACAAAGAATCTGTGCTCACTGCCTTGGGAAACCTTTAATATTTCCCCTCTCATCTTTGCAACCTTTATTTCATATAGTCATTCTGACAATTCTAAGAACCTAAAATTAAATGTTAGCCATACCAGTTTTCTTTTGATTTCTTTGAAGTTAAAGAAACTTGATACAAACCTTTAAAAAATAGGTATAGATCATCTTTGAAAGAAAGCTACTAGTATTAGCAAGAAATATATGTACAAATATGTAATTTAAAAAAGTCATGTCATTTCCTCCTTTACTTTGTTTTTAATTCATTTTCTTGTCAGTTCAGTTTTAAGTACTTCAAAGGTAAAAGGGAATATATATCCATAAGTAAGAACAGTGTGTATGACTGTAAATAGAATATATACACATTCTACGAATTTAGTTTCTCTCAACATACCATATAAATGTTAAAATTACTTAATAACAACAGAAGCTTCTTTTTTATATAGATAGTTATTATGTTGCCTGATATTTAGAAACAGTGCACATCTAAAAATTATCTCTAACACAAAATTATTCTAGCTTTCTTAGTTAAAATTTATATTGATGTTACAAAATATCATAGCCATAAAGCAAGTTGGGGAGGGAAGTGTTTATTTGGATTACACTTTAGCACTGCTGTTCATTACTAAGGGAAATCAGGACAGGAACTCAAAAGAGACAGGATCCTGGAGGTAGGAACTGATACAGTGGCCATAAAGGAGAACTGTTTATTGCCTTGCTGCCCCTGGCCAACTCAGCTCATTTTATGATAGAAACCAGGACCACCTGCACAGTGATGGCAACACATGCAATGCACTGTGCCCTCCCTCAGTTATGACTAAATGAGAAAGTGCCTTACAGCTCGATATCATCAAGACATTTCCTCAACTGAGGTTTCTTCCTTTCAGATGATTCTAGTTTGTGTCAAGTTGACACAGAAAATCAGTCAATACACTATACAAGACCTAACTGTGTATTTTTCCACAATGTGGTAAGCTGCTACATTACATAAGAGGAGTACAAATACTCCAGAACTATTCAGATTGGGTAGCAAGGGTGGCCCCTGTAAACTCAGTCCTAATATTTCTTTACATTCTTTTGTTGTGAAAGATTCCATTCTCTAAACTGAATGAACTCAGCAACTCGTTTGGGATGAAACATAGAAACTAGTGAAAACAAAATAAATTTCAAATAACTGAAGCTGCAATGAGTAAGGAGTTAATTAGGAAATAAATTAAGAATTCAAACAAAGAGGGAAAGATTGGAGCACTCTTAGGAGTGTTTACTTGTGAGGCTTACACTGTCTTAGGAAAATAAATACACTAACTTATATAATAGAATCAATTGGGTCTAATATTGTGAGTTATCCATAGATTTTCAGAAATAGTGCAAGCTAGGGTAAACCAACAACCTTTGGATAATTCTGAAACAGGTCATTATGAAATAAGTCTTTGATAAAGCAGTCTTCAATTTTTCCAATCTTGAAAGTTTTATTTCTAAGAAATTTAGAAACTGAATTACTAAGAGATACATACATGGATGTAATCCACATAAGAAGTCGAAAAAGATCTCCTGAGCAATTTGTGAGCATGAGGATTTTGGGGGAGTGTTGAAAGGGAGCGGAGCAGAGAAAAATGTAGAACTCAATAAAAATCAATAAAAAAAGAAAGAAATTGAATTACTATAGCATTTAAAGCTTTCTGCTTCTAGCAAATATCTCTTATTGAAGTTAATACAATGGTGATAATGAATTAATTTCAAAAGGGAAAATAAGCTTAAATTCAAAACATTTTTTACTGATATTAATCAGCACTCATCATCAGAAATCCATGATTACAAAAAAGCGTGACTTTTTATGAGAATGCTACCCATTTCCCTTAAAAAATTCATGGGAACATAAATAATTTCTAAAAGAAATTTGAAATATAGTTATATAATTACTACATACTTGATACATAAATATTAATCTTTTCCTGAAGTTTGTGTTTCTCCATAAATTTTAACTTCATATTTTCTGAAGTGATTATTTGAATGTAAAACATGCCCTGAAGGCTCATGTGCTCTAGCACTTTGTCCCTGTCTGTTGATATTGGTTCTGGAAGCTGTTAAATCTTTACAAACTTGAATCCAGCTTAAGAAAGCTATTCTCTGGTGGTTGGATCTTGATGGTCTTTGCCCACTGTAGTTCTTGCCTGAGTTCTCTTCATGAATTGTGGCATGTTGCAAAACCTTGTAGCTGTGGAGAAGGCAATTCCAGCTTCTATCTTGGACAATATTGCAGTACTTCTTGAGCCAAAATAGTTTCTAATTCCTGTGGTGTTTATAACATGAACATAAACCTATGAAAATAGTGTGGCCCTGAAAGCATTATCACCTGAGTTTGATTATAAGACTCCAACTGAAAGAACTAGAAATTGTAGTGTGCATTGAGGTTGGGAAAACAAGCAGGTCTTTGAATTAACTGGCCAGCCAGCCTGTATGACTTAAGGGGGTCTAGGACACTGAGAAAGCCTGTCTCTAAAGCACCATATAAATCACTTCAGAGATGTAGAGTAATGGAGGTCATATGGGGGTAGATGTTTCAAGTGTTACTATGAAATTTTTAACAAAATTATTTTAAAGAAAGTTCTCATATAATTTATGGCAAGTATTAAGTGATTAGAATTAGTGTGTTCAAGAAAGAACTTATCAACTGGAACTGGACAGAGGACTCAGAAGTTGTTCTTAATATTTGCATGATGGATCACAATCCTCTATACTTCCAGTTCTAGTGGATCATACTGTCTCTGTTTGCACCACATACTAATACAGTGCACAGATATGCATATAGAAAAAAATCATAAACATTCAAAACAAAACAATTTCCAAGTGAGCTTCAGCTTTGAATCTCTTTCCTAGAGATGGCTTCATTAATTTGAGACTTGTTAAGAGCGATTATCTGTTTGCTTATTTTAAATTTCTGCTAAATTCCTTCACAATTTCAAATAAAGGGGCTACTTTAGTTTTAGACTGCAAATTATTTATCCAGTCCTGTAATATCAAATAAAATCAAGGTCAGAGGAAAATTCCACAATCTGCAACAAAACTAAAAGTCATAAAACAAGCATTGAGAGTGAAGTATGTAGCCTTTGGTATTACCATATGCAGTTTGGACCAGGTTACATAATGCAAATGTATATAGTTTGTAACCAAATACTTAAAGGTTTTCACTAATATGGTACATCTCATAAGACAAATGACTTTATTTATTCAACTTCAACACTCACTCAATTTTAATAATTTATTCTCTCTTTGATTTCCATGTATTTTCCAAACTTTATCTTTGACTTGATGTACATTGGGCCAAATCGTACATTGCAGATTGTATTGAACTTTTAATGACCGAATAGGATTTTACTTACTTCTTATGCATAACCACTATTGTTTAAAAGAGCCTCCAGAATATTTGCCCTTGCTCTGATTTAAGAATGAAATAGTATTGCTCCTTTGGAAAATATGAGCAACATAGTCATTGCTTTTAAAATATTCAATGAGAGTCATTCTTGTAATCTAATATCTTTAGGAATACATTCACCTAAGAAATTTTGCAGCTTAAAAAGAAAATTTTTATTTATTTTTTGTATTTTATTGGGTACAAAATATTCAAAGGGGTACATTTAAAATATCGAGACAAACCAGTCTGTCCACACAATGACAAAGAAAACATTGTTATATAATTATTCTGTAGCAAAAATAATGCTTCAAATATATCACTCTATCTAAGCTTTTTTTGTTTTGTTTTTTCAAGAAAGGGTGTCTATGTGTAGCACTGATTGTTATGAAACCTTCTTTGTAGACCAGGTTGGCCTTGAACTCACAAAGATTTAGCTACCTTTGCCCTCCAATTGTTTTAATTAAATGTATGAGCCTCCATCGCCAGGCGATTCAAACCATATTATTGTTTACAAAAAAAAAGGCTGCTAAGCCGCCAACTATAGAAATGTTCTATTAATAGAACCTTGCAACTTATAAGAATTTTTATAAGATGAAAAAAACTTATTTTGTTTTAAATTTAATATTTTACAAATTTCACAGTTTCTTCAAATTTTCGTATGAATTGACATCAGGAAGTATGAAATATACCCATTTAGCCTGGCGATGGTGGCGCACACCTTTAATCACAGCACTCGGGAGGCAGAGGCAGGCGGATCTCTGTGAGTTCGAGACCAGCCTGGTCTACAGAGCTAGTTCCAGGACAGGCTCCAAAGCCACAGAGAAACCCTGTCTCAAAAAACCAAAAAATAAAAATAAAAAAATAAAAAATATACTCATTTAATATTGCACTTCATGAAAAAAGTTTGCTTGTTTTAAATTATGAATTCTCTAATTTTCTACATGAAATGATTAAATAAAATAAAAATGAAATATGCAAGCAAGTAATCAAAGTATTGTAAGAAGGTCAGGAGTCTCATCTAAAATAATTGTCAATATTATTGTATTTTGTGTTTTCATGGTTATAGGTAAACAGAATAAAACAGGGGGAACTCTTGCCTACTCTGATACTTTTAGTAATTTTTGCATATTGAGAATAACAAAATAAAAACTACTCAATATTATTATGTTAATAAAAAATAAGTAATATGTTCAAGTCAGAATATAAATGATAACTACAGTAAGTGCCAATTTTCTTTCTTACCCGTCTTTGGTTCCACTGAAAAGTATGGCTGTCCTTGTAGAATACTGTAGACCACCCGAGCACTATTGCCATAGGTAGGATCATCAGCATCTGTGGCTGTCACTTGTACCACTGAAGTCCCTAGGTAACAAGCAAAACCACTTTGGATTAAATTTCCCAAATATAAGGACTTTAAAGTACTCACAAAGTGTCACAAATTCTATGCTACATTTATTTATTAGTTTTAAGTTATCATCATCTAGGAAAATGAGATATCAATCTAACACATAATTTGGTTAAACCAAATCAAAAAAATGTTAATAAAAATTCTTAAAATAAGTGTTAAGAAAGTATGTAGCAAAGATACTATGGAATGATGAATATTAGATTAAAAAATCCCAAAACCAAATGAAATTGGATATTAGGTGTCTCACCCATCATGCTCAGGTGTGAAATTTTCACTAAGAGTACTGTTTTTCAGTCTCAAGGACCGTTCATTAGACAGTGTCATAAAAAAATCTAATGCCCGTATCAGCTCATTACTCAGCTGAGAGGGAAGCTGAAATCTATACTTTTGCTGTGAGTATGTGTTCCACTTAACTGTATATTAAGTGTTTACTTTATTACTTTATTTCCTTGATAAGTGTTCTCAGTTTTTTGTTTGTTTATTTATATTTATTTATTTTAAAATACTGAAGTAAAAAATTTTACCAAAACTCTCCAAAGCAGAAAAATAATAGTGTTGTAAAAACAGCATTCTGCAATATGAAAACTGATCTCAAAGGGTCTACATCTTATAGGTGGTTACACATTTACATGCTTTGGACTGTTTTCTTTCTGGTTGTTTTTATTGATATTCAATGTTTAAAGTTTGAAATTTTTGTTAATCAAGTTGTTTAAATAAGCATTCAACAAGTTTTTAAAGTATTTGAAAATAATTTTCTGAAGCATTTTAAATCATTCAAATCTATCAATATAATAAAATAATTTGTATGTATATGTTTCTTGATATTGGAGTAAAATCATCCAAATCAAAACAGTGGTGCATTAGGTAATCTCCATAATAAAATTTTACATAAACGTTATTAACATATTCCATGTCAAGTTTATTAGTCAATGAAAAATATTCCAAATACTAGTAAATAGAAGTATGAAGGTCAATCAAATACATTTCAAATTTATTTATCAAATATTATTAATTGGGGAGAAAATTTCTAGCTTCTTACAACCCAACAACAAAATCTTTTTTTCGTTGTATTAATACTGTTATTTTTGTCAAACAGCACCTGCAAGAAGCACTTTGAAGGCATGGCCAGAATTAAGAATAAGGGAATACATAGGCTTTGTCACAGAATGCACATCTATATATTATTGTTAGAATCCCAGCCTCCTGGTTTAGAACCTCTAATAACTACATGTCCTGATAATTCTCTCTAGCAGCCGTAGCCATATAATTAATAAAGATTGGGTTCTAAACTGTGATGCCATAAATGGAACACTTACCTGTACAATTTTACCCCTGCTGTAAAAGCATCAGTCAAAGGACTGAATGAATAGAACAAGGTAAAGCATGGTGGTTAAAATGGCTATGTGCTTTAAATACCAATACTGTCTTATATGAGCTTCCTCCATTAAAACAAAACCAGCAAAGATTACCTGCTGTCCTATTTTACAGTCCTATTAAAAATAATTTATAAACATAAATTTCATACTGGCTAAAGAAAATGATGTTGGAGAAATACTCTGAACACTGAGATTTAAAAGAGAATTTATATATTTTTAAAATAAAATGAATAATTTTCATATATTTTTAGTAATGAACAATTGCTTAAAGACATTAGAGGAGGAGGCTTTTTGTTGTTTTCTTTTTATCTATTGCTTTGTTGTTATGAAGAACCACTCAATATTTACTTTACATGTTTAGACATTGGATATTTGAATATAGGCAATGTAGCAACAACCCTGTACTCCCTGAAAAGCCACCAGAAACCTTGTAACATCAGAAAGGGAACTGAACTAATAGAAAAGAGTTTATCATTTTGTTATTTTGCTTGTTTGTTTGTTTTCTTTGTGGAATCTCTAGAACAATCTGCCACTAAATAGAGAGAGACATTAAGAAGAAGAAGTAGTAGTAGAAGAAGAAAATGATAATGAAGAGAGTTAGAAGATCATATTGTGAGAGATTTTTTTTAAAGTAATTTGTTAGACATTATTGTAATCATATTTTTAAACAAATAATTATGTGATAGAAAAGAAAATGCACAAGCCATTTCTTAAAGACAAAGAGTTGATCGAATTGAACACTATAACATTAATATAAAATGTAAAACAACAAAATAAAACATCCCCTAATTTTCCAAGCAGATAAAAAGGATTTGAATGAATGAATCTTGGCTGTTAATATGTCATCATATCCTTTCATTCTGAGCATCACTACACACAGACCAGTATATTTTTCAGATATTTATTACAAAAAGAGCATGCATTTCACTTACCCACAGGAGACATTTCTGGAACTCCTGCTGTATATGGACCATCCAGAAATTTGGGTTCATTGTCATTGATATCCTGAATTTTGATAACAAACTCAGATTCCGGTTCCACAGGCTTGTTGGTGAGTCTGTCCAATGCTTGGGCTCTGAGTGTATAATAGGCCTGCTCCTCCCGGTCCAGTCTCTTGGTGGCATGAATATCGCCAGTGTTCTCATCAATAATGAAAATGGAACTTGCCCCTTCACCTGACAAGATGTATTTGATGGAACCATCTCCTTTATCAACATCAGAGTGAAGCTGGTGAAAAATTCACGTGAGATGTGATTAACTTAGAAAAGAGTCAGCAATATGGAGATATGTAAATGTCTGTCATGCATGTCAGGCAGTTGCATGAGATTTCATTGTGCTTGTAAAGGCAAATCGAGTGCTGATTGTGTATGAGAGCAAAAATATTGTACTTTGAACAAGTTGATTTTTTCTTTCTAAACATAGTCTCATTTCTAAACTTATTTCCAACCTATTCTTAAATTAAGAATTTTTTATATTACATATCTAGATGGAAATAGGTATGTATTTAAATATATAAATATGTAAATATATATCTATTTAAAACTCCATATATTATATATATATATATATATATATATATATATATATATATATATATATATATATATTACCAGCTCAGTTTATTTGCCATATTCTATGTGGGCAAACATTACATACATATGCTTACATACTTGATTTGACTTCCATGCTGAGGTTTTCTGTACAATATTTTAATTTGGTTCTGAAATACTCATATGTATATATGGAACTCTTTCTTAGGAATTCTGCCTCCTGCCTCCCCAGCCTGTTCCCATTCACAGTCCATTCTATGATTAACCAAAAATGCCCAGTCTTTAAATCTGTTTCCAAAACTTATTCAGTATTTTAATTTTGAGTGGAAAAATTATTGCTTTTGAAAGTTGGGATTTTTATTTTATTTTTTTGTTGATTTTTATTGAGCTCTACATTTTTCTCTGTTCCTCTCCCTGTCTCTCTCCTCTCGTACAAAACAAGAACATATTAAAACTCTCATATAATGAACTCTAAGCTCCTAACTCTTAATTTTACCAGAAAGTAAAATTACTATCAAGATTAATATACCTCAAAGTTAATATTCATTAATCTAATTCCAGAATTTTATTTTTGAACCCCTTTGATTTGTAATATATGGCTTGTGTATTTTCTATAACTATTTAATTCTTATCAATGTTACATCAAAATACACCTACGCCCAGAAACCTGGAAAAAAAGAAACTTGGGATTTTAAATCAATATGTACTTAAGACTTCACTTCAGCAGTTCCTGAAATACTAAAAACTGTATTAGATTTACATGATTAACCCTAGTGTCAACAGCATGGCAGCAAATTCTGATTTGCAATTGATATCTGAATCTGACCCTGTTGTATGCCATAACATAATGTTGAACAGAGTAACCCTTGGAAGCAAAAATAATTCCATATATTCCTGAACTTCATAACCTGAGAAATATAGTCCTCAATCCATCATTTCAACAATTGTTCATTGCCTTGACTTCCTGTCATTCTTGGAATTTGGTTTACATGAACATAAAAATTCAATTTACCAAATAACAAAGCTTTGCATTGCCCTACAAAACTGTTTTTCTAATTTTCAAAGGATGAGTTGACAAAACTATGAAAAGTGGAAAACCACTTAAGATATTGTGGGCAGAGTAATTTCATCCTTTGGTGATGTGAAGGGTATGACACCTGTCTTCTGCAATTCTGCAAGTGATTCTGCCTCACTCTTACATCTGTGATTGAAATACGCCGCAGTTTTTTTAATTCTTGATGTATCCTTTAGTTTCTTAAGAAATAGCACAAAATGGTATTCTGACTTGGGTTTTACACACACACACACACACTCACCACACGCACACATGCACACATATATGTATATCTCTATATATGTACACACACATACATATATGAAGTCTTTGTGAGTGTGTGAATACTTGAATCAGGTATGTTACCAACTCATGAGTAAAGTGAAATTTCTTAATTCTCTCAAATTCTGAGAATTATTAATGTCCAGATTAGTAATTTATGCAATAATATATTCAATACTGTGCACATATGTTTCCCTGAATTTAAGAAATATAAACTTAATAAATATAATTAATAAATATAAATAAAGGAATATAATAAATTAAGAAATATAAGCCTAATAAATTAGACCATCATAAATATCACTTCCTTAATTTTATCAACATGATATCTTATTTAATATTCAAGAAGTCTTTTACTAAAACCATCAACAGTTTAAGAAACTACTGAAAGAAAGACTAAGTACCTGCATGACAAAGCATAAACTGATTTTTGAAGCAATAGAATGCAGAAAACAGTGGTTTGTCTAAACATTGAGTCTGCATCATTTACAGATTGATCCTTCCTCTTGGGTAATAGCTACTATCCTGGGTAAGAGTTACTGTGTTGTGTAGGGGGAACATACCAAATAACCACAGAGGAAATTTTGGGAACAAGAAGTACAACTGACTTCTACCTGCACACTGGCCACTGCGGAAGTTCAAAACTTTATGTTTATCTTCAGGAAAACATTTCCTGATTCACAAAACAGTAATTTCTTTGACTTGAAAAATAAACACCGTGTAGAAGCAGCACAAATCAAAATACTTTATTATGAGACAAAGGCACATGGAGTATACTGTGTTTAAGTAACTCCTAACATCTTACTTTATGTTCCAGCTACTTTCCTAACCCTGCCTTCGTCTTGGCCTCTTGGGGGCAGCACATGCGATACGTTCCTCATAATTGCCATGAAAGTGCCGTGGAGCAACAGAGAACTTTTGGGGAATAATAAGACCTATTAGCAATATACAGATTGTGTTTCCTGATAAACTTTTGTATAAGTTACATCCAGTATTCACACTTTCTGAACCAATCCATCTGACTCATTCAACTAATTCCACTCGACTGATAATTATTTTAGTGGCATGGCTTCAAAGTGGCCTTGTCATACATTAAAATAATATCCAGTTTTGAAAGTGAATTTCAGACAGGGTACTGATGCTACATTTTTCATTACAATGTTGATTACTCTCCATGAGTGATATCAGAAGAGTTTCAAGACAGATGATTAGTACCATTTGTTTTGCCATTATTCCAAGAATCTTAGTCCTTCTTGTCTTCCCCTCTACTTCTAACAGATATATACAGATATGACTCTTCAAGAGAACAGAACATTAGCTCCTCCCTATCACAGACACCGTCCTCATAGCTGATATAATTACTGGGTTGTGATCAGTGACACATGGAAAAAAATTTTTATGGAATCTATATACAGCTACTATGGTTAAAAACAATAGACAACTTCGTATGTTGAGACATGCATACTATAAAACTGGGCATATTATTGTAATTTTAAGAGGAAGAAAAATTTCTGTTCCTTATTGAAAAAGAATAGTCAGTAAAGAATTAAGTGGTGCATTATGAGTATCTAACCATTCTTGTGCATATTCCTATAGGATGCTCAATTACACCACATCACTTGCTCAACTACGTTCATAGCATCATTATTTGTAATGAGCCTGGAAACAACCTAGATGCCCCTTAACTTAAGAATGGATAAAGAAAATGTGGTAAATTTACACAATAGAATATTTTTCAGTGATAAAAAATTAGTGACATCATTAAATTTTCAGGCATATGGATGAAACTAGAAAAACCTCATCCTGAATGAAGAACTGAAGACCCAGAATGACAAACATGTACTCACTTCTAAGTGGATATTAGAGATAAAGCAAAGTATCTTCAGGCTACCATGCACAGGTTCAGAGTAGCTAGATAACACGTAGGGACTTGCATGGATCACCCTAGGAAGGTGAATTAGACAAGGTTTCCTGAATAAACTGGAATAGGGGAAAGAAGATAGGGTATGAAAACATGAGGGAACAGGATGTTTGAGTTGGGAGAGGGATGGAGAAGTGTTGTTGGAGGCTTCTCGTTCATTTTCCAGCCACCCAGACATAGAAAAAAAATAAAACTACACAGAAACTGCATTTAATTAAATCACTGCGTGACCTATCAGTTTATACATATTTCTATTTTTTTCTTTTTGGTTTTTCTAGACAGGGTTTCTCTGTAGCTTTGGATCTTGTCTGGGAACTAGCTCTTGTAGGCCAGGCTGGCCTCGAATTCTCAAAGTTCCACCTGCCTCTGCCTCCCAAGTGCTGGGATTAAAGGTGTGCTCAATCACCGCCTGGCCTCTAGCAAATTTTTATATCTTAAATTAACCCAATATTATTTTATATTTTATCATGAGGTTCATAGCCTACCTCCAGCTGGCAGCTAGCATCTTTCTTCTCTGGTGGTTACATGGTGTCTCCCTGACTCTGCCTTCTTTCTCCCAGCATTCAGTTTAGTTTTGCCACCTAGCTCTATTCTACCCTATCACAGACCAAAGCAGCTTCTTTATTTATTAACCAATAAATGCAACACAAATAGAGAAGGACTTCTGAACTCAGAGAAGGAGAGCAACAGAAGAGATATCTTGATAGAAAAAGCCATTATGAAGTTCAGGAGAAACCTGCTGCCAGGGAAATTGCCAGGAATCCACAAGATGACACCAACTAATACTCCTAGTAATAGTGGATATTGTGCATTCTCCTATAATTAGATTGCCAACTACCATAATTGTCATCATAAATACTTAATCCAGTAAATAATGGAAGCAGATTTAGAGACACACAGCCAAGCACTGGGCCAAGTTTCTGGAGTCCATTTGAAAATGGAGTAGGAATTATATGAGCAAAGGGGTTCAAGATCATGATTGAAACTGAGCTATTGGGAGCTCTTAGACTCTGGGCTGACAGCTGAGGAGCCTGCAAGGAACACAAGTAGACCCTCTGAATGTGGGTGAAAGTTGTGTGGCTTGATTTTTTTGTGAGGCCCCTTGTATTGGGACCAGGATTTATCCCTGGTGCATGAACTGCCTTTTTGGAGGCTGTTCTCTAATGTGAGACACCTTACTCAGCCTTAATGCAGGGGGAAAGGTCTTGGTCCTTCCTCAATTCAATTCTCCAGTCATAGCTGACACCCCATGGGAGTCTTTACCAAGGATAGAACTGGGGTTATGGTAGAAGGAGGGGGGAAGCAGGAGGTAGGGAGGGAGGGGAAATTGTGATTGGTATATAAAATGAATAAAAAATTAAAATTATATAAATAAATATTAAACATCATTATTAAATTTTTACTTTTAATGTGTATGTCTCTGTCAGTCAGTCAGTCAGTCAGTCAGTCTGTCTGTCTGTGTTGTATATGTCTGTACATGAGTGTAAACACCTGAAGAGGCCAGGAAAATATTTAGCATGCAAAGTTGCTGTATATAAAGAAAGTCTTTTACCACCTAATATCTGCACTTGAAACCAAACCTGAGTTCTCTGTAAGAGCAATATATGTTCTTAGCTGTTAATATAATCCAGCCCAGCTAATGCCATTCTGTCATTCTTTATTTGAAAAAAAAAAAAACGTATATACACACATGGTATTTCTCTCTCTCTGTCTCTGTATGCGTGTGTGTGTGTTTATAAGTATGTGTTTCTCTGTAAATGCCTATTATAATTTAACATATTTTATATCTTAAAATTTCATACACTTATACTTACATGTTCATATAAGAAACATTAATTGGACTCAGAGTTCATTAATAGTAATTGTATTTGCTATTTTTCTGCCCATTTTCTCTAAACACCCATTCTGTATTTTAAACATTAGTTATCTAATTTTTAAGATTATGGTTTAATTACATCATTTCCTCCTTCCCTTCCTTGCCCTCACTCTACCATAAACTCCTAGTTTTTGTCCTCTTTCATATTTGCAAATTTTTTAAAATTATTGTTGCATGAATAGATTTATATGTTTGTATCTTCAAAAGGATATAAATACAGCCTGCTCAATCTGTGTAATGTTACAAATAAAAACAATTAAATGTTTGTAAATTTCAATATTTTCATTCAACGTTTAATATTTTATTTACTCTACTATGAATAAACTCATTCACCAAATGTTTTAGTACTATCACACCTTCAATACTATCTCTCTGTCTATACTCAAATAATTCTCAGAAGCAAATTTTCTTAGAAAAGTACTAATATATAATTCCCATTGGTAAATATATATTTATTAATATATCATATTACATATTAATATTAATATATATTAATAGTACTTGAAATGATGAGGACAAAAATTCACTGCAGGTATATGGTCTCACCTCAGCTTTGATCAGAAAGGTTAATTCTTATAGACTTCAGGGATGGGCAAGCACAGAAATCTGGCAAAGATTGCCTATGTAATTGTTATCATGGCTGTCTGTTCCACAAAATTTCAGTTTAAGTATTTATATTCTATTAACAGTTTGAAGGAGTAATATCTTTGCTGAGAATACAACTTTTGATGTATCAATTTAAATTGAATAGAACATGGCTGTACTGACTTAATTCATCAAATACTTGTCTCTTTCCACGTGTTCATTCCAAATGATTCTTTCCCAGCACTGTGTTTGTACATTTTCTAAATATGGGATCAGTCTGTCTCTGTACTGTCTACCCAGCTTCACCTTTTACTCACTCACACAATGTATGCTCTTTCATGAAAGCATGATGAAAATGGCTCCTGTGACATGAACATAACTAGTACTTCCCATCTATTTTGAAAATGCCCTCCAATGAACTGTGACCAACTCACACCCAATTCTTTTACATACAAGCTCATTTTTACTGAACTCCATAGTTCTGCTAATGTAAAATATCTATTTACTAGATAGTCAATATCCTCCATATGTTAAAAAAATAACATGTTAGCACTAAACTTGGTAAATTCATAATCCACTTTTTAAAATAACAGTATTTGTATAATTTATCTGTCATTTTAAATTTAATAGCATAAGGGAATGCAAATCAAATCCAAAAGTGCTTAAAATATTTGAATGGATGTCTTTGGATGACAGAATATCTATATTTTTCATCCATTCCTTTTTACCTTATTTATTTTGTAATTTGTGATTTTGAAGTCAAACTAAGGTTTTTGTACACATCTTTCCAGAGACACCCCGATAAGCATTACTGTACCAAGGATGTTAAATTGATTTCCTTAAAATATCAACTGCAAATTCTAAATATTCCTTAAAGAAGACTGAGGTTAAAAAGATCAATATATTGGTCAAGTTTTCTTTTCTTCCTATTCTTCTTAAACTGTAAACTTGTGATCTTTCTTAAAAGTTTTCCTTTATTGATGACTCTTAGCCCAATCTTATGTAATGCTGAGATAAAGAGGCTTGAAGTTCCCTGAGGAGTTATGAGTACTATATAAAATATTGCATGTAGTATAATTCATAAATGCAAATTAGTTTATCATTTTTATTTGCTTCTTAATATATTCACAATAAATTTCCTATTATATAACAGATTTATCTACCCAAAATAGAACTATTGGATAAATTAATATTTATCATGACAATCTTGATATTCAAAGTGACATTAAATTGTAAGCTCACCTACACACACTGATTTACTTATGGGAAGACTAGCCATTATTCTACATTTATAAGAGTTGTTTTTCTTTTAAGTTGCACTGTTAAGTAAAATAATGCTTATGAACTATTAATGTAGTAAGAGGAGCGGCAGGGCTGTGTCCCTGGCACCCGGCCGCCCGCATGGCTTAGCTTATGCCCCGAAATAATTACACGGAAACTGTATTCATTTAAACACTGCCTGGCCCATCAGTTCCAGCTTCTTATTGGCTAGCTGTTACATATTAATCTAACCCATTTCTAATAACCCTGTAACACCACGAGGTGTGCTTACCGAGGAGATTCTAGCCTGCGTCTGTCTGGACTTGGAACATCATGGCGACTCCTCACTCAGCTTCTCCCTCCCAGAATCCCGTTCTGTTTACTCCACCCACCTAAGGGTTGGCCTATCAATGGGCTTAGGCAGTTTCTTTATTAATAAGAAGTCACTCCCACATCATATTAAAAGCAATTTTATAATTCTATTGGATTTGTGCATTAGAAAATGGAATAATTATGTTGAGATAAAACAAGTTAATTCTTTTCATCAGAGGATAATGGAAAATACCTCTAAGATTCATAAAATTATGCCTGATTGAGACCAATATGGAACTATAGTGCAATGTTCTTCAAAAAGTAAAGACATATGCTCTTTTGAACAATATGTAGTGATTTAAATTAAATATTAACAAAATCATCTAAATCAATGTTCTACCATTGATTTACTTACCATAGACTACTGACTTTTAATGTTTAAAATAGTATATTTCTGATTGTACAAAGCCCTGCCAGTTACTTTTATTACATTGTTACAATGTTAATATCAGAAGTATTTTCACAATAGTAGAAAGGAATTTATTGTGGTGTACATATTCAGATTTTCTTTTTTAATTATGACATTTAATGAGTATTTTCTATGAGTTACAAGATGCCTTGTAATTATCAAGCTGTTGAAGAAATATTGAAAATGGGAACATGCATGTGATTCATTTATTTATGATTGAAGTACTCCAAAATTATAATTATCATGTGGTCCAGGATAATGGAACACAGTTTGCATGTGAATCTTCTTTGATTAAGATATTCTGTTTAAGAAGTTTAGTTATTAATTACCATACACAATAGAGCAAGAAACAGGGACGTGATTCAGGAAGTACAGAGGCAATGATAAACCTACCAAGGAAGCCTCACTTGAATCTTAGCCAACAATAAATGGAAAAATTGAGTTTATCATATTGTATATACAAGGATTTTGCACTAATCCATTCAGGGTCTATGTTCAAATTGGTATCTTAGTTATTTACTTAAGGGAATGGTTTTCCCTTAAGGTCAGTACAAGGAGTCACAGGTATGGATACTAACACCTGTTTGCTCATTATTGTGCTATCTTCATCATCCTTAATTCTCAGTTTACTCATCTGCTGTAGACCATATTGTAAATTATCATTTGGACTTGAATGATTAAGAGAAGATAAAATGAAATAATGTCCGTAGATATAATACTGCAAAGCAAAACTGCCTATTCATATTTATAACCATTATCCAAAATTACAACACAATCATCTGGCTCCTTAGAGAAAATGATCTTGCTTTTGTTTGACAATTATGTATACTGGGACCTAGAATGTTCTTGCTCAGAGCTGAATAGTAACAGCTACAGTGTTTTAATGAGGGAACAGGAGACAATGTTCAGAAGGAAAGCAACAGCCCATTTCTCACACAGTAGCATTAAGTCCCTCATGAAAACTTTACAATCTCACTGTATTTCTTACTGGATACCCAGGTTAGATCCAAAACACTTATATCACCAGAAAAATCTTTCCAGAGTCTACTTCTTCTTGATGAACTGGAGTGGAGACATACTCCTCACTTAATGCAGATTGGGACATTTCACATACTCGGTTCTGGGATCCCAGGGAGGACTGCACAGGGATCAGTCAGTTATCAGCTCCATGAGTAAACCAGAAGCAGTTAAAAACATATTTTTGAAAGACATGACCTCTTTTATTTCAGGAAAAAATGGTTCATTTTGCCTTTTAAACTAGATGTAGTTTAGGAGTTCTGTTAAGCAATACCGTTGAAAGAATTATCTGAAGCCTACATCACTTTACCTAAGAAAAGATAATAAATGAAGAAAAATGCTTAGTAATTGTTCTAGTCATATATTCCATAAGGTCGCTACACAAGCATAAGAAACAAGCATTAGGGATGGAGCTAGAAAGCATCATATGAGTGAGGTAACCCAGACCCAGAAAGACAATTCTCATACATACTCATTCATAAGTGGTTTAAAGCAAAGAAAACCAGCCTACAATTCACAATCCTAGAAAACCTAAACAACAATGAGGAAAAAAAGAAAAAAAACACTGGGAGTTAATTCATATAAGTAATTCAACTTTTGGCATGTTTCAGAATTACTAGAAAGTCATTCTGTGTTATTAAAAACTGTATTCTGTGTCTATAACAAATAAAAAGAAAATGGGCTGTTCCTCAGAAATCATAGTGAGTGTTTCAAGAAGTGGGCAGGATTCTACCTGAAAAATCTTTTTAAATTCCTCAAACCAATAGTAACCTGAAACCCTCTTCCTTTTCCTAATTTCTCTGATTGCATTTGCCACAAAAAAGAAAAAAGTAAAATAGAGTTCATCAGAATTTCATTTAACATTTTGGAAAAAAAATCAAACATCTACACTCACTGTAGAGGACATTGCCATAATGGGTCTGCAATATACTAAGTGAAAATTTCCAAATTATGATATCTTGCCATGTGAATTAAAATACAGAAGCATTACCACATGGTGAAGTGGAAATACAATGTTAGAATATGAATCCAAGCGAAGGAAACCAATATTTGTGTAATTTTTTTTTTTTTTTTTTGGTTTTTCGAGACAGGGTTTCTTTGTGATTTTGGAGCCTGTCCGGGGACTAGCTCTTGTAGACTAGGCTGGTCTCGAACTCACAGAGATCTGCCTGCCTCTGCCTCCCGAGTGCTGGGATTAAAGGCCTGCGCCACCACCGCCTGGCTACTTGTGTAATCTTAGAAGACACTTGGATAGCTCAATTCAAACAGAAGGATTAACATATGTCAGCTGTTAACAAATATTTTCAGTGGTTGGAAATAGACAGCTATGACCTGCATGTTATAACACTGAACAAGAATGGTTGATAGGCAGACAGAACTGAAAAAAACTCAAAAGGAGTGCAGGCAGTGAGTGTAATAATCATTCAATAATTAAGCTTATTAATTTGTTTTTAGTAAGCAAGTTTGAAAAGCCTTACCACTTTCAAAACTACCGACAACAATCACTACCTTTAAAGTCATTTGGTCCTGATTAACTTTTTCAACTCCTTCATTAATGAATTGCACTTACTCCTTTTCCATTCACACACTCTTATGCCATCAGTCTCCACATGTAACTAATATCTCAACATGCATTTTTTGAGGAACCTGAAAAGCAACTCTGTACGTTGACTCCCTCAGCAACTCAAGAAAAACATATTTTCTGTACAAAAGTCAATGCTGGGGCTTACACATACTGTTTCTCTTTCTGATAGTAACTATAAAACTACAATGACATGATGTGATGAGAAATTTGTGATTCTAAAAATAATTTAAAGGAAGTTCTGCAGTATATCAAACTTGATAGAAGTCATAACCCATAGTAGAGGACTACACTATAAACTTCTGTTTTACACATGCTCACAAATGTGATTGTTATATCAAACTTCATTAAGGGTATATCATTTAGGTACTTTTATTCAACAAAAGAAGCAAAATTGCCTAGACTTGATAAACCAACAAACTTTCTTCATCAGAAACAACACTTGAAGTTGAGGCCATTAAAAAAACTAACACAACCAGAATATTTCTCTATGGGCCAGACTTTATCATTTGTCTGAATCAAGCCTTTAAACATGCAATTAAATATTAACCAATCACCTAAAAGAATGAAAGAATGATACAGTGCATCTGATGAAAAAATTCTATTGTATTGAGGAGCTGATTTGAAAGATAGGGAAGAAATAGGTTCATTAACTTAATGTCAAAAGAAAAAAAATGTATCTATATAGAATTTTGTCAATAATTTGCTAAAACCATAAAAAATAAAAAAAAACCTGTAGCATGAGGGCCTGCCTGCTGGGGTTTCTGTTTTGCCCAGTTCCCGCAGTCATTATGTCCCAAAGAAAAATCACACAGAGTTCTAAATATGTTATAAACTGATTGGCCTATTAGCTCAGACTTCATATTAGCTCTTATAACTTATATTAACCCATTATTTGTATCTATTTTAGCCACATGGCTCAGTACCATTTTCAGTGAGGCAGGTCACATCCTGCTTCTTCAGTGTTTGGACAGGACTGCAGGAAGAGCTTCTGTTCTCATTGCCCCACCTCTGCTTCCTGTCTGGTTTTCCTGCCTATACTTTCTGCCTGGCTACCGGCCAATCAGCATTTATTTAAAATATAATTGACAGAAAATAGAATTGCCCCACACCAAGAACCCCTAAAAAAATTTCTGGGGTAACTTTAAAAATCTCTAAAGCTTCCTAAATGAATAAATAAATAAATAAATAAATAAATAAAGTTCAGGAGTTACAGTCTTCCTGAGACTGATAATTGTCTCATCCAAAATACAGCAAGGTGGATGAATAGACTCACAGTCCAACTTGAGTAATACAAGACATGAAAGGTGTTTTATCCTGTAAAAAACAGCACACGGAGCTAAACTGACAAACTGTTTTGAATGTTCTCTCCCTTCCCACATGTCTGCATATGTACTAATCTTCATTTCCTGAATTTCTACACTCACCATTTTGACTACAGTGTTTTATGCCCTGAGGGTAAAATTCTTCACAAACAATTGCTATGAACTTATTAAAGAAATGGAAAGAAGGCAAAAGAGTACAAAAAGCACTTAGCTACCACCAGGGTATAATCAGGAATTAGGTGTGACATGGTGGGGCATTTTTAAGTTTTCTGAGTTTCCTTGAAGAGACTGACTATTTCTTTTCTGTCTTTTAACATTTGAGATTCTCTGACGCTAGGAGCAGAACACCACTATAACCAACTAGAAGCAAGGGGCTTGCATGCATCTCAGTGTAAATGCAAGGAAAGGGGAATGGGATAAGTGAGAATGAATAAACACTGTTGCTTGGTTAAGACTGTTTTTCACAAAATTATATTTAGTTTTCTAACTGACGAAATGTTTTTCAACTTTGAAAATGTAGTAAGTTATCTGTTGATTTTTAGCAACTATACTTATTTAATCATCAGATACATTGTTCTTTCTTTTCTAATGTGAATCAAATATAAGGACACCAGTATATTACTCATAATTCTATAAAAGTGGGATTCAAGAGGACTATATTGAACACTTGAGCAACATAATAACAATCACTCAAGAGATGCAGAATAACTTAAACCAATTTGTATTCCTATCATACAACAAGAAATATAAAAGGAGTTAAGGGCTAAGCATCAAGTGTACTGATGTTATCTAAGTTGGACAACCTAAGATTCAGGACAAATTTCATGGGAACAAAAATCATTTGTGTATTCAGTAAGTATGCACACAGGCATGCCAACAATCTATGCAATCTTTTGATTGCAAACAGTGCACAGACCATAAAGGATGAGTGAGTTTTAGTTAAGCCATTCTGCCTTAGTTTAAAATCATTTTCAAAATTAAAATATAGGAGTGTATTACTATGTCATCTGGTGAAATCAGGAATTTCTAAAATGTTCTATGCTTAAAAATGGCACAGCTGTGTTGTTGTAAGATTTTATCCTATAATTTAAAATGTGTGCTTAACAATGAAATATATTAAGAAGTATTTCAATGACATGCACAAAAATGGTAAGGATTTAATTTCTGGAAATGATGAGTAACATTTGGTTCTGCATACCGATGGCAATTTGTCAAGATGATTCAACAAAGAAAATAGTTTTTTATTTAAAATTCCATGTCAAGAACACATATAAAATATCTTTAAGGGTGTTTCAATACAATATGTAACCTACACATTCAACATTGGGAGGATTTTTTTTAAAAAAAATGCACATTAACAAAATGGCAGACTACAGAATGGGAAAAGATCTTCACCAACACCAAATCAGACAGAGGGCTGATCTCCAAAATATTCAAAGAAATCAAGAAACTGGTCACCAATAGAAAAAATAATCAATAAAAAAATGAGTATAGACCTAAACAGAAAATGTTCAACAGAAGAATCTAAAATGACTGAAAGACACTTAAAGACATGTTCAACATCCTTAGTCATCAGAGAAATGCAAATCAAAAAAACTCTGAGATTCCATCTTACACATGTAAGAATAGCCAAGTTCAAAAACACTGATGACAGTTTATGCTGGATTGGATGTGGGGTAAAGGGATCACTCCTGGTTTTCCTGGTGGAAGTGCACACTGGTACAGTGCTTTGGATTTCAGTACAGGGATTTCTCAGAAAATTAAAAAACAATCTGCCTTAAGACCCAGCAATATCACTTTTGTGTATACACCCAAAGGATGTTCAAATTGCATCACGAGGATATGAGCTCAACTATGTTATTGTTTGTTATAGCCAGAACCTGGAAACAACCTAAATGCCCCTTGACAGAAGAATAGAGAAGGAAAATATGGTTCGTTTACACAATGGAGTATTCAGAGCAGAAAAACAATAATGACACCTTGAAATTTGAAGGTAAATTGGTTGATCTAGAAAGCATCATATTGAGTGAGGTAACCTGATGTAGGTGGGTCATCTGTCTATGTGTTACTTTCATTAGTTAATAAAGAGACTTCCTTGGCCTTTTAATAGGGCAGAAAATTAGGTGGGTGAAGTAGACAGAATAGAATGCTGGGAAGAAGGCAATGAGGCAGACGCCATAGCTCTCCTCTCCGAGATGGACGCAGGTAAGAATCTTCGCGGTAAGCCACTACCTCATGGTGCTACACACATTAATAGAAATGGGTTAATCAAAATGTGAGAATTAGCCAGTAAGAGGCTAGAGCTAATGGGCCAAGCAGTGTTTAAATGAATACAATTTGTGTGTTGTTATTTCAGGTGTAAAGCTAGCTGTGCCAGAGCTGGGAGGGAAAAAAGCAGGCCTGCTCACCTCATTACTACAATAACCCAGACCCAAAAGACAAATATCATATGTACTCACTCATTAGTGACTTTTAGACATAAAGACAATTTTTTTTAAAAAAAAAGCATCTTACAATTCACAATTCCAGAAAACCTAGATAACGAAGAGAACCACCCTAAGAAAGACCTAATGTACATCAGAAGTAGAAAAAGACAAGATCCCCTAAGTAAATTGGGAGCATGAAGACCATAGAATAGGGTAGGGGAGGAGGAGAAAGGAAAGGAGAGGAGCAGAGAAAAATACATAGCTCAATATAAACAATCTTTAAAATTGCACATTAAGAACATAATTTGTAATCTATCTAAAATCTTACTCATAATTTCACTTAGTATTGTGTAAATGTCTAAGAAAAGCCATCTGTTCTTTTGTCTTCTAAGATACAATATACATACATATATATATATAAATATATATATTTGGTACACCATCCTGTCACATTATGGTTACAAGCTATAGATGTTTTCTTAGTTATTTTTCTTACTGCAGCAGTAAAATACTATGACTAAGACAACTTTAAAAAGAGAAGGATTTATTTTGGTTTACAGCTATAGAGGGATAACAGTCCATGATGTCAGAGGAAGAGGTATGGTGCCTGGAGCAGGAGACTGAAAGCATATATCTTAAAATCAAAGAATGAAGCAGCAAGCTCAACCTCAAACCGGATTCAGTCTTTAAATTCTAAAAGACCCTCACCACCAGGCCATATTTCCTTAGACTCTCAAACAGTATCTCATCCTGGGGATCAAGTTTTAAAATGCAAAGACAATGCCAGACATCTAATTCAGATCATTTCAACTTAAGATACCCAGAACCATTGCCAGCAGCATGTGCATAACATCACCCTAGCATTGACCTGCTTTTGGGGAATACTAATATACAGAAATGTCTCTGGAAAGCATGATTTGTGTCTGATATTTAAATAATTGTTAAAATGCTGTTTCCATTTATTAAAATATTGTTTATAAAACAAAAGAAAGTTCCAAATGAATTCCCTTTATAACTGAAAATGACTCAAAAAGAAAAAAAAACTATACCTATATGTGTATATGACACAAAAAACTATCTTTAAACACTGAACTGTTTGACACCTAATTCGGTGAAATGGGACAAATATTTCCTGAACGATTGACGAAGTTTAATTTGAAATCTCACACTGTCTATGAAAGCAATTCTTTTCTTATTTCTGTAACTTTATACACCAGTCTTTACCTATTCTGCTTAAAAGTAGTGTTATGTCTATTACTTTCATATGGCAAGGAGAGATCAATTTTGTATCAAACACTCTGGAAAATAGGTCTTTAATTTTTCTAAGAAAATATTATGATAGGTATTACATTCTAACTTCATATGTCAAAAAATCATGACTTTGAAAACTTGGTGTATTTTTTTTTTCTGAGCTCATATAATATTTGCCTGAATCTAGGTCTTTCTGAAGACAAAGCTTGCCATAGGCTAGATATGCCTATGGCTACCATCACCTCTTCGCTCTCTCTCTCTCTCTCTCTCTCTCTCTCTCTCTCTCTCTCTAAGAGATATCCTTTGTATCCTTGGATTATTCCTTAGATTATTTCTCTTCTATGAGAAAAGTCCAACATAGGAAACCATGAATCTGTAGCTATTGAATTGTCAGGTGTTTGCCTCTATAACTTTGACATTCATCCTCCATTCTTTAAGCCTGCTTCATTCCTGAGTAGCATAAATTGACATTTCTTTCTTTCTGCCATTGGCTACCACTATTACAATGTATATTATGCAGATATTCCCTCTGAATTAAAATATTTTCTATAGGAGACAGTGCAGAAATCACCAAACTCACAAGAAAGGAATCAGCATGCAAAAGAAAGATTCTAGGTTCATGAAGTCCTATAACTAGCAATAGTTCCCCATGATGGTGTGTATATTCAGTTATGTCTATCTGATTTGGTCCCTTACTGATCCTTCTGCAGGTAACACAAGTAAATCACAAGTCCAAGAATCTAGACTCGGTAGGAGTCAATCTTTGAACTGACAATGTTATCCTACTAGGAGACACTGAAAGGAGGAAATAAAGACATTTGCACACATCTTCCAGCAAAAGAAAGACATGTAACATTAAAAAATAACATAAAAAGTAACAAACAGGAAAAAAAGCTTAGTTTTTACCCATCTTCACTTGGGCTTCCTTAACCTAATGCCTGTGACATGCAGTGCTATGGGATTTCCCTCTGCTTCTGACTAGAACACAATATTAGCATTCAGACAGTTTCTTAAAATGTTGCTTGGCAAAAAGTAGATTGAGAATCCATATGTTAACACTCTGATTTTTCTGGATGTACTATGCAAGATAGTTTACAATTACATTTAAATGAGAAAATGTACGATAAAAGAACATTTTATTATGTCATTTATTAGAACACGCACAACTGTTCTGTAAATTAAAGTGTGGTAAAATGTTGCAATTTATCACTGATACTATGTGCATTGCTTTTTGATTCCTGTATCTCACTCCCTATCTATAATTTTTTCCTATTTTTTTTACACTTTCTTTTATGGTTCAGCTTCATAAAGTCACATTTTAATGCCCAGGCCCTTTCTACAAACAAATCCATTAGACTCTATGCAGGAATTACTTATATTTTGTATATACCTAAAAATAAAAATTGAGAAACAGCAAATAGCATGAAACAATGATCATCATATTTCTCAAAGTAACAGCATTGATAAATACTAGCATTTTATTTTCTCCTATCAATATTTATATTTTCTAACATTAGAATATCTTATACTTACTTTCATTACCAGATCAAGTTTCCATTGCAATCAGATTTAGTGAAATATTTTAGGGCATTTACTATTACCACCAATAGCAAAATATCTTAATTATTGGACTGATCTGCAAAATAAGCTGTGATAGCAATGTTTTTAACAAACTTTTACAGCTATTGTGCTTAACCATATATAAGAAATATGTGTGTTCACTGAAACTTCTTATGTTTACAGTTCCATATTTGAGAAAATACCTCAAGATTTGTGGAGTGGAGAGCAAGACCCTGACACTCTGGACTGGAATGTTCAACTTATAAAGGACAGTGTCTAAATTGTTTGGTATAAATAAAGAAAAGAGGAAGGAACATGGAGGGAGATGAGAAATAAAGGAAGCTGAGAAAGGAGTAAGTGAAAGCTTCCTTTCTATAGCTCAGCCTTATAGAGTAAGATGTTAACTACTCAGAAACCTTCAAGGCAGAATGTTGGCGGTGAAAGAGCCAATAACTAAAACATCAGATAAAGGCATGATTAATTATATTTAGACCCAGGCCAGCTGGCCTTGGTGAGTTCCCGACAGAACATCCCCACTGTCTTAGTGTGTGGGTGCACCCCTCGCGGTCCTGAGCTCCCTGCTCGTGCTCTCTCTCCTGCCGCACCTGACTTGGAACTTGAGATTTCAGTCCGGTGCTCCAATGTGGGTCTCTGTCTCCTTTCATCGCCTGATGTTTATATTATATTTAATAATGATTTTTAAAAACATATTGAAAATACACAATTACAGTTGGATTTTTAAGGCTATGGGCCACGAGTTTTAGTTTTGATCCACAAGGAAAAGACCTGAGCTGCAGAGATGAGACAATCTTGGAAAAGGGGCAGTAATGAAGAGAATGATAAGAGCATGGCCCAACTGACACTTAGGGACCACAGGGTACAAAAGCCTCAGAATGCTACACTAAATGTGTGGGGAAAGCTGTGAAACATATCCTAGGTACAGCCCTATCCTTATAAAAACGTCCTTAGAGAGTAGAGACTCATATTCTTTTGTGGGCAGTGTCTGCTTTGGTTGGCTTAATGTAAGAAGAAAATTTAAAACATATGATGGATAAACCTTCTAGGGAGATGAATAGTACATACTGCTTTACACACAGTCTTTTTTGCGGTGGATGAAACAGATGAGGCTATCCAAAGTTCAAGTGTGTGACACTGAACAAGTAGAACAAAGACACAGTTGAGTTTTTGTGATTCAGCAGATTCAAAAATTTCCTGTTATACAGTATGGGAATCACAAAGCTTTGAATTTTTTACTTATCTTCTAAATTCCATAATGTATTTCCCCTGTTTTTCCCCTTTGAGCAATAATTGCAGCAGCATTTCTCAGGCTATATTGGAGTGACTGAGAAAGTCTAAGGACATTTGAAAATGACTGAATCTCAGCCACAGGATAGCATAAAGAAAAGATCTAACATGTCATTATAGAATAAGCACCTAATTCTGTCTTTCTGTCTTACAAATTTAATATTCAGGCATAATGTAAAGAAATAAATATACTAGTGTAAACAAACTTACTTAGTAAAATGAAATTTAATTGAATCAGAACGTAGAAATTTGAAATAATATCAAAGAGAAGAAGATAAAGGATTAGAAAGAACAGAAAGACACAACAATTAGAGGAAAAGTAAACAAAGTAATCAAGTTGTATTGTTTTCTATCCATTTTGTCATATTCAATAAATATTATGAGCCTAGTGGCATATATAATCCCAGAATGATCATCACATGATTACAAACACTGTATGAAGTATTATAGCTCTAATGAAGTCTTTAAGGCATTGCCCTTATTTCTCAAGAAAGGAATTCAAGACTCCATATACTTCTGTTAATTGTAACATCATAGTGCTACTGAGATATATAGAATTCACAAAAAAAGCTCCTTGCCATATAATAATCAAAACTCTAAACATACAGAATAAAGAAAAAAATATTAAAAAAATACGAAGGAAAAATGCAAAGAAACTTATAAAGGCAGATCTATCAAAATTACACCCAAATCCTTGATGGAAACTCTGAAAGACAGAAGGTCCTGGACAAATGAGACCACAGATGCCAGCCCAAACTACTATACTCAACAAAGCTCCCAATTACCATAGATAGAGAAAACAAGGTATTCCATGACAAAACCATTATGTACACAATACCTATCCACGAAACCAGCCATCCAGAAACCAGCCACTAGGAGGAAAATTCCAACTCAAGGAAGCTAGCTACACCCACAAAAACAAACAAACAAACAAACAAAAAACAGGCAATAGATAGATTCACACTAGCAAACCCCAAAGATTGGAAATATGCAAACACTACCACAATCACCCAAACTAAAAATAACAGAAATGTACAATGAGTTGTCATTAGTATCTCTTAATATCAATGGACTCAATTTTCCTCTAAAAAGACACAAAATAACACAATGGGTTGAAGACAGAACCCATACTTCTGCTGAATACAAGAAACACATCTCTTTCCGTCCATTTGCATGCAAAATTCAAGAAGTCATTGTTTTTTACTGCTGAGTAGTATTCTAGTATGTCTAGATTCCATACTTTCTTCATCCATTGAAGGACATCTAGGTTGTTTCCAGGTTCTGGCTATTACAAGTGAGGTAAGCCAGACCCAAAAAGAGGAGCATGGGATGTACTTACTCATAATTGGTTTCTATCCATAAATAAAGGACATTGAACCTATAATTCATGATCCTAGAGAAGCTAAATAAGAAGGTGAACCCAAAGAAAAACATATAGTCATCCTCCTGGATATTAACCTTCATCAGGTGATGAAAGGAGACAGAGCCAGAGACCCACATTGGAGCACTGGACTGAAATCCCTAGGTCCAAATCAGGAGCAGAAGGAGAGAGCATGAGCAAGGAACTCAGGACCGCGAGGGGTGCACCCACACACTGAGACAATGGGGATGTTCTATAGGGAACTCACCAAGGCCAACAGGCCTGGGTCTGAAAAAGCTTGGGATAAAACCGGACTTGCTGAACATAGTGGACAATGAGGACTGCTGAGAAGTCAAGAACAATGGCCCTGGTTTTGATCCTACTGCGCATACTGGCTTTGTGGGAGCCTAGGCTGTTTGAATGCTCACCTTACTAGACCTAGAAGGAGGTGGGAGGTCCTTGGACTTCACACAGGGCAGGGAACCTTGACTGCTCTTCGAGCTGATGAGGGAGGGGAGTTAATTGGGGAAGGGGGAGGGAAGTGGGAGGCTGTGGCAGGGAGGAGGCAGAAATCTTAAATAAATAAATAAATGAAAAAAATAAAAAGAAACACATCTCAACCTCAAAGACAGATATTACCTCAGAATGAGGGTTTGGGAAAGATGATCTAATCAAATGTACCTAAGAAACAAGCTGGTGTAGTTATCCAAATATCTTATAAAATGGATTTCAACCTAAAATTAATCAAATAATATGAAGAAGGACATTACATATTCATCAAGGAAAAAAATCAAGATCAATCCTCAATTCTAAACATCAAGGCAAGGTCTCAAAAAAAATGGCACCCATATTTGTAAAAGAAACATTACTCATCCAGGAAGAGTAGATACCGGACAGAAAAGGGTGATATAACAACAGACACTGAAAAAATTCTGCCCAGGATCCCTGAGAAAGTAGGCCAGAACGAGAGACCTCTTCAGGTCCGTGCACAAGTCTGGAACCTCTGAGAAGTTAGGTCTGAGACAGGACCTCTGCAGGTCCGGGTGTGCATCTGCGACCTCCCAGGGAGTAGACTGGAGCTAGAGACCTCTACAGGACTGGACCCAAGTCAGGGACTTACATGGGAACAGGACCAGGCCAAGGATATCTACAGAAACAGGTGTGAGCCAGTGAACTCCACCAGAATAGACATTAGGCAGCAACCTACACAGGAGCAAGTACAAAGTAGAGATGATTGAGGAAAACAACCCCAAGTCAGAGAACTCTGCAGGACCAGGAGCAGGTACAAGGGATCCACCACTGAGGGAGCAAGCCAAAAGCAGAGACCTCTGCCAGACTGGGCATTAATTAGCAAACTCTGAGGTAGCAATCCTAAGCCAGCAAAATTTAATGGAGCAGGCCTAATTCAGTATCCTCTGCCGGAGCAGCCCTCAGCCAATGAACTCTGCCAGAACAGGCCCAAGACAGCAACCTCAACAGAAGGAGCCCCAAGCAAGAAATCTCCATGGGAGCAGGCCAGAATAACCCTTGGTATTGCAGAGTGAATACAGGGAGCGCCAAGTGACATCCAGGAACATAGGGTAACCAACACCCTGACTGGAAACTTGGCCCTGACTATACCATGAGGAGCAACCATCTGTACCATTGATTCACTGACACCTGGAAGATTGGTCAAGAGAGTAAAAGACATCCCCAACTACACCAATAAGAGGAAAAGATGGGTAGGCAAGGTAAGAAGACATACAAAAATACAAAAAGCAATATGACACCAGTAAAAAAGAAAACAATACAAAAATCAATGAGACAAAGTGTGTGTTACTCGAGAAAATCAATAAAATAGACAAATCATTTTCCAAACTAACCAAAAAGAAGAGAGAGAATATCCAAGTTAACAAAACCAGAAATGAAAAGAGGGACATAACAACAGACATATAGGAAATTCAAAGAATCATTAGGTCATATTTCAAAAAATCTCTACTCTACTAAATTGGAAAACTTAAAGGTAATGAACAACTTTCTTGATAAGTAAAATTTACCAAAATTAGATTTAGACCATATAAGCAATTAATTAAATAGACCTATAACTGCTAAAAAAAATAGAAACAGTCATCAAAAGTTTCCCAACATCCAGGATCAGATGGTTTCAGCTCAGAATTTTGCATTATTTTCAAAAAAGAACTAATACCAATCCTCCTCAAATTGTTTCACATAATAGAAACAAAAGGAACATTGCCAGACTCTTTTTATGAGGCTACAAATACCCTAATACCCAAACCACATAAAGACATTACTAAGAAAGAGAATTACAAACATATATCACTCATTAACATTGATGCAAAAATAATAAAATATGGGCAAATCAAATCCAAGAACACATCAAAAAAATCATCACCAAGATCAAGTCAACTTCATCCCAGAGATGTAGGGATGGTTTAATATACAAAAATCTGTCAATGTAATCTACTACATAAAGAAACTGAAAAATAAAGACTATATTATCATCACATTAGGTTCTAAAAAGGCCTTCAACAAAATATAACATCCTTTCATGATAAAGGTCTTGGAGAGAACAGTGATACAAGGAACATACCTAAACATAATAAAGGCAATGTGCAGCAAGACAACAGCCAACATCAAACTAAATTCAGGGAAACTCACAGTGATCCCATTGAAATCAGGAACAATCCAAGGTTGTCCACTCTCTCCCTATACATTCAATATAGTTCTTGAGGTCATAGCTAGAACAATAAGATAACAAAAGGAGATATAGGGGATACAAATCAGAAAAGAAGTCAAACTCTCACTATTTGTTGTTGATATGATAGTTTACATAAATGCCCCCAAATATTCTACCAAGGAACTTCTACAGCTCATAAACACTTTTAGTAATGTAGCAGGATAAAAGATTAACTCAAAAAAAGTAGTAGCCCTCCTTTACATGGATGATAAATAGGCTGAGAGAGAATCAGAGAAACATCAGCCTTCACAATAGCCACAAATAGCATAAAATATCTTAAAGTAACTCTAAACAAACAAGTGGAAGACCTGTATAACTAAAAATTTAAATCTGTGAAGAAAGAAATTGAATAAGACACCAAAACTGGAAAGGTCTCCCATGATCTTAGGTAGGTAGAATTAACATATTAAAATTGCAATCTTACCAGAAATAGTCTACAAATTCAATGCAATGCCTATCAAAACCCCAGGAAAATTCTTCACAGACCTCATAAGTACTTAACTTTTATGGAAAAGCAAGAAATCTAGGCTAGTCAAAAAAAAATCTGTACAATAAAAGAATTTTGAAGGCATCACACTCCCTGACTTCAAACTCTACTACAGAGCTAAAGTACTGAAAACAGCCTGATGTTGGCATAAAAACAGACAGGAGGACCAAAGGAACAGAATCAAAGACACACATATTGACAATACATCTACAAACATCTGATTTTTGACAAAGAACCCAAAAAATATAAACTGGAAAAATAAAGCATACTTAACAAATGGTGCTGGCATAACTGGATATCAATATGCAGAAGAATAAAAGTAGATCCTTATCTGTCACAATGAACAAAACTCAAGTCCAAATGGATCAAAGACTTCAACATAAAGCCAAGTACAGTGAACCTCATAGAAGAGAAAGTGGGAATTACACTTGAACGCATTGTCATGGAAGACCACTTTCTAAATATAACCCCAGTACCACAGACACTGAGAGAATCGATTAATAAACGGGGTCTCTTGAAACTAAAAAGCTTCTGTAAAGCAAAAGATATAGTCAACAAAAGAAACAGCAGCCTACAGAATGGGAAAAGATCTTCACCAACCCCACATCAGACAGAGGACTGATATCCAAAATAAACAAAGAACTCAAGAAATTTGTCATCAAAAGAACAAATAATTCAATAAAAAATGGAGTACAGACCTAAACAGAGAACTCTCAACAGATAAATCTAAAATGTCTGAAAGACTCTTAAAGAAATGCTCAACATCCTTAACCATCAGAGAAATGCAAATCATAACAACTCTGAGATTCCATCTTACAACTATAAGAATGGCCAAGATGAAAAACACTAATGACAAATTATGCTGGAAAGGATGTGAAGTAATGGGAGCACTCCTCCATTGTTTTGGGGAGTGAAACATGGTACAGGCCCTTTGGTTATCAGTATGGTGATTTCTCAGATAATTAGGAAACAATCTACCTCAAGACCCAGCAATACCACTTTTGGTTATATACCCAAAGGATGTTCAATCATACTACAAAGACGTGTGCTCATCTATGTTCATAGCAGCATTGTTTGTCCTGGCCAGACCTGGAAACAATCTAAATGCCCCTTGGAGAATTATGGATAAAGATAATGTGGTCCATTTACACATTGGAGTACCGCACAGCAAAAAAAAAAAAAAAAAAAAAAAAAAAAAAAGGAAATCTTGAAATTTGAAGGCAAATGGATGGATCTACAAAACATCATATTGAGTGAGGTAACCCAGACTCCCCAAAAAATCATATTTCCTCACACATGTTGATTTTAGACATAAAACAAAGAAAACCAGCCTACAATTCACAATCCCAGAGAATATAGACAATATTGAGGGCCCTAAGAGAGACATACATGGTTCTAGTCTACATGACAAGTAGAAAATGTAAAGAAACCTGAGTAAGTTGGGTACATGGGGAACATGTGAGAGGATAGAAGGGGAGGAAAGAGAAAGAGAAGGGAGCAAAAAATATAGCTCAATAAAATCAATAATTTAAAAAAGATAGGTACTGATCCATATGATAAAATATAGATAAGAGATATGGATTAATTTAAGATGTAAGAGCTATTTAGTATCAAGCCTAAGCTATCAACCAAGCACTTATAATGAAAAGAAAATAGTCTCCTAACTAGAAGAAGAAGGAGCAGGAAGAGGAGAAGAAGGAGGAGGACAAAGAGGAGGAGGAGGAGGAGGAGAAGGAGGAGGAGGAGGAGGAGGAAGAAGAAGAAGAAGAAGAAGAAGAAGAAGAAGAAGAAGAAGAAGAAGAAGAAGAAGAAGAAGAAGAAGAAGCACATTTTCATATGGTTTCAGTGCAGAATTATACCAGAATTTCAAAGAAGATTTAATATATAATACAATACTCTTCAAATTTTTCCACACAACAAAAACAGAAGGAACACTGTCAAATTCTTTTTATGGGTGTAGAGTTACCTTATACCCAAATCACACAAAGTTGTAAATAATAGAGAGAATTGCAGACCAATCTCCCTCATAAATATTGTCCCAAAATTAGTAAATAAAATACTGGCAAATTGATCCCAAAAGCACATCCTAAAAATTATCCACCATAATCTAGTCAGTTTCATCTCAGTGATGCTGGGAAAGTTCAACAAAGGAAAATCAGTCAATTTAATACACCATATAAATACACTGAAAGAAAAAGAAATCATATGATCAACTCATTTGATGCTGAAAAAAGCCTTTGAAAAATCCAACACCCCTTCACAGTAAAGGTTGGAGAGATCATGAGGAGCATATGTAAACATAATAAAGACAATATATAGCAAGTCAACATCCAACAACAAACTAATTGGACAAAAACTCAAACTGATTCTAACAAAGTAAGTAATAAGGCAAGGCTTTCCATTCTCTCCATATCTATTCAGTAAAGTACTCTAAGTTCTATCTAGAGTAATAAGACAGCAAAAGCAGATCAAGTGGATTCAAATTGGAAAGGACGAAGCCAAATTTTTGCTATTTGCAGATAATATGATAGTAAATATAAGTGAAGCCAAAAGCTCTACCAGAGAACTCTTATAGATGATTAATACCTTTAGTAATGTGGCAGGATACAAGATTATCTATAAAAAACTCAGTAACCCTCCTGTAAACAAATAATAAATGGACTGAGAAGAAAATCAGGAATCGGCACCCTTTAAAATATCCACAAATAACATAGAACATGTTAGTGTAACTCTGACCAAACCAAGTGAAAGACCTGTATGACAAGAGCTTCAATTCTCTGAAGAAAGATATTGAAGAAGGTATCAGAAAATAGAAAGATCTCCCACGCTCTTGTATAGGTAGGATCAGCATAAAGAAAATGGCAATCTAACCAAAAGCAGGATACAGATTCAAGGCAATTCTCATCAACATCCCAACACAATTCTTCATAGTCCTATAAAGAACAATTCTCAACTTCATATGGAAAAACAGACAAACAAAAATAACCAAAACAATTCTAAACAATACAGGAACTTCCAGAAGCATCACCAACCCTGACTTCAAGCTCTATGTTAGAGCTACAATAATAAAAATAACTTGGTACTGGCATAAAAACAGATATATGGATCAATGGATTTTAGTTGAAGACTGATATTAATTTTTTCTTCCTTTTTTAAAAAATTGTTTCTATTGAGCTACCCATCAGAAAAACGTAAATCAAATACACTGAGATTTCTTCTTACACCTGTCAGAATGGCCAAGATTGAAAACACTGATTATAGATTATTATGGAGAGGATGTAGGGAAAGAAAATGCTTCACCATTGCTGGTGGGATCACAAACCTGTACAGCTACATTGGATATCAGTTTGGCAATTTAGCAGAAAGTTAGGAAAAAAATCTACCTCAAGACTCAGCTATTGTCTAAATATCCAAAGGATGCTCAATTATACCACAAGAACATGTCCTTAACTATGTTCATAACAGCATTATTCATAAAAGCAAGAAGCTGGAAGCAAGCTGGATGCCCCTCAACAAAAGAATGAAAAAGACAATGTTGTATATTTACACAATGGACTACTGCACAGTGATAAAAAATAATGACATCTTGAAATTTTCATGAAAATGGATGGACATAGAAAAAACATATTGATTTATACAACCCAGTCCCAGAAAGACAAATATAGTGTGTACTCACTCTTAAGTGACTTCTACAGGTAAAGCAAATTAAAACCAACCTACAGTCCACGACCCCAGGCAACCTAAACAACAAAGAGGACCCTACGACAGATATACATGGCTCTGCTTTAGAAGGTGAAAATATAAGATCTTCTGAGTAAATTGGAATCACGGGGGTCATGGTAGAGGGAGGGGAAGAAAGGGAGGAGAGTGGGGAAAATGAACAAAATGCTGATATTATTCCAGACAGCTATGAACACCCAGGTTTTGACAAAGAAAACAAAATTGTACAATGGAAAAAAGAAAGCATCTTTAACAAGTGGTGCTGGCATAACTGGATATCAACACGTAGAAGAATGCATATTGTTCCATATCTATTTTCAAGGACAAAACTCAAGTCCAACTAAATTAAAGACATCAACATCAATCCAGTTATATTGAACCTGGTAGAAGATAGAGTAATAAATAGCCTAAAATGCATGGCACATGAGACACATTCCTAAATATAAGGGCATTAGCACAGACACTGAGAGCAACAATTAATAAATGGAGTCTCTTGAAAATTAAAAGCTTGTTAGGCAAAGGACATGGTCAGTAAGGAAAAAATGGTAGTCTACAGAATGGGAGACCTTGTATTTGACAGAGATAATCTCCAAAATAAACAAAGATCTCAAGAAGATAGCTATGAAAATATTAAATAACGTTGTTAAAAAAAATCAGTTACATATCTAAACAGAATTCTCAAGAGAAAAAATCTTAAATGACCAAAAGACACTTAAGAAACTGATCAACATCATTTGTTATTATTTACATCCAAATCAATATCACTCTGAGATACTATCTTACACCTTCCAGAATGGCTAAGATCAAAAAAATTAAAAAAAAGAAATATTCAAAAATAATAATGTGTATTTCCCCACTTGCCCTATTGTCATTCCATTAACTTCTCTGGATTGCACAGTTACCTAGAAAATGGCATCCTCAATACAATTGTCTGGTCAGAGTGGTGGTGGCTTTGGGGTTGTGAGGCAGTAGAGAACTCACTGCCTGTGTACTTATTGTGCAAATTAACAAATGAAACATATCTCTACAGTGGAAATGATCATTTATAAACTTTCAATTGATATTATATCAGAAACAACAAAATGTTTTCCTTCTTTCCTTTCTCCTTTAATTCTACCATATCGCTATTGCTCATTCTTCATATACTCTCCTTCTTGGATTTCATTGTTTTCCTTTTGATTTATGATAAGCAGATTAGACTGTAAAACCCCAATTATTTTAGAAATAGTGCTATAAAGGAATTCATGGTTTTATTTGTCTGTAAATGTAATTGATTATTTCATAAGGTAATACTGAATTTGATCCAATGTCTGGTTAGAATGCATCTAAGAATCTTAACTAGGTCTAAAGAACTTTGAGAATATAGTATATTCATCTATCTACTCAGGACATACAGTGCAACTCATGCTCTCCATATAACCCTTTTGTGTCCAGTTAAATTCTTAAAAAATCATTCACACAATGAATGTAGTTAAGATTATTATTGCACATGCTTGTTTTCAGAGAATGTTCTAATTAACATCTCACTGTAATATATATATATATATATATATGTATATATATACATATATATTCAAAATAGAAGGCAGTATGGTTAAATTCTCTTTTTTATTTCTTCTCTAATATGTTAATTTAAGTTTTATAGCTGTTATTTTACTAAGGTGCTTTTTGTTAAATGGTAGTACAATTATTTTTTTTCTGTTCATTACAATATTGGCATTTGGCTATGTCTTAAATTTCTCCAAACTTGCCGGGCGGTGGTGACGTACACCTTTAATCCCAGCACTTGGGAGGCAGAGGCAGGCAGATCTCTGTGAGTTTGAGGCCAGCCAGGTCTACAAAGGGAGTTCCAGGAGAGGCTCCAAAACTACAGAGAAACCCTGTCTCGAAAAACCAAAAAAAAAAAAAAAAAAATTCTCCAAACTTTTACCGAAAGTATATTACCTATTCCTCTTGAGAATGCACATCATAACTAGTCTCAGGGTTCTTAGAAACTAGCTATGTGTGTATATATATATATATATATATATATATATATATATATATATATATATATATATATTAGATCATTAGCTATTTGTTGATAATAAAAAATTTGAGAATTGGTTTTCCAATCAGTCATGAATGCATGAGGTTCTGTGCTCCAGGTGTGGTAGAGAAAGCAATATCATTAAAATTCTAGATATTTAATAAAATTTTAATTTTTAGATTTATGAGATCATAGAATATACAAAATATTTTGCATCAACCTGAGACACTTTATCTCATATTCATATCTGGTTAGCATTTTAAAGGTTAAATATGATTCTGGTGTCATATATTAAAATGACATGTATTTATATGGAAACATTTTGTCCTTGTTCTCCACAGTACAACCAAGCACATTCATGTTAGATATATGGGTTAGGATACATGAAAAATGCTCTATTCGGTATGTAAACACTCATGATCTAGCTATATTATCGGGTAGCATTAATTTAGAGGAACTATTATCATATGCTTCAGAACAGAGACCGTGGGAATTTGTAGAAAAAAATACTCTGAACGTCTGTGTCAATAGTGCATGTTTGCAGTGATGCCAAACACAATTTTAAACTAAATCCTTTAGAATATGTAGTGTAGTATGATGAGACAGGCTGAGAATATTCTTTCACTATTTGTATGATAACAAATTACATTCCCTGTTTTGAAAAGCTCAGTTTTATCAATGATTTCATTTTATTTTATTATGTGGAAAGATATTTGTATACTAAAAATTACTGTATCACCAAAATATATATGCCTATTTTCAACAATATAAAAAACAGAACACATTTTTTTTGTTTGTTTTTGAGACAGGGTCTCTCTGTAGCTTTGAAGCCTGTCCTGTAAATAGCTCTTGTATACCAGGCTGACTTGAAACTCACAGAGATCCACCTGCCTCTGCCTCCTGAGTGCTGGGATTAACGGCATTCCCCATCACTGCCTGGCCTCCGAACACAATTATTAAAACTGAATATTCCTTCCAGAATGATCCTGTAGTAATATCCCACATCATGATCCTATTATCTATAAACTAGCATTATGAGAAATAAAACATGATTCACATACACCATTAGTTTTTCTTCTCTTGTCTTGTTCACTTTTCCTCCTGAAGCACGTTTAAGTTTTTCTCCTACATTCAGAAGGGTTATCTTAAATTGATAGCTAAGAATTCACTTTTTATATGCTATCTACTAATAACTTGTTTTTATATACAGAATGTGGCTGTTAAGTGAATGGTATTCACCTAGACAAGAGCACAATTCTATGGTATTTTCAAGAGGTATAGGTTTACTAAAATGACATTTATATGAAAGATAATAATTCGCACATTTAGCATTTTTCAGGAAAGTAATATTGCTTTTTTCCTTCATCTCAGAAATGTTTTGAAATTATATTTCATATGGCATAATCTTATGTTATACTCAACTATTTTATTGGCATTTTTAGAGTTTCGAACAAATACCTACAAAGCCAACTTAATGGAGAAGGAGTCTATTTGGGTTTCCTGTTTTGAGGCATTCCACCCATAATGGCTGAGAGGCATAGTGGAAAAAACATGAGGACCATGACTCTGATCAGGAAAATGAAAAGGGGAAATACCAATACTCAGCTTTTTATGTAGTTTCTAACTTTAGCCTATGGGATAGTGAAACCCACATCAATAGCAAGCTTTTTGCTGAGTTAATTCTCCTTTTTAAAACCCTGCCCCTACACATACCCATAGGTATATCTCATTAATGTCTGAGGCATTTGCTATTCTAGCAGAGTTGACAATATAAATGAATTCTAAAATAAATACAAATATTTCATAATGAATTTCATAGAAAATTATTTCTGATGTCACTTAATCTGTTCAACTTTTTCATAGCTAGATCATACAAAAGTAAAAAAAAATATAACAAAAAGAACTTCTGGACTTTTATTCATGTTATTTGGCAATGAAGAAAGTTTTATGGGTTCTGATATTTTTTATGTTTACAGCTTTAAAGATTGAGCTTCAGGATTAAGGACAATTTTTTGATGTTATGATAACTTACTGAATTTTCCCAGAAAAAATGATAAAATCACTTCTGTGGTATAGAATTAATGGAGTCATGAATGATGTCTGTACATTAAGAATATAGATACACTACCTAGTACTTTTATTTGTTATGGCATATTTTAATTGCACTTTATTTTGGCCATATTTAAGAGTACTTCTGTAACAGGAAGGATATTGATGTGATAGAAAATGTACCTTCTTAGTGGTAAGCTAGTCCATTTTCCTTTCTTCTTGTATGCTGCTCACAGGACCCTAACCATGTGAATATTGTAATTGTCTAACTTAAAATAACTAAAGGCAAGTTAGAGGTTCTGTTTCTGTTGCTCCAACTTCCCTTGCTTAATAGCCACTTTCTTCATTCCTGCACCTTCAGTTACACTATAAAATACCTTTTTCAAGGGTGGCTAGTAACTCTTTAAAAAAATTCTCTATTGCTATGTTCTCCTTTCTCATGTATTTTTTCTGTGCCTGTTTATACACATGAATGACTTCCTGCATGTTACTTTTTTATTTTGCCTATTATTCTCAACCCCTGTACTATGAACTCCATTACCTTTATGATGTCTTGTCTTGATACTTGGTTCAGTTAGGACTACATTGTTGGCCCATTAAGAACGCCATCATAAAGGCTAGACTAATAGAGAATCATGTGATATACTTATACAGACTCAACAGTGACTGTTGCCCTAGGAGTCTGTCTTCAGCCTATAGATGGACTCTAGATTTTCATAGAATTGTTTAGTATTTGCTGCTGAACTTTCAAAATGCAGCCTTGTGTCACTCAGAGATCAATCAGTATAAGTTCCTAACTTAATTAGTTATTCATAAATAGTTGGCTTATGATGATCACTTAGAGTATTAGAGAAATTGAGGACTGCATTGCTTTATCAACCTTCTGTAACATATTTGAACATAATGAAGTGAAAATCTGATTTGTAATTTAAAAGAGGACCATAGTTGTTCAGTGATGTTTTTGAAGTTTTCAGAGTATTTATTCATGAGTACAATCTCTTTACTATTTTATTCCTCATTTGTCATCGTTATGTTCAGTTACCCATGGATTTACTATTGATTTATTTGAGAGAAGCAATTTCCTAAGAATGCAGTGCTTAAGTATTTGGGGAACACATAAATTTTATTTCTACTCCATCATATAGAAAGACTTAACCTTAACTATTTTGGGGTTTTGCTATTTTGAATAATTTTTTATTGATGCTAAAAAAGAAATACAAAGTTAGTGTCCTGTTTAACACAACTGCCTCAAAGCTAAAAGCAGAAAGCGCTGCCTTCTTATGTAAGCTCTCATACTGTAAACAGTTACACTTCTGACAGACAGTTGACCAGTATATTTCTGACTACATGGGGCTTATCTATGGTTTGGAAGTTTGAAATACCTATGTGCTGAAGTGTTCACTGACTATGATTTATCATAGAGGGTCTGGTATAAGTATATTGAATCAGCTTGCTAAAGCATGAGTTGTGTTTTGTTTATAAGTTAAATTTTTAACAGATCTACATTATATATTAAATATGTCATCTTTACGCAGAAATAGACATAAAACAGATTAAGAGTTGGATAATCAAAGCAAATTAAAAGATGAATATGTCTTATGATTCAGGATTAGGCACTCTAATTTCCAGAGTAGCTGTACTGGATAAGTACCATATAAAAAAAAAAGTCAATACTCAATACACATAGATACTTTCCTATCTAACAAAATAAATCTTCCAAATTCGATACTAATATTACTCAAAATTAAATTGCTAAGAGAAAATAGAACTCAATATTGGATAGCAAAATTTTGCCTTATTTTAAAAAGTTTACTTTGTTGTTAAGTGTAATTTAGTTACTAAAATGATAAGAAACAAAAGTTATGAAAGAGAAAGCAAGGGAAATGGTACGAAAATAAGGAAGAGTGAAAGTAAAATATTTGAAGTAGGGAATTGAAAAGTGGCTCAGCTGGTAAGGACTCTTACTGCCAAGCCTAAAGACATGAATTTGATTGCTAGAACCCAAATGATGGGAAGAGAAAAACAGTTACTTTAGGTTGTCTTCTTATCCTCACATCTGCTTTGTGGCACATGTCTTCTCATCCCCCAAATAAATAAGCTTTCTAAGTTTGGACTGCATAAATTACATTGTATTCTCTTCTTTCTTATAATACAATCCCTTCAAAGGGCAAAAATTTTATTTATATGTTATTTTCTTTCAAGTACAGTAATTCAGGATGTACAGAAAAACATATAAGTATATAAATTCTTAGGGAACACGTAGTTACCTTACAAAGTCTGCATAAGATTTTATATATTTTATGTATGGTCATATTATACTTCTGATCTTTCATAAGTAAGATTTAGGCATTATTGTAGTTTTGCTATTACCAGTGTTTCTTTTATTAATCATGATTTTATTACTTATTAAATGGCAACAAAATGCACATGCACACAAGTATATTTTATTTATAATATATTCTGAAGTGTGTAAAAGTAGGGAAAAGGCAATATAGCATAAACTCAAGCAAAATACACTAAACATCAAGCCTTTCTTCCTCAGAATTCAGTGTAATTTCTCTGACAAACTGGACAATGTCTTGTCATAAGAGTTAATAAATACCAAGCTTGGTAAAATATTATTAATTATAACCTTCCTTTCCATCAAACTTATTCTTCATATCTAGATGTCTTTTGTCCTCGTTATCCCATTATCTGTCTTGCCAGCCTCAGAAAAATACAATTATACTTGCTACTCCATTTACTTATGTAGACCTATTGAGATATTACAACATGCCTCATAAGTTTGCACAATTATGTCTGTGAAAACAAAAATTCAGGTATACCAACAAATTCCCTCTAAATCAATGAAAGATTCTTTTCTATACCGAAACATTCTGGATGATGATTCACATTTATTTTGTAGACTTTTTAATTGTTGAGTGCTATTAAGTATTAGTGGGGACCATGTAAATATGGGACTCCACTGAAGATGGACACATGGCTAGTGTAGCAGGGTAAGTTTCAGAGACTTGAGAAAGAAAATTCTCTTATTTGACTCTTTGTTAAAAGGTTGGGATTTAGGTGAGACAAAGAAGACCTATTACATTTAGCAGACCTATTATATTTAAGGAGGACATCAGTTTCAATTTGGGTAATTCTGACCTTGTATTTTCATAAATGTTAGAACTTTCTTTTGTAGTTGTTTGTTTTTGTTTGTTTGTTTGTTGTTTGGTTTTTCAAGACAGGGTTTCTCTGTGTGTTCTGATTACCATGCTGTCCTATAACCCAGAGATCTGCCTGTTTCTGCCTCCTAAGTGCTGGGATTAAAGGCATGCATGACCACCATCAGAGAACCTTCTTAATAGTGGGTCTCTTAGAGCATAAAACCTAATCAAGAATTCATTCAAAGATTTACACCAATTCTGATGGTAGAACAGAAAAAATAATGAAAGATGGCGTGGGTTCTAGTTAGCTTTGACAGTCAACTTGATATAGCACAGGTAATCTCAGGTGTGGGACTGCCAAAATAGGATTGTTTTGTGGGCATGTCTGTGACAGATTGTCTTTAGGGACATCCCACTACATAGAGCACCATTCCCACGAAGTTGTGGCTAGGCTGTACAAAAAGATAGCTAACCAAGTGGAGAGATGGCTCAGTCATTAAAATGCAATATTTGCTTGCAGAACGAAGGCCCAAGTCCCATTCTCAGTAACCGTGTCAGGTAGCTCACAGCTATGTATATATCTAGGATATCCAACACCCTCTTGTAGCCCATCTGGGCAACTAAAATTATGTGTCTGTATCCCTTCCACGGGCGAACAGGCATAAACATGATTTTAAAAATGTTAAAGTAAAAAAGCTAGCTAGTCATGATCTTGTGAGCAAGCCAGCAAACAGTCATTGTTCATACTTCCTACTTCAAATTCCTGCTTGTTTTTCTTTTCAGCTTTCCCTTGGTGATCAAAAGCCAGGATAAACATTTTTATTTGTATTTTTGTTTTTTACCACTAAGTTACATTTGATTTGACTGTTTAATTTAGAAAAATACATAAAGCTAGAAGAGTATATTTACCTTGAAATAAAAATAAGAGGTTCTTTCTGTAAAATTATTCACATTTTGGTTTTGATTATAGAACTTCATTTTATAAAATATGGAAGAATTCATGATATAGTGCTTGTGAAACAGTACTGGGACACTAGTGCTTGAAAACAATTACAGTGATAGTTATTTGGGTATGATTACTTTTTTAATTTTGAAAACTTACTGACTCTGTGAAATATATTCACTAAAATAATTTAAAGGATGATTGCTTCACTTAATGATATAATATGAAGCTGAAACAAATAGTTCAAAAATTGTCTTAGATTGCATAAACTGACACTATTACAATGCTGACAAAGATGATACTTTGAAACATTACATCCTGCAGATTCTTGTTGAGTTATCCTTTACTAGATAATAGGTAAACTCATGTAGTACATAGTGGTGGGTTTTGTATTCTTATTAAAACTGTTTACTTTATGACTGACAGAGAGTAAGGGGGGAAAGACATTATTTCATTTTACCCTGTGAATTTTCTGTGGACTGGGAAGTTCCCTCTCTTCTTAGATACTTCCGTTTGAGTGGATGAAACAGCAATTTATTCACATTGATGGATATCCTTATATTAGAGCTACAGTATTGCCTTCCTTATATTGACTAATAATTGGGAAAGTCAGATACAAAGTATCCTGTGAGGATTTGTATAGGGTTCATAATAATTTCCTCTAGCATTGTCATAATACTCATGTATTTTACATATTACACATAATCAACAGGGATACAGTTTCTGCATTAAAAGCATAATACCATTTTTATCTTAATCTTTATCATCCATCATTAGCTCAGCTTCCAACTTTACACAAACCTAGTGTCACAACAAAGAGGGAACAGTGGTGAGAATTGCCTGGATCAGATGAATGCTTAGGCGTGTCTGTGAGGTATTTTGCTACTTGATTCTGTGGGTAGTGACATCAGAAGGTTGTCTTGGCTATATAAGAAAGTTAAGCTGAGGAAACTAGAGGGAGCAAGCCAGTCAGTAAGAATCATTCCTTCACAAAATCTGCCTCAGGGTTCTGCTTTGAGTTCCTGCCTAGGTCTCCTGAGTGATTCAGCATAACCTGAAAGATGAAGTAAATTCTTTTCTCCTAAGATGTCATGATGATTTACCACAACAACAGAAAAGCAAACTAAAAATACCCTATATTCTCCAGCAAATCCTGCCCATTTTCTAACAAATGTTACCTTTTGGATGACTTAATTTAGCTTCATTAGTTTCAGTTCATTCATTTATGAAGAACGGGAAAATAATTTTTCATTTTCCTTGTGTTGGATTAATTATATTGTAAAACATTATAATATACTGTCTTTGTGAGGCATTCCCCAGAACCCCTGCAATATTTTCCCTTACAGATACTATACTACTTCTATGGTGGAGGCAATGGGCATATACAGCAGGTGACAACTAGTATGCAAGAGGCCAAGCAAGTGGAGCCATACTTGGAATGCCCATGGGGTCACTGGCTGTAGATATTTGTTTCTGTCTGTAATTTCTCTTCTGAGTCATTTCATGTCTTCCCTGAAAATAGCTTTGGATGTTTTCCCACTTCTTGTGTGTGTTTCTCTCATGAAAATATTCTTTCTCCTGGGCACTCATATATCTGTAAATGGTCAGGAAGATTAATTTTCAGTAAACTGTATTTTATTTTTACTGTTTTTAGTGAGCTGTCTATTTTTCTCCATTCCCTTCACTTACTCCCTCCTGCCCTTGTACCCTCTCCTATAATCCCAATGGTCCCAAATAACTCAGAAGATCTTGGCTTTTTCTACTTCCCATGTAGATTAAATCCTTGTTATGTCTATGTTAGAATCCTCTTGGTTGTCCATGTTCTCTAGGATTGTGAATTGTAGGGTCCTTTTACTTTGCCTTATATCTAAAAGCCAATTATAAGTGAGTACATATTATATTTGTCTTTTGGGGTCTGAGTTACCTCACTCAATATGATGTATAGCAGATCCATCCATTTGCCTTCAAATTTCAAGATGTCATCATTTCTCTTCATTCGATAGTATTTCATTGTATAAATTTATCACACTTTCTATTTTTTTGGTTGAGGGACATTTAGATTGTTTTAAAATTTTTGCTATGACAAATATGCTGCTTTGAACTTAGTTGAACACATGTCCTTATGTATGATTGAGCATCCTTTGGGTATATACTCAAAAGTGGTATTGCTGAGTCTTGAGGTAAGTTGTTTCCTAATTTTCAGTCTAAGTGAAACTGCATATGATTAGCTCATTTTTCCCTCAGAGCAAGTTCAAACTAGACTAAAGAATTTTGAAATCGGATCTTTCATTAAAAACTTTGCATTTATGCACAAGGTCAGAGTCCCAGGTGTTAATCAAGATTATTTCATTAAAAAAAATAGCCTAAAAATATTCATGACAAGTCTTGGCCTACGAAGTCTAGTTGAGAAAAGACTCTCAAAGTTTATCTCATTTGGCACTGTATGCACACCCTCCAGTCACAATGTTACTCGAAAAAACTTAAAGCTTTTTATTGTCAAGGTAAAGGGATCAGCCCTTATTGGTCAACTGAAGGAATGTGGTTTTTTTCAATGAGATGTAACTCTTGCAATTTCTTTATTATTGCCTTAGGCTCCTTAAAATAAAAAAAGTATATTTAGGCTAAAGGAACAGAGAAGCAGACAGAATTGGAACAGAGAACTGAAATAAAGCAGAATGAAAAGTTACATAGATAGAAATAGAGCAAGCAAAATAATAAAGTGTATCACTTGAACAGAACATGTGTGACTTCATTCCATAACCCCTCAGAATAGAAATTTATTAAGTTCCCTTCACTAAGGTGTGACAACATTCATGAACCTTGGGAAATAGTTTTGTGAGCTTGACTCACAAGCTATTGATATTTCTATAATTTGGTAAGGTCATTATAATAGAAAAATACATAGATCCTATTCATATACCTGTTTGGAAATGAATGAATGAATGAATGAAATCTTGCTTAAATGAGCATTTAAATTGTATTTTGATAGATAAAACTTTATTTTCCTTAAAATATAATAATGTCACTTCTCTGTTGGTTCTTAAAGTAGAAATGTTTTTTTTAACACCATCATTTGCTCAATTAATTCCTGATTCAGTCAAATACAGTTTCTGAATTCAGAATTTAATGATTTAAAGAATCTATACACCTAAGCAATATTTCAGATTTAAGTTTCAGGATAAATGAAGCTCTGACCTAGAACATGGTATTAAGTACAAAAAAAATCAAGTCCATTTATCTGGTGCCAGAAAGCATATATATATATAATTTTTGATAATTGTCAAAAAGATCTTGTGCAAGTATTATTCATGCTTATTTGTCAAAAATATGAGCACTAGAAATACTGTTCCTATCTTAGAATTTAACAGTATAACCAGGTTACAATTATTCCTTTTTAAAGCCTTTTATTTAACACTTCATAGTTTATGCACTGAGAAGCTTCTGTGACATTTGATCAAAGTTTGACTATTTTTTCATAAGGGAGAGATGACATTACTGTCCTGTTATAATAGAGGATAAACAAATAAAAAATTAATTTAGAGATCCTTTTTATGTTCAGGAAATGTACCAATGAGATAAAGCTTTCATGGACCCATCCTTATTTTCCCTTGAGAGTCTGGTTATGCTTAAATATACTTTAAAATAAAATATATTAATCAATGTGGGTCTCTGTCTCTGTCTACGTTCATCGCCCGATGAAGGTTAATATTCAGGAAGATGCCTATATGTTTTTCTTTGGGTTCTCCTTATTTAGCTTCTCTAGGATCTCTAATTATAGGCTCAATGTCCTTTGTTTATGGCTAGAATCCAAATATGAGTGAGTAAATCCCATGTTCCTCTTTTTGGGTCAGCGGACAGAAATCTCAAGGTCCAAATCAGGAGCAGAAGGAGAGAGAGCACGAGCAAGGAACTCAGGACCGCGAGGGGTGCACCCACACACTGAGACAAGGCCAGCTGGCCTGGATCTGAAAAAGCCTGGGATAAAACCGGACTCGCTGAACATAGCGGACAATGAGGACTACTGAGAACTCAAGAACAATGGCAATGGGTTTTTGATCCTACTGCACGAACTGGCTTTGTGGGAGCCTAGGCAGTTTGGATGCTCACCTTACTAGACCTGGATGGAGGTGGGTGGTCCTTGGACTTCCCACAGGGCAGGGAACCCTGATTGCTCTTTGGGCTAACGAGGGAGGGGGATTTGATTGGGGGAGAGGGAGGGAAATGGGAGGCGGTGGCGGGGAAGAGACAGAAATCTTTAATAAATAAATAAATTAAAAATATATATATTAATCAACTTATATATAGAAAATAGAAAATGTGGAGCAAAATTATGATTCACTATCACAAACAATGCAACACATAATTTATACATGCCTTTGACTTAGAAAACATAAAATATTTTTGCATGGAACACCTTACTTAGTTCAAACAAAACTGCATTACATAGTGTTTACTATTAAACCCATTAGACCCAGAAGTAGCTGAGAGAAATGGATCATGTGGGACATTTGTATTCATTTCTCCTTGACATGTGAATGTGGATTCACACTGAAATTATTATTTCTACAATTCCTGTACTTTCTAAGAAATCATTCACTTTTTGGCAGCACAGAACAAAGAATTCTTGGAATAGAAAATAGTAAGTAGAATAGAATAACATATCTTAAAACTTCAAGTGATTCTAATGTTCAAAATATATGCTAATCAATGTTGTTTACAGTTTCTGTCTATTGTGAATAAAGACACAATGACCACAGTTGCGAAACTGTCTTCATGATAAGATGAACTTTGGGCATATGCCCACTAGAGGGCATATGCCCTCTACTGGAAAATAGATAAGGAAAATGTGATACATTTACACAATGGCATATTCTCCAGTGCTTACAAAAAATTGACATCATGAAATTTGCTGGTGAATGAATGCAACCAGAAAATAATCATCCTAAGTGAGGTGACACATACCCAGAAAATCAAATATCACATATAAATGAAATTAGTTGTTAAGAAAGTTATAATAGAGCCAGGCGGTGGTAGCATATATCATTAATCTCATCACTCGAGAATCAGAGGTAGGCAGATCTCTGTGTGTCAGGTCAGCCTGGTCTACAAAACTAGTTCGAAGAGAGGCTTCAGAGCTACAGAGAAACCCTGCCTCAAAGGGAATAAAAGAAAGATAAAAAAGAAAAAGAAAATTATAATCAAGTTACAGTCCACACATACAGGGAAGTTAGGTAAAGAGTCAAGCTTTAGGTGGAAACCTTGGATCTCCCTGGTAAGGAATAAATAGAATATATTTTGTAAATGGACTGAGGAACAGGTGTGGATAAGCTGTAAAGGGAGGCTGAAAAATTTTTAATTAATGTAAATAAACTAATTATTAATCATATTGTTTGTTTTTATGAATAACTATAACAGGGTACAGTCCTTCCCAATGTTATAGAGTAATCTATGGATTTATTGTTATATATAATTTCTTTGTTATATAACATATCCAGTGATGGCTATACAAAATACAGATTGTCCAATTTTGTAGAGAAAAGAGTAAGTCATAAAGTATAAAACTCCAAATTTTTCTAAAGCTCAATGTTCTTCAGGTACAATCCATACTTTCCGTTCTTAGCTACATTGACCATACAAAGGGGTAAGTCTTCTTTCTGCGTTCCTCAGTGAGGCAGAAGATTTATAAGTATTGATGTATTTGTACAATGACAGGTGCATTCATATCTCTCTGTAGCTCCCATTTTAACAGTATTTTCTTCTATTTGATGTGTGAACAGTTTTTCTTAAGAGGGAGGATTCTATAGGAAGTATATAAAATAATTTAATGATCATACATGTTTAGGTGATATAACCACAGTCCAGTCCAGATCTCCCTGTATCCTGGGCTTCACATTTAATCTACATGATCCTTTATCTGTGAATCATATAATGTTCAGGGTTTTGGGAGTGCTTTAAACACTGCAATTCCAGACATGGAGAAACTTTTCCACTTGCAACATGAGGAAGGCAAAATCCTAACCCTGATGGCCTGTAACATATTAATAACATAAGCTAACAACAATCTCTACCTGGAGGAGAGCACATGTCCCCCTCAAGTGAAGAATGAATGAAGAAAATGTGGTACATTTAAACAAAGAAGTTTTACGCAACTGTGACAATGACATCATGAAATTTGAAGTCAAAATAAGACTGAGGAACAAAGAAAGAAGACTTACCCCTTTGTATGGTCAATGTAGCAAAGTATGGAAAGTATGGATTGTACCTGAAGAACATTGAGCTTTAGAAAAGTTTGGAGTTTTATACTTTATGACTTATTCTTTTCTCACAACATCCTGAGTGAGGTAATCCAGTTCCCATGACAAACATAGCATGTACTCATTCATAAGTGAATATCAGCTACAATTAAAAGATAGCCATGCGAGAATCTACATTCCCAGAGAGGCAAGATAACAAGGAGGCCACAAAGGAGGACAGGAATACATGGATTTCCCTGAAAACAGAAAATAGAAGAGATCTTTTGGGTCGACTCGGAGGGGAGGCATGCCAGGATGGGAACATGAGGGATTGGGTTAAGAGAACAGATGGAGGGGGAGAGTAATGAAAGAGACATCACATTTTGGGATCAGGAAGAAACCTAATTCAAAAGAACCTCCTACAAATCTACACGGATGACCACAGGTAAGACTCATAGCAATTGTGGAATGGGTACCTTAACTGCTATCTCCTAAAATCAGATTGGTGACTCTCCTAATTGTCATCAGAGAGCCTTCATCAGTGATTAATGGAAACAGATTCAGATATCTAAAACCAAGCACTTGGCTTAACTCTCAGAATCATGTTGAAGAGAAGGATTGTAGGAGACAATGAAACCCACAAAAACAAGTTACTTGGACTCTGAGGAGCTCATAGACTCTGGACAACTAGGGATCATACATGGGAGTGATCTAGGCACTCAACTTATGTACTACAGATGTGTAGCTTTATCTACTTGTGAGACACCTTGTGGCAGAAGCAAGGCATGTCCCTAATGGTTTGCTGAATTCCAGGAAACTATTCTACGTACTGAGTTGCCTTGGCTAGACTTAATACAAGGGGAGGAGCTTAGTCCTACCTCACTATCAAAACATGATATCATGCTTTGTTGACACCCATGGGAGATCTGCCTTTTTCTGAACAGAAACAAAAGAGGAGTAGATGGGGGTGCAGGGAAGGGAAATGGGAGATTGAATGGGAGGAGAGGAAGGAGAAGAATATAAGATAAATGAATAAATTTAATCAATAATAATGGAGAAAAGATTATTTTTGGTTATTACACAGGAGAAGAAGGTAAAAAGACCCAAGAGACATGAAGGGTCTATAAGTAAATAGAAAATCTTTTTTGTTGTTGTTGTTGTTGTTGTTGTTTTGTTTTGTTTCATTTTAAGTTTATCAAGACATAGTTTCTCTGTGTAGTTTTGGAGCCTTTCCTGGATCTCAGTCTGTAGACCCAGCTAGCCTCAAACTCACAGAGATTTACCTGCCTCTGCCTCCCAAGGGTTGTATTTAAAGGCATGCACAATAAATATCTGGCTGCAAATAGAATCTTGCATGTAATTTACAGGGTCTATAATGGACAAGTGGACAATAGAGTCTTATTAAAATTAATATTATTTCTGAGGAAAGATGTTGAAGAACTCATTTTTGCTTTCATAGCTAGAATTCAATTTTTCTATAGATTCTTCTTTGTACATTTCTTGGGTATGAATCAGCACATAAAGACTCTATAATTTATCATTGCTTGTGTTATTGGATTAAAGTTAATAATAATAGAAAAACTAACATAATTTTAGCTTAAGTTATTATTCAAACGAGATAATTTACCATAAGTATTATTATCAGTAAAGATTCTTGATGCCTAAATTTGAATGGCATGTAGAATAGAAAATATTTCTTGGAACTTGGTCCAGTCTGTCATATTTTCAGGGAACAAGAAACAAGCACATCTAAGTTTGAAGACAGTTTTCAAAACCATGTCACATGTTAAATGAGACAAACAATTAATTTTAGCAAATGTTTTTGTTTAGATCAGAACCCAATAATTTACTTTGAACATTTTAATTCAAATTCCTAAAACAAAGAGTTTTCATAAAGCTCAGTCTTTACTCCCAGCAGCTCTCAAAGGACCATGGACTTTTCTGAGCTCCCATCTTAGCTGCAGAGGGTGAATAGATCCTAGATCTGTGTTAAACACAATCTCTTCATTAAGCTTGCTAATTTATAGAAAACACTTACTCCTTTGGAAACTTCATTGTATGATTTAACATTGATTCTTTCTTTATTTATAATAGTCCTATGAGGTTAGCATCATTTACCTATTTTTATAAAAGTAGAACCAAGGTACTTACTCAAAATCACGTTTGGAAGTGTCAGAGTAAATGTACAAACACAGATAACATGCCTCTGAAATTATTGCTTTCGCAACTCCTATGTATGCTAAAAAATGAGGCAGAGAATGCTCAGCCAATCATTGGGAATGCATAAGGAATTTTAATCCCTAACCAGCTCTAACATTTAAATAATATATATTTATATATACATATGTCTATTATATACATATGTGCCTCTGTGTGTGTGTGTGTGTGTGTGTATTCAGGATATAAGTTATTCACATACACATTTTGATCAGACACATACACACTATAAAATATTTTTCAGAAGTATAGTGAACACTGTCCTCTTATCAAAGCCCTGAGAACTTAGTCAAATATATTTTTATCATGACATTTTTCTCATATTTACCACAAATAACCTAATCAGTGGGAAAATGTTCTTGTTTTGGACCATTATACTGTTAAACTCATCTACAAAATTCTCTGATCATAGCTGCTCCATCATAGATAAATGTCTACTTTTAGGGGTTATAATGCTCAAGCATATTGAAAATTATCCTCTGTAATAAATTCTGAGGTTAACTGTGAAAATCAAGCCTTAAATTATATCCCAGCCTTTGATGCTGTCCTTAGAAAAATTACAAATTCAAGTTTATATATATGAGACCCTTTCTTATTTTAGTATAAATATTTCCTTGCAGACTCTATGTATGGCTATAGTTTTGTAAATTCATCCATACCAGTGTAACAATATATATTTATTGATATTTTATACTATATTTTATTGATATTTTATAGGATTTATGTTCTGGTTTATAATTAAATTTAATCTATTTGCCTGGACCTTGCCAATCTTTGCTTTTCTTGAATAAGCAAGGTGTAACAACTCTGTGATGATTCAGTTCAGAATATTATGTAAACTATGCCAGAAATAAGAAAAATGTGCAACTCAGAATGAAGATTCTTGGATATGATATAGGGAAAGTGGATGGTTTTTTTCCTATTTATTCTTCATCTGAGAGAACTAAATGCAGAATATGTAATCTATCCATACATATTCGACTCCAGTGTGGACCCTTAAATGACTCACAAATCAGAAAAATCTAATTTGAACATGGTTTGACTAATTCTACTAGTGATCATCACAAATCTTTCAAACTCACATCTGTAGAACATTATGCATGTATGGGCCAAATTTTGTTTGTGTGTTTCATGCTAAGTACCTTAAAATATGTCAGCATTTTAACTAAGGAAACATTCTAAGCCAAGATGCAAGAGGAATTTTTCTTATCAGATAATTGTACAGTGTTTATATACAAAACTTTCTAGGATAATGTTAACCACTTTGTTTCTGGTACTTTAATTACAGTTCCAGCAAGACAGTGCCATTTTAAATAATTACCCCACTGAGTTCATCCTTCAGAAGGGGGGAAATCTAGTCAAACTAGAAAGGAGAATTTCCTCGCCACACTTCTTCATCACACATGAATCTAACTGCCTTTTCTTTTTATTTGTCAACAGCTCAGGAGATGCTTCTCAAGTTTGTAGACAAACACCTGCTCTGTCTGAAACAAACCTGAAGAATTTCAATCACTCTATGAAAAAATTTAATCAAAACATTCAAAAATGCTCTTAGAACATCCAATTACCACAGTCAAAAACAAACTATGGAATATGTAGCTGGTACTAAAATATGTAAAATAATTGTATTGTAGTTAAATAATATTTTAAATGAACTTGATAGATTTTCCCATAGATACCAAAATCCAAAGATGCTTAAGACCTCTTGTATTTGCATACGACTTGCAAATGTCCTCCCTAAAATCTAAATATTTTCTAGATTATTATGATTTCTGATGTAACTTGATTGCCATGTAAATAGATGTAAGATATATTGTTTGAGATATAGTCTTTGTATTTGCTGAAAATCTAATGGACATTTTCAAAAATATTATGTCCAATTATAGCCTCAATCTAAGGATGTTATACTTATAAGTATAAAGAGCCAAATTAATGGATTCTTGTTAAATATCATTAACACTTTTCTATTTTTAGTTGAAATGAATTTAAAATTTTTGACATGTGATTTCTTTCAAAAATTTTGTTTTTCCATATAAAGTTGATTATTGTCTTCTCAAGGTCTGTGAAGAATTTTGATGGGGATTGCATTGAATCTATAGATTGCTTTTGGGAGAATTGCCATTTTTAGTATGTTGATCCTCCCAATCCAAGAGCAAGGGAGATCCTTCCATTTTCTGGTATCCTCTTCAATTTCTTTCTTCAAAGACTTAAAGTTCTTGTCAAATAGATCTTCCATTTTCTTGGTCAGAGTTACCCCAAGATATTTTATACTATTTGTGGCTATCGTGAAAGGTGATGCTTCTCTGATTTCCCTCTCTGCATCCTTATCCTTAGTGTGTAGGAGGACAACTGATTTTTTTAAATTGATCTTGTATCCTGCCACATTACTAAAGGTGTTTATCAGCTGTAGGAGTTCTTTTGTAGAGTTTTTGTAATTTAAATTGATTTGTTTAGTGTTACAGCAACTTTCTGAATTATTTTAAGAGACATAAAGAGGGATAATTTTAGAATTTTATAATGTTGCCAATTTAAAAATGTCAACTGGGCCCTGATAATTTGGCTTCAAATAAAGGTATGAGGAATATTTTTGTTGTTTGTAACAGTAACTAAACATGGTTATAATATAGTTTTGTGGAACACATTCTGTTTGGAAATGATTTGAACATCATGATCTATTTAAGAAAGACTAAAGAACGTTTAATTCATATGTTAAATAGCAGAAAATGGCAGATTCTTGGTCAAAACCTTGGATTATAATTACTATTTTCACCATTTTTAATTTTCTGACATTTTTATTGTTAATTAGTGGCCCGTATTAGGATACACAGGTGATAACATTTTTATTTATTAATTAGTGACCCATTTAAGATGAATGGGTGGTAACCTTATTTTTAATTGATTAGTGACCCATATTAGGATACACAAGTGGTAACATTTTTATTTATTAATTAGTGACCTATGTTTGGATGCATGGGATGTAGGTATTCAGAATATTTCTTTCAGGGTTTAGTTTCTTTCTTCCACCAGGTGCATGGTGGGATCAGATTCACATCATTGTTTGGTGTCATTGCTTTGTGGTATGTGATTTTGCCAGTATCATTTGTGTGCAGGAAAGCAAGTTAAAATGGATTGTGAGAAATTTTGTCACATATAAAGCATAATGATTTTAATAGTTGCACAAGTGAATTAGTGAATCTTAATATTTACACACACTTTTTTGTTTTTTTGTTTCCAAGACTGGATTTCTCTGTATCTTTGAAGGTTGTCCTGGAACTCACTCAGGCTAGCTTTGAATTCAGAGAGATTTGCCTGCCTCTGCCTCCTGAGTGCTAGGATCAAATGTGCGTGCCCCTGCCCACCGGCTACACTTTTTTACTTAAGGAAAATGCAAGTCCCTGGTCCAAACTGATTCCTGATCCAGTTACATATTTACATATTTCTGTTTGCCATGGAGATTCAATCAGAATCCTAAACATTAAAAAGAAATGAGAACCATTTAAAAAAAATTTCCTTGACCTAAGCAAATACTCAATAATTTTTAAAAATAAACTTATTCTTCTGCTTCTGGCTCATGAGTGATGGACTTTTTACATTTTGTAATTGATAGATTCTTTAGAATCTCTGTGAGTTTGATGGAGGTCAGCCTGATCTACATAGTGAGTTCTGGGTTAGTGACACACTGTCTCAAAAAAATAAAAACTAAGAAAAAAATAAAAAAAACTTATTCATGTGAAAAAATCATCAACATAAAATATCTAATATTTGTTCTTGATCATTCTAGTAAAAAAAGTGCTGATTTCTCAGTAACTGTGTTAGTGAACTATGCTAGATTTTATGAGGAATATATGCTTAAAACAAGTGAGATTGGAGGAAGATATATAGCTGTCTAGTTTAATTACTGATCTATCCTATTCAGAAATATTTACTAGTGCTGACTGCCACACTGAGGAACTTAGGACATCTTAATCTATGAAAAGCCTATCACCTGAGAAGAAGATCTAAGAAAAGTGAGCATCAGGCCATGTTCTTGTAATATGCCCTTTAGGTCACTGAATTCTCAAAGGAACATTTGACAAAAAAAAATGAAAATTAAAAACAAAATCTGCAGCAATACAAATACCATGAACTGCTGATCATTTGTCTAATAGCATCTCAAACTGAATTTGATTCATGCTCGTATTTAACAAAAAAGGGACATTCTGAAAAGCAAAAAAAGTAGCAGTTTTATGAAGATAGCTAAGAACTTGGATTTGAACTGCTTATAATTGAAACAATGATGTCAAAATATTTTATATTACAAACTGTAATGCTAAGAATGGGTAAAGATACATAAGTATGAATGTAGGCATAATTGATAAGATATCACTAAACTAACTACTAGAGAATCAACTGAAATGATTCGAGAGAGGAGTAGGTGTTTTCTTGCACGGCATAGATACTGGTAAATTGGGGACACTCTTGTAAACAACTCTACAACTTCTCAACCATGCTCTTGTGGGTAACCGTGATGACACTTAGTGAATTACAACAATAAAACAAAGCAAAGCAAATAAATGAACAAACAAAAAAACCCACAGCAAGCAACAACCATGAAAGTAGTTGGGGGACTAGCTAGGAAAGCAAAGAATATCAATGGAAGTAAGAAGAAGGAATTTCTTGAGAGTACTAGATGTGGCTTTGAATATGGTCAAAATTCATTATATACATGACTGAAAACTTCGTACTGAAACTCATCGTATCCAATAATTATACACTGGCAAAAACCTTTCAATATTAACTGGTCGAAGAAGTATATTACTTCATCTTTAGTGGGTCATCTTATTCTATTTATGGTAATAAGAGCTTAACAGCACGTTCCAATAGTGGTAAACCAGGCCTCTAAGATTTAAAACAAAAGTACCACTCCTTAAGCTGTATCCTCACTATCCCACCTGACACAGTAGTTAATGAAAGAAATATCATAAACTCTTTCACTAAATATAAATGAGCAACACTTCATCCAGTCACAGGTATTGACAGTAATCATTTTGAACTTTGAAAGGCCAAATTCCCTACCTTGCCTACATAGAGGGGATCTGAGCCCATGTATTCTTCCAGCACGAAGAACTGATTCCATACCCAGCTGCGCTTCGTTCGGGACCTCCCTGACTGAAAATATAACTTGGATCTAGACCTTGGCGGTTCAGCTTGACTCGTCCCAGAGAAACATAGGAAGAGACCTACAAGCTGTAGAAAATGGCACAACTCTACTTTGCCCAGCTTCATCTTTTTTTCTTTCTTTTTGCTGTGTAAGAAAAAAATCTTGAGAAGAGAAAAGGCACAGTTCTAGTTGGCCTAGTAGCTTTTGCCTCCAGCAGTGTGTCAGCTCGGAATCCAGAGAAAATAATCTGTAGATTGTTTCACTGGAAGAGGTAAGCAGTGCTGAGTAGCCCTTGCCAAGGAATGGTGTAATAGGTACCTAGAACAAAGACAGAAGATTGTGTCAGAAACTAGAACATGTAATGTTGCTAAAAATTCAGTTGTTAACTATACTGAATTCCCCCAAACAGCATTTGAATTATCACTAAAATATTAATACATACACTTAGAAAATTACAATAATAGCATCCACGTTTATAAATTACCGAATTCTGCCATTTGTAGAATTATCTTTGTTCCACAGCACAATTTCCATGATTCTTCTAAGGCACTGATTTACTCTACATGTAGAATGTTGTTTTAAAACATGAATTTAAAGTTAGCCTCTTTATAGATTTTTTGCATTCATTATTATTAGTATGTAAAAACTAATTATCTCAGAGCAGGGGTTCAAGCAAATGGGAAGTCTATATGTCAGCTTAAATCTTTCCAGTGAAACAGTAAAGAGAAATAAAATACATGGTGATTCAAACTGACAGATTGATTCTGAGTCACAGAACACCAGCTGTTTTGATGTGTTCTGATTTGATTGTGATCACCTGAAAAGCTTAGTGCCTTCCATTTTCTGCCCTTCAAACTTATCATGTGCACTGTGCAACATGGTCGGTATGCTATTCCGCTTAGTCATTTGCTACTCCATGAGTCTTTATTAAATGCTTTTATTTTATGATTTCTGAATAGTGGCCTTCCTCCATAAGCAGAAACAGAATTGACTCATAATGCAAAATAAATAGGAAAGAAAGTAACTATATTTGTGAAACTTACTGATTTTTGGCTCGCAACCAGCTCAGGAACCGCATCAGAAAAAAAACCTTACTCTGGTTTCTATTTACAGCAGATGTGAAACCCTAATAATGCAAGAGTTACAAAATTAGTTACAAAACAAACTTCCTTATACACCCCCAAAACACAGAGGGATAAGAATTTATTACAAGAGTCTCACTTAAATGACTGTGTTGCACTCTGCAAATTAACTTTGCTTTCTATAAATAAATCAACAACAGGATAAATATAGAAGGCTCTCCCCACCCTCTCTCTTTTTTTCTCTCTCTCTCTGGGTATAAGTGTGTGTATGTTGTGTGTATGAGTGTTTTGAGAGTAGATAACATATCAATAATATAAAGCCAAAAGTTCCCTACATATTAAAGCAAAAACAGTGTTATCCTTAGAAATTTTTCTATATTTCATATTTTTTACAATATACTCAATAACAAACATGTATATCACTCAATAGACAAATACTTTAGACAGTAAACCAGTTCACAAATTGAAGAAGAAACAAATCCAACTGACCATTAGCTCTGTAAAAACTATCATATAACTTTAAAAATATATTTCTATAAAGTTTTGGTATTCCATGATACCAAATGATAGAAATGATAGAAAAAGATGCATTCTGGTAACCAACAAAATTGGGTATTTCTATTAATTATAGGACCTATAGCCTGCAGTAAATTCAAGGTCCCCAAATCCTGTGACTGAAGGCAAAGTTACATAGAAACCAGAGGAGAAAAAGAGGATGGGTGAAATAAGGTACGAAAACACAAAGAAACAGGAAGGCTAATATGCAACAGAGTGGATTAAAACTACTCTGTGACTTATTATGTGTTTCAAACATAATGGATTAGCAGAAATATTCATAAATGCACAAGTGTGCAGTGAGAGTGGGTAAGCAGATTTAAAGCAAGTCTGCCTTTCCAGAAGCTAGCAGCAGACGGGATTTTTGGGCACCAGGATGATATTGTGATCAAAGTAGTTATATGGGCACAAAATAAGGAAGAGTTCCAGTTTCTCAGCTCTCATTTCTTCAGAGGAATTACATTTTTATTAAAACTTAGGACAAAAAAATAAATGCATGGTAACCAAATTATATTACATAAATTATGATATGTCTAAGAGAGTTTTGTGACATTATTTCATCATGAAAATATATCCAACTTTTAAAATAAATAAACATTAACAGCAAATTATTTTTGGAATTCAGAACTTGGGGGTGGTAAGGGTGTTTCCCTCTGATACATCCATATTAAACTTAACAATGCATAATTAAGCTTAAAAGTTTAAGTTGCATGGTAATTGATAACAAAAATTAGAAGAAACTAGATAAGCTCTGAGTTAAAGCCTCAAGCACATTAGCCTACATGATGAAAATAATTGCCTTTCATAATAATAACAATAGCATCTGGATTAATGTAAGAAATTATAAACTGGTGAGCATAATTCTTGGCATTTTCAGAGGTGGATAAAAAAAGCTAGTAGAGTTATTGTCATCATTATTTTCTGTTTTTGAAAAATTATCGGAACATCGAAGGTTGTTAGTGAACTGACATTATCTTTTTTTTTGATGTTATCAATAGTAAGATTATTTAGATACCTTTTATCCTGAAAGAAAAAACATTCTAAAAAGGGAGATTTGATGTCAGGGCACCACACACTCATGATTCAAAAGCAGTCACATGGATGAATACTTGCTGGTGGAAGCTTTTAATTACCATCAAAAGACATTATTTTTGGTAAACCAAATACTGGATTGAAACTGAAGTGGATTTAAATTAATCAAGGGTATCCACTGAACATGGAGAAAGAAGGCATAATAATAATGGGGCCAGAAAACTGGAGTCTTACTTTACAACTTTAGGTACCTCTGTGATTTCATTTCTGTATGTACAAAATTAAAAGACTGGAATAAATAAGGTTACAAAGTCTGAGGTATTTTTTTCCAAGTCTTACATTTAGGATTTTGGCAATTTCTTAGGAGTAATATGGCCACTTTTACTGTGAAACTGAGATGAAAGGCCTATTGCGACTAATTAATGATGGAGAAGTTAAGAGCTTTAAAATGGAATCAGAATGTAGAAGAAGCACTTGGCCTTCTTCTGAAGCACAGTGTGCTCTGTAAAGTCTTACTCAATTACTTGTACTGTCTCTTGATGATTTTTTCTCATCTACACAAAAATATTGCCGATTGATCAGAGTAACTAGAACATAGAGATGAGAAAAGGCTAATAACTGAACACATCATGACTCTTGAGATAATATTAATGAAGGAAAGATACCTGAAAATTGTATGCTGTCCTGTTTAAATAAAGGATTTTAAAAGTAGATAAAATGATTGCTAACCTTAATACACAGGTATATACATTTTGTTATTGTAACCGTGAAATTTAAAACACGCTAGATATTCAGTAAAAAATTAACCACACATAAAAAATCAACATATGAAATCTCTGACAACTCTAAACTGTTAATGAATATCAATCATTTTGGAGACAACTACAGTACATTTGCTCTAGTATTTCAATTATATTATGTTCTTAATCATTTTTATTTTTCTTTAAGCCTGAAATATTACACCAGAATAGTTTAAGTTGCTTTGTGTACAAGATTGAACAGTTGGATTCTGTTGGATACAGCTAGATGTTTCTATCATATGCCTTACAGAAATTTTTTGAAAATAAGAAAATAGTATCTATATAATTGTCCTATAAACTTACTGTGGTCATGTCTAATTCATCAATAGTGTTTTTATGGTCAACATTCTCTATAGCTTTGCTTCCTTTGCAAACCAATGTGATTCTCAAGATAAAATGACTGCATAGCATTTTGTCAAACTCATTGTGCACTTGAGGTGGCCTACCATGTAAGACAAAGATATCACTAACTTTTACTTCAATAAAGATAAACAAAAGTTTAACAACAACCCTGGAGTTATTTCTGCATATGGTTATCAAACAGAAATAGCTCATATTTGAAATTTAATCAATATTGTGTAACTCCTCCAGACAGTTTTCCTGTGTTCTCATGATATGTATAATGGTAATGGTGTCATAGTGCTATTTATGCATGTGAATGACTTTAAGCACTAGAAAAGCTATATTTGTCAATATTTCATTTTAAGATATTCTCAACTAATCTGTGTCCCAAAGCAAGAATGCTACATCTTGCCTTATCTTCTACAAACTGCACTATTTTTCCTGCTGCCGTCTCATCTATGTGAGTTTTACAAGACATGCTAGCAAAAACTCCATGTCAGAAATAAGCAGAGACTTCAGTGTCCATGCGCTGGTCTGGATATCCTGTTCTAGAAAAATAACTAACTTAGGTAGAAAACTCCCAAGTGTTTGAAAAACTGACCTCTTTTATGCTGATGGCTCAGAAAAAGTGTAAACAAATGTACTGATATAAAAAGGAGGTAATTTCTATATATTGTGATCATCTTTGACACGATTCAAGATTTAGAACATTTTAACTGAAAAAAATCAATTCCTTATATTGAAAGAAATTTCAAATATCTTTGTTATTTGTATTTATAATAATTTTTAATTTTCCTGAAGTTGTTTATATGAAATATCACTACAAATAATACTATGATAAGCACAATACACTTACAAATCAGTCAGATTAAATATCAGAACCTTGGAAAGGAAATGTTAAATGTATTGAAGCTAGAGAAAAACGAAAATGTTGAGCATTAATCAACCCGACAGCATTTACTTAACCAACATCAGTTATTTGAACTGAAATAACTGCATCAGCAACTACTTTGTTCCATACATTAGTTTCACTATATTTGTAAAGAATGATTTCAGAGAATATTATTTTAGATATTTAGGCTTACTAGAGAATACTGTTTTATCAAGATGAAACCACTGTTATAATTTTTGACTATTTTCATTTCTTATAATTTCTTTGAAACCACTTTTAAAATCTAAACAAGTATATGTCATGCTCTTAACCAAACATTTTATTTATAGTTAGAAGCAATGATTCAAGGCCCATCACTAACCAAAAACATAGTAAAAGGTTTTATACTTTAGCATTTTATCAATCAGAAAAAGTGCAAATCGCCTGGAGCCTGAGTCATCTGAATTAAAGTTAGCATACTAGGAACATAATAAGCAGTGTATAGCAACTCATGTTCAGCCTCTGCACATTAGCAGATAACTATATGAACTTTTAAAACATACCTAAGAACACAGTAAGAGCCGGATACATGGTTCAGCCTTTGAAAGGTTAGGTTCACAGCTAAAAGTAAAAGTGCATGGAGGTGCACTCCCTGACTCTAGCACCTAGGCGACTGAGGCAGGAGGATTAAACATTCAAGATTATTCTCGCTTATATACAGACACATTAATTGAGAAACAAATATGAAAAGCAATTAAAAGATTGTCAATGTACATATTCATTACTGTGTTTTCAAAAAAGCACATATATAAAGCATTCTATAAATGCTTTATAGATACAAATGTGATGTGTGAGCATATATAATATGAAGGAAATAGATAAATGGCTAATATTTTGTAGAAATTGTATTATATTTTTATGTACATTATAAACAAGCAGCAGATTATCTCAATTCAAGAACTTGTGCTTCCATTTGCACTATACTCTAAGCAAGGAGCAACTGCATGAAGCCTAGTAATGAAACTGCTTTAATATAGTTAATGGATCTCACACTAAGACATAATTTATTTTCTACTGATATTATTGATTTAAAGAAAGAGGGCCTAGCACTTTAAAATTAGTAAAGTTAATGATAAGATAAAGCATGACAGTTCAAAAGTAAGTGTAACAGTAACTGTAATAGTAAAGTAAATATAATGATAAACTGCATTTTTTAAAGAAGCGTAATAGTAGAACAATTTATTTGAAGACTGTTAATGCATTTAATAATATGAACCATGAGACCGAGAAACAAATCCCTAATAGTTGCCTGACAAACAGATTCAGAATCTAATTGCTATTCCTTGGAATGTTTTCTTTTCTTATTATTAATAATCACTAATAAAAATATGGCTATAACAATAACAAATAAAGAACTATTGTGCTGTTGTTCTATTGGGAGGAAGTGTCATGTCCAAGATTGTTTTAAACTTTCAGTACACTTTGACAAGCAATACATTATTAATGACTCCTTATGAAAGACAAACAACACACTAGCTTAAAAGCAGAAATATAAGAACAAAGTAGTTAGAAGGTATTCTACAGAATCAGGATTGCATTAGAGCAGTTTTTCACTACTGGTTCTTTAGCTAAGTCTGGAAAGAAGACTGTTTGTTGCTTTGCACATAATCCTTAGAAGAAAGTGGCATGACATAATTTCAAGGAAGAATTTCCATATATATATACTTCCCCAGAATAGCAAGTACTTGTCACCAATGAGGACCTTGCTGTTATTATCTAGGTCCACAAAGTTAGAGTAGTTGGCTTGGCATAAGGGATATTACATCCTCATTGTTGCTTTTATTTATTTATAGAGTAGAATCGTTTAATACATTCTTACAAAAAGATACATTATAATATCTTTCAATTTGTGACTGAGCACAAGAATTCTGCATTTGAGAAAAGACTGAAGCAAGAAACCTTTCAGGGTATTTGTCACATTTCATTTCCGACTATGTCGTTACAAGCAAGCTAGTAAGGGCAATTTCTGTGAAATAGTGAAAAAAAATGTCACTTCAGTGTTAGGAATGCAATACTTTGGTTTTCTTGAGAGTTCATGTTAGATAAAAACATGAAGAATTCACAAATATTCTGCCCCTGATACTGTAAGGTGTTGATAAAACCACAGATGAGAAACATAAGCAACAGAAATGAATTCTACAGAAATGTCCAAGGTCACATAACTCTTACTGATGGTAGTGAGCTCAAAGAAATGATGGCAGTGTTTTTAATATTTGCTAAGTATTATTTAGGTAGTCGCTCCCTTTGATTTCCCATCTTTCTCATGAGTAAAGGGTGTGCAATCATATTTTTTTTAAAAATTAAACCTTAACTTCAAATTTTTAAGGTAGAAAATCATTTTGATTGTTTTTCAGAAGGACAGGAATGGCAGGATAAAGGCAACAGGTTAAAGAACCTGTTTTCTAACAAATTTCTTTTACTATATTAAAAAATATACAAAGCACAGTATCCAAATTAAGATTACCTCTTTCAACTAAAATACCTTGACAATCAAAAAGTGGGTTAGTACAATAAAAAGTTAACCATTTCCACTGAAGAACTGAACAATATTCTACAGGGAATTTTAGACATAGAGCTTCAATTTATAAAAGTATTTTAGAATATAAAATAAATAAACTGGACAAATTTGTTTGTCAAAATTGCAAACATAACAGCTGTACATTATAGGTTGTTACTATAAATCCTACCACTTAAAGTTGTCTGCTATTATTATAGTTCAAAATTTCATTTTTACCATCGCACAGGGCAATTAGCTGAATCTTAATACTATTTAAAGTTTTTTCATAACATTTTTGTCTTTAATTTTGGTGAAATTCCACCTCATTGTTTTATAAATCTACATATATATATAATTACTTCATATATATGAATATGTATGTATATATTCATATTTCATTTCAATTAGTAAGTCATGGAACTTGCTGTGATATGAGTTTTCTCTGTAATGAAACCATGATGAAATCCATTAGCTCCCTAGGCCACGCAACATTATAACCACAGACCACTCTCTCCTACTAATTACTAGCCTAAGTATACAAGCAGGGGCCCTGGAAATGAATAAGAGACTACAGTGTGCATCTGTTTATCAAGCACGGGGGGAAAACCTTCCTTAAGTGAGTTATTGAGCCGATTTAGCTGAAGCACAGACAACCACTACTATAAGAGAAAGAAATAAAGTGGAGAAAGATACATAGTTTATACTGGAGGAGAGAAGCCTATATAAATTTAAAAGTATAGTAACAAAGCACAGATGTTCTGAGTTATTTATGTAATAACTAAATGTACTCACAGGGTTATCTCTTTATATTTTTTCTTATAAGAAATCATGGCTTTTTAAATTTTAATTTGCACACCTTATGCCAAGTGTGATTTCCATTATTTCCATGAAAGGCTTCAAGTTTTAGTGAACAGTTACAAAAGAGCAGAAAGCAACGTCTATATTAATGAAAAATCTATAGTATAATAAGAAATAAATGCGCAGGCATACATTTGCATTTTCAATTGCTCTGGAAACTTTGTCACTAATGAAGCCTGCAGAATGACAAGGTGGGGGAGGGGCAGCAATCAGAGAAGCTTCGCTGTAGAACCAGCAAATTCCCAGAGGAGGCACTGTTGCACTGTTGGTCATAGTTAGATCTTTGCTGCTTGTTAGAGGCAAGGGAGATGGTTTCATGGTGTGGTAGCTTTTCCTCAGCTCCCCTGTACCACCCCAGGAAGGAGTACCAGACTCCTTTATTCAAGGTAGAAACACTTGCACAGTAGTCCTTTTGAAATTAACATATGTATGCTGGTTATTCTAGAAGTTTGTGAAACTCCCAATTTAAGCTCTGACTTTAAAACCTTCCAAACAAATAAAAACATATTTTTTTTTTTCTTTTTCAATCAGGAGAGAGAGAGCACTGTGATGCAATGAGAGCAGTTAGAGAAATTAATGTAAACTGTGTAAATTTCAGGAATATTTCAATCACTCAGCAATAAATATGTCCAACAGGAAACAAGTTGTGAATTTGTTACTCTATAACACATTTCTGAAATATCTAATAATGTATTGAACTTGAAACATACATAGATGAATTGACCTTTTGTTATCTATATACAGTTTGAGAAGTTTAGAAAAGTGTTGTCATTCAGAAGTTAAAATACTGAATAATAGGATTGCTGGCAAGAAAATTATGCCTGAGAGGAGACAGTGGTTTGATTTTCCAGACCAAAGAAGACTGAATAGTGGCAAAATAAAAAAAAATAAAATAAAAAAACCTCTCCTCTCTCCCTTCCCCATTGGCCACTAAAATCCAGAGGCAATTCAAGGAGTTACAAGAATATAGATGCCTTACAAGTACCCTTTTAAAAAAAAGGAACGGCTCTCTGCTATTAAATAAATAAAAACAGACTTAGGAAGACTTGTGTCAAAGATAGCTAGCAAAATTCTTATAACCTATCTCAGTCCTTAACTACAATAAGTCAACTGATAGCTAGTAAAATTCTTATAACCTATCACAGTCCTTAACTCCAATAAGATCTCATAAGTCCACATGCCCTTTCAGTTACACTGCAAACTACACTACCCTAAGGAGGATGGGCTGTGCTACTTGCTTTATTTTTCTTTACATTCACAGATTTTCAGCAACCTTTCTCAGACAAAACAATTAAAACTGATATTGCATCAATGCTCCCTGATAGCCATTGACTACCAGAAAGCACACAAGAAAGATTTCCATGGAGATGCTGGCCTAACCTAACTAGCACCCATACTTTAGTATTTTGCGTCATAGTTTTCGAAATAGCCCCTAAGAATGAAGAAAAACAGTTTTATTGCATTTCTTTTTCACGAGGAATAACAAGAAAAGCATTTGGGTAACATAGTGTCTAACTAGTCCTTTGGAAAAGAAGCTATTGTGGTGGATTTCTGAAGACTGCAAATGTAATTGCTTCCTCTCTTAGCCCTTCAGTCCTTAACAACTTCCCTTTATAAAGACTAAAAACTACTTTGATGTTGCTGACAGTGCATCAGCACAAACTTTCCTTCATCAAACCTCTTTACAACATATTTTTGTTGACAATTTGCCTTTAACAATGTATATTGTCAATTGTAATGTCAATATAGTGACATTAATTTTTACTCTCTGTATCAACTCAGATATAAAGTATAAAGTTCTGTCCACTTGCCTCTGGAAAAAAAAAAAGAAAAAGAACTGAGTTGGTAGACATCCTATCGTGAAGGGCAAGTCTTACTTTTATAGATACTGAATTTAGTACATGACCTGAAAAGGACAAATTTTTTTTCTTGCAAAATAAAAAAAAGTGTTTTGCAAATATTTGTGGTTTAGTATGCGGCTCTCCAGTCTTGAGATGCTCAATCTATGACTTTTTTTTCAACTGCTAATGATTTCCCCGGTGCTGGGTTAACTTATATGATAATCTTTACTCACCTGAACTATGACATCTAAATCCGAAGGGTTAAGGATCTAAAACGTGAAGGCATTCAAAGCAAAGGTCCTTTTGTGTTAATCCAAGATAGAAGGCAGATAACCAGCAACTAGCCTTGTGCCAAGGGAACACACGAAGAAATCCAAATCCAGCATGCTATCCAGAGAAGCAGGGCGTCCTTTTCCCTTCTCACACCTAAGGTACAACCAGAAGGAACCAGATGCAAACCCTGCAGATGCACCCGATCAGCGGAATACTAATTACAGGGGGCGGTTAGGTGAGAGGGAGCAACCTTAGGCGAGTTCCACATTCACGGAAGGCCAAAGGGGTCTAGTGCACAGTTCAAAAGACTCCTGCTCTCACAGGCACACACCTCCTTCCGGGCTCAGACTTCTGCAGAACCTGGCGGCGGCACAGGCTGCCCAGAGTTTCGCCAGCATCAGTCCATGGTGTCTGTTAGGTACCCTTTTCAGGACCGCGGTGCAAAAGGCGGCTGTTTACCTCTGCGTCTCTCACCCTACTTCCCTCGCATTGCACCTGGTATCTGTCAACACTGCTTTTCCGGCCAAGCGCGTGTGAGCTCAGTCCTCTAGCCCGTCCTGCCAGGCAGAAGCACGTCTCACGACAGCGCTCAATAACTTGGAAATGCCGCAGGAAACTCCGCACGGATACCCCCGCCCGCTCTCTGTTCACAGATCTGTCCTGCTCCCCGCGGTGCGCTGCGAAGGCGCGCTTCTGCTGGGAGCCCTTCCCAGCCCCATGCCGGGCACACGCACTCACCTAGTGCCTCGCTACTCTACCAGCCGCGTCAGAGCCCTGAAACCACGGCATTTGCATCCGAAAGGATGCCGCTTGGCGTGGGGGTTGGGGTGGGGGTGGGGGGGAAACGGCGCAGTACAGGCAGCTAAGCGAGCCAGGCAGAAATGGAGGCACGAGATCCGCACCTGCTCAGCCAGCAGCCACCCGCTCTTCCTCCAATCACAGAGGACTCCGCAGGGCGAGAGGATTCTGTGAGGCCTTGCATGCCAGGGTTCCGCTCCGTGCGGAGTCTAGAAGGGTTACCGTCTTTCTGTCGTGCCCCCCGACACACACACACACACACACACACACACACACACACACACACACAAAATCTCCTCTGCACTGTAGCCTCTGGTACCAGGTCTGAAGCCAACGGTAGCGCGCGTCCCGAGAGAGGGCGAGAGGGCCAGCGTTGGTGACAGAGAGAGGGCGCCGGGAAGCCGGCTCAGAAATGAGCCCTAGAGGGTGGTGCGCATCCCAGCGGGTGACCATTGACAGCACTCTGCGGGAGAAGCTATTGAGACTTCAGGACCTTCTTGAAACTCGGGAAGGACTGTGGGCTGTCTTCGCCAAGAGAGAATCGCTTAGCCACACGCGGGCACACACACCCACACCTGCGAATCCTCCTCCACCTCCTGAAAGACTGATGTGGACAGATGGATTCCTTTATAGCGAAATAAAAAAGATGGTTGAAAGTGGAAGGAGCTCAAGCTCGCCTTCACTCCTCCCTGCCCCAAAGTATTTGAATCTGAAAGGAGAGAGAGAGAGAGAGAGAGAGAGAGAGAGAGAGAGAGAGAGAGAGAGAGAGAGAGAGAGAGAGGGAGGGAGGGAGGGAGGGAGGGAGGGAGGGAGGGAGAGAGAGAGAGAGAGAGAGAGACTTTTGAGTTTCGAGAATTCTTTTTTTCAAGCACCCCTCACCCCCGCTACCCCCTCCCCGTCTTAGCCTGTCTAGGAAGCCTTTATCAATTAAGCTCTTGAAGCACGAATGCAGTCATAAATATAGTCAAAACTTACAGTTTCCTTGCTTGATAGTCTTGCCCTTTCCTTCTCAGACTGCCCTACTTTTACTTTCTTTTACTTGCAGAAAATGTCCTCGCCTGTTATGCTCTTCAAGGAAAAATTTCCGAGGTATGTGATTTCCACGCAGCATGGAATTCTAGAGCGTAGTGAATACTGCAACGGGAGCGCAGCACAATGGAATACGCTTTGTTTGCCTCTGTTGGGTGCTTGATTTAACCTGGTGACTTGGTATTGGGTCACAGAGATGAGAGTTGAACAGATCAGTGTCGAGTTCGTTGCTTTTCTTTTTACCCCTTCGTCTAATGGCCTCCTTTTCTGACTTACACAACTCAAGCAGTGGTTCCACAAGAGGAGCAAAGACTTGCCACACAGTCTCTGAGCCCTTGATTTCTCATTCACCGGAGCAACCTTGCTCTTCACCCAGTTCAGTCAGTCCTGACCTTTTAACTTCCATTCCCCTCCACACTGCCAGGATTTAAAGTTAATAAGGATGGAGGATTGTGAAATCAAAATAATAAATATATAATGTGTAATATATGTAATATTATTAATAATGTTTAATAAAATGTGTGATTATATATGTGTGTAATAATGTGTAATGTGTAATAAATATGTATGTGTAATAATAAATATATAATGTGTAATCTTGAATTCTGTGCTAGTAAACCAGTCTCTTTGAACTCCTGATAATTTTGGTATCTCGTTATTTGCTATTACTTTACTTCATGCTAATTTTTCCAAGACTTTGCTTCTCTGCCAAGGAAAACTTCATTGTCAGATATGGATATCTAGACCTTATACCCGGGCATTGCGGTTTCAATATTTTGAAAGGCTCAAATCCTAAATTTTTCCTGGCTACTGGCATGCAGTCTACAATTCTGTTTTTTTTTTCTGTCTAATTTTGCTTTCCTTAATTTAACTGCCTTTTAGAACATAACTTTTCTTATAACTTGTCTGTACTAAAAACTACAGGACAAGGACTCAGTACAAACTAAAAATAAAAGATATTTGGACCTTGTAATAAACATTTTTTGTAACCAAGAAGGGAATCTTTGGATGCACCTTGACATTTGCCTGTGATCATATTAGACTACTTGCAAATTGCTCTCTGCATGCCTGGGTCACTCAGCTGCAAACGATGAAACTGTGATTGCTGATCAGTACAATCAACCACAATGCCATCTTTTCAATTTACTTTTGTAAGAGATGTTCCCCATGTAGCTTCAAAATTCAAACATTTTATGTAGTCACTGCTAATCTTGAGCTCCAGATCCTCTTTTTAAAGCAAAGAGCATTATATGAAATAAAATATCTATAAACAGTGAAAACAAGTTATTTTAATGACACTTTTCATTTTCTGCTTTTTTCCCTCTGCATTAAGCCTATGCAGAAAGATGGGTTATAAATTTGGGTTTGTCATCCTAAATGAGATATTATCATCTTACCTAACATTCTTACAAAACTTTCCCTAAAACAGAACCTGTACAAGCATAGTGATAGGGGTGAAATGTGTTCAGTCATCCAGAGTACAGGTCCTGGTCATCATGTTTGCCAGCAAGTGTTCACCTAGCTTCTCATCCCTCAGGAAGGTCTGGATTCCTTTCCAAAAAAAAAAAAAAAAAAAAAGATAGCATCTATGATGATAAAACAAAAGCAGAGAGAAACTGCCCATTTGCTAGCCAGATGATTTTTTGGCTGTGACAAAATATGTGGAGGGAAAACAATTAGGTTCACAGCTTCAGAAGTCCCAGTACAGAGCTACTCTCTGTGCCCACGGTAAAGGATAACATTATGGTGAATAGCACACGGGACAAAGGAGTTTCCATACTTCATTGTACAAAGAAAGCACGAGGTAGAAGAAACAGTAGTCATCCAAGGAAATGCAATATACAGTCAGGCCCAAGGACAGATGCCCAGTTATTTTCTTGAGATTGTTTCCATTTTAAACCATTCCCTTGACTCCCATTGGTGTGTTTAAAATTTTTATGCATCAGCAAAATAAACATCAGTTCTATTAGAGGACTAGTGGTCATAATTATTTCTGAAAACACAAACACAAATATATTCAGAAGCATACATTAATTAATATCCTACGTGTTTCTGAATCAGATTGCCTATCAAGATTAAATCTATCAGTACCTCTCTCTGAGAAGACTGCATTTGAGTTGAGGTACAGTGATAACAATGTTAGGGTTTTTGGATATCTGAGGGAGAAACTATTTTTACAGAGTAAATAAGGGGAAAGACTGCATAGGGAAATAGGTGGGTATATGAAGAAAGCTGTGCAAACAACAAACATGTTTCCTATAGTAACTATTATGTCTTAAGTCTCTCAAGGCCTTCTAATTTTTGGAAGATAGATTTAGACTTTATTCCTAGGAAGAAGCCAAACACTAAGGCCAACAGTAAAAGAAGAGCTCCCAAGATTAAGCTGCAGTCATTAGGACAATAAAGACATGGTTTATTGATTTATTACTTCTCTCCTTTCCTCATTACTCCTTGCCTATTAGAAAACCTAGTTTTCTGAGTAGCACAAGTCAAATTCCTTTCAGCATATGAAGTCAAACATGCTATCAACAACCTCATGTACATGCACATCTGACATGACAAGATAATTTCCTATAAGTTCTACATTTGATTTATAGTATGTATATGCATATATATATAGTATGTCTATATATATATGAGAGAGAGAGAGAGAGAGAGAGAGAGGAGAAAGAGGAAGAGGGAGGACCAGAGACTGAGACCTGCACAATCAAAGGTTTTATTTCTTCATTATTAGATAAGCTTAATTGATAAACTATAAATTTCTTTTTTCATTATTTATAAAAGTCTTTTCAGTTTGACTAAATTATACTTTCAGAACAGAAAAAATTGAATATGTCTATCATGGCTTTTTTAGGGGGGAAACTATTTTCATCTTCTAAAGTAGGTATTATACAAGTTGAGATTACCATTCGTATCAACTTCATATCCAGTTTATTCATATATAAAACCAATATTTGGGTTCACTATATGGCTCAATGTGGGTAAATACCCTAGCCACCAAGCCTGACACACTCTGTTAGGTCCCTGGGTCTCATATAGTGGAAGATAAGAACTGAGACCTTCTTGTTTTCTTCTGACTACCATATATTTGCAATGTCATACTCATGTGCACACATACACTCAAACATTCACCCACTCTTACACACACTCAGTAATGCACTTACATACATACGTAAACATGCATGCATGTAGACACAGAATAATAAATAGATAGATAAACATAAATAATATAATCAAAAATATAATTCAGGTAATTGACAGCTATGAATTGCAAAGAACTTATGTTTGGCAAATCAGTTCAAAACATTCTTGGTAGCTAGAGGTTAAAAAGAACCAAGCATGCAGAAGCTCAAAATATTCTCTTTGAGACAAGATCTCTAAAAGCTGAGTTATTTGTCACAATCTCTTTTAGTATAAACATAATGTCCATAAAATATATTTTCATTGCATTAGCATTTTCTGAAATTGTCTATCTTTAATTTATTGTGCCTATGAAGGCATAGATTGTTTTCTTAAAGGGACAACATTTTAGATGAAAGATTCTACCTCATGTAGTCTGTTCAGTTATTTGGTAAGCAAGATCAGAACTATCCTCTTTTGGTCTCTGAGGTTGGTGATAGATTATATAAATGTCTTAGAATCAGGACCTTCCAATCTACTATGAAACAGTGTATGCAGGCATCTTCATGCCATATGTGGTGAGGAAGACACACAACCTCAAGTGTGGAAACACAAAGAAGAATAAAAAGGGAAGATAAAAGTATTTGTGATTCTCTAGGAAGATAGGAGTATTATCTTGAAAAGTTTTGCTTTGTTTTTGTTGTTGATGACGATTTTAGCAGGAAAGGATCATATTTTGTTAGAAGTAATCTATTGGAAGCATTAAACCTGTCTTTGTTTGAGGGTTATGGAAATGTTTATGATTTTGTTCAAACATGGGCAAGGAAAGTCTTGGACTAGACTATTTTAGTGACATTAGTCATATATGCATATTCTTTCTATATAGTCAGCAAACATAAGTATATTTAAAGATTTCTTGAGTAGAATTATTGATATATTACACAATATACATTTAATAGTATCTTATTTATGAACATTGACATTACTTAAAATGCTTCGATCTATCTACATTTTTGATGGGGTCAAGATCCCAAGATGAAGGAGTGGACAACTCCCATTCATTCTCTGAGAATTCAAGCAAGGTGTTGCTTCAACTCTGAGTTTGAAGTAACATAATCCACAGTGAGTTTGGCAGACAAGTCCCACAGGAATGAAGCAGAGTGAAAGTATACACTTCAGTTTGTGCTCTGCAAATAACCTCTCCAACTCCTCCATATAGTGATGATTCCTCCTTCAGTTTGAGAACACCTGAGATACAGAGGGTCAGGGGTTAACATTTCAAAGGAAAACTTTAATTTAATGTTGCAACATGTCAAGTTTCTCGATATTTTCGTACTAAGTAACAAATCAAAACAGATAAGCATTTGATTTGACTTGGTATAAAATGCCAAAGAGAGAGTGAACATTTACGTAATTAAATAGCATATCATATGATACTACTGATGTGCCATTGTATCTCTGGATTCAATATAGTTGGGATAAAAATTACTTTTTAAAATTCAACTCAAATACAAACTGTCTGAAATAATACAACTAAGTTTGTGCTGTCTCTTGAATTATAGTTTTTTTTTATAAAAGCCTTCTAAAACCTTGAGAGAAAAGGCAATACTGCATATTTGTACTGAAAATTGGTCTATCTATCATTTTGTGATAAACTAAAGAATCTTTTGGGAAAGTGGGTTTTTACACTAAAACAAGAGAGTTCAAAAATATTTATGGAATATTTTTACACCTGTGTGTAGCAAGTTTAAGGACACAAATCGAAGAATCCACAAAAAAAGGAAGGCCAAGTTTCAAAGGAAGAGTTCACATATTTATGCAAATCTATGTAAAAAAAGAAAAAAGAAAAACTTTACATGTAAGTGAATAGCAAGCAGTGAAGTGTTGTAGGATTCAAAGAAGAAGCATATGAACTTTGTCACACATTTTATCACAGTGTGTGAAGATGTGTTGCTATTTTACCATGCCTCCCTAAGGCATCTGTTTAATTTAATAAAGAGCTAAATCACCAAAAGCTAGGCAGGAAAGGTTAGACAGGACTTCTAAACATATAAAGGACTCTTGCAAAAAGAGAGACAGATTTCACCAGTGAGACGTCGAGGGAGGCAAGCATACATTGTAGAGTGTGGATAAAGAGCCATGTGACAGAATTTAGAAAAATAGAAATGGGTTAATTTAAGTTGTAGAGCTAGTTGGAAACAAACCTAAGCTAAGGTCAAGAATTCATAATTAAAATAAGTCTCTGTGTCATTATTTGGGGGCTGGTGTTCCAAAGTCTGACAACACATGCACCCTAGTTAGAGAGTTCTAATATGCATTGACCTAATACTTCTTGTTGGCCCCAAAAAATTAATAAAATGGACACAAAAATGATGGAAAAGATCAGAGAAATACTTGAAATCTTCTATCTTGTAGGAGAAAAATGAAGGTTTACTGAAATTTTAATAAAATAAAGGAAGTTCTCATGAATATTTTGTTGTTATTAATCAGAAAGGAGCCTCCTGTAGATACTCTCAGTCATTCTACTTTTTTTTTTTTACAATTTTTTTTTATTGGAAAAAAAAAGAAATTTCTGCCTCCTCCCCGCCTCCCATTTCGCTCCCACTCCTCCCTCTCCTTCTCCCCTCCCCCCACTCCTCCCCCTCCCTCTCCAGCCTGAAGAGCAGTCAGGGTTCCCTGTGGAAAGTCCAAAGTCCTCCCCCCTCGATTCTGGTCTAGGAAGGTGAACATCCAAACTGGATAGGCTCCCACAAAGCCAGAACATGAAGTAGGATCAAAACCTGGTGCCATGGTCCTTGGCTTCTCAGCAGCCCTCATTGTCCGCCAAATTCAGAGAGTCCGGTTTTATCCCATGCTTTTTCAGTCAGAGTCCAGCTGGCCTTGGTGAGCTCCCAAAGAATCAGCCCCACTGTCTCCACGGGTGGGCGCACCCCTTGTGGTCCTGACTTCTTTGCTCATATTCTCCCTCCTTCTGCTCCTCATTGGGACTTTGGGAGCTCAGTCCAGTGCTCCAGTGTGGGTCTCTGTCTCTATCTCCATCTATCGCCAGATGAAATTTCTATGGTGATATGCAAGATATTCATCAGTATGGCTATAGGATAGAGTCATTTCAGGTTCCCTATCCACAGCTGCCCCAGGAACTAACTGGGGACATCGCCCTGGGCACCTGGGAGCCCCTCTAGATCCAAGTCTCTTGCCAACCCTAAGATGGCTCCCTTAATTAAGATGTGTGCTTCTCTGCTCCCCTAACCAACCTTCCTTTATCCCAATCATCCCATTTCCCCAAGTTCCCCCCACCCTCCCCTTCTCACATTTCTCTCCCCTTCTCCCCTTACCCCCCCTCTCACCACACCCCCAAGATCCCAAATTTTTACCCGGCAATCTGGTCTACTTCCCATAACCCAGAGGATAGCTATATGCTTTTCTTTGGGTTCACCTTCTTAATTAGTTTCTTTAGGGTATCAAATTATAGACTCACTGACCTTTATTTATCTCTAGAAACCAATTATGAGTGAGTACATCCCATGTTTATCCTTTTGGGTCTGAGTTACCTCACTCAGGATAGTGTTTTCTATTTCCATCCATTTGCATGCAAAATTCACGAAGTCATTGTTTTTTACCGCTGAGTAGTATTCTAATGAATATATATTCCATACTTTCTTCATCCATTCTTCCATTGAAGGGCATCTAGGTTGTTTCCAGGTTCTGGCTATTACAAATAATGCTGCAATGAACATAGTTGAACAAATGTCCTTGTCATATGATCGGGCATCTTGTGGGTATATTCCCAAGAGTGGCATTGCTGGGTCCATGGGTATGCTGATCCCAAATTTCCTGAGAAACCGCCACACTGCTTTCCAAAGTGGTTGCACAAGTTTGCATTCCCACCAGCAATGGATGAGGGTGCCCCTTTCTCTACAGCCTCTCCAGCAAAGGCTTTCATTGGTGTTTTTGATTTTAGCCATTCTGACAGGTGTAAGATGATATCTCAATGTTGTTTTGATTTGCATTTCCCTGATCGGTACGGAGGCTGAGCATGACCTTAAGTGCCTTTTGGCCATTTGAACTTCTTCTGTTGAGAATTCTCTCTTCAGATCAGTGCCCCATTTTTTAATTGGGTTAATTAGCATTTTAAAGTCTAGTTTCTTGAGTTCTTTATATATTTTGGAGATCAGACCTTTGTCTGTTGCGGGGTTGGTGAAGATCTTCTCCCAGTCAGTGGGTTCCCCTTTTGTCTTAGTGACAGTGTCTTTTGCTTTACAGAAGCTTCTCAGTTTCAGTAGGTCCCATTTATTCAATGTTGCCCTTAATGACTGTGCTGCTGGGGTTATACCTAGGAAGCGATCGCCTGTGCCCATCTGTTGTAGGGTACTTCCCACTTTCTCTTCTATCAGGTTCAGTGTGTTCATATTGATATTGAGGTCTTTGATCCATTTGGACTTGAGTTTTGTGCATGGTGATAGGTATGGGTCAATTTTCATTCTTCTACAGGTTGACATCCAGTTGTGCCAGCACCATTTGTTGAAGATGCTTTCTTTCTTCCATTGTATACTTTTAGCACCTTTATCGAAAATGAGGTGTTCATAGGTTTGTGGGTTAAAATCCGGGTCTTTTATATGATTCCATTGGTCGACTTCTCTATTTTTATGCCAATACCACACTGTTTTCATTACTGTAGCTCTGTAATAGAGTTTAAAGTCAGGGATGGTAATACCTCCAGAGGTTCCTTTATTGTATAAGATTGTTTTGGCTATCCTGGGTTTTTTGTTATTCCATATAAAGTTGCTTATTGTCCTTTCAAGATCAGTGAAGAATTTTGATGGGATCTTGATGGGGATTGCATTGAATCTATAAATTGCCTTTGGTAGGATTGCCATTTTTACTATGTTGATCCTCCCAATCCACGAGCAAGGGAGATCCTTCCATTTTCTGGTATCCTCTTCAATTTCTTTCTTCAATGCTTTAAAGTTCTTGTCAAATAGATCCTTCACTTCTTTGGTTAGGGTTACCCCGAGATATTTTATGCTGTTTGTGGCTATCGTGAAAGGTGATGCTTCTCTGATTTCCCTCTCTGCTTCCATATCGTTTGTGTATAGGAGGGCGACTGATTTTTTGGAGTTGATCTTGTATCCGGCCACATTACTAAAGGTGTTTATCAGCTGTAGAAGTTCTTTGGTGGAGTTTTTGGGGTCGCTTATGTACACTATCATATCATCTGCAAATAACGAAAGTTTAACTTCTTCCTTTCCAATTCGAATCCCCTTGATCCCCTTATGTTGTCTTATTGCTATTGCTAAAACTTCAAGCACTATATTGAAGAGGTATGGAGAGAGTGGACAGCCTTGTCGTGTTCCTGATTTAAGTGGGATGGCTTTGAGTTTCTCTCCGTTTAGTTTGATGTTAGCTCTAGGTTTGCTGTAAATAGCTTTTATTATATTTAGGTATAATCCTTGTATCCCTAATCTCTCCAAGACTTTTATCATAAAGGGATGTTGAATTTTGTCAAAAGCTTTTTCAGCATCTAAAGAAATGATCATATGGTTTTTTTCTTTCAGTTTATTTATATGATGGATTACATTGATAGATTTTCGTATGTTGAACCAGCCTTGCATCTCTGGGATGAAGCCTACTTGATCATATTGGATAATTTTTCTAATGTGTTCTTGGATACGGTTTGCGAGTATTTTGTTGAGGATTTTTGCATCGATTTTCATGAGTGAGATTGGCCTGTAATTCTCTTTCTTGGTTGAGTCTTTGTGTGGTTTTGGTATCAGAGTGACGGAAGCTTCATAAAAGGAATTTGGCAATGACTCTTCTGTTTCTATATTGTGAAATACCTTAAGGAGTATAGGTATTAGGTCTTCTTGTAAATTCTGGTAGAATTCCGCATTGAAACCGTCTGATCCTGGGCTTTTTTTGGTAGGGAGGTTTTTGATAACAGCTTCTAATTCTTCACGACTGACAGGTCTATTTAGATTGTTCACCTGGTCCTGATTTAACTTTGGTACATGGTATTTGTCTAAAAAAGTGTCCATTTCTTTTACATTTTCCAGTTTTGTGGCATACAGGCTTTTGTAGTAAGATCTAATGATTCTCTGAATTTCCTCTATGTCTGTGGTTATGTCCCCCTTTTCATTTCTGATCTTATTAATTTGCAAATTCTCTCTCTGCCGTTTGATTAGTTTGGATAGGGGTTTATCAATTTTGTTGATTTTTTCCAGGAACCAGCTTTTTGTTTCATTTATTCTTTGGATTGTTTTCTGTGTGTCTATTTTGTTGATTTCAGCTCTCAGTTTGACTATTTCCAGTCTTCTACTCCTCCTAGGTGAGTCTGCTTCTTTTTTTTCTAGAGCTTTCAGGTGGGCTGTTAAGTCTCCAATGTATGCTTTCTCTGTTTTCTTTAAGTTGGCACTAAGGGCTATGAACTTTCCCCTTAGGACTGCTTTCAAAGTGTCCCATAAGTTTGAGTATGTTGTTTCTTTATTTTCATTTAATTCAAGGAAGACTTTAATTTCTTTCTTTATTTCTTCTTTGATCCAGGTGTGGGTCAATAGTTGACTGTTCAGTTTCCATGAGTTTGTAGGCTTTCTTTGGATAGCTTTGTTGTTGAATTCTAACTTTAGTCCATGGTGATCTGATAAGACACAGGTGGTTATGGATATTTTTTTGTAACAGTGGAAGTTTGCTTTGTTACCGCGGATGTGGTCAATTTTCGAGAAGGTTCCATGAGCTGCAGAGAAGAAGGTATATTCTTTCCTATTTGGGTGGAATGTTCTATAGATGTCTGTTAAGTCCATTTGATTCATTACCTCCATTAATTCTCTTATTTCTCTGTTAGGTTTCTGTCTGATTGACCTGTCCATTGGTGAAAGAGGAGTGTTGAAATCTCCTACTATTAGTGTGTGCAGTTTGATGGCAGCCTTGAGTTTTAGTAATGTTTCTTTTACGTACGTGGGTGCTTTTATGTTAGGGGCATAGATATTCAGGATTGAGACTTCATCCTGATGAATTGTTCCTGTTATGAGTATAAAATGTCCCTCTCTATCTCTTCTGGTTGATTTAAGTTTGAAGTCAACTTTGTTAGAAATTAGTATGGCCACACCTGCTTGTTTCTTAGGTCCATTTGCTTGATAAACCTTTTCCCATCCCTTTACTCTAAGTAGGTGCCTGTCTTTGTGGTTGAGGTGTGTTTCTTGTAAACAGCAGAATGTTGGATCCTGTTTGCGTATCCAATCTCTTAGCCTGTGTCTTTTTATAGGTGAGTTGAGTCCATTGACATTAAGGGATATTAATGACCAGTGGTTGCTAACTCTGGTCACTTTTTTAGTCATAGGGTTTGTGTGTTTGCTTTCTTTTAGTTGCGCTGGTAAAGGGTGTCTAGAAGTTTGAGTTATTGTGGTCATTGTTGGTCTCCTTGGTTTGTGATTTTCCTTCTATTACTTTCTGTAAGGCTGGATTTGTGGCTACATATTGTTTAAATTTATTTTTATCCTGGAAAATTTTGTTTTCTCCATTTATAGTGAACGAAAGCTTGGCTGGGTATAGTAGTCTGGGCTTGCATCCATGTTCTCTTAGCTTCTGCAGTATATCTATCCAGGACCTTCTGGCTTTCATGGTTTCCATAGAGTAGTCAGGTGTAAGTCTGATAGGTTTATCTTTATAAGTAACTTGACCTTTTTCCCCTGCAGCTCTTAATATTCTTTCTTTATTCTGTATGTTTTGTGTTTTGATTATTATATGGCGAGGAGATGTTTTTTTTTTTTTTTTTGGTCCAGTCTATTTGGTGTTCTATATGCTTCTTGAACCTTCAAAGCAATATCTTTCTTTAGGTTGGGAAAGTTTTCTTCTATAATTTTATTAAATATATTTTCTGGACCATTGAGCTGTACTTCTTCTCCTTCTTCTATCCCAATTACTCTTAGGTTTGGTCTTTTTATTGTGTCCCATATTTCCTGTATGTTTTGTGATGAGAATTTGTTGGTTTTGCTATTTTCTTTGATCAGTGTGTTTATTTTCTCTATGGTATCTTCAGTGTCTGACATTCTTTCTTCTATCTCTTGTAATCTGTTGGTAGTACTTGTCTCTGTGGTTCCTGATCGTTTACCCAGGTTTTCCAACTCCATCCTTCCCTCGGTTTGTGTTTTCTTCATTACTTCCATTTCATTCTTCAATTCTTGAACGGCTTCCCTTATCTGTTTGATTGCTTTTTCTTGCTTCTCTTTCTTTTCTTGGGTATCTTTGAGCGATTTATTCATTTCCTCTACTTTTTTGTTTGTCATCTCTAATTGTTTATGGCAGTTTTTCACCTCCTGTTTAAGGTCCTCTATTATTTTCATATAATTCACTTTTGAGTCGAATTCTTCTAATTCTTCTGGCGTAGGGTGTACAATTCTTCTTGTTTCGGGATCCCTGGATTCTGGTGATGTCATGTTGTCTTTTAGGTTGTTGGAGGAATTCTTGTATTGGCGCCTTCCCATCTCTTGCTTCAAATGGAGCCCAGAGAGGCCTGGTGTCTTGGTCCAGTCTTTGCTGTGACTGACTCTCTGGGTGTATCTCTTCAGTGTAGAAACAGGAACCAACCCGTCCAGATGGAACTCCTCAGCACAACAATTCAGATGGCAACCCTGGAGCACCAGCTGTAGGTGCCCAAGCTCCCCCACAGGGAACCTTGAGACCTGCCCAGAAGGCAGGCACTCCCCGCTCTGGGTGGATAGCCTTAGTGAAGGAACTTAAAACCTTTCTTGAGCACTGGTCCTAGCAAACCGCAGGGCAGGGTTGGGGGTGGGGTGGGGTGGGGTTTCAGGGGATTGGGTCGTGCCTAAGAGAGGCATCCCTGCAGAAGGAGCTGGGGGAGGAGGGTTTGTGCTAGCTTCTGGTACACACCGCCCCTGGATAGTAGACACTCACCCGTCCAGATGGAATTCCTCAGCTCCTAACCAGGGCCGCCTGGTAGCTCAAAGATATGGGGACAAGAGAAAGGAGGTGGGAGGGAGCGTGGGGTCCAGTAGACCACCGGAGATCCTGGAGCACCAGCTGTAGGTGCCCAAGCTCCCCCACAGGGAACCTTGAGACCTGCCCAGAAGGCAGGCACTCCCCGCTCTGGGTGGATAGCCTTAGTGAAGGAACTTAAAACCTTTCTTGAGCACTGGTCCTAGCAGGCAGCAGGGCAGGGTTGGGGGTGGGGTGGGCTGCTGGGGGATTGGGTTGTGCCTAAGAGAGGCAGCCCTGCAGAAGGAGCTGGGGGAGGGGGGTTTGTGCTAGCTTCTGGGACACACCGCCCCTGGATAGTAGACACTCACCCGTCCAGATGGAATTCCTCAGCTCCTAACCAGGGCCGCCTGGTAGCTCAAAGATCCAGGGACAAGAGCCTGACAAAACTCAGGCTCTGGGGAGAGTCTGGGCGTGCGATGGACATGAAAGAGGGGAGGCTAAGCCAAACCCTGCAACCAGGAGGTGACAGCAGTCAGACCGAGACAGCCGGACCTGCTGGACCCTTTGCAGCGACTCAGGCGGTGGTCCCGAGCGATGTCTCATTCTAATTTTATATGTGTATGAGACACAGCTCCTTACTTTCACCATAGATGTTTTATTTATTTTAGTAGCACTAACCTCACTGCCCTCTGTGTGTGCTTGCTGTGAGTTCTGCATGTTTTATAGCGGGTGCTACTCAATTCTATTTAGCGCTCTCTGAACACACATAAAATGTGCAGGCAGAAATGACCCTACCTCCAACAGCTGCATAGAGCCAAGGGTGCAAGTCCCTCACGTGTGTGACTTTGGGGTTAAATACATATTCAAGAGGAATATCCAGTAAAGAAAAAATAGGAGGTATATAACCAAGAAAGAAGGCTTTGATGAAATAAGACATTTTCTTCAAAGATAAAATTTTAGGAAGGTAAGAATGCTTAACATTGAAATACCACTGTTCTAGTGTCCTAGAAGGAACTTATGGGAGATAGCAACAGTCCTTTTATGTACATGAACTACTTCATACACAAAGATGAGTTCTGAGGGAGTAATTATCATATCTGTGCATTGTTTCCGTTTTCTCCTTTTGTATCTTAATGACTTAAAAGAATATAAAATACATCTCTGTATATACGCTAGACACCTGAAAGCAAAACTAAACAAGAGTGACTCACAAGGAAGGATACAGAACACCTTGAATTAGGAACAACATTAAGAAGATATCATAAAAAGAAAGTATAATTTGTTTTTCCTCCTTGTGAGAATAACTTCCATTGAAAATGAATAAGCACTATGCCCTAAATATTTGCTTAAGGCTTTTTTCCCCCACATTTCACATGGAAAAATATGTGATATGTAATGAAATAGTGGCTTTTAAATTTGGTTGTAGATCCAAAAAGGGGGAACTTGAAGGAGTAGTTGCCTCATTAAGTAAATTGCAAGAGCAACACAGTCACTGAAGGTAAGTGGTCTCAATACCTTATTCATGAAATGACCTATATAAAGCACCTTTGAAGACAGATAATCATATTCTTTTATTTTATCAGTAATAGAACTGAAATGCAGAAATGTGGGAAGATTGACTCATATTCTCATCCCAAACTTTAGGTATGCAAAACAGAATGAAAACTGAGTCTTAAAATCCTTGCTGTCAATCCTGAAGTATTCAAGAGGGCCTACAGAACTATATATATATCCAGATATAATTATTTGATATTTCAAATTACAAGGAAAATCTCATTTTACAATTCTTAAATTTTGAAAGAATTAGAATAAGCATTTTACTGTAGCTATTCTTATTTTGAATTTTGTATTTATTATAGCATTACCTTGAGTAAAGTAATAATAATAAAAATTTATTATATTTTCATAAATAATTATGTAAACATGACTCAACACTCCTTAAAATTGTATTCCAATAATGATTTAAGTCTTCAGTTCTTAGAACACTGAAAATCAAATTAGCTACTTTACCAAGAGTAAAATGTTTATACGCTGGAAATCTATAAAACTCAAAAAAAAATGTCATGAAACATGTTATATATTAATAGCCACATTTATTTAAAATTCAGTCCCTTTTTATCAAGAATTACCAAGGCACCCTTTTTTCCAGAAGTTAGACAGTTAAACCTTTTATAGATGATTAAAACCTGGTTATAAATTACTTATTTGAAATTTATTAGATACTCATAAATATGTAATTATTTCTTTAAAGATTAAGAAACCAAGTTATATCTTCCGTAATTCCTACGAAACAGTTCATTAATTACCCGTACAAATTGTCCTAACTGAAGCTTCAGATTCAAAGAGATACTAAAAGGAGCTGTTCAAAGGTACTTACAGGTTTTCCTATTAGATAATCCAGATCTGCTAGCAACCCCTTTGCTTATATCTTCTCCTAGGAGAGTCTAGTCTAGCACCACTCTGTTGTCTCTTGTTGCTGTTTTCTTCTTGTTTTTATGTGTTTCTGATTGAAGACTTTCCATAATGTTAAACCATGAAAATCTGACACTTAGCTTCACTTTTGTGATGTGCAAAGTGAATTTCAAGTTAGCCTGTACTAACTAGTTTCAAGCTCATTATTGTCATTTTTCATACATTCCCAGGAGCATTCCCTGCAGCAAAGTTAGTATCAAAGTATTAATATTGATGATATGACATATAAGTAAAGTTACTTCAAGGGCTAAGATTTTTGTAGTCATTGAATCTTTTTCTCTGAGAACTTGACAGTTGTATGTAGTAGTTGATTTGTCCAGCTTTTTCCGCCTTGGCACATGTGATGAACCTAATGCAGTCTGCCAATGAGATATCCCTAGCCCATCTTTACTTTTTATTTTGAAAAACAGGACCTCTCAAAGTTGAGAAGGCTTGTAGTCACTCTATACAAGGAAGTTCTTTAACTTGCAGTCCTTCTGCCTTAGTCTTCTATTCAACAGCCATGACAGTCAAGTTAGGTTTATAAGTCTAAGCCTAAAGGCCTGGCTTCATGAGTAAGTGAAATGAATAGAACCATTGACTTCAATTCAAGCTTGTTTTCATGACTCCATACTTGGGAGGGAACTTTTTACTTCATTCACTACAGCCTACACATATTACTATAGGACAACTTGAAAATGACCTCTGGTGTGTGATCAAAGTCTTTCTGGGATGACCCTTGTATTTTTTTCAAATGGATATTAGCAGCTATAGATTTTGTTTGTTTTTTAGGAAAAAGAAAACAGGGATCATCACATGCTATGATTACAAGGTGTGGTCTATGGCAGTTTGAATGTAATGGGATCCCATAATCATATTGTGAGTGGCACTATTAGGATTGGTGGCTTTGTTGGAGTGGGAATGACCGTTTTGCAGAAACTGTGTCACTGTCAGGATGGACTTTGAGATTTCCTATGCTCAGGTGCTGCCAATGTTTCAATTGACTTCCTGTTGCCTGCAAGAGGTAAGACTCTCAGTTACTTCACCAGCACTCTGTCTGCCTGCATGTTGACATGCTCCCCCATGATAATAATAGAATAATAATAATAATATAATAAAATAATAGAACTGTAAGTGAGAGATTACAATGAATTTTTTTTAAAGAATTGATGTGATCATGGTGTCTCTTCATAGAAATAGAAACCCTCTTAATCTGAGTCTCTCTATACCAAAAAGACACTCCACCTACAAATCAATGCATAGTTTTAAGGATGATTTTTATTAAAACAGTTATGCTAAGATTCCTGTTGTGCTAAGATTCTTGCACCTCCTTATTACCCAGAAAAAAGTAAATGAACTATCTGCACATTCCCACAGTCACACTATGCAGGACAATCATTCTGCAGCCCCACATCACAGAACAATCAGACATGATAGCAAGTTGAAACAAAGCAGGAACTCAGTTTATTTCTGTGAACACCTACTTATAAAGATTAAGTGTCACCCTGTGATATAAGGGTACCTCCAGATAATGAGAGGGAGCCTAACCTTCCCCTGGCTATAGGGGCATCTACTTAGATTTTGCTGTCTCATTCTCACTCAAATTCAGGCCAGGCTTCTCTCTGTCCTACAGGCCCCGAAGTCTAAGCCCTGAACTCAAGCCAGGCTTTTTTCTGTCCTATATACCTCAAGGTAAAAGCCATGAGATAATTTTGGCCCAACACTGTTGTACACTGTAAAGATTTGTCACACATACTAGTGTAATAAAGTGTTGCTTGGCAAGTAGCCAGGCAGGAAGTACAGGCAGGGCAACCAGATTAAGAGAATACTGAGAAGAGGAAAGGCAGAGAGTTAGTTACCAGCCAGACACAGAGGAAACAAGATGAGACTGCCTTACTGAGAAAAGGTACCAAGTCACATGCCTAAACATATATAAGAATTATGAATTTAAGCTGTTACAGCTAGTTAATAATAATCTTAAGCTCATAGAACAGTTTATAATTAATATAAGCCTCTGTATGCTTCTTTGGGACTGAACAACTACAGGACCAGGAGGGACATAAACTCAACTTTTTTTTTTGCTTTGTTTAAAATAATGCTTTTATTTACTTTTTTAAAATTTAATACAATGTATTTTTTATTATATTCATCCCCTGCCCCAACTCCTTCTCCACATCCTTCCCCACCCAACTCCATCTTTCTCATTCTCTTACCACATTCTTGTTACAAACCCATCAAGTTCAGTTTTTGTTGATCAGCTCTCCCTAAAAGTGGGGTCTGCTCTACAATGTGGTTGATGTACTGGGTTTCACTCCACTGAAGAAAGCCATCTCTCTTTCTACCACCATAAATCAAATATTAGTAGCTCCCAATTAGGGATGCTATCATGCTAATCTACCATCCTCCATGTTGGGATTATTTTCTGGCTTTAACTTGCACAACCCTTCTGACTGCTGTCCCAATCGCTGTGAGTTTACATGCACATTGTGTTGCTCTGTTATATCTGGAAAACAATGTTTCTTTAAGTCATCCACCACTATCTTTATGCTCAGTATATTCTTATATACTTATAACATTAAATTTTTGATTCCTCTGTTTTAGTTATAACTCAACTGTTTGATGTATTTATTTTTATTTCTAGTTAAAGCAAGAAAACTTGATAACCACAAAAAATTCATAGGACATACTCATGTTTTTAAATGAATACAGTAAATGTTAGGAAAACAATAATGAAGTTAATCAAAAAGGAATGTGTTTACACTTTTGAGACATTATGAACAAATTTTGAAATGAAAGTAAATTAGATCCAGTTTTTAAAATTTAACAAATTCTTAAACAAATCAGACTAGAAAATGATTAGTATGCTAGATTCTATTATTATATTTTAAAGAGCCATGTATAAAACCAAACTTTTAGACAAATTTATGTGTTTATTAGATGTATTTTATAAACATTAAAAATTATACAAACCAATTACTGTCTTCATATACTTCTATAGATAGATAGATAGATTTTTTTCATGTACTTTTAAAACTGTAGAAGGAATTATGTATATACCCATATGCAAATGCACATCAATAAAAGCTGAGATAGTGTGTTTGATTTTTATTTCCTTCTGTTCAGAAATAAAAGCCTAAAAGAGCTCTCTCTCTCTCTCTCTCTCTCTCTCTCTCTCTCTCTCTCTCTAGTACACACACACACACACACACACACACACACACACACACACACATACACGCACACATACCATGCTATAACATTTCTTATTTATGGAAAGAAAAGAAAAATGTGAAGGTCTAACAATACTGTTTGTGAACAATTACTGGCAAAGGAAATATATATTTTTCCCATATAGAACAAGATAAGCTAAATTTGCTGGAAAATCCATGCCACTTATTCTTTTATGGAAATAAAACCTGTATAGACCTAATATGAAAGGAAACCCCAAATTGGCAAGAAAGAATGATATCAGTGTGCATGTTTTTTTTTCACACTGCTGATTATATGAGATTGAGAAGAAGCAAAGAGGAGTGAACTGTAGCATTTCTATAATTCCTTAAGTTTATTAATCACTAATTGGAAAAATAAAATTTTCTTCTGACAGTTTCATCACAAAAAGAAAACAAAATTGTGTGCATTTTGATTGAACTCATGAAAGTGGTTACTGTGTGCCTGACAACATGTAATTTTCCCTTCTGTAGAGATATTTAGTTTATTCCTTTCTTAGGATGTCAACCCTTTTTTGAAAAGCTATTATCCTCAGTGAAGAACTTTGTGTAAGGTAACAGATATTGCTAAGAATATACCAGCCTGTAGATTATCCAGTTTCCTGTTATAGGAAGAAAAAAACAAACAACAACAGTAAAACAGGGATTATGAGAAAGGGGATTAGAGGCCAAACCTTGCTTTAAACCATTGCACAATTTTACACTTGAGCAGATTTGTTTGCACATGTCCTACTGACCTGGCAGAAAGGACTGATTCTTTTATATTCATTGTGAAGTCAGTCCTAATGTGATATTCAGTAGTCTTCATGTCTTTCCCATACAACAGATGCTTCTTATTGCCAGAACAAATTGAGGTGATTCAAATCACCAGCAGGACATAAGTATAACTTTCATTCACTGTGAAGGAATGAAAGTTCACAACAGACAAATCAGGGTTGCCTACAGTAAACCATAGGATTATATTCAATATACTCAACATTAAAACAATAATATTGAAAAGCAGGTAATGATGATGCAAGAGATTCATATGAATGACAATAAGAAGAAACAATAATTGAGCATTATTAAGTTACACCTAAATATCAATTGCCTTTGGGTTCAGGTTCTCAATTTAGTGAACTAGAGGATTTCCCAAGAGTATGAATGTATACAACTTTCTCATGAAATTTTCATATGAAAGGGATATTTATGAATTTGAAAGGAACAGTACCCAGGATACAGTATCAAGCACAGTGATAGATGAAGGTGAATAAGGACATCCTCTGATATAAATATGGAATTATATATAAAGTTTGAAACAATTAAGTAAGGTATATAAAAGAAAAAAATAAATGCAACAGAAGACAGTAATGTTTAAATGGTAATTGAAATTATTTGAACAAATGCAAATTAAATAGACACTTTTGAAAAGGTAACACAAAGAAAATAAGATGTGCATGATTCTGTAATGATGTGGGAAGGTCATGTCAATCTGTTGATTTTATTGGTTAATAAAGAAATTGCCTTGGCCCATTTGATAGGCCAGCCCTTAGGTGGGTGGAGTAGACAGAACAGAATGCTCAGAAGAAGGAAAGTGAGCTCAGACGCCATGCCGCTCCTCTCCAGAGCAGATGCGATGAAGCTCCAGTCCAAGATGGACATACACTAGAATCTTCCTGGTAAGCCACCACCTCATGGTGCTACACAGACTATTAGATATGGGTTAAGCAAGATATGAGAGTTAGCCAGTAAGAGTCTAGAGCAATGCGCCAAGCAGTGTTTAAAAGAATACAGTTTCCGTGTTATTATTTCCGGGCTAAGCTAGCTGTGCAGGAGCCAGGTGGAACGAAAAGCGAGCCCACAGCACCTTCTACACTGTAATCTTGTAGGCCCATATTTCTGTATGGCATAAGAGCAATTAGCCCAGTCTGAGCTGATCATGTAACTCTGCAGACAAGCTGTCTCTGTTTAATAATAGCCAGGATGTACTGCTCCTAGTTTCTTTTGTTATAAATGTAGATTACCTGAGGAGAGATGTTGGCTGAAGCTGATGACTTAAGAGTTAAGAGGTTTGGTGCTTCCTTCCTTTGTAATTTTGTGAATGTCTTATAGAGATGCTAATTCATGGCCTACCTGACTGCTAGCATACAGGTAGATGCAGACATAACTTGAGCCCATGAACCTGGTTGCCTAGGAGACAGCCTAATGTGTTTTCCTGCTCAATTAATGTGATGATATATAAGGTGTTTGGAGAATAAAGAGAGATCTTCTTTGGAGAGATCTTGCCCTTCCTTGATGATCCTGTAAGCTGCATCAGTTTATTCTTCGCAACTCCGTTCCAGTCCAGTTAGGGAATCTGTGTTGGACCCAGTGGCCTCCAACATAATCTCTAGTTTTACATTAAATTTTCCATATTTCCTTAGTTTATATAAGAATATATGAAAACTTGGTAGAAGGATTTAGCAACAATCTTAGTTTTCTCAGGTCCCAAAACTTAATATAGGGTTAAATTTCAGAGAATTACTGCCTGACAACCAAAGAATCTTAGCTTTCCCGTGTAAAGTCAATGATGAGATTTTCAGAAATAGAAATATTTCTGGTCTCTAGGATCACAAATTATAGGCTCAATGTCCTTTATTTATGGCTAGAAACCAATTATGAGTGAGTACATCCCATGTTCATCTTTTTTGGGTCTGGGTTATCTCACTCAGAATAGAGTTTTCTATTTCCATCCATTTTCATGCAAAATTCAAGATGTCATTGTTTGTAACAACTGAGTAGTACTCTAATCTGTATATATTCCACAGTTTCTTCATCCATTCTTCCATTGAAGGGCCTCTAGGTTGTTTCCAGGTTCTGGCTATTATGAACTGGGTTTGTGGGAGCCTAGCCTGTTTGGATGCTCACCTTCCTAGACCTGGTTGGAGGGGGGAGGACCTTGGACTTCCCACAGGTCAGGGAAGACTGACTGCTCTTCAGATTGGAGAGGGAGGGGAAAAGGAGTGGGGGAGGGTGGGAGGAGTAGGAGGAGGGAGAGAGGCATAGGAGGAGAGGGAGGGAAATGGAAGGTGGGGAGGAGGCAGAAAATTTTTCAATTAAAAAAAAGAAATATTTCTGCGGTACCTTCTTTTTATGCACTCTGGAGGTGCTGACTAAAATATCCATTGTTCACAGTTAGTAAATGAGACCTTGTGAAACTGAAAACATGGCCAAACAAAGCAACAGCCTGCAGAATGGGAACTAGTTTTGTCAGTTACAGATCTGACAAAGGGCTAATATCTAAAATATAGGAAGAACTCAAAAATCTGGCCAGAAACAAAACAAACCATTTTAAAAATTGGGTAAGATCTAAGGTGTATTCTCAAAAGAAGAAACATAAATGGATGAGAAACACTAAAAGAAATATTCAATAGCGTTAGTCCTCAGGGAGATGCAAATAAAAACTATTTCAAGATTTCATCTTACGTCGGTCAGCATGGTCCAAATCAATAAAACAAATGACAGATTATGATGGAAAGTATGCAAAGTAAGAGAAATTCTTGTCCATTGCTGGTTGGAGCACTAACTTGTCTAGCAACTACGGAAATAAGCATGACAGTTCCTCAGGAAAGCAGGAATCAGTCTACCTCAAGTTCTAGCTGTAGGATTCTTGTACACAAATGCAAAGGACTGTACATCTTCCTTCAGAAAGTGTTATTAAACTGTGTATATTGCTGCTTTTTTCATAACAGTCCAAAATAGGAAGCAGATTAAATGCCTCTCAACAGAAAGAAAAATGAATAAAGAAAATGTGATACATTTGCACAATGAATCCAATTATTAAACAAATCAAATCGTGAATTTGAAGGTAAATGGATGCAGATTCAAAGTGACAATAAATAAATGAATGAATGAATAAATAGATTTATCCTTAGCTTAGCTTATACGGGCATAACAGCATTATAGAACAGCAGTAGCAGTTACACCTTCCAAAAACAGCCTACAATACAAAGAACCACAGAAGTGGGGACAGGTATAGAATGAGAAATTGTTAGGAAGAGTGCATCATCTAAGAAAAAGAAAGAGAAGAGATAGTAATCAATGCATGTGATGTGACTAGAACGGAAAGATCATCTAGGGAGAAGGAGAGAAGAGGATGAGAAAGGAAATACAAGGAGGAACAGTTGAATCTATGGACCATTTGAAAAATTGTTTAGAAGCCTAATATAGTAAAATATTATACACACACACACACAATCTAAATGCAATCTCCAATTAACAAAAAAAACAGGCTCAGCTGAACATCTCGGGAAACCAAATATACTTCAGCTCCAGGGATAAACAAAATTTAATTGAATTTTTGGCCAAAGGGGCCCATGGAAAACTCCAAACAACCAAAGCTATTGTCAAGGCTATTGTTCATACTCACAAACTGATGGTAAGGCCCTATTGGTGAAGAGAACAACTATACAACTCACTGAACATAGACAAATGGGGCTAGTTCCTACCTAGAAACTTTGCCAGTATTGATGCTCAGGGTACAGAAAGATACTGTTCACTCTACCAAAGAAAAAATTGTGAGCGCCAACTTAGATGCAAAATCTTCAACTTACAAGAGTCAGCAGCCCACGTGATAGTGGCAATAGTTGCACAAAGTTTGTGGGGCTAACCAACCAGTAGAAGATTGGATCTAAGACTCTTTCCATGAGATGGAATCTATCTGCAACATTTCTCAGGTGGCCAAAAACCTCAGACTAGATAGACCAAGGACCTAAGATAAAAACAAATACTAGTGTTCTGATAAAGAAAGTTAGAAACAAGATGACTCTTAATGAGATTCTTCTGTAGTAACAGCTCAGTGACTTACTCAGTCATCATCAGAGACACTCTTCCAGTAGTAGACAGGAACATGTAAAGAGACATAAACCTGAAAAAAAGAGCAGAAACTGAGAGACCTAGGAAAACTCAGTCCTAAAATGGATCTCTTCACCAAATCCTTCCTCTTAGAGTTCAAGGACCTCTATATTTGATAACACAGCATTTTTGTAAGAGCCACAGGGTATAGAGAACACCAAGTAACTCCAAGACCTTCTAAACACACCAGTACCAGAAGACTTATAGGTACTGTGACAGTATTCAAACCTTCCACAGGTCTGAGAATAATGGGTTTCTATTGTTGATAGTGGAAGTGGATACATGTCTCACACTCCTTACCATGAAGCCATCTCCAATTGATGACCAATTTCAAATGAAAAATTAATTTTCTCCAGTAGAGTCTCACTTGATATAAAAAGCAATCTTAAGGGCATGCCCTATGCCCACAAATCAAATCTAATGGTATTTTTAGAGGTTTTTATTTTTGTCTCATAATGCTTTGCCTGGGCATTCTCTCTCTCTCTCTCTCTCTCTCTCTCTCTCTCTCTCTCTCTCTCTGAGTGTACCTCTCTCTGTTTCTTCTTTTCTTCCATATTTCATACCTTATAGGTCTTTAACTTATATATCATTGCTTGGTTGAAAGTGACCCCTCAGCCCCTAACATCCTTATCCCTTCAAAAAAAAGGCTGAAATGTTTCATTTGGGCCTTCATTCCAGCTCCTTGCATCCATTTTCTAATGTTGGGTGGAAAGTTCCATTTCAAGCCCCCTCCCCTGGGAGTTGCCTCATTTCAAACTCCATGTCCAAGAAAGCTCACCAAATGGTGACTCCTCCCCAGAGGGAGTCAAGACAATTCTCACAGCCTATTTAAACTGCCCCACCCAGAACAAACATGTGATCTCACCAGTTCTTCTTTCCCCTTCTCTCCTGGAGGGTCACCTGGGAGTCCTGGCATCCATTAAAACTGGGGTTCTTCTAATTTGGTTTAATTTGGATTATTGCATCAGTGGAGAAGTTTTGCTCAGGATTTCCAATTTTATGTATTTATTGGATTTCTCTGCATGCTTGTATAGGATGGGGGTGTGTGTGCACATGTGTCTGTTTGGAGGGTGAGCACACATTCCAGAACATGAGTATGAATATAAAAGGATAACCTTAAGAGTTGGTTCTTACCCTCACCTTCTTTTTTTTTTTATTTTTTTTTAATTTTTTTATTTATTTATTTTTTTTTGGTTTTTCGAGACAGGGTTTCTCTGTGGTTTTGGAGCCTGTCCTGGAACTAGCACTTGTAGACCAGGCTGGTCTCGAACTCATAGAGATCCGCCTGCCTCTGCCTCCCGAGTGCTGGGATTAAAGGCGTGCGCCACCACCGCCTGGCCCTCACCTTCTTTTAATCTCTGTTCATCACTACAGATTCTGCCAGGATAACAAGCCCACAGGTTTCCAGGCATTCTGCTGTCTCCACCTCCAGTCTTATCATGTCAGCAACAGAGCTGATCTTACATAGAGCCTTAGGCTACCATGTCAGGATTTATGCAGGTTTTCAGGATCTGAACCTAAGTTTTTATAGTTCTCTTAATGTACTTTACTCTGTGAGTCATCTCCTGAAACTAAAAGTGTACCTTTCCCTAAATTTTTGTCACTTAAATCATACTTGTCTGCTATTTTTAAAAAGACAATCTAAATATCTATAACATCTGAAATGAAGATTTTCCATATATGTTCCTGCATGCATTATTGTTTTGTAATTGGAAATTTAAATATGCTGGTATTTCTCCTTCTTTCATTTATTTTAAAACTATGATGAAGTTAGAAATGATACCTTAATATGTAGAATTCACAGAGACCTTGGAAATCGCAGTATATTTTTCCTAAATATATTCAGTGTAAGTATATTCTAAAACACACTATGTTCATAAAGATAGGGAATGAGATCTCTATTTAGAAGTTAATTATCCTGATAATACCACTGCTAATAGTTCCATGCAACATAAAAAGTCAGTGTATTGATTTGTTAGAATGGAATGAAGAGGGTGTGTGAAAACAAAATAAAATTTACAGGGAAATTAGTGAAAGGGAATTCATATATTGGTGTGGGAGAATTGCCTGTATTCTGTCAATCATGTATTTTAATAAAATGTTGATTGGCCAAGCAGGAAGTATAGGTGGGTCAACCAGACAAGAAGTAGAGGTGGGGCGATGAGAACAGAAGAATGCTGGAAAGGAGGAAGCCTAGGCAGTTTGGATGCTCACCTTACTGGACCTGGATGGAGGTGGGTGGTCCATGGACTTCCCACAGGGCAGGGAACCCTGATAGCTCTTTGGGCTGACGAGGGAGGGGGACGTTACTGGGGGAGGGGGAGGGAAATGGGAGGCTGCGGTGGGGAAAAGACAGAAATCTTAAATAAATAAATAATTTTTTTTAAAAAAAGCCATTATATTACCTTCTTAAAGCTAGCAATCAAGGTCTATTACCTCATGTCGTCACTTCCTCCTCCTGAGGCAGACTACCATGGTCCAACTATCAAAGTATTAAAGTACAACAAACAAAACTCCTCATTTTCTACCTATTTAATGTGCCCAAACAAAATACATCTCCTCATCATAGTCCATTATAACACATACCTGTTATGTCCTATGGAGGGCTAGCTTTGAACTATATAGAAACTCTGTGCAGGGGTGACTTGAGGTAGCATTCTTGCTGACATGTTTGGCAGATCAAGTTAGGAGGAGAAGGCAAACCTCCTCTATCAGTTCAATGCCCTTCCAAGAGTCGGTTCTTGAGTACACAGATGTGCACTGTAGTTCAAAAGCTACAATTAGGTTGTCGTTTGTCTCCTGATACAGTGTTTTTACATATTATATAATGGCAAAAGTTTTTCCCATGTCAACAGGCTTCTTGTTTAGATTAACTAGAGAACAAAGTTCTTGAAATAATTTGTAACAAAGATATTAGTTTTGTAACTATTTTCCCCAGGGTCATCCATAACCGAGGTAGTGGGCAAGGGTCCCCAACAATGCCCAAATTTGCAAAGTCCCCCAAAAACCAACAAGGAGACCACACTCCGTATATATAAGCAAAGAACCTTTATTTTACGCAAGTTTGCAAACTCAGACTCTGCATGTCTAACATATTGGAATAAATGGAGAGCCCCAAGCTCAGTTAGAGTTGAATTTTTATGGTAGTAAAGGTGGGGCTGAGGAGCTTCTGAGGTTCAGGACCCCTGATTTACTGCTGATATTTGTCGGGTGTTCTGGTGAGTGTGTGCTGGCAGGTGATCCTATCTACAATGGTTGGAATGTTAGGCATTTCCTTTGGATCGTCTGTTCTAGGGTGGTGTTCAGGTAATTTTAGTTTATGGTCCTTCCTGCAACCAGGTATTACTTCAAGGTAAACTACTGATACTCAGGCCTCCATTAAACTTATCGATGGCTGAATCCTACTCTGGCAGGTCATAATGTTTGGAAGTAAAGAATTTTCTTTGGGTGATCTGTTCATATTTAGCTTCTCACAGCTGGCTCCTATAATACCTTTCCCTTTTCTGTTCGTACACCTGCTAGGTCATTTGCTCTTGTTTCTCTTCCTGAGTCAGAAAGCAGCCATTTTAACTTTTCTTCACTATTGAATAAAGGACTTCCCTGAAAACAGGTATTTGGGTGTGATTTGTACTTAATCCATGGTCCAAGAGGGAAACCCCTTTGGGTGGATGTCTTCTTCATTAGTATATGTTTTAATTTTAAAAAATTGAAATATATGGTTTAATTTCACAAGAATTAAAGCAGCAGTCTCCTGCAATGTGTGTTGAAAACTATTTATGAAAAATTAAGTCTCCACCTAGATATCCAAGTCTGCATATGATAGAGATTTCAGCATCACTTCTCAGTCATTCAATAGAATAATTAGTGAAGGAATCCAGGAAAGAAAAACCATTGCAAAAGGCAATGACTCTGATGATATTGATACATATGCATATGTGATTTTTACTTGTACAAGTCTCAATGATAATCAAAAATTTAATATCTCTTTTCTCTTCAAGTTATATGTAGTCAAAAGATATCTTCATTGTATGACTACACAAATGTTTCAGAAATTTGAGAACAGAAAAAATATTTTTCTAAAACATATAGAAAAGTATTTTTAATTAAATGAATATAAGAAATTCCATGAGTCTAGAAAATAATCAATGAAATATGTCCTTATTTAAGAAATAAAAATGAATAAAAAATTCTAATACAGTTTTATGTACCAGTCATGAATTTTTATATCTAAGACCACAGTGAACTACAGAATCATAAGGCAGAAAACCTAGGTGTGCCATGTTGCTTTGAAGAATATTTGTTTGTTCTCATGGCATAGGAGGGGCTTTATATGCTACTTGATAATGAGCATTCACAGAAAGAAAATACTCATTTTTAAAATATCCAGTTTTCCTTCAAGGTTGATACAACTATTTCCTTTTTAAGGTTATTTTTTTTTAATTCACAGAAGGTATTAGTGGTACAGTCCCTGTTTATATCCTCTGTTCTTTAATATTCTGGTTGTCACATTTTACTCACAAATGTGACTGTCACCTAGTTATGAATTACAACCTCACCTTGATTCTGTGACATCATTGAGCCAAACATGCTACATTATATATTATATCCTCATGACAGTTATTCTGTCAATAGTGGCAATTACTGGATGCAATTTATAAAAAGTTCAATCAATGAGAAGTTGGAAGACTCAGGCAAAGGAATTCTATCTGTCTCCCAAGAAGCTTCTCATGGTGACACTCTGAAATCTATCATGGTTCAAGGGTTGCCTCAAAGACTAGAGAGCTTCAAAAGCTGATTCATCAACATTCTGGAAAGAGCAAGCTTCTGCAGTTAGCATAGCTCAAAAGGAATGAGGCACACAAGTTTATCAATTTATAATGAGCAATCTAATTGGAGAGGCAACCAGACACTCTACCTGCAGACATGCCACATGGGAAGCCACAGTGTAATCAGAGTGATACTTGGTGATCATGAAATCATAATGAGGATTGTTAGCTTTATGATTTGAAAGTGTGAAGGCAAAGTTCAAATTCACTCCGGTATGCAAATGTCCTATTAAGGATTTATATTTCTGATGAACCTATCATTCTTATTAATGCATGTCTAGATATGTTAAAAATAATGTTTATTTGTTTGCTTGACTGTTGTTATGTATTTTACTATGATCCTTGTCTTATCTAGGAGTTGTTATTCTCACTTCTTCACCATTTCATTCTCATCAATCCTTAAGTGACATAGAGCTCTCTGTCTATTCTGAAGTCTTCCTTCTCTGTCAGTCTCCACTATACTAGCTGGGTTTGTGTGTCAGCTTGACACAAGCTAGAGAGGATTTGACACAAGCTAGTCTTCAGATGAGAAAATAACTCCCTGAGAGCCAGCTGTAAGGCAGTTTCTCCATTAGTGACCAATAGGGGAGGACCCAACACATTGTGGGCTGTGCCATCCATGGGATGGTGGTCCTGTGTTCTAAAAGAAAGCAGGCTGACCAAGGCAGGGGAAAGAAGTCAGTAAGCAGTGTTGCTTTCTCTATGGTCCCTGCATCAACTCCTGCCTACAGGATTCTGACCTCTTCATTGGTGAAGAGCAATGTAGAAGTGTAAGTAAGATTAACCCTTTCATCCCCAACTTGCTTTTTGGTCATGGTGTTTCATCACAACAATGGAAACTCTAAGATATTGCATCACCGGAGTACTGCCGGAGTCTCAGTGCCAACCCTGTCCAATGGTTATAAGGAAAGATAGTAGATGTATAAAAGGAGTGTCTTATATAAAAGCCCCCTAATTATAGTAACTTTCTCTATGATGTATTTGAATTAGGCTGCTACAGGGACTGCCTTTGTGTCCGAGTGAAGATCACAAGAAATTCTTTGAGAAACAGCAGAAAAAAAAAAAGAAATAGCAGCATTTAGTGAGAGACCTTATGAAAGAGTGTTATCCTCAGAGGAGTCAAGAGCAAGTGGCTTCTTAGAATTATTTGGGGAATATGCATGACTTCAAATATCTGTCCCAACGTCACTTTACTTCTCTGCATAGTATGATATTAAGTCATATTCTTGCATTTATTAAATCATACAGACATCTGATTTGTTGGAAGGGCATATGCCTGGTGCATATTTTAAAATCACAGTGTCCATTTGGGAACATTTTTGAATAAGTTAGTAAGATTTCCTTTCTATTGGATGGATGTTGTTGCTACTTCTTTACTTTTTTAAAAGCAGGTGTGAACCTCTTTTATGTTTTGAATGACTTAAACTAGCTAACATTGTTTCATGAAGACAGCTAGTATTTAAAATTAGGAATTTCAGGTATTAGGGTAAGTTAAATATCAGTATCAGCATTATTGGGGCAAAGCTTATGGTTAGGATACTCAATATATTCATCCTCTCTCTAAACATTTGCTCTGTTAGAGTTGTAGGATCTCCTTCAGGGACCCATATCTCCAGTAGAAGGAGCACGGAGTCACATCTTCCTCCTTAATTTCTGCAATCCCTACTTTTAGAGATCAGCTATTGTTTTGGCCCTACTTGTCTTCCACTTTACCATTCTCCCTATCAGTGTTCAATCTTAATCTGGTCTGCCTGTATATAACTGGACAGTGGAGGGCATTCCTAATGATTCTCAGGGTCTGCTTTTTATCTTCTGCTTTTACATATCTATCTACCTATAATCTATCTATCTGTCTGTCTATCATTTATCTATCTATTATCTATCATTTACCTATCTATCTGTCTGTAAAATCCATCTAGTTATCTATCTATCTAATCTCTCTATCTTCTATCTATCTATCTATCTATCTATCTATCTATCTATCTATCTATCTACCTATCTATCTATATCTGTCATCTACTATCTATCTATCTATCTATCTATCTATCTATCATCTATCTATCTATCTATCTATCTATCTATCTATCTATCATCTATCTATCTATCTATCTATCTATCTATCTATCTATCTATCTACCTATCTATCTATATCTGTCATCTACTATCTATCTATCTATCTATCTATCATCTATCTATCTCTATAATCTATCATCTATCTATCTATCTATCTATCATCTATCTATCCATTATCATCATCATCTACCTATATATAATCTATTATCTCTCTCTATCTATAAAATGTATTTATCCCCGTATCTGTTTCTGTCTGTCTGTCTGTCTACTTATCTTTTCATTCATTGACTGTATGTGGCTGACCATCAATTCTACAAATTATTTGGATTATTTCAATACCTTCTGTCCCAAATCTGCCAACATTTCTTGAGTATATAGAATCTGCGCCCACCCACTGTGATGGTGGAGCTGATCTAATGGGAACTCACCAAGGCCAGCTGGACTGGGACTGAGACAACTTAAACTTTTAGTCTCCTAAAGCTTGCAATATACTTTACACATTTAAAACCACTTAGAATTGGTTAATTCCAGTAGATAACATCAAAATTGGTTTATTAAATTTCATAAAAGGAGAAAATAATAACCCAGATGTTAGATGTATTGGAGCTGTGTGTAGAACTCACATCAGCTGTTTTCCTTCCCGCAGCATTCTCATGAGTCACTGCTTCCTATAGCTGCTGACAGATTTAGTTGTTCCAGATCTATCCCAGTACAGAGTCTTTGTATGTCACCTTTATTTTATCAAACATTTTATCTCCTCCTGCCTCACTACCCTTAGCACATACTTAATGTAATATTAGACCAAGGATAAGTATAAAAAGCCCCTATGTTCATCTGAATTGGCCTTTTTGTATGCATTTTTTTTTTGCCTGCTCCCGATTCTTTAGTTTCAATCATTTTTTATAGCCAGACTTGTGATTGGATTGAGAACTGATCTGGTTTGCTGCTTGAGCTTGTATCTCTTATCAGCAGATTTTTGATTTGTAGGATAGAGTTAGTCATAATATATATTATCTCCTATAGTCTCTGGAAAAGCAAACTATAGCATAGCAGTTTGTAGTCTTCAGGAGGCTGTTTTACTTCAACTTTTGTTGTTGTGATATAATGCTATAACCAAAGCAACATTTGGAAGACTGAGTTTATCTGAGCATAAGATCCCAGAGAGTTAGAGGTTATAATGTTAAAATGGCAGGCATGGCAGCTGCAGCACTAAGCTGAGAACAACAAGAATGACCCAGTGCAATGTATTTAAATGTCTGAGACTGTGGGGGTGGTGTGGCAATTCTGTGTGCTAAATTTTATTTTGATGATTATAATCAAGATACCTTGAATCTCCCATCTGTCAGTCATTAATTTTCTGGTCAATGTCAGATTAGTTGTGTATCTTCATTTACTGTTTCCTCTTCTCATAGTGGGAATTAACTCTGTGTAGTTAAACTAAGACAAAATATTGGATTTAAGAAGCTGAACTTTAGAAATACAAGTCTTTACTCAGTTCTTTATCATGCATTTAAAGTTATTGTTATAACAACTAATTATCATCATCATGATTATTATTGATGTTTCTCAAAAGATTTGTTTACTGTTTAACTCTTTCTACTGATACTTTAGCATTTTAACATTATGGCTTAATTCCAGTATTTCCATGTGTTTGAATAGATCATTTGTACTTTAAATTTTCATCATCTTTATTTAGAATTTCTTCTTCACTCCTTCAGAACAATCAATGGTCAGTGAAGAAGCATAGGAAGGGTCACATTAAGATGTTATCTCATTCATTCAGTCACACCCTAGCAGTAAAAACATTGAACACATACATTTTATTGCTGAATGCAGTTTTCAACTTTTCCCTGAAGGTTTTTGAACACACTTAAACAAAATTGGACTGTGTGTAGCAAAGCAGACTGTTCTGTGTCTTCACTGTATCTATTGTTATGCATAAATCTGTATATCATTTAAAAAGAAAAAGAGGGCATTTCTTTCTAAGACACTTTAAGATCATGATAAACAAAGAAATTGTTTTTTAGCTATAACAAATTTCCTGGTGATGAACAAATAAGAAGGAAACTGAAATGGAAAAATGATATCATGCAGAATTGAGTTTCTTCCTATTTCCAAACTGTGTGTGCCAATATAAGTGCGGTGTTTTCACATTTAAAAGCAAGAAGAATATTGCCTCTTTGGCAGAAAGGAAAACACCACATAAAAATAAAAAGCATCAGTAAATGTTTTAATTTAAATGTAATGCTGTTATAATTATGGTATATTTCTCAGGAAGTTTTTGCATAGTTATGTACGAAATATATAAAAAGCAAGAAACTTCCTTATATTTAAAATGTTTCTTTAAATATTAAATTTTCCTGGGATGTACAGATTACCAAAAATAAATGGACAAATATTTGAACAAAATATTAAGTGTGTGTGTGTGTCCCTTAAACACAGGACATATTATATTACTCCCACATATAACAGTTGTATGATATACTTATTTAGATTCCTCCTAGATACACACATTTTTTCCCAATCTAAAGAAAATCAGACAAGGCATAAATTCTGCAAGAAATATGAAGGTAGAAAATGGCTCATCTGTTTTTAAACACCAAAGCTCGCTGTTTTGCTCCTTATGTATTCCAAAGAAGGACTAATTCTGACTCATTTTCTGCAAGTGATTATAGATACTAAATGGCCACAATTATGTTGCTGCATATGAATGTGGTGTTTGATGAATGTAACTACAACAATCACAAAGCAGTAGAATAAAGAAGAAAAATGTGGTAAACTGTCATTTTTAAATTGCAGCAGTGAAGCAAAATTATAACACATACTCTCAACGATATAAATTGGCGGCTAGATAAGATCTCTTGGAAAGAAAATTTTATTATAAATGACAATAATGATATTTCCTTTCTATTTCATAGACCAATGATTGTGTTCATAGCACAGAATGTGTATGACATAGAGACAGAGATCAGATTGTCATACAAATATATATAAATAAAAATATATTGATAAAATATATAAGTAATTAATAAAATATTCTAAATGAGATAAACTGGATACTGAGCATTCATATATAGATTTAGAATATGAACCTCAACCTTTATCTTTGGCTCATGAAAAGAATCTGGAAAACTTATTATCTATTCTTTTTAAATAATTGTCTACTAGGTCTGATTCCTCTTACAAAGTGCATTTTTGCCTTACCCAGTGGCTGCCTCTTAAACAGTCTTTGTTCCCATAAGTTATAAAATACTTTCTCTGATGGGGTGAGAAGCACAGAAGGGCAGAAACTGTCCCTGTTGCTCAGATTTGCACATGAGGCCATTGTCTCAATCAGTAATCCTGCCATCTGTACTCTACTGAGGGACACAAACACAAATGTGCCAGCAGCTTCAGGGCTACCACCTGCTTCACTAGGAAGGAAGATCTCAAAGTCAACCTATGCATTCATCCCAGATAGAAAAAGGAAGAAAGAGGCATACATATAGGATTCTAAGTTTGGATTATTGAGAAAAAGAGGAAAGGGAAAAGCACATGTAACAAAATTAAATAAATCAATAAGAAAATAAATGACCAAATCAAAGAATGTTTATCATGTGCTATTTGAATTTGTGTGTCATTTTTGCTTGTGTTCTGTATCCTTTAAGCAAGATGAATTAGATTTTGATTGCTTACACATTACCATAGAAAATTTTTGTATAACTCAATAATTGAGAGAGGTGAAATCTCTGCCGAATAGCAGGAAAATATTTACATCTGTGTTCTACAGGTTATGTATACATCTCTGTGTTCTGATACATGTATACATGTTCTTCCATCTGTGTTATAAAAATTGTGTGTTATGTGTTCTTTGTATTCTCATCATGTGTAACCTCACACAAAATCTTAAATTTTTCTTCAAATCACTGACCAGAGGTTAAAAAAACATAGACAAAATGCCTTCACAGTGTCACTGGAGCGTTGCAGTAGAAACTTAGGAGATAAAGAACATCTTCTTTATCACACACAAACTTGAAGGGCAGACTGACTGCCATAATTATATCTCAGAAGAGGAGGAACTAAGAAGATGAAAAAGACAGGAAAAGATGACATAGAGAAAGAGGAGGGAGGATGTAAGGGAAGGGAAGAGAAAAGTAGACTGAGCATGAGTCTGGTACAGGGAGCCAGAAGAGGGGGAGATAGGACAGTATCGACTTACTGTTTAGCCTGAAAGGATGGCAAGTGCCGGAGCAGAAATTCAGAGTACACTTTCTCAGACTAGATAGTCAAGTCCTCTCACATTGGGGCATTTCTATTTATGTACAAGTCAGTAGGGATTTAAGATATGCTGTTTTGAACAGAACTTCAACTATTTTCTCATACATTCATTCAATGATTATTCTTTAACTGTGACTTATTATTTTTTCTGAAAAGTTTCTGCACCCCGATAAACCTCTCCACTGATGGAATAATCCAAATCAAACCAAAATAGAAAAAAAATCCAGGTTTAATAGATATCAAAGGTCCTGGATGGCATTCCAGACCCCAGAGATGAGACCAGAAAACCATTAGTTTGTTCTCTAGGGTGCTGGTTAAATACCCTGTGGGTGTGGTCTTGATCATCTCTGGGGATGGGTCATCATTTGGCAGGCTTTCTCAGAGGTGGGGTCTGGAATGAAGAAATTCCCAGGGGAGGGAACTTGGGATGGAACTTCCAACCAAACATTCCAGACTCTTTGGACATAAGGATGCCAGGGGCTGGGGTGATGCTTCAACCTAAACATCCCAGAGTCTTTGAGTATAGGGGTGCCTGTTCTAGTCAGGCTGCTTAACGCAGGAATGGGGCAATGTGGAGGAGGGGAGAGCTTGGAGTTGGTGGGCTCATGCTCAGCCAGAGGTGTGGCTGAAGAAGTATTGATTTATTGCCATTCTGGAGACCTTAGGCATCTGTTCCTGAAGAGAGATGAGAAGGAAGGTTGCTAGGAGAAAAAGTTTATTACTATTACTAGCGCTATAAATGGGGCTGGCTTGGGAAGAGCAATTGTCAGAGATGTGCCCTGGTATAGAAAAAGACACAGGTGAATGAAGGAAATGAAGGCAGATGTGCCCTTTAAAACATATTTAGTTGTTGGGTAGTCGCCCATTTGAGCCTGGAGAGGTAGTACCAATGGTGAAGTCCCAAAATCTTCTGCTTGGATGTTCTATCCATTGTTGAAAGGGATATATTGATGTCTCCAACAATTGTTATATAAATGCCATTTCTTTCCTCATTTCTGTCGATGTTTACTTCATATTTTGGGGAGTAATCATGTTTGATATGTGTGTTTTTAATTGATAAACCTTTGTGAAGAAATAAAGTTGGTCAATATAGAATATTCATAATGTCTCTTGTAATCTTTTAAATATAAAGTATATTTGTCTAATCATATACTTATGCTAGTTCTAATTTTGCTATTTGCATACTCAATTTAGTTTTCTAATATTTCACTTTTTATTTATCTTTATTTTTTTTAATAATAATGAGATTTCTATGGGCAGAAGGGAGTAGATCATATATTTTTATATCCTGGTGCTTACTGTCTTTGGATTTGAAAGTTTCATTGTTTCTTTTAAAGCTTCCACCACTTCTCTCACTTTTTGTCAAGACACTGATTGTGTACACTTATATGATTTCTGACTCAACTTTCCTGTTGAATTTACAAAGGTACACTGCCAAACCCAGAACTTAAGCAGTTATTGAAAAAGGAAGACTAACTATTCTAATATTTGTTTCTGCATGTTTTTTTCCAAGAAAAGATATTATTTTACTTGTCTTCAAGCATGTGTGTGTAGCATTTGTGTCTGGAGTCAGAAAAAGCCAGACGAAGGCATTGGATGCCCTGGAACTGGAGTTACAGACAGTTGTGGACTGCCATGTGGTTGGTGAGAATCAAGCCTGCAGAAACATCTTCCCAGATCCATATTTACTGTATAACTTGGAGTTTTTCTTCCTGTCCCTTACATTTTGGGGGTAGTGTCTTGGTTTGTGATCATACTAAACAAGAGTATATATGGTTTGTGTGTGTGTGTTTCTGAAATATTTATTTTTAATTATCATCAGGATTCTATGTCAAATGTTAAATTGATATCAACTTACCTTCAATAATGCATAACATTCATACACCACTAGGAATATTGTGTTGTTGCTTAGAAAAATTGTATGGCCATAGGTTTCAACTGAGTCATTTAGAGTTATCTTTGTTGCACCTTTGTGCTTTGCATCATCCATAAATTTTAAAAGAACTATTTCTACTTCTGTGAGTATCATTTTAAAATTTCCTATAATATAATTTTTACAACAACGCTCTGCAATTTGGGAAAGATCAGGTATTAGGATTTTACTGTATACTGAATTTGTAAGACTAAATGTTTGTCATATTTAATATGGTGGTTTTAAAAGTGAATTTCTCATGAAGTATTCTTTTACCACTTTTTTCTATAAAATGTAATTTCATGGACATTTCTAACATCACCTTATTATATATAGACAAGTGAACTGAGTATGGTAAAATAAGTAATACCAAAGAAAAATTTTCAGCTTTTGAGAAATGTGTCTTCAATTTTTTTATGAACACTCCGAATGAAGTACAGAGAAGATTGATAAGAGCAGAATTTTGTAATAACCTTATTGATAATTTTTTTACTTTAAAAAATAAGAATTACTATTTTCCCTTAGTTTCTGAAGATACATATTCATAGTCTTAAAAGCTTTATATTTAAAAGAAAATTTATGCTCATGTCTAGAGTAAAATATTTCAATTTTATATGTTATGAATTATTCTTTAAGACGATTTGAAAAATCTTCATTGTCATGGTCTATTCTGTTTCAAATATTTAACTTATAAACAGTCAAATTCTGAAACATTGTTATTAGGCAAGCACCTTTCAGTTATATTTTAAATAGTAAAGGTCAAATCTAAATGATTTTAAGATTAAAGTAATGTTTAAATCAGATGGATTCTCATGAGTTATATAAATATAAAATATATTTTTTCTCATCTGCTTTCTTCTGATATTTTTGCAACTTTAATGTTGTTATGAGTTCATTACTTCTAACATAATAAAACCCTTTTCATTTGTTGAGGGTATATTTGCTTTTGTTGAGTTTGAGAAGAGTTCACTAGTAATACTTCCACTCACTGCATATGTGCTGCCTAGTTTTAAGTCAACTTGACACAAGGTATTTTCATCTGAGAAGAGGGAACTCAATGGCGAAAATGTCTTCATAAGATCAGACTGCAGAACATTTTCTTAATTAGTGATTAATGGGAAAAGAAGCATCTTATTGTGTCTGGTACACCCCTGAAGAAGTGATTCTGGATTCTAAAGGAAAGCAGGATGGGGATATGTTGTTGAGCAAAACAGTAAGTATCATTTGTCCATGGTCTCTGCATCAGCTCCTGCTTCCTAGTACCTACCCTGTTTGAGTTTTGGTTCCTACATCCCTCAGTGATGAACTACTACCTGGAGCTTAAGCTGAAATATTTCTTTTCCTCTTTAAGTTGCTTTGGCCATGTGGTTTCATTAGAGTAATAGTAACCTTAAATATTACATTATAATTAAGGAAATTTGTATGGACAACCAAATTGTGGTTCTAGCAGTTAACTCCTTAGCTTTGTTTCAGGAAGCAAAAGAAACATCTATTAAAATTTTAAGACATTTATACCTTTAGTTACTTATAAACATAAACATATACCAGCATATCTACTTAAATGAAGTTAAACAGATAAAACCTTAGCATATTTCAGAAAACAAAGCTGCCTCAATTTTTGTATATACAAAAGTAGCCTTAAAAATAGACAGCAAAAGTGTCAGGTCCATTGCGAAGATCATAGGAATTGGAGTATGTGGTGGTTTAAATGAAAATGACTCCTATATACTCATCAGGAGTGGTCTTATTGGTGGGGTGACCTTGTTGGAGTAGGTGTGGCCTTATTGGAGGAAGTGTGTCATTGTGAGATGGGTTTGGTGTTTCAGAAGCTGTTAGGTTCAGTGTCACTCTCTTTTCATGATGCCTGCCAATCCAGATGTAAAACTCTTAATAGGCTCTCCAGCACTATGTTGGTCTGCTCTCTGCTATGTTCCCTGCCACAACTAAACCTCTGAAAATGTAAGGCAACCCCAACTAAATATTCCTTTCATTGGTTGAATAAAGAAACTGCCTTGGTCTTTTGATAGGGTAGAGCTTAGGTAGGCGTGGAAAAGAGAACTGAATGCTGGGAGGAAGAAACCAGTGTCAGAGAGAGCCATCATGGAGACGCCATGAATCTCCAGTCTGAGATAAATGTAGGTTAGAATCTTGTCAGTAAGCCACAGTCACATGGTGATACACAGATTAATAGAAATGGGTGTTAGCCAATAGGAGGCTAGAGCTAATGGCCAGGCAGTAATTTAATTAATATAGTTTTCTGTGTGGTTATTTTGGGGGTTAAGCTAGCTGGGTGGTGGTATGCAGCCTGCTCCTCCTCCTACATTTCTAAAAGCAAAACAAGAAAATCTGTCAGCACTTAAGATGAATCTTAACAAGCACAGTGAAATATGAACACTCATGTAGAATGGCCAGAACCCCATCTCCTGCCTACTCACTGCTTGTCAATCCAATGACTGACTTTCTCCACTCTCTCACTCCTTTGTCCTACCAAGGGCAAATTAAGAGAACAGGCCACCAAACTATCAGGAGTAATAATTACTTGGAAATTGTAGAAAGAGTAGGCAACATGTACATTAACCAAAGAATGAATAAAGAAGATGTGGTACATTTACACAATGGAGCGTTACTCAAGTGCTAAAAAAATGATATCATCAAATTTGCAAGCAAATGGAAGAAGCTAGAAAAGATCCTCCTGAGACCCAGAAAGACATAGTATGTACACACTTAGAATGCTTGAAAATTTTTCCTGTAGTATATGATCTGTAAGGGAAAAAATAAAGACACAAGAGAAGGAAAACACTAGAAATATATAGAAGTAAAGTTAGAAGGAAGACATAAAGTGAGACATAAAGGATACATATGGATATTGGTAAGAAAATAAATAAAGAAGAAAGAAGATGATAGACAGATTCTAAGTCTAGTATTGTCTGTTTTCCCTTTTTCACTAGATACAGAGAACTAAGTTTTGCTCTGATGGAGGAGGGTCATCTCTCTATGTGTTACTTTCATTGGTTAATAAAGAAACTGCCTTGGCCCTTTGATAGGACAGAAAATTAGATAGGTGGAGTAGACAGAACAGAATGCTGTGAAGAAGGGAAGTGAGTGACAGACACTAGAGCTCTCCTCTCCAAGATGGACGCAGGTTAAGATTCTTCCCAGTAAGCCACCACTGCATGGTGCTACACAGATTACTAAATATGGGTTAAAGCAAGATGTGAGAATTAGCCAATAAGAGGCTGAAACTAATGGGCCAGGCAGTGTTTAAATGAATACAGTTTCCATGTAATTATTTTGGGTAAAGCTAGCCAGGTGGCGGGAAGCAGCCCACCGCTTCTCTCACTACATTGCTCCCTAAAACAGATAAGTTAAATTGAGTGATTAGTACAATGACACCATGGATCCTCCTCAGTCCCTAAGCTGTTGAACACTGGTCCTCACAGAATCAACACTTTGTCCAAAAAGTAAAAATATATATATCCTAAATTGTCTTGACTGTATCAGAAGTGATACATCTTTATGTGCCCTCAACTATTTTGAAATTAATTAAATGCATACAATTATAATTAAAGAAAAACTTCCATTATAATATCCTAAATATAATCTCAATAGTAATGAAAATTACACATTTATAGAAAGTTCTACTCTTTAATTGATGTATTTGTCTTGGAACCACTAATTCTATAATTGCGACTGAAGTATCTATTTAGTTTGGTGAAAATAATTGATTGATAAATAAGATAAAGGCCTTGAATTAGCCACTGTAGCGTAAATTAACCAAACCAGATGAGGCACTGTGAAAACACAAAATTCCTGAGGTTCTTCACTGTTGACAGTGACACTGAATTCATTAGACTCAGCCAGGATGTCTGTCAGCATTGGATTTGTACAATTAATGAGACACTGGTACCAGTATTTTCACAGAAGTGCTGTCTATTTGAAAATCTCTTTTGAGTAACACAATCATAAGCCACAGGGTTTGGTACCTTTTTCTGTGAGGCAGACACATTTTGCATCCTCTGTGTGTGGGTCAGGACTGCAGACTACAACTTCCCTCTTCCCAGAATTCTTGTTGCCTCTCTTTACTTCCTCCCTGGCTACTGGCCAATAAGTCAGTAGCTTATTCTTTTTATAATTTTTAAAATTATTTTATTTAATAAAATAATTATTTTATTAATAATAATACAAGCAATAGACTATAAGACCATTGTACCACAGCAGCTAATGGTAAAATATTTAAAAAAGAATAAAACAATTCAGTCAATTGTGTCTGTATCATGTGCTCCCTGGAATTTCAGTTATTAATTTTGATGTCTGATATTCTGTAGATAATTATATTGGTATTAACAGTGATAGTATTTGTAAAAGTGTAGTTTCATTCAGAAATATAATTTTGGTTTAAACAAATAAATAATCTATTTCAGTTCAGCTACAAATACATTGACTAAATGATTATTTTAAATATATGCATATTACACAAACACACACATAATTTTACAAATTAGTAGGCAACCAAAAATATCTCTAAACATATTTCACATTCTTCTGTACATGTTTTGAGCTTTGATCTTATTCATAACCTTTTATCCTCTTCTGTCCTTTTCCAATCTCCCATTGCCTCCTTCCCAGTTTTCCTACTGCTTTGGCATCTTATTCTTTAAAGATAAATGTTCTTCATATCATGCAAGGTTTTAATTAAAGACCCTTCTGTTGTAATAAACAAAGACATAATTCCTAGGACACTTATTTGGTAAAGTATATAGTAGACAACTGGCCTTTTCTATTTCTTCAACAAAGATTCACTTAGAAGAAGCTTTTGTTCAGAAAAAAAATTATAAGTATTGTATATAGTAACCCACACATTTTATTTACAAATATTATATTTGGATTTATAAATGGCATTTAGGCACTTTTTAAAAGCTTTTAAAGTTGCAAACATGTAACTGATGGGGAATAAGCAATCTTCGGCATGGCAGATGGTATTCCTACTTATTTTGAAAACATCAGAATGGGTACATTTTCAATACAGACAAAATTATGTTCACTAATTATCACAAAATTCTCATCCCAAATCTGCCTTTACAACTGTGGTAGCTTTCTGTAGTCTCAGGATTTTCCTCAGGTATGGAAGTATATTTTCTTTTAAATTACAACTAGATGTTCATTTATACTTTATGTACAAGTTAACATAGGGGTAATCTCCAAGGCTAGTGACGACACCAGCAATATAACTGTAAGTCTTGTGTGCATGGCTTATGTTTAGATGTTGCATTTAGTTAAGGGAGAGAAATCAAGATAATTAGCAATAATGTCCAATGATATTAAATAAAATCCTTAAAGTTAAGCAGGAAATTTTAATTATGCCTGTGATATATGTGTTATTATTTAACTAAAAATAGTCTATAATATTTGAAGTTTTTTAAAACCTGATTGCCAATATTAATGTTTATGTTGCTTGTCCATTATGTTTGTGCTATGTGTGGTTTCAGACACATGAGTACAGCTACCTGCAGAGTCTAGAAGCTGGTGTCCAATTCTCTAGTGCTGGAGATACAAGTGATTGTGAAACTCCCTGACATGGTTTCTGAGAATGAATTCAGGTCCTGTAAAAGTAGAATATGGAGCCATCTCTGTAACCCACGGTATATCTCTTTTGATCCATTACTAGAGTTACAAACACAGTCCATTGGTATTTAAGTGTGAAAGCTGGTGACTGGACCAAGAGAGAAGACATTTGGAGTGGGATCTCACTGAACATTGCAAGACGCTGCTTCATTGTTTCCCTCCAACCAATAGCATTCAGGAACCTTTCCTCAGCCACCACAGTAGTCAGTGTGTAACCCTTAAATGGATCAACTGATCTGAGTAGGAGATCTATTTTTTCTCCAAGAAATATTGAAGATGGACACAAAATGATAATGAAAAGTATACTAAGATAATTGAAAAAGAGAAAGTCTTAGAAGTTTCAATAGGTTGAAAAGTAGTAATGAAGCAATAAGGGTATAGAATCTTGGCCACTTGGTCATGGAGGTAAATTGAAAGTTCTAATTACAGATGAGAAAATACTAGAAAACAGATTCTTCCTTAAAAGTTTACTGTCCCATTTACTTATTTCCTAATGTACTGTTTCCTTTAGTTAGGATTTTGTTTACTCTGTAAACAAAACTGTCCTCACAAAGATAGAGAATCTTTTGCTTCATTCTAGAATAATTATGTGAATAATTGTTATTGTTTACTTGTTTTGAAAGGAGATCTGTCTGTAACATTAATTCATTAAAATATCAAAACAAAAAATCCTACACTATATATTTTCTCATTGTTCCTGAGGTAAACTTTCCAGGTTATATTTTTTTTAAAAAAAAAGTTGCAGTTCTGTGAATTGTTTTCACACTCTAACAAGAAACCAACAGGGTTTTGTAAAGCCCAGACAATAAGGAAGGCCATTTTTACAAGTATTTTTTAGTTTGTTTTTGCTTCCTTGACAAAGCAATTAAAAAAAAAAGCTTGTCCAGTAGAAACAAAAATAAGCGAGTATACTCTATCTTGTTTATTTATATGTTCATAAAATCTGTGGACCAACATCTTAGACTTGGATATATTTTTTTTAATTTTTGAGATTATAATATAATTACAAGATTTTTCCTTCCAAACCATTCCATATCTCTTGATCACTTTAAAATTTATGAAAGCAAATATAAAATATAGATGCCTTATATAAATATGGCCTTTGTTAGTGCATTGACTTTAGTCTTACAGAAGGTTTTTATTATTACTATATATGTATGTATTTGTTTATACATATGCATTCTTCAACATAAATGTGCAGTGTATATACTGTTTTTTGCATGTAGTTTTTTTCATGGCTGAACAAACTTTTGTAATGGAATGCTGCTTGATTAAACTACTACCTTTCCTTTAATATTGTACAAAAGGAATTCTTAAACTGTCACTTCAAGAAGATGTGAAAAGTGGCATTCTTATCAATGACATTTCCAACAAAATATAACATGTCTGGAAAAAAAGAAATCTCTCAAAATACAGTAAACAAAAACTAGTGCCTCTCTCCTCATTCCACCTTTTAAAACCTTACATCATGTAATATGAGAGGTAGTCACAGGAAATAGTTATCCTGTGGGTCCCCTAAAACCTTTGATCTGCACAGTAGGCAAACAGTTTCCAAGCTATGTTTGGCAGACATGCTGGTCTCTCAACAGGCGGAGGTTGTGGCACAGAACCAAAGCATATCTACACCATCTGTTCCTGTTGGCAAAGCTCATGTCAGCTGCCAATTGCAACACTCTACTTTGCCCCAAAGGCCTTGTACTTACTCTCAGGTTATTATAATATATTAAAGCTTTCAATGTCCTTATGAAATTTGGTGTTTTTGTGTAATCTTAGGCAATATAAAGAAAAAATGGTAGAAACAGTATATTTCATTTTAGAATTTATAGACATAAATAATTCACTTAAATAATTATATTTCTTACAAAAATTCCTTCAATAGTTCTTGATAAAAACTTATATTAGAATTTATATCTCTGATGTAATTTAAATATTAATGATTAAATATTAATGTTCTAGAGCATTCTCTCTTTGTTTTATTCCTCACTTTTCTTACATCTCTGAGCAAATTTAAGTGCTTTTGAGAGTGAATCTTTTATGCTGTTTAAATCCGTACCTCAGTTTTGGTTTCTCTTCAATGTCCCAATCTAGGTCTGTCCCAAATTAAACCAATCTAGCGCTCAAAACTATACTTTTTCACTTATCATGTTATTTTCAATTTAAATATTATTATGCCACTTTTTTACATCTTTTTTCATGTGAACAGCTTCCAAATAACCATCCCTTCTTCTTCTCAAATTCAGGGCCTCTAATATTTTCCTTACTATTGTGACATACTTATCATATATATGTAAATATATGTAAATAATATGCTAAGATTCATGGGTATGCATTTATGAATGCACTTTGTATTGGATACCTTATGCTGAAGCAGACCATCTCTTCCAGTTTGGATTCTTCCATCCCAATGCTTCCAGTTATCTGAAATAATCCAACATTTTTTTTAAAAAATTAGACTTAATTTACTGATGTGGGAATGTCATATATCAATCTGTTGATTTCATTGGTTCAATAAAGAAACTGCCTGGGCCCTGATAGGACAGAAAATTAGGTAGGCGGAGTAGACAGAGAGGATTCTGGGAAAGAGAAGCTGAGTTAGGAGTCGCCATGATGTTCCCACTGCAGAGAGACGCAGGCTAGAATCTCCCCAGTAAGCACACCATCGGGTGCTACACAGATTATCAGAAATGGGCTAGTCCAGGTGCAAGAGCTAGCCAATAAGAGGCTGGAACTGATGGGCCGGGCAGTGTTTAGGTGAATACTGTTTGTGTGTTGTTATTTCGGGGCTTAAGCTAAGCCATGCAGGCGGCCGGGTGCACGGAGGACACAGCCGGCCGCTCCTCTTACTACAGATTGGCGCCCGACGTGATGGGCTAAATCCACGTAAAACCTGAGAGGGCTTAAAAAGGAGAGAAAAAAAATTTAAGACAGCCTTTTGCTGTTTCTGGGTTGTGTACTGCAAAGAAATTGTCCTGACTCAGCAGCAGGAAAAGACTGGCTGTTTTAAAATGCCGGCTTTCTGGGCTGTGCCGCCATTACGATCTCTGTTTGGCTCCTGCGGGAGACAAAGCTTTTGAATGGAGCATTTGGAGTAAAGTGCTATGGCTTGCTTGATGGCAATGTGGACTGCTGTATGCCTGGAATTGTGCGCAGCTCAGGGGCACCAAATGGCTCTGAGGCAGGAGCTGGTCTCAAGCAGGAACTACCGTAATTACTGTGATAACAGCACACTTAAGGTTTAGACTTTACAGTACACAGGCAATACCGTATTACCTGTACATTGTGCAACTTAAGTTTCTAAGAAGTGCTTAACATTTTAAGAAATGCTCCTGGATAGTAAAAAAATTACAGATTCACAATAAAACAGATTCAGACAGACCACTAAATGGATCACAGTGTTGGATAAATGTACGTAGGCTTGAGAGAGAAAAAAATATATATAGAGAGAGAATAAAGTTAATGCCTTTAAAAAAAAAGGTAAAGTCTTTAAAGAGACAGAGTACAGATAGTTATATGTTAAGAGAAATAAAGGAAAAATAAGCCACGTAAAAATGGAAAATTCACAGAGAGTCTGGATTATGTACATTGTGGTTTTTTTTTTTTTTAATTTTTAAATGAATGTTTATAAAGAGAATATTTTTATAAACTATAAATGACAATTTAAATTAACACATCCATAAAGAAAAAAGTATGGGAAGTTTTCAAAAACTAGAGACTAGATTTGCAGCACAGTATAGGTGTGCTTGTCTAACAAATTTTATCCTTATATTGGTTTTATACTTAATAGTATAGTACAAAAAGAGAAGTGTGGGAGCTATAAGGTAGAAAAAAGAAGACAAAAGATGCAAATGATTAAACGAGAAGTACCATTCAATATAGAAATTCTCACCTTAAGGGTATATATCCAGAAGGAAACATTAATTCAATATATTTTCCCATTTTTGTATTATTCCTAAAAATTAATATTATGATGAACAACCTCTATCCATTGAACACTTATAGACACATGGATTACAAATGGACATACATAAAACAAAAAAACATGTAATAATCCTTTTATCATAACTCTATGAAAAGGTTTTTCATATTATTTGGTGGTTTCATTTTATTTAGAGAAGAAACAGCACAGCAGACAACATCTGAGCTTTTGATTCAGGATCCCTGATTAATCAGCTATGTGCTGACTACTCTTAGAAAAGGTACTGTGCCCCAAAACTTGTATTTTCTTTTTCTTAAACATATTAAAATAGCTACTACAATAAAGTTATAGGAATAAAACAAAGATTGCAATCATGCTTTCAGTAAGGATGAGCAGGGCAGGGTGAGGTGGCCATAGACACAATCATGTTCACAATAGATAAGTTCCCCATTTGTGGATATTCAATTAATGCTAACAATATCAATGTATTTCTTCCTCTTGCTCATAATAGTGATTAACTCACGAGATTACTTAAAAACATTAATGAATATGGATAACCAGAGGGCATCACACTACCATGCCCAAATATGTTCCAAAAAGCACTGCACATCTCCCATTAACTAACACATTACATCATCACATCATTTCGACAATATATCACAACATTTCAAATGTGAAGTTGGTGCATTTGCTTTCAAAGAATATCATATATACGTTTAATACTCAAAAATTTTAATTCATTGGTTTAATTTTCTTTTTTTTTTTTTTTTTTTTTTTTTTTTTTTTTGGGCCAGTTTGCATTTATTAAATTCTGACTTTGTGATCTTTATTAATGGTATTTTTCCATTAAAATGTTGTAGGTGCCTTTAAGTATTTTGAATATTAATTTCCTACACAGAGACTGAATTAAGAAATACTTTGCATTTAGTTTCTGTCGTAACTTTCTCCATTGCCTAAAATTTTTTTTTTTTTTTTTTTTTTTTTTTGTCAAAGCCTCCGTTTATTAGGGACAGGGTAACAACTTATATACCCCCTGAATGAGGGCTTGGGGAGCAGGGCACAGGAGCATGGAATCTGGCCGCGTGGTCCCAGTCACGTAACCTACATCCGGTCGGGTAGGCCAAGAAGTCAGGAGGTGGACTGTAAAGGAGCTAAATACAGAGAGTCATTTCATTATATGGGCTGCCAAGTGGAACCAGAATGGATATCATGAGGGTATGATTTCAAAATTTGGGTCTAAGGATATGATGCTTCGGAGAGGGTCTTCTTTTGTTTTCACAGAGGACCAGACCCTATGGATTGCATCTATTCCGATTTGGTATGATAGACCACGCCCTCCTGAAAGGTTGCTGTGAACACCCTCAAAAAATTACTTCATTCAACTGCCAACTGAGATGACCCTGACACACAGGTTATACCATGGAAGACCTAATTAACGATGCCACCGTTCAGCAGGAAGCAGTTTGGAGAGAAAACTGTGCCCATGTTCCCAAATAGGGTTTATAAACATTTTTTTATAATTAAAGGGGGATATGATATAGATATAAATAATTTGCATTGATGTGGATTTTAATGTCAATTTTGTTACATGTATATGTATTTCTGATATTGATTAAGGTATTGTGATTATATAGTTCATTTTTAAAATGTAATGTATAATTAGGAAATATAGGTTGTTGTTAAATAATCATAAATAATAGTCAAGCTTGTAGTCATGTTAGATTTTCTAGATATATGGAGATATATTTCAATTAGATAGGCATTCTTCATATCTTTCAAGGACTGCAGAATATGGCATTTAATGTTTTAATAATTTAGGGCTTTTCATGACAATGAGACACGTCTGCTCCTGGCAGCACCAATCTACTTTGAGAGGAAGATGGGCATCGAAGAGGATCCTTATGGAGTTTGATAGCCAGCCATTGGGCGAGAGACTGTTCTTGCCTGGACTATTGCATAAACTGGACACAAAGAACCCGCAGAGAGAGGACTGCTAAACTTGCCTAAAGGTGAGATGGTCTTTCGGGGTTGCTGATTCATAAAAGAGTCTACGAGACATTCTGCAGGACGCAGGACACAGCAGAAAGTGACTGAACTGTCTTTGGAATTTCCTGCTTCATGGAACTGTCTGCTGGATACTATGGGCCTGGAGGCCGAAGATGGATGCCCCAACTGTACAGAGGAACTTTGGGTGACTGTCCAGGCAGCGAGATGTCTCTGTCATTTCTAGAGTTTGGATTTCTTGTTTGTTTAAATAATTTTATATCCTTCTGGAGTCTTTGATGGAGTTGAAGAATGGTTAGTTATAGTTATAGTTTTCCTTAGTTATGATAAAAGATAAAGTAGATATAAATATTGTAACTGTAATTCTTACTTGATAACTGTTTTGTTATATGTGATTTTACTATGTTAAAATTAAAGCTTTTCTTTTTTGTTTAAACAGAAAAAGGGGAAGTGATGTGGGAATGTCATATATCAATCTGTTGATTTCATTGGTTCAATAAAGAAACTGCCTGGGCCCTGATAGGACAGAAAATTAGGTAGGCGGAGTAGACAGAGAGGATTCTGGGAAAGAGAAGCTGAGTCAGGAGTCGCCATGATGTTCCCACTGCAGAGAGACGCAGGCTAGAATCTCCCCGGTAAGCACACCATGGGGTGCTACACAGATTATCAGAAATGGGCTAGTCCAGGTGCAAGAGCTAGCCAATAAGAGGCTGAAACTGATGGGCCGGGCAGTGTTTAAGTGAATACGGTTTGTGTGTTGTTATTTCAGGGCTTAAGCTAAGCCATGCGGGCGGCCGGGTACAGGGGCACAGCCGTGCTGCCCCCCTCTTACTACAATTTACTGTCTTTGTTCTATTTTCTGGCAATTGTCACATTTTCCTAGCTTATTGTAATAATATAGTCTCAGATTTTCAAGCCACATTTATTCTGTACACAGCTAAGAATCTGAAAACAGTTTAGACACATTGATGCACAGTTTAGACCTCCCAAAGTGCCACTTGGAAAATCAGTGGTTTGGGGATTGTATGAAATAGACATTTGAAGACAGAAAATAGTAAGATGACTAAGAGAATGGTACTATTTTTGATAAAGGTGAAGTTTTATTTTTTTTAATCTAAGACCATTATACATATTTCAATGGGAGAATGAAACCTCTAAAATTTGAAATTATAGGAGATGATAAAACATGTAGATACAGAAAAAATTAAAAGTGTAAATATAAATTAACTCTGATGAAAACATAAATGTAAAAGACATTTTTAAGCAAGAAACAAATAAAATTTTTATTTATAGCCTATGGTTCATTAAGTATTGCTTTGAATTAAATAGGAACAAAAATTTTATTCTCTGGAAAATAATTATGATGGGTGAAAAGAAATTATTTACAATAATTTATAGTACACTACTTTATATTCTTAAAAGGAATACCCTACATTACAGTATGAAGAATTATTTTTTTAAAAAAATCCTTTGTTAATCTCTAAAATATGATATAATTTTTATATTATCACATTTAAAAGTGATTATCTCTGCATGAGATGAAATCACTCATTATATATATATATATATATGATTACTTTCATAACAGAAAATTCACATATTCTCAAGTTTGTTTTATCAAATGCAGAATATTTACATCTAACCAATACCACCTCCCATAGAGTTCATTGTAAAACACTTTCGTACATAATTTATTATACATGATTTGGAAATGGTTGTTATCATTTGTTGTCTATGTAACAATGACATTGATAAAACTTTTGCTCATGTCTACAGCAAAACATCTTTTTTTTGGTGGGGGAGATTTGAGTACAAAGACCATCTGCTTATTGTACAGTAATATGGAAATAAAAATGATGTCACACAATGCTTGTCAGTTTATCCTAGAATCTGCTAATATGCTGAATGTGAAAAAGACTGAGGACTGCAGAGGTAATCAAGGACATAATTACTGAAAGTATTTATTTAGGTTGTCATCTTGAACTAACATTTCCCTCAAAGAGAAAAGAAGTGTATCTTGACTAAATTTAATATGAGACAACAAGACAATGAGATTAATTTGGGTATATTACAATACTATGTGGTGAGACTTCTCTGGTCATATTAAATGTCTTTAGGAAGTATGACACCTGCGCAAAGCAGACTTGTTCACTAAAGGAATATGATGTAGGACACAGAAATAAATCCACAATACTAGTGATATCTAATTCTTCATAAGGATACCAAAACCATCCTTACTGGAGAAATCACAGTAACTGTTGCAAATATTGTGCAGAAACTGGATATCCACAGATAGAAAACAAATGGGATCTCCTTCCCTCAACCAGTATAGATAATCAAGATAAACCAAAGCCTATGAAGTTAGACATAGATCATTGAAACTACAAGAGGAAAATACAAGGAAACATTTTAAGAAACAGTAGCAGGCAGTTCTTTTCTGAACAGGAATAGCAAGAGTAGGCAAATGTTTTCTTCCTATAGAATGCAGCTAATTTTTCACTATATTCAATGGCTATCACATATAAGGATACAATGGTTCACTTGGGGGGGGGGGGAGTAGTAACATGGCTTTAAATTTTTAAATTTCACGGCAGACCTGAGTGAAGTTTCCTTTCACTCAGCTTCTTACTGCCCCTCCCCCATTCATCCTTCCCATCCTGATCTGTGTATTTCTAAGAGGGCACTTGAGTAAACATTTTGTATCAAATTTTGTGTCTTCTGTTATATCTTCAAGGGCATATGGAACTAGGACAGTTGCTATCAGGAACCATCTTAGTAAACAGATTCTAAAATGGGATGTAGAGAATGAATCACTTCTGGACAGCTGGAGTGTCAGCACTCTCAGTATGGGTAGGTAAACTATGAATAGCTTCTGGCATGCTAAGCCAGAGTAATAGTCAAAGTATTTACCAGTGTGCTTTGGAATGTAAATATGATAACAAAAGTTATTCTGGAACAAATGTTATTCAGGTGAACATTGAATATAAACATATATAAAGAAAAACATTAAAAATGTTGAGTCTCTGTCATAGCAAACAATGACTCATTAGATCAGAGTGATTAATCACCAATTAAAAACAAGGCATTAGCCTGGCAGTGGTAGTGCTAGGATAGCCTTTCATCCCAGCACTCCAGAGTGAGAGGCAGGTGGATCTCTATGAGTTTAAGGCCAGCCTGGTCTACAAGAGCTAGTTCCAGGACATACTCCAAAGCTACAGAGGAACCCTATCTCAAAAAAAAATAACAATAATAATTAAAGAAAATAAAGTATAAAGGTCCAAATCATGTGAGAAGAAGTCAGAATCTTCTGCGGCCTGATCATGAGCAGAAGTACCTAGTAACCTGCCTTAATTAATGGTGAACAAAGTTTCAGAGATATGTGAGTGTCATGTCTAGAATATTCACAGATCAACTCATAGCCATTGTAGGACCTAGTCAGCTGAGAAGTGATTAAGCCTTGGCATTTGGGAAAAGTTTAAATTATGCATTTTCCAGAATTCACTGAAATATAAGAAGCCCTCTTGATCAATCAGAGTGATTTTCCAGCTCCCCAAAAGAAAATTAAAGAATAAAGAAACATATTGAGTGCTCCCCTCACAAGTCAATCACTGTCCTTTATAGAAATTTAGAGAGAAATGACTAAATGCTAGCAAAAAGTCACTTTGAATGAACAAGAAATATAGGTCAACTAAAGAGGTTGCAGGCATTAGCTAAATTTACAGCAAAAGCAGGAACATGCATCTCCAATGGTAAGATTTCTGAATCCCATGAAAAATACATTCTGATGATCCTGCAGAAGAGCTTGAACTCCCCTTTCCCTGTTGGTGAGAATATAAAATGGTGTCACTCTGTAAACTAGCTAGAATTTCTGAAACACATAAAAATGCACTTAACATATGTGTTCATTGTACACCTCTATAATAGCTTAAATGCAATGAAAGTGTATTGTACTAAACTTCAGGATTGCTACTAAAATTACCCAAACATAGTTGCATAAAACAGAAAATTATTTTCTCACAATTTAACAGAATTATTTTCCTCTACCAACGTAATGGAAGTCAAGTATAGGTATCTGGCATTTTTCTCCCCTCCTTAGTCAAAACATTAAATTGAAAATCATCCTGCGTCAAAAGAATAGCGATGTTTATATTTATTTCCACCCAGTTTTTATTAGCACAGCTGTAGTATTAAATTATTCACATCCCAATTTAATTTGCATATGTAGCCAGGAGAGAAAATACAAGGATAGTAGCTGAGAAGAGAACTGCTACTCAGAAGCAATACTCCCCACAACTGTGCCTGCAGTGACAAACATAGAATCATTGTTATATTAACACAAGGATATATTAACCCACAGAAAGCCTACAGCATGTGTCAGCCTTTGGTCAGACAAATTAATACCTATCCTTTCCTGGAAAGGACCATCAAAAGCATTTTGCATATATGAGAAACAATCAAGCATCCACAAATTGCAATCTTTCCTAGTGCTAATCATTATCTGCTACTCCAAGAATATTGGGTCATCAAATCAAATATTACTCATCACTCTAAGGAATGAGCATGAACTGTAATGCATGATAGAGATTATACTTGAACATTGGGAGGAGCAATCCAGTGATAATTTGAGGAATTAAATTATCTGGTAAATTCAACAAAAAAGAAACTGTAGGAGGAGGGGCTGTTTATCCATTCCCAACCACCCGGATAGCTTAGACCAAAATAACCACAAAGAAACTATATTAATTAAAACACTGCTTGGCCTACTAGCTCTAACTTCTTATTAACTAACTCTTACATCTTAGTTTAACCCATTTTTAGTAATCTGTGTATTGCCACCCAGCTGTGGCTTATCGGGTAAAATTCCCAGTGTCTATCTCCAGCAGCTTCATGACATCTTTCTGATTTTGATTTCTTCCACCTAGCATTCAGTCCAGTTTTCTCTGCACTATCAACAGTCCAAAGCAGTTTCTTTATTCATTAATCAATAAAAGTAACACATAGACAGATGACCTCCCACACCAAAAAAGAGATGCTTCATAGACCTTATGAGTTCAGAAGGCATGAAACCCCACATGTGTTGTTTAAACATGTGTCCACAACTTCAAGAATTTCACAAGTTTAAATAAATACCTGCCTAATTTTGGTGAAATTCAAAGAAAAAAATCAAGCCAGTAAACATTATTTTTCCACAGTCTTCCATTTGGTTTCTTATTCCTAGTTACTTCCCTGTATTCACTTTGAATGAGTTCATAAGATGAAATAAACAACTCTCTCCCTACTACCATAAAATTAAAAAAAACAATATAGAAGGTTCATACCACAGATTTTGAGGTATCTATATGGTAACAAATATGCTGTATTGGTCATTCTTAGGTATAAGGAATTATATGCCCTTCATATAAATACATTCCATTCTAAAAACTATGGTTTATGGCTTTCTCCTTGGTCTGGTAGAATGGATTATGTAACAAAAGACAGGAAAAGATTATGAACTGCAACTTGACATTCTGAACATTTCTTATGACTAGCAATTTAACTGGGAAGGAAGAATGGGAGCTGCCTCTTAATGTACAGAAGAGGGACTTTTAAGTAAGTAGAAACAGGAGTAGACAGCACTGCTGCCTGCACAAACATTTATCTTGTGCCAACCACTCTTCTTTATGTCATTGCTATAATCACAATTGGAATTCTTCTGTACCAGCTATCAGAGAAGAAAAAAATCTAAGTAATATTTTCTCGCTCTTAGTGCTTACAAAAAGGAAAATTTTAATTTTATTATTAAATAAAAATTAATTTTTTATTAATGAACTTAATTAATAATGAAATATTATTACAATTATAAATAATAATGAAATATTATTTATAATTATAAATAATAATGAAATATTATTAATGAACTTCAACTGAGAGTAAACCTATACAGCATTCCTATGGGCCCTATTTATGTAAGTCAGAAGTGAAGGCAACATAGGTGCTTGTCACATGAATGTAAGGTGTGTGTGTCACATAAATGTGGAGGTTAGGATTGCACCATATTCCCTACGATTGTGGTTATAGGTAGTTGTGAGTTGTTAACATGAGAGTTAGAAATGGAACTCCTGTCTTCTGTAAAAGCATCCAGCAAGCACTCAACTCCTAATTTTAAATCCTGTCATTATCCTCTATACTTTAAATATGCACCAGTTTTCCATCATTTTACAGATATTATTATAAGACTTTGTAAAATATAATCATTCAAGTCTGATAGATCTGGAGTCTCCAGATATTTCCCTATAATAAGTACTATGACTCCAAAGACGCGTTGATCTTGTACAATGATGCAATCTCCAACCTTATAGGCATTGGGTAACCTCTAAGCAAATATCTTTAAAAGAATACCTCTTTGGAGCTTTGCACATTATTATTTCAACAATAGTTATGTTTTACACTCTCTTTATGTTTCAAAGCCTTGAGTACCAAACTTAGGACCCCTCAAGGCTCAAAATAGGTTATCTATGGCAAGCAAGAATTTTAAGATAAAATATTAACTCAAACACATTACCTCTTCATGTTCTTTATTTTTCTAGTGAGGAGAAAGAGTGAAGTAAAGGGGTGAGAAGATGAAGAATAAGGGGAGATCTCCATAAGGTTTTTAAATTTTACAGACAGAAAATTCCATTAGCAATTACAATGGTGATATGCACATCAAAATTGCAAAATGGACAGGTAGAAGCTGGCAGAGCAGTACTTTGGAACAGGTGACATGTTCCAGGAAAGAGCCAGCATCCAAGAGGAAATACCTGATATTCCAAACCATTAGATAAAGTTACTAAAAATCCCTGAATCCTGGATTCCTTTCTCCTCATCCAATCTCTTTTGTGGCACACCCAGATTTGTTTGTTAGCAAAGGTGGAGCACAGTACCTTCCTACCCAGTGCCTATCTTCTTTAGATATTTCTATGTGGTCTGTTATCAAGTAATTTTGTGGGACTGACTCTATGTAAATTTGACTATTAGAACAAAGAGTGAATGTTATTCTCTAAGGCCTCACAATGTGTCGGGACAGAAATGTCATTCTGTTGCCCATGCAGAAGCATTTACAATGCTGAAGTGATTTGGGAATGAATCCCAATTTGAAGGGAGAATCAAGGTCTCAAAAGGTTTTTTATAGATATGACAGTGACTTTTCCAAAACACAAGTGTTCCCATAGCTCTGCAAAATGGGGTATTTCATGTAGACATGTCCATGTACACTCTTGTGGCTCTGTCTATTGGGCTATCATCTGTATATTTACTGTATATTCTTGTGGGCTCCAACTTTTATGTAGGAACAATTGCCTGCTAAAATAGGAACTGTTTATCAACGTTTATGAAAGATGTTTATTGTTTCATACATTCTGTCCCAGCCCAGATATTCTAGTATGTAATAGTGATATTAAATAATTTAAACTTGAAGTGGAGGTATTTGTCGATCTTTCTTTCTTTGTTCATTTGTCTTTTTATCATCTTTATTATTTACATACATCTGTTTGGCCATAACTTGGATCATTCAGGTCTTAGACCTTCCACAGAAGCATGTTCTTCATGAGCTAAAACCAGAGTACTGGATGTAGCTCAAACATTGAAGGATTTATTTTTGTATGTTAAGTGTCTTAGCATACAAAGTTATGTTACCTTTCATTGTGATCAAGAAAGGGTAATTTATTAAAATTAAAATGATCATTTATTCTAGCAAGGAATCTACAAATAATAGTTATTCATGCAAATACATATTTGTGAAGAATAAAAAAGAATAATTTATTTCATGTATATGTACATATATCCATTTGCCTATGAATATGAAAAGATTAAAAGTACTATCAAACTCTCCACATAGTTTGATTTTATGGATAATGTCTGTTATAGATTAAGAGAGAAAATAATGAAGGATTTTCCATCCCTCAAGCTTTAGCTGACATCTATACACAATATAACATATCAGTATGGAGGTTATCAGTGATAATAATATTTTTCAGTGATTTTTTATAATTTTGAAAATATATATTTGCACATTATATTTTTAATAGTTCATTCTCATTTATAAACAGTTATATGGTTTTATCATAAAAAAGGTAAAACCTTTACTTGGTCTTCCCTTGGATACTCTGTTGTTTTGTGCCATGAAGCTCCTGAAACTTTGGATCTGCAGGACTGGCCCCTTCATTTGCTTGAGCAGATCATAGATGGTTTGGATGTTGGAATGAGCTAAGTTACAACCCTGATACTGGGTCAGGTTGGTTGCTGGGTTAGTCAGCCTGCTAGCTCTCCCTCATCTTTAGTACCATGGTGAGCTCTCTAGCTCCACCATTTCTGGTTCACTCTAATCTATAAGCAACAATGGTTGGAACCATTTCTCCTGCTATCTTGCCTTCTGCTCTGGTGCACATACACCTACACCATCAAGTCCAGTTCTTCTGTGTTGCTCAGGTGAGGTACAGGGACCATGCTGCTGAGTGCTGCAGCTGATTAGGTGCTTAGTCAACTCATCAAATCTAATGATCATGGTCTACAGGCCAGTTATCCTATCTGCTATAGGCAGTAGTGGGAAAGGTTTCTCTCCTTCCCTCATGGCCCCATATTGTAGATGAGGGGAAGGGGCCTATCTTCTATGCTCATATTCTTGGGGGGATTCACTTGCATCCCTGTCAACAAGATGAGCTCCAGTATTCTGACCTGGTGAGGTCCAAGGCCTGTTCTCCCTAGTGCTGCACTTGATGAGGGGCTGGGTCACATATTCTGCCTTCTGCAAGTAGTAAGGAGCAAGGAGGGCATTTTCCATCACCCATGCCACCACATAGCAGATGAAGGGAGGTAGAAAGAATGGTCCTAAATGAAACCAATGACTCATTGCAGTGAACACTTGTAAGTAACAAGTGTAGATTAAGCATATACTGTGTGACTCACTGTGTCACACCACATCTTCCTGGACCAGATTCTTCCTCTTTTTTTTTTTTTAATTTTGTTTTAACTTGGTGTGGGGATGTTAAAAGGGCAGAGAATGGATGTGAAGGTATAGTGGTATGGGAAAATGGTATGTATTCTGTCAATTATACTTTAAATAAATGGTGATTGGCCAGTTGCCAGGCAGGAAATATAGGCAGGACAACCAGACAAGAAGTATAGGTGGGTCAAGGAGAACAAGAGAATTCTAGGAAAGAGGAAGCCCATTCCTCTGCAGTCCTGTCCAGCCACAGAAGAAGCAATATGTGATTGCCCCACTGCAAAAGGTACTGAGCCATGTGGGTAACATATACTAGAATAATGGGCTAATATAAGTTATAGGAGTTATTAAGAAGCCTGAGCTAATGGGCCAATCAGTTTATAATTAATGTAGACCCCTGTGTGATTTCTTGGGTCTCAATGACTATGGAAATTGGACAGGACAGAAAACCTTAGTCAACAGTATATGAAGATAAGTGGGATTGAGATGCATGGCGTAAAATCTAAAAGAAATCAATCAAAAGCTAAATGTTAAAAAATAAGAGTAAAACTTTAAATACAAATTTAATATTAAGGTGAGTCATTATCAGAAGAAAAAGTTGACTGTCTCTTAAGAAACACTGAAGTTGGCAATTAGTGTCTATTGGTTGTTACTTTCCTACATTGATTGAGAAACTTGAATTATTTAGAAAGTTTTGGAGAATATTTATGATGTTCCATTGAAGCATTGCTGTCAGTTAAAGTTCAATTAAGAACACTCAATAAAAATTTTGTTTTGTTTAGTATCTTGTAACAATGTTTATTTTTGTCATGTGATGAATACTTGGAGCTACTTCATTAGTATATCCAAGAGAATAAACATATCTTTGCATATGATTAAAGGTTATTGACTATTTACAATTAGAAAATAGAGAATTGTCTAAATGATTATCCATCTGTTTGTAAAGATGGCTTATAATTTTCTGGACTTTATTACTTTTGTTTGGAGGAAATGACTGTCAGACCAAAAAACTTTCTAAGGTTAAAGGTTATTTACTGTCAAATATCAGCATTAAAACCTGGTGTTTCAACAAATTATTATTTACTCTTTCAACAAAGCTCCCTTTTTTGTTTTTATTGAACTAGACATTTTACTCCACTCTCTTTCCTTCCTCCCCTGTCCCTTTCTACACTTTCTCATGACCCCCATGCTCCAAATTCACACAGGAAATTTTATCTTTTTCACCATTCTTTGTAGATCCATGTATGTCATTCTTAGGATCCTCTTTGTTGTCTAGTTTGTCTGGAGTTGTAGCCTGTAGGCTGGCTTTTCTTTGCTTTATGTCTAAAAGTCATTTATAAGATAATACATATTATATTTGTCTTTCTGAGTCTAGATTACATCACTCGATATGTTTTTTAATAGATCCATCCATTTGCCTGCAAATTTCAAAATGTCACTTTTTTTCCTGCTTGGTAGTACTTCATTGTGTAAATGTACCATGTTTTCTTTACCCATTCTTTGTGTCTGCAGCATCTAGGTTGTTTCCAGGTTCTGGGTATTATAAATAAAACTGTTATGAACATAGTAAGCACACGTCCTTGTGATATGATTATCTTCAACAAACAGTCTTTTTAATTAGTAGTTCTACCTTAAGAATATATTTAATTTATTTTTAAATTTCATTTTACAATCCATCCACAGTTCTTCTACCCCAAACCTCTCCCTACCCCCATTCACTCTTACTAATGCTCAGTTAACAAAGTCTGGCACATTAAGTTAGTGTAGAATCAAGCTCCTCCCTACTGCTTTAAGGTTGAGCATGATATCCCACCATTGGAAATAGACTCCAACAACCTAGTTCACGCACCAGGAATAGGTCCTGATTGTACTGCCAGGTGTCTCACAGATAGTCCAAGCTTCACCACTGTCACTCATATATAGAGGGGAAACTTTTTCATTTGTTCTGCTGTTTCAAGAGAAATCTGGAAATATTTTCAGGACTGGAGTTGAATGATTACTTGTTTCATATATTGCTCTTCTGTGAGTCTTATTAAGCGGCACCTGAATTTTGGATTATATGATGAATAAACTTCTACGATAGGAAGAATAGCCATGAAATTCTACTCAATCACTACTAATATGACATTACACCTAATTTCAACATAAATCTAGTTAGAATAAAAATGAAAATCTTGATAGAAAGAACAAGCAATGCAGAATTGTAGGAGTCAGCCCCCACATCATCCTAGCTATGTCCTTAAGTGCCATCAGGAATTTTTCCACCATTGGAGGCACTATAACCCATATAAAATCCCTGTGATTTCACCCACAGTTGAAATGTTTCCTAATTCAGATTTGAAAAGAGAAGTGCCAGCTCACTCATTTGAATAAGCCCAGTTTATTACAGGCAACAAGATGATCAAGTAAAATCCCAGCTGAATCTCAGCTACAGAAGGGATCTGTTCATTTATTCTATGCTGTTAAATGAGGGCTGTGTCAGCACATGATCCACATTTAATAACACTCTTCTTAATACCATCTCATACTTTCATAAGATCCTTCACATTTATCTGTTGGACGTCAAGTGGAGCCTTTAATCTATGTTAACATTTTAAGTAAAACAAAAAAATCTACAAGAAGATTAATAAATTGTACTTTGCTATTTTTGTAATTAAAAAAGAGAATAACAAGGATCACAAGTCAGATAAAGACAAATGTTGCTCTATTTCAAGTCTATTTAAACTCAGTTCATCCTTCAATTTCATCTGAAGATGCTGATCAATTTCTGTACTTGTTATTTGTTAACAAAAACAAGAATATTGAAGAAGGAAGATTAACTCCTTTATTAACATATGCTGTTTCTTTGTAAAAATGAGCTCAGTCATGAATTATTGCAAAGTAATATTTCTTTTCAATATATATTGGTTAACTCTTGATTTAATAGCATTGTAAATTTTCCTGGATTATCAGAATCTAATCATCTCCTGAAATTTGGTTATGTATTTTAGATGGTATTCATCTGTATACCATTAATTTAAAGCATACATATCAACTCCATGCAAATCCCTTTTTTTCTGATTGTTTATCACTGTAAATGTCTGTGCAAAGACTCAAAGACAATGCAAAATGTGAGCTACCTAGCTATGAAAGAACTTTGGTGGATATTTCTGTTCTCTTTTTGGAGGGGAGAACCTTACATAATTCAGTTTATACCTTAAAATACAAAACTATTTTTGAAAAATAAACTTTAAAAATAGATACATATATACACAACACATGCAAATATATATGTGTTTATATATAACTTAATTTTTATGGTTGCTATTAATAATTTCTTCGAGACTACTGGCATAATTTGAGATTTATAACAATTCAATTTTATTGTTACTAAAAATCAAATGACACAAGATTAATAACATATTCAATAAATACGTCAGTATCCTAAATTGCTTAATTGACATTTTGGGACAGGAGGAAGCAGATGAAGCAGTGTTTCACCTTGCTGTGATGAATCAGATTAAAGTAGACTCTGGGCAAGAAGCTGGGAACAGAGTGAATAGTGGAAATCCATCAGTTTCTGAATTGGAGAAGTTGCTTTATTTAAAGCTGATTATCAGTTCATGAATTCTCATAAAATGTGATCAACTTGTTATGATAACTTTAAATTTTTATATGTATTATTACACATGCCTATTATCTTAGCTAGTTTTTCTTTTTTGTAGTCTCAAATTTCAACTAAATTTTGGTTCCCTCTGTGCAATGATAAATACCAAAATGAACATATCTATCATTACTGTTTTCATCATTATAAAAAGTAATACTGTTTATAGGATCTAGGATTTATTTAACTTTAGTAAAATGAACTGATAATCCAGTGTCTTAATGTCTTGTAAAACAGCAAGTAAAAAATGCAAAACGACTCTGTACCATGTGGTTTTGATCTGTGTGGTAATAATTTTCTTTCAAATCTGACTGTCTCCTTGATTCAAAATTCTTGTGTAAATCCTTCACCAAACTTGCAACATCTTCATCAGTACCTGTGGATCACATACTGCTTAGGAGATATATTGAACACTACAAAGGTAATTTGACCAAAAAGCTGCAATAATTACACATTACAAATGTAACACCTCACTTCAGTCTGGATAACAGAGTAAGCTTAAGGCCAATCTTTCAGTTTAGTATACCACGTCTCAATAAAAGGATGGTAGAGCGCTGATTTGTTATATTCAAAGGATTACCTTTAATCTTCAGTATCCCTAACAATGAAAGAAGGGAGGGAAGGTGAGGAAAATGAACAGACCATAAGGAGTGAAGAAATGATGGAAGGAAAAAATGGAGGGAGAGGAAAGGAGAGCAAGGAATAGAGGGGTAGAGAAGAAAAAAAAAGGAATGGAAGAAAAGTATTTTTCTTTGAGTAGAACAGTTATGATATAGCAACCAGTATAGTTATCTTTTTCAGACTGAGCACTAAAATGTTTTACATTTACATGAAAATTTATTTTTTTCTTTTTTTAATGTTTTTTTATTCTTAGTCTTTCACATCATGCATCTTGATCCCATTTGTTTCTTCATCCCTTTATTACAGCTTTCTGCCTTTGCAACCTTTCACCAAAATAAAAAAAAATAAAAGAGAAAATGAATCTCATCATGGAAACTGTAGTGTGACACAGTGAATCATGCAGCAAGCCCTTCTTATCCATATATCTTTACTTGCCATTGCTCATTGCAGTTATTCATCTAATTCATGGCCTCATGTTTCTGCTATACTATCAATGCTGGGCCCTCATTGAACTTCTCTTTAAGATCCAGTTGTTGCCCTATGTGGTGGAGATCCTATAGCACTGAGTTTGTAGGACTGGCCCATTTATGTGGTCCAACATATCATAAATTGGGTAGATGTTAGGTTGTACCAGTTAATAACTCTGGTTCTGGACCTGGGAAGTTGCAGGGTTAATCACTCTCCCATGTCCTCACAAAAAGGTTAAGCTCTCTACCATTGCCCTTGCTAGTTTTCCCCTTGCAGTAATGAGAAATGCATGTGGATAGTGTTTCTACTTTCCTGCTCTCGGGTTGTGCTTTTTCATACTACACTATCAGGGACAGCTCTACTGTGTTGTACGAGGCTGCTTATTTGTTCCTGACTGCTTAGCCCCAAAATAACCACACAGAAAATGTATTAATTAAATAACCACTTGTCTTATTAGCTCTAGCTTTTTATTTGCTAGCCCTTATATTTTAATTTAACCCATTTCTATTAATTTGTGTGTCATCATGTGACTGTGGCTAACAGGCAAGTTTCTGTCCAGCAACTTTCTCTGGTGGGGACACACGGCTTCTACTGGCTCTGCTTTCTTTCTCCAAGCATTTAGTTTAATTTTCCCTGCCTAGCTCCACTTTACCCTATCATAGGCCAAGACAGGTTCTTTATTCATTAATGAATAAAAGCAACACATATACAGAAGTACTTGCCACACCACTACTGTGCTTCCCAGGCTAAGTGCAGGGCCAAATTTTCCTAAAGCTCCAGCTAGAAAGAGACACAGATAGCTTTCCCATTCTTATGATATCAGAGCCTGCTCTCCCAACTGCCACAGGCCTAGAGGGGTTGGGAGAGAAGAAAATATCTCTCCCCTACTCACACTATTATGAGAGATATGAGAGATGATAGATGCAGCCAGATCACTCCTGTTCACATTCTTTTATTGTTCACCCTCACTCATATCCATAGGGTTGGCTCTACTAAGTTGCCCAGGAGAGGTGAAGGACCCAATTTTCTAAATGCTTCAGCTAGTAAGGGGGATGGTCAGGTTCCTCAACCCCCACAGGTGATAGGGGAAAGGGGGAAGGACATCTTTCCATATGTCAGACAAGTGGGTCGTGGTCAACTATTCATTTCTCACACCCTTAAGATTAGATCACCTGTACCTCTGTCAATACAATTAGCTCTACTCAGTTGCTCAGGTGAGGAGTGGAGTCTGCTTTTCTGAGTGAAACAATGGCTGATAAGAGGAAGGGGCAGCTCTCTCATCAGTCACAAAGTGTGAGGGGTAAAGGAGGACATATCTTCCCTGCCCATGTCTCCACATGGCAGCTAGGTAATCGTTGACTACTCTCTCATGCTCACAACTTTGGGGCTAGCTCATCCACATCTTTACCAACAGGCTCAGGTCTACTGTGTTCCCCAAGCAAGGCGTAGAGGCTACTCTCCTGAGTGCTACAGCTGGTGAGGGGTAGGGTCTGTTCCCTTGCTCTTATGATCTCAGAGTCATCTCTCCCACACTCCTTAAGAGTAAACATGAAGTATTTCTCCCCCACCCATGCTTCCATATGGAAACTATAATGAAATCAAATGATCAGATATTTTTAGGCAAAAATGAGATCTAGACATTGAATTTCAATTGCATAGGATTTGTCTACTTTATTATAGCTTCAGATATAGCAAAGATGAAGTTATGCAAATAACTGTGCATGTTTGTGTGTGCTGTAATAAGTAGCAAATTACAAAACAAAAATGAATTTTTAAAAGTACAAGAGATAAAAAAGATGAAAGTTGAGAATACTTAATTGTGAAGGCAGTATGACTTGTATTTCTGCTTTAATGGGTTTATGATTCTTTTAGTGGGAGAACAGAGAAATGGAGTATTTCGTGTGTCACAGTCAATGACGCAGTTTCTGCTTCTGGGGAATATTTAGTAAAATAGTGTTTTTTTTTCTTAGAATAGTAAGACAAAACAGGATCATCTCAACAATTTTGATTATATATAAACTTTTCTATGTGCCATGGTTTAAATAGGACATGTCTTCAACAAGCTGACTGGATGACTCTTCATCTCAAATGTTGTCAATATTTTGAGATGACTTGGAAAATTTAGTAATTAGAGTCTAGTTTGAGAACATAGATCACTGGGAGAATGGATTTGAAAGATATATACATATATATATATATATATATGTCTTTCCTTCTTAATATTTACTTAGTTGTCCTTTTTTAAATTTAAATTTCAGAGTTTATTCATTTGAATTAAATATTTTAAAGACTTTCACAGATATCTTGAAGACAACTCCAGTGCTTTTTCTTAACATTAGATTGATTTTACTTTACCCTCTTTGTCTGTCATCTTATTTTTTCAGACAAAAAACCTACATTTTATTGAATTATATATTTATCTTATAATTAAGCGTATAAGTGACATTACTGATGTAATTTTTTGCTTTGGGGGCTATTTTGGTTTTTCATTTTATTTATTAATATATTTATTTAATTTATTAGATTTTTTAAAAAATACCAATCCAAGTTCCCACTCCTTCCCCTCCTCCCATTTTCTCCACACACCCTCATCCCATCCCCATCTAATTCTCTGAGAGGTTAAGGCACATTGCATTGTGGAAGGTCCAAGGCCCTCCCAACTATATCTATGCTGAGCAAGGTATACATCCAAAGAGAATAAGATCCCAAAAAGCCAGTACATGCAGAAGGGATAAATCCTGATGCCACTACCAGTGGCCCTCTCAGTCTGCCCTAGCTGTGCAATTGTCAACCACATTCAGAGGGACTAGTTTGGTCTTATGCTTGTTTCTTCCCAGTCCAGCTGGGCTGGTATGCTCCCATTAGCTCAGGTAGACTGTTTCAGTGGATGAACCCTTCATGGTCTTGACCTCTTATATTCTCATTCCTTTCACTCTTCAGCTGGACCTAGGGACCTCAGTCCAGTGCTCTAATGTGGGTCTCTGCCTCTGTTTCCATCTGTTGTTGGACGAAGGTTGTATGGTGATATTTAAGATAATCATCAGTCTGACTACAAGGCAAGTCAAGATCAGGCTCCCTCTCCTCTATTGCTTAGGGTTGTAGGTGGGGACACCCTTGTGGATTCTTGGAAATTGCTCTAGAGTCAAGTTTCTGCTAACCCTATAATGGTTTTGTCAATCAAGATATCCCTTTCCTTGCTCTCACCTCTGCCCTTCCTCCAACTTGACTATCCCATTCCCTCAAGTCCTCCTCAATCCTCCCCTTCTCTTTCTCCTTCTATACCCAACTGCCATGCTCCCAATTTTTCAAGTGATCTTGTGTGTTTCCAATTCCAGGTGGATCTATATATGTATTTTGGGGGGAAGGTTCACCTTATTACTTAGCTTCTATAGGATCATGAACTATAGGCACAATGTCCTTTGTTTATAGCTGGTATCCACTTAGGAGTAAGTACATACCTTATTCAGCTTATTGGGTCTGTGTTACCTCACTCAGCATAGTGTTTTCTGATTCCACCTATTTGCATGCAAAATTCAAGTTGTCATTTTTTTGTTTTGTTTTTCCCACTGAGTAGTACTCTAATGTGTAAATGTACCACATTTTCTTTATCCATTCTTCAGTTGAGGAACACTTAGGTTGTTTCTAGGTTCTGGCAATTACAAATAATACAGCTATGAACAAAGTTGAAAAAATTCTTTCATAATATGATTGAGAATTTTTTAGATATATGCCCAAGAGTGGTATTGCTGGATCCTTAGGTAGGTTGATTCCCAATTTTCTAAGAAACTGCCATACTGATTTCTGAAGTGGTTTTACAAATTTGCATTCCCATCAGCAATGGATAAGTGTTTCCCTTACTCCACATCATCTTCAGCATAAGCTATCATTAGTGTTTTTTATCTTAGCCATTCTAATTGATCTAAAATGTTATCCCAGAGTTGTTTTGATTTGCATTTCCCTGATAGATAAGAATGTTGAACATTTCCTTAAGTATCTTTTGGCCATTAGAGATTCTACTGTTGATAATTTTCTGTTAGTTTAGTACCCCATTTTTAACTGGGTTATTTGGAATTTTAATGTCTAATTTATTGAGTTCTTTATATATTTTAGAGATCAGTCTTTTGCCTGCTATGGGCTTGGTGAAGATCTTTTCCCATTCAATAGGCTGCCATTTTCTCTTATTGACTATGTCCTCTTCTTTACAGAAGCTTCTCAGTTTCAGCAGTTCCCATTTATTTATTGTTGCTTTCATTGTCTGTGCTACTGGGGTTATATTTAGGAAGTGGTATCCTGTGTCCATCCATTAAAGACTACTTCCCACTTTCTCTTCTATCAGGTTCAGTGTAGTTGGATTTATATTGAGGTCTTTAATTCATTTGGAGTAGAGTTTTGTGCATAGTGATTGATATGGATTTATTTTATCCTCCTTTTATATGCTGTTATCCAGTTATGCCAGCACTATTTTTGAAGATAATTTATTCTTTTCTAATATAAATTTTAGCTTCTTTTTCAAATTCAGGTGTTCAAAGGTATGTGGATTAATATCTAGGTCTTCAATTCGATTCTAGTGGTCAACATCTCTACTTTTATTTCAGTGCCAAGATGTTTTCATTACCATAGCTTTGTAATAGAACTTGATGTCAGGGATGGTGATGCCTCCAGAAGTTCCTTTACTGTACAGGGTTGTTTTGGCTTTTCTGAATTTTTGGGTTTTCCATATGAAGTTGATTATTTTCCTTTCACAGTCTGTGAAGAATTCTGTTGGAATTTTGATAGGCATTGCATTGAATCTATGGATTGCTTTTGGTAGGATTGCAATATTTACTATGTTGATCCTTCCTATACAAGAGCATGGAAGATCTTTTCATTTTCTAGTATCTTCTTCAATTTCTTTCTGCAAAGACTTAAAGTTCTTGTTAAATAAGTCTTTCACTTATTTGGTTAGTGTTGCCCCAAGATATTTTATGTCATTTGTGGCTATTGTGAAAGATGATGTTTCTCTGCTTTCCCTCTCAGCTTCTTTATATCACTTGTGTATAGGAGGGCTACTGATTATTTTGGGTTGATCTTGCATCCTGCAACATCCCTGAAGGTATTTATCACTGGAGGTGTTCTCTTGTAGAGTTTTTGGGGTCACTTATGTACCTATAAGACACAGGAAGTTACTCCAATAATCTTGTATCCGTGTATGTTTGCTTCATTCTTTTGCATTTGTGTGGAATGTTCTATAGATGCCTATTAAGTTCATTTGATTCATTACATCTGTTAGTTCTCTTATTTCTTTCTTAAGTTTCTGTCTGGTGGATCTTTCCATTGGTGAGAGTGAGTGTCGAAGTCTCCTACTATTAGTGTGCGTGTTTGATGTGCGATTTAAGTTTTAGTGTTGTAATATGAGCAGCGGGGCTGCGTCCCCAGCACCCCGGCTGCCTGGCTAGCTTATGCCCCAAAATAACAACATACAAACTGTATTCTCTTAAACACTGCGTGGCCCATTTCTATTAATGTGTGTTTCACCAACGTGCGCTTACCGGGAAGATTCTAGCCTACGTCCATCATGGGTCAGAGCTTCATTGCGTGTGCCTCAGATAGAAGAGCTATCCCATCTGCCCTGGAGAGGGGAGCATGGCGTCTCTGCTCCAGAGAGCAGAGCTGTCAAGTCTGAGGCATCTTACCTCACTTCCCCTTCCTCCCAGCATTCTGTTTTTCTGACCACATGAGTCTTTAATTTACCAAGCAATCTCAGTAGGACTAAAGCCATGGCTTTGCCGGCTAGATGTAGCTCATTCCTTAGATTTCCAGCATCATGGCTGAGGTACTGGCTGCAGCCATGTTTACTGCCACAACTCTATGGCATTTCAAGGTCTCTGCCAGCAAGAAAGTTACAGCATTCTGTCCACAGACAACACTCAAGTCCTCTCTCTGTAGTCGGCCCTCCTGCCTCAAATAGTCAGAGTTTGCCCTGGTAGGATGGCCAAGAAAGCCGGCATTTTGAAACAACACAGGTTTTTTCCTGCTACTGCTGAGAACAAACAAGCATTCAGTTGGCTTTTATCCACACCATTTAAATGTTTCGTGGCAGGACCTCTTAAGAGCTGCAGGGTTTTGCAGTTGAAGCTGAGTCAGGAAGCCTCTCTTAAATGAGAGTGCTTGCTTGCTTCTAGCAAGCAGAGCAGACCAGAGAAATCGCTGCTACCAAGAAAACATGCTTTACTCTTTCCCAAGCTTTCTCAGGCTTTCAGTGGATACAGTTGTCCACACGTCTGGGTGCCATTCTGTTGTAATATGAGGGGCAGGGCTGTGTCCCCAGCACCCTGGCTACCTGGCTAGCTTATGACCTGAAATAACAACACACAAACTGTATTCTCTTAAACACTGCGTGACCCATTTCTATTAATGTGTGTTGCACCGAGGTGTGCTTACCGGGGAGATTCTAGCCTATATCCATCCTGGGTCAGAGCTTCATCGCGTGTGCCTCAGAGCAGAGCTGTAGCATCTGCCCAGGAGAGGGGAACATGGCGTGTCTGCTCCAGAGAGCAGAGCTGTCAAGTCTGAGGCGTCTTACCTCACTTCCTCTTCCTCCCAGCATTCTGTTCTGTTTATTCCACCCAGCTATGTTCTAAGCTATCAGGGCCAAACAGTTTCTTTATTGCTTAACCAATGAAATCAACAGATTGATATATGATACTCTGACATCATTTTAGTAATGTTTTTTCTACATAAGTGGGTGCTCTTGTATTAAGGACATAGATGTTCAGGATTGAGACTGGATCTTGATTATTTCTGTTATGAGTATAAAGTGTTCTTTTCCATGTCTTTGAAATAAATTTTGTTAGATATTAGGATAGCTACTCCCACTTGTTTCTTAGGTCCATTTGATTGGAAAAACTTTATAACCCTTTACTCTGAGGAAGGGTCTGTCTTTCAGGTTCAGGTATATTTATTGTATACAGAAGAAGGCTGGATCTTGTTTTCATATCCATTCTCTTAGCCTGTGTCTCTTTATAGGTGATTGATTCCATTGATATTAAGTGATATTAATGACCAATGGTTGTTATTTCCAGATATTTTTCAGTAGTAGTGCTTGTGTTTTTCCCTTCTTTAAGTTATGCTGGTAGGTTGTTATCAGATGCCATGTCTTTTGTGGGTACAGTTAGCTACTATTGTTGGCATTTTTCTTCTAGTACCTTTTGAAATGCTGGATTTGTAGATACATGTTTTTGTCATGGAATATTTTATTTTCTCCATCAATGGTGAATGAAAGCTTTGCTGGGTATAGTAGTCTGGGTTTGTGTCCATGGTCTCTTAGTGTCTGCAGCACATCTATCCAGAACCTTCTGGCTTTCATGGTTTCTGTTGAGAAGTCAGGTGTAATTCTGATAGGTTTTTCCTTTATATGTTACTTGAACGTTTTCCTCTGCAGCTCTTAATATTCTTTCTTTATTCTGTATGTTTTGTGTTTTGATTATTATATGGCAAGGGGATTTTTTTTTTGATCCAGTCTATTTGGTGTTCTGTAAGCTTCCTGTAACTCCATGGAGATATACTTTTTTAGTTTTCTTCTATAATTTAGTTGAATATATTTCCTGTGCCTTTGATCTAGAGTTCTTCTCCTTTTTCTACCCCTATTATTCTTAGATTTGGTCTTTTCATGGTGTCCCAGATTTTCTTGATGCTTTGTGTTAAGAATTTGTTGGATTAATGTTTTCTTTGAGCAATGGGTCTATTTCTTCTATAGTATCTTCAGTGCCTGAGATTATTTCTTCTATCTCTTGTATTCTGTTGGTTATACTTGTCTCTGTAGTTCCTGTTTGTTTACTCAGATTTTCCATATCCAGAATTCCTTTTGGTTGTGTTTTCTTTGTTACCTCTATTTCAGTCTTCAAGTCTTTAACTGTTTCCTTTACCTGTTTGATTGTTTTTTATTGGTTTTCTTTGGCTTCTTTGAAGGATTTATTAATTTCTTCTAATTTTTTGATTGACTTCTCCATTTTTTAAAGGAAATTTTCATTTCCTCTTATAGCATAAAGTTATGTTTAAAGTCATTTTCTTCTGCTTCTTGTTGGTTAAGATGATCAAGTCTTCCTGTTGTGTGACTGCTGGGTTCTGGTGTTACCATGTTGCTTTTTAGGTTGTTGGAGGAATTTTTACATTGCCACCTATCCATTTCTTACTTCAAATGAGGCCTTCCGTGTCTTTGTAGCTTGGTCCAATCATTGCAGTGGCTGTCTGAGTGTTGGACAGTTTTTCTTGGTTTGCTTTGCACTGTTAATGTCTGTCTCAGAAATACTCTGAGGTCTCTATAATTCTCTCTCTTGATCTTCTCTACTTGTTTGCTCTCTTGGTGCTCTCTCTTAATCCCCTCAGTGTTGTAGCTAGCTCTTGGTCCCCTCAGTATTGTAGCAAGTACTCATCTCTTAGGTGGGTGTGGCTAGTAGCTTGGGAGGGTCCAGTGGATTGGTTCAGGTTTTGTGGATGCTTAGCCAAAAGACTCTCCTGGATGGCTGGCTAGGAAAGCCAAGGGAGTTGCTGGAGTGACCCGGGGTTTTGACCAACTGGAGAGGACCTAGAGAGTAGAGCATCTCACTGTGTGGATATTCACTCACCTCTTAAGTCCCCTCAGTATTGGAGCAAGGTCTGTTTCAGAGTTCCACTGAGGATGCAGGATAGATTAGTTGTCATATTTAAAAATTAGAGCAAACATAAAAGCAAAATACACCATCATTATGCCATGTGATCATTCATGTCTAGTTTGGCTAGAGCAGTAACAGTAATTTCATTCTATATTCTATCTATCATTTTTGTAGTTTGAATTTCTTAACAGATATTGATAAAGATGAAGCTATTTAAGAAGACATGAGTGTTTGCATTTGAGCACTGACTTTTAGTGCTGTGAGGGTATTCTGAATGGTAAATAAAGTAGAAAAGATAAGAAAAAAGAAACAAGACATTGTTATGTTCCAAGATGAATTTTCTGATTTAGTTATGGCTGAAATCTTGAAATTCCACATAATCATATTGAATGTGTCAAGGTACTAAAAAATACTAGTGATTGCAGAAAAATACTCAGTAAACTATTGTATTAAGACTAAAGTCAATAGAATGAACATATATTACAAATGGAATTTGTTAGACTGTCTTTCATAATGTAGTCTGAGTAGTCCTCCAACGACTGTCAACAACACTATAGAGATGGAGAAACCGTTAACTTCTCAGTAGAAGGAGAGACTGCTTGTTTGATTTTGGCTACTCAGCCCTGAAGTAATGACACAGAAACTGTATTAATTAAATCACTGCTTAGACCATTAGATCTAGCTTCTTATTGGCTCATATTAATTTAACCCATGTCTATTAATCTGTGTATTACCATGAGGCTGTAACTTACCAGGGAAAGTTCCTGCATCTATTCCCAGTGGGGCTACACAGCTTCTCTCTGACTCCACCTCCCTTCTTCCAGGATTCAGTTTAGTTTTCCCCACATAGCTCCAGTCCTCTATAGCTCTGCTGTAAGCCAAAAGCAGTTCCTTTATTAACCAATGATATTCACAGAATACAGAGGGGAATCCCAGATCAGTCCACAGGCTGAGTGTTTCTGTAGTTTCAATCTGGTGCTTAGTAAGCCATGTTGGAGGCTTCTCTCTTCTTCATATTAGCCAATCAAGCTGACCACTATGATTAATCATCATAAATTCTGAGCTGTAGAAAGTGTAACTATCTGTGAGGAAAACTACATGGAAAGGAGAAGTTTCCAGGGTATATGAACACGTTTTATGTTTCTGTATAATGATTTATATCAAAACAATGTATAATAATGTCTCTACTTAGGTGGCATTTTCTTAATTTTTATTGTTATTTTTTTGTTAAATATACTATGCTCTCTATTCCCTTATTTTCTCTTCCTTTGTTTTTCCTTCCTCTTTCTTTTTCTTCTGAAAGTTCTCATATCCAGGCCTCTCTTTTTGCTGAGTATTTTCAATCATTTAATAAACAAAGAAGCCAGGTGGTGGTGGTGCACACCTTTAATCCCAGCACTCAGGAGGCAGAGGCAGGTGGATCTCTGTGATTTTGAGGCTAGCCTGATCTACAAGAGCTAGTTCCAGGACAGGAACCAAAAGCTACGGAGAAACCCTGTCTCGAAAATCCAAAATAAATAAACAAATAAAATAACCAAAGAAACTCCAAAAAAGAAAGCCATTTTACCTTTGACTGTATGTTTGATATCATATTTCTTGTTCATGTTTCAGAAAAGAAATGTGAATAGTATGTTATGTATTCCTTCTTTAAGCTTACTAATAATTACATTATTTAGGTGTGGGTAAGTGCTTTTGACTACTGTTATTAGATTTAAGGGTGCATACCTTTAGATATGCTTTTAGAAAATTTGTATGTGGTTAGAAACACTTTATTTCAATCAAGGAAAATTATGACAGTGTGCATTAGAATAATATTTATATTTAGAAACACATTTAACATCAATTATTTCATACTACTTTATTTTATGGCTATCCAGAAGTTCATTATTTTATGAACATGTCAAAACAGTATATAGCAGTCCACACAGTTTAGCACAGTACTCAGGGTCTCATATTGACTAATTTGATTTTAATAGAAATTATTGCAATATTTACTGTGAATGAGAGGCCATTAATATATGTCATATTCCTGGTTAATTATTTCTAATTCATTCTAATATAAAGCTTATCTTTAAAACTAGCTATATTATCCATTTAACAAGTATTCTAATGTTGCACAACTTTTTTCTCTTTATATGCCTAAGTGTGACCCCATAAGGAAAAATCAATCATTAGCTGACATATCAGCAATATACAGTCTTGTCAGAATTTGTCTCTGTTGCACTTATTTTTTTGTACAGTTTTATTCATTTTTAAAATTTATTTATTTATTCAAAATTTGTGACCCTGTTCTTGTGCTGAGGATATCCATCCAGACTGGTGAGTCTGTTGCACTTTCTTATGGATAGAAGAAAAAATAATGCCATTTCTGAGAATGGTGAGTTGAGCCAGTTCAATGAAGTTCAGTTATTCATAATGTCCCACACGATAATTTATCAGGTAACTAGAAATGCTACTCAAAGACAGCTTTGTAATTATGTCTTTTCTGTAAAGATATTTAAAGAATCTAGAAGTTATAGTCATGTGCAAAATATGTTAAATTTTCAGTCTGCCTTTTATTTGTATATGTATGAATAAAATATTTCTCTGATTGAATTATTGGTACTGTCAGCACTTAGTCAGGAAATAAGACTATGCTCTTTTCTATGCGTCAAGTTATTAGTGCAGGAAGTCTGGGGACTGGAATGACTAGAGAAATAGGCATTTTTCAATTATTACCTCAAAAGTCCAACAAAGACGCTTAATTGGTGGTTGCGAAAAGACATCTGATTAAATTGGAAAAACCTGTGCTGAACAATAGTCAAACTGAAAATCACTGTTGAAGCATTTCTTTTTCAGGTTAAGTAAGGTTGATTTAGGGATACTGAAACTCAATACATGGAAAATAAAATGTTTCACTATTGAAGCATTCATTTTATTTACTGTAAGTAAAATTGATATATTTGTATAATAGAAAGTTTAAGAAGAGTTTCTTCAGTAATTTAAATTGCAATAATACTATTGGTCAGGTTTAATTTTTAAAAAGAAAGACAATATTGTAGTTTTTGTTGAAGCATTCTACCTACTATGAAATTGTAGCTGAGGTCTTTTATATGCAAGTATTAATATCTGGAAACTAAAGGGTATAAACACATGCAACTATATGACATTTATATTATATTACTAGGAATCATATAAAGAATGTGTATATACTTAAACTAGTAATTCCAGCTAATTATTTAGCTAATTGTGTAAGTTGCATCAGGTGAAACACAAGTTCAAAGCCTAGATACACTACAGAAAGTGCCTCCTGGACAATATAGTAAGAACTTGTCTCAAATGGGGATTTTGAGGACACAGAAGAGTGGTAGCATTTTGCAACATGCAAAGGGCCCTATATTTGAAATCCAAAAAAGTAAATTCAATAACCAATATTCTGAAATAAACATACTAGACATTGATGACTAAGAACATACAATTGGTAGTCAAGTAATTCAGCAAACAAAAGAAGACATGAACACCCATTTTTCAACCAATACAAACTCACAAGGAAAACACTGAAAGAGAAGTGATGGCCTTGGTACTTTATATGCTTGCAGACTCTCCCTTGCTGTATTTACTTTATTGAATTTCATTTGATGTAATGACCAAGACAGTGTATTCAGAAACTTCCTAAATTGCAGAGCCAGTGTACCAAGTTCCTAGCACCTGTTTTTATTTCATGCTACCTTCCATTTGCCTGTATATCTCACTGCTGCAGTGTACCCAAAAGTTAAGATCCCACAGAGAAATATTATTGCTACACCACTGAGACAGAAATAGAGAAATACTTCCAAATTAGAAGTTGATAGATACTTCTGCTTTGGGAAAACGTTTGCATTTATGTTAGTTTGATAATAAAATTTCTAATATGTACCCAACTGAGGAGGTCTATAGTTTAAAAATAGATTACCTTAAATACTATGCCAATTACTTAGGACTTCATCACCTATTAGAGCACACTAAACTCTAGTAAATATAATAATTTGATTCCCTCGTAGTTACTGAAGATGGGAATATGAGACTGCGATTTTAATCAGGGTTTCATTTATCTGTTATTTTAATAAACGTTCTATGGGAAAATCCCATCTTTTGTATTCCCCTCTCTGTCATTGTTTCTAGCTTTCTCTTACTCTGTCACTATTTCTTTTTATCTCTGTCTCTGATTCTGTCTCCTTCTTCAACTCTATCTCTGTCAGTCTTTTATATTTCTGGACACAAGGATGAAAAATTTATACATAATTATAAAAACTCAATGGAATTTTAAGTTATCTGCATGGCTTCATATTAATGATATTTTTCCCTCAGTTGATCTCCTTCCATGGCATTAAGTAAGTACAGGTTTGTGTGAAGAAAGGAATCTCATTTACATGTTGTTTATTGGAAATATAATAATTTTTTGGAATTGTGTTTTCTGTAGTGAAGTTTTCTTACATTATGAGGTTAACTTAGTTCTAATTATGTACTTTATTCATTTTATTTTATTTATTCCTTTTTTTTTTTTTTGCTTTTTTAAGACAGGGTTTCTATGTAGCTTTGGGAGCCTGTCCTGCAACTAGATCTTGTATACAAGGCTGGCCTTGAACTCACAGAGATCTGCCTGCCTATGCCTCCCAAGTGCTGGGATTAAACTTCATGTTTCAAAAATGTAATAAAGTTTTAAACTTTAGAAAAATTATACTTTAAAATCTCAGTATTTTAGTTCACAAAATATTTCAATTTATTTGAACACTACTATAGCACATCAGTCATTTTACTGATATATGAAGAAAGAAAATATCCCTGTAAAATTTACTACAATGGTTTGTATTCTGAAAATGAACACTGAAACATTTACATAACATCTGCACTGCTTAGAGGGCTGTAGGATAAAATTCGTTATCTCTGTGTTTCATAATACATGTTGCCAAAAAAGGAGCATTGAATTGAGCTAAGGTACTACTTAGCAGAGAGACTTGATTCACTCCTTTTTATTAATGGTTCTGTAAAACTCTTTTCATTGTAATAGTGTGAGCAATCTTGTTGTCAAGACAATTCTAGTAAATGTCATTTGAAGGAATAAAATCTCTAAGGGACAACCATGTAGTCCTTTTGAAATCTGTTTGTTTACATAGGCTTTTACTACGTAAGGATTTTAGGATTTACACAGCTATTATTTAGTCTATAATTCTTCAAGATTATTATCTGCAAAATGGTAATAATCATTTACTAGAATAACCATTTTTCTAGATTAAATATATTCTCAAGTTTGACCTAAACTGTTTGAATTTTTTTTTTATTTTCAGGAAACTATGTTGTATCTTAATCAGTTATTATTTGCTCTGCTTTTGAATAGTTATACTATTGACAATAGACTAATTTCTAATTTGAAAATATACTTAAATGTAAAATATTTTATCTACTATTAAATTACATTATATTCTGTATGAAAATTACTCTAATTTTCTACATACCTTCAGAATGTACTCACAAGTACTTTAGAGATCAACTTTGATAATTCAAATAAAACAAACAAAAATGTTTTGCTGTATTGGATAATTAAAAGCCATCATACAAATATCCAGAGAATGAGACTGTACCTCTTGCCTTGGACTCCATACTAGGGTCCACAGTCCTGGCAGCTGCAGACAGCTGTACTGGAGGACAGACTGATCCATATGGACCCACTTTAAGACACATCCTACTGCTCACTTGGTCACTAATTCCCTTTAAACCTGCCCAACAACATCAGACTGCACCCAGTCCTGGGCAACATACCATACCCTGGCCTACAAATTAAAAAAAAAAGACTTCTACTATACCAGAGGCCAGGCTGCATCAAGGAAACACAGGTACAACACTGCCCACTTCATGCTAATATTCTGTAAATCCCCAGGCTCCACACTCCACTTCGGCTGTACACTAGGGCACACTGTTGCATCAGCTTCCTCAGATGCCAGAGTGGTCCTATGGAAGAAAAGCCCATCACCCTCTAATGCTTCTTAAAATATGTCCACCAAGCCCAAGCTGCAACCTCTCATGCACTCCGCATCCCAGTCTAAAACTTCATAAGCAGACTTCAGATTTACAAGCGCATGGGCCAGAGAGGGGGACCCTAGCCCCAGGATCAGTGCTAGAGGATATGTTGGTTCTAAGGACCCCAGAAAAGACACCAATTAAAGCCTTTTAAGCCTCACCCTCAACTGTAAACTCTTCCATGTGTTCCATATACTGGCCTTCAGCATTGGAAGAAGATTTACCAGAGGCCAGGACATTCTAGGGATTCCTAAAGGCTTTTTAGTTTATAATTATATTTTATTGATTTTTTTTTTTAGTTTTTTGAGACAGGGTTTCTCTGTAGCTTTGGAGCCTGTCCTGGCACTAGCTCTTGTAGACCAGGCTGGTCTCGAACTCACAGAGATCCGCCTGCCTCTGCCTCCCGAGTGCTGGGATTAAAGGCGTGCGCCACCACCGCCCGGCTTTATTGATTTTTGTTGAGCTCTACATTTTTCTCTGCTCCCCTTCTTGCCTTTCCAGTACCCTTCAAACCTCTCCCATGTTCCCCATGCTCCCATTTTACTCAGGAGATCTTTCTTTTTCTATTTCCCTTGGAGATTAGATCTAGGTATGTCACTCAGTGTTGTCTAGGTTCTCTGGAATTGTGATTTATGGGCTGATTTTCTTTGCTTTATGTTTAAAGACCACTTATGAGTGAGTACATGTGATAATTGTCTTTTTTTTTGTTCTAGGCTACCTCATTCAAAATGATGTTTTCTAGTTCTATCCATTTGCCTATAAAATTAAAGATGTCATTATTTTTTTTCTGTTGTGTAGCATAGCAGCAGCTTTACTCTAAGTAGTCAGAACCTGGAAATAGTCTAAATGTCAGTTGACTGAGAAATGTATAAAGAAAATGTGGTACATTTACACAATGGAGTATTACTCATCTTTTAAAAACAACCACATCAGAAAATTTGGAGGCAAATGAATGGTACTAGAAAAAAATCATCCTGAATGATGTAACCCAGTACAAGAAAGACAGACACGGTATGTACTCACTCATGACTGTAAAATAAGGATAAAGATACTACAATCCAGCTATCCAGGGGCTGATTGTCCCGGAAGAGAGCACAAACCCCCCTCCCCCAGCTCCTTCTGCAGGGCTGTCTTTCTTACACACGACCCCCCCCCAAGCCTGCGTGGTCTGCAAGGTCCTTTGCTCAGGAACAGGTTTTTGCTCCTACACTGAGGCTACCCACCCAGAGTGGTGAGTTCCTGCCTACTGGGCAGGCCTCAAGGACCCCCAAAGGGAGTGTGGGCACCTTCAGCTTGCACAGCAGGGTCTACTGTGTTCTACTCGACCAAGCCCTGCCCCCCAAATTGGCCCATTTGTCCGCAGGTCATTGGATTACTAGGCATACATGTTTCAGTGCTGAGGAGTTTCATCTGGACGGAAACGGTTCTTGCTTCTACACTAAGGAGATACACCCAGAGACTCAGTCACAGCAAAGTCTGGACCAAGACACCAGGCCTCTCCTGGCTCCATTTGAAGGAAGAGATGGGAAGGCGCCAATGCAAGAATTCCTCCAACAACCTGAAAGGCAACATGACATCACCAGAATCCAGGGATCCCGAAATAAGAAGAATTGTACACCCTACTCAAGAAGAATTAGAAGAAATCAACTCAAAAGTGAATTATATGAAAATAAGAGAGGGCCATAAACAGGAGGTGAAAAACTGCCATAAACAATTAGAGATTACAAACCAAAAGGTAGAGGAAATGAATAAATCACTCAAAAATACCCAAGAAAACCAAGAGAAACAAGAAAAAGCAATCAAACAGGTAAAGGAAGCCGTTCAAGACTTGAAAAATGAAATGGAAGTAATGAAGAAAACACAAACCGAGGGAAGGATGAGATGGAAAATCTGGGTAAACGAACAAAAACTACAGAGATAAGTACTACCAACAGATTACAAGAGATAGAAGAAAGAATGTCAGACACTGAAGATACCATAGAGAAAATAAACACACTGATCAAAGAAAACAGCAAAACCAACAAATTCTCATCACAAAACATTCAGGAAATCTGGTACATAATAAAAAGACCAAACCTAAGAATTATAGGGGTAGAAGAAGGAGAAGAAGTACAGCTCAACGGCCCAGAAAATATATTTAATAAAATTATAGAAGAAAACTTTCCTAACCTAAAGAAAGATATTCCTTTGAAGGGTCAAGAAGCATACAGAACACCGAATAGACTGGACCAAAAAAAAAAAAAAAGCATCTCCTCACCATATAATAATCAAAACACAAAACATACAGAATAAAGAAAGAATATTAAGAGCTGCAAAGTGAATAGGCCAAGTTACTTATAAAGGTAAACCTATCAGACTTACACCTGACTTCTAGGTCCTGGTAGATGTACTGCAGAAACTTAGAGACCTTGGATGCAAGCCCTGACTACTCTACCCAGCCAAGCTTTCATTCACTATAAATAGAGAAAACAAAATTTTGCAGGATAAAAACAAATTTAAACAATACATAGCCACAAATCCAGCCTTACAGATAGTAATAGAAGGAAAATCACAACCCAAGGAGCTCAACAATGCCCACAAAAACTCAGACATCTAATGACCCTTCACCAGCACAACTTGAAGAAGGGAAACACACAAACTCTACTACAAAAAAAAAAGGAAGAAAGAAAGAAAGAAAGAAGACAGAAAGAAAGAAAGAAAGAAAGAAAGAAAGAAAGAAAGAAAGAAAGAAAGAAAGAAAGAAAGAAAAGAAAAGAAAGAATGACCGGAGTTAACAACCACTGGTCATTAATATCACTTAATATCAATGGACTCAACTCACCTATAAAGAGGCACAGGCTAAGAGATTGGATACGAAAACACGATCCAACATTCTGCTGTTTACAAGAAACACACCTCAACCACAAAGACAGGCACCTACTTAGAGTAAAGGGCTGGGAAAAGGTTTATCTAGCAAACAGACCTAAGAAACAAGCAGGTGTGGCCATACTAATTTCTAACAAAGTTGACTTCAAACTAAAATCAATCAGAAGAGATGGAGATGGACATTTCTTACGCATAACAGGAACAATTCATCAGGACAAGGTCTCAATCCTGAATATCTATGCCCCTAATATAAAAGCACCCACTTACGTAAAAGAAATATTACTAAAACTCATGGCAGTCACCAAACCACAAACGCTAATAGTAGGAGATTTCAACACTCCTCTCTCACCAATCGACAGGTCAATCAAACAGAAACCTAACAGAGAAATAAGAGGATTAAGGGAGGTAATGAATCAAATAAATTTAACAGACATCTATAAATCATTCCACAAAAATAGGAAAGAATATACCTTCTTCTTTGCAGCTCACGGAACCTTCTCAAAAATTGACCACATACTCGGTAACAAAACAAACTTACACAGTTACAAAAAATATTAGTAACCACCTGTGTCTTGTCAGATCACTATGGATTAAAGTTAGAATTCAACAACAATGCTACCCCCAGAAAGCCTACGAACTCATGGAAACTGGACAGTCAACTACTGAACCACACCTGGATCAAGGAAGAAATAAAGAAAGAAATTAAAGTCTTTCTTGAATTCAATGAGAATAAAGTGTCAACATACTCAAACGTATGGGACACTATGAAAGCAGTGTTAAGAGGAAAGTTCATAGCACTAATTGCCCACTTAAGGAAAACAGAGAAAGCACACATAGGAGACTTAACTGCCCACCTGAAAGCTCTAGAACAAAAGGAAGCAGACTCTCCTAGGAGGAGTAGAAGTCTGGAAATAATCAAACTAAGGGCTGAAATCAACAAAATAGAAAGATAGAAAACAATCCAAAGAATCAATGAAACAAAAAGCTGGTTCTTGGAGAAAATCAACAAGATTGATAAACTCCTACCCAAAATAATCAAACGGCAGAGAGAGAATACACAAATTAACAAGATCAGAAATGAAAAGGGGGACATAACCACAGACACAGAGGAAATTCAGAAAATCATTAAATCTTACTACAAAAGCCTGTATGCCACAAAATTGGAATATGTTAAAGAAATGGACACTTTTTTAGATAAGTACCATATACTAAAGTTAGACCAGGACCAGGTGAACAATCAAAATAGACCTGTTAGTCGCGAAGAATTAGAAGTTGTTATAAAAAACCTCCCTACCAAAAAAAGCCCAGGTCCAGACAGTTTCAATGCGGAATTCTACCAGAACTTCCAAGAAGACCTAATACTTATACTCCTTAATGTATTTCACAATATAGAAACAGAAACGTCATTGCCAAATTCCTTTTATGAAGCTACAGTTACTCTGATACCAAAACCACACAAAGACTCAACCAAGAAAGAGAATTACAGGCCAATCTCACTCATGAAAATCGATGCAAACATCCTCAACAAATTACTGGCAAACCGAATCCAAGGACACATTAGAAAAATTATCCATTATGATCAAGTAGTCTTCATCCCTGGGATGCAGGGCTGGTTTAACATATGAAAATCTATCAATGTAATCCATCATATAAATAAACTGAAAGAAAAAAGAACATATGATCATTTCATTAGATGCTGAAAAAGCATTTGACAAAATTCAACATCCCTTTACGATAAAGGTCTTAGAGAGATTAGGGATACAAGGGTCATACCTAACTATAATCAAAGCTATTTATAGTAAGCTGACAGCTAACATCAAATTAAATGGAGAGAAACTCAAAGCCATCCCACTAAAATTAGGAACATGACAAGGCTGTCCACTGTCTCCATACCTTTTCAATATAGTGCTTGAAGTTCTAGCAATAGCAATAAGACAACATAAGGAGATCAAGGGGATTTGAATTGGAAAGGAAAAAGTTAAACTTTCATTATTTGCAGAGAGATATGATAGTGTACATGAGCGACCCCAAAAACTCCAGCAAAGAACTCCCGCAGCTAATAAACACCTTTAGTAATGTGGCAAAATACAAGACCAATTCCAAAAAATCAGTTGCCCTCCTATACACAAAGGATAAGGAACCAGAAAGGGAAATCAGAAAAGCATCACATTTCACAATAGCCACAAACAGCATAAAATATCTTGGGGTAACTATAACCAAGGATATGAGGCATCTATTTGACATAAACTTTAAGTCATTGAAGAAAGAAATTGTGGAGGATACCAGAAAATGGAAGGATCTCCCTTGCTCTTGGATTGGGAGGATGAACATAGTAAAAATGGCAATTCTACCAAGGGCAATTTATAGAGTCAATGAAATCCCCATTAAAATCCCATCAAAATTCTTCACAGATCTTGAGAGGATATTAATCAACTTTATATGGAAAAACAAAAAACCCAGGATAGCCAGAACAATCTTATACAATAAAAAAAAACTTCTGAAGGCATTACCATCTCTGAATTCAAACTCTATTACAGAGCTTCAGTATTAAAACAGCTTGGTATTGGCATAAAAACAGAGAAGTCGATCAATGGAATAGAGTAGAAGACCCAGATTTTATCCCACAAACCTATGAACACCTGATTTTTGATAAAGGAGCTAAAAGTATTCAATGGAAGACAGAAAGCATCTTCAACAAATGGTCCTGGCAGAACTGGTTGTCAACCTGTAGAAGAATGAAAATAGAAACATATCTATCGCCATGCACAAAACTCAAGACCAAATGGATTAAAGACCTCAATATCAGTCTGAACACACTGAATCTGATAGAAGAGAAAGTGGGAAGTACTCTATAACATATGGGTACAGGAGATCACTTCCTACATATGTCCCCCCAGCAGCACAGACATTAAAGACAACATTGAATAAATGGGACCTCCTGAGATTGAGAAGCTTCTGTAAAGCAAAAGGACACTGTCACAAAGACAAAAAGGCAACCCACTGACTGGGAGAATATCTTCACCAACCCTGCAACAGACAAAGGTCTGATCTCCAAAATATAAAAAGAACTCAAGAAACTAGACTTTAAAATACTAATTAACCCAATTAAAAAATGGGACACAGAACTGAAAAGAGAATTCTCAACAGAAGAATTTCAAATGGCCAAAAGACACTTAAGGTCATGCTCAACCTCCTTGGCGATCAGGGAAATGCAAATTAAAACAACTTTGAGATACCACCTTACACCTGTCAGAATGGCTAAAATCAAAAACACCAATGATAGCCTTTGCTGGAGAGATTGTGGAGTAAGGGGCACACTCATCCATTGCTGGTGGGAATGCAAACTTGTGCAACCACTTTGGAAATCAGTGTGGCGATTTCTCAGGAAATTCGGGATCAACCTACCCATGGACCCAGCAACCCCACTCTTGGGAATATACCCAAGAGATGCCTGATCATATGACAAGGACATTTGTTCAACTATGTTCATAGCAGCATTATTTGTAATAGCCAGAACCTGGAAACAACCTAGATGCCCTTCAATGGAAGAATGGATGAAGAAAGTGTGGAATATATACACATTAGAGTACTACTCAGCGGTAAAAAACAATGACTTCCTGAATTTTGCATGCAAGTGGATGGAAATAGAAAACACTATCCTGAGTGAGGTATCCCAGACCCAAAAAGATGAACATGGGATGTACTCACTCATAATTGGTTTCTAGCCATAAATAAAGGACATCGAGGATATAATTTGTGATCCTAGAGAAGCTAAATAAGAAGGTGAACCCAAAGAAAAACATATAGTCATCTGCCTGGATATGGGGAGTAGACAAGATTGCAAGACAAAACCTGGGAACTAGGGTGTGAGGTGGCATGGGGCTAAGGGGAAATGGGGTGAGAAACGTGAGAAGGGAAGAATGGGGGGAGCTTGGGGAAATGGGATGTTTGGGATAAAGTAAGGGTGGACAAGGGAGCAGAGAAACATATATCCTAATTAAGGGAGCCATCTTAGGGTTGGCAAGAGACTTGACTCTAGAGTGGCTCGCAGGCGTCCAGGGAGATGTCCCCAGCTAGTACCTTGAGCGACTGAGGAGAGGGAACCTGAAATGACCCTATCCTATAGCCATACGGATGCATATCATCTTAGAACCTTCATCTGGCGATAGATCGAGATAGAGACACAGACCCATATTTGAGCACCGGACTGAGATCTTAAGATCCAATTGAGGAGCAGAAGGAGGGAGAACATGAGCAAGGAAGTCAGGACCAGGAGGGGTGCACCCACCCACTGTGACAGTGGGGCTGATCTATTGGGAGCTCACCAAGGCCAGCTGGACTGGGACTGAATAATCATGGGATAAGACTGGACTTTCTGAACATGGCGGACAATGAAGGCTGATGAGAAGCCAAGGACAATGGCACTAGGTTTCGATCCTAATACATGAACTGGCTTTGTGGGAGCCTATTCTGTTTGGATGCTCATCTTCCTGGTCCTGGATAGAAGTGTGAGGACCTTGGACTTCCTGCAGGGCAGGGAATCTGGACTGCTCTTCATTCTCGAGAGGGAGGGGGAATGGAGTGGGGGGAGGGGGAGAGGGGTAGGGGAGTAGGGGAAGGGGTGATGTGTGCGAGGAGGGGGAGGGAAATGGGAAACCGGAAGGAGGCAGAAATTTTTTTTGCAACAACTAAAAAAAAATAAACAACAACAAAAAAAGAATACAAATTTAAACAACCAAAAAAAAAAAAAAGATACTACAATCCACAGACACAGAGAGACTAGGTAACAAGAAAAATTTAAGGTGGGACACCTTGATCTCCCTGGGAAGGGGAAACCAAAAAGATTTCATAAGTGGATTTCAGGGCAGTTGGGATGGGAAAATGAGTTTTCACTTTGGGGAGGTGCGGAGAAGGGGGATTCTGAAAAAAGACTTCTAGGAAAAGGAGTCATTCTGGTAAAAACATGTCCTGAAGGAAGTTTTTCAGGAATCTACAAGGATGACCCCAGCTAAGACTCCTAGCTAGAGTTGATAAGTAGGCTGAACAGGCAACCTCTTGTGACCAACCAAGACTTCAGTTGGAGAAAGGAGTAAAAAAACATGATCTATAATCTGTACTGGCTATAGAATGTCGTTGTGTATGGGTGCCCAACAAATGATTGGTGTAGCCTAAAACCCATGCCAGGTGTATAAGCCCACCTCTGATACAGGAGCACCAGGACCCATAGGCTGAATGATCAAGAGACATATGATAAAACCAAACACAACTGGAGGAGGAAAATTCAATGTAATCACGTCTAATGATATTCTATTATACTCATAGATTGGTGCCTACCTCAGTTACCACCAGAGAGACCTAATCCTGCCACTGATAGTATTAGATTCAGATCCACAGCCAAACATTAGGTGGAGCTCTGGAAATCCTACAGGAGATGGGGAGAAAGTAGTGTAGGAATCAGAGGAGTCAAGGATACCACAAGAAAACTCAAAGAATCAACTGGCCTGGGCTAATAGGGGCTCACAGGGACTGAACTGACAACCAGGGATTCTGCCCCACACTGGCTAGGCACTCTACACTAGTCCTTTTGTGCAATTCCTAACTGTGGAATAAGAGGTGGTCTCTGATTCTTTTATCGGCTGTTTGGACCCTTATCTTCATACTGGGTCTCCTTGCCCAAACTTCATACATCGGTAGGTGCTTAGTCTTACTACAACAAGACATGCCATTTTTTTATTTATGGGAGATCTTCCCTTTCCTAATCAGAAATGGAGGTGGAGTGGGAACAAAGTATAACTGAGGTGAGGTACTTGGATGCGAGAAAGGAGGGAAAACTGTGACTAGGACGTAAAACAAATTACTTAATTTCAAAAAGAAAAATATGTTAATCATTTTATAGAAACTGTATTACAGATGATAATATGATGTTTAGATTCTACTAAAATATATACTGTTAAAATAATAAAAATATCCAGAGAACACATAAAACTAATCTAAAAATTCTCTTATGAATGCTAAACAAATATACAAATGTAGCAAAGCAGAACCCTAATGTATAAGTATTCTTGTCAGAAATAGAAGGAAAAGTCTCAGGTACCAGATATCAAGGTTATCACTGTTGGTTATTAGGATTGTGCTATTGTTAAATCAGTAAAGCATTTTTTGGGGAAACATAAGACTTTCAAAAAAGAAACTGATCTTGACATCATAAGCTACATGATGTTTGACAGAACATCAAAGTGTTCTGTCAAAACCTTTGAACCCCAACACTGGGGAAACTGAGAAGAGAAGGTCCATGGAGATTATTTACCATCAAGTCTGCCCAATTCTTGAGTTTTATATTCAATGAGAGACTCCATGCCAAACACCAAATAAGAGAGTACCAAAAAAAAATAATGTTCAGGCTTAATTTCTGGATTCTCTGTACATCATCCATATTCACATACATGTATACATTTATAAACACATACACAATAAATAAATATATGAGCAATCACTGTTTAAAATGGGAATGTGCAATCCCTGTTTTGCAGGAAAGGAGACAAGTAATTCATGACTTAAGCACTCATTAAGGAAACAGCCTAAAATTCAAATCTGCCACCGAGAAAGCTGGATTTGAAACCTCTAAAAACTAAGAGACCATGTTTACATAACCCCCAAACTATTTCCAAATACACACCTTTCTCCTTACACAGCATGTGACAATAATAAAAAAAAAACACACATCAAATCCAATTTTCACTTCCCATAAAGTTTTAGATTTAGAGTTCTTCCACTGGAGCTTGGTTTAATTCCCAGAGATTAGACTGGCACTGTAATAGAGTTTGAAGTCAGGAATGGTAATGCCTCCAGAAGTTCCTTTATTGTATAAGATTGTTTTGGCTATCCTGGGTTGTTTTTCCATATAAAGTTGATTATTGTCCTCTCAAGATCTGTGAAGAATTTTGATGGGACCTTGATGGGGATTGCATTGAATGTATAAATTGCCTTTGGTAGTATTTCCATTTTTACTATGTTCATCCTCCCAATCCAAGAGCAAGGGAGATCCTTCCATTTTCTGGTATCCTCTTCAATTTCTTTCTTCAATGCCCTAAAGTTCTTGTGAAATAGATCTTTCACTTCCTTGGTTAGAGTTACCCCAAGATATTTTATGCTGTTTGTGGCTATCGTGAAAGGTGGTGCTTCTCTGATTTCCCTCTCTGCTTCCATATCCTTTGTGTATAGGAGGGCAACTGATTTTTTGGAGTTGATCTTGTATCCGGCCACCTTATTAAAGGTGTTTATCAGCTGTAAGAGTTCTTTGGTGGAGTTTTTGTGGTCGCTTATGTACACTATCATATCATCTGCAAATAACGAAAGTTTAACTTCTTCCTTTCCAAAAAGATGAACATGGGATGTACTCACTCATAATTGGTTTCTAGCCATAAATAAAGGTTATTGAGTCTATAATTTGATATCCTAAATAAGCTAAATAAGAAGGTGAACCCAAAGAAAAACATATAGCTATCTTCCTGGTTATGATAGGAGACAAGATTGCAGGGCAAAAGATTGGGAGCTCGGGGGTGGGGTGGGAGGCGGGTAAGGAGAGATGGGGAGAGAAAAGTGAGAAAGGGAGGATGGGGGGAACTTGGGGAAACGGGATGATTGGGATAAAGGAAGGTTGGTTAGGGGAGCAGGGAAGCACATATCTTAATTAAGGGAGCCATCTTAGGGTTGGCAAGAGACTTGGACCTAGAGGGGCTCCCAGGTGCCCAGGGCGATGTCCCCAGTTAGTTCCTGGGGCAACTGAGGATAGGGAACCTGAAATGACCCTATCCTATAGTCATACTGATGAATATCTTGCATATCACCATAGAACCTTCATCTGGCGATGGATGGAGATAGAGACAGAGACCCACACTGGAGCACCGGACTGAGCTCCCAATGTCCTAATGAGGAGCAGGAGGGAGAACATGAGCAAAGAAGTCAGGAGCACAAGGGGTGCACCCACGCACGGAGACAGTGGGGCTGATCTATTGGGAGCTCACCAAGGCCATCTGGACTGTGACTGAAAAAGCATGGGATAAAACCGGGCTCTCTGAATTTGGCGGACAATGAGGGCTGCTGAGAAGCCAAGGACAATGGCACTGGGTTTTGATCCTACTTCATGTTCTGGCTTTGTGGGAGCCTAGCCAGTTTGGATGTTCACCTTCCTAGACCAGGATGGAGGGGGAAGGACTTTGGACTTTCCACAGGGCGGGGAACCCTGACTACTCTTCAGACTCGAGAGGGAGGGGGGAGAGGAGTGGGGGGAGGGGGAAAGGAGTGGGGGAAGGAGGGGGAGGGAAATGGGAGGATGGGAGGAGGCGGAAATTTTTTTTCAATTAAAAAAAAATAAAATAAATATAAAAAAAATCAGACTGGCAGACTCTTAACTGCTAACCCTTCAGTTAGTCGTGTGACATAACACCCATACCCACTTTCTGTGCTAGGGCTTGGTCTGGATTGAACTTGCACAGGTCTTACACATGTTGTCAAAAAAGATGTGAGTTCATATGTGCAATTTTTTGTTGTTGTCTGAAAGACACTGTTACCTTGTAGCCATTCACCAACTCTGAGTATTATATGCTTTCTTTACCTTTCCTCAACCATATCTGAGACTTAGAAGAAATGTTGTGGCAAAAATTTGGTGCTAAGTCTCACAGTCATTTACTCTACAAACCTTTGTCAGTTGTGGGTCTCTGTGTTAATTGCCATCTAACAGAGATTTCTTTGGTGAGGCTTAGCAGATGTAATAATCTAAGGGTATAATGAATGACATGTCTGTAGATGTCAGCATAAAACTATGCCAATTGCTTTGGGAAAGGTCCAAAGCCCTCTGTACTATATCTAGGCTGAGCAAGGTATCCATCCAAAGAGAATGGGTTCCCAAAAATTAGGTAAAAGCAGTAGCTATAAATCCTGGTCCCACTACCAATGACCCCATATGTGCCTTACCATCTCTGAGGAATGGATGTGGGGTGGGGCAGAGGGTGGGTGGAAAACATGGGAAAAGGGAAAGGAGTGGAAACTAGGATTGGTATAGAAAATTTAAAAAAATAATAGTTTTTCTTTTTAACAAATAAAATATAAGAATAAATAAATAAAACTATGCCAGTTTAGCAGAATAATAGTAGTAGATTCTTGTTTAGAGGCTCTATTCATATATTCTTGAATGTCATCTTGGGGAGCATGGCTTAAATTCAATCAGAAAGTATTTGGGTAGTCCCAGGATACTCATGCTACTTTTGCAAAAGTGAACATGTTTTGCCATGTGAGTCATTACTGTAGGTCCCATACATTAATCTGGGTAAAACTTAGAATTACTTTTTTTTCCTGTAATATGCATAATGTCTTAAATCAATTATGAAAGCTGTAAGGTAATTAGATGAGTACCAGTTTGATTTCTCCGTGTGTTATAATTTAAGTATGAGATGTCTCCAGAAGTAAGGTTTTATCATCAAATTCTGGGAGTGGGTAGGCAATTAATACCATTAGAAATAGGCTCTAAAAATTTAGTATTCTATGGGACCTCATTTGCCAACAATTCCAAAAGAAGTAACCAATTCCTAGCAATAGATTTACTTTGTTTTGCCTTTATTGTTTTTAGGGCATCCTCACCCCATTATAATTATGAGATTTTTTTTCTTCTGTCTCTTTCTGTGTGTGTCTCTCTCTGCTTTGGGCTTGTGTATCAGATGGGTTCTCAATGAGTGTTGTAGTGCTATGTCTGTATTTCTGTCTTTTGGTATCCTAGTAATAAATGTTTCTAGCTTCATCATTTACCTGCTGATTGCACATTCTTAACAGCTATCTAACTATTATCTTATATTGTGTAATATACCATATTTTATTATTATTCACCAGAATAAAGCAGACATGGCATGGGTGAAGATTACCTCTACAGTAGTATAGAGAGACTTTTAGACATATGTCCAAGAGCGGCGTAGCTGATTCAAAAAACCAAATATACCAGAATAGGCCATAAAAACAAATGAACAGAAGAAAATGAGCAAAAAGTAAACCTCACATATACCTCAAATAAAATTCATATAGACATAGTGACACACACATTTGCAAGTGCAGGGAACGTCATTAAAAAACACAAAACCAAAACCATAATACGGACATAAAGAAACTCTGAGGAAAAATAAATAAATGAACATATGCACAAGTAAAATAAGTTCCTGACAAAGCACTATGAGACAATGATTTTTCAAAATTGCCACTGAGTTCATTTTGTGTTGAACCTATTGCTGGGTATGTGGCCCCAGTAAGGTTCAATTGCAGAAAGCTAATAAGAATCAATTGGAAAAAAAATTAATTTGTAAGTGCTTATTAATTGGAGATAGCTTATGGGTTGGATGTGATGTGGACTTGTGTTCATTTTCTCTTACAGCATTGGGACCCCCATCATGCTCAGATTTGTGCAAGTCTTCTGTGTCTTGTACTTTGCAAGCCCTGTGCAGGACCTATGCCCTCTGCCATGCTGTCTGTGAGTGCACGTGTATGCCAATACTTCTGTGCTTAGAAGGCCTTGGTTCCTCACTGCCCTCCATCCCCTCCAGCTATTAAAATATTTCAGTCTTTTTTTCCATATTTGAAATTTGAAATAAATACATAATTAAATAAAATGGTTTCTCTACCATTTATATTTCCCCCTTTTCAAACACTGTGTTCAGTTGGATGGCTTTATTTTTCAACTTGAGCATTATGACCCTTAAAAATTAATAATACATTGTTTGGGACATGGCACTGTACCAGGGCTTACTTGAAGACTTTGTTTTTGTCTAGAGTCCTTGTTGTCACACAAGCTACTAGCTTGAAAACAGGCTTCTATATACCTCTAGATTCTTAAAAATTGTGTTATAGGGTTAATGAGTAAGAATAATTATAAAAGATAACTCCATTTATCAAATGATGTCAAAACATGAGGGAAATTGATTGGAAATGATAACTGCATTCTGTCATAGTTTTGTAATGATGACTAAAAGACGAGAAGGAGGAAGTGAACCACATTTCCAAAACCAAAAATGATATGTTCTATGTTTTAGAACAACATGAATATATCCCTGCGAACTAAATTATGTTTAAATAAAGAACCACACTGACTGCTAGTCAGTGAAGCTGCAAGATTGTCCAGAACATTGTGGCTTGGCTTCCTTTCTCTCTCCCTTGCCTACTCCTTACATCCTCTGCTGGGACCTGCATTTATCCTGAGAATGTGCTTCCTCTCTGTCCGTCTCTCCTAAAATAAAATTGAGAAGTGTCCTGTGTTTGTTGCTCTTGCAACCACCAATCTTCATACCATGTTCTCATCAAGAACTGAAACACAGAAAGCTAACAGAGTTTTTTAGAAACTTGGGCAAAAGAGCATTCTATTTAGATAATTATTACATTACCAATACATTACATTGTTATGCTTTTGGAGTATTTGCATATGGCCCCTTACTAATGTGCTATGGGAGGAAAAAATTGAAAATGTTATTCATAGGGTACCAAGGTTCAACTAGACACTCTTAAGTACTTTTTAGAGATCAAATGTATAATACCACGACTATAGTTAATAATAATGTACTTTGTAACCCAAAATTTCCTAGAGAATTGAACTTAATTCTACCACAAAAAGATATTATCACTAAATGGGTTCATGAATATGTTCTATAGTGAATCATTTCACTATAGAAATATCTTCCAAAAGCATATGAATGTCAGCATATCACAATATAACCACACATACATAGTTAAAATTTCTATTTGTCACATGAAAATGTGAAAGTATACAAAACAATGAAGTTATCTTTGATAGATATGTTATGCCAACTAAACTTCAGGGTAGTGAATTTAAACAGTAAATTAGATATTGGTAAAACTCACATATTGTAATCTATTAAAAAACAACCTGTAGAATTACTAAAACTTTAATCTGTCTTCTGTAGCAGATGTGGATATAGTCTCATTTTTTCAATGCTGTGAGTTCACTGTTGGCTCAGAATGACCTTGAACTATTAATCTTCTTGCTGACACTCTAAATATGCCTCTAACAATTAGATGAATACCATTAAATATTGATCTCTATATTCTAGATTATTAGTTTTTCAGGCAAAGGGTGTGTGTGTGTGTGTGTGTGTGTGTGTGTGTGTGTGTATATATATATATATATATATATATATATATATATATATATATATGTCACACTTTTATGAATATATATACACACAAGTGGAAAGGACTTTTTGATTCTGTGTTTCCCAAGGGAAGAACAAACTTTACTCCATTCATGAATATAAAGACCCACAATAATCAGATGTTTCATGAAACAAAGGGATTATATATATTGAGGGATATATATTGAGGGATATATTCCAACTAAGGTTGTAAAAACTGAGCAGCTTACTCCTCATTTTCTGTAAGAAAAATTTAAAGTTTCCCATGACTTTTTACTTTAACTACCATTAGTTTCACAGTAAAATACCCTTGAAATACATATTATTCATCCTTGCATGCATTTATATCTCAAATATGGATTTGGGCCTTTCTATTAAGAATAATATAGTATTCTTACTTTGCCTGAATTCACACAGGAGTAATTCTAAACAGGACTCCACTTCATTTACTTTTTATGCATGTAACTTTGTATGTTATTTGAATATAATAAAAGCACTATTAAATGTACTTTTGTTGAACAGCATAATAAAACTTACTTTAATAACCAAAATGAAATCCAGTCATTTGTCTTCTTGGAGAACATTGCATGCCTGGTAACAAAGGCAATGGAGCTCTGTGTTTGCCTGTTCTAAGCAATTTCTAAGCAAGGCTAAGAAATAATTATGTTATGACACACAAACTGTTTGTTAAAATCAAACCCATAGCATTTATTTGTGCTCTGGTTTGTGAAAATTCAACATGAATAAAGGTTTAAGCATACCTTTATTTCATAACTTTACTGATAAAATTTCCACAAAAGACCTGAAAAATAGTGGAAATATTCCAAACCATCTCATGAAATTATAGGGAAGGTACATAAATTGTAGTGTATGAAATTAGGCTGTGAAAGCTTTCACTTACACAAACCTCTTCAATTACAAAACAGCAATTTTTCATATTTTGTTTTTGTTTAAAGTTATGTGTTTTACATGGGGGATACAGTCAAAAGTATCTGTTTATAAAGAACATAATTTGTCAATTTCAGAGTCAGTATTTGACCTCTCTTGAAATGCAGAATCTAATTATGTTATAATTCTCTTCATTTTAATGTCTTTTTTTAGAAAGAACATCCCTTATTATGATTGATCTTTCTCCTTGACATTGTCTAAAATTTCTTCCTTTGAATTAAGCTTTAGTCAGGGCTCCTGATTCTATGCCAAATCTTGGTTTTAATTATTTTTCCTAGTATTTAGCATAGTTATTTTGCCCAACGTCTTCAAATGGTCCTTTGAATAGAAGGGAGACTGATATGACAGTGTATAAAGAAAAGTAAAATAGAGGAAACTAAAAAAGTTAACAGATTTGCAAATCCCCTCACAAGGATGAATAGCAGTAACCAATTGCTGAAGAAACCCAAGACTTTCCTATGAAGACTTTAGGTAAATTGCTTAGACTTCTCTAGAGTCATATCTTTATTGACTTTTTAAACGTTTGCATGGAATTTTCAGTGTTGCAGATGTTTTGGTGTTAGTCATGACCCTGTATGGAACCTCTCAGGACATAAGCTTCCCAGTACCTACACTAATTGGTAAAGCTGGACTCAGATAGAACTTTTTCGTTGGTCTCTCATCAACATTCTATTTGTGGTAAATAGAGGCTGTGCAAAGCTACCTAGGAAAAGAAACACAGGGAGGTAGAACACAGATTGTTCCAGCATAGTCAATGAACATACCTGACCTTGGTTTCTGAAGCTCCTCATTTTGCCTATTTTTTGGCAACAATCCTATAGTTTGCTAAGTTAGAAATTCTTCATTCTCTTTTTTTTCTCATGCCAAGTATTCAGCTGCTGACTTCATCCTTGCTCTATGGATATAATCCCCATTCATTGTAGTTTGATGTAAAGCTTAATCCTTTCTTTATTGTAATCGAATACCATAATATAAGCCTGTCTTCAATCCTTAATAAGCCTCACAGTTTTTTTTCTTTTTTTAACAGTATCATTTGAGCCCTGACTTCCTACATCAAAATCAAAGAAACCTATTTTAGTCTTTAAAAATCAGAGGATTCTAAAGCTACCTAGTTTATTTCAGGTTTAAATACTCTAGTACTTAACTAGATTAAGTATCATTATTTACTATTAGATGTTGATGACTCAGATTTGATAAAAAAAAATTATCCACATTCTCTCAATTGCTCATGGATTTGTTCCTCTCCTAGATTCATTCCTGAATATCTTTTTGATTGACTATTACTTGCTGAAGACAAAAAAGACCACAATTAAACCCCCTCAGATGCACACTTGTGATTTTCTTTTTCTTAGTTTTATTCATAACACCAGATTTATCTTGGAGGGTAAAGAAAAGATCTGAATTCCTTATTTTCACAGAGGACATGCTGAACATACAGAAAGTCATGTTTCCATTTATGATGAGATGAGGATTTCTGGAATGCCAAAGATACTGATGCTTAGCTTTCACTACATGTCAGAGCCAATTTGGAGCTGAAAAAAAGGGCAACTACAACAAAAAAGAAACACTGATAACTGAATTCCATCCCTACTGCTTTTGGTTTAAGTGACCTGGTGTGTGACATGGGCAATGGGTTTTAGAATACAGGTGAATACTTGCTCTGAATAGCTCAGAAGTCCTTCTTTAAGTCCTTCCTTGTCTTGCAGAAAAGGATGTAAAATTTTTGGTTTTGAAAGTCCTTGCAGATGAGAGCAGAGTTTTGTTGGTCCTTGCCTCCTATGGATATCTTTTCAGTTCAGATCTCAGTGAAATCTCTGACATACTATTTACTTGACCAGGGGGTAGAAGGGAACAGGACTGTGTTGTCCAGATAAAATTTAAATTCTACTAACAATTTTACTCACATGTGGGTGGGACATGCATCTGCCTTGCTACAACAATAATCTAGCATATTGTCAGAATCCCATTTTAATTTAAAGCCTTTTTGAAAAAGCTTTTGAATTGTGTTTATTTCTGAATCTTTAGAAGCTTTTACTGTATTGAGTGAAGAATGTTTTTAAATATTGGAATAAAGGCCAAGTTTCTTGTATTTTTTGTGATTAATAGTTCTATTCTTGTTTAAAAAAAATAAAGTTTTTTTCATTAGTACTGACTTTTCCCTGTTATGGCAAAGTCTTCAGAATCAAAATCTTGTCTAAAGACCTGGATGTGCCCTTTCCAGACACAAAATTCAGCTCCAACCTCAGTTCCTCCTTTTTTCCCCTGCTTTAAGATTCTGTATTCACTGCTGTCAAAAAAGTCAAGCACAATAGCTGTGCTGTGAGTTCTTGGGAAGCACCAACAGGAGCTCATAACTCAAGTATGCATGTGACTATCTTAGACCTGGGGGTTAGCCTTGTGATGTTAGACTGGTGGAGCCATCTGGCAATGTTAGGTGACAGTATGGAAGTTCTCTGTCGTAGTACCCAAAATATTCCTCCATCAATACATGGAATAAAGGGCAAATCTGCTTTAGCTGGGTTGTTCATAGGCATTTTCTTCTTCTGGTATAGAAAATGAACTCTTTTTCTGACGGTTCCATCTATCTACCAATTTTCAGTTTTGTTTGTCCTCATTCTTCCCTGTTCTTTCCTCACTCCCTCATCATGCTGAGAATGATTATCTAGAACTATGCTGATCATTGAAATAGAAGAATTGCTATTCTATTCACCTCTGAAATTTGTACTTACAATTTCAGACTTGAGTAGTACTGTTCTCCTATGTGGACTTTGGGAATAATCATCCAGTTCTTTAAGCTCTAAATTTTCTGGTCCATCATTGGTTCATAGCTGTAGTTTTAATACATAGTAAATTTCACTTCATTCTCATGACTCAAAAAGTATCTAGCCCCAAATTACTGTCTTAAACGTATAACATTCCTCAAAGTCACAGCTGAACTTCTTCTTTTACATAATTGGGAATTTTCTTTACCATCCACTTTTCTTTCCTACTTTCCACCTACTAATTCAAATGATTTCATATTATGTAATTTTAACAACTGCTTTATTTTCACAGTCTCTCATTTCAATTGAAAGCAAGTCATATTAGACTAAATATTTGCCTATATCTGTTATGATACGTGACAGCAGTTATTAGTTATGAGGTTTGCTAAGTGCATACAATTTAACTAATCTAAATTTAGATGATATACACACACACTCACACACGAAGTATACACCACTGAATTATTCAGCTAGCAAACAATATAAAATTGAACAAAAATATTTTCTAATTATATATTTCTATAACACTACTTTTGTGAAGTTGGTTAAAAAGATTAAACTTTTAAAATTAAATCATTTATTTACTCCTCATCTTAATATTTACATAGTCACTAAACATACAATTTACATATGTGGCTTGCCTTTGAAAATTATATTTATTTATTTTAAAGGAAAGGTTTTTTTTTAATTAAAGATTTCCACCTCCTCCCCTTCTCATATTGCTCCCCCTCCCTCTCCTCCCCCCTCTCCAGTCCAAAGAGCAGGCAGGGTTCCCTGCCCTGTGGGAAGTCCAAGGTCCTCCACCACCCATCCACGTCTAGGAAGGTGAGCATCCAAACAGACTAGGCTCCCACAAAGCCAGTACATGTAGTAGAATCAAAACCCAGTGCCATTGTATTTGGCTTCTCAGTCAGCCCTCCTTCTCAGCCACATTCAGAGACTCTGGTTTGATCACATGCTCCATCAGTCCCAGTCCAGCTGGCCTTGGTGAGCTCCCTTTAGATAAGCCCTGCCGTCTCAGTGGGTGGGCTCACCCCTTGCTGTCCTGACTTCCTTGTTCATGTTCTCTCTCCTTCTGCTCCTCCTTTGGACCTTGGGAGCTCAGTATATATGTATGAAAATTATATTATATATTTGGGAAATGCTGGTTTATATGTATATATTTATATATGTCTCTTAGTATTAACTCCTAAGCATTGAATTTCCTAAAAGAAATTACACAAATACATGTGTTAATTTTTTTAACATGACTGCTAATACTTCTTTGCTGGTCTTAACTTTTTCCAATGCACTGCAAAGCTTTTTTATGGTAGGATTATGACAGGCACATTTAATGCATATATTTTAGGAGTACTTATGGCAATGATTCATTTAGGTGTTGACAATGAAGTAAAGTGCAATTTCTCCTACTGTGTAGTGAAGCCATAAAAAATACCATGTGCTCTTTAATACAAGTAGATACTCAGCATGGAAAACATAATGTAAGATGTGTGAATAAAACAGGCCTAGAAATTAACATCATGGAAACTTATTTGGAAAATTTATTCAATGTCAGTGTTGAAAAGGTGAAGTTCAGCAAGGCATTTTAAAGAAGTCATACATGTTGCTAGATATAAAGTATTTACTATTGAGAAACATTTGATCATGTCCTGTATCTCATTAACGGAAGACAGCAGTTAATTATGGAGAGAGAAGCAAATGGATCAGAGAGTTCAGGAGTAAGCAAAGATTGTAGAAAAATGTAGGTTAAATAAAAAGAACAAAGGTTTTGTTTGCTTACTTTTATAGTAATTTTAGGAGGTTTGTTTCTAGAATAAAAATCCAATTAGAAAATCTTTTTTAGTCATCAATCTATATCATAGTTGCATAGATGAAAGCATAAATGGAGATGACACTAAAAGTCAGCAGAATAACATGAGTTTGTCTCTTGAAGGCTGAAGAAAGGAGAAAGAGCAGGCCCCTTCAGAGAGCCAAGGAACAACTTTTGATTTACATACCTCTGTCGGGCCAATGCAGATATCAATCCATTTTTACTGTCTTTTCTTTCTGAGAATAAAAGATGCCCCCTAATTTCAGAATTATCTAAGAATAATGCTCTTCCTACTTTCCAGAGCCACCAGAGTTATAGTTTATTATCTCCCCACCTTATAAGTTTTATTTTTTCCAAGTTTTTTTTTCTATTCTTTCAAGAGCTACTCATTTATGATGATAACGTCTCCCACAGACACTCACTGACTTCCTGTTCTTTTGCTGTCTACTTTTCAGAATTTTGCTTCCTTGTTGTATGGTCTACAATCTTGTGTCCAAAGCTTCACCTTTATATTAGTTCCTTTTATCTCAGCAAAATGACTTTAGAGCCATCAAGTAGAGGTAAATACTGTTAGCACTTAGACTTGAAACATCTTAACAAATAGGTGCCTTTAATTATTCAAAATTTTTGGTATTCAGTATTGTTCATTGTTCACTTGCAGCATTCTGTTGTAAATAATCACTTATCTATTTACAGTTATGTATGAACAAATCTGAGAACTGAAGGAAAAGATATGGATTTAACTAGAATCAAATTATATTTTTTCAAATATGAAATGTGCTCACGCAAAGACGGGAATTCTAGTAGTATACTATTTGGTTGCTAATTCATTTAAATCTACTGTAAAATAAGAGAAAATTTTACCCACACATTTTTGTATATTGAATAAAAATATATTTTTCACTAGAAACAATAAAGCAAAATGGGACAAGAAGAGTGAGGGAATTGTAGTCTATCAAATGTTAATTTAGTATATCATGCATTAAGCACCCAGAATATAGATTACCAGTCCTTACCTTCATTTGACCAACTTTAACTTTTATGCAAGTGAAAGGGAAGCAGCTGAGAATTCAGAACCTAAAATTTATCACCAGTATCTCTTCTGATTGACCCTTCAATAGAGTTTGACCATATTCTAGGGACTCAATATGACACTCACTACAATGCCCAGGCTACTCACATTTTTTCTAATTTATTGATTTTATTGAGCTCTACATTTTTCTCTGCTCCTCTACCTACCCCCCCTTCAACCCTCTCCCATGGTCCCTATGCTCCTAATTTACTTAGGAGATCTTGTCTTTTTCTACTTCCCATGTAGATTAGAACCATGTATGTAATTTTTAGATTAAGGAAGCTGGAGACATGTGGGAAAGCATCCAGTATACTGTTTCAGTAACTGTAAGTATGGAGTGGGTATCAGCCTCATAAATGGTGTACTCATACCAGGGAAATTGCTGTTTATTTACAGCAGCTAAAACTACATGAACCTCTTCTCATCATCATTATTCATGCATCAGTTTTCATTTGTGTTTAGCTACAAACCCAAACGGTACAATTTCCATAGCATGTGGAAAGCCCAATTTTACTGAAAAGGGCCTTTAAACAGAATGCTAGATTAATGGAGATACTTAAACATACCTTGTAAGATAAAAAGTTACTGTTTGTTACTGTATTCATATTACGTGCAATGAATGTAATTGATTCCGTTAATTTAATTTAAAGAAAACTAAACACATAGACAAAGAGCATACAACATGAAGGGAGACTATAAAAGATAGAAGAAAAAGTGTCAAACAATGTGAAAAGACAACAAAAAATACATTAAAGGATATTTTATGATCTGGAAAAGAGTTTTCCACTTAATGAAATTTTAGCATAAGACAGACTCTGAATTTTGCTATTTGACTTTTTTCAATAGCATTCTCCTAATTACTTCAAGCTCATCCATTGCTGTCTTTTGAAGCTGACGATGCCTATGTGACTATTTTCCCTGGAAAATCTCTAACCTTGTTACCCTTTACTACATTAAAAATAAAAACATTCTTGGTTAACGTAAGTTAACTCAACACAAAACCTCAGAAGTTTTAGCAATATCTTTTCTTTCTAACTGGAACTATATGGTTTAATATATTTCTATTTGGAATTACCATGGAAATTTTTTTAAAGTGCAAATAAATCTAGCTAGTGAGATTTCTTATCATGCTATGTTTCTTTTTGTTTATATTATTTATTTGTTGCTTTTACAACCCTACCAAGAATTTCTAGTCTTTCACCCCTCACCTTACCACTTCACATCTATCCACTCCTCCTCTACTGTTTATCTTTAGAGATATGCCTGCATTCCATGGATATCAGTAAAACATGGCATGTCAAGTTGCAGTAAGACTAGGCCCCTTATTCTAATATGGCTGGATGAAGCAATCTATAAGCAAGAATGGGCCCCAAAACAGGCTCAGTGCCTGAGAAATAAGCAGATCTCACTTTTAGGAGTCTCATGGGAAGACCAAATTACACAACTGTAACATATATGCAGAGGACCTGAATCATGTACACTCCCCTGATTATTGGTTCAGTCTCTGTGTGACCCTACAAGCTCAGGTTAGTTGGTTCTGTGAGATTTCTTGCAGTGTCATTGAGACCTGTGACTCCAACAATTTTTCTTCACCCTGTTTTGTAGTATTCTCAGAATTCCACCTAATGTTTGGCTGTGGGGCTTTCCATCTGTTTTCATAAGTTGCTAGGTTAAGCCTATCCAATGACAGTTTGTCAAGGCATCAATCTATGATTACACCAGAATATCAGTATCATTAGGAATCTTTTAATTTAGTTTTTGATTTAATTTTTTTATGTTTTTCCCCCACAATTTGTGTGTTTGTTTCTACACTTGAGTTCTGGTGTATCCTGCATCTTTTCTTAGTTCTGACCCTCAGGGGTGAGCTCCCTCTCATGATATGCGTCTCTATTTCAGTCGTTAATAGGTCACTCTCACAATTTCTGAACCATCTTTACCTCCATAGGCAGTACAAATAAATGGTTGGTTGGTCAAAGAGTTTTTGGCTGGGTTTGGTGTCCCAGTACCTGCATGAGGAGTCTTACCAGAATGCAGGAAATAACTTGTTCATGCTCTATATCTTCCATTACTAGGAGTCATAACTGGGGATCACTCTCATAGATTCCTGGGAGTTTCAATAGCTCTAGGTTTCTTGATCATCCCAGAGATAACCCTGTAATTGGAGACTGTGCTTTTGTAACCCAAATGACACAAAAACTATATTAATTACAACACTGGCCAATGGCTTAGGCATATTCCTAGCTAGCTCTTACATCTTAAACTAACCAACTTCTATTATTTTATGTTTTACCATGAGCCTTGTAGTTTTTTTTTTTTAATCTCACATCTTGTGGCAATAAAAATGGCTACAGCCCTTACCTCCACCATGAGGCTAGAAAGCTAAGGAATAGGCTGGATCTAGCCGGAAAAGCCGCGGCTTTAATCCAGCCCATATTGCTCAGTAATTTAAAGGCTCATGTGGTCAGATAAAAAGAGAGAGATACAGTAAAGAGAGATTCAAAAACAAAGCAGAAAAAGAAAACCTTTAAATAATTTACAGTGTGTTAAAAATATATGCAGGCTAAAAGTTAAAGTTCTTAAAGTAAAAAAACAAAAAAAAAGGAAGAAAGAGAGTAGTTGGGTGTGGTAGTACACACCTTTTATCCCAACACTTGGGAGGCAGAGGCAGATTGACCTCTGTGACTTCAAGGGGTGGTAGCACGTGCCTTTAATCCTAATGCCTGGGAGGCAGAGACAAAAGGATCTCTGAGAGTTCAAGGACAGCCAGGTCTACAGAGTTATTCCAGGACAAAGATATACAGAGAACCTGTCTCAAAAAATAAAAGTAAAAATAAGCAAAATAGAGTTAAAATAAAGCCACACAAAGATGGAAAATAAACAGAGAATTTTGATACTGTATGCCATTATGCTTTCCTTGAATAGTTTTAATAGTGAGGAATGAGCAACAGCTGCTAAAAGATATTTGTTTATAAATGCTGCTGAACTAATCCAAGACAGATATTTTGAAAATACCTTGACATTAAAATTTGAATCTAAGGACATGATGCTTTGGAAAGGAGTTTCTTCTTTTGTTTTCACAGAGGATGAAACCCTGTGGATTGCTTCTATCCCAGTTTGGTATGATAGACCATGCCCTCCTGAAAGGTTGCTGTGAACACCTTCAAAAAATCACTTCACTTAACTGCCGACTGAGACTGAAATGAATCTAGCACACAGGTTATACCATGAAAGACCTAAATAACAGTGCCCCCATACAGCAGGAAGCAGTTTGGAGAAAAATAACTGTGCCCATATTCCCAAATATTGTTTATAAATGTTCTTTTACATTTAAAGGTAGATATGATATAGGTATAAATAATTTGCATTAGTATATATTTTGCTTTATTGATAGAGATTTAAGGTCAATTTTGTTATATGTATATGTATTTCTAATCTTGATTAAGCTATTGTGATTGTATAATTCACTTAAAAATGTAATGTATATAGGTTGTTAATGGATAATCATCAATAATAGTCAAGGTTGTAGTCATGTTAGTTAGATTTTCTAGATATATAGAGATATATTTTAGTTGGATAGGCATTCTTCATATCTCTCACAGACTGCAGAATATGGCATTTAAAATATTTTAATAACTTACAGTTTTTCATTACAATGAGACACATCTGCTCCTGGCAGCACCAGTCTACTTCAAAAGGAAGATGGGCATCGAAGAGGCTCATTATGGAGTTTGATAGCCATTTGAGAAAAAACCTGCTCTCGCCTGGACTATTGTATAAACTGGACACAGAGAACCTGCAAAGAGGGGACTACTGAACTTGCCTAAAGGTGAGATGATCTTTTGGGGTTCCTGATTCATGAAAGAGTCTGTGAGACATTCTGTAGGACACAGCAGATAGTGACTGAACTGACTTTGAAATTTTCTGCATCATGGAAATATCTCTGGATACTATGGGTCTGTAGGCCGAAGATGGATGCCCCAACAGTACAGAGAAACTTTGGGTGACTGTCCAGGCAGCGAGATGTCTCTGTCATTTCTAGAGTTTGAAAGTTGTTTATTTCTTGTTTGCTTAGGTAATATTGTATCTTTCTGGAGTCTTTGATGGAGTTGAAGAATAGGCAGTTATAGTTATAGTGTTCCTTAATTATGCTAAAGATAAAATAGATGTAAATATTGTAATTTTTACCTGATAACTGTTTTGTTATATGTAATTTTGCTATGTTAAAGTTAAAGCCTTCCTTTTTTTGTTTAAAAAAAAAACGGGGGAAATGATGGAGGAAGGACATTGGTTAATTAATAAAGAAACTGCTTGGCCCTGATATGTTAGAACATAGGTGGTTGGGGTAAACAGAACAGAATGCTGGGAGGAAGAGGAAGTGAGGTAAGATGCCTCCCCTGTCCAGAGCAGACATAATGAAGCAAGCTGCCAGGTCATGCTGAATCTTTCCCAGTAAGACCGGTGCTATACAGATTATTAGAGATGGGTTGATCGGGATATGAGAATTAGCCAGTAATGACTAGAGCTAATGGGTCAAGCAGTGTTTAAAAGAATACAGTTTGTGTGTTGTTATTTTGGGGAATAAGCTAACCAGGTAGCCAAAAGCCAGGCGGCAGGAACGCAGCCCGCAGATCCTTCCACAATGTACCACATTTTTTTTATCCTTGTTTTGGTTGAGGAATATCTAGCCTCATTTCAACTTTTGGCTATTATGATTAAAACTGTGCATTCCCGCCACCAATGGATGATGTGGGAGTGATATCTTATCAATAAAGAAACTGCCTAGGCCCATTGATAGGCCAACCCTTAGGTGGAGTAAACAGAACAGGATGCTGGGAGAAAGCTGAGTGAGGAGTCGCCATGATGTTTCCACACCAGGCAGATGCAGGTTAAGATCAATCCTGGTAAGCCAGCTCGTGGGCTACACAGATGATTAGAAATGGGCTAAATTAATATGTGAGAATTAGCCTAGAAGAGGCTAGATAGAAATGGGCCAGGCAGTGTTTAAAAGAATACAGTTTCTGTGTAATTATTTCGGGTATTAAGCTAGCCATGTGGGTGGCCGGGTGCCGAGGACGCAGCCCCGCTGCTCCTAATTACAACAAATGGAGGAGTATTTCCTTTGCTCCACAACCTTCTCAGCATGAACTGCCATTTGTATTTGATCTTAGGTATTTCTGACAGGTGCAAGATAGACTCTCAGTTTCCTTTTGATGTGTGTTTCCCTGATGTCTAAGGATGCTGAATATTTCTATAAGTGTTTCCCAGCCATTTGTTCCTAAAATAAAATCAATTTTATGATATAATATTTTAGATATAGTTTAAAAGAATTCAATCTTTTCAGACTCATGTAAGAATTCTTCCTACTGTGTTTGTAAAACAAATGCAGATTTTATGACATAGAGATCAACATAAAAGCATATGCCTTTCTTTCAGACACTTTTTCCATTTGAGCATTTATCAGTGATTGACTTAACTTCATCACTGATGTGTTAGAAATAACTTATCACTGATTCTCATTTTTATGTTATTTATTTAATTATCAAAATTGTATATTTGATCCAAAATTAGCCCAAATCTTGAATCTTTCCATAAGGGTTGTCATTTACCAACCTTTTTTATTTAGACTTCAAAAAATGTTTTTTAGACATCATGAAAAGGAAGAAAGACTGGTAAACTTAGAATGTGGACAAATAAATTAAAAAAATTTTTACAAAATAATAAAAAAGAAATGGAAAAATCCTGTACTGAAAATATATTTGAATTTAAATGAGTTCAATAAAAGCCTGTGTAGAAATAGAGAAAAAAAATGGTGCCTAAAACAAAAGTCGTAGTAAATTTAAATAATTCTGACAGACAGATGCCAATTGTAGTGAAAAATGACTCTATATCACTATGAGTTACAATGCTATAACTCATGTAAAGGAAAAATAATGTTTGGGTATAAGTAACTAATAGGCTTTTTGTAAAATTTTATAATACAATTAGTAAAGTGGAGAGAATCATGTAAACACATTGTGAAAATAATTAAATTTCTTGCCAATGTGATATAAAATATGGATATGAACCAGGACAACATAAAAAACTAAGCATGGTTACCAAGATAATGATGATCAGGCTGAAACTACTGTGCTCCAGAAGATAATATGAAGTACTCCTAAACCTTAGATTATATAGGAAAAACACTCTATTGTCTTCTTGACTAAGATAAAATGTTAACAATATTCTGAAACTTAAAAGTAATGGGTTCTTGAGGCGATCCATCTGGAGTGGTGTGTGGCTGCCTGGGCAACCGGTCTCTAGGACAAAGTACAGGCCCCTCCAATTCCCTAAACATTTCTGCCATCCAGCTGGGTGTCTCCCTGGTTACTGGCTTTCTTTATTTACCTCATTTCATCTTGCCCCCAAGCACTTCTTTCTATCTGTGGGGTCCCTGGATCTCTCAACTCAGCCTGCTTTTGAGTTGAGGGTCTGGGAGCCAGTGGTGAGCATTCCTGCCATAGGGACTTCTTTTTTCCACACCACCCTGCCACTCCAAGCCCTCCCTTTTGTCTGTGAGGTCCTTGAAGTCCAGCGAGAGGCCCTGCTCCTGTATAGAGGAGATCTATTCACAGTGGTGAGTGTGTGACCACCTGGCTGACTGGTTCTGGGAACGAAGTAAAGGCCCCCTCCAATTCCCTAAATGTTTCTGGTCATCCAATGGGGTGTCTCCCCCCCAGCTACTGGCTTCCCCTATTTACCCATCCCATCTTGCCACCAGGCACTCCTTTTCAACTGCTGGGTCCTTAGATCCACTACCATAACCTGCTTCAGTGTGGAGGACATCTGAGAGGTAGCTCCAGTGCTAAGAGGACCTAAGAGAGGGCAGGCCAAGAAAAATCCCCAAATACACAGTCAGCCACAGCAAAGATTAGACTAAAATGTCAAGATTCTCCTGGCCACATTTGAACGAAGGGACCGGCAGGCACCAATGCAAGAATTCCTTCAACAACCTGAAAAGCAACATGATAACACCAGAATTCAGTGAACACACAACAGAAAGACTTGAACACCTTAACACAGAATAAGTAGAAGAAATCAACTTTAAATGTAACATTATAAAAATTATGGAGACCCTTGAACAGGAAGTGAAAAACTCACTTAAAGAAATAGGAGAGAAGATGAACAAAAAGTTAGAAGAAATTAATAAATCCCTCAAAGATAGCTGAGAAGCAAAGAAAAAGCAAACAAACAGGTAAAGGAAACAATTCAAGACTTGAAGACCAAAATGGAGGTAATAAAGAAGACACAAACCAAAAAAGAGATGGGTATGGAAAATGTGGGTAAATGAACAGGAACTACAGAGACACATAAAACCAACAGAATACAAGAGGTAGAAGAAAGAATCTCAGGTGCTGAAGATACTATAGAGGAAATAGACACATTGATCAAAGAAAACAGCAAATCCAACAAATTCTTAACACAAAACATCCAAAAACTCTGGGACACCATGAAAAGGCCAAACCTAAGAATAAGAGGGTTAGAAGAAGGAAAAGGATTACACTTCAGAGGCCCAGAAAATATATTCAATGAAATTATAGAAGAAAACTTTCCCCACCAAAAGATTCCTATGAAGGTTCAAGAAGCATACAGAACACCAAATAGAGTGGATCAAAAAAAAAAAATTCCCCTTGCCGTATAATAATCAAAACACAAAACATACAAATAAAAAATATTAAGAGTTGCAAAGGAAAAAATTTAAGTAATATATGAAAAAACCTATCAGAATTACACCCGACTTCTCTATGGAAGCCATGAAAGCCAGAAAGTCTTGGATAGATGTGCTGCAGACACTAAGAGACCATGGATGCAAGCACAAACTACTATACCCAGCAAAGATTTTCACCAACGATGGAGAAAGCAAGATATTCCAGGACAAAAACAGATTTAAACAATACAGAGCCACAAACTCAGCCTTACAGAAAGTACTAGAAGAAAAACCACAACCTAAGGAAGCCAACAACATCCACAATAACACAGACATATGACAACCCTCCACCAGCACAACTCAAAGAAGGGAAACACACAAACACTACCACCAAATAAAAATAACCAAAGTTAACAAACACTGGTCATTAATTTCATTTAATATCAATTAACTCAATTCACATATAAAAAGGCACAGAATTAAGAGAATGGATACGAAAACAGGATTCAACATTCTGCTGTTTACAAATAACACACTTCATTCTCAAAGACTATCTCAGAGTAAAGGGTTGGGAAAAGTTTTTCCAATCAAATGGGTCTAAGAAACAAGCAGATGTAGCTATACTATTATCTGTCAAAATTGATTTCAAACTAAAATTAATCAAAAGAGATGGGGAAGGACATTTTATACTCATAACAGAAACAATCAGGATGATGTCTCAATCCTAAATATCCATGCCCCTAATATAATAGTACCCACATATATAAAAGAAACATTAATAGAACTCAAATTACACATCAAACCCCACATACTAATAGTAGGAGATTTCAACACTCCTCTCTCACCAATGGACAGGTCAACCAGACAGAAACTTAACAGAGAAATAAGAGATTTGGGGCTTAGAAGTCTAGATATTACTTTCTTTTGCTTATGTTGGGAATTTTTAAAATATTCAATACTTGTTTTAAAAAATCATCCAGTGCTGCTACAATAGTTTATCAGGTAGAAACTTCTGACACAATGACAGAATCTCTGAGTTCAAACCTAGGGTCAACAGAGTAAAAGAAAAGAACCAATTACCAAAAGTTGTCTCTGATTTTTATATGTGTGTCATGGTATTTGTATGTGATCATGAATTCTCTTAGAACAAACACACATATAAAAATGTAAACATAATTTTAAATTAAGTTTCTTCTTAAAGATATGCAGATATTAAAATGCTCTAAACATCAACTCTGTGATAAACGGAAAATCCAGCATATATAGAATTCAGCAGTATTTCCTTGACTTATTCTTTCAGTGTAAATTGGGCAGGAAAAACACATTAAAATACATTATTTTACTTACAGTCAAAAGGAGTAAATAGGTTTATGTGGACAGAGTTTATTGAGAAAAGGCAGTGTTAAAAGTAAAGAAGAATGAGAATTAAGATTTGTATCTGAAGAGATAGAAGAATCAATAATTTGAAAGTAAATTATAGGAAAAACACAATGAAAGAAGTTTATGCACAGGAGCAAACAATCAGAGGGGTTATAGTAATATTTGTGTGCAAGGCTTGCTTCTTCATACTCCTCTATTTTCTTTCTTAGTTGATTTTAGTGTAACTTGGTTTTAAAATGTGTCACTGTTCAGTATAGAGTATTTTCACCAGAAATTTTGGTGTGCTACAAATAATGACACTGAGACTTATTATTAATTTTGAAAACTTGGCCTATAGCTTAGCCTTGTTCCTAACTAGCATTTTTTTACTTAAATGAATCCACTTCTTTAATTTGCATACTGTCTTATAGTTCATGTCTATTTCCTCTCCTCCTGAAAGTTTCGCTTTTTCTATATCACCTGTCATCTCTTGCACACCTTGATAATCCTCTTTCTCTGCCTGGAAATCTCACCTATACCTCCTGCCTAAATATTGGGTGTTCACCCTTTAATTAAAACAATTACAGTAATAAATCTTTATATTTTATCCAAATATCCCACAATATTTCATCCTTTTTATGCCCAAATAAAAAGGAAAGGTTTTTACAGTAAAACTATACATAAAAAAAATAATTGGGTATGAATCATATACACAATGCTCAGTCCATTTGTATTTTGTGCATTCAGAGAAAATATTCTATTATTCATTCTCTCTTGATGAATTCAATGTTTTCTACCGAAAACATTTTATTATCTTTTATTGCCATCCTAAAACAATCTTTTTAAACCTCAAAAATTTTCTTAAATAAACAATTTAAGCTTTTATATCTCTTATCCTCTTACTTTTTCTACCTCTTGTTTTTTGCTTCTTTTCTGAATTTGATAAAAAGGAAAAGTGTAACTAAAAGTTTCTAGTCTTTGGTCCCCACCACAGATCTAAGAAGGATGTAATATTACCTGATTAAACAAGAAGGATAGAGTAAGCAACATTTAAAACTAAGATATGACAGAGAAAGTGTAGAATATATACATATTAGAGTACTATTCAGCGGTAAAAAAAAACATTGACATCTTGAATTTTGCATGCAAATGGATGGAAATAGAAAACACTCTCCCGAGTGAGGTAACCCAGACCCAAAAAAATGAACATGGGATGTACTCACTCACTATTGGTTTCTAGCCATAAATAAAGGACCCTGAGTCTATAATTTGTCATCCTAAAGAAGCTAAATAAGAAGGTGAACCCAAAGAAAACCATATACTTATCCTCCTGGATATGGGAAGTAAACAAGGTTGCCGGGCAAAATATTGGGATCTTGGAGTTTGGGTGGGATGGGGTAAGGGGAGACGGGGAGAGAAAAGTGAGAAGGGGAGGATGGGGGACACTTTGGGAAATGGGATGGTTGGGATAAAGGAAGGGTGGATATGGGAGTAGAGAAGTATATATCTTAATTAAGGGAGCCATCATAGGGTTGGCAAGAGACTTGAAACTAGAGGGGCTCCCATGTGCCCAGGGCCATATCCTCAGTTAGTTACTTGGGCAGCAGAGGATAGGGAACCTGAAATGGCCCTATCCTATAGCCATACTGATGAATATCTTGCATATCACCTTAGAGACAGAGGCTCACATTGGAGCAATGGACTGAGCTCCCAAGGTCCCAATGAGGAGCAGAAGGAGGGAGAACATGAGCAAGGAAGTCAGGACCACGAGGGGTGTACCCACCCACTGAGACAGTGGGGCTGATCTATTGGAAGCTCACCAAGGCCAGCTGGACTGGGACTCAAAAAGCACGGGATAAAAACGTGCTCTCTGAACATGGCGGACAATGAGGGCTGATGAGAAGCCAAGGGCAATGGCATTGGTTTTTTTTTTTTTTTTTTTTTTTTTTTTCTCACATGGCCATTTAATTCCTCTTAAAAAGTAAGATGACATCAAAGACCCAACCGTGGAAATGACAAGGAAAACTCTGACCTTGCCTTAGCAGTTCTCAAAGGAGGGAGGGATGCTGGGAGTAGCTTTCATCTGTCACCTGCCTCCTTGTGACCCAGCTGGCCCACGTGGGTATGAACTAGGGCCTCATCCTGGGGACCGGTGGTCCCTTCTGTGGCTGGCTTATGGTCACAGCAGCTGCCATCTCGGCTCCACATCTCGTTCTCCTGCCGAAGCCTCTGGTTTTCAGTCCGGAGTCTCTCCACCTCGGCCGCCAGCTCTTCCACCTGTTGACAGGGCTGCCTGCTAGGGCGCCCCTGCAGCTGCTGGAGCCTCCGAGTTTCCTGCTCAGCCTGCGATAGCCGCCTCTCTAGATCCAGGTAGTCTCGCACCAGCTCCTGCTTGCTGAGGCGCTGAAGGCTCTCAGTGTGGTACCGCTCGTAGGCCTCAGAGAAGTCCCTCTGCTGGAATTCCCCGTGAGCTCGGCCCTGCCCATCACTGTCCCCTGCTTCATTCTCCCCACTGGAGGAGCCTGGGTGGGACAGCCCGTGGAGCACATCCAAGTTAGGCTCCTCCAGGTCACGGTCATTTATGAGGAACTGGGTAGTGTTGTAGGGTGCCAAGGGCTGGACTTTGGCGAACATCTCCTCACGGACTCGGGAGGCCCTCTGGCTCTGCCTCTCATCTCGCTGCTGCTTCTCAGCCCAGGTTTTGATCCTACTGCATGAACTGGCTTCGTGGAAGCCTAGCCAGTTTGGATGCTCACCTTCCTAGACCTGGATGGGGGGGACCTTGGACTTTCCAGTGGACAGGGAACCCTGACTGTTCTTCAGATTGGAGAGGGTGGGAGAGAAGAGTGGGGGGGAGGGGGGAGGAGTGGGAGGAGAGGGAGGGAAATGGGAGGCTGGGAGGATGTGGAATTTTTTTTTCAATAAAAAAATGAAATGACAGAGAAATCTAGTTGCCTGCATAGATAACCTGAGGTTCCCCTGTACTTTTATTGAGGAAGCCATCACCAACCCATGGAGTTCAAATATTTGACAAACTTTTCTGTGGAACAGGAATTTTGAAGCATTGTCATATCCTGTCTTGGTACAGTTTGTCAGTATCTTCTTTTGTGTCTTCTTTGTCCAAGTTTGACAGCCTAGTATGGTATGGGAGGCCCTTCCATATTTGTGTTGCTTTCATTTGTTGATAAAGAATTGCTTTGAGCCTATGGCAGGGAAGAATAGAACTAGGCAGAGAAAACTATGATGTATGCTGGGAGGAAGTAGGGTGGAGTCAGAGAAAGACGTCATGGATTCTTCACCTGAGACAGATGCTGGTTAGAATCTTTGCTGGTAAGCCACTGCCACATGGTGATATACAAATTAATAGAAATGGGTTAAATTAATATAAGAATTAGCCAAAAATAAATTAGAGCTAATGGGCCAAGCAATCAGTGTTTTATTATTATTATTATTATTATTATTATTATTATTATTATTATTTTATTGGAAAAAAAAGAAATTTCTGCCTCCTCCCCGCCTCCCATTTCCCTCCCCCCCTCCCCCTTCTCCCCCTCCTCCCCCTCCTCTCCCCGACCCCCCACTCCTCCCCCTCCAGCCTGAAGAGCAGTCAGGGTTCCCTGCCCTGTGGAAAGTCCAAAGTCCTCCCCCCTCAATCTTGGTCTAGGAAGGTGAACATCCAAACTGGGTAGGCTCCCACAAAGCCAGAACATGAAGTAGGATCAAAACCCGGTGCCATTGTCCTTGGCTTCTCAGCAGCCCTCATTGTCCGCCAAATTCAGAGAGTCCGGTTTTATCCCATGCTTTTTCAGTCACAGTCCAGCTGGCCTTGGTGAGCTCCCCATGGATCAGCCCTACTGTCTCTGTGGGTGGGTGCACCCCTTGTGGTTCTGGCTTCTTTGCTCATATTCTCCCTCCTTCTGCTCCTCATTGGAACATTGGGAGCTCAGTCCAGTGCTCCAGTGTGGGTCTCTGTCTCTATCTCCATCCATCGCCAGATGAAGGTTCTATGGTGATATGCAAGATATTCATCAATATGACTCTAGGATTTCCTATGTATAACCCCAGCAGCACAGTCATTAAGGGCAACACTGAATAAATGGGACCTACTGAAACTGAGAAGCTTCTGTAAAGCAAAAGACACTGTCACTAAGACAAAAAGGCAACCCACTGACTGGGAGAAGATCTTCACCAACCCCGCAACAGACAAAGGTCTGATCTCCAAAATATATAAAGAACTCAAGAAACTAGACTTTAAAATGCTAATTAACCCAATTAAAAAATGGGGCACTGATCTGAAGAGAGAGTTCTCAACAGAAAAAATTCAAATGGCCAAAAGACACTTAAGGTCATGCTCAATCTCCTTAGTGATCAGGGAAATGCAAATCAAAACAACACTGAGATATCATCTTACACCTGTCAGAATGGCTAAAATCAAAAACACCAATGATAATAGCCTTTGCTGGAGAGGCTGTGGAGAAAGGGGTACGCTCATCCATTGCTGGTGGAAATGCAAACTTGTGCAACCACTTTGGAAAGCAGTGTGGCGGTTTCTCAGGAAATTTGGGATCAACCTACCCATGGACCCAGCAACCCCACTCTTGGGAATATACCCAAGAGATGCCCGATCATATGACAAGGACATTTGTTCAACTGTGTTCATAGCAGCATTATTTGTAATAGCCAGAACCTGGAAACAACCTAGATGCCCTTCAATGGAAGAATGGATGAAGAAAGTGTGGAATATATACACATTAGAATACTACTCAGCGGTAAAAAACAATGACTTCTTGAATTTTGCATGCAAATGGATGGAAATAGAAAACACTATCCTGAGTGAGGTATCCCAGAACCAAAAGGATGAACATGGGAAGTACTCACTCATAATTGGTTTCTAGAGATAAATAAAGGTCAGTGAGTCTATAATTTGATATCCTAAAGAAACTAAATAAGAAGGTGAACCCAATGAAAAACATATAGCTATCCTCCCGGTTATGGGAAGTAGACAAGATTGCCGGGCAAAAATTGGGATCTTGAGGGTGTGGTGGAAGCGGGGTAAGGGGAGAAGCGGAGAGAAATGTGAGAAGGGGAGGTTGGGGGGAACTTAGGGAAACAGGATGATTGGGATAAAGGAAGGTTGGTTAGGGGAGCAGGGAAGCACACATCTTAATTAAGGGAGCCATCTTAGGGTTGGCAAGAGACTTGGCCCTAGAGGGGCTTCCAGGGGCCCAAGGCGATGTCCCCAGTTAGTTCCTGAGGATAGGGAACCTGAAAAGCAATCAGTGTTTTAATGAATACAATTTCTATGTGGTTATTTTGTGGCTAAACTAGTCAGACTGATAGACTAGTATCAGCAGTTGAGGCAAGGGTATTTTCTTTTCCAATGACTAAGCTTTTCATAATTGAAAGCAAAACCCATATGGAGGTTTTTCATTGCCTCTCATTCACTTTTAAATTATATTTGTGCTTTCAGAGACAGAGATGTTTCACTGTCATGAAAAAAACTTATGTTATTAAAACAGTTTAAATGTCATATTTTCTATGTCTTTGAAGTATTTGAAGACCATCTGTCTATTTCAAATATACCTCTTTAAAACATATGTAATAAGTATACATTTGATTATTATAGATAACTAACTACAAACCTATAAGTTTTTTTATGATATTAAATAGGTTTTAAGAAGGAAAACTTTATATTACGTTTTTAAAATGAGCTGCATAGGTACAATATTTTGAACCAGAGTAGAAACTTATACACTCTATACCAAAATAACCTTAAATTCATATAAATAAACAAAAATACATACCAATGTAAAGTACTTGAGACTACTCATTGTTCTCTTAGTTTGAGAATAGATTTAATAATCTAGGTTTATAGCCGGGCGGTGGTGGCACACGCCTTTAATCCCAGCACTCGGGAGGCAGAGGCAGGAGGATCTCTGTGAGTTCGAGACCAGCCTGGTCTACAAGAGCTAGTTCCAGGACAGGCTCCAAAACCACAGAGAAACCCTGTCTCGAAAAAACAAAAAAAATCTAGGTTTATATGGTATCATTTATATAATCCTCCTCTTTTTTTAGAATGAGATCCTTGTATCTAATTTCTTTTGTTTAGCTTTTTGTTCAGACCATTACCAGTAACAACTTTTAACTGAGCTTCTAAATGATAACAAGCATCTATAACCCTCTGAATGAGCAAAAGCCACCCATCTCACTTCTAGGTAAGATGGACAATGCTTTCTCTAGAAAGTTTCCTGTTGTCAGTACGTAACAACATTTTAGGGGTCCCTGAAAAAATTGGAATAGTGGATGATTCCTGGGATAACTAGCAATAGTATTTTTTTGGGGGGGGGTTCTGTGTGATGGAAAAGTGCAAAGCTTTTCTGAAGACTTCACTGGATACTCTCTGAGGGTGGAGAATCTTAACTGGCAGCAAGTTGTTTTAAAACACAATTTTATAAAAAAAATGCAACAGAGGCAATTTGATAGACAGGATCACTTGTGCTACTACCTTAATTAGTGTCTGGTTCTTTTTATATGAAAACATTTAACCTTTTAAGGAATATATATATATATATATATATATATATATATATATATATTCAGCAATACAAGTATGGAATGTGTAGTGTGCATAAATCAGTTAGAGATGATTGTTCTCTGTTATGTTTGAACAGGAAAGAGGTACCTGTCAACTTCATAAGTCTGTTTGGATTGCATAGAGAAACTTTAATATAAATCTCTTTCCATGACATATGATAAGATGGCATGTAATGAAGCATCACGAAGACTGTGTAGTCAATAAGATTTATCATGTGCAATCCAGTTTCAGAGCTGTCTCCATGCTATGGGACTAGCTTATACCTGTTTTTTAGTCATTCTTGGCTTTACCACTCATGTCTGTTACCAAGATACTCACAAGGTCTCCTCAGGTAAAATTTGTTCTAAATTGACTTTGTAGGAACCCATATAATTCAGTCTTCTTCTTCTTCTTCTTCTTTTTTTTTTTTTTTTTTTTTTTGACATAGTTTCTCTGTAGCTTTGGAGCCTGTCCTGGAACTAGCACTTGTAGACCAGGCTGGTCTCGAACCCACAGAGATCCGCATGCCTCTGCCTCCCAGGTGCTGGGATTAAAGGCTTGTGCCACCACCACCTGGCAAGATTTCAGTCTTCTATGGAAATGAACACAAAACTTCTCCCTCAACACAGCACATTTGTCCAACAACCATTTTATTTTCTTTCTTTAGCATCTAACCACATTTTGAAGAATATTCTACATGTTCAGAGTTGTTCTTGATCTGTACCTGAATTTTATATACCGGCAGACTTCTCTGACCATAAGACAAACTTTAATCAACCACATGAGATGTTTTGCAGCTCTGGTGACTGGCTTTGATCCTGTCAGTTCTCTGAGAGTCTAGCTTTCTGCCTCTGTATTTGCCCCGCCAGCATGGTAACTGTATTTCTTATGAGCAAGGGACACCGGGATTAACATGCAACACAACTTCAGGTTCTGCAAACAAGCCTTTTATTCCACTTTCTCACAAGTATATATAGCCCTCAGCAGGGGAGGCCAAATCAGCAATAGCAGGAAGCTCATCACCATAACTCATTGGCTTAGGGGTAAACATCCTTAGAAACATTGCTGAAAACAACAGATTGTTCCTGTTTTTGTTCCTGTTTTCAACCAACCTCAAGAGTGCAAAACAGATCAAGTGGGGGTGCGAAGGCCTGTCCTCAAGGGACCTAACATGTATTTAGAGCCCCAGCTCTGGGAAGATGCTGTGTCCATCATGTTGCAGTGGTCTTCTGCACAGCAGGGTCTCTTAAAAGAGCCATGTGTCTTTGTGGCCTTCTTTTTTAGGACATATGTAACTATTTGAGCTTCATGTTTGGCACCAAAGGCAGTCTGAATTTTCTTTGGGTTATCAGCCCACAAATAAAGACACAGAGACTGATTTTATTAATTATGAAAGCTCATCTTATAGCTTAGGCTTCTTCTTGTCCAGTCCTTATAAATTAAATTAACCCATTTCTGTTAATCCACATGCTGCCATGTGGCTTGTGGCTGTTATCTCTCCTTTTGCAAAATGTCCTGTTTGTAATATGTATCCTGCCATCTCTTGCACACTTCGAGTTTCTTTTTCCTCTCTCTGTCTGGAAGTTTTGCCTATACCTCCTGATTAATTATTGGCTGCTCAACACTTTATTAAAACAATTGCAGCAATGCATCTCCACATAGTATATGAATGTCTCACAACAGAATACTTTTCGAAAAAAAGTGTAAAGGGTTTGAGGAATACTGACTACATACCTAATTTTGCCCACCATTAATTGACACTCCAATTACTAAGCCTTGGAAAACAGCCAATAAAATTCTGTATAAAATGGGTTTCCATGCAGCTCAATATTCATATCAAATTGATTCTGAGGAAAAACATATGATGAGATTTGACAAGTAATTGCATCACCAGCAAGGGAAAAGTCCTTGTTAGTACTGTGAGGAGACATACTGTGACCTTAATCCATTTTGAAGAAATTTCACACCTGACAGCTTGCTGAAGCTGCCTTTGGAAAAGTAATGCAGCCATTCATCATCTTCATAATTGATAATGTATGCTATTAAATGATTTCATTTAAGGAGAAGCAAATAAAGGACACCAGTTGAAAAATTAGAATGAATTTGAAAACCCAAAGAAATTTGAAGGAGAAAAATCATGCATTAGTATAATAGTATTAACAAAGCCTCTTAATATGAATTGTATATTGGTCACAGTTTCTCTCAGCAGTCATCCTGCCTGAGTTAAAGCATGTTTTTCTGCTTAACTAAGTCTTTAACCTTTAATAACCACTTAAACCCTGTGGGCATCAGATTCTTAGCAGTACAAGATGCTAAAAATAGTATTCATTTATTAGGTAGAAACAGTAGGATCAAAAGGTCAAAAGTACATAGGAGTTTGAAGATACTCTGAGCTAATGAAACCTTGTCTCAAAAAACAAATAACTAGTAATGTTTATATAAAGGCTTAAATTATAAGCACAGTATTCAAACTTAGCAAACAATAGCTACCAATTTTCAAGTCTTTCCAATTTTGTATTATTAGTTTTGTGGGGATATTTTTGTGTATTTTAGATCTCTTTATTTTACTTTTTGTGTAGAAGTGTACTTTTGTGTGTGCAGCATCTGAATCCTTGGTGCCCACAGAGGTCAAAGGAGGGCATCATATTCCCTGTAATTGGATACTCAGATGGTTGAGTGTGATATTGTGTGAATGCTAGGAACTAAACCAAGGTTCTCAGTAAGAGCAACAAATTCTCTTAATAATTGGATCAGTTTCTTGGAACCTATTATTTATTCCCTTTATTTACATTAGTTCTTCGACAATTTTTTAAATTTTGTTTTGATCATAATTCACTCCCTTCTTAAACTCCTCTCAGAATCTCCCTACTCCCTATCCATCCAACTTTGTATCTCTTAAAACAAACAAATAAAAATACAACCATCAAATACAGTTTGTGCTACACTTATACTCTTGGATGTATGGTTTCCACTCGATGATTTTGTTTATGTATATATTGGAAATAAAACTCAGGGCCTTTCTTTGGGTACTCTATCATAAGAGCTTCACTTTTAGACTTTTGTCATGTAAGGCATGCTAATTTTAAGAATTTTCAGAGGCAGAGAATAAGGTGTAATAACATAGTGTTATACAATCAACACACAACTTTATACAAAGAAAATGTTTATTATGGTTTGTTTGTTCAGGTGATCATGATGACTAAAAGGATTAAGTGTAATGACCTTGAGACCCAAGATAGCAGGTGGTCTATTTTGAGTCCTGAGGCCCTCAAGACTGGAGATGTAACGAGTGGTTCATATTCCAGTCCTTACGATCTGAGACCAATGATTATTAGCGGTAGAAGATCTAGATTCCAGCATAACATAACAGAGTGAATATTTTGTATATTTTTTGGGAATTAGATAATATCCATCCACAGCTCCAGACATACATGCTTTACTTAGCCAACAAGTCAAATGCTAGTCTGTACTTATAACTTACAGGAACATTTACAAATATTGATCAGGCATCACATAGTCTGGGTGAGTTAACATATAAAGAAACAGGTATGAAATCATGATCTCTTCATTTGTTTCCTTTATGAGTTATGTAAATATTTAAGATAATCTAAGTATAATATCCTAAATTTTAAATAAGTAACAGAGTTGAAATTGAAATATCTAACATTGAAAATAGCTTTTATTGAACTTTCATTGAAATGATGTATTATTCAAGAAAAATGTTTCTATGTTAGTTTATGGCAATAAAACCATGGATATGCTATCGCCAGTATTCTGGGTTCCATGAAGTTTCTAAGATCCTTTATCAAAAGACATTCCTCCACTCCACTGTGTGTAAAATTTTTAACCCCAGGCCCTAGCTTAGATTGTTCTATTATCAAAAACTACCACCCTGTAGAATTTAGTGTAAAGAGGCTTTACATGCCAGATGTTGTATCACAGTTACATTTAGACTTCAACAGATCTTAAAATTTAAGGAATTGTCTTTATATTCTCTCAAATTTATTTAATTTTCTCACTTCCTCCTTTTCAGTCTAGTGTCCAAATTTTATAAGCATTTCTTTTCATACAGCTCCTGTTATCTCACACTTCTGTAGGCACTTATACTCATCTGTCAGATCCTCAGAACTAAATATATCTAACTCTACCTATTCTGTTACTGCACCTGAAATGAGCATGATAAAACTAGAAACAGAGTGCAAGCACTAGTCTCATTAAATTCGAGATCTTCCTGATGGACAATTCATTCCTTAGTGTTCCATGGCTGTGCTGTAATATTTTACTTATCTTATTAATTTAGACAGAGGTCATGAACTAAGAAGATGTGTTCATGCTGACTTTGTCTCAATAAAGCTTTAATATCTCTTTTCCAAGATGGAAGGTAATCTTTCATTTGAAAAATGAACAGAGTATAAATTTTACAGGCTTTATAGAGACATTGTTGTCTCCTTACTCAGCAAGAATTGTTTTACTATAATCACTCTTTTGTCCTGACAATAAGAACAGACTGTATTTACAGTACAAGCTGACAAGTAAGACAGCATACTTGAATCGGTACTCATTCAACTCATCAAGGTCGTGACTACAGCAGCATTACCTTTTTCTAACAATGACTTCTCATCTTTTTGGAGTTCTTTCAACAAAATATGTATTCCTTTATATTTCTATTATCATAAAGAGTGCTGGATTTGTACTACTCAAAGTTATTGCTCAGTTCCCTCATGTTATTCACAGAAAATAACACAAATGTACATTTCCAGTTACCATGTGCTCTTTCTTTTTTTTGTTTTTGAAAAGCTCTAAAATGCTTTTATATACAGACCAAACAGCTTCAGTCATAATCTTCAGGTACATCCAATTTTTAATGCAGTGCTAAATTTCAAAAACCCTCCCACCTTCCTTCAAACTCTACAATCCCATCTGTTGACTTATATCCTTCTTATATTGTGTGCAACATGACAATGTTGTTTCAGGTTTTATTTTTCTATTTCTTTGACTCTTACTCCCCTCTCTGCTGTATTCTTCCCTTCTTGATTTCCTCTTAACTGGTATTTTTATTTCTGTTTTTAATTTTTTGTATATTAGCAATAATTAATTGATATTCCAACACCATCTCCACCATAGGAAGTCTTTGCACTATTGCTGTTTATTTTTTGCTTTCTTCCTTTATTTGATCTAATGACATTATACTAAAACACAAATATACAGCAATACTGGGTGTTCTACACTCAAAACTTTTTAAATATTTTCAGACCTGTTGATAAAAAAGTGACTGCAGGTAGCAGAAGGTTTCAATCATTTCAGTACCATTCTAGAAATAGAGGCATGCAGAAACTGACATATTTTCTGTAAAGACAAGACTTTTTTTTTCCAGAACAAACTTAAAGTGAATACCTTTAAGATCTCAACCTCAATCATAAATTGAGATGTGACATAACTCTCCTTTGATGAGACTTGTCTCTGATTTGGAAATCTTGAATGAGATTTTTAAGCATTCTATTGACTTCTGTCTTCTCTGCACTTAGCCACAGCAAAATTCCTGATGAAAAACACCCACACACGTGGAGTTTTTCTCTCCAGTTTTTTATTTCTTATAATTTTTCAGCCTGACATTCTATAAATTCTTGCTTGTTTGCTAATGACATGAAACATATTGTGTGTGTGTGTGTGTGTGTGTGTGTGTGTGTGTGCATGTTCACATGGGTGCTTGTACATATGTGTACATTTATCTGTGGCACACATATGGTTGCATGTCATAGTATTTTTAGCCTGAGGTTAATGCTACATGTCTTTCCTTTAGATCTTTCTGTCTTATGTTTTTAAGACATGATACTTCCCAAAGGAGTCAAGGACACAAAGAAAACACAGAGAATAGACTACATAGGGCTCATAAGGGCTCACAGAGACTGAACTGACAACCAGGGAGCTTGCATGTGATAGACCTAGGCACTCTGCATACGTGTTACAGTTGCATAACTTGATCCTCTTGTGAGAATCCTAATAGTTGGAGCAGGAGCTGTCTCCGACTCTTTTTTTCACCTATTGGTATCCTAATCCTCATACTAGGTTGCCTTGTTCATCCTTAATATAAGGGGGGGGGTGCCTAGTCTTATGGTGAATTGATATACATGTTTGATAATATCCATGGCAGATCTGCCTTTTCAGAATAGAAACAAATGGAGGAGGAGAGAAGGCAGAGGGGACATGATGGGGCTTGGAAGAGAAGAGGGAGGAAAACTCTGCTCAGGATGTAAAATAAGTGAATACATCAATAAATAAATTAGAAAAAAAACCTGGCAGATGAGATGTGATATCTCATTGTTCGAGAACTCAGTAGACAGACTCTGAAGGAGAAAGAAAAAAAAAAGATTTTATAAGAGCACATGTCTATCTAAAGTACAATTCAGTTTATCAATCACACTGAATTATTATTAGCTACTTAAACAGTTGATATTAGTAAAACAAACAGAAAATCATTTTAAGTTCACATTGAGGATATTAAAAGTCTCTGGAGAGTTAAGTTGGTATCTTTCTTTTTGTATTATATAAAGACTAATTTTATTAATATTTAAGAGGTTCTCCAACTAGAAAGATCAGATCTTTAGAAAGTATGTTGGAAGACTACAATGTATCTTTGAGTTAATTTCTTGTAGTCATTCTCAATTCTCTGATGATACAGTTGCCTTCAACAGCTGGCATGGAAAATATGTATACTATGACAGAAAAAGTGCTCCTTTCCTATGGTTCTTTATCTTAATAAAGGCCACTGTTTTAAGTTGGAAAATTATTTTTTTTCTGGACTCCTTAATGGGTTTTTCATTTCCAGCCTTAATAATTTTAGCTTTTAAATATGTCATAAAACTATTTCTGCAATTTTCTCTTTTGAAACAATCTTTTAATAGTTAAAGTTCACTTTCACCTTGCTACTGTGATCACCTCCTAGACTTTATCTCTGTCCATGTGTGCAGAAATCCTTCTTTCTCAGTTTTCCATAGGGCTTGTAAGTTTGTCAAACCAGTGTATGTGCCTAAAAATCCTTGAATGGCATCTAAGTCCTCTCAGAAAAATGTTTATTATCTGTGCATCAGTTACTTAGCTTAGGCTAATGTATTAATTAAATATAACTTCCCTGTAATGCATACATTTCTGTTGGCAGGAGTCTTGTTTAGGATCACTAGTTGCTGTTTTATCCAGCATTGCTTTCATTTTAAAGCATGAGAGGACATAACTCCCTTCTAAGCTAATTGATGGGCTGTTGTTAGGCTTTAATTGCCCTCCACACATTGAACAGAGACGTTGCCTGATAGTGTTCCTATTGTCCTTGATAACTAAGAAAAAATCTTGAGTAATTGAAATGGAAGTAAGAGGTTTTGCAACCTAACCTTGAAAATGAAATACTCTCACTCTAAAAATTGACTCACTGGTCTTGATATTACTGTATGAACATAATGGCACATTAATGAGTGAGCACAGTCTTAGGAACTGCCTTCTACAATCTCTATGAGTCTAAAGACAGGCCACAACTCTCCTCTCTATAGTCATCCTAAAACATCAGCACTTATCCTAGCCATGTCTAACTCTGGTCCTTTTGATATTTTTGTCTCTATTTGCTATGCTTTTGCTTTATTTTAACTGTTCATCTTTTTACTGTTTATTAGTACTATTTCACTTCTTTCTTTATATGCTTAAAATCCATCTTCATCATTCAAAATTGCTTTTAGTTCACTATTTTAATTTTTAAATTAGTTTAATTTATGTTTTTTGGGCAAAATGTTAGAGAAAATACACTAACAAGCTTAATTTGAACTTCACATAATGAACACAATTATATAAAATTATATTATGAAAGAGTCTCCAAATATTACATGAATTACTCTCAGAGACAAAATAAAAACACATCAGTTCTTAGTTTGCCAAAGTAACTCTGGTAATAGAGTGCCTGTTTAGGTACCAGCATCACATGAAGTTGAGTCTGGATATATATCATTGATTCCAGTAACCACATAAACAGAGCAGAATTATATATCCAAAGCCATCCTCAACCACATAGAGTTGAAGAGAGGGTGTATGCCTTAGAATATGTCTTGGGAAAAATATTTTTTAAAAGTTCAAACTTAAGTAGACATCCTTTGTCAAAGATAACATTATCATGAGAAATACAATGTATTCCCCAATTTTTAGGTCATTGTTTGATGATACAATACAGTAATAATTGAAAATTTTTATTTTTTTTTTTTTAGGAAAAATGGATTTTTAATAAGTAAAGCAACATTGTTAATTAGTACCTCATAGTCATGTTTATAATTGATGTCTAATTTCCTTCCTAATATATCTTGGCTTTATGAGTAGTACCTTTTACTAGAGGAAATAAACTTACTTTGTAGGAGGAAGGGCACTTGTTTGTCCTGGCTGCCCAGAACAGAAATTAATACACAGAAACTATATTACTGAAATCACTGCTTAGCCAATTAGCTCTAGCTTCTATTTCTAACTCTTACATCTTAATTTAACCCATTTCTATTAATCTGTGCATAGCCACGAGGCTGTAACTTATTGAGAAATTTTCTAGTATTTATCTCCAATGGGGTTACATGGCTACTCCCTGACTCTGCTTTCTTCCTGCCAGCATTTAGTTTAGTTTTCACCACCAAGCTCTGTTCTTCTACACCTCTGCTATATGCTCAACACAGTTGCGTTATTAACCAATGATATTTACAGCATACAGAGGGGACTCCTACATAACCTCCCCTTTTATGTTTAAATAAAAAGGAAGATTTTAATGCTAACATAGTAAATATACATATAACAAAACAGTTATCAAGCAAGAATTACAGTTACAGTATTCATATCTACTTTATTTTTTATCTTAAGTAAAGAAAATTATAATTATAAATATAAATTCTTCAGATCCATCAAATATTCCAGAAGGATATAATATTACCTAAGTAATCAACAAGTTTATTGTAAGCAACTTCTAAGACTCTAAAATTGACAGAGACGTTTCTTTTCCTGGACAGTCACCCAAAGTTCTTCTCTACCATTGAGGTATCCATCTTAAGCTTACAGGCCCATAGTAGCTGGCATACTTTTCCACAAAGCAGAAATTTCAAAGATAGGTGTGCCTATATTGGCAGTGTGTCAGTTGCTATTTTCTGTGTCCTGCAGAATGTCTGGCAGACTTTTTTTGAAGCAGGAACTCTGAAGGATCACCTAACCTTTAGGCAAGTTCAGCAATCATTTCCCCGTGGGTCCTGTATTTCCAGCTAAGCAGTCCAGGAAAGAGTAATTTCTTAACCATAAGGAGTCTCTTCAATGCTGTCTTCCTCTTGAAGTAGACTGGTGCTGCCAGGAGCAGATGTGTCTCTTTTTAATGAAAAGTTCCAAGTTTTTAAAACATTTTAAATGCCATATTCTGTAGTCTTTGAAAGGTTTGAAGAATATCTATCTGAAATACATCTCTGTATATCTAGAAAATCTAACTAATATGACTGCAATCTTCACTATTATAGATGATTATCCATTAGCCTATATTTCTTAATTATACATAAAATTTCTAAATAGGCTGGGTGAACACAATACCTCATTCAAGGTCAGAATAACATATATTCAGTAGAACAAAATTTACCTGAAATTTGTATCAATAAACCAAGATCCATACCAATGAAAATTTTATAGCATATCCCCTTCTAAATGTGAAGAAATATTTATAGATAATATTTTGGAATATGGGAGTAGTTCTGTCCAAACTTCTTCCTGCTGTTTATTGGGTAAAGTAATTTTTTGAGGGGTATTCAAGGAAACTGTTCAGGGAGTCTTGGTCCATCAAACCACATTGGTCTGTAATGAATCCAAAGGTTCCCCTCCTCTGTGGAAACAAAACCAAAACCTCTTTTCCAAAGCAACAAATACTTAGACTAAAATTCTGAAGTCAAGATTCCTTTCAAGTATATATGTTTGTTACTTAGCTCCTTCAGAGTTAAAATTCAAATAAAATACAATAATATACATAATCCAGACTCTCTGTGAACTTTTCCGTCTTTATGTGGCTTATTTGCTTTTACTCTATTACTTTTTAATATTTATCTTATTATCTATGCTTCTTTAATTTATGATTATCTATACTATGTTTCATTTAAGACTTCACCTTATTTTAAAACCGTTTCCTCCTTTTATAATTGTCTATATTCTTTTTCTTCTCTCTCACAAGCCTATGTATATTTATCCAACACTGTGATCCATTCAGAGATCTTTTATGTCTGAATTTGTCTAATTGTGCATCTGTAACTGTTTTCTATCTAGGAGCACTTCTTAAATTATTAAGTGCTTCTTTAAAACTTAAGCCACACCATTGCTAGAGAAAATATGGCACTGGCTCCTTGCCCCTACCAGTCCAGCATGGTGGTGCCACGACTCTGAGAGCCTTGCACAATGCTCAATCATTAGGCACACAGCCGGTCCATGTTGCCACCAAGAAGGCTGCAGTACATTGCTTACAAACTTCTTTCAAATGGTGCCCTCTTCTGGCCTGCAGACATACACACAGACAGAATATTGTATACATAATAAATAAATATAAAAAAAAAGGTTGTCCCTTTAAAAAAAAAAAAAAACAAATGCTCAGTCTCCTAAAAGAGCCAGAGGTTGCACTGGCAGCTCAGCCCAGAAACCCATTTCAAAAAGGTGCAATTTGGTATTTTTTCTGCTACCATTGAGTCAAGACAACCTCTCTTAAAGAAGCTGCAATGTGCTGCCATTAAGCAAAGCCCATTTGGGAAAATAAATGCAGCTAAACTTTGTTTTTTAGTGCCTAGAATTCCTTTCACAGCCCTCTCAGATTTAATGTGGATTTAGTCCACCATGTTGGTACACCAATTTGTTGGAGGAGGCCACTTCTTTGTTCTGGCCACCCAGAACTGAAATATCATGCAGAAGCTATATTATTTAAATCACTGTTTGGACCATTAACTCTAGCTTTTTTTTTATGAAAGGGGATTTAAAGTTTATTGTTTTTCGTTTTTCTTTTTTTTGTTTTTTTTTCCCTTACTATGTTTTATTTTTTTTATTAAAGATTTCTGTCTCTTCCCCACCGCCGCCTCCCCTTTTCCTCCCCCTCCCCCAATCAAAACACCCTCCCTCGTCAGCCCAAAGAGCAATCAGAGTTCCCTGCCCTGTGGGAAGTCCAAGGACCACAAATCAAGACAATGTTAAGATACCATCTTACACTTGTCAGAATGGCTAAAATCAAAAACACCAATGATAGCCTTTGCTGGAGAGGTTGTGGAGAAAGGGGTACACTCATCCATTGCTGGTGGGAATGCAAACTTGTGCAACCACTCTGGAAAGCAGTGTGGAGGTTTCTCAGGAAATTCGGGATCAACCTACCCATGGACCCAGCAATACCACTCTTGGGAATATACGCAAGAGAGGCCGTACCATACAACAAAAGTATATGCTCTACTATGTTCATAGCAGCATTGTTTGCAATAGCCAGAAACTGGAAACAAACTAGATGCCCTTCAATTGAAGAATGGATGAAGAAAGTATGGAATATATACATATTAGAGTACTACTCAGCAGTAAAAAAAAAGAAAAAAAAAAAGGACTTCTTGAAGTTTGCAGGCAAATGGAAGGAAATAGAAAATACTATCCTGAGTGAGGTAAGCCAGACCCAAAAAGAGGAACATGGGATGTACTCACTCATATTTGGTTTCTAGCCATAAATAAAGGACATTGAGCATATAATTCAGGTTCTTAGAGAAGCTAAATAAGAAGGAGAACCCAAAGAAAAACATATAGGCATCCTCCTGAATATTAACCTTCATCAGGCGATGAAAGGAGACAGAGACAGAGACCCACATTGGAGCACCGGATTGAAATCTCAAGGTCCAAATCAGGAGCAGAAGAAGAGAGAGCATGAGCAAGGAACTCAGGACCGCAAGGGGTGCACCCACACACTGAGACAATGGGGATATTCTATCGGGAACTCACCATGGCAAGCTGACCTGGGTCTGAAAAAGCCTGGGTTAAAACTGGTCTCTGTGAACATAGCGGACAACGAGGACTACTGAGACCTCAAGAACAATGGCAATGGGTTTTTGATCCTACTGCACCTATTGGCTTTATGGGAGCCTAGGCAGTTTGGATGCTCACCTTACTAACTCTAGCTTCTTATTTGCTAACTCTTACATCTTAATTTAACCCATTTCTATTCATCTGTGTATCTCCACAAGGCTGTGGATTACTGGGAAAATTTCCAGCATCTATCTCCATTGGGGATACATGGCTTCTCCCTGACTCTGCCTCCTTCCTTGCAGCATTCAGTTTAGTTTTCCCCACCTTGCTCAGTTCCCCTATAGCTCTGATATAGGCCCAAAGCAGTTCCTTTATTAACCAATGATATTTACAGCATAGAGAGGGGAATCCCACATCCATACTTGAATGCTATTTAGAGACAAATTTTAAAACAGGAATCCTTACAATTTTGAATTGCCAGTGTATTCATATTTATGTTAACTCTGAGACTTGACTATTTCCCATTAAGCTGACAGGAGAAATAAAGAATATTTTAGTATTAAATACTCAATGATTAAAACTTTTGACACCTAAAAGCACTTAAAGATCTCTCCATAGCTTTTTATTCCCTGGATTTTGATCAGTTGTTATTGTCTGGGTTAACCACAATCAACTAGACAAAAAATTCTTTGATGAGGTCTGATATACATTAATCTGTGGATATAAGTTAGAAAACAAAATTATTGAGCAAAATAATTTTAATAGGTTCTTCCTTGGGTCCCACTATCTCTGTAAGTATGGTTCTTGGCCAGAGTTTTAGCACCAAGCATGTACTTGATCCCACAGAGCAGGTATTAAATCCAAGCAGAAAGTGGGTTATAAACATTACTTATAACATTTGTTACACTTTTGCATGTTTGGGGCTTACAGTCTCATTTTTGCCCTTTTTGATGTTCACAGACTTCACAGACAGGTAAAATATTTGGTTACTTTTCTCTCTAGCAGTCTACAGACCACTTTTCAATACTATGAAGTATATAAATTTTACAGGAGGAATAGCCAATTTTCTTCTAGGGATTAACTCCTGTTTAGTTGCCTACACTCTAGTGGATGGTCCCACACTCAAAGAATACAGACAGCACAAGTTGGAGTTGAAATGAATGAGAGATTATGTGTGTATGTATTTATGTATCTATGTAAGTATATTTGTATATATACACATACATAATAACTTTATATTATATATGCATATACATTTAAATAGGAGTTAAGGAGATTAAAAAGGGGAAATATTTTAGGTGAATATTATCAAAATGTATTCTGTATAATTCTCACAGTATAAATAAAATTATATTTCTTAAATATAACTTAAATATTTCTTCTTTTATTGTTCAACTTCTTTCTTTCAAGTGAATCTCATTCATACCATTTGGCTTCTAACTTGTGGCAATTCTCCTTTCTCAACCTTTGAAGTACTGGGATTATAGGAGTGGTCTACCACCATAAACTTTCCTTTTCAGCACTTAGTATGCTAATGTATTTTTGAGTGGTGTGTGTTTGTGTGTGTGTGTCTGTACATGTGAGAGTATGATTATTTAACTCTGAAAAAAATGTGTGTGTGAATATATATGTATTCTTAAATATAATCTATGTAGTATTTAAAATGTCATGTTTGTATATGTTTTTATACATAATGTCAAGTGACCACTTGGAATTGGACAGGCAATTGGTATGTTCTTCCCTAGGAGAATTCCATTCCAAGTGTTCTATGCTTGCCCATAGTTTGTTTTTGTTTGATTGTTGTTTGCTTGTTATTCTGTGTGTGTGAGTATGTGTAAGGTTGAGGCTTCATGGTCTTTTCCCTGTCTACTTTATATGTGCATTTGTGGCATCACATTTAGTCAATCATGCCATTGAGATTTTAAGGGATTAACTTCTCATTTTACTAGGAGACATATCTCAAACATATACCTTGATACTCTGGCCTTTACAATCTTTTCTGCTCCTCTTTTGCAATAACCCTTAAGCCTTACGTTTTGAAGTGTTTTGAAGATTTTGAAAATTTATATTTTGAGCCTGGGTTCCATAATTTGCATTTTAATTGGTTTTAGTTTTCTGCACTGTTTTCCATCTATTGTGAAGAGAAGTTTTCTTGATAAGAGGTGAAGACTATATTTATTTGTATGTTAAGGATAAATGTTTATTGATTATTGTTAGGGAGTGCTCTGCTTTAATAAATTAGTAAATTGTAGTACCAGAAGGCAAACTTCAACGAAGAGAAGGAACCCCTAGTCCTACTAAGCTATGAAGTATATTAGTGAGCAGAATGGGATGTTAACACTCAGAAATTTGACGTTCGTAATAGCTAAAGTGGACTTTGAATGTGCAGCTTCCCAAGTGCTGTTATTATAGTTCTAAGTTACTGCAACATATTTTTTTGTTTTGTTTCTCCTTCATTTCTCTTTCTTACTTGCCTCCTCTTCCTCATCCTCTGCCTTTCTTCTTCCTTCCTAATACCTTTCTTCCTAACATGAGCTAACACACCTATAGAAACAAACACACCCCCATGCACACACACACTTCATGATAATTAACATAGGATGTAACACATTTTTAGTAACATTAAAAATGTTGAGCATAGCCGGGCGGTGGTGGTACACACCTTTAATCCATCACTCGGGAGGCAGAGGCAGGCAGATCTCTGTGAGTTTGAGGCCAGCCTGGTCTACAAAAGCTAGTTCCAGGACAGGAACCCAAAAAGCTATGGAGAAACCCTGTCTCTAAAAATCCAAAAAAAAAAAAATATTGAGCATAAACAATGTCAGATTAGCAACAAAAACGTTGAAGGATCATTGAATAAGGGTAGACAAGTTTGCCGTGGATAACTCCCCCAAAAGGCTGACTCACTAGTTCAATACAAGGTTAATTATCCCCATCAACTGTTATATTTGCTGGTCTTTTATGAGGCAATATTAACAGAAAACTAATAGTTCAGAGTTTGAGATTCCAAGAATGTGTTTAAAGACAGTAATCAGGTGTGGGAGATTTCATTTCAATACAGGAAATGCTGGTTTATCACATTAGCCGACCTGATTTAGTTGGTCTAGGTAATATAGAAATACTGCTTTGCATATCAAATGGCTTGTTTATCATTATTATTTCACATAACTATTATTTCACATAACTCTGATGGAGTATGGAATGTAAATAACTATTAATTAAGATAATATGAAAAATTACTTGAAAATCACACTTTAATAAATTAACATTTAAAAATATATATACTATTTAAAGAATACTTTTACACATAACTCTTACAGTGGTTCTCAACCTTCCTAATGTTGCAGTCATTAATATAGTTCCTCGTGTTGTAATGACCACCTACCACAAAATTATTTTTATTGCTACTTTATAATTGTAATTTTGCTACCGCTATGAAGGGAAAGCAAATATATTTTGAGATATGGGTTGCTAAAGGGGTCATGGCTCACAGGTTGATAACCACTGCTTTAAAAATAACTAATGCATGTTGATATGCTAAAAGGAAAAACATATTTTCTTTTTCTGTGAAAAAAAATAATTAGTCCAAAATTAAGTACTTTGCTTAACAGGAAGGAATAATCCTGAAAGTACAAATTTTAAAATTGTTAAAACAAAAGCACTGTTTTTACTTCATTGGGCATAAAAATTTGGTGGGAGCCAGACATAAGTGAGCATAACCAATAAATCCAAAATTCAGGTTTCCTCAAATTATATGTCCAAAACTGAAAGTTCTTATATTTTATTAGTTACAAAGAAAAACAATTTATAAGTCAAAGTTTTAACTAGGTGGGGGCACAGTTAGGGTGTACTTTGGTTTTTACAACATCTGATCAGAATTTCCCTTTTGGAATGGTAAAAGCTGGTGGCCTGCTAAGAACACATTGTAAAGCTTTGATCTTGACCAGTATATGAGATAGGACTGAGATGTGGGCAATGGATGTCTTGATCCCAGCAACCACATGGTGGCTCACAACCATCTGTAATGAGATCTGGTGCCCTCTTCTGGCGTGCGGGCATGCATGGAGGCTGAACACTGTGTACATAATAAATAAATAAATCTTTAAAAAAAAAGAGAGAGAGGAAATAAAGTCCGAGATAATTTAATTGTGATAACTTACTATTTTTTAACTCATTTAAATATATACTTAGGAATATACACTTATACAGACATGTAATAGTTCCATAATCTCACTGAATGGCTACCCAACACTGTCCATGATGTTGTAAACACACCTTACTGTCTCTTTCTACATTTTATTACACTTGAAGATTTTGATAGCCATTTAGCTGAGAAATTCATGATCTCTCATGTTTTATAGAATTTCTACTGGAATTCATACTTGAATGTCAAAGAGGCCTCATTGTTTCACTCTGTAAAAATCATTTTCTTGTGATCATCATAGCTTCATCTCAGAAACTTGATATTTCTCTAGACATTAGTGTTCCCATGAAGCAGATTACTAGAGGGAGGGGTGTTAAAGCTGAATATTACTTTGTTTTCTTTCACCTTCTATCATGTTATTGTTAGCAAGTCTTCTCATATTTGCCTATATTATAAAAGACTTTTCTTTTAATTAAACCACCATCTTCAGGAGTTTTACTGGACCTACTGTGGAAAAATCACCATAATTGGACTCATTGACCACCCTTTATAGGAAGATCTGGGATGATTAATGGACCTACCTCTATCTGCCAGGATCTCCCAATTAACTCAATAGATTGCTCCTCTATTTGCAGACTGTTTGGAAGAAGCCAGTAGAGGAAATAGGTGGGGAGACTTAAGAGGAATTGATTCCATCTCTCCAGTCATGGGAAAGTTGTCAAATCTCTTGAGTCCAGATCTTTCCAGTGTGTCTAGTTTATAGTTACCTATCTTCTTACCAGAGAATCCTCCCTCACTGCTATGTAACTAAGTCTTTTAAACTCATTGGTTCCTCTTCTATAAACTGTGATGGAATTTCGTGTTTGTTTTTTCTTGCAACTTCAGAAGAAGGGATAGAAAGCTTTATTTTGATTTTTTTTATTTTTGATAAATATCATTTTCTTGGTTTTTCATCCTTAACCACCAATTTTTTTACCCTGTCTTTCTTCCCAGTCTTTTCCCCCAACTTTTGCTACCACCTATTTCCTCTTTCTCCTCTGTTTCTTTTCAGAAAAGGTAGGCTTCCCATAGGTATCACCCAACCTTGGTATACCAAGTTACTGTGAGACTAAGCATATCCTCTTCTACTATTGGAGGACAAAGCAGCCCAGTAGTAGGAAATGTTTGTAAAAGCAAGAAATGGATTCAGAGACAGCATCTGCTCCCACTTTTGAGTTCCATGAGAAAACCAAGATACACAACTATAATATATATGCATAGTGCCTTGGTGAGTCCTACACAGCCTGTTGGTCAGGCTTTGTAAACCACCATGAGCAAAGGTTAGTTGATTCAGTGGCATTTCTATGGTGTTCTTAAACATCTGGCGCCTACAATCCTTCTTCATCTTACAGAGGATTGTTAGCGCTCCGCCTTATGTTCAGCTGTGAGTCTCTACATCTGTTTCCATCAACTTCTGGATAAAACCACTTTGATGTCAGGTGGGTTAGGGACAAATCTAAAAGAAAAAGAGAATATCATTTGGACATAATTACATTTACTTTTTGTCTGACTTTGTGTTTGTTTCCATCCTGGGTCTCTGGGCTATCTCACATCTGGGGACTGGTCTTCCAGAGAGTGTCATGGGTGAGTTCACTCTCATGGTATGGGTAATGGGTATATATATATATATATATATATATATATATATATATATATATATATATATATATGTATATATATATACATATATATATATATATATATACACACACACACATTAAAGAAAAAGAAGACAAAGAGTATAAACAGTCATAGATTAAAAGTATAGTTTTAAAATAACAAAATCCTTAAAAAAGTGAGTGAAGTAATATAAAAAATAAGCCATGTGAAAATGGAAAATACATAGTCTGGTTACTGTACGTTATTGTGCTGTCTTTGAAATTTTTGAACACTGAGAAAGGACCAATAGCTGCTAAGAAGTATTTCATTAGAAATGTTTCTAGATTGCATCAACCTACATATTTTTTTAAATGAATTCACTTCAAAATGAAAGTCAAAAGAAGTGTTACTTTGGGTTTTTGATTCTGTTTCTAATTTCACAGAAAATAAAATCTGTGGAGCTATTCAAAGTTAAAATTTAAAGATACTCTGGTTTGATCAAGGAAGATCCCTGAAAAATCCTGGGCAAAAATTGGTTGGGTCTGAATGCTGTTGAACTAGGCAGGAAAGAAACTTCTTTCAATTGGAATTAAGTGTAAACTCCTTGGCCAATTATTCAAGATTATTACTGAGTAATAGCTTTTGCAACTTAAATTAACCTATAATTCTTATCTATGTTTAGCCATTTATTTTGGCATCTTTTCTCAGTGAGGCATTCTTATCTTCCTTCCTCTGTGTCTGGCTTGTGACTGCATCTCTGCCTTCCCTCTTCCCAGAAATCTCCTAGTCTAGTCACCCTGTCTATACTTTCTGACTAGTTATTGGTCAGTAAGCATTTTATTAAACCAATACAAGTAACAAATCTTTAAAATGGACAAGATCATTATCCCACAGCATTTTCCTTTTTTTTCTTTCCAAAATAATAACTCTGACTCTTATCTCCATTATTTTGCTTCCCCCCCCGTGAACATTATCCATAACAACTTGTAAACAATACTCTAAACAAAGAGAAATTTAGATAATTCATTTTTGTCAATGTGGGTGATATTTTCTAGACTACTTCCTGCTGATTGTGGGCACTGGTAACCTTTGATGGACCCTGAAAATATTTAGGAAAATGGTAAAATTCTGACTGGAGTATATTGTGAGAAAAACTACAGCAAAGGAACTCTGAGAAACTGGATCATCTGGGGCATCCATTTCTTTCAGAAAAATTTCAGAGCATCTTGCTTGATCAAACCTGATTTTTCTTAACTTAGAATGAATTCACAGCCTGTTATATCCTATGGAAGTAAAAGCAGAACCTCTTTCTGAGAGTAAAATGTTTTTTTTTATTTACATGTTGAAGTCAAGCTATTTTGAAAATATATAGGTTGTTTAATTCCATCAGCATTTATAATTAAATATCTTTCATTTACAGTTAAATGTCATCAATTCAAAGATAATATTATATGTTACAGTTTCCAGACTCTCTATGGATTTTCCATCTTTACATGGCTTTTATCTATTACTGTGTTTTTGAAGGGGAATAACTTTGAAGTAATTGGCACAGGCACCAAATTCTTAAACAAAACACAATTGTGCAGGCACTAATACTGACAAATAATAAACAGGAATTCATGAAACTTGAGAGCTTTTGTAAGGTCATAAGGACAGAGCAACAGCCTAAAGAATGGGAAAACAGCTCTTGCTTTGGACTCTGGTTCCCGCTACTAGACTCCTTTCCTGGTCGGGTTGGACGGTGTTCTCTCTTAATATTCTTTCTTTAGCTTTTGTCTGCTAGGTCCCTGGCCAGAAAGGGTCCTGATCCTGTACCAGAAGATCCATCGGAGAGGGAAGTGTGTTCCTGACAGGCCAGCAGAAGCCCCAGAAAGGAAGCACAGACATTCCTCAATCCCCTAAACTTTCTGGTCATTCTGTAGGGGCTTCTCTACTCAGCTAGTGCCTCTCTCTTCCTATTCCATCCCAGCTTGCTCTCAGGCACCCCTTCCCTCCTTAAGGGCCAGTAAATCTCCCACCTCAGCCTGTTTTGGGGCTGGGATGGGGTGGTGAGTACAACTGGGCAGAAGTTCATTTGTTTCACTAAGCCTGCATGTAGAAAGCTAGTCCTTTTGTCTGCGAGGTCCCTGGCCAGAAGATCCATCGGAGATCATTTGAAGGAAGAGATGGGCAGGCACGAAGGCAAAAATTCCTTTAACAATCTGAAAAAAAAGACATGATAACACCAGAAACCAATGAACATACAACAGGAAGACTTGAACACCCTAATCCAGAAGAAGTAGAAAAAATAGATATTATAAAAGTGATAGAGTCCTTTAAACAGGATGTGAAAAACTCCCTTAAAGAAATGGATGGGAAGAATAACAAAAAGTTTGAAGAAATGAATAAATCCCTAAAAGATATCCCAGGACTAAGCAAAAAACAATCAAACAGATAAAGGAAACAGTTCAAGACTTGAAAACTGAATGGAAGCAATGAAGAAAACACAAACTGAGGGCTGGCTGGATATGGAAAATCTGGGTAAACAAACAGAGACTACAGAGACAAACATAAGCAACAGAATACAAGAGACAGAAGATAGAATCTCAGATGCTGAAGACACTATAGAGAAAATAAACACACTGATCAAAGAAAACAGAAAATCCAACAAATTCTTATCACAAAACATCCAGGAAATCCGGGACAAAATAAAAAGACCAAACCTAAGAATAATAGGGGTAGAAGTAGGGGAAGAATTACAGCTCAAAGGTCCAGAAAATATATTCAACAAAATTATAGAAGTAAACTTTCCCATCCTAAAGAATGATATTCCTATGAAGGTTCAAGAAGCATACAGAACACTGAATAGACTGGATTAAAAAAGAAAAAAAACCCTTGCCATATAATAATCGAAACACAAAAGATACAGAATAAAGAAAGAATATTAAGAGCTGCGAAGGAAAAAGGTCAAGTAATGTATAAAGGTAAACCTATCAGACTTACACCTGACTTCTCTATGAAAACCATGAAAGCCAGAAGGTCCTGGATAGATGTGCTACAGACACTAAGAGACCATGGCTGCGAGCCCACACTACTATACCCAGCCAGGCTTTCATTCACCATCAATGGAGAAGACAAAATATTCCAAGATAAAAGCAAATTTAAACAATACATATCCATAAATCCAGCCTTACAGAAAGTAATAGAAGAAAAATCACAACCCAGGGAATCCAACAATGCCCACAATAACTCAGACATCTAGCAACCCTTTACCAGCACAACTCAAAGAAGGGATATATACAAACTCTACCACAAAAAAATAAATAAATAAAATAACTGGAGTTAACATCCACTGGTCATTAATATCACTGGATTCAATTCACCTATAAAAATGCATAGGCTAAGAGTTTGGATATGAAAACAGGATCCAACATTCTTCTGTTTGCAAGAAACACACCCCAACCACAAAGACAGACATACAACTCAGAGTAAATGGTTAAGAAAAGTTTTTTCAATCAAATGAACCTAAGAAACAAGCGGGTATGGCTCTACTAATTTCTAACAAAATTGACTTCAAACTAAAATCAATCAGAAGAGATGGAGATGGGTATTTTATACTCATAACAGGAACAATTCATCAGGATGAAGTCTCAATCCTGAATATCTATGCCCCTAATATAAAAGCACACACTTATGTAAATGAAACATCACTAGAACTCAAGGCAGACATCAAATCCCATACACTGATAGTAGGAGATTTTAACACTCCTTTCTCAATAATGGATAGGTCAATCAGACAGAAACCTAACAGAGAAATAAGAGAATTAATGGAGGTAATGAATCAAATGGACTTAACAGACATCTATAGAACATTCCACCCAAATAGAAAAGAATATATCTTCTTCTCAGCATCCCATGGGACCTTCTTGAAAATTGACCATATACTCAGTAAGAGAGCAAACTTCCACAGATACAAAAAAATATTAGTAACCACCTGTGTCTTATTGGATCACCATGGAATAAAGTTAGAATTCAACAACAATTCTACCCCTAGAAAGCCTACAATCTCATGGAGGCTGAAAAGTCAACTACTGAACCACCCCTGGGTCAGAGAGGAAATAAAGAAAGAAATTAAAGTCTTCCTTGAATTCAATGAAAATAAAGACACAACATACCCCAACCTATGGGACACTATAAAAGCAGTGCTGAGAGGAAAGTTCATAGCTCTAAGTGTGCACACTAAAAACAAACAAACAAACAAACAAACAAACAAAAATGGAGAAAGCTCACATTAGAGACTTAACAGCAAAGGTGAAAGCTCTAGAAAAAAAAAAAGAATCAGACTCACCCAGAAGGAGAAGAATACTGGAAATAGTCAAAATGAGGGCTGAAATCAACAAAATAGAAACACAGAAAAGAGTCCAAAGAGTCAATGAAACAAAGAGCTGGTTCTTTGAGAAAGTCAATAAGATTGACAAACCCTTATCCAAACTAATCAAAAGGCAGAGAGAGAACATGCAACTTAACAAGATCAGAAACAAAAAGGGGGACAAAACAACAGACACTGAAGAAATTCAGAGAATCATTAGGTCTTACTACAAAAGCTTACATGCCACAAAGTTGGAAAATGTAAACGAAATGGACTTGTTTTTAGATAAATACCATTTACCAAAATTAAATCAAGACCAGGTGAACAATTTAAAAAGTCACGGGGTTTTGATCCTACTTCATGTTCTGGCTTTGTGGGAGGCTAGCCAGTTTGGATGTTCACCTTCCTAGACTGGGTGGAGGGGGGAGTACCTTGGACTTTCCACAGCTCAGGGAACCCTGACTGCTCTTCAGACTGGAGAGGGAGGGAGAGAGGAGTGGGGGAAGGGGGAGAGGGGCAGGAGGAGGGGGAGGGAAATGGAAGGCAGAGAGGAGGCAGAATTTTTTTTCAATAAAAAATAAATAAAAAAAGTCGTGAGGATATAGAAGCTGTCAAAAAAAAAAAAAAAAAAAAAAAAAAACTCCCAACCACAAAAGCCCAGGACCTAATGGTTTAATGGTTTTAACGCAGAATTTTATCAGAACTTCCAAGAAGAGCTGATACCTATACTCCTTAATATGTTTCACATAATAGAATCAGAAGAGTCATTGCCAAACTTTTTTTATGAAGCTACAGTCACCCTGATTTCAAAACCACACAAAGACCCAATCAAGAAATAGAATTACAGACCAATCTCACTCATGAACATCAATGCAAAAATTCTCAATAAAATTCTGGCAAACAGAATCCAAGAACACATTCAAAAATTATCCATAATGATCAAGTAGGCTTCATCCCAGAGTCACAGGGCTGGTTCAACATACGAAAATATATGAATGTAATCGATCATATAAATAAACTGAAAGAAAAAAAAGTATGATCATTTCATTAGATGCGGAAAAAGCACTTGACAAAATTCAACATTCCTTTATGATAAAGGTTTTGGAGAGGTTATGGATACAAGGATATTTCCTAAATATAATAAAAGTAATATATAGCAAGCCAACAGCTAATATCAAATTAAATGGAGAGAAACTCAAAGCCATTCCACTAAAATCAGGAACAAGACAGGCTGTAAACATTCACCATATCTCTTCAACATAGTTCTTGAAGTTCTAGAAATAGCATTAAGACAACATAAGGAGATCAAGGGTATTTGAGTTTGAAAGGAAGAAGTAAAACTTTTTTTATTTGCAGATGATATGATAGTATACATAAGCAACCCCAAAAACTATACCAATGAACTTCTACAGGTGATAAACACCTTTACTAATGTGGCAGGATACAAGATCAACTCAAAAAAATCAGTTGCCTTATGATACACAAAAACAAAGAAGCAGAGAGGAAAATCAGAGAAATACCACCTTTCATGATAGCCACAAGTAGCATAAAGTACCTTGGGGTAACTCTAACCAAGGAAGTGAAAGATCTATTTGAAAAGAACTTTAAGTCTTTGAAGAAAGAAATTGAAGAGGATACCAGACAATGGAGGGATCTACCATGCTGTTGGATAGGGAGGATCAACATAGTAAAAATGGCAATTCTACCAAAAGCAATCTATAGATTCAATGCAATCCCCATAAAAATCTTAACAAAATTCTCCACAGACTTTGAAAGAACAATAATTAACTTTATATGGAAAAACAAACAAAAAAAAAACCAGAATAGCAAAAACGATCCTATACAATAAAAGTACTTCTGGAGGCATTACCATCCCTGACTTCAAACTCTATTGCAAAGCTACAATAAAGAAAACAGCTTGGTATTGGCACAAAAACAGAAATGTTGACCAACAGAATTGAATGGAGGACCTGAATATTAATCCACAAACCCATGAACACTTTTCGATAAAGTAGCTAAAATTATAAAATGGGAGAAAGAAAGCATCTTTAACAAATGGTGCTAGCATAACTGGATGTCAACCTGTAGAAGAATGAAAATAGATCCATATCTATCAACATGCACAAGACTCAAGTCCAAATGGAATAAAGACCTCAATACTAATCTGAACACACTGAACCTGATAGAAGAGAACGTGGAAAGTAGTCTACAACACATGGGCACAGGAGACCACTTCCTACATATAACCCCAGTAGCACAGACGATAAGGGCAACATTGAATAAATGGGACCTCCTGAAACTGAGAAACTTCTGTAAAGCAAAAGACACTGTCATTAAGACTAAAAGGCAACCTACTGATTGGGAGAAGGTATTCACCAACCCCACATCAGACAAATGTCTGATCTCCAAAATATATAAAGAACTCAAGAAACTAGACTTTAAAATGCTAATTAACCCAATAAAAATGGGGCACTGAACTGAACAGAGAATTCTCAACAGAAGAAGTTCAAATGGCCAAAACACACTTAAGGTCATGCTCAACCTCCTTAGCAATCAGGGAAATGCAAATCAAAACAACTTTGAGATACCATCTTATATCTGTCAGAATGGCTAAAATCAAAAACACCAATGATAGCCTTTGCTGGAGAGGATGTGGAGTAAGGGGAAGCCTCATCCATTGATGGTGGGAATGCAAACTTGTGCAACCACTTTGGAAATCAGTGTGGCAGTTTCTTAGGAAATTTGAGATTAATCTACCCCAGCATCCAGCAATACCACCCTTGGGAATATACCCAAGAGATGCCCCATCATACTACAAAAGCATTTGTTCAAGTATGTTCATACCAGCATTAATTGTAATAGCCAGAACCTGGAAACAATCTTGATGCCCCTTAATTAAAGAATAGATAAAGAAAGTGTGGAATATATATGCAATAGAATACTACTCAACAGTAAAAAAAACAATGACATCTTGAGTTTTGCATGCAAATGGATGGAAATAGAAAACACTATTCTGAGTGAAGTAACTCAGACCCCAAAAGATGAATATGGTATGTACTCACTCATTAGTGGATTCTAGCCATAAATAAAGGACATTGGGCCTATAATTCATGATCCTAGAGAAGCTGAATAAGAAAGTAAACCCAAATAAAAACACATAGTTATTCTCCAGAATATTGGAAGTAGACAAGATTGCCAGGAAAAAAATGGGAGCTTGGGGGGGGAAGGGGGTTAGGGTGGGAGTAAGGGGAGATGGAATGAGAGAAGGGAGAAGAAGAAGATGGGGAGAGCTTGGGGGAATGGAATAGAAGGGATGGAGGAAGAGTGGATATGGGAACAGGGAAAGGAAGCCATTTTAAGGTTGGCAAGAAACTTGACTCTAGTGGGGTTCCCAGGTGTTCAAGGAGATGTTCCCAGCTTTTTCCTTGGGCAGCTGAAGACAGGGTGCCTGAATTGGCCTTATCCTATAGCCACACTGATGAATATCTTGTATATCACCATAGAACCTTCATCTGGTGATGGATGGAGATAGAGACAGAGGCCCACATTGGAGCACTGGAATGAACTCCCAAAGTCCCAATGGGGAGCAGAAGGAGGGAGAAGATGAGGAAGGAAGTCAGGACCGTGAGGGCTGTGTCCACCCACTGTGATGGTGGGGCTGATCTAATGGGAGCTCACCAAGGCCTTTGTACTGGGACTGATGGGGCATGTGATCAAACCAGACTCTCTGAAAGTGGCTGACTATGAGGGCTGACTGAGAGTCAAGGACAATGGCACTGGGTTTTGATTCTATTGTATATACTGGCTTTGTGGGAGCCTAGTCTGTTTGGATGCTCACCTTCCTAGTCCTGGATGGAGAGGAGAGGACCTTGGACTTCCCACAGGGCAGGGAGTCCTGACTCCTCTTTGGACTGGGGAGGAATGGGGAGGTGGAGGGAGGAGGGAAATGGGAGAAGGGAAGGAGGTGGACATTTTTAATAAAAAAAATCCTTTACAGAAAAACTATCCTTATTAAACACTGATTTGACAATGGGCTAATACCAAAAATAGGTGAAGAACTCAAGAAGAACATCAAACCAAATAATTCTATTAAAATTTGGGATAGTAGATCTAAATTGCAAATTCTCAAAAGATTAATTTTAATTGTCGAACTCACAGAGATCCGCCTGCCTCTGTCTCCCGAGTGCTTCGATTAAAGGCGTGCACCATCATTGCCCGGCTGTCCAAAAAAGTCTTTAGAGAAATGTTGAACATACTTAGCCATCAGGGAACTGAAAATCAAAATGTCTCTGAAATTCCATAATATACCTGTCAGAATGGCTCAAATCAAGAACACAACTGATTACACATGTTTGTGAGGACATGGAATAAGAGGAACTCTTCTCTGTTGCTGGAGGGAGTTCACACACTTTGTAGATCATTATTGTGGTTCCTCAGAAAGTTGGGAATTGATCTAACTCAAAATCCAACTATCAATTCTTGCGCACATATCAAAGGATGCATCACCTGCCACAAGGACACTTGCTCAACTTTTCCCCTAAAAGTGTTATTCATAACAGCAAGAGCCTGAAAACAACCTAGATATTGCACAACGGAGGAATGGGTAGAAATTTATACAAACCTCTGTGGAGGCCCACAGAAGTGGATCTCTTCCATCTTGACTAAAAGTCAGAGGATTCAGACTTACCTTCAAGATTAAACAACAGAATGTTTTGATCTAAGGTATGGTTAATGGATGTATTGCCTGGAAAACAAGATATTTGGCCAAAGCTGTGATTACTGGAAGTCTTGCTATTCAAAAACCAGTCAAGATAATGCTTTAGGGTGTGTTTACCATATGCTTTGAGATATAAGGAGGTATTTGTGTTTGCTTGTTTTTTGTATCATGGAAGCCTTGTGCCCTCCCCTTTCTATTGGGGTATATGAAGACTATGAGTGATAAGCTCAGGACTGATCACAGGATTCACAGGATGCTTTCCATACTCTATCTTTTGCTTCTCAACTATTTATTTCTTTCATCCTCACTCCTCCCTTCAAGTTGCCGTGAACAAGTCTGCTGGATAAGGGACTTAAAAATAGAGATTTAAATGAAGGACACCACAATGCGATAAAGTAAAGTGAAGTAGTGGTGGGTAACTTGGGAGTAATAGTAGACAGATGTTTGTACATTTGTTTAGAGGTATTTTTAAAATCAGAGGAGCTCAGGTAGAGTGGCAGCAAGTGAAGAAATTTCCAGAGTTTTTAGATATTTCAAATCTCCCTCTCGCTCCCCCCACATGTGAGTCACCACTAAATCCGGACTGCTCTGGGGCTCCAGGAAGTAAAGATAGTTCTGACCCATCTGTCTGCTCAGACACTTGTGTCAGTGAAAGCCTATGGGTGCCTTGGTCTCAGATCTTCTGAAATGGCAGCCATGCATGTACCTATGCTGCAGCTAAGTTTTCCAGCTCCCACTGATGCTGGCCTCTGGCTCTCTGGTCCCCAATGGGACAGCCAAACCTCAAAACACTTAACTGACACTCCCCCCCCCCGCATGGCCCCTGACATAAGTCTATAGGGAAACAGATCCGCATCTGAATTTTGATGTGGAAATATTTGCCCAATATAGTACATCTATTAAGAAGGTCTGGAATAAACTTCTGTGTTCTGGAGAGCAGACTGGGGAGTTAACAAAAATAATAAGTTCAAGACTTTTTCTCTAGGCTGATACTGACATCCAGCAAATTAATTGATACAGAAGCTGAAGATTTGAATCTTAAGCAGCTAGCCTATGAGAATGAAATTCAGTATGCCAGGCTGCTTTGAGACCTTTTAGAAGGAAAGTTGACATCTCTTATTATATTTGAATTTGTTCAGATATTGGCCCCTCATATATTCAGTGATTAGTTATGGCTACTGCATTACAGGGGACAACAAAGATATCAAGGCTCATGAAGAAGGAGAGTCACAGTAACACTGGGAATTATTTTGGTTGTGGTCAGAAAGGGCATCAGGTCAGACCGTGTCCTGTTATGGGAGAAGAAAAGGAACCTGGATTATGACTGATATCCAGGAGAGGGAAACATTGGGCTAATTAATATAGATTAAAGAGGGATACACCAGGGAATCTCCTGTAGGAAAAAAAATGATCTCAGGCCATGAGAGATATCTATGGGGCAATCTGGCAGCATGTTTCCCCTGCCTTCTGAAAGAAAATTCATTAAGGATATCTGCAGAGCAATGGCATGCAGTGCTAGACTGAATCTCTGCTCAACAGTCTACATGGGTTTTACTCCTGAAATAGGAATGCAAGCTCTCCTTACGGTGTTTGTGGGCCCTTTCTGAAGGGCACTAATATGCAGGGAATGTTTGCTGCTCCCAGAGTGATTGACTCTGATTTTGAAGGAGAAATTGTGTTTATGACTCACTCACCTAATGGAATTTCTGTGATAAGGAAAGGCCAAAGATATGCGCAATTGATTTTATTTCCCCAATTGCAAACAAACAAACAAACAAACAAACAAAATCAGGTTAAAAGAGGTGAGAGGAAATAATGGTTTGTTTCATCTGATATCTATTGTTTACAAGCCATAAGTACACAGTGCCCAGAACTCACTTTATTTATAAATGAAAAGACTTTCTGGCCTCCTAAATACTGGTGCACATCTGTCTCTTATTCCTGACAGACAATGGCCTTTAATGTGGCAAGGTGCAGACTATTACACAGCTTCAAGGGATTGGTCAGACTCACATTCCTAAGCAAAGCAGCAAGGATCTTTCCTGGAAAGATGAAGAGGGTCATGAAGGAAATTTTCTGTTGTACTGTGTTCCCATTTGCCTGTAAAATTGTGGGGTTGATATGTTATGAGCTGAATGATGGTGTATTTATAGAGTCCCAATGAAGCTGTTGCTAATCAAATGTTCCAACACCCAATCAAGGGTAGACAAGGAGAGTAAGGGAAGGATTGATCATCTTGTACATAGCAAAAGGCCTTCCAGAGAATGATTAGGGTATTTTTATGAGAGGTCACTGAGGAATATGCAGACTCTATTATTTGAAAAAGTGAAAAGCCTGTATGGGTTGATCAGTGGGTTCTAACAGAAGAAAAAAATACAAGTTGCAGTTAGTTAAGGAACAGATTGGGTCATATCATGGCTTCTCATTCTACCTGGAATTCTCTGACAATTGTGTTTAAAAGGAAATCTGGGAAAAGGGCAATAGTACAAGATTTGAGAGAAGTTAATGAAACACACAACAAATGGGAGCTTTGTCACCTGGGATGTCTTCTCCTACAGTCATAACAAAAGATACTTATAAGATTATTTTAGATTTAAAAGATTTCTATTACACCATTCCTTTGGCTTCTCAAGATTGTCATGGATTTACACTTAATTTTCCATCAGTATATTTCAAAGAGCCTATGAGGAGATATCATGGAAGGTCTTGCCTCAGGGCATGCCAAATAGTGCTTCATTAAGCCAGAAGCTTGTGGCTTAAGCTATACAAATTTTAGAGATCATACTCATGCATTGCCCAAGAGAAAGTGTAGAGGCAGCTAACTTTCCAGTATTTGGGACATATTTTATATCCTAAAGAAAATAAGCCTCTTTGCTATAATTCTCACTCCTTCAACTCTTCAAATGGACTTTGGCTACTCAGCACAGTTCTTCACTGTGGGTTTCTGCCTCTGTTTTCATAAGTTGCTGGATGATGATTGTATGGTTACATTTAAGATATTCATCAATCTGACTACAGAGCAAGACCAGTTTGAGCACAATTCCTTCTACTGCTTAAGGTCTTACCTGGGGTCATCCTTATGAATTCCTAGGAATTTCTCTAGTACCAGGTTTTTTTTAAGCCCCATGATGGCTCCCTCAATAAAGATATCTCTTTCTTTTCTCTCATCACTGTCCTCCCTCCATCTGGATTATTCTGTTCCCTCAAATTCTCCTCCATCCTTCCCTTCTCTTCTCTTTTCCCCCTTCCAACCTTTCTGCTCTGCCCACCCCCATAACTCCAATTTTGCCTGGCAATCTTGTCTATTTTCTTTTTTCAGGTGGATCTATGTGTGTGTGTGTGTGTGTGTGTGTGTGTGTGTGTGTGCGTGTGTTTTTAGATTCACCTTGTTACTTAGTCTCTCTATGATTTAAAGGTTTAATATCCTTTGCTATACAGCTAGTATTCACTTATAAGTGAATATATACCAATTTCATCTTTCTGGGTGTGTATTACCTCACTCAGGATGTTTTTTTTTTGTCTATTTCCATCCATTTGTGTACAAATTTCAAGATGTCATTGCTTTTTACCACTGAGTAGCACTCCAATGTATTGATCTACCACATTTTCTGTATCCTTTCTTTTACTGAGGGACATCTAGGTTGTTTTCAGGTTCTGGCTATTACAAATAATGCTTAGCTGAACAAATATTCTTGTAGTATGATTGAACATCTTTTGGGTATATTCTAAAGAGTGTTATTGCTGGGTCCTGAGGTAGGTTGATTCTCAATTTTCTGAGAAATTGCCATACTGATTTCCAGAGTGGTTGTACAAATTTGCATTCCCATCCAGATATGGAGGAATGTTCATCTTACTCCTCATCCTCCTCAGCATAAGCTATCATTGGTGTTTTTGATCTTAGCCATTCTGACTGGTGTAAGATGGTATCTCAGGGTCATTTTGATTTGCATTTCCCTGATAGATGACAATGTTGAATATTTCCTTAAGTGTCTTTTGACCATGTGTGATTCTTCTGTTGAGAATTTGCTGATTAGATCTGTATCCCAATTTAATTGGATTATTTGAATTTTCATGTCTAATTGCTTCAGTTCTTTATAAGTTTTGGAGATCAGTCCTCTGTCTTATGTAGGTGGGATTGGTGATGATCATTCCCCATTCCTTAGACTGCCTTTTTGTCTTATTGACTGTGTCCTTTGCTTTACAGAAACTTCTCTGTTTCAGGACATCTCATTTATTTATTGTTGCTCTCAGTGTCTGTGCTACTAGTGTTATATTTAGGAAGTCGTCTCCTGAGCTCATGCATTGTAGGCTACTTCCCACTTTCTCTTCTATCAAGTTCATGGTGGCCAGATTTATATTGTGGTTTTTAAACCATTTTGACTTGAATTTTGTGCATGGAGACAGATATGGACATATTTGCTTTCTTCTACATGCTGACATCTAGTTATTCCAGCACCATTTGTTGAAGATGTTTTCTTTTATTCATTGTCTAATTTAGGTTTTTGTCAAAAATCAGGTGTTCATTAATATCTGGGTCTTCAATTCAATTCACCACCCTGTCTGTTTTTATGATAACACCAAGCTCTGTTCCTATAATAGAGCTTGATGTCAGGGATGGTGATGCCTCCAGAAGCTCCTTTAATGTGGAGGATTATTTTGGTTATCCTGTCATTTTTGTTTCGCCATATGAAATTCAGCATTGTTCTTTCAAGAACTGTGAAGAATTATGTTGGAATTTTGATATGAATTGCATTGAATCTGTAGATTGCTTTTGGTAGGATTGCCATATTTATTATGCTGATCCATGAGCATGGGAGGTTTGTCCATTTTCTGGTATCTTCTTTAATTTCTTTCTTTAAAGAAGACCAAGATGGGGAATCCTACTCAAACAATTTACCAGATCTAATGAGAGATCACCAACTCCAGAAAGACAGTGAAGAAACCATCATATTCCCAAACTATTCCTTCTGAATGTGGGTGATAATTGTATGGCTGGGCAGACTGCAGGACCACTGTCAGTGGCACCAGGTTTTATCCCTACTGCTTGTACTTGCTTTTCAGGAAACTAGTCTCTTTGGATAGATACCATGCTCAGCATAAATACAGTAGGCAGGACCTTGGATCTTCCCCAAACAATGTACCCTACCCTCTCTGAGGAGTGGATGGTGGGTAGGTAGGGGGGCTACCTGGAGGTAATGGGTGGAGGGGAGGGAGTGGGAACTGGGATTGGTATGTAAAATTTAAAAAGATAGGCTTTTTTTCTTCTTTAAAAAATAAAATACATTTATATAAGTTATAAGAGCTAATACGAATCACAGGCTAATGGAACAATCAATTTATAACTTATGTAGACCTTTGTGTGATATTCTTTGGGACATACCTGCTGTTGGAAGTGGGCAGGACAGAAACCCCAACAAGCAGGCCCAGATGTTACACCCTACCCTCTCTGAGGAGTGTATGGTTGGTAGGTGGAGGTAATGGATGGAGGGGAGGGAGTAGGAACTGGGATTGGTATGTAAAATGTAAAAAGATAGTTTTTTTTCTTTCCTTAAAAAATAAAATAAATTTAAAAAAGAAATTAAACTTCAGAAATAGGAAATTAGGAAAAATAACTTGCAAACTTTGAAAGATTTTTCAGATATTATTGGGAGATATTCAATGGCTATGGCCCTATATTAAATTGTTTACAGATAAACTTGAGCCCTTCAATAAAATTTTAAGGGGAGCAAATGCTGCCAGACAAGTGATGGTTCAAGTTGAGCATGCAATTCTGCATCAACAAGTATGCTATATTGATTATGCAAAACCATGGGAAATCTATGTGCTTCAGACATGGTATATGTACCAACAGCTTTGTTATTGCAAGAGAGATCATTATTATAGCTTCATCTATCTGTTTCTCTGGCCAAAGTATTAAACATTTATCATGAAGCAGTCACTTGTTTAGTACAGAAAAGTCAGATAGAATCCAGGTGAAAAATCTAGGTAGAAAGCCATGTATGATCAATGTTCCTCATATTAAACAATAGGTTGATTGGTTATTTCAAATTATTGATTCTTGGGTGATTGCTTTAATTCAATTTTTGGGTCATATTGACAATCATTTTTCAGCTAATTAATTGTTACAATTTGCACAATAGCATTCATTTATAATTCTTTAAATTGATACCACACACGACTGAGATAGCATATTTCATAAAATTGTAATAAAAGAACCCATAAAAGATGTTATTCTGGAACTTAATGATGGTTCTTCCAACGGAAGAGCTGCTTATATAATTAGTGGTAAAGGTTATGTAGTACAAGATAGCTCAGGTAGTAGAATTATGATCTGTAGCTATGGCTTTCCAGCTTTTTATTAATAGTTTGTTTAATTTTTATATTGATATCCATTATATTTTAGAGCCTTTCCAGTAATAGAGACTGTGTTCTACATTAAAACTAGAAATAGACATGTTAGAATATTGTTTCAGTAAATTTAAGATGCCATTTATCAAAGAAAATACCATGTTTTGAGCTCATACCAATTTTCCTTGCCCACTGGCTGATGGTAATGAATCTTCTGACAAATTAACAAGGGGGCTTGCTTTGTCAGTCACATGCCTTTCATCATCAGAATAGCACAATTTCCCCTTACAAGAGAAAACGCTGATCAAGTTGTTAAGCAATGTGATATATGCCCACAGTATTTACCTGTGCCTATTTTTGGGGTAAATCCTCAAGGCCTGTTTTCTAATCATTTCTGGCAATTGGATGCTCCTCATGTTACAGAATTTGACAAATTAAAATATTTGCATGTGGTAGTCAATACATATTCAGGGTTCCTGATGACCACTGCACATGCTCGATAAGCAATTAAGCATGTGATAGCTCATATCGTTCATGTATGTGAATTCATAAAATTATAAAAATAGATAATGTATCTGGTTATATTAGTAAATCGTTTTTAGCAATTTTGATCCCAGTGGAATATTGAATATAGAATAGGCATTCCTCATAATCACCAAATACACCATTGCTCCTTGAAAACAAACTTCAAAAAATTAATATGGGGGGAGTTACACCCACAGTCACCACAAAATGAATTGAATCTCAACCATGTCCTTGTTATTTTAATTTTCTTAAATGTGAATATCCATGAGCAGTCTTCCATGGATAGATTTTCACATAATGGCATCAAAGTAACTTTCATTAAGATGAAATGGAAAGAATAATGGAAAGAAGATTATTGAGGGGTTCCCTGTTTTAATTGTCTTTGGGTCATGTTTATGTTTTTTCATAGGAAGAAAATGAAACTCAATGGTTCCTTGAATGTTTGGTGTGGTGTAGGGTGTGGTGTAAGAGTACCAGCCCTGAAGATATCATGGCTGTTGATGCCGCCCTAGAGGATAGCTCCTCTAGGATAACTCCTCTAAAGAGTGATATTTCTAATTCTGTCTTCTGACAATCCGATACTGTATCCTGCAGAGTGAGAAGGGAAGGAGTTTATGGTGACTGTTAATGATTTCCAGTTTCTTGGTGATCCTGCTTCACAAACCTCCCAGACATGTATGAGTTAATTATTCCAGATCTGGGCAAAAAATACTCAGTGAATATTTGGCTGAATATCTATACCATATTTTGGAATGCAGAGTTTAACTTTGCAAATAAAATGTTCATCTTCTGTTGAAATAGATGGACTGAAGAACAGGCACTTCAGAAATTTTACCTCTGTGGAAAAAAGACTTATTGAAGCAATCGAACAGTATTACAGAAGAGGTGTGCGACTACAACCCTTCTTCAGAATATGAGGTGGAGTAGGAGAAAGGTTTTGCTGCTAACTTTTTTTTTTTTTTTGCTCATGCACTAGAGAAATTCAAACATACCTTTGAATGTTGTTGGCAGTAATGAAATTGGACTTTAGAAGAGGAAAAAGAATATACTTCTACCATGAATAAAACATTTCCTCTGATTGGATTGAAGTCACAAGAATTGTAAGTTAAACAATTGTGTGTCCATTGTTAATAATAATATTATGATTATGGTATTGAACTGTTAATATTTGAAACCACGTCTATTCATTATAGGAGTGTTATTATTTGGAAAATGTTAGAGTTCATTTGATAGGAATTTGACATGATGCTAATAAGTCCTTCTATTTGATGCATTTAGTAAGGCAAATTTGGATTTTGATGCATTTAATGCTGCTAGAGACATCTTGGATCAATTTTTTAAAAGGCTATTCCATCTTGGTCATCCTTTACTCCTTTATTAAGAGGCATTGTACCCATGGTACTGACACTATCTGCTTGCCTGTGACTTATCAAGTTGATTGTGAACTGTTGATGCAAAGTTGACTCAAAGGAACATGGTGTCAGGCACATACTACCCTTAACCCTTTATAAACCGAGGCTGAGAGTCAGTGTAATGTAAAATCTTTTTGCCTTCAGTCAACCTAAGATAGGACTTGCATGATGGAATGTGTGAACTAATGACAGGTAGATCTGAAAAGTTAAAAAGGACAACCTAGGACAGGCACAGTCATCTGTCCAGTGGCAGAAGTACAGGCATTAACAATTAAATTAATAAGGGGAAACTTTGGAGACCCACAGAAGTGGATGTTTTATCCTGACTAAAGGTCAGAGAGTTCAGCCCATTTTTGCTCCTTCAAGACTATACAAGCCGGGCGATGGTGGCGCATGCCTTTAATCCTAGCACTCGGAAGGCAGAGGCAGGTGGATCTCTGTGAGTTCGAGACCAGCCAGGTCTACAGAGCTAGTTCCAGGACAGGCTCCAAAGCCACAGAGAAACCCTGTCTTGAAAAAACGGAAACAAACAAACAAAAAAAAACAAAACAACAACAACAAAAAAAAACTATACAAGAGAATGTTTGGACCTAAGATGTGGCTACTGGATGTTTTGCCTAGAAACCAATATGTTTGACCAAAGTTGTGGCGAATGGATGTCCTGATATTCAAAAGCCAGTCAACAGAATATTTAGACTTAGGGTGTGTTTTGAGATATAAGGAGGTAATTGCACTTGCTTTTTCTTTGTATCTTGGAAGCCTTGTGCCCTGATCTTTTGATTGGGGTATATAAGGACTTTTAGTAATAAACTTGTGACTGATCACAGTATTCATAAGATGCCATTCTAGACTCTATCTTTTGTTTCTCAACTATTTCTTCCTTTTATTCTCACTCATACCGAAGAGTGTAGATGAAAAGATCTGGTGAATCAGACTTATTTCCACGGTAATAATTTTAACAATGGTCCATCTAAGTTCAGTCAGGTACATGTGTCCATGCTGTATGCTTATTTTCTTCTGTAGTAGTCTATGGTGTGCTTCTTACCTGGATGAACAGACTATATGTCAACATTCTTTTCTTTCCTCAGGCTATGCTTCACTAAATATTTTGAATGAAATTTTGTAAGCAGATCAGCAACCTCCAGTATTAGTGAAATATCTTTCTTTCTTCAACTCTTTCTTCAAAGTTCTATTTTGAAAAAAAAAAAGTTCATTTTTACATAGACTACTAGGTGCTTCAAAATCTGTCTGCAATTAACCTGAATGTCTTACATTAGACTGAATAATTTTCTGTAAGCTTTTTCTTTCTGTGATGAATCTATGTTTTCCCTAAAATGTACCATGAGTGATCTTTAGGCAGCACTTACTTTGTGATCATTCATAATGGATTAGCTCTTCCTATTATTCATGTATCTTCCAAAATATCATCATTGAAAGGAAGAATTTTCCTGAGCAACTTATCCAAATCAATTTGATCTTAACAAAAGCAAATATATGTGCCAGACAAAGTTGAACTGTCCAAGAAGATACATATTGAAATAGAAGAGAATGAGGCCTCCTGGCATTTTTCCAGTGCAGTTTGTTTTATCCTTTGTTATCTTCTATTTTTAAGTTTCAACTCTACAAAAAGAACTATAGGCAACTGAATAAAGCTAGGAAGGAAAGGTAGCCTTCCCCAGTAAAGACCAAACTAACTGAAGGAATGTATGTGAGGATTTGGAGAGAAGACAGAAAAGGGAGAAATCTTTTTTTTAAAGAAATATTTATTTATTTATTAAAGATTTCTGCCTCCTCCCTGCCACTGCCTCCCATTTCCCTCCCCCTTCCCCAATCAACTCCTCCTCCCTCATTAGCCTGAAGAGCAGTCAGGGTTTCCTGCCCTGTGGGAAGTCTAAGGACCTAAAAGGGCGAAATCTTATAATTGAAATAGAATCTTCCAAATAAACAAAAAGGAAATAGGAGAGAGACACCAGAACTTTTAATTCTAATATATATAAAGCTTTAGAGTTCTGAACAGATAGATAAAATATGAATGACTGGTCATTCTTTTTTTTTCTTTTTTTTTTATTGAACAAAAAAAAAAAAGAAATTTCTGCCTCCTCCCCGCCTCCCATTTCCTTCCCACTCCTCCCTCTCCTCCTCCCCTCACCCCACTCCTCCCCCTCCCTCTCCAGCCTGAAGAGCAGTCGGGGTTCCCTGCCCTGTGGAAAGTCCAAAGTCCTCCCCACTCACTCCTGGTCTAGGGAGGTGAAAATCCAAACTGGGTAGGCTCCCACAAAGCCAGAGCATGAAGTAGGATCAAAACCCGGTGCCATGGTCCTTGGCTTCTCAGCAGCCCTCATTTTCTGCCAAATTCAGAGAGTCCGGTTTTATCCCATGCTTTTTCAGTCAGAGTCCAGCTGGCCTTGGTGAGCTCCCAAAGAATCAGACCCACTGTCTCCACGGGTGGGCGCACCCCTTGTGGTCCTGACTTCTTTGCTCATAATCTCCCTCCTTCTGCTCTTCATTGGGACTCTGGGAGCTCAGTCCAGTGCTCCAGTGTGGGTCTCTGTCTCTATCTCCATCCATCGCCAGATGAAGTTTCTATGGTGATATGCAAGATATTCATCAGTATGGCTATAGGATAGAGTCCTTTCAGGTTCCCTATCCACAGCTGCCCCAGGAGCTAACTGGGGACATTGCCCTGGGCACCTGGGAGCCCCTCTAGATCCAAGTCTCTTGCCAACCCTAAGATGGCTCCCTTAATTAAGATGTGTGCTTCTCTGCTCCCCTAACCAACCTTCCTTTATCCCAATCATCCCGTTTCCCCAAGTTCCCCCCACCTCCCCTTCTCACATTTCTCTCCCCTTCTCCCCTTACCCCCCCTCCCACCGCGCCCCCAAATTCCCAAATTTTTGCCCGGCAAACTGGTCTACTTCCCATAACCAGGAGGATAGCTATATGCTTTTCTTTGGGTTCACCTTCTTATTTAGTTTCTTTAGGATATCAAATTATAGACTCACTGTCCTTTATTTATCTCTAGAAACCAATTATGAGTGAGTACATCCCATGTTCATCCTTTTGGGTCTGGGTTACCTCACTCAGAATAGTGTTTTCTATTTCCATCCATTTGCATGCAAAATTCACGAAGTCATTGTTTTTTAACGCTGAGTAGTATTCTAATGTGTATATATTCCACACTTTCTTCCTCCATTCTTCCATTGAAGGGCATCTAGGTTGTTTCCAGGTTCTGGCTATTACAAATAATGCTGCTATGAACATAGTTGAACAAATGTCCTTATCATATGATCGGGCATCTCGTGGGTATATTCCCAAGAGTGGCATTGCTGGGTCCATGGGTATGTTGATCCCAAATTTCCTGAGAAACCGCCACACTGCTTTCCAAAGTGGTTGCACAAGTTTGCATTCCCACCAGCAATGGACGAGGGTACCCCTTTCTCCACAGCCTCTCCAGCAAAGGCTATCATTAGTGTTTTTGATTTTAGCCATTCTGACAGGTGTAAGGTGATATCTCAATGTTGTTTTGATTTGCATTTCCCTGATTGCTAAGGAGGCTGAGCATGACCTTAAGTGCCTTTTGGCCATTTGAACTTCTTCTGTTGAGAATTCTCTCTTCAGATCAGTGCCCCATTTTTTAATTGGGTTAATTAGCATTTTAAAGTCTAGTTTCTTGAGTTCTTTATATATATTAGATATCAGACTTTTGTCTGTTGCGGGGTTGGTGAAGATCTTCTCCCAGTCAGTGGGTTCCCTTTTTGTCTTAGTGACAGTGTCTTTTGCTTTACAGAAGCTTCTCAGTTTCAGTAGGTCCCATTTATTCAATGTTGCCCTTAATGACTGTGCTGCGACGCAAAAATCCTCAACAAAATACTGGCAAACGGTATCCAAGAACACATTAGGAAAATTATCCATTATTATCAAGTAGGCTTCATCATAGAGATGCAAGGCTGGTTCAACATATGAAAATCTATCAATGTAATCCATCATATAAATAAACTGAAAGAAAAAAACCATATGATCATTTCATTAGATGCTGAAAAAGCTTTTGACAAAATTCAACATCACTTTATGATAAAAGTCTTGGAGAAATTAGGGATACAAGGGTCATACCTAAATATAATAAAAGCTATTTACAGCAAACCGACAGCTAACATCAAACTAAACGGAGAGAAACTCAAAGCCATCCCACTTAAATCAGGAACACGACAAGGCTGTCCACTCTCTCCATACCTCTTCAATATAGTGCTTGAAGTTTTAGCAATAGCAATAAGACAACATAAGGCGATCAAGGGGATTCGAATTGGAAAGGAAGAAGTTAAACTTTCGTTATTTGCAGATGATATGATAGTGTACATAAGCGACCCCCAAAACTCCACCAAAGAACTTCTACAGCTGATAAACACCTTTAGTAATGTGGCCGGATACAAGATCAACTCCAAAAAATCAGTCGCCCTCCTATACACAAAGGATATGGAAACAGAGAGGGAAATCAGAGACGCATCACCTTTCACGATAGCCACAAACAGCATTAAATATCTCGGGGTAACTCTAACCAAAGAAGTGAAGGATCTATTTGACAAGAACTTTAAGGCATTGAAGAAAGAAATTGAAGAGGATACCAGAAAATGGAAGGATCTCCCTTGCTCGTGGATTGGGAGGATCAACATAGTAAAAATGGCAATCCTACCAAAGGCAATTTATAGATTCAATGCAATCCCCATCAAGATCCTATTAAAATTCCTCACTGATCTTGAAAGGACAATAATCAACTTTATATGGAATAACAAAAAACCCAGGATAGCCAAAACAATCTTATACAATAAAGGAACTTCTGGAGGTATTACCATCCCTGACTTTAAACTCTATTACAGAGCTACAGTAATGAAAACAGGGTGGTATTGGCATAAAAATAGCTAAGTTGACCAATGGAATCGTATAGAAGACCCGGATTTTAACCCATAAACCTATGAACACCTCATTTTCGATAAAGGTGCTAAAAATATACAATGGAAGAAAGAAAGCATCTTCAACAAATGGTGCTGGCACAACTGATGTCAACCTGTAGAAGAATAAAAATAGACCCATATCTATCACCATGCACAAAACTCAAGTCCAAATGGATCAAAGACCTCAATATCAATCTGAACCCACTGAACCTGATAGAAGAGAAAGTGGGAAGCACCCTACAACAGATGGGCACAGGCGATGACTGGTCATTCTTATTTGTTAATTTTCACTGCCTAGAAAAAAATTAAGGTTTTTGTTCAAGACAGTTTGTAGTTATATAATCTGGAGCAAGGATTTATAGTCCTCTTTCTTAATTAGGCTACCATTAGCCCCCAAAATATTGGGTGCAGGACATCTTGTCATTCTAGTTGACATTTATATTAAAAAGTGATGGTTCCCAGTTCATTATAAAGAAGACTTCCTTAAAAGATAAAACTTCCAATTCCTATGGGGTTTTACAAAATATTTCTATGTTGAAAGAACTAGGAAAGTATTCTAAAGTAATCTCACAAAGACAAATCTGAAGTATTGAGAGAGAAGGAAAATTTGTTTAAGTGTTCTAGGTAGAGGGCCACCTTTTCCCCTCTCAAATCAACTTTTGAAAAATATTTAACATTCTAAAACTTGGTTTACTTTATTTTGTCTTAGTTTATCAAGGCAGGGATTTTCTGTGTATTTCTGGCTGTCTTGTAACTGTATCTAAGATGAGGCTGGTCTCAAAGTCATAAATCACTAGCCTCTGTCTTTAGAGTGCTTGATTAAAGGCATTTGCTACCACCGCCTTGGCTGTAGACCTTTGTCTATAGGATATTCAATCATCATATCACCAGAATCAATACCTTTTTCTGGTGCACATTAGGTAAATATTTAGTGATCTTGTGATTAATTAATAATGGTAGTGGTCACCTTATTAAAAACAAAATGAAATGTGAAGATATGAAATATTAACATTCTATAAGATGTATATCAGAATGTAGTTAAACTTGTTTGGCAATTTTGTTGCTACAAAAATGAACAAAACTGCTGTATGGTTATTTTCTTAACATCTTGAGTTAAAAAAGACACACATGAGCTAAATTCAACATTGCCAAATACACTATGCTTTGCTTCACCGTCTGTAAATCTGTTATATAATTTTAAACATACTATTGCTAAGGATATCTAGATTTATTTACAAGGAATATTTTAAAAGGTTGGGAACTTAAATATTAAATAAAAAGGCATTTCCATTGTTAGTTAAAGCTACTGTGAGTCAAAATTTAAAGTTTCTGTCTTTGCTTTTTTTCTTTTTTCTTTATTTAATTTTTTGGAGAAAGGTAAAATTATTTACAGAGAAGATGAAAGCATGAGAATATCCATGTAATTTTTTTTTTGTCAGAAGTCTCTGAAATTTTGTTCCCTGAGATAGTACAACTACTACCAGGCTTTCGAATTTCATGAGCTCTGAAAACAGGAATCCTGGAAGGAGCACAGTTTTCCTTCTCTACAATATCTCAGTCCCACCAAGCCTCTCAATATGTGGTAATATAGTTTTTGAACCAAAAATTGGAAAAGAGTGAACAATGGAAAGCCTCTTATGTTAATTATTCACTAGGAAAAGGATGCCAGTAGAGAAGAACAAGAAGTCTGGGAACAACTAGTGAAGTGTGTCTAACTACCTTCACTGCAGTCCTTTCAAATGTTTTAATTTCTTTCTTTCTTTCTTTCTTTCTTTCTTTCTTTCTTTCTTTCTTTCTTTCTTTCTTTCTTTCTTTCTTTCTTTCTTTCTTTCTTTCTTTCTTTCTTTCTTTCTTTCTTTTTTTGACAGGGTTTCTCTGTGGCTTTGGAGCCTGTCCTGGAACTAGCTCTGTAGACCAGGCTGGTCTCGAACTCACAGAGATCCGCCTGCCTCTTTCTCCCGAGTGCTGGGATTAAAGGCGTGCACCACCATCACCCGGCCAAATGTTTTAATTTCTAAATCATATTTTTGGGAGAAAAGGGGTTGAGAATCAGCTTATCAGATTTCCATGGTTTGGCCAACTTGAATCTCATGGAGTTATGGTCATGGACAACTATATGGATTAGCCAAATCTGTGGAGGAAACCCCTGACTTTCTGTAGTTGCTACAGTAGCAAGAAAACATGGTCACCTTAAGAACTGATTTAGATCGTTCCAAAGCTTAAGTCAATGGAATTATAAAGGCATGATTTTGACATTATAGACCTTTTACATTATTTTGAAGAGTTTGTATCCTCTATGTAAATATTTACTATTTTTATTTTTTTGTTTATTTTTTTTAGTTGTTGAAAAAAAAAATTCGCCTCCTCCCCGTTTCCCATTTCCCTCCCCCTCCTCCCACACGTAGCCCCTCCCCCCACTCCCCTCCTTCTCCCCTTCTCCCTCTCCCCCCCACTCCATTTCCTTTCCCTCTCAAGAAAGAAGAGCAGTCCAGATTCCCTGCCCTGCGGGAAGTCCAAGGTCCTCCCACTTCTATCCAGGTCCAGGAAGGTGAGCATCCAAACAGGCTAGGCTCCCACAAAGACAGTTCATGTATTAGGATAGAAACCTAGTATCATTGTCCTTGGCTTCTCATCAGCTTTCATTGTCTGCCATGTTCAGAAAGTCCGGTTTCATCCCATGCTTATTCAGTCCCGCTGGCCTTGGTGAGCTCCCAATAGATCAGTTCCACTATCACAGTGGATGAGTGTACCCTTTGTGGTTCTGACGTCCTTGCTCATGTTCTCCCTCCTTCTGCTCCTCATTTGGATCTTAAGAGCTTAGTCCGGTGCTCCAATTTGGGTCTCTGTCTCTATCTCAATTCATCACCAGATGAAGATTCTAAGGTGATATGCAAGATTTGGAAATCAGTGTGGCGATTTCTCAGGAAATTCGGGATAAACCTACCCCAAGATCCAGTAATACCACTCTTGGTAATATACCCAAGAGATGCCCTATCATATGACAAAAGCATTTGTTCCACTATGTTCATAGCAGCATTATTTGTAATAGCCAGAACCTGGAAACAACCTAGATGCCCTTCAATGGAAGAATGGATGAAGAAAGTGTGGAATATATACATATTAGAATACTACTCAGTGGTAAAAAACAATGACTTCTTGAATTTTGCATGCAAATGGATGGAAATAGAAAACACTATCCTGAGTGAGGTATCCCAGACCCAAAAAGATGAACATGGGATGTACTCACTCATAATTGGTTTCTAGCCATAAATAAAGGACATTGAGCATATAATTTGTGATCCTAGAGATGCTAAATAAGAAGGTGAACCCAAAGAAAAACATACAGTCATCCGCCTGGGTATGGGAAGTAGACAAGATTGCCGGGCAAAAACTGGGAATTTGGGGGTGAGGTGGCATGGGGCTAAGGGGAAATGGGATGAGAAACGTGAGAAGGGGAATATGGGGGGAGTTTGGGGGAATGGGATGGTTTGACATAAAGGAAGGGTGGATAAGGGAGCAGAGAAATATATATATATATATATATCCTAATTAAGGGAGCCATCTTAGGGTTGGCAAGAGACTTGACTCTAGAGTGGCTCGCAGGTGTCCAGGGAGATGTCCCCAGCTAGTACCTTGGGCAACTAAGGAGAGGGAACTTGAAATGACCCTATCCTATAGCCATACTGATAAACATTTACCATTTAAAAAAAAAACAAGACTGTTTTCTTTTCTTTTTAAAAAAGATTTAATTTTTATTTCTTTTAGCTATAGTTGTTCAGAAGGTTTTGAGTACCTGTATATGAGTGTAGGTGGGCAACTGAAGCAGATATAGTACATTTCCCATGGAGCTGAGTGACAAGCAACTATAAGCTGCCTGGTAAGGGAGCTTAGAGTTACTCTGCAAAGGCAATATTTACTCAGTCTCTGATCCATTTTTCCAGCTTCCATGTTTTCCACACTGTAACAGTGATGTGGGAGTGATGTGTACGTAGGCTTAAGAGAGAAATATATATATATATAGAGAGAGAGAAAATAAAGTTAATGCCTTTAAAAGTAAAAAGGTAAAGTCTTTAAAGAGACAGAGTACAGATAGTTATAGATTAAAAAAAATAAACAAAAATAAGCCACATAAAAATGGAAAATTCATAGAGGGTCTGGATTATGTACATTGTGTTTTCTTTAAAATTTCTGACTATAAAGGAGCTAAGTACAGACAGACATTTCATTATATGGGCTGCCATGTGGAACCAGAATGGATATCATAAGGGTATGATTTCAAAATTTGGGTCTAAGGATATGATGCTTTGGAGAGGGTCTTCTTTTGTTTTCACAGAGGACCAGACCCTGTGGATTGCATCTATTCCAATATGGTATGATAGACCACGCCCTCCTGAAAGGTTGCTGTGAACACCCTCAAAAAATTACTTCACTCAACTGCCAACTGAGATGACCCTGGCACACAGGTTATACTGTGAAAGACCTAACTAACGACGCCCCCATTCAGCAGGAAGCAGTTTGGAGAGAAAAACTGCGCCCATGTTCCCAAATATTGTTTATAAATGCTCTTTTACATTTAAAGGGGGATATGATATAGATATAAATAATTTGCATTGGTGTGGATTTTAAGGTCAATTTTGTTACATGTATATGTATTTCTGATCTTGGTTAAGTATTGTGATTATGCAGTTCATTTAAAAATGTAACATATATAGGTTGTTAATGGATAATTAATAATAGTCAAGCTTATAGTCATGTCAGTTAGATTTTCTAGATATATAGAGATATGTTTCAATTAGATAGGCATTCTTCATATCTTTCAAGGACTGCAGAATATGGCATTTAATGTTTTAATAATTTAGGGCTTTTCATGACAATGAGACACGTCTGCTTCTGGCAGCACCAATCTACTTCGAGAGGAAGATGGGCATCGAAGAGGATCCTTATGGAGTTTGATAGCCAGCCATTGGGCAAGAGACTGTTCTTGCCTGGACTATTGCATAAACTGGACACAGAGAACCTGCAGAGAGAGGAATACTGAACTTGCCTAAAGGTGAGATGATCTTTCGGGGTTCCTGACTTATGAAAGAGTCTGCGAGACATTCTTCAGGACAAGCAGATAGTGACGGCCTTTGAAATTTCCTGCTTTATGGAATGTCTGCTGAAAACTATGGGCCTGTAGGCTGAAGATTGATGCCCCAACGGTACAGAGGAACTTTGGGTGACTGTCCAGGCAGCAAGATGCCTCTGTCATTTCTAGAGTTTGAACGTTGCTTATTTCTTGTTTGCTTAGGAAATATTGTATCTTTCTGGAGTCTTTGATGGAGTTAAGAATAGTTAGTTATAGTTATAGTTATACTTTTCCTTAGTTATGATAAAGATTATTGTAATTTTTACTTGATAACTGTTTTATGTAATTTTGCTATGTTAAAGTTAAGGCCTTTCCTTTTTGTTTAAACAGAAAAAGGTGAAGTGATGTGGGAGTGTCATATATCAATCTGTTGATTTCATTGGTTAAAATAAAGAAACTGCTTGGCTGGTCCTATAGGTTAGAACATAGGTGGGTGGAGTAAACAGAACTGGGCAGAAGAGGAAGTGAGGTCAGAAATCACGCAGCTCCACTCAGAGATGCCAGGGCTCCTCTCTCGCGGGCAGACTGGATAGCTCTGCTCTCTGAGGCACACTCGCGATTCAGCTTCGACCCAGGATGGATGTAGGCTAGAATCTTCCCGGTAAGCGCACCTTGGGGTGCAACACACTTTATAAGAAATGGGCTAGTCCAGGTGTGAGAGTTAGCCAAAAGGAGACTAGAAATAATGGGTCAAGCAGTGTTTAAATGAATACAGTTTGTGTGTTGTTATTTCGGGCATAAGCTAGCCAGGCAGCCCGGGGTGTTGGGTACGCAACCCCGATGCCCCAGTTTCAATATAACAGAGTATGGGAAAAAGACAACAGACTCCTTCAAGTTCACAACAAAATGTCATCATCTAAAGAGAAACAAAAAGTAATATCCACATGGGTCTGGTCTAGTGCTAACATGCAAGGTGTTTCTCTTTTATTATGAAAACCATGTATCTACCCCAACATCTCCTGGTGTAACTTTATCTCATCTTTTTATAACCCATTTTTTATTAATATTACCCATATGTGCACGTGTTTGAATCCCTCCATTGTTTGAAACCTATCTACAGTCATTCTTCTCTCAGCAGCTATTAACTGCTAATAGGCCCAGTGAGATGTGTGCCCAGAAGATTTCCTATATCAATGAACAAAGTAGGGCTCTCTTGATCCTTGTATTTTTTCTGTGTAGCTAAACACAACAGTTGTGAGTTCCTCAGTATAATAGTCATGACATGTCCAAATGACAGCATTTAATAGCATTCTTCTTCATGCTGCAGCTACTACATTCTGTCTGCTTACTTTCCTGTGATGTTTCTTAAACATTTATGTGTGTTGTATATTTACCAATAATAGTGTAAGAAAGCTAGGCTATGTGAAATGTTGTTATCAAGTTAAGAGTTAGTGAGACCATAAGGTGGGATAATAAGGGTGGGTCTGAAGGCAATAAACTTAGAAAGAGGGATATGTTATTTAACTCTATTATAATTAGAAACATGTTGAATAAAATTCAAAATAAAATATTGAACTCACAATAATGCAAATTTAGAAATTATTATGGATATTATGCACCTTGTTTCAGTTCACATATCATTTCAAAAGTTCTTCAACATACCACAGTTCCTTATTTTTTTAGTGCACAGATTGCTGAAAGAGCTGTATATCCTTTATAACATGAACAAAAAATAATAGACAAACACTTATTCACATTTATGGCATTAGTTATATCTTCCTGCATTTAGTATTGTTTCTGGGAATTTAGAAGTTAAATAGTTTGTATTAAATGAATTTGTGAGCTCTCAATTATTTCAGTTATACAGATTGAGGAAATTCCTTGCCAGCTATCTGTCCCTCATGATCTAATTGTGATAGGATGATTGAGACATCTTTATGGCCAATTTGCCATATTCATTTAGATAATTATGTTTACTTTCTCACAAATATTTTATTCAGAACTCTGATACCCTATTTTTCTTTTGTCTACAATAATATAAGGTGATTCCAAGGCTCTTTCTGTTCAACCCCATCTTAAGCAAGGGCACCTACCAAATAAATATCTCAACAATTTCTTAATATCCTAATTTATTTTCTTTGATTGATTAATTGATTTATTTTTGAGACAGGTTTTCTCTGTATAACAATTCTAGCTGTCCTGGAACTAGCTCTTTTAGACTAGGCTGGTCTTGTACTCTCAGAAGTCTGCGTGCCTCTGCTTCTTGAGTTTTGGAATTAATGGCATGCAACACAACAACTTGACTAATATTCTTATTTATTAAGGACTCCTTAGTTTATTGATAGATTCTATGACATGTATTAAACATGGATGATAATATATTTCATAGGATTATGGTAAATTATTGCAATTTAGCTCTTTCCTTGATATCAAATTTCAGGACATTTGTAATCACTTCATTTGCTAAAAGCCATCTTTACATTTTACTATAAGATGTCTGAAGTAAGATTGGTATATCTAAACTTTGTTGTTCTTGCCAGAATATTTAGTTCTCCCAAATAATCCTTTTTAATTAACATATTACTAGTTTTATTCTATATCTTTAATCATTAGACATTAGATGTTTCATATAGATAGCATAAATGCATGCCATTTTACATCAAAGCACATAAGGATATTCTCAGGAAGTAGTCTGCTAAACATCGACTTTAGTTTAGACTTCTAAACTAGTTTAGAAGCAATACCTTTGCCTCATTGCAGATCATGGATCACCTGTATATTACTATAATTATTAAAATATTAGTTATGTGCTTAGAAATGATGCCAAATACAACTTTAGATTAAAAAGAAAAAAATCAAAGATGGTTAGTGGTTAAAAACACTGTCTATTCTTCCAGAAGATAAGGCCTCAGTTACCAATACCCACATATCTGCCAGCAACTGTCTGTGACTCCAGGCCCAGGAAATCTGCCAGCCTCTTCTGGTCTCCATCAGCACTATATATACATAATACACAGACATATAAGTAGGTAAAATATTCACAGATATCAAATAAAAATAAAATCTAAAATTATAATCAGTTGCTTATATTGATAATTTTCTTTTTTCAATTATCTATTGCTTCTAATATTATTGTCTTGGACACTTTATAATATTATTTTGATGTATGAAAATCTTTCACTGTCTGTACTCATTTGGAGTACTGCATACTTGGTAGTAGAGTTTTAGAAGAGGTCACTGAGGAGAAGAACCAACATAGGAACGTATACGTCTGAGTTTCATGAAAAATTGAGAATCTCAGGTGAGGAGGATATGTTTAGAAAACCCAAAGAATTCCTTTGCGTTTCTGATCCACAACATGGGTCAGACTGGAAAGACTGAGAACTTCAGTCACGGTAGCATTATCATCTTTCATGAATAAAAACTCTGCTATTTTTGAGGCTTATCAGAAGTACAGAGAAATAACACAAGAAAAGAAGTGTGGGAATTGTGATGGAGACACAAGACTTCTTTCCTAGCTCTCTTGTCTGTACAGAAAGAAAGTTTTTGCAGGGATTTTGCAGACTGAATCGAAAATAGTTGTGCTGCATGATGTCTTGACAAGCTTGAAGCTATACTAGAAATGGATGAGTTCCTTATATAAATATTACATAAATTAAGCTCACTTTAAATAGAGAAATAACACAATTTATTAGTACAAAACAGTCACCAAAGGCAGGTAACTTCAGTTTGAAAGATAAGGTAAGCAAAGGCTGGAGATACAGATGAGTGAGAAGCAAGGGTCCTGGCATGGTAAAAGACTCTCGGTTTGGGCTTGAAGGCCACACAAACAAACAAACAACAAACAAATATCAACACAAAGCAAAAATACAAATAGTATTATTTTAGACAAAAACAGTTGTAGTGGAAGGCAAAATGAATAAAAACTGAGTTAGTAAAATGTTAATAGTTTTGTATTTTTTCATTGATTTGAAGCCCTAGGATTATCAAACTTTAGTCATTTTTCATAGAGCAGAAGAGTAGCTAAGCCATCATTTATGGTGCTATATAAGTTATTTAATGCAGTCTAAAGTACAATATTACAAATCAAAATATGTGCAGTACTAATTACAAAACTTAAGGACATCATTTAAGTTCTCACTCTTAAAGACTCTAAATAAGAAGAAAAAGCATTAATTACACACTCTGTCAGTTTATACCTTCCTTCATTATACAGAGTGCTATATCCTGGAGTAGAATGCATTAGAAAAAATAACACTTTTACTAAAGGTTAGTAATAGATTGAAATTAATATTGTTTTCTGGGCATATAAAATAGTTGATTTGTACAATAAATGCTTTATAAAGATTATGATAAAGATTTCTAAGTAATACATTCAGAAGACTTGTTTAAAATACATGCAAAATTGCAATGGGTATGAAAATACAGTTGTTTCTAAAATGAGCAACTGTAAAAAGATCTCAATTAAACAAAATTAAAATGGTATGTCTAATATCCAAATAACTTTGGAAATATAAATCTTATACCATGCTTTTTAATTTTTGAGCAGGTTTCTACCAATGTGTAGGAAAAATCTATGAAGATTTTTAAAGTTGTGCCTTCATGGACACAAGCATTCTGTCTTTTGTGTACCTATGAAATATAACCTTGAGAATTCATTGCTTCTCTTTACATGTTTTCATTACTGGAGAAGATAAGCATTTACATCTATGCTTCAAACTGCAACTTTCCCCCAATTTTTAATATAATATCTATCAATCACACACCAAAAGAACTTCTTAAAGAGACTAAAGAAAAGAAGTCAGGCTCTGAATTTTTTAGTTCCTGCCATTTTGCAACCTACAGTATCTTTATATTCCAACACATTGCATAATTTGTGAATGTGGAAAATACTTTGTCCTCAGATATTTGAAGAGAGTAGGCCACTGAGTATAGATGCTTCCCACACAGCTGTATTAAAAACTTAAGTGAAGAATAGAAAAATGTGATTTTGAAAATGACTCCTACATGGGTGTATTTCAATCTCTGTCAAGTGATTCAGTCTCAATTTAAGACATCACTGCTTTTAAATAGAAAAAATATCTGATTGAAAAGATGGAAATGTGGTATGAATGAAAATGTTCCTTATAGGATCATTCACACACTTGGTTCCTCTTTGGTGGATATGTTTGGGAGAGGTTACTGAACCTTCAGGAGTTAATGCCTAGCTAAAGAATATATCTCACTTTGGGTGGGCTTTGAGAATTTAGAGCCACATCCCACTTCCAGGTTATAGTGGAGAATATGTTCTCTTTGCCTCCTGCTGTGACTTCCTTCTACCATGATTTTGTCACCATTACAGAATATGCTCCTGGACCCATATACCTAAATAAATTCTTCCTCTATAAGTATCCTGGGTCCTGATATTTATTCCATCATAACAGCATCAAATTAACACATATGGTCATCTCTTTTCCATGGTGAGTTTCTGTTACACTATAAGATTCTTAAAACATCAACTTAAAGACCTGGTTTTGAGTACGGCATGACTTTAAGATGCAACTGCTGGGTAGGCCACCTTGAAAGTGCTTGAGCTATAGAGAAAGCCTTGTTTAATAAAGACAGATAACTCCAAGTGACAAATCATCCTATCGCACTATACACATTGCAGAATCAATACTGCAAGTATTGTTTACTTTATTTTTATAAAAGCAAATAGCAATTGCTTACTCATTTTTAACTTCTGGTCCATCATAAAAGAAAGTAAATCACTCTAAGGTCATAGGGTACTTTAGAATAGCAAATACTTGGTATCATGGTTAACTGAACATTCCAAAATATATGGTCATTTGATAATATTTTGTACCTGAACCAGAACTGGCTATCACTATCATACTGATACACTTAAGCATGATGAATGAATTGTTCAGTTTCAGGGATCAAACATTAAACTTCATACAAACTGGACCACTGCTCTACAGCAGTACTCAAATCTTAGTTTGAAAAGTATCCTGCTTATAATTGAGCTAACTGTTTAACATTTTAAAAACAATGTTAAGTCAAAGTTTTGCAGCAAAATGCTTTTTATCTAGCATCCCATCCTTTATAAGGTTACTCACTCTCAAGATTCTCACTTCATAAAGCTGAGGATTTCTCTTTTTCTTTCCCAAGCTGTCTGAAGTGGTATTTCTGTCAAGGCAGAATCAATTCACATTTTGGCATGGTTTATAGCCAATAATGAGCTAAAAAAATATACCATGGTTTATCAAAATGATAAACTCTGAAACAGATAGAAAAAAGGAAAGATCTTTTCTAAGGACATTGGAAACTTATATAACAACATTCATAGACTCTCTGACTCTTTCTATCTATATTGGGTTTCTTATTGAAAAAACACATGGGAATTATTCCTGAAACATTAAGGAAATTTGTAAAAGCAGTGAACTGCATCTGCAAACTCTAATCTCTTTTAAGAATCTAATGACTTTAAAGGTAGTTCACACCTTTAATCCTAGCATTCCAGAGGCAGGGGCAGGCAGATCTGATTTCCAAGTCAATCTGATTTTATAGAGTGAGTACCAGGACAGCAAGGGCTACATAGAAAAACCCTGTATTTAAAAACCAAAACAAACAAACAGCAACAAAAACCCAAATCTAAGATTTTTATTTTATATTGTGAAATAAAGGCAGTGAAGGTATTTGCTATATTTTTCCTGCCAACTCAAGTTATTCCAAGTATTCCAGATTTGTAAAGAAAGATATAATAGGAACTGGGATGTGTGTTTCTGTAGGGAAGTATTTTCTTTGTTTGTTGTCATTGTTTTTATTTCTATTTGGTTTTCTCTACTTTGTTTATTTTTCCCTGAGAAATTCATGTTAAAGAAAGAAACCTCACTAGATTACTTCATTACTGATTACTTCACCATTAAAATGATTATGAAATAAGGTAAATTGCCAATGGCAGAAACAAAACCTGTAAACATCTCTGAGCATGCAATTTAAAGAAAACCCTGTTTTGCTGATGTTAGTCATCGCAGCTTGTGATCTTGCGCTAAATAGTGAATGCAACCTGTCTTTTTTCCTGTTAACATTTGACACTGTGCCTTTTCAGCTGGAATAAAATATTGTACATGGTAAAATGATTTTATCAAGCAGAAGAATTTTTGCTCTCAAATTTCTCTTACCACCAATACTCTCAGAACTTGTTGGTATGCCAAATAAAAATTACAGCTTTGCTTCATTCAGTGAAGAGACAGAAACAAAAATTAGCACTTTTAAAGTAGAATATAATTGTATTAACTAAATATAACTACCATTCAGCAAAACTTAATTCCTAGTATTCACGGAAGGTTTTACTCATACAATTTTTAAACACTACCTCAATTTCTCATTCTATTTTCTCTTTATCTTTTCAGTTAACTAAATAAACAACCTATTAAAGGTTTGTTTGTTTATTTGACAGAATAATAATATAAAACCTAGTATGTTGTGAAGTCTGAGAAAACAAGAATTCAGATATGAGAAGAAGGACTGTATTTGTAATGAAAATTTTGCTAGATACCATTCCATGTGATATCTGGTGAAACTGGTATTTTTTTTTTAACTTCCAAATTTCTAAACAAAAGTCAGATTAAAGATGATGGGTGATGGAATAGCTGTATGGGCAGAATCACATTTAGACTGTTACATAAATATTACTGTCTACTTTCACTTTGTTTATAGCAATAATTAGTTCAAAATGTAGAGCAGGAAAAACCTAAAATATGCAGTTTATCTGTAAAAGCATAGTTAATGCTATAGATAAAAAAGGCATTGTTATTAAATTTATATCAAAAAAGGCATTGTTTCTGAATGCATTAGTACCATTAAAAGGAAGTCTCTTTTAATGAACAATAGAACAATAAATAGAACCATAGCATCTCAGAAAATGAGCAACTCCCTAGGGATGCAGGATCAAGGGTACAACAGAATAAACTCATTTTAAGAGTTTCTTTGAGAGGAGAAAACTACTTCATGGTGTCCTGCAAGGAGGAAACCACATAATAAGTTACTTTCCCCAAGACCACTTCTCTTTGCATTCCAAGGGCACTACCACTACTTTCAAAGTGAGGGCAATTAACTATTTTTGAAGTGAGTCCAAATATTGCTTGAGATTACAGTAATCTTTGTCATCTTCCACAATTGTGGAATGCAACAATTGTGAGTCATGAAGACTTCTATTCAGATTTTGAAAGAAAGCCCGGAAAGTCAATGTGACCAGGTAAGTTCTCAGCAGGAAATTTCTGAGAAGATGATAAGAGATGCAATAAGGATGAAAGTAAAGTGAGGCACACACTCTAGGATATTAGATATGCCAGGAGCATGGAACATCCTGCTAAGAACAGCTGCTTGCAATGCATGGAGGCAGCCTAAGAGAGCTGGCTTAAAAAGATGGTTACAGAAGTATTACTATCGAAGGTCATAAAGTTCATATCAAGCTATTGTATTCTCTGGATGTTGGGCATGGAGCTACAGAATTTAATGTTTCTGATTGAATTTCATCTTTGCTTTGGTTTGATCCTTTCTTGCTATTCTCCCATTGTTCTCATACATAATCTGTTCTATTATATTGTGAAAGTCTATAACGTTATAAGAGATCACAGGAAAGAGATTTTTTTGTTTGTTTCAGAGCAAATTTTAAGACTTTTGAAATGCACTAGTACTATGGCTAAGAATTCTTTTGGAGATGGACTAAATACATTTTTGGCCATTAGGTGGCTTTGAGCTCCTTGAAGCTAAAAACTGTAGGAAGTCATACAGCCAGTTGTACCCGCCCACTGGGGCGTGGCCTCTTATACTACATAAACCGATGTAGAGCATCCATCTCTTTACAGTTGCCGGATTCGGTTTCTGTTTTCCATTCAAGCAGAGGATACTTATTTGTGAGTTTACCCTAAATAAATAACCATCTATTTCTCAATTCTGAGCTAGTGTGGGATTTCTTTTAATCGTCCTAAAACAATAATTGGTTGAATCATGTCCATATGGGGGTATGGGGAAATCTATTCCATTTCTACTTCTTCCTGCTCTGCTTCAACAATGAGCTGAATAATTTCTCGTTCACATTTTGTATCTTCATGATGTTTAGTTTAAGCTCATGAAGCCAAAAAGTCATAGCTGGGTCCTCTAAAACAAAAAAATGTTATTTTTTGCTAAGCTGTTCTGTAATTTGTTCAGTAATTATTAAACTAACATGAATCAACATTCAAAGGCAGCTTGAATGATTTAAGAAACAAATAAATAAAACAATTGCAGTGAAAAATATCCTTTAAAAGATGACAAAATCAAAACTTAAAATAATGTTTTGGATTTATGTTTAACAAAGGAAATAATGCAATATTTGGTATAAAATGTCACTGAATAATATGCTGTCTGAAAACTCAATTTATTACAACATAAACATATATACCATGGCACCTTAGTCAGCATAGGCTCCTATAACAGAATGAAATAGATTGAGTGACTGAAATATTAGGCACTTATTTTCTCAGGAACCTAAAGGACAGTTAGCCCAATACCAGAGTGCTGTCAAATTTCACTAATGGTGAAAACCTCTTCCTAACCATGCAGTTTTTTTGTGCTTCATATATGGTCTTTTCCTTGCCATATTCTTGCAAACAGAGAAATGTATTACGTATCTCTTTTCCTCCTTCTTCTCATTTTCCCTTCCTTCTACTTTATTCTTCTCCTCTTCCTTCTTTCTCATTCCAGATCTCCTTCCTCTTGTTCTTCTTTTCTAAATCTTCTCTTTCATATCCTTCTATTCCTTTTTTCTCATTTACTGATCATCCACCAAAAATACTTCTTCTATTATTCCTTCGAGTTTGGATTTGAACAGAGAAACTCAGGTTAGAAATAACTGCAGAGAACATAATTCATGTTTACATTAATTCAAGAAAGATTATTTAACTAGTTTGGTTTCAGAAAAGCTGATTTCTGAATAAGGAGTATTGTGAGTAACATAGTCAGGCATAACAATAAAATGGGAAATTCTCTAAGGAGGTATAACAATTTTTAATGTGTATTCATATAATGCAGCACATTAGCAAGTTCAGGTAAATATATAGATAACTAAAAAGAAAAGTTGGCAAATGCTCCTGGAATTTGAAACTGCGATATTTTAAAATGCAGAAGAAACAGACAGGGAAATCCTTTGTGGTTTGATAGAAAAATGTTGTCCTGTGGATCTTGTATTCTAGTGGAAAGAGGCAAAATATAAGAATAAAAAAGTATAACATACTTTGGATATTAAATACTGATGAATAGTATAAGTGATGGAGAAAGTATTATGGATGTAGAGAGAGGATGAGAAAGTTTGTAAATTTAAAAGAAAAATTTAAAATGAAGATAGTCTTTACAGAGTACTGGTGTTGAAAAGCATCTGACATGAATATGGTTCAATGAAGCCAACTCAATAGCTGAGGGAAAACATTCCAATGAAGCAGCTGTTTGACAGTTACTCATTAGTTCTACTCATAACTCTGATTTTCTCAGCCCCCTCCCATAGTGGCTACTCTTTAATGACCATTAACTATATTCTGGATGAGAATTGACAATTGATTCTTATTACTAAAATATTTAATCATGATAATAACCCTGGAAAGATTACATCATTTTCTTGGGTTGAAAGTTCAAAGTGTTGGAGCATGAGAGAATTCATTTCAGGTCTGGCTCAATATTCATTTAATGATGAAAGGGCTGCCATGCATCCTATTTTCCTTTAAAAAGACTTTCCCCCTTTAAAAGGAACCTGCAATTTATTGCTATGAAAAGCTGCTTTCTTCATTTCTTACATTCTGAAATTAATGTGAACATACACCATAGTTTAGGGTCAAAAGGATCAGTTTAAAAGAAAAAGTTATACTTGTTATAAAACAATTTTAAATGAAAATTTAAGTCCTATATCTTGGTGTACAATCTAAGTGAATCAGGCATCAGCAAGGCAACAATAACCTTGATTCAGATCTTCTTTTTCTTTCTCTTCCAACATTGTCATTATAATCAAATGATACTTTAACATATCAGAAAAAAAATTCACTAGAGACTTCCTTTATTTGACCAAATATCTATTATGTGCCTATGTTAACATGAAATAGCTTCAATTTAATCCTTAATATAAACTATAGAGAGAAGAGAAAAATAAAGTTTGAATCACACTATATTACCATTTGAAAAGTTACATGGGAAGTTGAAAGAAAACACATTAGTCATCTGTAAATTTCTCTGAAATACCGTCCTTTGTACAATGCTTATTGGAGTAAAGAATATGTAAGGCAATTAAGAACAATAAATGATTACATTTAAAATAGCAAAAGAAAAGCCCAACTGGACCCATAATTTATCAAATGTGCTTCGAAGAACATTCAGCCGACTTTGGGTCACTTATATTCCCAAACCTTACTAACAAAAATTGTAATTTAAAAATATGATACATATTGTAGAGTGACCATAATTAAAGTAACTGGAGGAAAATTCTGTTTTCTTAATTAGGTATTTGCAAATTGTTACCTTTTAGCGAAAGCAATGACCATTGATCACTTTGCAAAGGTATATTTTCTTCACCTTTCATTCTATTTGCAAGTACTCACAATAGCATGTCAACTAAGTTAAGAAAGATTTTAATTTTTTTTTTGAAGATGAGCCAATGAATTGCTGAACATTTACTGATACACTAGGTGTTAAATCACAAGTAGCATGATATAATCTTTCAAGGATCAGTGACATATGTTTTAACATGTAAGTTTTCTGTGTCAAGCAAAAAGTATCTATTTTTTCTATATTTAAGAAAATTAAATTCCATGAGTGCCCCATTATGGATTTATTAATCATAGATCATTTAGCATAAAAGATGTTAAACTAAAGGATATAATATTATCTTTCTTCAGTGTGTGGATATTATTCAGAGTAGAATATATGCTGTCCTTGAATTTAAAAGAAATTCAGTCTGTGTAACTGTCTTAACTAAAAAGTTAAAATTTAACAAGTTCCTTTTAAGGGAAAGTCTAACTTACTTATGAATAAGCAGTTATTGAATGCATTATTTATCTTTCTAGTTTGTGTGTGTTGTATATTTATGTAAAATGTCTTATGACATGCATTGAATTACACATGCTATACATTTACACAAATAAAATATACACATAAGCATATTTGTCTCTCTTGTACTGTGAATTATAATTAGTCTTAATAAAAAAAGCTGGAATAAGATATTAGAAGGTGAAAGTTGAAAGATCACAGAAATAAAGCAGTCAACCATTAGCGGGACCCTTTACCACAGATCAAAGTGGGCAAGATCCTGTTTCCATAAATCCTCCGACTGAATGCTGTCTTTACAGCATCTCAAACTTGAGTTCCTGTTTCCTCCTGTCTTATATTCCTCTCTCTGCCTAGTTGTATTCCTTTTTGTCTCCACCTTCCTAGTGTTGAGATTGAAGACCTGTGACTCCCACAAACTGGGAGCACCACCATCTGGCTCTGTTTCTCTTTGAGACTGGATAGTTCTAGCTTTAGGTGGCCTTGAACTAACAAAGATCCATGTGCCTGTGAGTGCTGGAATTAAAGATGTGTGCCACTAATGCCTGGCCTCTATGGCTAACTAGTGGCTCACTCCACACTCTGATCTTCAGGCAAGCGTTATTTGTTAGATCACAAACAGTATATCACCACACACATATATACACACATGCAATATATAATAGCAATGTTTAAATTATTGCAGTGGTAGATACAAAGTTAAATGATATGCCTTGGGAGCCTGGTAGAGTCTTCAGATAGAAAAGAAAAAAAAATTGATCAAGGTCATGCTATGATTAACTGTGTATCTGTAGACGTGTCAAGGGATGCTTAAGAACCACACAGAACAGATAGGACATGATTTTTTATCCTCACATTTTCTACTCTATAATTAATCCAAAAGAAGGCTAATACATCTTGGATTTGAAAGTGAGTTGTAATTCTTCAATTCCACATTCAGAAGAACTCTGTTTTTTGATGTATAGTCATTGAAAACCATAAATTTTCATGAGTCAATTATTTTGCTTTTCATGTTTTTTATCATCTTGTTTCAATCTCTTCTTCCTCTCTTATCTTTTTTTCTCTCTTCCAATAATTTTCTATATTTTCTTCCTTTTGTCCTGTTACTTCCTCTTATTTTGTTTCACTCTCCTTTCTTTTTCTACTCTTCCCTTATTACATTCTTATTTTACACTTTTATTATTTTATAAATTTACTAAGTTAATATTTCTGAAAAAATCCTTGATGTTTCAGTTTATAAAGATATATTCACTTTGGTTATAGTTTAAATTGTTTTCTTGGCTGTAAAAAAACAAAATGTTCACAAATTCTCTGACTAGCTTTTATCTAACTAAAATAGGCATTTTTTTATAATAAAAATACCATTAAGGTTTAAGCCAAGTGAAAGTTTCCAGTGCTGCTTATGAACTTTCACATTCAAAAACCTTTAATAATGTTAATAAATGTCCTAGGATAAAATGTGATATAAAATTACCTGCACTTTATCTGTTTTGTGGTAGGAGTTTCAGCTGTTTGTATATAGTATATTTTACTATAACAAGACCAATTACTTTACTTATATGTCTAATTTTACAATACATTCTAATAGAATAATGTCCTCAACACATGAACACTAAATTAGGCTATGAAGTGGAAATACCAACACCTTCAGGGATGATACACACAAACATAAAATCAGAACTGTTACAGAACATACTGTTAAAAGTTATTGATCCAACATAATTTTCGGCAAATTAGCAAATAAGTTACATTTTTTAATGCTACGATTTATGGTGACAGTGATGTAAGTGTGATTTTTTTTTTTCAAGAAAGGGTTTCTCTGTCGCTTCGCAACCTGTCCTGGAAATAGCTATTCTATATTACGCTGTCCTCAAACTCACAGAGATCTGCCTGCCTTTGCCTCCTGTGTGCTGGAATTAAAGGTGTGCACCACTACTACCCAGCTACACCTTAGTATTTTGTCATGAGACTGTCATACATTTTCTCCACACATACAGTAACTATCAATTTCTGTACAATTGACAACCCATGGATATTGACATTAAATCTTTTTTCTTTTTTTCTACCACATACCTGCCAATTTGTTTCAAGTATTTATTACAAATAGCCTAACCACCATTTTGAAGCATATTTTTCTTCTCATGTTGGATCACTACTGCCATTCTCATTTATGACACACAGTTACTCATGGTGTTATTTATCTTTGTGGCTTATGCATTTTCATGGGAAGTTATTTTTTTACAAGAATCACTGCTATATGCTAGAGTCTAGTAACTAGACAGATTGCCAGTTTTATCTGAAACTTCATAGATCTCATCATATTACAAGTAAAGTACGCTTTACTATATGCTATGTTATATTACTTTAGAGAAATTATACAACTGACCTATAACCAAGGAAACATTCTAGTGGAAAGCCATTGCTTCTAAAATTATATTTCCAAAGGGCTCAAAAGACAGAGAAGGTATTAACGCATTGAGAATGTTTCAAAGACAGTTTGAGGCATAAGGACATTTACACTGATGCTGGCATAGATGAACGAGCCATGGGAAAATTTGAACTGTAAACTAAATGACTTGACATAGAGATTACATGTTAATCACTCCCAAAATAAAACATTTCATCATAGAGGATGAGTCTACTAAAGTATCAGGAATTTTTCAGTCTTAAAAGATTAACAAGAATATATAGATATAGGTATAGATATAATATCTATACCTATATCTACACCACACACACACACACACACACACACACACACACACATATACACACACATATAATCTATTGGGGTTCAGGAAACTCAGCCAAAATTTCTGAAAATACTGAAAGGAGATCAAGTGGTGAAGAATTTGTGATTCAATGAGTCATACCCATTTTGCTGTATGTTTTCTGAAGATACACGTGCCTTTTAATCTCTCATGCTTCTCTAAGTCACCCATCATGCACAGTCCTTTAAAAATTCCAACATACTTGTTGGTTTACAAAGCATTCCTTCAGTGGGATTGTGTCTCTGGTCTGTTATAAGTGTCTTATCTTGGATGAAGAGACATTTATTCATGTTTTTCCAGAAAAAAAAATCATATAACAGAGATAATTGAACAATTACTCTGTGCAAGGCAGACAAGTTTCATGCTTTAACTTATATGTCAGGAGCTTTTCAATGGAAAAAGAAAAGGCAATGGAGGGTGAATATAACCAAAATACACTTGTACATTGTTAAATTATCACAGAATAAATTTTAGAAAAATAAAAAGAGAAACTACATTTGAAGTGAGTCATATTCCAGTCATGGAAGTGACATGAACAGTTAAATACCATGTTAGAAAAATACAGTTATAAATACAATTCTTCCCTAAACCTGTCCACCAATTAGAAGAGAAAGAATATTTGTTTTCAGTTCAATAATCATTGAGCCTACAGTTTCATGATCATCATTAAGTGTCTGGTAAGAGAGTGGAAACAATGAGTTGGAACTGTGAGATTTTCATGAAGATATACGGTACTATATACGTGCACTCATGACTCATAACCAGTCTTCAAGTAAAAGGATTTGACAGTACCATTCATTTCATATAGTTCTTTCTACATTAACTTGGTAATTAGTGGCTGTCTGTTTAGCTAATTGTTTTTTCTAAAAATTTAAACTGCTCATATCTTCATCTCAGCAAATAGTTTTTAATGACATCTCCGAATCACTTAAATTCTGAACATATGCCTCAATGTAATATGATTTTTCAGATATAGTCCCAAGGACATAGAGAATGGTATTATAGGACTATTATCAATATTAGGCTCTTATTTCACTTTTGAAATATATATACACTTTTCAAATAACAGAAAAAGAATTGTAAGCTTTCTAAGTCAATGTTTTAAGAAAAAAGTGGAAGAAAAACCCTTCTTTCATTTGTAAAATATTAAAACTAATATGTATATTTATTTATTCTTTTCTACTATTCTTGTGTCAATATTATAGTCATCACTCCTCTGTGTAATTTGAAATAAAGCATATCTGGTAGATGACATATTTCTTCAACTTTTCTAGTTTTTCCTAAAATAGTTTAAATTATTGCAGGTCTAGATTATTTCAGTATTAATTTTTTAATTTACTCATTTATTTATCCGCAAATTGACTGTTGAAGTTTTATTGGATTTAAATGAAACCAATGTAAATTTGTAAAATTCAGCTAGCCAACAAACTTAAGGCACCCAATAATTTCATGCAAAAAGGATTCTTTTTCTTCCTTGTATCTTTCATACTATCAGTGATATGTTGTGTGTTTGGAGGCAAAGTAAATGATATCTCCATCCCATTTATATTTGTCTCTTTTAACAGGGGCTTAACTCTCCTGGATTTTAGTGTCTAAGTATTCTTAATTAGTCCTTTGTTTTAAAGGTTTCTCGAGAATCTCTACATCTCTATATGTGTTATCTGTGGAAAAAGGACAAATTTTTTTCTCAATTAATTGTGGCAACTCTTTATTCTTCCTCTCTTATTCTTGCAAGAGCCAGGAGTGGAATACCAGCAGACACAAATCCCTTTCTTATGGAGAGCCCTTATATTAAAAATTCCATGACAGTGAATATCCCCTTACTAAAGAGATGCACGAGCAACAAATATACCCATTTCTACAATAGGTGTAGGTACTTTAGTCAGTTTCTTCATTCTAGATGAAAGTCTGACTCATTCATGTCTTCTAAGGAAGATTACATATTTTTACTTATTTAAACTGAATAAAAGATTTTGGACGACCCAACCCCCCGGCACCCCACCCCCCCAACCCTGCCCTGCAGTTTGCTAGGACCAGTGCTCAAGACCGGTTTTAAGCTCCTTCACTAAGGCTATCCACCCAGAGCTGGGAGTGCCTGCCATCTGGGCAGGTCTCAAGGTTCCCTGTAAGGGATCTCAATCACCTATAGCTGGTGCTCAAGGGTTGATTCTGAGTTGTTGTGCTGGGGAGTTCCATCTGGACGGGTTGGTTCCTGCTTCTACACTGAAGAGATACACCCAGAGAGTTAGTCACAGCAAAGACTGGACCAAGACACCAGGCCTCTACTGGCTTCAATTTAAGGAAGAGAAGGGAAGGCGCCAATGCAAGAATTCCTCCAACAACCTGAAAGGCAACATGACATCACCAGAATCCAGGGATCCCAAAACAAGAAGAATTGTACACCCTACTCCAGAAGAATTAGAAGAAATCGACTCAAAAATGAATTACATGAAAATAATAGAAGACCTTAAACAGGAGGTGAAAAATGCCATAAACAATTAGAGATGACAAACAAAAAGGTAGAGGAAATGAAAAAATAGCTCAAAGCTACCCAAGAAAACCAAGAGAAGCAAGAAAAAGCAATCAAACAGATAAGGGAAGCGGTTCAAGACTTGAAGAATGAAATGGAAGTAACGAAGAAAACACAAACCGAGGGAAGGATGGAGATGGAAAACCTGGGTAAACGAACAGGAACCACAGAGACAAGAACTACAAACAGATTACAAGAAATAGAAGAAAGAATGTCAGACACTGAAGATATCATAGAGAAAATAAACACACTGATCAAAGAAAACAGCAAAACCAACAAATTCTCATCACAAAACATTCAGGAAATATGGGACACAATAAAAAGACCAAACCTAAGAATAATTGGGATAGAAGAAGGAGAAGAAGTACAGCTCAATGGTTCAGAAAATATATTTAATAAAATTATAGAAGAAAACTTTCCCAACCTAAAGAAAGATATTCCTTTGAAGGTTCAAGAAGCATACAGAACACCGAATAGACTGGACCAAAAAAAAAAAATCACCTCGCCATATAATAATCAAAACACAAAACATACAGAATAAAGAAAGAATATTAAGAGCTGCAAAGGAAAAAGGTCTAGTTACTTATAAAGGTAAACCTATCAGACTTACACCTGACTACTCTATGGAAACCATAAAAGCCAGAAGGTCCTGGATAGATGTACTTCAGAAGCTAAGAGAACATGGATGCAAGCTCAGACTACTATACCCAGCCAAGCTTTCATTCACTATAAATGGAGAAAACAAAATTTTCCAGGATAAAAACTAATTTAAACAATACGTAGCCACAAATACAGCCTTACAGAAAGTAATAGAAGGAAAATCACAAACCAAGGAGTCCAACAATGACCACAATAACTCAAACATCTAGAGACCCTTCACCAGTGCAACTCAAAGAAGGCAAATACACAAAATCTATGACTAAAAAACTGATCAGAGTTAACAACCACTGGTCATGAATAGCCCTTAATGTCAATGGACTCAACTCACCTATAAAAAGGAACAGGCTAAGAGATTGGATACGCAAATAGGATCCAACATTCTGCTGTTTACAAGAAACACACCTCAACCACAAAGACAGGCACCTACTTAGAGTAAAGGTATGGGAAAAGGATAATCAAGCAAATGGACCTAAGAAACAAGCAGGTGTGGCCATACTAATTTCCAACAAAGTTGACTTCAAACTTAAATCAATCAGAAGAGATAGAGGGACATTTTATTCTCATAACAGGTACAATTCATCAGGATGAAGTCTCAATCCTGAATATCTATGCCCCTAATATAGAAGCACCCACATATGTAAAAGAAACATTACTAAAACTCAAGGCTGCCATCAAACTGCACACGCTAATAGTAGGAGATTTCAACACTCCTCTTTCACCAATGGACAGGTCAATCAGACAGAACCATAACAGAGAAATAAGAGAATTAATGGAGGTAATGAATCAAATGTACTTAAGAGACATCTATAGAACATTCCACCCAAATAGGGAAGAATATACCTTCTTCTCTGCAGCTCATGGAACCTTCTCGAAATTTGACCACATCCTCGGTAATAAAGCAAACTTCCACAGTCACAAAAAAATATTCGTAACCTCCGGTGTCTTATCAGATCACCATGGACTAAAGTTAGAATTCAACAATGCTACCCCCAGAAAGCCTACAAACTCATGGAAACTGAACAGTCAACTATTGACCCAAACCTGGATCAAAGAAGAAATAAAGAAAGAAATTAAAGTCTTCCTTGAATTCAATGAAAATAAAGAAACAACCTACTCTAACTTATGGGACACTATGAAAGAAGTCCTAAGGGGAAAGTTCATAGCCCAGAGTGCCCACTTAAAGAAAACAGAGAAAGCACACATAGGAGACTTAACAGCCCACCTGAAAGCTCTAGAAACAAAAGAAGCAGACTCACCTAAGAGGAGTAGAAGACTGGAAATAGTCAAACTGAGGGCTGAAATCAACAAAATAGAAACACAGAAAACAATCCAAAGAATTAATGAAACAAAAAGCTGGTTCCTGGAGAAAATCAACAAAATTGATGAACCCCTTTCCAAACTAATCAAACGGCAGAGAGAGAATATGCAAATTAATAAGATCAGAAATGAAAAGGGGGACATAACCACAGACACAGAGGAAATTCCGAGAATCATTAGATCTTACTACAAAAGTCTGTATGCCACAAAACTGGAAAATGTAAAAGAAATGGACACTTTTTTAGACAAATACCATATACCAAAGTTAAATCAGGACCAGGTGAACAATCTAAATAGACCTGTCAGTCATGAAGAATTAGAAGCTGTTATCAAAAATCTCCCTACCAAAAAAAGCCCAGGACAAGATTTTTTCAATGCGGAATTCTACCAGAACTTCCAAGAAGACCTAATACCTGTACTCCTTAATGTATTTCACAACATAGAAACAGAAGAGTCATTGCCAAATTCCTTCTATGAAGCTACAGTCACTCTGATACCAAAACCACACAAAGGAAGAGAATTATAGGCCAATCTCACTCATGAACATTGACGCAAAAATCCTCACCAAAATACTGGCAAACCGAATTCAAGAAAAAATTAGAAAAATTATCCATTATGATCAAGTAGGCTTCATCCCAGAGATGCAAGTCTGGTTCAACATACGAAAATCTATCAATGTAATCCATCATATAAATAAACTGAAAGAAATAAACCATATGATCATTTCATTAGATGCAGAAAAAGCTTTTGACCAAATTCAACATCCCTTTATGATAAAAGTCTTGGAAAGATTAGGGATACAAGGGTCATACCTAAATATAATAAAAGCTATTTACAGCAAACCGACAGCTAACATCAAACTAAACGGAGAGAAACTCAAAGCCATCCCACTTAAATCAGGAACACGACAAGGCTGTCCACTCTCTCCATACCTCTTCAATATAGTGCTTGAAGTTTTAGCAATAGAAATAAGACAACATAAGGCGATCAAGGGGATTCGAATTGGAAAGGAAGAAGTTAAACTTTCGTTATTTGGAGATGATATGATAGTGTACATAAGCGACCCCAAAAGCTCCAACAAAGAACTCCTACACCTGATAAACACCTTTAGTAATGTGGCCGGATACAAGATCAACTCCAAAAAATCAGTCGCCCTCCTATACACAAAGGATATGGAAGCAGAGGGGAAATCAGAGAAGCATCACCTTTCATGATAGCCACAAACAGCATAAAATATCTCGGGGTAACACTAACCAAAGAAGTGAAGAATCTATTTGACAAGAACTTTAAGGCATTGAAGAAAGAAATTGAAGAGGATACCAGAAAATAGAAGGATCTCTCTTGCTCGTGGATTGGGAGGATCAACATAATAAAAATGGCAATCCTACCAAAGGCAATTTATAGATTCAATGCAATCCCCATCAAGATCCCATTAAAATTCTTCACTGATCTTGAAAGGACAATAACCAACTTTATATGGAATAACAATAAACCCAGGATAGCCAAAACAATCTTATACAATAAAGGAACTTCTGGAGGCATTACCATCCCTGATTTAAACTCTATTACAGAGCTACAGTAATGAAAAAAGGGTGGTATTGTCATAAAAATAGAGAAGTTGACCAATGGAATCGTATAGAAGACCCGGATTTTAACCTACAAACCTATGAACACCTCATTTTCGATAAAGGTGCTAAAAGTATACAATGGAAGAAAGAAAGCATCTTCAACAAATGGTGCTGGCACAACTGGATGCCAACCTGTAGAAGAATGAAAATAGTTCCATATCTATCACCATGCACAAAACTCAAGTCCAAATGGATCAAAGACCTCAATATCAATCTGAACACACTGAACCTGATAGAAGAGAAAGTGGAAAGTACCCTACAACAGATGAGCACAGGTGATCGCTTCCTAGGTATAACCCCAGCAGCACAGTCATTAAGGGCAACACTGAATAAATGGGACCTACTGAAACTGAGAAGCTTCTGTAAAGCAAAGGACACTGTCACTAAGACAAAAAGGCAACCCACTGACTCTGAGAAGATCTTCACCAACCCCGCAACAGACAAAGGTCTGATCTCCAAAATATATAAAGAACTCAAGAAACTAGACTTTAAAATGCTAATTAACCCAATTAAAAAATGGGGCACTGATCTGAAGAGAGAATTCTCAACAGACGAAGTTCAAATGCCCAAAAGACACTTAAGGTCATGCTCAGCCTCCTTAGCGATCAGGGAAATGCAAATCAAAACAACATTGAGATATCATCTTACACTTGTCAGAATGCCTAAAATCAAAAACACCATTGATAGCCTTTGCTGCAGAGGCTGTGGAGGTAGGGGTACCCTCATCCATTGCTGGTGGGAATGCAAACTTGTGCAACCACTTTGGAAAGCAGTGTGGCGGTTTCTCGGGAAATTTGGGATCAACATACCCATGGACCCAGCAATGCCACTCTTAGGAATATACCCAAGAGATGCCCGATCATATGACAAAAGCATTTGTTCCACTATGTTCATAGCAGCATTATTTGTAATAGCCAGAACCTGGAAACAACCTAGATGCCCTTCAATGGAAGAATGGATGAAGAAAGTGTGGAATATATACACATTAGAATACTACTCAGTGGTAAAAAACAATGACTTCTCGAATTTTGCATGCAAATGGATGGAAATAGAAAACACTATCCTGAGTGAGGTAACCCAGACCCAAAAGGATGAACATGGGATGTACTCACTCATAATTGGTTTCTAGAGATAAATAAAGAACCGTCATCTGGCGATGGATGGAGATAGAGACAGAGACCCACACTGGAGCACCGGACTGAGCTCCCAATGTTCCAATGAGGAGCAGAAGGAGGGAGAATATGAGCAAAAAAGTCAGGACCACAAGGGGTGCACCCACCCACGGAGACAGTAGGGCTGATCCATGAGGAGCTCACCAAGGCCAGCTGGACTGTGACTGAAAAAGCATGGGATAAAACCGGACTCCTTGAATTTGGCAGACAATGAGGGCTGCTGAGAAGCCAAGGACAATGGTAAGCGGTTTTGATCCTACTTCATGTTCTGGCTTTATGGTAGCCTACCCAGTTTGGATGTTCACCTTCCTCGACCAGGATTGAGGGGGGAGGACTTTGGACTTTCCACCGGGCAGGGAACCCTGACTGCTCTTCAGGATGGAAAGGGAGGAGGAGGAGTGGGGGTAGGGGGGGAGGAGGGGGAAGGAAATGGGAGGCGGGTTGGAGGCAGAAATTTCTTTTTTTTCCCAATTAAAAAAAAAAAGAGATTTTGGAATCAATAAAAATTTGTGCTTAATGCAATGCTAGTTCTCATGTTTCAGGAGTGAGAGACAATTTAGAAGTTACTCTCCAAACTTATAAAAGATAAAGGTATGGTAATCACTATTATTTTTATTTCAATTGTAGTTTTATATACATATATGTCATTTAATTTAATATTGCTAATTTACAATATAAATTAGCAATTAGATAAACTTCATTTTATAATGAAGGAAATAAACTCAAAAGGAGAAAACAAGAAGTCAGTAATCTATAGCCTTGCTCTAGATAAGTAGTAGAAACAGTTTTTGAGAGAAAATAATTTTTATTAATAATAGTTATTGCTACTGATTGTGATTCTGCATGATGGTAGATTATGCTGAAGTGGTGGAGCAAAGAAGATCACAGGCTCAAGGAAAGTCTTGGATAAAATTCTAAAAGATAGTTAGTTGTTGACTTACTATAAAAGAGTGTTTGCCATGGAAATATGAAGAACTTAGTTAACCTTCTGGAAATTAGAGTGGGAGGAGAGAATCTACTATTGAATGTTTTCCTTTGTTCTTTATACATGTGCTGTAAGATGTGTGTGTGTGTGTGTGTGTGTGTTCTATACACAACATCAGTATTAAAAAATCAATCATGTAATTATTAAAACTAGTAGTTTTTACTATTTTGTATATCAATCATTATCTAGCATAAATAGAATGAAAATGCTAAGGATTAAAAATTGTTAAAGATTCAATTGATGCTTGTTGATTTACAAAATTAATTTCTATTCTTAGTTTTCTTTCTATTATTTCTATTATCTATTTTGTTTTGTAATAACTAATCCTGAAGACTTTAATTTATGGGAAAGTAACACCAAATTTAAAATACTATCTAAAACATATTTCATTGTAACAATATAGGGACTATTTCTTAGACATACTTATGTTATAAGGTTATTGGGGTATTGTTTTGTATACAACTTCAATTGATGTTCAGTCAAGGTCAAGTTTAAAGTCTTGATCCACAACAAAGCCAGCATTTTTCAGTAGGTAATAATGATGTCAGGGTGGACCATACTGCAATTCAAAGTCATAAGCTTTATGCAACATTAAGGTTCACTCTGCAATGTAAACTCATAAGCACTTAAAAGAGCTTATTTAAGAGGGCTATGCAAGGGGAGTTGACTAGAATGTCAGAACCCAAAGAAAATAAATAACAACTCAGATTCTGAGGACAAAATTTATAAAAATCTTCTAGTACAAATACTAATAAACCTAAATGAAGAATGTAGAAAATGTCCGCATCTTAATAAAAATGTCTAAACCAATGAACAACGAGCTATTCAGTAAGCATAAGATGCTGGTTTCCTGAATAAAATTATTGCTAACGCACTCAGTGCTTTATTGAAAGGTATGTTTTTTATTCGAGAGAAATCTATATATAAAGAATTAGAAGTCACTGATTTTATTTAATGTGTGTGTGTATGTGTGTGTAGCTTGCCTGAGCACATGTATTCTCTAACCCTCAGGAGCTAATATCTTCTATGGGATGAATATAAATAAAACAAGTACCATATTTATGAAGCTGTCATATAAGTACTAAAAGTTGAAATACGTGCAGTGTAGGAAGGTACCAGGTTAAGATCTGACTTTAACTGGGTTGTGCAGAAACTTTTTCAGAAAGGGTAGAAATTTATTTAGAAGTTGTGAGTGACCCAAACCTCTCCAGATGCAGTAAAACCAGAGGGTTCTGGTTTAGTATCTGCCTTATTTCTTTCACGAAGCAGAGAAGAAACAGGTAGACATAGATATTAAAGGACTTTTTTCTCTATAAGATGTTCATTAGAACAATGGTTGTTAATATATTTGCTTCAGGACAACTGGTTGTCACTACTAGAAAATATGGCTATGTTTGCTACTGCTTACTGTTTAATCAAAACTCATCAAATAGATATTAGATGCAAAGTTGTAGAAGAGATAGAACTTTTCTGAGTAGGTGAATTGAAAATACCTGGATCATTATACATAGAATCTTATTAATAGCCACAAGCAATGATATTTATGGCAATTTATTTTTGACTATAGACAGTAGATTATACAATATTGTTAAAGACATACATTACTCTGACCTCTGCTGTTGTAATGTCTGAGAGTCATCAGATGTTCTCATCTGAAAAGTTAGGGGGTATTGTGGGATATTATGATTAGTGAGTATTATTATGAACATTTATCTTGTTCAGCTTTTTTTTTATAAAAACTATTTATGTACTTAATTTTGGTATGACTTTCCTTTAGAATTTAGACTTCTAGAAAAGTGGATACCAACTAGTAAGTAATGACTGAACCATTAGGCAGTTGCACCTCTGGGATCTAGTGAAAGAACTGAGATGCTTTATATCCTCAGTACACTGAAGGAAGCCTCTCACAGGGAAAAAAATCACCCACTAAATGTCAACGTTGTTGGGATTGTAACTAAACTTTGGTACAAGTGCAAAGAGCAGTAAGAAAGTTATAATGACATCCATTATTTTGGGGAAGAGTCAAGAAGAATGTAAACTAACAATTTCATAAATGAAAAGTTCTGTGGAAGCAATACATTTACTGTATAACTTTGAAGCATTTTCTGATTCCATTGGTATATACTACTTGTTTTGTAAAGATTTGATTTCATTGATATTTAAAACTCAATGAAAGAAAATAAAACTTGTCATAGTATTCTGTTGGAGACCAAATAGTATATAGATTCTAGCTAGAATAGGGACACAAAGAAGACAAAAGTAGTTGTGTGTTATTTAGGGATGTACCTAAGGTAAATGTAGTAAGAAAGTGTCAATCACAGAAGGCGTATAACCAGGTAAGGAAACTGGGATCTAAAACTGAATATTATAGAAATCCTTACAAACATACTGAGTTAAATGATATAATTTGTCATTTGTCATATTATTTATGAGAGCATTTTATTGAAATATGTGAAAGTTCTATAATAAAACTTAGTGGATATAGAGAAAACTAGAAAAATATAAAGGTGAAAATGAAGACTGTTCTATGAGTTGTAAAGAAAAGATGTAGCTATCATTTTTATATCTATATGTGTGTTTATCAGCCTATCATGTATACATCTATCTACTTAGGTGTCTTTTCAGTGAATAGTAACTATGTTTATTATACTGAACAGAAAATAGAAAATAGAATTGTGTTTTTTCCCAAGACGGTTTTATCCCAGGCTATTTCAAACCCAGGTCAGCTGGCCTTGGTGAGTTCCCAGTAGAAAATCCCCATTGTCTCGGTGTGTGGGTGCACCCCTCGCGTTCCTGAGTTCCTTGCTCGTGCTCTCTCTCCTTCTTCTCCTGATTTGGACCTTGAGATTACTGTCCGGTGCTCCAATGTGGGTCTCTGTCTCCTTTCATCGCCTGATGAAGGTTAATATTCAGGAGGATGCCTATATGTTTTTCTTTGGGTTCTCCTTCTTATTTAGCTTCTCTAAGAGGACTACTGAGATCTCAAGAACAATGGCAATGGGTTTTTGATCCTACTGCACGTATTGGCTTTGTGGGAGCCTAGGCAGTTTGGATGCTCACCTTACTAGACCTGGATGGAGGTGGGTGGTCCATGGACTTCCCACAGGGCAGGGAACCCTGATAGCTCTTTGGGCTGAAGAGGGAGGGGGACTTGAATGGGGGAGGGGGAGGGAAATGGGAGGCTGCGGTGGGGAAAAGACAGAAATCTTAAATAAATTTAAAAAAAAAAGAAAATAGAATTGTGAAAAATTATGCGCTTGTTGCTTTTCTTGTTATGACAGCAAAATATTTGATCAAGTCTAAGACATGAGATTATTTTGGACTGTAGTCCACAGAGAAGGCTGATATTGCGAGGGTCATAGGTCAGTAGGAGTCTAAAGATGATGACTATTTTGGATTCACAGTCGGGAAACAGAGTGAGATCAATGTTGTCTTCCATTATTTTCTTTCTTTTCCTGTATGGGATCCCAGTCCATGAAATCCTGTCACCCTTATTTAGCATTTGTCTTTACACCTCATTAACCTAATCAGTAAAATTCCCTTACAAATTTGCCCAGAAATTTGTTTACACAGCTATTGTAAATTTCATCAAACTGACAACAGAGGTTAATCATCACAAATGAACTGTTCTATTTTGACATGATGTACAGCTGTTTATGGATTTATGCATACCACAGAACTGTCAGACAAGTGTTTACCATATTTTCTGGAATTCAGAGATTTTAGTATTTGACCTGTTTGCTTTACAATGAGTATATTTCTAAATGTTATATAATAAGATTGTTGACTGAGAGTAATAGGATCGTGTGTCCTTAGGTATAACTATGCCGGCATAGGGAGAAAAAAAAAAAGATAAACTAATGAAGAAAACCTATAAAAGTACTAAGCAGAAAAGTCACAGAAAAGAACACAGAAAACAAGATAATAAATTGTACTGATGCATGAATTCAAAAGGAGAACTGATACCATTAGGTAGGTTTTAAGAAGTCTGACAAGTTCTTTTCTGTGACTTTCAGGAATACATGTATTTGAGATTAATAGAAGGAAATCATCTTTAAATACATGTTCAACTACTTAATGTTTTTGAGTATTTTATATTTTGTATATCTTTGATATTTTCAGTTAAATACCTTTATTATATGTTTACTTTTTATAAATATTGGCATAATTAACAAAGGAAAAATTAGAAATTTACAAAAAAAACTTAAAAATTTTATGAATAAATTTAATTTGAAATTATATTATCTCATAAGAACATAATATTCTCATTTAAATAAAAATATGTTAATCAATATTGGTGTGATAAATAGGCAGTTTTGCATCTTTTTTTCTTTACTTATTCTGGTTGATGGGTAGGATTCCCTCAAATTACTTTAGAAACTGATTTCTGAAATAGAGAATTATATAGTAAAATTACTGTGTTTAGGTGAGGAAATGGCAACAAGGACATTATTGAATAAATGAAATAACAATGTATATTTGAAGGCAAAAGTCATGCCTCACATGAAAGAAATCTTTCATGGCACATTTTAAAAACTCAGAAAATGATGCTGCTTTTTCTTTTAACTAATGTGAAGAAAAATGTTCTGTCAGCAATAACAGTTTGGGCTATCTGAGCAAACTGATGGCACCATAAAGGAAACCAAATGTAATCCAATCAATAATATGACATTAAAGCTGTGGGCTAGAGGTAATTTTTAAAACAAGGGATGTAACAATTTAAAAATATACTGTTTTCAGTTTGTGTTTTTGATTAAAATAATCATACAATATTTATATTTGATAATCTTCTCTTTGTATAATTCAACTATTTTGTTGTTTCCATAGAAAACCAGGAAATAACATTTAATTATGCATTCATACTATATATATATATGTATATATATGTATCTACATGTATTTATACATAAAGTCTTTGTGAACGTAATTTAAGATGAATAAGACTGCAATTTTAGCCTAGTAAACAGAAGTTCTATTATGTTGCTTTATTTTCAATTCATGTGGTTTACTTTGCACAGTGGTTACATTCTAATCTCAACATTAAAACACTGGCTAATCTCCACATTAAAATGCAGGTTAATTTGTCAATCACAGAAAAAACTTTGATCTATAAATTACTCAGTTCTCTTTTTCTCTCTGAAGCCTTTAACTCAAATGCACAACTGTCTAACTGGCATATTTACCCAATATTCCCCCACTTTAATATTTTGAGTGGCCTTGAAGAAATTGTCCTGGTATTCCACTCACACTAGTAATTAGAGAACTAGGCCTTTTACTTAACTCAGGAGATGTTTAGCCTTTGATCAATGCATTCATTACACTTATTGATTGGTAATTAGATGCTTTACTTGCCAAGGTCTCCACTTCCTTCAGTAATTGTTCTGCCTTAGTGTAGACATATTGTTGCTACATATTTGATACGTATTATATCAGATGTGCCTTTATGATTTATACTCAGATGGTGTTTAATTCTTCTCTTCTTCATGTGTAGAAGAATTGAGGTAAGATTTAAGACTTAAGTTTGTCAACCCAATATTATTCTACCCCCTCCCTCTGATTCCCACCATATCTCTGCTCTTTCCCCCCTTCTTTTTTCTTCCTCTTTGATGCAGTGTTTTATGTAGCCCAGACAAACCTTGACTATTTAACCATGTAGCTGAGAATGGCACTAAACCCTAATGCTCATACCTCACCTCTAAAGTATTTATGTTTTAGACATCTGCCATCTTTTTCAACTAAATAATTTCAATTACATATTTGGGCAAAGAAACTGGGCAAGTGAGATATTGCTTTGTTTAATAATTTAAACTATCCATTTAAGGTATTCAAAGTTATTATCATCTAGACCTAGAGAACGATATTTACAATATTTGTCATTTAAAATGTTAGTAACAGTACTTTGTACTTCTTTTTTCAGAAAAACAGGATTTATAATTGGAAGCTAATACTTAAGATAATGATTCCCTTCAGGAACAGTTTGTTGAATGTGCCATATTTTCTTCACCAATCCATTTACTTAATTGTATTTGTACTCTTTAGACAGTTAATGTCTCTACATCAGTGATAATAATTAGGATTTACTTTTTAAATTCTTAATATATTTTCTCCAACTTCAACATTTTATATGTCTTCATAAATTAACGATGTTTTTGACCCCCATGACTGCTAAATTCTAGTTATTGATACTCCTAGCTCCTGACGAACAAACTTTGTTGAATCATAAATATACAAATAAAATAAAAAAGTAGAAAGTTGTTATAATTTGTCATAACCTTTAATAAAATGCACATGCATCAAATGATCAATGAACTAAATGAGTTGAAGAAGAGTTATAGCCCTAATTATTGTATGCATAGGCAATTAATTATAAGTGTTATTTGCTAAATTTTTCTTAATCCATCCATGTGGCATTATTACTTTTTGTTTTATGTAATTGCATGATTTTAATAGTGTCTTAATCAGAGTTGATTGCTCTAACTTTTAATCTCATTGATACAAAAAGGGTTATTGCCTTGTCTACTTTGCATATGTTTCTCATATTTTCTTAGTTCTTAAAATGAATTCCCAGTAGCAAATTCTTGCTGGATGATATTTTCTTATTTCAATTCTTTCAACAGAAGTTTTATAGGAAGGACTTTAATCATAGATGGAAACTGAATAAAGATAGTCTTTTCTGCAGAAAAACATACTGCATGAAGTAAGTTTCATTGATATTTTATGATTTTTGTCTTTCTGATTTTACTTATGTTTGTTATAACAAGGAGGGAATAAAAAACCCACAGTTTTATAAATATAAACAAAGTAAAGGCTTTGGATGTAGTTCCATGAGTAAAACGTTTCTTGTATAAGCATGGCATCCTGAGTTTGGTTACACAGCAACCACATAAAATCTTAAACATGGTGGCAATACATATAAGCATGTACACTCATCTGTAGCTCTGTAAATCATGCACACATATACAAAAACCACACACACAAACCCACACACAAGCAAATATATTGTGTAGAAGTGTCTTTAAAGCCTAAATGCTATTTACAGTTAATCAATATTATTTGAAACCATGACACATAAAAATATTAATTTCACATATAACTTCTTTTTTAATATTTTTATTTTCTCATAAAATACACCCTGACTGCTTTCTCAATTCTTTCCAGTCTTCCTGAACTCACCTCTACACCAGATCCACTACTCATATTTCTTTGAGAAAAGATCAGATCTTCCAGGGATATCAAACAAACACAGCATGAAAAGATAAAACTAGACAAAATATACCCTCACTTAAAGGCTAGGCAAGGCAACCCAGTAGGAGAAAAGGGTATTAAGAGTAGGGAAAAGAGTCAGATATACTGCCACTCCCCCTGTTAGGAGTCCCACAGAATCCCAAACTAAATAACTATAACATATATGCAGAGGATTTAGAGCAAACCCAAACAGGCTCCTTGATTGTTGCTTCAGTTCTTGTGAGCCTCTACAGTCCCGTTTATTTGATTCTGTAGGGCATGTTCTCTTAGTGTCTTTAAACTCTCTGGCTCCTACAAACCACCACCACCGCACCCTTTGTGGGATTCCCTGAGCATCTCTTATTGCTTGGTTCTGTATATTTTCATCTCTTAGCTGCTAGAGAAAGCCATTCTGTTGACTACAGACTGATCTATGAGTTTTATTTTCCCTCCGTTTACTCTGAGGTAACATCTATGTTTGATGTTGAGGTTTGTTTCTTTTATACAAGAGAAGGATGTATACACTTTTTCATCCATTTTGTTAGCTTGTATCTTAATTTTAAAAAATGATATATCAATGTCAATGACCAATGATTGTTTGTATTGTTTTTGTAATTGTTCTTCTGTTGCTTTCCTGGGTTAGAGTCTAAGCAGTGAATGGGCACTCTTTAAAATTAAATTTATTCATTTATTTTACGTACCTACTGTTGCTTCCCTTCTTTTCTCTCCTACCATTCTGGGGGTCTGTGTATTATAATATGGATATCCTTTAAATTACAGTTAATATTGACTTCTGAGTGAGTATATAATATTTTTGTGTTTCTCGGTCTCAGTTATATAACTTAGAATGATTTTTTTTACATCCATCCATTTGCCTTCAAAATTTACAATGTCATTGCTTTTTCAGCTGAGCAATATTTCATTGAATAAATGTACCACTTTTACATTATCCATTTTTTGGTTGAGGGGAATCTAGGTTGTTTCCTGATTCCAGATATTATGAAAAACAGTGCTATAAACATAGATGAGTAAGTGTCCTTGTGGTATGATTGGGAAATGCCCATGAGTGATGTAGCTGGATCTTGAGATATGCTGATTTCTATTTTTCTGAGAAAGTGCCATATTGACTTCCAAAATGTATGTACATGTTTGCATTCCCACCAGCAGTGGAGGAGTGTTTCCCTTGCTCCATTTCCTCTCTACCATAAACTGTTATTAGTGTTTTTGGTGTTAGCCATTCTAAATGGCCAAAGATAGAATCACAATCACTTTGATTTGTGTTTCCCTATTGGCTAAGGATGAAGAAGATTCATGTAACTGTATTTTGACCATTAAAATTCTTCTGTAGAGCATTCTCTGTTTAGATTTGCATCCCATTTTTAATTAGATTATTTAGTATGTGACTTCTAATATCTTGAGTTCTTTACTAATTTTAATATAAACCCTCTGTCAGATGTGGGGTTGGGGAAGGTATTTTCCCAGTGTGTAGCCTGCCATTTTATCATATTTATAGTGTCTTTTGCCTTACAAAAGATTTCAGTTTCATGAGATCCCATTTATTAATAGTTGAACTCAGTGTCTGTGCTACTAGTGTTCTATTCAGGAAGGTGTATGGTTAATTGCTATTATTTTGTTCATAGTGGTGGTGAGATATGTGTATACTTCTATTTTTTTTTTTTGAGACAGGGTTTCTCTGTGGCTTTGGAGACTGTCCTGGAACTAGCTCTTGAAGACCAGGCTGGCCTCAAACTCACAGAGATCCGCCTGCCTCTGCCTCCTGAGTGCTGGGATTAAAGGTGTGCGCCACCATTGCCCGGCTTACTTCTATTATTTGTATTTTGTTGCTGTAATATTATTTGTTTCTTGTGTTTTCATAAATATAGTTAACCTCCTTTGTTTAGAGTCTTCCTTCTAGTATCTTTTGTAGGACTGGATTTATAGACAGATTTTTAAATTTGAATTTATTATGGCAAATCTTGCTTTATCCATCTATATTATTTTAAAATTTTACTGGAATATCTTGTTTTCTCCATCTCTCTGAGTATTCAGGACATGTGTCCTGGCTTTTCTGCTTTTAGAATTTCCATTGAGAAGATTTATATAATTGTAATAGACCTAGATTTATATGTTATTTGATCTTTTTTTCTTTGAAGGTTTTAATTCTTTCTTAGTTGTGTATGTTTATTGTCTTGATTATTATATAGATTGTTAGGTTTTGTTATGGTTCAATCTAGTTATAGTCTCCACCTATAAACTGCCATGCCAACATTGGCCGACTATAAACACATAAAACTTTAGAGAGGTTGGGAAAACTTCTAGACACAAAAGCAGAGTTTAACTCAGTTTCTTGGTAGTTTCACTTTTTTTCAGGTGGACTCTGCTAGCACTAAGCATGGGCACCATGTTTCATTTAAGTGAGGCCTTCCTAACTTAGCAATAAGAGTAAAGGCTGCTCTATCTATCTATCTATCTATCTATCTATCTATCTATCTATCTATCTATCTATCTATCTATCTATCTATTTGCATTCAAAAATTTCTACTTCCTCCCCTCTTCCCATTTCTCTCCCACTTCCCCACTCACCCTCTTCCCTCCCCATCCAGTCTTAAGAGAGTGCATGGTACCCTGCCCTGTGGGAAGTCCAAGGTCCTCCCCCCTCCATCCAGGTCCAGGAAGGTGAGCATACAAACAGGCTAGGCTCCCACAAAGCCAGTACATGCAGTAAAATCAAAACCCAGTAAAATTGTTTTTGGCTTCTCATGAGCCCTCATTGTCTGCCATGTTCAGAGAGTCCTGTTTTATCCCATGCTTTTTCAGACCCAGTCAAGCTTGCCTTGGTGAGCTCCCAATAGATCAGCCCTCCTGTCTCAGTGGGTGGGTGCACCACTCGCGGTCCTGACTTCCTTGCTCATGTTCTCCCTCCTTCCGTTCCTCATTTGGACCTTGGGAGCTGAGTCCGGTGCTCCAATGTGGGTCTCTGTTTCTATCTTGATCCATCGCCAGATGAAGGTTCTATGGTGATATGCAAGATAATTATCAGTGTGGCTATAGGATAGGGCCATTTCAGGTTCCCTCTCCTCAACTGCCCAAGGAACTAACTGGGGACATCTCCCTGGACACCTGGGAGCCCCTCTAGAGTCTAGTCTCTTGCTAACACTAAGATGGCTCCCTTAATTAGAATATATACTTCCCTGCTCTCATATCCAACCTTCCTTATGTTTATAGCAGCATTATTTGTAATAGCCAGACCTGGAAACAACCTAGATGCCCTTCAATGGAAGAATGGATGAAGAAAGTGTGAAATATATACATATTAGAGTACTATTCAGAGGTAAAAAACTATGGTGATATGCAAGATATTTATCAGTGTGGCTATAGGATAGGGCCATTTCAGGTTCCCTCTCTTCAACTGCCCAAGGAACTAACTGGGGACATCTCCCTGGACATGACATCTTGAATTTTACATGCAAATGGATGGAAATAAAAAACACTATACTAAGTGAGGTAACCCAGACCCAAAAAGATGAACATGGGATGTACTCACTCATTATTCATTTCTAGCCATAAATAAAGGCCGTTGAGCCTATAATTTGTCATCCTAGAGAAGCTAAATAAGGTGAACCCCCCCAAAAAACATATAGTTATCCTCCTGGATATTGGAAGTAGACAAGATTGCCGGGCAAAAATTGGGAACTTGGGGGTGGGGTGGGATGGGGGTAAGGGGAAATGGGGAGAGAAAAGTGAGAAGGGGAGGATGGGGGGAGCTTGGGGGAATGGGATGGTTGGGATAAAATATTACATTTAAAATGTTTTAAAATCTTAGAATTATTTAAGACAATGAGACACATCAGTTCCTGGCAGCACCATTCTACTTCAAGAGGATGATGGGCCTTGAAGAGGCACTTAAGGAGGTTGTTAGCATTTAAGCAAGAATCTGCTCTTGCCTGGACTGCTTGATGGTATGTTGTATGAAATGTACATGACAGATACACAGAAAAATGACTTCTAAACTTGGCTAAAGATGAGACAGTCTTTCAGAGTTCCTGATTCATGAAAGAATCTGTCAGTTATTCTACAAGACACAGAGCAAAGTAACTGACAAACTTTCAATATGGACAAGTTCTTGCTTCATAAAACAGTCTGCCGGATACTATGGGCCCCTATGTTCTAAAAAAAAAACTTTGGGTGACTATTCAGGTTGCTAATAATGTATTTCCTGTTTATTTAGGTAAAATTATATCCTCCTACCATCTTTCATGGATTTCAACAAAGATAGTAATAATTATAAAAATAGATTAGATATAAAACTTTAGACTTGTGATAGAGTATTTTCTTTAACTTGCCAAATGTAAATAGTCTGAATATTGTAACTGTAATTCTTGCTTGATAACTGTTTTTGCTGTATGTAACCTTGCACTTTTAAAGTTAAAATATTCACTTTTATTTAGACAAAAAAGTGGAGGTGATATGGGATTTCCCCTCTGTATGCTGTGACTATGTCTTTTTTAAAAATACTAATTTATTTATTTTTTTTTACTTAAATAATACTAATCCAAATTCTCATTCCATGCCCTCCTGCCAGTCCCCTCCCTCTCCCTCCACAGACCCTCTCCTACCCCTCCAACCCTAAGGGAGTGCCAAGCACCCCATTCTGTGGAAAGTCCAAGGCCCTCCCTACTACGTCTAGGTTGAGCAAGGTTTACATCCAAACAGAATAGGATCCCATGAAGGCAATATATGCAAGTAGAGACACACCCCAGTGTCACTATCAATGGCCCCTCAGTCTGTCCCAGCTGTCAACCCCCTTCAGAGGGGCTTGGTTGTTCCTATGCTCATTTACTCACAGACCAGTTGGAGTTGGTGATCTCCCACTAGTTCAAGCAAACTGTCTCAGTGGATGACCCTGTCATGGTCTTGAATTCCTTGCTCATACTCTCACTCCATCTACTCTTCAACTGGATCTTGGGAGCTCAGTCCAGTGCTCTGCTGTGGGTCATTGCCTCTGTTCCTATCTGTTCTTGGATGAAGGTTCTATGGTGATATTTAAGATAATCATCAGTCTGACTACAGGGTAAGGTCTGTTCAGACATCCTCTCCTCTATTGTTTAGGGTCTTAGCTGGGTTCATTCCTGTGGGTTCTTGGGCATTTTTCTAGAGCCAAGTTTCTTGCTAACTCCGCATTGGCTCCCATAATCAAAATATCTCTTTCCTTGTTTTCATATCTGTCCTTCCACCATCTCGACTATCCCATTCCCCCAAGTTCTCCTCAACCCCCTTCTCCTCTTCCTTCTACCCTCTTCTCCCTGCTGTCAAATATTTGTCTGAGTCTAGTTTCCAGGTAAGTTTATATATGTTTTTCTTTGAGTTCACCTTATTACTTGGTTACTCTAGGATCCTGAGCTGTATATAGGCTTGTTGCCCTTTGTTTATGACTAGTATGAACTTATGAGTGAAAATATACTATATTTGATTTTTTTGTGTCTGGGTTACCTCACTCAGGATGATGTTATTTAATTCTGTCCATTTGCATGCAAAATTCAAGAGGTCATTATTATTATTATTATTATTTTACTGCTGAGTAGTACTCTAACATGTAGATGTACCACACATTATCCATTCTTCAGTTGAGGGGCTGGCTATTACAAATAATGCTGCTATGAACATAGTTGAACAAATGCATCTTTTGGATATTTTCACAAGAGTGAAATTGCTGAATCCTGAGGTATGTTGATTCCCAGTTTTCTGAGAAACAACCACACTGATTTCCAAAGTGATTGCACAAGTTTGTATTTTCACCAGCAATGGATGAGTGTTCCCCTAACTCCACAAACTCTCGAGCATTAGCTATCATCAGTGTTTTTATCTTAGCCATTTTAACAGGTGTAAAGTATTTCTGATTTGCATTTCCCTGATAGCTAAGGATGAAGAGCATGTCATTAAGTAGCTTTTGGCCATTTGAAATTCTTCTGATGAAAATTCTCTGTTTAATTTAGTACACCATATTTTAATTAGGTTATTTAAAATTTTAATGTCTGATTTCTTGAGTTCTTTATATATTTTGGAGATCAGTCCTTTGTCTGATGTGGAGTTGGTGATGATTTTTTTTTCCTATTCAATAGGCTGCCTTTTTGTCTCATTAACTGTGTCCTTTGCTTTACAGAAGCTTCTCAGTTTTAAGAATACCCATTCATTTATTGATGCTCTTATTGTCTGTGCTACTAGGGTTATATTTAAGAAGTGGCCTCCTGTGTCCATGCATTGAAGGTTACTTCCCATTACCTTCTTCAGTGTGGTCAAATTTATATTGAGGTCTTTAATCCATTTAAACTTGAGTTTTGTACATGATGACAGATATGGATCTATTTTCATTCTTCAACACGTTGACATCCAGTTATGCCAGCACAATTTGTTGAAGATGCTTTCTTTTTTCCATTGAATATTTTTTGCTTCTTTGTCAAAAATCAGGTGTACATAGGTGTGTGAATTAATATCTGGGTCTTCAATTTGATTCCATTGGTCAATGTCTCTGTTTTTATGCCAATATTGTGCTGTTTTTATTACTGTAGCTCTGTAATAGAGCTTGAAGTCAGGGATGGTAATGCCTTTGGCAGTTCCTTTATTATACAGGATTATTTTGTCTATCCCGGGTTTCTTATTTTTCCATATGAAGTTGAGTATTATTCTTTCAAGGTCTGTGAAGAATTGTGTTGGGATTTGATGGGGATTGCATTGAATCTATAGATTGCCTTCAGTAAGATTGCCATTATTACTATGTCTATCCTTCCTATCCAAGAGCATGGAAGGTCTTTCCATTTTCTGGTATCTTCATCAATTTCTCTCTTCAAAAACTTAAACTTCTTGTCAAATAGGTCTTTTTCATCCTTTGTTTGTGTTACCTCAAGATATTTTATGTGATTTATGGCTATTGTGAAAGGTAGTGTTTCTCTGATTACCATCTTCACTTCTTTATCCTTTGTGTATAGGAAAACTACTGGTATTTTTTAATTTATTTATTTATTAAAGATTTCTGTCTCTTCCCCGCCACTGCCTCCCATTTCCCTCCCCCTCCCCCAATCAAGTCCCCCTTCCTCGGCAGCCCAAAGAGCAATCAGGGTTCCCTGCCCTATGGGAAGACCAAGGACCACCCACCTCCATCTAGGTCTAGTAAGGTGAGCATCCAAACTGCCTAGGCTCCCACAAAGCCAGTACGTGCAGTAGGATCAAAAGCCCATTGCCATTGTTCTTGAGTTCTCAGTAGTCCTCATTGTCCACTATGTTCAGGAGTCCGGTTTTATCCCAGGCTTTTTCAGACACAGGCCAGCTGGCCTTGGTGAGTTCCCGATAGAACATCCCCATTGTCTCAGTGTATGGGTGCACCCCTTGCGGTCCTGAGTTCCTTGCTTGTGCTCTCCTTCTGCTCCTGATTTGGACCTTGAAATTTCTGTCCGGTGCTACAATGTGGGTCTCTGTCTCGGTCTCCTTTCATCGCCTGTAATAGCCAGAACCTGGAAACAACCTAGATGCCCTTCAACGGAAGAATGGATGAAGAAAGTATGGAATATATACATATTAGAGTACTACTCAGCAGTAAAAAACAAGGACTTCTTGAAGTTTGCAGGCAAATGGATGGAAATAGAAAACACTATCCTGAGTGAGGTAAGCCAGACCCAAAAAGAGGAACATGGGAGGTACTCACTCATATTTGGTTTCTAGCCATAAATAAAGGACATTGAGCCCATAATTAGTGATCCTAGAGAAGCTAAATAAGAAGGAGAACCCAAAGAAAAAACATATAGGCCTCCTCCTGAATATTAACCTTCATCAGGCGATGAAAGGAGACAGAGACAGAGACCCACATTGGTAATTTTTTTTTAGTTGATCTTGTATCCTGCCATTTTACTGAAGGTGTTTATCAGCTGTAGGAGTTCTCTGGTAGAGTTTTGGGGGTCACTTATATACACTCTCATATCATCTGCAAGTAACTAAATTTTAACTTCTTCCATTCCAATTTTAATCCCCTTGATCTCCTTATGTTTTCTTATTGCTATTGCTAAAACTTCAAGATCTATGTTGAAGAAATATGCAGAGAGTGGACAGCCTTATCTCTTTCCTGATTTTAGTATAATATCTTTGAGTTTCTTTTCATTTAATTTGATGTTACTACTGGCTTGCTGTATGTTGTTTTTATTATATTTAGATATGACCCTTGTATCCCTAATCTCTCCAAAACCTTTATCATGAAGGGATGATGAATTTTGTCTAATGCTTTTTCTGCATCCAAAAACATGATCATATGATTTGTTTTCAGTTTATTTATATGGTGGATTACATTGATAGATTTTCATATGGATTTGGTTTGCCAGAATTTTATTGAGAATTTTTGCATCCATGTTCATGAGTGAGATTGGTCTGTAATTCTTTTTCTTGGTTGGGTCTTTGTGTGGTTTTTGTGACAGGGTAACTGTAGCTTCATAAAGCTGCAGAGTTTGTAAGTGAGCCTTCTGTTTCTATTATGTGGAACACTTTGAGGAGTATAGGTACTAGCTCTTCTTGAAAGGTCTGGTAGGATTCAGCACTAAAACCATCCTGCTCTGGGCTTTTTTTGGTTGGGAGGTTTTTGATGGCAGCTTCTATCTCATCATGACTTATAGGTCTATTTAAATTGCTCACCTGGTTTTGATTTAATTTTTGTAGGTGGCATCTATCTTAAAAATTGTCCATTTCTTTTACATTTTCCGGTTTTTTGAAGTAAAGATTTTTGTAGTAAGACCTAACAATTCTCTGTATTTCCTCAGTATCCATTGATATGTCCCCCTTTTCATTTCTGATTTTGTTAACTTGGATCTTCTTTCTCTGCCTTTTGATTAGTTTTGATAAGGGTTTGACAATTTTGTTGATTTTCTTAATGAACCAGCTCTTTGTTTCATTGATTCTTTGTATGTTTTTCTGTGTTTCTATTTTGTTGATTTCAGCCCTCAACTTGGTTATTTCCAGTATTTTTCTCCTTTTGGGTGAGTTTGCTTACTTTTTTTTTTCTAGAGCTTTCAAGCATGCTGTTAGGTGATTGATGTGAGCTTTCTCCATTTTCCTTATATGGGCCCTTTGTGCTATGAACTTTCCTCTTAGGACTGCTTTCATAGTGTCCCATAGGTTTGGATATGGTGTACCTTAATTTTCACTGAATTCAAAGAAGATTTTAATTTCTTTATTTTTTTTTTGATCCAGGAGTGGTACAGTAGTTGCCTGTTCAGTTTGCATGAGTTTGTAGGCTTTCTGGGAGTAGTATTGTTGAATTCTAACTTTACTCCATGGTGACCTGATAAGACACAGTGGACTGCTTTAATATTTTTTGTATCTTTGGGTGTTTGCTTTGTTACCAAGAATGTGATAAATTTTAGAGAAGGTTCCATGAGGTGCTGATATGAAGGTATATTCTTTTTTGTTTGGGTGGAACATTTTATAGATGCCTATTAAGTTCATTTGATTCATTACATCTGGTAGTTCTCTTATGTCCCTGTTAAGGTTCTGTCTGGTTGACCTGTCCATTGGTGAGAGAGGAGTGTTGAAATCTCCTACTATTAGCATGTAAGGTTTGATTTGCAATTCAAGTTTCAGTAATGTTTCTTTTACATATGTGGGTGCTCTTGAATTAGGGGCACAGATATTTAGGATTGAGACTTCATCTTGATGAATTGTTCCTGTTATGAGTATAAAATGTCCTTCGCCATCTCTTTTGATTGACTTTAGTTTGAAATCAATTTTACTAGATATTAGAATAGCCACACCTGCTTGTTTTTTAGGTCCATTTGACTGGAAAAACTTTTCCAAACCCTTTCCTCTGAGGTAGTGTCTGTCTTTGACGTTGAGGTGTGTTTCTTGTAAACAGCAGAATGCTGGATCCTATTTATTTATCCATTCTCTTGGCCTGTGTCTTTTTATAAGTGAATTGAGACCATTACATTAAGCAATATTAATCATCAGTGGTTGTTAGCTCCAGTTACCTTTTGGTAGTAGTGTTTGTGTGTTTCCCTTCTTTAGGTTATGCTGGTGGGAGGTTAACAGATGCCTGTATTACTGTGGGTGTAATTAGCTTCCTTGGGTTGTGGCTTTCCTTCCAGTACTTTCTGTAAGACTGTGTTTGTGGATATATATTGTTTAAATCTGTTTTTTTTTCATTTAATATCTTGTTTTTTCCAACAATGGTGAATGTAAGTATTCCTGGTTATAGTACTCTGGCCTTGCATCCATGTTCTCTTAGTGTCTGTAACACGTCTATCCAAGACCTTCTGGTTTTCATGGTTTCCATTGCGAAGTCAGGTGTAATTCTGATAGGTTTCTCTTTATATGTTACTTGACCTTTTTTTTTTTTTGCAGCTCTTAAATTCTTTCCTTATTCTGTATGTCTTTTTGTTTTGATTATTATATGGCAAGGGTATTTTTTTTTCTTTTTGATACAGTCTATTTGGTGTTCTGCATGCTTCTTGTACCTTCATAGGAATATCCTTCTATAGGTTGGGAAAGATTTCTTCTATAATTTTGTTGAATATATTTGCTGGGCCTTTGAACTGTAATTCTTCTCCTTCTGCTACCCCTATTATTCTTAGGTTTGGTCTTTTCATGGTGTCCCAGATTTTTTGGATGTTTTGTGTTAAGAATTTGTTGGATTTGTTGTTTTCTTTGCTCAATGAGTTTATATCCTCTATAGTATCCTCAATCTCTGAGATTATTTCTTCTACCTCTTGTATTCTATTGGTTATACTTGTACCGGTAGTTCCTGTTCATTTACCCAGATTTTCGATATCCTGTCATCTCTCAGTTTGTGTTTTCTTTATTGCCTCCATTTCATTTTTCAAGTCTTGAACTGTTTCCACTACCTGTTTGAATGCTTTTTCTTATTTTTCCTGGGTATCTTTGAGAGATTTATTCATTTCTTCTACCTTTTTGTTTGTCTTCTCCATTTCTTTAAAAGAGTTTTTCACATCCTGTTTAAGATCTTCTATTATTTTCATAATGTTACATCTACAGTCTATTTCTTCTACTTATTTTGGAATAGGGCATTCAAGTCTTCTTGTTGCATGATCCCTGGATTCTCATGTTGTCATGTTGTCTTTCAGGGTGTTGGAGGAATTCTTGCATCTCTTCCTTCTGCCCATCTCTTCCTTCAAATGCAGCCAGGAGAGTCTTGTCATCTTGGTCCAATCTTTCCTGCCTGACTGTGTTCTTGGGGAATTTTCTTGGTCTGGCTACTCTTAGGGCCCCTTGGCACTGGAGCGGGTCATGCTGGTGGATCTAAGGACACTACAGATTGAAAGGAGTGCCATCTAGCTGGATATCCTCAGTGCAGAAACAGGATCTGTTCCTGGGCCAAGGAACTCACAGACAGCAGGGCAGGCTTCGGGGAGTGAAGGCATAAGTCACAAACAATCCCACACCAGTTTGGAATTATGATGAATAGAATAGTTATTTATTTGAAGGGAAAAACTTACAGATCACCATCCCAGACAATAGCCCTCTGAACAATCAAGAAAGGAGCCTAGTTGCTGGAAGCAGAGCCAGAAGCCAGAGAGAGAACAGAGGGAAGTGGCCAATTTTTTTAAAGGGAGAGATATCCCAGTGGGATGATATCTTAGTGGCTATTGGCTGAAGGAACAGAAGGAGCTCCCGCAAAACCTCCCCCTTTTGTTTAAGTAAAAGAGTTCTAAACCTACTATGAAATTATATACAATAAGAACAAATATCCTATTCTAACTAGCTTAAGTCTTACATAATAAATAGCTTGGCCAAGTCATGAGTGGAAAATAAATACATTTATATAGTCTTTAACCCCATCGAAGATCTGAGAAGGAAAATAATGTTTCCTGAGTAATTAGGAAGTGTAATCAAACAACTTCCAAAACATGCAGCAAATCACAGAGACAAGTAGCTACCTGGGCAATCACCCAAGGTTACGTTTGCAGCGTTGAAGCAACCAACTTTGGCTAAGGCCTAACATAACTGACATACCATTTTCAAAGGCAAGAAACTTGTCAAAACTATCTTACCCTGTCTTGGCAGGATATGGCAGTCCTTTTTTTTTTTCCATTTCACGGATACTCTGTATCTCTGTCAGTGGTTGAGGTATGGGCATTTCTTTGCCCACAGGCCAGTTCAGCCAAGAAGAAAGGCTCCAGGTGGAGTGTTTTTGGTGCTTAACATTCTCTCAGGAATAGATGTTGCCAGGAGCAATTGTGTCTCACTACCACGAAACTATCATGAAACTCTGGTTAGATTAAAGGCCATTTTCTACAGCTCTTTGAAGAGGTTGAAGATTATCTATCTTTTCTGAGTATAATTTCTATGTATCTAAAGAACCTGATTAGTCTTATTATAAATGACAAACATGGAATACTATTGATCTATATAATTCTCAATACCTATCTAACTTAAAGTCTAAGACAATAAATGACTGTTAAGCAAATGAGGACAATGACTTCCAAATATAAACAATGTACAAATATACATTGCAACATAATAAATATATATCAATACACAAACAATATATAAGTATCTTAATCAGAGGTAGAAATGTACACTGCAATATGGTAAATATGCAATATCAATACAATGTATATATCAATACATAAAAATATCTGAAACACAGGTAGAAGCATGTATGCATACAACAGTCAATATAATTTAATTTTGTATCAATATATAAGAATCGATACCAATATATTTGTCTCAAAACAATAACTCACAAGTACCAACAAGTACCAATCTATTATCCCATTATCCCTCTTTTTTTTTCAAATGATCCCTGAGCTTATAAAATTCTTCCCCAACCTCCCAACCCTCAACTGTATACTAATTATAATCAACCCCCAAATGATGTCCTTAAACCCAAGGGCAAACTTTACTGAGAGAGGGGATGTCGTCCTCTAGAATTACTTCCAGCTGTCATGGGGGCGACGTTCTTTCTAGGGGATCCTGTGAAAGTAAAATGATGGTTAAATTTCAAGATCAATGTCTTTTAAAATTGCAAATGGTCTCTGAGTATTTTGTGGAGGTCTGTCCAGAATGTTGTACAAGATGTGCACCATTTCAGCTAACCAAGTTGGAACTGTCTTGTGCAGCTGGTACCCAAAACAGTTCTTGTAGTAGCGCTATTAGTATCATGACATCATATCAACCAGGTGGAGTTATTATGGGGCCCCATCTTCTTCCTGGACACTTCAAATGTCACTGCAGGAAAAACTCATTGTTTATTGTGAAAAACTTAAACATTAATCATATAGACATATATAGACATACATATATTCAGTGAAAGGCATGATAGATATAGTCAATGAAAGGTATGATAGATATGAAGAAAAGCAAAGATGTTTTCTAAACTCATATTTCTTTCTGTCCCATATCATGGCTCTTGACATGAGACAGAAACTCAAGACACTCTAGCTTTTCTCTTACCAACAGGCTTGGAATTGGAGAGGGACTGAGCCAGAGTCCAACTTCAAAACCAGATCTATATATTTATAAATAAATGGACATTAATACATATTTAAAGATAAGTGTATAATAATTTTACTTACGGAACCTATTTGATTTTCTTACCGATTCTTATTTGGTTGTAAATAGTTTCCATCTGTCAGTATTCAAACATCCAGGGTCCCTTGAATTTTTTGAAGATGAGTATTTTCCTGCAAAGATAAGAAGAGAACCCTGCCCCCATTCTGTATGTTTTTCTTACCACCTGTATGAATATCATCATTGTGGATGAATTGTCATTTCTCCTTCCCAAGAGGTTTCTCCTCTTCAAATCGAACCTTTATTAGTTTTTATGGTATCCACAAGTTTTCTTCTCCTGTGGAAACAAGAGCAAAAACCCTTCCCCAAAGTAGCATATCTCCTGGCTTCCATTGAGAGGTCAGCACATCTTTGACATATATAGGTTGATTTAGTTCAGCAGACTTTTCCATTATCCAGTGTCTTTCTGCTGCTATTGTTCCTTTCTCATTAGTGTTAAGAAAATTCATGGTTAATAAAGCATTATGTAATCTATTTCTGGGGGTATTTTCTGTCCCTTTCTCTTTGTTCAACTTATCCTTTATAGTATGGTTTGATCTTTGTATAACTGTAGGATTATTTGGTAGACCTGTAATGTGTTTTATATTATAATAAGCAAAAAAGCATTTAATTTTCTTAGATACATATGCTGGACCATTGTATGTCTTTATTTGTGCAGGTACACCCATGATGGATATAACTTCCAATAAATGTGTAATTACTGAATCAGCCTTTTCTGAGCTCAGGGCTGTAGCCCATTGAAAACCTAAATACGTGTCTATGGTGTGGTGTACATATTTTAATTTACCAAATTCCATAAAGTGGAACACATCTATCTGCCAGATTTTATTTGTTTGAGTACCCTTTGGGTTACTCCCTGCAGGCAACGGTGTTTGGTTATAGAAAGAACAAGTAGGACATCTCTTTATAATGTCCTTAGCTTGTTGCCATGTAATGGAAAATTCTTTCTTTAGGCCTTTACTATTAACATGATGCTTTTTATGAAATTCTGAGGCCTGCAACACGCTTCCAATCAATAATTGATCAATCTCAGCATTACTTTGTGCTAGAGGACCAGGCAGACCTGTATGGGATTGGATGTGTGTTATGTACATCGGACAAAGCCTATTCCTGATTATGTCTTGTACCTGGATAAACAATGAAGTTAACTCTGTGTCATCTGGTCAATATGAAAGATAACTCTTTCTGCATACTGTGAATCTGTAACTATATTAAGAGGTTCTTTAAAATCCCCTAGCACCATAAGAATGGCATATAATTCTGCCTTCTAGACAGAATTATAAAGGCTTTGTTCCAACTTACTCAATTAATCTGACTTGTAACCTGCTTTCCCTCATTTATTTGCATCAGTATAAAATATATGGAGTATCACATACAATTCTAGAAAGAATCCAAGAAGTGTTCATTATGAGGTTAAGTCTATCACTTTTGGGATAGTTGCTATTAATTTCTCCCAAAAAATTAGCACAAGCTCTTTGCCATGGTTCATTGTCTTCCCATAACTTTTATATTCCTCAGTAGTAAAAGGCACTATAATTATTGCTGGGTCTATACCTGCTAGTTGATGAAGTCCCAGCTTACCTTTTCATTTTCATTTTCATTAAGTAATACTTAAAATCATTTTCTTCTATATCTTCTGAGTTAAGATGACCAAGTCTTACTGTTGTGTGTCTGCTAGGTTCTGGTATTACCATGTTGCTTTTTAGGATGCTGGAGGAGAAATTGTATTGGTTCCTTCCCATCTCTTCCTTCAACACTTATGTCTCTTATGTCCACCAAGAATTAGAGCTGGAAGGGAACAATGTGTTGTGGGTGGGGTAGATGGCTGTCTAGCAGATAAGTTCTCTGCTGGCTGCTCTTATGTCCATCAAGTATTGGTCTCCACGGAGCTTACAGGGAACACTGTGTTGGGGGCTGTGTATATGTCTGTCTAGCAGACCAGCTCCCTGCTGGTGCTAGGAATGCTGAAAGCACCTGAGGAGGGGGGCCCTGACTTTTCTCCCACATGGAGGTTTTAGGGAGTGGGGGGCCCATGGTCCCATGGTCACTGTTGTCTCAACTCTTATGTCCACCAAGTATTGGTCTCCACAGAGCTCACAGGGATCAGCTCTGACTATGTCTTATTACCATTGGTTAGTACAGAAGCTGCATTGTGCCTATGGCAGAGAAGAATAGAACAAGGTAGAAATTCCTAGCAGAGATAGAGAAAAGTAGGTGAAGTCAAAGGGAAACCATGTAGATGCCAAAGGAAACAGACAACCAAGAACCTTACTGGTAAACCATGAATCTTTAAGTAAAATGAAAAATAATAGGAATGAGTTAATTTCAGATAAAAGTTAGTACGAAGCCAAGCAGTATCGTAATTAATATAGTTTCTTTGCAATTATTTCAAGTCTGGGTGGCCAGGAATGAAGAAGCAATATCCTACTAAAATGTTTTGTATATTTCTTCTATCTTCATAGGCATCTCCTTTTTTAGGTTCAGAAATTTTTATTGTTTGATTTTGTAAAAAATATTTTCTGAGCCTTTGATTTGGGATTCTTCTCCTTCTATTGCTATTATTTATATTTTGGTCTTTTCATAGTATCCCAGATTTTCTGGAAGTTCCTTGCCAGTAATATTTTTAGTCTTAATATTATCTTGAAAAACTTATCTCTTTCTTGTATCTAAGGATATAAACTCTGAGATTAACCCTGATGAAAATGCAGAGGGCTTAAACATAGGGATTGGACATAAATCTTGTTTTAAACATAAAGTATACATCTGTTTTTAAATTTTAAGGGATAAAAAAGGAATTATATATTTTTTTGTTTTGTTTTTTGTTTTTTTTTCGAGACAGGGTTTCTCTGTGGTTTTGGAGCCTGTCCTGGAACTAGTTCTTGTAGACCAGGCTGGTCTCGAACTCACAGAGATCCGCCTGCCTCTGCCTCCGGAGTGCTGGGATTAAAGGCGTGCGCCACCACCGCCCGGCTAAGGAATTATATTTTTCTGTTATATATTTTAAATAAAACAAATAAGAACTTTGAGAGAAGTAAATCCCAACATGCCTAACTGAAGCAGAGACTTTTGCATAGGAGGAAAATCTTAGAAGGTGATGCTGTACCAGTTTGGGTTATACTCAATTAATTGTGTCTATAGGAGACACCACACATAATTTAGTAAGAATTAACAATTTTTATTTTGGGCTTATCAAAGAAAACTGCTGATGAGCAACACTGAGTATTTGATATATGAAATCCAAGAAGTTGGTCTTCACAGAAGAAAGGAACTGTTACTTTTAAATAAAAGCAAGGAGTTATGGAGGTACCTCTGTAGGTAAAATGTTTTCTGTTAAAGCCTGAAGGCGCAAGTTCAATTATCCATAACCCATGTCAAATTACAGGTATACATCTTTAACTTATAGCCTTCTGGGTGAAATTGATGTATGCATGTTCATGGAGCTCACTGTCCAGCAAGCCTGGACACATAAGTGCGCTGCATATTCATTAAAAGAACATGTCTCAAAAAGTAATGTTGAGTTTAAGTGAGAAAGAAAACTAATGTTGACCTCTTGCCTCCATATGTGAAAAAACGTGAGATTTAAGGATGAACACACTTGAACACAAAAGACACACATAAAAATGAGACAAAATCTACTGAAGAGAAAATAATATAATTGAAGAGATAGACAGACATATTTTAGATGACATTTAACATTTTCTGCAAGAAAGCATTTGTATGAGTTGTAATTTTTCTGTCAATATAATGCTTTTGGAACATGATTGTTTTTTTTTCATTTAAATAAGAATGAGAAAAAACTCATGCACATGAATTTAAAAGATATGTAGGAGCCTATCCTCACAAGACTTGGTTGTGTTAAAAACCGAGATCTATGTGAATCAAAACTTAGTTCTTTCTGCAAGATGACATGCTGTATATGGAAGGAAATTTCTAATCAAAACAACCTCTGAGTCCAATTATATAACAGGGACTTGGGAATGTCAAGATAACCAACCATCTCAACCAACTCAAGATATATGAGTATGTTCTCTGTAAGTAATTTCCTCCACACAGTCCCCTGAGTAAAATAGGGACACAGTTACTCCTTTTGCATTTCCAACTTTCCTAATCATCTAGAACACCCTTGCTCTATTTCCTCTTACTGTTTGTTATACAGTTTTTTTTTCCTGTTTTTCTCTCCCAGTTTATGTAGAAAGAAAGAGGCTGAAGGTGGGAGGAGGTGAGTACTCCAGCCCCCACTTTGTTATGTGCCTGCTCATCAGCAGAACAAATTCCCCTAGCTCTCTTATTCTAATCAGAAGAAACCAATTTACTTTTGCATCTGAATGACTCTCATTCTTGGTTGTTATAGCTGAATATTTCCCAAAATTCCCCTCAGATACTCAGTTGAATCTTTTAGTTAGAACTAAATTTCATTCTTTAAACACCTCACCATAGATTATCTAAGATTTTTCATTACACTTTACAGATTTGTGGAATTTGGACAATAAATTTAACCAAGTATCTGTGTCCATATTTTTTAAGAATATATATTTTTCTAAATTCAGGTTACATCTTTCTCTTTGTTCTATTGGCCTTTGCTAATATTTAAAAATAATTATTTAATGGAAACACTATGAGATGTACTGAATTTTCTAGCCTTGAAAACACAGTTAAAGTACTGTGAACACAACTTTTTTCATGCAAATCATCCTTAACACATTTTCCAATACTTACAATGTATATGGTAACACAGGGTGGAATAAGGATGACAAGATTATCATATTTCTCTTAGGAAGGAAACTTTTATTCACACATTCAAAGCTGGAAGCAATAATTTTTATATACCATATGAAACATGCATTATAATACACATAATATTGACCATACATGTAACACATTTTGGCAAAAAGAAATATTTTCTAGTGTGTGTGCCTATTTTCTATTTCTATAGAAATTTTATTCTTTCTAAATAAAATTTACTTTGCAGGAGTGCTAATGGTCGAGTTAACTGAAATCAAATGCACTTAACACTGTTTAATTTGAGAGCAATGTTGATTCTGCCTAGAGTGGTGCATATTCAGTGTAAAAGAAGTAATCCAAGTGAGAAGAAATGTAACATGAAAATCCTGTATAATGTTTTACTGATTGTTTGAGATATGAAGCTAGACAGCTTATGTAACCTTGCTTTCTTCGACTATAAATTGAGGCAAACTACTCTTGTGTATCAAAAAATATTGTTCTGAAGACCATACTTGTTTTAGTGATGCATACTACTTGGAGATCTTTACATTAAATTGCATTATAAATGTATCTTGTCTCATTAATAATAAATCATAATCCTCATACATAGGAACACAATCAATTTATATTATATAGTAGTGAATAAGTACAATTTGGATCAATTTAAAATTCATCTAGAAGTGTGGGTTCTTACTGTCTTTAACAGATTAATTTTAAGAGTTCCAACTTCTGAAATACACTTTTTATGTGATATTATAATAACATTATAACTGGCATGCCAAAAATGTTTAATAAGTATGTGTTAAAATAATGAAAAAATGTTTTTAAATTACTTTAATACCATAATTATTCAGTCTCAGAAAATTAGAAACCACAATAATAGTAAGAAATAAGAATGGGGGAAAACAGCAGATTTGACGCAGCAACCCCCAAGAGAGATGGCCTGAACCAGAGACCTCTGGGGGAATGGGTTCAAGCTAGTGAGCTCTGCAGAAGTAATCCTAAAACAGGGACATCTGCCAGAGCGTGCCCGAGGCAGAAACCTCCACAGAATCAGGTACAATGGAGCAACCAGTGAGGGAACAAGACCAACCTAGAGACGTCTATAATTCTAGGCTTCATCAGAGACCTCTGTGGAAGCAGATGTGAGCCAGTTATCTCCACTGGGGCAGGCCAATACAAGCAACTTCCCACAGGAGCAAGTACAAGGGACTGTCTAGGGATCAGTTCTGAGTCAGAGACCTCTGTGGGATTAATCCCAAGCCAGGGACCTCTGTGGGACCAGGCTGAATCCAGGGAAAACTGTGGGAACCAGCCAAGCCAGCTACCTGTGCTGGAGCAGGGATAAACCAGCATCAACCAGTGACCACCACCAGAGCAGGCCCTAGGCAAGACACCTCAACAGGAGAAGCATGTATGAGGGAGCAGGTCTGAGCCATTGACCTTTGCCAGAAAGAGCAATGTCCACAGGGGCAGGTACAACAGAGTGGCTGCCAATGGAGCAGGCCCAAAGAAGATATCTCTGCAGTACCAGGACTGAGCCAGGGACCTCTTCAAAAACAGGGCTGAACTGAGCCAGTGATCACTGTGCAAGCAGGCAGAATGACCACTGGTATTTCAGAGTGATCAACAGGAGCTCCAAGTGACCTGCAGGAACACTGAAATCCAAGTGATCTCCTGAGTGATTTTAACTGTGGCCATGACTGCACCACAAGGAACCACCATCTGAGCCTTAGATCCACTGGCACAAGGAAGATTGATCCTCAGGGGGCATAGACCTTAACTCCACCCAGGAGAAAAGATGAGTATACAAGGTAAGAACACACCTAACACCACAAAGAGCAACATGACACCAATGAAAACTAGTGGTTTTACAACAGCTATACTTGAACACTCCAATATAGAAGCAGAAGAAAATAACCTAAAAAATACTTTAGGAGAAAGTGTTCTGAACTTAAAAAAGAAATGAAAAATTTCTTCAAAGAAATGGAGGAAAAGACAAACAAAAAAATTAGAAGATATCAACAAATCCCTTATATAGAGCAAGGAAAAAGCAATCAAACAGATAAAAGAAATAATTCAAAACTTTAAAAAAGAGGCAATAAAGAAAACACAAGCTGAGGGAATTCTGGAAGTGGAAAATACGAGAAAACAATCAGGAATCACAAATGCAAGCTGAAACAGCAGGATACAAAAGGTTGAACAGAGAATCTCAAGGGCAGAAGATAAAATAAAGGAAATAGACTCATCAGTCTATTAAAACATTAAATCTAATAAAAGCTTAAAACAAAATATGCAGTAAATATGAGATGTCATAAAAAGACCCAATCTAAGAATAATAGGGATAGAAGAAGGGGAAGAATTCCAACTCAACAGCACAGAAAATGTATCCAACAAAATCATAGAAGAAAACTTTCTAAAACCTAAAGAAAGATATGCCTAAGAAGATATAAGAAGCTTACAGAACACCAAATGGCCTGGATTTAAAAAGTTCCCTTGCCACATAATAATCACTAAACATACAAAATAAAGAATATTAAGAGCTGCAAAAGAGAAAGATCAAGTAACATATAAATAAAGAACCATCAGAATTACACCTGACTTCTGAATGAAAACAATGAATGTCAGAAGGTCCTAGTCAAGCATTATGCAGACATTAAGAGGATCATGGATGCCATCCAAAAATAATATACCCAGCAATATTTTCAGTCACCATAGAAGGACAAAACAAGACGTTCCATGACAAAACCAGATTTATCAAATGTCTAGCTACCAACCAAGCTCGACACAAAGTACTAGAAGGAAAACTCCAAACCAAGGAAGTTAGCTACATCCACATAAACACAGACAATAGATGATCACACAGAAGCAAATATCAAAGAAGAGAACAACACACACAATAACAGCACCACCAACAAAAACTAAAATAACAGGAGCTAGCAATCACTAATTACTAATATTCCTTTCTGTGTCCTGGAATTCACAGAGATTCACCTGCCTCTGCCTCTCAAGTGCTGGGATTAAAGGCATGTGTCACCACTGTCCAACTCCCTCTATTTTTGTTTTTCTCCCAAGCCTACATATATTTTTAAGCACACTAAACCATTTAGAGTTTTTTTTTTCATTTTGAACTATCCTTACTGTATATCTCTCTTTTTCTGAACATGTGAGCCTTTAATTTGCTAAGCAATATAGAGAGGATTAAAGCCATGGCTTTAATGGCTGGATCCAGCCCATTCCTTAGCTTTCTGAGATTCCAGCCTCATGGCATAGGTACCAGCCATGTTTATTGCTACAACTATATGGTGTTTCAAGGTCACTGCCACCAAGCAAGCTGGAGCCATCTGCTCACAAACCACACTCAAGTACTCTGTAGCTAGACATCTTGCCTGAAAGAGTCAGAGTTTGCACTGGCTGGATGACCCAGAAAGCGGGCATTTAAAAATGGTACAGCTTTTTTCCTGCTATGGCTTAAAACTAAAATGCATGCAGTCAGCTTTTCATCAACACCATTTAAATGTTTCATGGCAGGGCCTCTTAAAAGACCTGCAAGGTTTTACAGCAAAAGCTGACTTAGGAAACCTCTCTTGAGTGAGATGCATTTGCCTCTAGCAAACAGTGCCTACCTGAGAAAATGCTGTTATTGAGAAGCCATGTTTAACTATATTCTTTTTTATCTAGAATTACTTCCCAAGCTCTGTTAGGATTTATGTGGATGCAGTTGTCCTTGTGGGTGCAATTTGTTGTCTGGGGTTTTTAAAAGCAAAAGAGATCATGACCAAGTGGGCTGGTTACTTAAAGGCTATTGGCTGAAGGAGTGGAAAGAGCCCCCATCACACCTCTCCCTTTTGTTTAAGTAAGAGAGTTCCAAACCCAATACAAAACAATATACACTAGGAACAGATAGCAAGTTTAAGTTTAAGAATAGAATTACAATCAGCATAAACAATATTAAGCAAGGAACATATTCTAAATGTTTTGATAAGCATTCTATCCTAAGGAGACTAAGTCTTATAAAAGTGGCTCGGCTAGATCATAAGAGGACAACTACAACTTTCTAATGTTTAACCATATCGGAGGCCTTAAAAGGGAGATAATATTACTTGAGCAGGAGGAAGTACAATCAAATAGCTTCCCAAGTGAGCAATATATGACGGAGCATTAGCTACCTGAGCATTCACCCAAAGTCTCATTTTGTAAGGTTGAAGCAACCAATTTTGGCTATGGCCCAGGATAATTGACACACCATTTTCAGAGGCAGGAAATTTTTCAAAACTGTCTTATCCTATCTTGGCAAGGTTTCACAGTCCCGCTTATCCATTTCTGGATATCATGTAACTTGTCAGCGGTTGAAGTATTGTCAGTTCCGTGCCCAAAGGACAGTTTTTACAAGAAGAAAATGAGCTCCAAGTGGAGTGTATTTTGGTTCTCAACATACTCTCAGGAATAGATCGGTGCTGTCAGAAGCAGTCATGTCTCATGTAAACAAAACTCTAAGTTATTTAAATGCCATGTTCTACAGATCTGTGAAGTGGTTGAAGATTCCCTATCTAGAGAGAATACAATCTCTATATATCTGAAGATCTGACTATGTACAACAAACATGGACATCTATTGAACTATAATTAATATCAGGATAACTTAAAGAGTAAAACTTCATGTCAGAATATTAAAGAATCTGTAAATAAATGTGCAACAAATGAGGACAGTGACCTCAAAATGTAAACAATCTATAAGTATTTTGATCAGAGGTAGGAGTAACATATAATGCAATATAAAATATATATCCTAAAGGTTCTATCAATATACAGAATATCCTAAACTGAGGTAGAAACATGCATATATATAATCTGACAAAATAACTTTTTATCAGTATACAAATGTAAACAAAAGTAACAGATGTAATTTGAACTTGTATCAATATAAAAAACTATACCAATGTAAATTATCCATAAATGATAGTTCACAAGTATTCATTCTAATACCCACTATTACTCATTCCTTTTTTTTTAACAAACATAGTTTTCACCCCAACCCTCTATCTAATACAAGTAATAATCAAAAACCCCTAAACAGTGTTCCCAACCCTATGGTAAATAAGGACTGCCTGAAGATCTGAGAGTAAAACAGTTCCATCAGCCTTATAGACCAGGATATGGTAACATACTAACATACACCTTCAATCCTAGTAGCCACAGTGATATACAATTTTAAAACCAGTAGCCACAACGATACACACCTTAAATCCCAGTTGTGCATGTCTTTAACCCCACCATAGAAAGGAATATAAGACAGGGGAAGGTAGCTCTCAGACATGCAGTCTCTTTCTGAGATTCCAGGAGGCAAGATTGTCATTTCAGACTGAGGTCAAGATAAAAATCCATAGCTGACAGTTTTGCTTTTGGGATCTTCTGGTTAAACCTCAATTTCTGATCATGAGATTTTATAATTATGAGTCACCACACTAGTGAGTTAACACACCTAAAATTTCTAGAACAAAAAGAGGCAAAATCACCCAGGAGGACTAGAATGACAGGAAATAATCAAATCAACAGCTGAAATCAATAGAATACTAATGTAGAAAAAAGACAAAGAATCAATGAGACAAAGATTTGTTTCTTTGAGAAAATCAACAAAATGGACTAACCTTTATCCAAACTAACCAAAAGGTAGAGAGAGAATACCCAAATTAAGAAAATCAGAATTGAAAAGTTGGACATAACAACAGATAGAGGAAATCCAGAGAATCATCATGCCATGTTTCAAAAACCTGTACTCCACAAAATCAGAAAACTTAAAGGAAATGGATAATTTTCTGGATAAATACCAGTCATCCAAATTAAATCAAGACCAGATAAGAAAATTAAATTGAGCTACAACTGCTTAAAAAAATAGAAACAATCAGCAAATCCCCCCCCCCAAAAAAAGCCCAGGATGAGATGGATTTTTTGGTGATTTATACAGAACTTTAAAGAAGAACTAATATCAATACTCTGCAAAAATTTACACACATTTGAAACAAAAGTAACATTGACAAACTTTTTTATGAGTCCACAATTGCCCTAATAATTAAACCACAGAAAGATATTATTAAAAAAGGGATTTGCAGACAAATCTCACTCATGAACATGGAAGCAAAAATACTCAATAAAATAATTGCAAACAAAATCCAAGAATACATCAGAAACATCATCCATCATGACCAAGTTGGCTTTATCCCAGCGACACAAGAGATAGGTCAACACATAAAAATCTATTAATGTAATCCAGCATATAAACAAAATTAAAAAAAAAACATGATCATCTTATTGATGCTGAAAAAATCTTCAACAAAATATCACATCCCTTCATGAAAAAAGGTTTTGGAGAGAGCAGGAATACAAAGAACATACCTAATCACAATAAAGGCAATATACATCAAACCAACAGCTATCATTAAAATAATGAAAGAAATTTGGAGTGATTCCACTGAAATCAGGAACATGATAAGGCTGTCTATTTCTCCATATATATTCATTATTGTACTTGAGTTTCTAACTAGAGAAATAAGACAACAAAAAGACCAAACATATGCAAATTGAAAAGAACAAGTCAAACTTTTACTATTTGCTGATAATATGGTAGTTTATATAGTGATCCCAAAAATTTTATCAAGGAACTTTGACAACTCATAAATACTTTCAATAACATACACAAGATTAATTTTTAAAAAATCAGCATTGTTCCTTTACACAGATGATAAATAGGCTAAGACAGAAATCAGAGAAACATCACCTTTCACAATAGCCAAAAATAACATAATATATCTTGGGGTAACATTACACTAACATGTAGAAGACTCATATGACAAGAACATTAAATCTTGAAGAAAGAAATTTAGAAGACACCAGAAAATGGAAAGCTCAATACCATATCCAGAATAATTCCAGAAAAATTCTTCACAGACCTTGAAAGAGCAATACTCAACTTCATATGGAAAAGCAAAACCCCATGGTAGCCAAAACAATCCTGTAAAATAAAGGAACTTCTGGAGCCATCAGAATCCCTGACTTCAAACCATACTACAGAGCTACAGTACTGAAAACTGCCTGCAATTTGTATTAAAAAAAGACAGGAGAAGGCCGGGCAGTGGTGGCGCATGCCTTTAATCCCAGCACTCAGGAGGCAGAGGCAGGCGGATCTCTGTGAGTTCGAGACCAGCCTGGTCTACAAGAGCTAGTTCCAGGACAGGCTCCAAGACCACAGAGAAACCCTGTCTAGAAAAAAAAAAACCCAAAACAACAACAACAAAAAAAGACAGGAGAACCAATGGAACCAACTAAAGACATGGCTATCAATCCACATACCTATGAACAACTTATTTTTGACAAAGAAGCCAAAAATATAAAATGGAAAGAAGAAAACATATTCAAGAAATCGTGTTGGCATAACTAGATATCAACATGTAGAAGAATGAAAATAGATCCATATCTACACCTTCCATAGAATTCAAGTCCAAATTTATCAAAGTCCTCAACATAAAACCAACCACAGTGAATTTCAGAAGACAAAGTAGGAAGTACATTCAAATGCATTGGCACAGGGGACCACTTCCTAAATATATCAGTAGCACAGACATTGAGAGAAATAATTAATAAATGGGACCTCCTGAAAGTGAGAAGCTTCTGCAAAGAAAACAACATGGTGAATAAGATAAAACAGCAGTCTACAGAATGGAAAAATATCTTCACCGACACTGGACAGAGGGCTGATCTCCAAAATATAAAAAAATCTCAAGAAATTGGTCATCAAAAGAACAAATAATTCAATAAAATGTGATACAGATCTAAACAAAGAACTCTCAACCAATGAATTTAAAATGACTGAAAGACACTTCAAGAAATATTCATCCTTCACCATCAGAGAAATATCAAAACAGCTCTGAGATTCCATCTTATACCTGTAAGAATAGCCAAGATCAAAAACACTGATGACAACTTATGTTGGAGAAGATGTGGGGTAAAAGGGAACTGTAGGAGAGACCCAGCCAATCACCTTGCTAGCAGGGGCCGGGGTCCCCCGAGGATATTTTTTTTAACTTATAAAGATTGCGGGCGTGCCTCCAACCGTCCCTTCTGCTTTCCTGTTCTCCGTGAAAACCTATGGTTCTGTAAGTCTATTTCCCCTTTAAAGCTGTATATATTATTACAATCTGTGTACATTCATTTATGCTGCTACAGGGAACACTCTTCCATTGCTGGTGGGAGTGCAAACTGGTAAATCTGCTTTGGATATCTGTATGGTGATTTCTCAAAAAAATTAGGAAACTACCTACTTTGAGACCAAGAAATACCACTTTTGGGTATATACCCTAAGGATACTCAACCATATTTCAAGAGCATGTGCTCAATTATGTTCATAACAACATTATTTGTCATAACCAGAACCTAAGAATGGATCAAGAAAATGTGGTACATTTATACAATGGAGTACTACACATTGGAATAAAATAATGATGTCTGAAAATTTGATGTCAAATGGATGGATCTAAAAAACATCATATTGATTGAAATAACCTAGACCCAGAAAGGCAAATATAATATGCTCTCACTCAGACACAGCTTTTATACATAAAGCAAAGAAAAATTAAATTAAATTAAATTAAAATATAATTCACAAGCCCAGAGAACCTATACAACAATGAGGACCCAAAAAGAGATATACATGGATCTAATCTACATGGCAAGTAGAAAAAGACAATATCTCCTGAGTAAATTGGGAGCCTGGGGATCATAGCAGAGGGTAGAATATGAGGTGTAAAAAAGAGGGAAGTGAATAGAGAAAACATATTGCTCAATATAAACAATTAAAAATAAAGAAAAGGAAAAAGAAGAATTGGAGAAAACTATATTTCAACTATTCTTTATTTAATTTTAGTGTGTTTGTCAAAATACAATATACTTTAGCTTTTTAGTATTTTATACATTTTTATTTAGTTTGCTACATCAAGTTGTAGTTAGAAGCAACTAAGATTCATCTAATCCTAGAGAACCCCTATTACAGGACAAGTTTGAGATTGCAAACTGGAGTATGTAATCCCTGTGTAGAGTTTTTATTGCCCATTGTCTAGGAGATGAGTGATGATTGTCCAATAATTGTCTCTATTACTACAAATTTTCCTTGTTATAGAACTGAATTCATTCAGTATACTCTATTGTTTCTCATTTGAATGTGGAGTTTTTGATGTGGAATTAGAATTGTATGTGTAGATAAAACAAAAATTTCTTCATTACAATGCTGTGGATAGAAGCAACAAATAATTTTTAATATAATGGAATGAGTATATTTTGTATTACAAAAATATTGGTAAGAATTTGTAAAAATAAAGCAATAAAGTCAGAATTGCTTGAGTGAGGCTGCACTCTTAAAGGTATTTGGAAAGTGTAACTCTCAGCAATAAAAGTGAATTTTAATTTAATTCTTTAAAATCATTGAGATTATAATATAATATCTTCATTCCCTTCTTTTTCCTCTCCCTATCCTACCGTATAGCCCTTCATTCTCTCTTTCAACTTGATGACTTGTTTTTTTAATTATTATGGCATTTATAGATTATGTTCCTAAATAGAACCTTTTCAGGGAAAGCAATTTGGTTTTGTGAAAAAAAAAAAAGCTTGAAAAATCACGTATGTATAACCCAAGACCTATATGCCAAATTATACTTTTTGTAATTTCTTTTTTAAGTTCATTTTTTTCACTGTTCATATATGTACTTATTAACACAAATTAACTTTAACAAAATTAAACTCAAATTTGAATCAATATGGGGAAAAAAAGCTGTATACAAGATACAAAAATCCAATCCAATGTAAAAAAATATTTAAAACTAGTAGCTCCTTTTTAAAAGTAGATTCAAAAATCTACCTATTTATCCTATCATGTCTTTGTCCTGCTTTTTTCTTTTCAACACAAGAAGTCTGAATGTAGGCACTTTCGTTCAATTTTCCTCCTGACCATAATAAATAACAACTTGTAACCACACCCCCAAACAATGACAAATATCCGTAACCCGTTGAATATTCAAAACCACTCATCCTACCTCTTGGGAATGTGGGCACTTTATTCTTAAATTTATTTTCTGCTGTCTAGGAGTGAGATCACTTTTCCAGGAGACTGAAAACAAAAATTTGGGTTTACTGTCAGATCTTGGGAAAGGTAGCTTTATCAATTTTTGTTTAGTCTCTGCATAATGACAAAGTACATGGTTTGTCTCAAGTCCTGTCTAGAACAGTCTATGAAGCTGGATCATCTTAGCTAGCCACCTTAAAGTTGTTCTAAGAAATTTGTAGTCCAAAGTTGATCTTTAGGTTGTGATTTTAGGCTTAGTGATATTATCACAGTCCTTGAGAAATGGTAATTTTTGGTCCCCATTCTACTTTTAGACACTTTAAATATCACTGTTATATGTGCATAAAACTGAGACTCAAATCCAAAAATCATGTAAGGCATAGTAGATGAAATCTTTTTCTAGAATAAGTTAATACTTTATATGACCATTAATATCATGACAATAATATCAAAACAAAAAGTTTTATATATGCATTCTTTAAAATTTATACCTCAAGAAAAGCTGTTAGAGTCAGTATAAAACCAAAATATTGATCAGGGAGGTGGTGACACACGCCTTTAATCCCAGCACTTGGGAGGCAGACGGAGGTGGATCTCTAAGCGTTTGAAGCCAGCCTGTATCATCTATACTAAAGACTTAATATTTCTTTGTTTTTAAAGGTCATTCTACATACCATACACTTTTGCCTGTCAATCATTTTAAAGATAGGGCTGTCAATTACTTTGAAATATAAGTAGCAGTTGTTTCTTGTTATTGTATGAACTGAATGTTTGGTGAGTGTTCTATGTAATATCTTGTCATATTTTCCCAAAAAGTTATGTTAATTTATAGTTTGTTTCTAAAATTGGTGAAATTTTTAATCTCAGTATTCCATTGTTGTAAAAAATACATCACCACAAATACATTGCTACTTAGCCACATATTGTTTTAATATTTCTCTCTGTCATTTCTGTACAATATATTCAATCTGTCTCTTGCTTTGCTTTACCTGATATAAAGTTCTGATTCCCAAAAACTGAACATTTACATCCTGAAGAGGTCTATTTGGATGTTAAGTTTCTGATGAATTTATTGTTGCATCTGCACCTGTGTCACCAGACTGTCAATGACAATGTCATTTATTCTTATTTTTAATTTTGGTCTTTGTTCATTTATAGAGGTTTGCAAAAACACTTACTTTATGGTTTCTCTTGATTCTTTTCTCCCTCCTATAGCTGTTCTATTACCCAGAGCAGTATAATTTCTTACAATATGCATTCAGCACTTTAATTGCTCTGGGAAAGAGTTTCTCTACAATGGCAGGAACATGACTGAACCAGATTTGGCATAGCAGGCTGCGAGAGGTCTCTCACAGTTTTCCAACAGCAAAGGATTACCTTGAATATCTCTTGTTGTATTCATTAGTACAATGCCTGCATTTTCTACACCTTATGAATAACCAGGAAGGGAGGTATTTTATGAATGGATTCTGCTTAAAGAAGCATTGTTTCTAAGATTGTCCTGTTTACAATCCCTTTTAATGTGAACTCTTTGAAACACTTGACATTTTGATTTTCTTCAAACCTCTGAAAAATCACCTCTTCTATCCAAGTGTCATCATGATATGATACTCAATATTGATTGTAACTCATATCCACTCCTCCAAGGGTGTTGATCTTGTATTTAAGGTCCTAATTATCTTTTTTGCATTATAAATTGGCATATTAAGAAGCCAGACATTTATTTGTTATTTTCTTAGCTTCAGAATTCTAAATCATTTTATTTACTGCTGATGTCAATCTTTGTAAGAAATCAGTGAAGGTTTCTTTTGGGCTTGTATGACTTTTTTCAGCGATTATATCTTCTTTTCTACTTCTTCAATTATGTCCAGAGAACTCAAAGCTGCTGTACACCATAAAGTGAGGATGTGGCAATCATATAGGGATTGTCTTTCTATAGTAGCATAACCTCTTTTTCCAAGAAGTCATTCTTGGGAGATTTCCATACCCTTAGCTTTACTCCACTGTTCAATAGTTTTAGCCTCTTCTGTGAACTATGTCCTCTATTGTAATTTTTGACCAGGCTCTACAACTACGTTAACCAAGTCTAGTCAGTCTTTAGAGGTAATTCTATTACAAACTGACCATGAGTTTTAATATTTTCATTACAAATAGTGGATGCATGCCCTCTGAGACTATTTCTTTCTAGAATTTTCTTAAGCCTCTATCATTGGCAATTCCTGTAATGTTACTTGATAAATTAAGGTTGGTTGTTTTAAAACATTAGGATGTTCCCCACCAATATTATAATGCAATGCTGAAATTGGTTCAGAATTAAATTCCTCTGCCTGAATTTGAATATCTCAATGATCCATTTTATTAATTTTTCTAAAGCTTGTGTCTTAGCACTCAGGGTATCCATAACATTGAGTGATAAAAGGAAAATAATAAAACTAATAATGCTTACAAATGACATAGTATTAATCCCATCTAAATTAGTTATTTATTCATTTTCTTGTTCAATTTTCAAACAATCTACTGTATTATCATACAAAGACCCAAATACCACCATTGTAAAATTGTTTCCTATTTTTTAAGGTTGAGAAAAAAAACTCTTTTAATTAACTCCTCACTTTCTGAATTCCCAGTTTTCCACCAAACCTGCTACCTGATATGCAAGGCTTATTGCTGCTATATAGAACAGTAAGATCCTGACATAGTTTGGCAGCACACCAAGAAGTGGTTCATGGAAAACTCACCAGGAGAGAAGACAGGAAAATGATTACAGCCCCATGTAGATCCAGCCTTTGCCGGTGGCTATGAACCCTTAGACAGATGACTTATTCATGAATTTCTACCGCAAACACTGAGAGCCAGATGTCCCATGATTAACAAGTCCCAGAGACAGATACTGGGTTGCAAGATAAAGAGCCAGAAAGCAGTCAGCCACTTTCTCTTACCTGTTTCTCAGACCAAAGTTGACTATCATGCCTCCATGTATTTTTGGACTGAGAATGACCTGAGACCTGTCTCTTTTTGTCTTATAGTCCTCACTAGTGCTGGGTTTAAAGGCACGCAGAACCACTGGGCAGCTTCTATGACTAAGTAGTGTGGCTGTTAGGATTAAAGGTGTGTGCTATTTCTGCCTGGTGTGTATGGCTGACATTTGCTCAGCTATGCTCATAGCCTTATTTATAATAGCCAGAACCTACAAACAACTTTGGTGTCCCTCAACCAAAGAATAGATAAAGAAAATGTGGTACATGTACAAAATGAGTACTACTCAGCAGTAAAGATGTCTTTATATTTGCATGTAAATGGATGGAAATAGAACAACCATCCTGAGTGAGGTTGCTTAGTTCCAAATAGAAAATTTGGTATGTACTCACTCATAAGTGTATATTAGATGTAAAGCAAAGGATAAACAGCCTATAGTCCATGAGCCTAGAGAAGCTAGGATAACAACGAGAACCCTAAATGAGGCCTAAATGGATCCCCTGGGAAGGATAAACAGAAAATATCTCCTGAGAAATTTGGGAATGAGAAGGGAAAAGGAGGATGGAGTGGTAAAGAGAAAGGAAAGGGGGAGGGAGGAGAAGAACATGAGGGAACAGGATGCTCAGGAAGGGAGAATACAGAGGGAAAGAAAGGAAAGAGAAATCTTGATAGAGGGAGGTATTAAGTGACTAGTGAGAAAAAAGATACTAGGGAAATTCCCATGAATATACAAGGATGACCCCAGTTAAAACTCTAAGCAACAATGGGCAGGATTCCTAAACTGGCTTTCCCCTGTAATCAGATTGATGACTACCTTAATGGTTATTATAGAGACTTCATCCAGCAGTTGATGGAGACAGATTCAGAGATCTACAGCAAAGCATTGAATTGAACTTCTACAGACCAGTCAAGAAAGGGAGGAGACATAATATGAGCAAATAGGTCAAGACTATGATGGTGATACCCACAGAAACAGTTGACCTGAGCTGATAAGAGCTCACTGACTGATTGCAGGGGAACCTGCATAAGACCAAATTAGATCCATTGCATATAGAGGACATCTGTGAGGCTTGGGCAGTCTGTGGTGTCACTCACAGTGGAACCAGGATTTATCCCTAGTGCTTGATTTGGCATCTTGGAGCACATTATCTTTGGAGGGATGCCTTGCTCAGCCTAGATATAGCTGGGAGGGCCTTGGTCCTGCATCAAAGTTATGTGTCAGACTTTGTTGACTCCCCATGGGATGCCTTAGTTTCTGACAAAAGGATGGGGGTTAGGGTGTGGGGGAGAGTGGGTAAGAGGAGAGGAGAGAGTGAGAATGAGATAGCTAAGGAAAAGGAGAAAAGATTGTATGGAAAAGTTCTTACATCAAAAACAATTATAAAACTAAAATGTTATAAAAGTAATAAGCTAACTAAACACAAGGTCCTAGCTGTTGACATAGTAAAAGAACTTGTTGAGGTAAATACCTGGCTTGTTTACACTTTGTTAATTTATAATGAATTGATTGTATAAAAATTTATTTGTCTTCTTTGGATAATTTGTTTTTCTCCTGAAATATGTAAAATGTCTTATCACATAAGTGAAATGAAGGTCCTTGGAAATGTGTTGTTTTCAACTGTAGAATGTAAAATGTTTAATAAATAAGGGAAATGAGAAACATGTTTTTACTTGTATTCATTGATATCATTTACTTGAGAAATAAAATATAAACACATTGTAATTTTTATATTGCTTTAATAATTTAAATAATTAATGGAATATATAAGCTCTAAGGAAAAACAAAATGAAGAAGAAGAGAAACATTGGGGTAGAACAGAAGAAAAATTTGAAAAACTAAGTAAGCTTTTACCCTCAATAAAATGTTCATTTTTGTTAGTCTGTCCCATAGTTTGCCTACTCTCCATTTCCTCTTATATATTCTGGCCTGCTGAAGGCCTGCCATTTATCATTACTTTAGATGAGATTTTGACATGTTGTGTGTGTGTGTTTGTTTCCCCTTTTCACTGACTCCAGGGAATTATGTTTCCCTCCCTCAGATGGACAAGTCAATTGAGTGATTGGTACACTGGCTCCATGTTTTTCTTCAGTTGGTGAGATACTGAAGACTCATCCCTAAGGCAACATAGATGCATATGCAGTAGGCCTTGATGCAATTTATTTGTGTTTGTGGAATTTCAGAAACAATCTACTGCACCCAAACTTTTTATATGCTCAGGAGTTCTGAGCTCCAGTCATCAAACTTTTGTCACAATGTTTTTACTAGTGATCATATTTTAGTTACTGTTTATATATGCTTCTACTTGTTTTATTTTTCCCGTGAAAATGGTATGTTTTGAAAATGAATGTCTTTTCTACTTATTCTATCTCTTTAATGTATTAAGAGACCAGTATAGGTCATTGGTCCATTCCATCTAAATTTATGCAATTAATTAACTAATTGACAAATCTTAGAATCTTGTTTAGTTTTAAAACTGTCATGAGATTTTTTTCAGAATATTCCACCATCATTTATAACACATATTGTAAATAAAAAAATAGTAAAAAACACATTTCACAAAATTGAGAATGTGTAATCCAAATACCGATGTTACACCAATGAAACTGAGGGCTAAAAACTACCAAGAAACGTAGGAGTATATTTGATGGATTGGGAAATTGAGAGACAGAGGCCTAAGTGGGGTATTATGGAGAAAAGAAGAGGGGAAGCTAAGGCATATTGTTAGGGAATCTTATTGGAAATCAGAAAAAAATAGGATAATGTTTTAGAAGATAATTTCTACTTATATTTTCCATAATTTCAATGATTGATTTTTTGAATTTCTAAATCTATGTGAACAAATTTATATATATATATATATATATATATATATATATATATATATATATATATTCTTTTTGACCATTATATTTAACTAATCATATATGATAACAGACATGTTACATTAAATTTTTATCTTCCTTTTTATGGCTACATTTTAAATAGTCTAAACTCTAGGCACAATTAAAACACACAATAAAATAGGATATTGAGATAGGGCTTGTTGTTGATTCTAAGAAATATATTTCACAAGTCTATTTTAACAATAAACCTGACCTCATCTTATGAAAGAACCTTTTTTCTCTTCAGCTTAGATTTATTTGATATTTATATTCAATTAGTACACTTACATGTAATAGATCATTCAGCTTCTAAAATATTCATACAGGTATACTAAAAAACAGTACATTAATTTTTCCTTTAAAAAATACAGGATGAGAAATAACATCACCCAGCTCAGCCTGTCTGGGCGCTGGGTTTGAATCCGGAGGGCAGCCAGGCAGGCGGAAACTCCTTTGTCTCAATAGCCTGCCTGCAGCAAGCAGGGTAGGTGCTTGGTTTATGAGCCACCCAACCAGCAAGGAGAGCGGATCTAGGCACCAGGAGAACCATCTCGGGGTGACTGAGTTTCTGACCTGCAAGGAACTACATCCTGCAGGACCTATACTCCCGCATACTGCCTCTCTCTTCCTACCTCACCCAGCATGCATTCAGGACCCTCCCCACTTCTCCCTCCCTGCTGTCTTTGGGCAAATAACATCATCCAGCTCAGCCTGTCTGGGCGCTGGGTTTGAATCCGGAGGGCAGCCGAGTGGGCAGGAACTCCTTTGTCTCAATAGCCTGCCTGCAGCAAGCAGGGTAGGCACTTGGTTTATGAGCCACCCAACCAGCAAGGAGAGGGGATCTAGGCACCAGGAGAACCATCTCAGGGTGAGTGAGTTTCTGACCCGCAGTGGCAGCCTGGGACAAGGAACTACATCCTGAAGGGCCTGGTTAGTTGCTGAGGAGTTCCATCAGGATGGGTGAGTGTGTGCTATCCAGGGACTGATTGTCCCAGAAGAGAGCACAAACCACCCTCCCTCAGCTCCATCTGAAGGGCTGTCCTTCTTATGCAAGACCCAGCCCCCTAGCACCCCCCCAACCCTGCCCTGCTGTATACGGAGGAGTTCCAGCTCGACAGGACGGTCCCTGCTTCTACACTGAAGAGATACACTCAGTCAGAGCAAAGACTGGACCAAGACACCAGGCCTCTCCTGGCTCCATTTGAAGGAGGAGATGGGAAGGCGCCAATGCAAGAATTCCTCCAACAACCAGAAAGGCAACATGACATCACCAGAATCCAGGGATCCCGAAATAAGAAGAACTGTACACCTTACTATACTACAGAAGAATTAGAAGAAATCGACTCAAAAGTGAATTATATGAAAATAATAGAAGACCTTAAACAGGAGGTAAAAAACTGTCATAAACAATTAGAGATTACAAACAAAAAGGTAGAGGAAATGAATAAATCACTCAAAGATACCCAAGAAAACGAAGAGAAACAAGAAAAAGCAATGAAACAGATAAGGGAAGCGGTTCAAGACTTGAAGAATGAAATGGAAGTAATGAAGAAAACACAAACCGAGGGAAGGATGGAGATGGAAAACCTGGGTAAACAAACAGGAACCACAGAGACAAGTACTACAAACAGATTACAAGAAATAGAAGAAAGAATGTCAGACACTGAAGATACCATAGAGAAAATAAACACACTGATCAAAGAAAACAGCAAAACCAACAAATTCTTATCACAAAACTTTCAGGAAATCTGGGACACAATAAAAACCTAAGAACAATTGGGATAGAAGGAGAAGAAGAACAGCTCAATGGTCCAGAAAATATATTTAATAAAATTATAGAAGAAAACTTTCCCAACCTAAAGAAAGATATTCCTTTGAAGGGTCAAGAAGCATACAGAGACTCCGTCCGACTCCCTCCCCTCTTTGAACCACACAACATCTCCCAGCTCAGCCTGTTTGGGCACTGGAACAGGGTCCGAATTGGGAGGGCATCCGGGAGGGTAGTAGCTCCTTTGTCTAGGTGGCCTGCCTGCAGCAAGCAAGGTCGGCCCTTTGTTCGCAAGACACCCAAGCAGCAGGGAGATCAGATCCAGGTGCCAGGAGAGACATCGCTGGGCCAGCCAAGCAGCAAGGAGATCCAATCCGGGCACCAGGAGAGACATTGGGCTTGCATCTACAACCCACCCAGAGTGGTGCTGAGGAGTTCCATCTGGATGGTCGTCCATGTTTGGGTACTGAGGAGTTCAAGCTCAGCAGGACGGTCCCTGCTTCTACACTGAAGAGATACAACCAGAGACTCAGTCTCAGCAAAGACTGGACCAAGACACCAGGCCTCTCTTGGCTTGAATTGAAGGAGGAGATGGGAAGGCGCCAATGCAAGAATTCCTCCAACAACATGAAAGGCAACATGACATCACCAGAACCCAGGGAGCCCGAAATGAGAAGAATTATACACCCTATTCCAGAAGAATTAGAAGAAATTTTCCTTTGAAGGTTCTAAGAAATTAGAAGAAATATTCCTTTGAAGGTTCAAGAAGCATACAGAACACCGCATAGACTAGACCAAAAAAAAAAAAAATCTCCTCACCATATAATAACAAAATAAAGAAAGAATATTAAGAGCTGCAAAGGAAAAAGGTCAAGTTACTTATAAAGGTAAACCTTTCAGTCTTACACCTGACTTGTCTATGGAAACCATGAAAGCCAGAAGGTCCTGGATAGATGTACTGCAGAAGCTAAGAGAACATGGATGCAAGCCCAGACTACTATACCCAGCCAAACTTTCATTCACTATAAATGGAGAAAACAAAATTTTCCAGGATAAAAACAAATTTAAACAATACGTAGCCACAAATCCAGCATTACAGAAAGTAATAGAAGGAAAACCACAAACCAAGGAGTCCAACAATGACCACAATGACGCAAACATCTAGACACCCTTCACCAGCGCAATTAAAAGAAGACAAACACACAAACTCTATGACTAAAATAGTAACCGGAGTTAACAACCACTGGTCATTAATGTCCCTTAATGTCAATGGACTCAACTCACCTATAAAAAGGCACAGGCTAAGAGATTGGATACGCAAACAGGATCCAACATTCTGCTGTTTACAAGAAACACACCTCAGCCACAGAGACAGGCACCTACTTAGAGAAAGGGATGGGAAAACGTGTATCACGCAAATGGACCTAAGAACCAAGAAAGTGTGGCCATACTAATTTCTAACAAAGTTGACTTCAAACTTAATTCAATCAGAAGAGATGGAGAGGGACATTTTATACTCATAACAGGAACAATTGATCAGGATGAAGTCTCAATCCTGAATATCTATGCCCCTAATATAAAGGCACCCACGTATATAAAAGAAACATTACTAAAACTCAAGGCTGCCATCAAACCACACACACTAATAGTAGGAGATTTCAACACTCCTCTTTCACCAATGGACAGGTCAATCAGACAGAAACCTAACAGAGAAATAAGAGAATTAATGGAGGTAATGAATCAAATGGACTTAACAGACATCTATAGAACATTCCACCCAAATAGGAAAGAATATATCTTCTTCTCTGTAGCTCATGGAACCTTCTCGAAAATTGACCACATCCTCGGTAACAAAGCAAACTTCCACAGTTACAAAAAAATATCCATAACCACCTGTGTCTTATCAGATCACCATGGACTAAAGTTAGAATTCAACAACAATGCTACCCCCAGAAAGCTTACAAACTCATGGAAACTGAACAGTCAACTACTGACCCACACCTGGATCAAAGAAGAAATAAAGAAAGAAACTAAAGTCTTCCTTGAATTCAATGAAAATAAAGAAACAACATACTCAAACTTATGGGACACTTTGAAAGCAGTCCTACGGGGAAATTTCATAGCCCTTAGTGCCCACTTAAAAAAAACAGAGAAAGCATACATTGGAGACTTAACAGGCCACCTGAAAGCTCTAGAAAAAAAAAGAAGCAGACTCACCTAGGAGGAGTAGAAGACTGGAAATAGTCAAACTAAGGGCAGAAATCAACAAAATAGAAACACAGAAAACATTCAAAGAATCAATGAAACAAAAAGCTGGTTCCTGGAGAAAATCAACAAAATTGATAAACCCCTATCCAAACTAATCAAATGGCAGAGAGATGTTGCAGGAGGTCTTTCCGCCCCTCCAACCAATAGCTGCTGAGATACCAGCCCATTGGGGCGTGGTTTCTCTCCATTCATAAAGCCTCTATTTCCTTCAGCTTGTGCTCTCTTGGCTTCCTGCTGGTCTGGCGACTAGACTCTTTCTCTAGTTGTGCAGAGAGCTGTTGTCTGGGATCGTGATCTGTAAGTTTTCCCTCTTTAAATAAATACTACTTTAATAGTAATAACTCCAAACTGGTGTGGCATTGTTCGTGGATTACACCTTTACCTGGCGCCCGACGAACATTTGGCTTTTAGGACCCCCCCCCTCGGCTGCTGGCCGCAAGTTTGGCTTGGCGGGAATGAGCCCTCGCTTCCTCTGCCCAGTGCCAAGTCGGAGATACACTTGGCCTTAAGGCCCATAATATCCAGAGAGGCAGGACGATCTCTGAGGCCAGACAGGTGGTGGTGGCATACACTCGGGAGGCAGAGAAAGGCGGATCTCTGTGAGTTCGACCAGACAGGTGGTGGTGCACGCCTTTAATCCCAGCGCTCGGGAAGCAGAGAGAGGCGGATTTCAGATTTCGGTGAGTTCGAGGCCAGCTGGATAATAGGTAATATGGCAGTTTTTGTTTCCAACATGACTTTCACTGTTTGGGCTACCAATACAATGGGTCTAATCATGCAAAATTTATATGACTATGAGGATAACTTAATTTACTGGTTACTAGGTTTTAGTATTTTTTTGAATATTCTATCATTTAGGAAGATTATGGTACTCTCAAGAACTCATGCAGGTCAGGAGATTCAGGAGATTCAGGAGATTCAGGATTCAAAAGAGGCAATAATAAACACAATAATAAAAAGACTTGAAATGCTTGAAAAAATGATTGGAACTGGTGAACAGAGTAATAAGGCACAAGGACAGGATACAAAGCCAACACCAGCTATTAGAACTGGCTTACCCAGGGTTTTAGTGGCATACCCTATTTTAATTCTGACAAAGCGTCAACTTCTAAAGGCTCAAAGGGAGTCAGAGAAGCTAGATGGATGCCAATAGCAATGAATGATCTGAAAGAAATTAAACAGGCTATTGTTAATTTTGGCTTGCAAAATGCATATGTACAGGAAATGATAAGGACTTGGGCTTCTAATGCTAGAGCTACCCCCTATGATTTCCATCAGTTAGTGTCTGCAGTTTTAGATAAGGGGACCTTCCTTGATGTTTGGAATTTATTTCAGAGAAGAATCCAAACATATGGAACAGCAAGGAAGAGCAAAAGGTGTCGAGGTTTCCCAAGATCAAATTCTTGGTGCAGGAGAATATGCTGATCCACAGGTCCAAGCTCTTTATGACGATGAAGTACTGCATCTATGTCACCAAGCAGCTTTAAATGCTTGGAATAGGATACAAGATCCAGCAAAAAGGGTTGAATCATATACCAGAATTAGGCAGGGACAGAGAGAACCCTTTATTGACTTTTTGCAAAGATTAATTAAGGCTCTGGACGTAGGGGTAACAGACCCGGATTCTAGACGAATATTTCTTGAATCTCTAGCATTTGAGAATGCAAACATAGAATGCAAAAAGATAATTGGGCCTTTAAAGTCTAGATCAGCACCTATGGATGAATGGATTCAACATACGATGAATGTTGAGACATTTAGCTATAATGATGAATCTTGGGTAGGAGAAGCGATTTCCACAGCAATGAGGAGACATCAAACTGCCAGGTGTTTTAATTGTGGAAAATTAGGACATCTGAAAAGGGATTGCAGGCACAGAATTTATAGAAATAATATCTCCTCTGGGAATGACAAAAATAGGGGACCTAGGCCTTCAGGTATATGTAGGAGATGCGGTAAAGGCCGTCATTGGTCCAACGAATGCAGGTCAACAACAGACAAACAAGGCAACCCGATACCGTCGGGAAACTCCTTGAGGGGCCTCTCGCAGGCCCCCAAGCCAACAGTGGCCCAGTCATTCCCAGTCACAGTGGAGAACATGCCTCACCAAGAAATCTAAAAGCTCCAATTTCTGCTGTAAAAAGTAATACTAGTCTAAATGGTGAATTACGTGTGGAGGATGAGTCAAAAAACCCAGTATGACAGAGTAAACGTATATGAGTTTACAAAACATCTTTGCTTTTCTTCATATCTATCATACCTTTCATTGAATATATCTATCATGCCTTTCATTGAATATATATATATGCCTATATATGTCTATATGGTTAATGTTTAAGTTTTTTACAATAATCAATGAGTCTTTTCTGAAGTGACATTTGAAGTTTCCAGGAAGAAGATGGGGCCCCACAACAACAACTCTACCTGGTTGATATGACGTCATGATACTGATAGTGCTACTACAAGACCTGTTTTGGGTACCAGCTGCACAAGAAGATCCCAACTTGGTTAGCTGAAATGGTGCACATCTTGTACAACATTCTGGCCAGACCTCCACAAAATACTCAGAGACTATTTGCAATTTTAAAAGACATTGATCTTGAAATTTAACCATCATTTTACTTTCACAGGATCCCCCAGAAAGAACGTAGCCCCCATGACAGCTGGAAGTAATTCTAGAGGACGACGTCCCCTCTCCCAGTAAAGTTTGTCCCCGCGTTTAGGGACATCATTTAGGGGTTGGGAGGTTGGGGGAGGAATTTTATAAGCTCAGGGATCATTTTGAAAAAAAAAAAAGAGGGTGATGGGATAATAGATTTGTAATTGTGAGTTACAATTTTTAGACAAACATATTGGTATTGATACTTGTATATTAATACAAAGTTAAATTATATTGACTATTGTATGCATGCATGTTTCTACCTCTGTTTAAGATATTTTTTATGTATTGACATATATTGTATCGATATTTACCATATTGCAATGTATATTTGTACATTGTTTATATTTGGAGGTCATTATCCTCATTTGTTACACAGATGTTTATTGTCTTAGTCTTTAAGTTAGATAGATATTGAGAATTATGTATATTAATAGTCATCTAAGTTTCCCATTTATAATTAGACTAATTAGGTTATTTAGATATATAGAAATTATACTCAGTATAGATAGATGATCTTCAACCTCTTCAAAGAGCTGTAGAAAATGGCCTTTAATCTAACTCAGAGTTTTGTGGTAGTGAGACACAATTGCTCCTGGCAACACCGCTCTATTCCCGAGAGAATGTTAAGCACCAAAGACACTCCATCTGGAGCCTTTCTTTTTGACAGAACTGGCCTTGGGGCAAAGAAATGCCCATAACTTAACCACTGACAGAGATACAGAGCATGCATCAATGGATATAACAGGACTGTCATATCCTGCCAAGACAGGGTAAGATAGTTTTGAAAAGTTGCTTGCCTTTGAAAATGGTATGTCAGTAACGTTAGGCCTTAGCCAAAGTTGGTTGCTTCAACGCTGCAAATGTGACTTTGGGTGATTGCCCAGGTAGCTAGTTGTCCCTGTGATTTGTTGCAGGTTTTGGAAGTTGTTTTACTGAACTTCCTAATTACCCAGGTAACATTATTTCCCTTCTCAGATCTTTGATGGGGTTAAAGACTATATAACTATAGTTACTTTTCTCTCATGACTTGGCCAAGTTATTTATTATACAAGTCCTAAGCTAGTTAGAATAGGATATTTGTACTTATTGTATATAATATCATAGTAGGTTTAGAAATCTCTTACTTAAACAAAAGGGGGAGGTGTTGCAGGATGTCTTTTCGCACCTCCAACCAATAGCTGCTGAGATACCAGCCCATTGGGGCGTGATTTCTCTCCATTCATAAAGCCCCTATTTCCTTCCGCTCGGTATCTCTTGGCTTCCTGCTGGTCTGGTGACTAGACTCTTTCTCTAGTTGTACAGAGAGCTGTTGTCTGGGATCGTGATCTGTAAGTTTTCCCTCTTTAAATAAATACTACCCTAATAGTAATAACTCCAAACTGGTGTGGCATTGTTCATGGCTTACGCCTTTAGAGAGAGAATTTACAAATTAATAAGATCAGAAATGAAAAGGGGGACATAACCACAGACATAGAGGAAATTCAGAGAATCATTAGATCTTACTACAAAAGCCTGTACGACACAAAACTGGAAAATGTAAAAGAAATGGACACTTTTTTAGATAAATACCATATACCAAAGTTAAATCAGGACCAGGTGAACAATCTAAATAGACCTGTCAGTCGTGAAGAATTAGAAGCTGTTATCAAATCCTCCCTACCAAAAAAAAAAAGCCCAGGACCAGACGGTTTCAATGCGGAATTCTACCAGAATTTCCAAGAAGACCTACTACCTATACTCCTTAAGGTATTTCACAATATAGAAACAGAAGAGTCATTGCCAAATTCCTTTTATGTAGCTACAGTCACTCTGATACCAAAACCACAAAAAGACTCAACCAAGAAAGAGAATTACACGCCAATCTCACTCATGAACATTGACTCAAAAATCTTCAACAAAATACTGGCAAACCGTATCCAAGAACACATTAGAAAAATTATCCATTATGATCAAGTAGGCTTCATCCCAGAGATGCAAGGATGGGTCAACATATGAAAATCTATCAATGTAATCCATCATATAAATAAACTGAAAGAAAAAAAGATATGATCATTTCATTAGATGCTGAAAAAGCTTTTGACAAAATTCAACATCCCTTTATGATAAAAGTCTTGGAGAGATTAGGGATACAAGGGTCATACCTAAATATAATAAAAGCTATTTACAGCGAACCGACAGCTAACATCAAACTAAATGGAGAGAAACTCAACGCAATCCCACTAAACTCAGGAACACGACAAGGCTGTCCACTCTCTCCATACCTCTTCAATATAGTGCTTGAAGTTTTAGCAATAGCAATAAGACAACATAAGGCGATCAAGGGGATTCGAATTGGAAAGGAAGAAGTTAAACTTTCGTTTTTTGCAGATGATATGATAATGTACATAAGCGACCCCAAAAACTCCACCAAAGAACTCCTACAGCTGATAAACACCTTTAGTAATGTGGCCTGATACAAGATCAACTCCAAAAAATCAGTCGCCCTCTTATACACAAAGGATATGGAAGCAGAGGGAAAATCAGAGAAGCATCACCTTTCACGATAGCCACAAACAGCATAAAATATCTTGTGGTAACACTAACCAAAGAACTAAAGAATCTATTTGACAAGAACTTTAAGGCATTGAAGAAAGAAATTGAAGAGGATACCAAAAATGGCAGGATCTTTCTTGCTCGTGGATTGGGAGGATCAACAAAATAAAAAGGGCAATCCTACCAAATGCAATTTATAGATTCAATGCAATCCCCATCAAGATCCCATTAAAATTCTTCACTGATCTTGAAAGGACAATAAGCAACTTTATATGGAATAACAAAAAACCCAGGATAGCCAAAACAATCTTATACAATAAAGGAACTTCTGGAGGCATTACCATCCCTGACTTTAAATTCTATTACAGAGCTACAGTAATGAAAACAGTGTGGTATTGGCATAAAAATAGAGAAGTCGACCAATGGAATCATATAGAAGACCTGGATTTTAACCCACAAACCTATGAACACCTCATTTTCGATAAAGGTGCTAAAAGTATACAATGTAAGAAAGAAAGCCTCTTCAACAAATGGTGCTGGCACAACTGGATGTCAACATGTAGAAGAATGAAAATGGTTCCATATCTATCACCATGCACAAAAATCAAGTCCAAATGGATCAAAGACCTCAATATCAATCTGAACACACTGAACCTGATAGAAGAGAAAGTGGGAAGTACCCTAAACAGATGGGCACAGGCGATCGCTTCCTAGGTATAACCCCAGCAGCACAGTCATTAAGGGCAACACTGAATAAATGGGACCTACTGAAACTGAGAAGCTTCTGTAAAGCAAAAGACACTGTCACTAAGACAAAAAGGCAACCCACTGACTGGGAGAAGATCTTCACCAACCCCGCAACAGACAAAGGTCTGATCTCCAAAATATATAAAGAACTCAAGAAACTAGACTTTAAAATGCTAATTAACCCAATTAAAAAATGGGGCACTGATCTGAAGAGAGAATTCTCAACAGAAGTTCAAATGGCCAAAAGACACTTAAGGTCAAGCTCAGCCTCCTTAGCAATCAGGGAAATGCAATTCAAAACAACACTGAGATATCACCTTACACCTGTCAGAATGGCTAAAATCAAAAACACCAATGATAGCCTTTGCTGGAGAGGCTGTGGAGAAAGGGGTACCCTCATCCATTGCTGGTGAGAATGCAAACTTGTGCAACCCCTTTGGAAAGCAGTGTGGCGGTTTCTCAGGAAATTTGGGATCAACATACCCATGGACCCAACAATGCCACTCTTGGGAATATACCCACAAGATGCCCGATCATATGACAAGGACATTTGTTCAACTATGTTCATAGCAGTATTATTTGTAATAGCCAGAACCTGGAAAAAACCTAGATGCCCTTCAATGGAAGAATGGAGGAAGAAAGTGTGGAATATATTCATATTAGAATACTACTCAGCGGTAAAAACCAATGACTTCGCAAATTTTGCATGCAAATGGATGGAAATAGAAAACACTATCCTGAGTGAGGTAACCCAGACCCAAAAGGATGAACATGGGATGTACTCACTCATAATTGGTTTCTAGCGATAAATAAAGGTCAGTGAGTCTATAATTTGATATCCTAAAGAAACTAAATAAGAAGGTGAACCCAAAGAAAAGCATATAGCTATCCTCCTGGTTATGGGAAGTAGACTAGATTGCCGGGCAAAAAATTGGGATCTTGGGGGTGTGGTGGGAGGGGGGAGTAAGGGAAGAAGGGGAGAGAAATGTGAGAAGGGGAGGGTGGGGGGAACTTGGAGAAACGGGATGATTGGGATAAAGGAAGTTTGGTTAGGGGAGCAGAGACGCACATATCTTAATTAAGGGAGCCATCTTAGGGTTGGCAAGAGACTTGGATCTAGAGGGGCTCCCAGGTGCCCAGGGCGATATCCCCAGTTAGTTCCTGGGGCAGCTGAGGATAGGGAACCTGAAATGACTCTATCCTACAGCCATACTGATGAATATCTTGCATATCACCATAGAAACTTCATCTGGCGATGGATGGAGATAGAAACAGAGACCCACACTGGAGCACTGGACTGAGCTCCCAATGTCCCAATGAGGAGCAGAAGGAGGGAGAATATGAGCAAAGAAATCAGGACCACAAGGGGTGCGCCCACCTGTGGAGATAGTGGGGCTGATTCTTTGGGAGCTCACCAAGGCCAGCTGGACTCTGACTGAAAAAGCATGGGATAAAACCGGACTCTCTGAATTTGGCGGACAATGAGGGCTGCTGAGAAGCCAAGGACCATGGCACCGGGTTTTGATCCTACTTCATGTTCTGGCTTTGTTGGAGCCCACCCAGTTTGAATGATCACCTTCCTAGACCAGGATTGAGGGGGGAGGACTTTGGACTTTCCACAGGGCAGGGAACCCTGACTGCTCTTCAGGCTGGAGAGGGAGGAGGAGGAGTGGGGGGAGGGGAGGAGTAGAGGGAGGAGTGGGAGGGAAATGGGAGGCGGGGAGAAGGCAGAAATTTCTATTTTTTTGAATAAAAAAATAAATAAATAAATAAAAATAAACAATGTTTCTGTATAAAAAAAAAGAAGCATACAGAACACCGAATAGACTGGACCAAAAAAAAAAAAGCATCTACTCACCATATAATAATCAAAACACAAAACATACAGAATAAAGAAAAAATATTAAGAGCTGCAAAGGAAAAAGGTCAAGTTACTTATAAAGGTAAACCTTTCAGTCTTACACCTGACTTGTCTATGGAAACCATGAAAGCCAGAAGGTCCTGGATAGATGTACTGCAGAAGCTAAGAGAACATGGATGCAAGCCCAGACTACTATACCCAGCCAAACTTTCATTCACTATAAATGGAGAAAACAAAATTTTGCAGGATAAAAACAAATTTAAACAATACGTTGCCACAAATCCAGCCTTACAGAAAGTAATAGAAGGAAAATCACAAACCAAGGAGTCCAACAATGACCACAATAACGCAAACATCTAGACACCCTTCACCAGCACAACTCAAAGAAGGGAAATATACAAACTCTACTACTAAAAAAGTGACCGGAGTTAACAACCCCTGGTCATTAATATCCCTTAATGTCAATGGACAAAACTCACCTATAAAAAGGCACAGGCTAAGAGATTGGATACGCAAACAGGATCCAAAATTCTGCTGTTTACAAAAAACACACCTCAACCACAAAGACAGGAACCTACTTAGAGTAAAGGGATGGGAAAAGGTTTATCACGCAAATGGACCTAAGAAACAAGCAGGTGTGGCTATACTAATTTCCAACAAAGTTGACTTCAAACTTAAATCAATCAGAAGAGATAGAGAGGGAAATTTTATTCTCATAACAGGAACAATTCATCAGGATGAAGTCTCAATCCTGAATATCTATGCCCCTAATATAAAAGCACCCACGTACATAAAAGAAATATTGCTAAAACTCAAGGCTGCCATCAAACCGCACACACTAATAGGAGATTTCAACACTCCTCTCTCACCAATGGACAGGTCAATCAGACAGAACCCTAACAGAGATTTAAGAGAATTAATGGAGGTAATTAATCAAATGGACTTAACAGACATTCCACCCAAATAGGAAAGAACATACCTTCTTCTCTGCAGCCCATGGACCCTTCTTGAAAATTGACCACATCCTCGGTAACAAAGCAAACTTTCACAGTTACAAAAAAATATCCGTAACCTCCTGTATCTTATCAGATCACCATGGATTAAAGTTAGAATTCAACAACAATGCTACCCCCAGAAAGCCTACAAACTCATGGAAACTGAACAGTCAACTATTGACCCACACCTGGATCAAAGAAGAAATAAAGAAAGAAACTAAAGTCTTCCTTGAATTCAATGAAAATAAAGAAACAACATACTCAAACTTATGGGACACTTTGAAAGCAGTCCTACGGGGAAATTTCATAGCCCTTAGTGCCCACTTAAAAAAAACAGAGAAAGCATACATTGGAGACTTAACAGGCCACCTGAAAGCTCTAGAAAAAAAAGAAGCAGACTCACCTAGGAGGAGTAGAAGACTGGAAATAGTCAAACTAAGGGCAGAAATCAACAAAATAGAAACACAGAAAACATTCAAAGAATCAATGAAACAAAAAGCTGGTTCCTGGAGAAAATCAACAAAATTGATAAACCCCTATCCAAACTAATCAAATGGCAGAGAGATGTTGCAGGAGGTCTTTCCGCCCCTCCAACCAATAGCTGCTGAGATACCAGCCCATTGGGGCGTGGTTTCTCTCCATTCATAAAGCCTCTATTTCCTTCAGCTTGTGCTCTCTTGGCTTCCTGCTGGTCTGGCGACTAGACTCTTTCTCTAGTTGTGCAGAGAGCTGTTGTCTGGGATCGTGATCTGTAAGTTTTCCCTCTTTAAATAAATACTACTTTAATAGTAATAACTCCAAACTGGTGTGGCATTGTTCGTGGATTACACCTTTACCTGGCGCCCGACGAACATTTGGCTTTTAGGACCCCCCCCTCGGCTGCTGGCCGCAAGTTTGGCTTGGCGGGAATGAGCCCTCGCTTCCTCTGCCCAGTGCCAAGTCGGAGATACACTTGGCCTTAAGGCCCATAATATCCAGAGAGGCAGGACGATCTCTGAGGCCAGACAGGTGGTGGTGGCATACACTCGGGAGGCAGAGAAAGGCGGATCTCTGTGAGTTCGACCAGACAGGTGGTGGTGCACGCCTTTAATCCCAGCGCTCGGGAAGCAGAGAGAGGCGGATTTCAGATTTCGGTGAGTTCGAGGCCAGCTGGATAATAGGTAATATGGCAGTTTTTGTTTCCAACATGACTTTCACTGTTTGGGCTACCAATACAATGGGTCTAATCATGCAAAATTTATATGACTATGAGGATAACTTAATTTACTGGTTACTAGGTTTTAGTATTTTTTTGAATATTCTATCATTTAGGAAGATTATGGTACTCTCAAGAACTCATGCAGGTCAGGAGATTCAGGAGATTCAGGAGATTCAGGATTCAAAAGAGGCAATAATAAACACAATAATAAAAAGACTTGAAATGCTTGAAAAAATGATTGGAACTGGTGAACAGAGTAATAAGGCACAAGGACAGGATACAAAGCCAACACCAGCTATTAGAACTGGCTTACCCAGGGTTTTAGTGGCATACCCTATTTTAATTCTGACAAAGCGTCAACTTCTAAAGGCTCAAAGGGAGTCAGAGAAGCTAGATGGATGCCAATAGCAATGAATGATCTGAAAGAAATTAAACAGGCTATTGTTAATTTTGGCTTGCAAAATGCATATGTACAGGAAATGATAAGGACTTGGGCTTCTAATGCTAGAGCTACCCCCTATGATTTCCATCAGTTAGTGTCTGCAGTTTTAGATAAGGGACCTTCCTTGATGTTTGGAATTTATTTCAGAGAAGAATCCAAACATATGGAACAGCAAGGAAGAGCAAAAGGTGTCGAGGTTTCCCAAGATCAAATTCTTGGTGCAGGAGAATATGCTGATCCACAGGTCCAAGCTCTTTATGACGATGAAGTACTGCATCTATGTCACCAAGCAGCTTTAAATGCTTGGAATAGGATACAAGATCCAGCAAAAAGGGTTGAATCATATACCAGAATTAGGCAGGGACAGAGAGAACCCTTTATTGACTTTTTGCAAAGATTAATTAAGGCTCTGGACGTAGGGGTAACAGACCCGGATTCTAGACGAATATTTCTTGAATCTCTAGCATTTGAGAATGCAAACATAGAATGCAAAAAGATAATTGGGCCTTTAAAGTCTAGATCAGCACCTATGGATGAATGGATTCAACATACGATGAATGTTGAGACATTTAGCTATAATGATGAATCTTGGGTAGGAGAAGCGATTTCCACAGCAATGAGGAGACATCAAACTGCCAGGTGTTTTAATTGTGGAAAATTAGGACATCTGAAAAGGGATTGCAGGCACAGAATTTATAGAAATAATATCTCCTCTGGGAATGACAAAAATAGGGGACCTAGGCCTTCAGGTATATGTAGGAGATGCGGTAAAGGCCGTCATTGGTCCAACGAATGCAGGTCAACAACAGACAAACAAGGCAACCCGATACCGTCGGGAAACTCCTTGAGGGGCCTCTCGCAGGCCCCCAAGCCAACAGTGGCCCAGTCATTCCCAGTCACAGTGGAGAACATGCCTCACCAAGAAATCTAAAAGCTCCAATTTCTGCTGTAAAAAGTAATACTAGTCTAAATGGTGAATTACGTGTGGAGGATGAGTCAAAAAACCCAGTATGACAGAGTAAACGTATATGAGTTTACAAAACATCTTTGCTTTTCTTCATATCTATCATACCTTTCATTGAATATATCTATCATGCCTTTCATTGAATATATATATATGCCTATATATGTCTATATGGTTAATGTTTAAGTTTTTTACAATAATCAATGAGTCTTTTCTGAAGTGACATTTGAAGTTTCCAGGAAGAAGATGGGGCCCCACAACAACAACTCTACCTGGTTGATATGACGTCATGATACTGATAGTGCTACTACAAGACCTGTTTTGGGTACCAGCTGCACAAGAAGATCCCAACTTGGTTAGCTGAAATGGTGCACATCTTGTACAACATTCTGGCCAGACCTCCACAAAATACTCAGAGACTATTTGCAATTTTAAAAGACATTGATCTTGAAATTTAACCATCATTTTACTTTCACAGGATCCCCCAGAAAGAACGTAGCCCCCATGACAGCTGGAAGTAATTCTAGAGGACGACGTCCCCTCTCCCAGTAAAGTTTGTCCCCGCGTTTAGGGACATCATTTAGGGGTTGGGAGGTTGGGGGAGGAATTTTATAAGCTCAGGGATCATTTTGAAAAAAAAAAAAAGAGGGTGATGGGATAATAGATTTGTAATTGTGAGTTACAATTTTTAGACAAACATATTGGTATTGATACTTGTATATTAATACAAAGTTAAATTATATTGACTATTGTATGCATGCATGTTTCTACCTCTGTTTAAGATATTTTTTATGTATTGACATATATTGTATCGATATTTACCATATTGCAATGTATATTTGTACATTGTTTATATTTGGAGGTCATTATCCTCATTTGTTACACAGATGTTTATTGTCTTAGTCTTTAAGTTAGATAGATATTGAGAATTATGTAGATTAATAGTCATCTAAGTTTCCCATTTATAATTAGACTAATCAGGTTATTTAGATATATAGAGATTATACTCAATATAGATAGATGATCTTCAACCTCTTCAAAGAGCTGTAGAAAATGGCCTTTAATCTAACTCAGAGTTTTGTGGAAGTGAGACACAATTGCTCCTGGCAACACTGCTCTATTCCCGAGAGAATGTTGAGCACCAAAGACACTCCATCTGGAGCCTTTCTTTTTGGCAGAACTGGCCTTTGGGCAATGAAATGCCAATACCTCAACCACTGACAGATATACAGAGTGTGCATCAATGGATAAAACAGGAGTGTCATATCCTGCCAAGACAGGGTAAGATAGTTTTGAAAAGTTGCTTGCCTTTGAAAATGGTATGTCAGTTATGTTAGGTCTTAGCCAAAGTTGGTTGCTTCAACGCTGCAAATGTGACTTTGGGTGTTTGCCCAGGTAGCTAGTTGTCCCTGTGATTTGTTGCAGGTTTTGGAAGTTGTTTTACTGAACTTCCTAATTACCCAGGTAACATTATTTCCCTTCTCAGATCTTTGATGGGGTTGAAGACTATATAACTATAGTTACTTTTCTCTCATGACTTGGCCAAGTTATTTATTATACAAGTCCTAAGCTAGTTAGAATAGGATATTTGTACTTATTGTATATAATTTCATAGTAGGTTTAGATCTCTCTTACTTAAACAAAAGGCGGAAGTGTTGCAGGAGGTCTTTCCGCCCCTCCAACCAATAGCTGCTGAGATACCAGCCCATTGGGGCGTGGTTTCTCTCCATTCATAAAGCCTCTATTTCCTTCCGCTCGCTCTCTCTTGGCTTCCTGCTCGTCTGGCAACTAGACTCTTTCTCTAGTTGTGCAGAGAGCTGTTGTCTGGGATCGTGATCTGTAAGTTTTCCCTCTTTAAATAAATACTACCCTAATAGTAATAACTCCAAACTGGTGTGGCATTGTTCGTGGTTTACGCCTTTATACGTCTGTGTTCCAATAAAACTTGATTTATGTGTATAAATAGTTGACTGGTATTATTTCACAGGATTCAATGAGAGAGTCCACTATGTCCTTCTCTCTTTTTAAGAAAATTGTTTGTGCAGTCAATCCAATAGGATAATAAGCAGTCTTGAATCATATGACAGAATCAATGATTTGCTTGACTGATTTAGTTGTTGGAGGACTAAAAAGGTGACTAGGGAGGACAGGAAAAGAGAAGAAATCAAGGTGCAAAAGAAATGCCAGAGGAACAGATAGGAAACAGAAGTTTAAAACGGAAGAGAGATAAACAGCTGTTGTCAGTGTTTTCACCATTTGTTGATGGAGGTTTCTGCCCTGTCCAGTTCCTACAGTCATTAAGTCTCAAAGAGACACAGAGGTTTACATTAGTTATAAACTGAATAGCCTAGTAGCCCAGACTTCTTAACTCTTTTTTCTTTTTTTTCCTTTTTTTTTGTTTCTTTTCTTTTCTTTTTTTTTCTTCTTTATTTTTTTTTGCAATCACACGAGATTTATTGACAGGACAGGAACCATTGCACTGGGGCTGACTCATTTCCCATGCAGGGGTAAGTTCGACCCCAAGTAGCTGGGAGAAGGGGTATTTAAGAGAAGAAACCATAACCCAATAACCCAAAGGAGTAGGGGGCGTCATTGGAAAACTCCAAAAATACAAAGGGGTAACTCCCTGTTTCTCAAGATTATTCTCAAGATTATAATCTAACTTTATGGTCAGTTAGTTCCTGGAACAGAGTCACTGAACCTTGGAATTGACATAAAAACAGAGAAGTCAACCAATGGAATCAAATAGAAGACCCGGATTTTAACCCACAATCCTATGAACACCTGATTTTCAATAAAGGAGCTAAAAGCATACAATGGAAGAAAGAACGCATCTTCAATAAATGGTGCTGGTATAACTGAATGTCAACCTGTAGAAGAATGAAAATAATTCCATATCTATCACCATGCACAAAACTCAAGTCCAAATGGATCAAAGACCTCAATATCAATCTGAACACAATGAATCTGATAGAAGAGAAAGTGGGAAGTACTCTCCAACATATGGGCACAGGAGATCGTTTCCTACGTATAACCTCAGCAGCACAGACATTAAGAGCAACATTGAATAAATGGGACCTCCTGAAAATGAGAAGCTTCTATAAAGTAAAGGACACTGTCACTAAGACAAAAAGGCAACCCACTGACTGGGAGAAGATCTTCACCAACCCGGCAACAGACAAAGGTCTGATCTCCAAAATATATAAAGAACTCAAGAAAATCTTCTTAACTCTTATCACATTTATTAGCCCATTATTCTTGTCTATGTTAGCCACGTGGCTCAGTACCTTATTTGGTGTGACAGTTAAGTCTTGTCTCTTCTGTGGCTGGGTCATGACTCTGCACTCCAGAATCCTCTTCCCAGAATTCTCGTTTCCCTGCCTCTACTTCCTGCCTAGTCACCCTGCCTATATTTCCTGCCTGGCTAATGGAAAGTCGGTAGTTATTTAAAATATAAGTGACAGGGTACAGACCATTTTCCCACAGCACTTCCTCCCCATTTTTGAAAAAATAAAACAAACAAAAACTCTGAATCTAATATCCTTTGTTTAGCTTTTCTCCTGACCATTATCCATAACAACTTGTAAACAACATTCTAAACAAAGGAAAATATTCATACTCCATTTTTTGGCAATGTGGAAGTAATTTTCCAGGCTATTTCCTGCTAATTGGGGGCACTGATAATCTTATAGGGACATGAAGAAAATTTTTAAATATGGTCAAGTCCTAAATGGAATATTCTGTGTGGTTTGATCATCCCAGCCAGAAGTCTTAAGGCTGTTCTTGATGTAGAACTCAGACATTTGGGCCATCTGCTTCTATTAGAGATTTCTCAGGTGATTTTCCTTGATCAAACCTGATTTTTCTTAACTCAGAATGAATGCAAAGCCTCTCATTTCCCATGGGAAAAAAGCAAAACTTCTTCTCCAAAGTAACATGCCTTTGGACTTCAATTTTTAATCAAGGTTATTTTCAAAATATATATGTCTAATTAATCCAGCAGCATTCATAAACAAATATCTTTTGGCAGCTGTTGCTCCTTCCTCTGCATTCAAACAATTCAAACAGAACATAATAACTTACAGTACCCAGATTCTCTCTGTGATTTGCATCTTTATGTGGTTTTATCTTAAACTCTATTTCTTTTATTTTATTTTTAATTTTTGGCTTTTTGATACAGGGTTTTAATTTTTTGTATCTTTGTCCTAGAACTCACTCTGTAAACCAGGCTGTCCTTGAACTCATGGAGATCAGCCTGCCTCTGCCTCCCAAGTGCTGGGATTAAAGTTGTGTGCCACCACAACTTAAACTCACAGAGAACTGTCTGCCTATGCCTCCCAAGTGTTGGGATTAAAGGTGTGTGCTGCCACAACCAACTACTCTCTTTCTTTCTTTTTTCTGTTAAGGACTTGATGCTTTTCTTCCCCAAGCCTACAGATATGCTTAAATACACAGTAAACTATTTAGAGGTTTTCTTCATCTCTGAATCTATCTCTACTGTATAACTTTCTTTTTTCCTGACCACATTAGTCTTAAATTTGCTAAGCAATATGGCTAGGATTAAAGCCTGATGGGTGTGGTCGATTGATAAATAACAAGACCAGCTCAATTCAAAAGTTTTTAATAATTGAGGGAAAACTTACACGACCATAGATCCCATGAGCACCAGGAGTGCAGGAAGCCAAAGAGGAAGTGGGGAGTGCACCCACAAGATTTATCTGTATTCTTTGGCCTTAGGGGAACACACTCCCATAACAGATTGTGATTGTCTGAGCTTCCCCACCATCACCTCCCCCTTTCTCTAAACAAGATAGAACTAAACCCAATACAACTATATAGAGTAGGAACAGAAAATTACAAACAATATTAATCAAGAAACATATAACAAAAGTTTTGCTAAGCATTCTATTTCTAGTAGTCTGAATAATGTAGAAGGTAACTACAATTATCTAATCTTCAACTCCATTAATGATCTGAGAAGGGAAGTAATATAACTTGAGCCACCAGGAAGTACAAACGACAAACTTCCAAAATGTGCAACAAATGACAGAGACAACTGACTACCTGGGCAATCACCCAAAGTCTTGTTTGTAAATGTTGAGTCAATCAACTTTGGGTAGGGCCTAGCATAACTGACATACCATTATCAAAGACAAGGAACTTTTTTAGAACTATCCTACCCTGTTTTTGCAAGATAAGACAATCCTGTTTCATCCACTTATGGATATTCTGTATCTTTGTCAGTAGTCGAGGTATGGGCTTTTCTTTACCCAAAGGCCAGTTCTGCCAAGAAGACAAGCTCCCAGTGGAATGGGTATTGCATACAATGAAAGTTGATACATTTGACTATGGCACTGAAGCATGGGTAGAAGATTTATCTGTATTATTTGGCCTTAGAGGAATACACCCTCAAGACAGAATGTTATTGGCTGAGCTTCCCCATCAAAAGCCCTGCGATTGAAGGCTGGATTCAGCCCTTTCCTTAGCTTTCTGAGATTCCAGCCTCATTTCAGAGGGACAGACTAGAACAAAGTTTATTGTCACAACACTATGGTGTTTCAGGGTTCCTGTCACCACTAAAAAGCATGCAGTCAGCTTTTCATCTACACCATTTGAGTATTTCATGGCAGGACCTCTTAAAAGAGCTGTAAGGTTTTGCAGCTTAAGCTGATTCAAGAAGCCTCACTTAATTGAGAGCACTTGCCTCTACCAAGCAGAGCCCACCTGAAAAAAAAAATTGTTGCTATTAATAAGCCATGCTTTATTCTTTTCTGTGTAGAATAACTTTTCAATGTCTTTCAGGCTTTATGTGGATACAGTTGTCCATGTGGGTGCCATTCTGTTGATAGAGGTTTCTGTCCTGGTCTGGACAACAAAAAGCCATGAGACAAAATGTAGATAGATATAAATGGATTAATTTAAGTTATAAGAGCAAATGGGAAAAACATAAGCTATAAATAGAGGTTTCATAGTTAATCATGTCTCCATGTCATTTTTATTTTTGTTAGTTGGTGGCTAAAATATTTGCTGTATTTCTCTGAGGCATATTGGATTTATTACACCTATATAGTTGAGTTAGCATTTGTATCAATTGTAGGACTGCCTTGCCCCTTGTGGGGTTGGGGGCCTGGCATAGGCCATGATTTTCATAGACAACTGAACAAGCAAATGGACCGTGGGCCCTATGGACATGTACTTGAAAATGGGGAACTCACCCAGACAATGCTGATCTTAACCTGGTGGAGACTATGGGTGAGAAGGGCATATTCCACCCTGCAACCCTAGGGCAATGGGAAAAACAGCACATCTTAGTGAGACCTCCAAATATTAAGTTTTTCTTCAGCCATCTAAGGTTCTCCATCAATGAAATAATCCAAATTAGACCAAATCACACCAAATTAGAAAAAAAAGGATTAATGGGCAACAGTGCTTCCAGGCATGTCCCCCTGAAAGGGTAGACAATGTGTTTATTCTCTGGGGGTCAGCTTAAATAGACTGCGGGAGTGGTTTTGACCCTCCATGGATAGTCTCACCATTTCTGGGCTTTCTTGGGTAGAGTTTGAACTGAGGCAGTTCCCAGAGAAGGAAGCTTTGACATGAAACTTTCCACTCAACATTCCAAAATCAGTGCCAGGTGGCTGGGGTGAAGCCCCCAACTAAACATTCAAGAATCTTTGTATAAAGGAGTGTTAGGGAGCTAAGGTGATGTTTCCAACCAAACATTCCAGATTCTTTGGATAAAGAGGTGCTGACTCAAGTATTGCTACTTCCTGTGGGCATGTGGTGACATGGGAGAGAGGAGAGCTGAAAGTTTGTGGGCTCATGCTCAGCGAGAGGTATGTCTGGAGAGGTATCTAGTTTACTGCCATCCTGGAGACCGAGACCTTAGGCAGCAGTTTCTTGAGGGAAATGAGAACTAAGGTGGCAATGGTAAAGTCCCCGGAGCTGATGAAGATGTTGGTGTTCTCTGGACTATGGAGTTTGAACTGAGGCAACTCCCAAAGGGAGGGGACTTTGACAAGAAACTTTTCACCCAATATTACAAAATGTATGCCCAGGAGACTGGGGTGAAGCTCCCAACTAAACAATAATATATAGGTAAATGTCCTCTGAATTTTAGATTTAGCCAGTGCATGAAGTCATACTAGGATTAGTTTAAAGAGAACTGATTGTTTCAGAAACTTAGAAGTTACTGACTGGAGATAATATTATTGGTTGAAACACTGTTTATACAAAATATGCCAAATTATCAAAAAAAATAATTTGAGATTCATTTAAAATATAGTTACTATAAGAGAATTGGTTCCCAGACAATGTTGTAGAAACAATTTGAAATGTCCTAATAGTAAGTCCTGACTGATAAGAACTGCCTATCAGAATCATGTATAAGAATCATTGGAAACCAAAATGGAAAGAGGATTTTTTAGTAACAGATACAAAGATATTTGGAAGCAAATGAAGTTCCATCTTGACTTTATACATTTCTGTTATCAGATTTACAGTTAATTTCAGCACTAAATATAATGATTTGTTGCTTATAATTTATATATACAATAACAAAACAAGATATATATCCATTATAAGAATAGCAAAGTAAAAATGTTTTTTATATTCTAAAAAACTTTATGAGCCAAGCATCAATAGTGAACAGCTGCCTGCACCACATAAGTCTTTGATCACATACAAATTTTATCAATTTGTTACTACGAAATTAATTAATTTATCCTCCTCTGCTTTTTTAATATTATATGGTAAATATGCTTGTAGAGATTACACTCCTCAACCAAAAGTTTGTTTGTGATTGGCTTTAGTTGCCTCATACTATTTTGATTGTATTGATACACTCTGCAGAAGATTATTCTGTAGCCTGTGTCCCACTTTCATTACTTTACTCACTCTTCTATACAGAATTAATAATATTGAGTATCCTCAACAAGGGCAACATTGTGGCACAGGTCCCACTGTTGAATGAGGAGCGGCCGGGTTGTGTTCCCGCACCCGGCCGCCCACATGGCTTAGCTTATGCCCCGCAATAATTACAGGGAAACTGTATTCTTTTAAACACTGCTTGCCCCATTATTTCTAGTCTCTTCTTGGCTAACTCTCGCACCTGGACTAGCCCATTTCAAATCAGTAAGCACCCCAAGGTGCGCTTACCAGGAAGATTCTAGCCTACGTCCATCCCGAGTAGGAGATTCATCGTGCGTGAGCCTCAGAGTGCAGAGCTATCCTGTCTGCCCGCTAGACAGGAACCCTGCATCTCTGAGCGGAGCTGCATGATTCTGACCTCACTTCCTCTTCCACCCAGTTCTGTTTACTCCACCCACCTATGTTCTAACCTATAGGACCAGCCAAGCAGTTTCTTTATTTTAACCAATGAAATCAACAGATTGATATGACACTCCCACATCATCCCACAATTGTTCATTTTAACTGATTCATAGTGTGCTGTGTTTTATTAAGACACAATCCTCAGAAGATTACTCTATAAAACAAAATATGTCACAGTTTATTTAGCTATCCTATAACATGTTTCCTTAGATTTAGAGGCAGTTGGTGCAAGGCAACCATGCAGCATAACTCTCTCTCTCTCTCTCTCTCTCTCTCTCTCTCTCTCTCTCTCTCTCTCCTATCATCTATCTATCTATCAATCTATCTATCATCTATCTATCTATCTATTATCTATCTATCTATCTATCTATCTATCTATCTATCTATCTATATGTGTGTGTATGTGTGTATCTTTTAGCCTATTCTTTTATAGGCTGAAGCATCTTCTTTTATTAACCATTGTTAGAAAAACATATTTTCAGCACACAGAGGGAAATTCCACATCAGACGTATATAGGTATTAGCTTTTCTTTAAAGTTCTGGTAGAATTCTGAAACCATTCAGCCCTAGGCTTTTTTTAGTTGGGAGGCTTTTGATGAGTGTTTCTATTTCCTTGAATCTTACAAGTCTATTGAAATTGTCACCTTGTCTTGGTTTAATTTTTGTATGTGGTAACTATCCAGAAAATTGTCTATTTCTTTTACATGTTCCTGTTGTAATAAGAGTGGTGGGCTACGTTCCTGGCACCCAGCCACCCGCAAGGCTAGCTTTATACCCCGAAATAATTACACAGAAACTGTATTCATTTAAACACTGCCTGGCCCATTAGTTTCAGCCTCTTTGGCTAGCTCTTACATATTGATCTAACCCATTTCTAATAATCCCTGTAACACCACGAGGTGTCTTACCAGGGAGGATCTTAACCTGCGTCTGTGTCCAGTGGGAGAATCATGGCGACTCTTTGACTCAGCTTGTTTCTCCCAGCATTCTGTTCTGTTTACTCTGCCTATCTAAATTCTACCCTATCAGAGAGCCAAGCAGTTTTCTTTATTACTTAACCAATGAAAGCAACAGATAGAAAGATGACCCACCTCCATCATGTTCCAAATTTGTGAATTATAGATTATTTTTTTCTCATTCTCAGAAGCATAAAATGGCATCCATAAAACTTTTAATATTGATATTTCCGGTAAAGCTAGCCGGGTGGCAGGAAGGAGCTCCCTCAACATTATATGTACCTTAATATGATATTGTTTATCTAATATTGAAACTATTTATGTGGTTCAATATCTTTGCTATTGAGTAATATTCTATGAATTTTAGGAGCTCAACTTTCTCTTTTATCTAATTTTGATTTCTTTACCTGTAACTTATAGATGTGAATTTGATGGATAATTTTAAGGGGTTAAATGTTGCTTGAGTTTACAACTTTTACATTGATATAAAAAATCAAAAAGATAATGTTTTTATCTTCATTTTCATACATCTTTCATTTTAAAATAATGTTTGTTTGAACATCTATGGAATAAGATATGAACTTGGAAAATATTTATTTCCCACTGAATAATATGCCATCTTGTATACCCGTTACTCATTTGCATCTTATCTTTGGATAAATGGTTACTCAAGATTTGTGGTCATTTTTAATACAACTATTTTTAAGTGACTTAGGTACTTATTGATTGGTGCTTTTCTGTTGCTGAGAAATAAATGTCTTTCCAAAAAGCATCTCATAGCAAAATGGAAGTTCATTTTTGATCTTAATTCCATGGAGATACATTTATACAATTATGGGAGGCATTGGAATTATTGCAGGAACAGGGAGCAGAGAGGCCACATCTTTATCTGCAAAAATAGCACAAATTTGTGGCAAACTGGGCATGTGTTAGGTTATATATTCTGGAAATCTTCCTCTAGTTGTGCACTTCCTACAGCAAGACCATTTCCTGTGAATATCCCCAAACATCTCAACCTACTTTTACCAATATTCAAATGTTCATTCCAATGGGGACATTTCTAACTTAAGCCACCACACTGAGTTTCATGTTGTATGTATATATTCAAACCCATCCAATTATAAAAGTAAAATATGTAAAACTTCTTCACAAGTTAAAAGTCACAAGAAAAAAATATGCCAATGCATTTTTACTATAAGTGATGATGAAGTATCTTTTCCCCCTTTACTATCTATGCTAAATTGTACACATGGATTAGACTTCATTAGTCAAAAAGACAATAAAAATGCTTCAGAAATATAAACCAAATGTAGGAGGTTGTTGTCAGATATACTTGCCATGGTAAAACTCAGGTCACTCTTTATTTTCCTGTATCATATGCACAAAGATTTTATGACATATAATCGTGAATAAGACAGATAACCTGTGCATGAGTAAACCATGAAATATTTCACAGAGCCTCAAAGTGATTGTAGGATGTGGTCATCCGTGGAAAATGCCCTACAGTCTTACATTTTCACTGAGAACTATGTAATATCAAGGAAACTTCTAAACTCTTATGTTTATCAACTAAAATAATAAAGTACACAAGAATATAAAGTAGGAAGTCAGTTATCAAAGAGATATATATCCACAGAAAAACGTCAATTCATACAAGTCTCTTTTCTTTCTTTTTTATATTGTAAAAAGAAAATGAACTATTTTTTTTTAATTTTACATACCAATTCCAGTCCCCAATCAATCCCCTCCTTCTTTTCTTTCAACCTTCCTCCACATTCCACCCACCCCCATTCACTAGTCAGAGAGGTTAAGGCACATTGATTTGGGGAAGTTCCAAGGTCTTCCCTACTATATCTAGGGTAAGCAAAGTCTTACTCCAAAGAAAATAGTTTTCCAAAAAGTCAGTGCAAGCAGTAGGGATAAATCCTGCTGCTACAGCCAGAAGGCCCACAATCTGCCCCAGCCATATAACTGTCATCCACATTAAGAGGTCTAGTTTGGTCCTATACTGCTTCTTTCCATATCTGGCTGGAGCTGGTGAGCTCCCCTTAGCTCAGGTAAAATATTTCAGTGGGTCTTGACATCTTTGCTCATATTCTTACTCCTCCCACTCTTCAACTGGAATTTGGTAGCTTAGCACAGTGCTCTGCTACAGGTTTTTGCCTATGTTTCCATCAGTTTTTAGATGAATGTTCTATGGTGACATTTAAGATATTCATCAAGATCAGTTTGCGCAACCTCTCCTATATTGCTTAGGGTATTAGCTAGGGTCATTTTTGTGGATTTCTGGGAATTTCTCTAGTGTCAGGTTTCTTTCTATCTCTATAATGGATGCCTCAATCAAGACATCTGTTTCCTTGTTCTCCTCTCTGTCTTTTCTCCATCTCAACTATCTCTTTCCCTCAAGTTTTCCTCCCCCACCACTTATCCCCTCTTCTTCTTCTTCCACCCTACATTCTTCCCTACTCTCATGCTCCAAATTTTTCAGACAGTCTTGTCTAGTTCCTCTTTCAAGGTGGATCTATCTATTATCTATCTATCTATCTATCTATCTATCTATCTATCTATCTATCTATCTATCTATCATCTATCTTTGGGTTTACCTTGTTACTTAGATTTTGCTTATATCCTTTGTTTTGGAGCTCCTTTCCACTTGTAAGTGAAGATATTAATTGCTCATTTTTCTGGCTCTTGTTTACTTTGCTCAAGATGTTTATTATTGTTGTTTCCATTTGCCTGCAAATTTCAAGATGTCATTTTTTTACTGCTGTATAGTACCCCATTGTGTAAATGTACCACATTTTCTTTATCCATTCTATGGTTGAGGGACATCTAGATTATTTCCATGTTCTGACTGTTACAAATAATGTTACTATGAACACAGTTGAACAAATGTCCTTGTACTATGATTGAATATCCTTTGGGAATATGCACAAGAGTATTATTGCTGGGTCCTGAGTTAGGTTGATTCCCAATTTTCTGAGAAATTACCATACTGATTTCTAGAGTAGTTGTAGAAGTTTGCATTCCTATCTGCAATGGAGGAATGTTTCCCTTACTCAACATCCTCTCCATCATAAGCTTTCAATAGTGTTTTGATCTTAGGCATTCTGACCGGTGTAAGATAACATCTCAGAGTTGTTTTGATTTGAATTTCCCTGATTGCTAAGTATGTTGAACATTTCTTTAAGTGTCTTTGAGCCATTTGATATTCTTCTGATGAGAATATTGTTTAGATGTGTATTTCATTTTTCAGTTGGATTGTTTATATTTTGATGTTTATTTTTCTTGAATTCCTTGTATATTTTGGAGATCAGTTCTCCGTGTGACATGGGTTTGTAAAGATATTTTCTAATTCCACTGTTTGTCTTATTGACTGTTTGCTTTTCAGAAACTTCTCAGTTTCAGGAGGTTTCACTTATTTATATTTGCTTTCAGTGTCTGTGCTACAGGAATTATATTTAGGAAGTATTTTTCTGTGCCCATGCATTAAAGGATACTTCACACTTTCTCTTATATCAGGCTCAGTGTTGTTGGACCTTAATTCTTTCAGAATTGAGTTTTGTGCAAGGGGATAGATGTGAATCTATTTTTATTCTTCTACAAGTTGTCATTCATTTATTCCAACACCATTGGTTCAAGATGGTTTCTTTTTGCCATAGTATGACTTTAGCTTCTTAGTCAAATCTGGGTAAACGAACAGGCACTACAAAGACAAGTATAACCAACTGAATACATCAGATAGAAAAAAGAATCTCAGATGCTGAAGATACTATAGAGGAAATAAACTCGTTGATCAAAGAAAACAACAAATCCAACAAATTCTTAACACAAAACATTCAAGAAATCTGAGACACCATGAAAAGACCAAACCTAAGGAAAATAGGGGTAGAAGGAGAAGAATTCCAGCCTAAAGGCCCAGAAACATATATTCAATGAAATTATAGAAGAAAACTTTCCCAACCTAAAAAGGATATTCCTATGAAAGTACAAGAAGCATACAGAACACCAAATAGACTGGATCAAAAAAAAATCCCCTTGCCATATAATAATCAAAACACAAAACATACAGAATAAAGAAAGAATATTAAGAGCTACAAAGGAAATAGGTCAAATAACATATAAAGGTAAATCTATCAGAATTATACCTGACTTCTTAATGGAAATCATGAAAGTCAGAAGTTCTTGGGTAGATATGCTGCAGACACTAAGAGACCATGGATGCAAGCCCAGACTACTATAACCAGCAATGCTTGCATTCACCATAGATGAAGAAAATAAGATTTTCCAGGACAAAAGCACATTTAAACAATACGTAGTCACAAACAAAGCTTACAGAAAGTACTAGAAGGAAAACCACAACCCAAGGAAGCCAACAACACCCATAATAACACAGACATCTGACAACACTCTACCAGCACAACTCAAAGATGGGAAACACACAAACACGACCACCAAAAAATAACCGGAGTTAACAACCACTGGTCATTAATATCATTTAATACCAATGGACTCGATTGAGAAAGAGGCACAGGTTAAGAGAATGAATATGAAAACAGAATCCAACATTCTGCTGTTTACAAGAAACACACCTCAACCTCAAAGACAGACACTACCTCAGAGTAAACGGTTAGGAAAAGGTTTTCCAATCAAACGAACCTAAGAAACCAGTGTGGCTATCCTAATATCTAACAAAATTGATTTCAAACTAAAATCAATCAGAAGAAATGGAGAAGGACACTTTATACTCATAACAGGAACAATTCATCAAGATGAAGTCTCAGTCCTGAATGTCTATGCCTCTAATATAAAAGCCAGGCCACACAGCAGTGGACAGGACACAGTCTCTCTCTCTGTGTTTGAAACCTACCACCACAAGCTCTGGTAAGCATATCTGTGCCGATTTTTAACTATCTTTCTTTTTTTATTTTAACTTGTAATCATAAAATTAAGAGAATTCCTGAATACTCATTTTTGTTCTATTGGCCAACTCTGGGCTGCTGACTGTGTTTGTTCTCTAAACTCACTCTGTCTCCTGCTTGCCTTTTACCTGCAGGTGGGTTAGATTGATCTTGCTACTGCACCTGTACTTGGTACTTTAATCTCAGCACTAACCTAGGTGATTCTTTGATTTTTCCCTACCCATTTAGCAAGCGATAAAAGTTGTATCTCCATATCTGTCATGCTTACAGATTCTAAATATCTGTTATTTTTTCTGTTCCACTCTAACTCTCTTTAGCTACCAACATATGTAACTGAATACTTTCTCCTTATCCCATAAATATAACTTATTCACAAATTTTTACTCCTGATTTAAATTTTGTTCCTCTTTATCTATACTTTTTTTATATTTTATTTTCTATTTTTGAGAGCTCATCACTCAAGTATCCATCTGTGGTGCAACTTTCTCTCACATTTCCTTATGTTTTTCTCCATACATGTGGTCTTCTTCCATGTTTTGGGGGTTTGTGGATCAGCCTCATATCTGGGCACCATTAGGCTGGGGTCTGGTGCTAGAGCAAAAATAAATTCTTTCTTGACCAGCATGGAGGCACACGAATAAAGACAGAACTCACATGGTTTTATTGAAAGGGAGATTCTCCGTGATCCCTCAAGAAATCCTGAGTTCACACCCTGAAAATTTCTTCTGCTTTATTCTTCGAAAAGCTTTATATATCAAAGCATAAAGTGAGGGGAAAAATTCATTAGCATTCTGTTTCTTAGGTAACCAGGTGAGTGGCTTTTAGTCATTCTCACATTTACCTATGTATTCTTTGTCAGGGCTTCCTGGTCAGTATGCTAGTTCAGTCACATAGACTTGAATGAGCATCTCTATCCAGGCATCCTCCAAATTACGGAAAAAGGAGCCAAACAACATCCTGACCTTTCATTATGGTAGCCACAACCTGTCTGGAAGGTTACGTGATAACTTCAGGTACAAACTACGGCTTTAGAGTCTGACTGTCACACCATGAAGAAATATGGGTCTACAGGAGAGACCTGCAACAGGTACATGAAGTCTGTGTGCTCAGAGTCCTGCACAGGGTGCCAGAGGACCTGATTTGACAGTGGTGTTGCCGCTGTGCATCTATGGGCCTTCAGTGAACCCACCCGACCTCCAAGCCCTCCAATATGGTCCATTTTCCTCGGTTGATGAAGGAATAGTTAGTGACATTTCCTAAGGCTTGGGCAGAGACTGGGGGTATGGGAATGTCAGTGAGAGTTCCTCCAGTAGTAGTGGGACTAAAGACTAATACCTCCCACATAGGAATACGATGAGCCGAGAGGCTAGAGAAGAAATTAGACCTTATATCTAGAGGCTTATACAGCAAGGTATTTTGGTGCCTTGCCAGTCTCCCTGGAACACTCCCTTGTTGCCTGTCAAAAAGCCTGGCACTAACGACTACAGGTACCAGTACAAGACCTAAGGGAAGTTAACAAGAGAGTCCTGGACACACACCCGACTGTCCCCAACCCACACAACCTACTTAGCTTGCTCCCACCAGAAAGGAAGTGGTAGACTGTTCTAGATCTAAAAGACACCTTCTTTTGCCTGAGGTTACATCATTCCAGCCAACCTATTTTTGCCTTTGAATGGAGAGACCCAGACACCGGACTGGTAGGTCAATTGATCTGGGCCAGACTACACCAAGGGTTCAAAAATTCTCCCACTCTTTGTGATGAGGCCGTCCACCAGGACCTGGCCACTTTCAGAGCTGAAAACCTACAGGTAACCTTGCTCCAGTATGTTGACAATTTACTTTTGGCAGCAACTACTGAACTTCCGTACAGACAAGGAACTGAAAAATTACTAATGGAATTAGGTGAGTTGGGGTACAGAGCCTCAGCTAAAAAGGCTCAGCTGTGTCATACAGAGGTTACTTATTTGAGATACGCCCTCCGAAACCGGAAGCTGTGGCTAACGGAAGCCAGGAAAAAGATTGTAACTCAGATCCCACCTCAACTACACCAAGGCAAGTAAGAGAATTCTTGGGCACTGCTGGCTTCTCTAGGCTACAGATACCCAGGTTTGCAACACTAGCTGCCCCATTGTACCCCCTAACCAAAGAAGGGGTGTGTTTGTGTGGACACTGGATCACCAAAAAGCCTTTGAAGAAATTAAAAGGGCCCTACTGATGGCCCCAGCCTTAGCCTCTCCTGACTTAAGCCAACATTTTACTCTCTATGTGGATGAGAGAGCAGGGGTTGCCAGAAGCGCCCTTACTCAGACTTTGGGACCTTTGAAAAGGCCAGTAGCTTACCTATCCAAAAAATTAGACACTGTTGCCAACGGATGGTCTTCTTTCCTGAAAGCTATTGCTGCCATAGCTCTGCTTGTCAAAGATACTGATAAGCTCACTCTGAGAAAACAGACAACTGTAGTGGCATCCCACGCTCTAGAAAGCATTATCTAGATTTTTCTGATATGGGTTGGATTAGTAGGGAAGGGAAGAAATAAGTCTTCTTTGATTAAATAGTCTAGATGGCTGATAAATATGAGTCTCCAAGCCATCATTTTCAAAAAACCCGATATTACTAGAGAAAGCAAAGTTATGCTTGTGAAGCAATGGGGGAAAGAAGCAAGAAGAATAGACCTAGTGGGATAAGAAACATTGAATTCCTTTGACAAATTAATGTCTTTTAATGATAATAAGACATATATAGAACATAAAATTAAGCTGTTATTAATCATCACATTCCTGAGTAGATGTCACTGAAAAAGGCATCAATCTGTCATGTTAACCAACAAGACAGTATTTTTTTTCCTCTTAGGAATTATCTGAAAAGTTTAATTTACTATTTCATCAGTACATATAAGAAAATGCAAAATTTTAAGGCCAAAATTTTTTCTTAAATTAACTATATCTTGAGACATAAATTCAAATTCAAAAGAATTAAAGAAACTTGAATACAATTTATACAACATGAATACAATTTAACAACCTGTAAAATTCTCAGCAAGCATACTTACGTTGCAGGAGATCCTTCCGCTCCTCCAGCCAATAGCCGCTGAGATACCAGCCCATTGGGGCGTGGTCTCTCTCTTTCAGAAAGTGGCCACTTCCCTCCTCTCTCTCTCTCTTTGCTTCCTGCTTCGTTTCCGGCTCCGGTTCTGGCGACTAGACTTCTTCCTGATTGTGCAGAGGGCTGTTGTCTGGGATGGTGATCTGTAAGTTTTTTCCCCTTTAAATAAATATCACCCTGTTAATCATAATTCCAAACTGGTGTGGCATTGTTTGCGACTTACGCCTTCATACTTATATATATTTACAAACACACAAAATCATAAAGTTTAAAACACTTGTTACTCTATGTTAAATGGGTTAAAAAATCAACAATATATATTATATGTATACATTTTTAATATTTATTTATCAGTTGAAGTACACACACATATACATGCATACATACACATATTGGAACTAAATGAAAAACAAAAAAATAACACAGCAAATATGTGAGAAACATATAAATCTTTGTTTCTGAGAAAAACTTAAGTTGTAGAAGAAAAATATCAATGATAAGATATATAAATAGAGACCTGCCAGATCTAAAAATATATTATATATGCACAGTAATAAAAACAATACAGTACTGGAAGAAAAATTGAATCTTAGATCAGTGGAACAAAACCAAAGTCCCAATCACATATACATATAAATCCAGTCAACTATTAATTTAAAAAATGTTGAAAATAAGCTATGAAATGAAATCATTTTCAATAAATATTTCTGAGAAAACAGGATGATCACAAGCAAAATTACTTTAGATAAATGTCTATCACCTTCAGTAAAATAGATTATTCCAAATACATTAATGGCATAAATGTAAAACCTGAAACACTGAAATTTCTATACAAAAGTATATGAAATACCACATATAATATAGGTGTAGGATATTATCTCATGAATAAGATTCAATTTACCTAGAAATTTTGGGTATCAGTTGACAAGAAAGATTTAATATAACTAAAATTTTCTACACAGCTAAAGAAACAATCTTACATGGCAAAATAAAGCACACAAAATCTTAAGGATACTCACTCATAATTGTTTTCTAGCCATAAATAAAGGTCACGGAGTGTATACCTGGTGAGCCTAAAGAAGCTAAATAAGAAGGTGAACCTAAGGAAAAACATATAATTATCCTCTTGGCTATGGGAAGTAGACAAAATTGCGGGGGAGAAAATTGGGATGTTGTGGGTGGGGTGGGATGGGGATAAAGGGGGAAGGGGAGAGAAAAATGAGAAGGGGAGGATTGGGGGAACTTGGGAAAACAGGATGATTGGGATAAAGGAAGGTTGGACAGGGGAGCATGGAGGCACAATTCTCAGTTAATCGAGCCCTCTTAGGGTGGGCAAGAGACTTGAACCTAGAGGGGCTCCCAGGGGCCCAAGGCGATGGCCCCAGTTAGTTTCTTGGGCAGCTGAGGATAAGGAACCAGAAATGACCCTATCCTATAGCCATACTGATGAATATCTTGCATATCACCATAGAACCTTCATCTGGTGATGGATGGAGATAGAGACAGAGACCCACACTGGAGCACTGGACTGAGCTCCCAAGGTCCCAATGAGGAGCGGAAGGAGGGAGAACATGAGCAAGGATGCCAGGACCACGAGGGGTGCACCACCCACTGAGACAGTGGGGCTGATCTATTGGGAGCTCGCCAAGGCCAGCTGGACTGTGACTGAAAGAGCATGGGATAAAACCGGACTCTCTGATCATGGAGAACAATGAAGGCTGATGAGAAGCCAAGGACATTGGCAAGGGGTTTTGATCCTACTTCATGTTCTGGCTTTGTGGGAGCCTAGCCAGTTTGGATGTTAACCTTCCTAGACATGGACAGAGGGGGCAGGAACTTGAACTTTCCATAGGGCAGGGAACCCTGACTGCTCTTTGGACTGGAGAGGGAGGGGGAGAGGAGTGGGGGGAGGGGGAGAAGAGTGGGGGGAGGGGAATAAGGGTGGGAGGAGGGGGAAGGAAATGGGAGGCTGGGAGGAGGCAGAAACTTTTTCTTTTTTTACTTTTCTCAATAAAATAAAAAAAATCTTAAGGATGATCCATATCCAGAATTTTTAAAGAACTCAAAAACAAAATTATTAACAAGTTAATGATAAATAAATTTCCAGTTCAAAAATAATACTTTGGAGACATGAACAAAGAATTTTCAAAAGAAGAAAAGATCTTACTAAGAAATATCTAAGAAAAAAAGGAAGGAGAGAAGGAAGGAAGGAAAAATAAAGGTAAGGAGGATGGAAAGAAAGAAAAAAATATTTATCATGTATAGCAACTAAATTAATGCAAATAAAGGTTTGAGATCTCATCTTACCCAATTCAGAGTTACAAAACTCAACAAAATAACCAACCACAAGTGCTTGTGGCTAAGTCAGGAAAGGGAAACTATTCACTCTTGATTTTATTGCAAACTAATGTAGCCACTATAAAAATAAGTGTGGAAATCTGTCAAAGACAAACCTCAAGAGAAATACCAGTTGTCAGGGTAGGGGCATGGTAATATGGAAATATTAGTAAAGAATACAGAGATGCAAAAAAATAATAATAAAACAGAAACCATAGAATAATACTAGAGGGTATTCTACTGGTAACTGAAAATCCATATTTTGGCTTTGGTATTTTGGTATTTGGTATAAAAGCCATAGAAAAATATGGCTAAACAGGGAGGAAAAGTAACAAAATACTTTATTACATGATACAAAGAATAATTCAAACAGTCAATAGTTTAATCACACTGAGAAATCAAATAATTAGCAATCTATTGTAGCAAAGCTGGTCTAGATAAGACATCCTGAATGCCAACCTCCCATGATGATCTCATAGTTATTAAAGAAGGAGAAACACAGAGTTATATATCCTGACTAACTGTCAGGATGGCATGAACCTACCTGAATGAGCTATTTTAATGTTAAAAGATTCAAGTAATCATATCCTGAGTTGGGATGTATATCTATGTTTTTCAGTCATTTGATCAACCTCCAACTCTCTAACCATCAGACAAGGTGGAAATACGTCCACATTTTTGGGCCTCCACAATTCTTCCCTTTTTATTAATTTTAATAAAGCCTGTGCTTCTGCAAGAGGACAGATGGTTATGTCTGGCTTAGGTGAACACTTTTCCATATCGCAGACTTACCCATCTTTGGTATATGTATTTAATCATAAATGTCTATGTGTTAGGGGGCTGGGAGGAAAAAGGATCAACCCACAACAATGACTATTGACCTCTGTAAACCAAGGTTTAAGAGAGAAAGCACCTCTAGTTTTGTGGCTCTAGGCCAATATTTTGTCAGGAGGTTCATCTGCAAATGAGATAATGTTTAGAGAAAATAAACATGCTCCTAATGGTCACAGTCTCCTAATTAAAGGAGAGAGGATCACCAAGGTTGGGAATACCCTTTTCAGTTGGTCTAGAGTATTTTCTGATAATTTTTAGCTGTATCAAACTCTAAATTTCTTATAAAATATGTTAAAAACACTCATAGCAAATGTTAAACTTTTATTAACATCTTACAGTGAACTAAACAGTTACAAACATTAAAAGGTCAATACCATAATTCTAGAGTGGAAATTAAGAATAAACACATAGTAAGTCACATTACAATTCTCTTAAATTCATTCTAATCGAAAAAGAAGAAAAGCTTTCTCTGATAGGTGAGAGTCCCAGTGTTTTGCTGATTTAAAGTAATGGTCCAGTATCTCAGCAGCAGCAAAAATCCTTATGCTACCATCTTCATATTTGAAGAGGGTCTTCAGTCATTCTTTGTAACAAGTCCTTTTTCCCATGAGAGAAAATTGAGGTCTCAGCTCTCAAGTAAAATACTTCAACAGCAGATTGAATATCTTACTGTCAAAATGAGTTCTGTGTCCCAAAGAGTAAATTAATCAGATATTCAGTCTATATTTGTGGTTCAGCTCCAAGGTAAACAGGACTCACCAGGTCTGGAGGTCTATATAGCGTGTCCATTAAGAGGCTGGAAATCACCAGTCATTGCTGCAATCTTTCTTGCCTTATCAGACTACAGCAACTTGTCAGTTAAAAAAATGGTTTAGGCATCCCTTTCCTCAGCCTGCAGCATGGTGGCATGAGGAAATCAGGACTGCAGCTTCAGGAACCTCTTTCTACTTTTCCTATGGAGTCATTCGTGACTGCTCTATATGCAGTCATCTCATTAAGCTTTAATTTCTTCCTGTGAGAAAGCACAAACATATCCTCAGCCCTAAATTAATGCAGGGTTGGATATTTTTCATAATCTAGTGCAATAATTTTTTTTTATCTTTCCTTAGCAAAGGTCATTTTGGTGCCATCATGCCAAAATCTGTCCATGAAAGATTGCTCATAGACATCCATAAAAGGTATTATGTGACAATTCTTAATTCTCCTGGTTTTATTCTTTTAAGTTGTTTTCAAGAAGCACACCCAACAATTCCTTTTCACCACTAAGAACATGTGTAGATCTTCCATTCGAAGAGATATCTGTGAAATTTGGCATACCATCCTTTAAGGATCTTTTGCTACAACTTTAGGAAAAATAATGGAATGTGAAGTGCAATGGATCATCTGGGAAAATATTATTAATCTGGCCTTCAAACTGAACAATACAATTGCCTAAGAATCACTATTTTGAAATAAACAACCAATTCCTTGCTTAGTATAAGGAACATTGATATAGCCAAAATGTTTCCTAGATTCCATCCTGCTCTTCTGTGCTAAGCAAGCTACTGAATAAGGGCACAATACCTTAACTTATGAAAACAGAAAGGTTAAGCCATAGAAGCAGATGGTTTTGCCATAAAACTGCTATAGGATGAAGTTATGTTGGTAATATAATATGCTTCCAAGGCTGATAATAATTAATATAAAACATTTCTTGTTTCTGTATAGTATACTCTAACTGGATGAATACCTGTATGGTAGCTTCTGTACGCTTTTTACTTGAATTTGGATCTCTATTCCTGTTAAAAATTTTACTTAGTTGTTCAAGGTCTCCTATTAGAAATTTTAACTAAGGTTTTAGCCATTGTATGTTTTTTAAAATTTTGTAGGCTATCTTTTTAATTTAATGTTTCAAGTTTGCCTAGCTGACAGGCAAAAGAGAAAGCATATTTAAAATGGTGCTGGCATAACTGGATATCAACATGTTGAGGAATGAAAGTAGATCCATAGCTATCATTATGCACAAAACTCAAGTCTAAATGATTCAAAGATCTTAACATACAAACTCTGAACCTCAAAGAAGAGAAAGTGGAAATACATTTGAATGTATTGGCACAGGAAACCACTTCCTAAATATAACCCAAGTAGCAGAACACTGAGAGAAGAATTAGGAAATGGGACCTCTTGAACCTGAGATAATTCTGTAAAGCAAAGGACATGATCATTTCAAGAAAAAATGGCAGCCTACAGAATAGGAAAAGATCTTCACCAACCCCACATTATACAGAGGGCTGATCTCCAAATTATATAAACAGCTCAAGAAATTGGTAATCAAAAGAACAAATAATCCAATAAATATAGTGACCTAAAGAGAGAACTCTGAACAGAGGAATCTAAAATGGATGAAGGACACTTAAGGAAATGGTCAACATCTTTAGTCATCAGAGAAATGCAAATCAAAACAACTCTGAGATTTCATCTTAAACCTGAAGGAATGGTCAAGATAAAAAACACTGATGACAACTTATGTTGGAGAGGATGTGGGGCAAAGGGAACACTTCTTCTTTGCTGGTGGGAGTGAAAGTTGGTACAGCCACGTATGGTGATTTCTCGGAAAATTAGGAAACAAAACAACCTCATGATCCAGCAATACCACTTTTGGATATATACCCAAAGGATACTAAATTGTACCACAAGGATATGTGCTCAACTATGTCCAAAGCAGCAATATTTTTCATAACTATAATTCAGGAACAACCTAAATACCCTTCTTTTACACAGATGATAAATGCGCTGAGAAAGAAATCAGAGAAACATCAACCTTCATAATAGTCACAAATAACATAAGATATCTTAGAGTAACTCAAACTAAACAAATGGAAGACAAGAACTTTAAATCCTTGAAGAAAGAAATTTAGAAGGCACAAGAAAATGGAAACATCTCCCATGTTCTTGGGTAGGTAGAATTAACATATTAAAAATGACAATCTTAATAAAAGCAATCTAGAGATTCAGTGAAATGTCAATCAAAATCCAAGAAAAAAATTTTTTTCAAATTACTTTAAAGAACAATACTCAGCTTCATATAGAAAAACAAAACAAAACAAAATCCCAGATAGCCAGAACAATCCTGGATATAAAGGCCATTATGAAGGCATCATAATCCCTGACTTCAAACTCTACTACAGAGCTACAGTACTGAAAACAGCTTGGTGTTGGAATAAACCAGACAGAAGGAACAATAGAACTGAATTGAAGTCCCAGATATCTATCCACACACCTACAAACCTAAATTTTTGACAAAAAAAGCAAAAAATATAAAATGGGAAAAGAAAGCATATTTATTTTGCTTATTTTCACAGACACTTGACGGGCCCTAAACTGCAATTCCCTGAGGCTGCCCTTTTTGCAGCTTGCCTGTCAGGTCAGGCTAGTAACTCAAGTTGGACTGCCCAAAGGAGAGCAAACCATGCCCCCCTCTGGCACCTGGATGTCCTGCCTGGGTACTTAGGACCAGGTGGCTGGACCCTCATTGTCTGCTCTGCCTGGGCATATGCCATGCTTTTTACCTTTAACAGTCCTATTAAAGGTGAGTGTTATAGGTGGCTGACAAATTTACAGGAACTCAGGTCTTTGCCATTATAGTGGCTCTGAGATTGCTATGTGAGACCACAAACTTAGTCAGCCAATCCTTACAATTCATGTTTTTTATTTTTAATTTTAATTCTTGGAATCATAAAATCAGGAGAATTTATGAATCCTCTCCTCTGTTAAAAGTCATAGATTTATCCATTATAGGTTCCTTGGCTCATGGGTCCTTTAGGCTTTAGGCATTTCTATTGACCTCCTCTATGCACTGACTGTGGGAGGTATAGTCCTTTAATTTATTTTTGTCTCATGCCTTTCTTGGCTCGATGTCACAGAGTGGGTTAGACTCAGCTGGCTACAGCTTCTTTGCATGGACTGCCATAATCTCAGTTATAATCTAGGCCATTACTAGGCCAAACACCACATTCCCTTTACTCTTACCACCTCATAGGTAGCAATAAACACTGGGGATCAATGACCACAGCACTGAAGACAGCATGGGTGAAGGCAAGACCTTATTTTGTCCTCTCCAAGTCCTGGAGCTAACTGAAGGTGGTGGTAGACACACCTCCAGTGCAGGAAAAGGTATGTAATATTTAAAAACTCTAAAAAGCTCTGCCTTTGTTTCTGCTCCACTTCATATCCTCTAGCTATTAAAATATATCCAAGCAACTGTACCAATAATTTAATATATTTCCTTGTCCCATATTTACAAATTTTATAGTTTTACTCCTATTTTTTCCTTCCTTCCTCTTTCTTTTTTTATTATCTACTATTTATTTCTGAGCACTCATTACTCATTTCTCCACCTGTGGTCCAATTTTCTCATGTACTCCCCTATATTCCTGGTCACACTTCTGTGTGTTTTGGGGTTCACTGGTCAACCTTATGTTTTGGTGTCACATGTCGAGGACCATTCTCAAGATGAATGGCTTTTGCCAGGGTAAGGGTGTGGGAATTTAGAAATATTACTATATGATGTGGGAGTGATTTCTTATCAATAAAGAAACTGCCTAGGCTCATTGATAGGCCAACCCTTAGGTGGGTGGAGTAAACAGAACAGAATGCTGGGAGAAAGAAGCTGAGTCAGAGAGTCACCATGATTCTCCCACTCCAGGCAGATGCAGGTTAAGATCATTCCTGGTAAGCCAGCTTGTGGGCTACACAGATTATTAGAAATGGGTTAGGTCAATATGTAAGAGCTAGCCAATAATGGGCCGGGCGGTGTTTAAAAGAATACAGTTTCCATGTAATTATTTCAGGGCATAAGCTAGCCATGCAGGCGGCCGAGTGTGGGGGCGCAGCCCTGCCACCCCCATTTACAACAGAGTGCCACCCAACGTGCTAATGAACTCCATGTAAAACCTGAGAGGGCTTAAAAAGGACACAGAGAGAATTTAAGACAGCTTTTTGCTGTTTGTGGATTGCATACCACAAAGAAATTGTCCTGACTCAGCTGCAGGAAAAAAACTGGCCGTTTTAAAATGCCGGCTTTCTGAGCTGTGCCGCCATTGCAATCTCTGTCTGGCTCCTGCAGGAGACAGAGCTTTTGAATGGAGCATTTGAAGTAAAGTGCTACGGCTTGCTTGATGGCAATGTTGACTGCTGTGTGCCTGGAACTGTGTGTGGCTCAGGGGCACCAAATCTCTCTGAGGCAGGAGTGGCTCAGCTATGCCTTGCTGAACTGTGCTGAACTCAGGCAGGAACTACCATAGTTACCATAATAACAGTGCAGTTAAGGTTTAGGCTGAGCAGGAAACATGCGGTACCGTATTACCCCTACATGGAGCAACTTCAGTTTTTAAGAAGTGCTTAACATTTTAAGAAGTGCTCCTGAACTGTAAAGAATTACAGATTCACAATGGAAAAGATTAAGACATAAAAGACCACTAAATAAGTCACAGTGTTGGATGAATATACATAGGCTTGAGAGAGAGAAGAAAAAGAATATAGAGAATAAAGTTAATGGTTTTTTTTTAAAAAAGGTAAAGTCTTTAAAGAGACAGAGTACAGATAGTTATAGATTAAAAGAAATAAAAATAAGCCACGTAAAAATGGAAAATTCACAGAGAGTCTGGATTATGTACATTGTGTTTTCTTTAAAATTTTTGACTGTGAAGGAGCTAAGTATAGAGAAATATTTTATTATATGGGCTGCCAAGTAGAACCAGAATGGATATCATGAGGGTATGACTTCAAAATTTGGGTCTAAGGATATGATGCTTTGGAGAGGGTCTTCTTTTGTTTTCACAGAGGACCAGACCTTGTGGATTGTGTCTATCCTGATATGGTATGATAGACCATGCCCTCCTGAAAGGTTGCTGTGAACACCTCAAAAAATTACTTCACTTAACTGCCAACTGAGATGACCCTGGCACACAGGTTATACCATGAAAGACCTAATTAAAGATGCCCCCATTCAGCAGGAAGCAGTTTGGAGAGAAAAAACTGTGCCCATGTTCCCAAATATTGTTTATAATTGTTCTTTTACATTTAAAGGGGGTATGATATAGATATGAATAATTTACATTGGTATAGATATTAAGATCAATTTTGTTATGTGTATATGTATTTCTGATATTGATTAAGGTATTGTGGTTGTGTAGTTCATTTAAAATGTAATGTATAATTGGGAAATATAGGTTGCTAATGGATAATCATCAATAATAGTAAAGCTTGTAGTCATGTTAGTTGGATTTTCTGGATATATGGAGATATATTTCAGTTAGATAGATATTCTTCATATCTCTCAAAGACTGCAGAATATGGCATTTAAAATATTTTAATAACTTAGGGCTTTTCATAACAATGAGACACGTCTGCTTCTGGCAGCACCAATCTACTTCAAGAGGAAGATGGGCATCGAAGAGGATCCTTATGGAGTTGGTTAGCCATTTGGGCAAGAAACTGCTCTTGCCTGGACTGATGCATGAAATGGACACAAAGAACTCGCAGAGAGAGGACTGCTGAACTTGCCTAAAGGTGAGATGATCTTTCGGGGTTCCTGATTCATGAAGGAGTCTGCGAGACATTCTGCAGGACATAGCAGATAGTGACTGAACTGTCTTTGGAATTTCCTGCTTCATGGAACTGTCTGCTAGAAACTATGGGCCTGTAGGCCAAAGATAGATGCCCCAACGGTACAAAAGAACTTTGGGTCCAGGCAGCTAGATGTCTCTGTCATTTCTAGAGCTTTTGATTTCTTGTTTGCTTAGGTAATATTATATCCTTCTGGAGTCTTTGATGGAGTTGAAGAATGGTTAGTTATAGTCAAAGTTTTCCTTAGTTATGATAAAAGATAAAGTAGATATAAATATTGTAACTGTAATTCTTACTTGATAACTTTTGTTATATGCAATTTTACTATGTTAAAGTTAAAGCCTTTCTTTTTTGTTTAAACAGAAAAAGGGGAAATGATGTGGGAGTGATTTCTTATCAATAAAGAAACTGCCTAGGCCCATTGATAGGCCAACCCTTAGGTGGATGGAGTAAACAGAACAGAATGCTGGGAGAAAGAAGCTGAGTCAGAGAGTCGCCATGATTCTCCCACTCCAGGCAGACGCAGGTTAAGATCATTACTGGTAAGTCAGCTTGTGGGCTACACAGATTATTAGAAATGGGTTAGGTCAATATGTAAGAGCTACCCAATAATGGGCCAGGCAGTGTTTAAAAGAATACAGTTTCCATGTAATTATTTCAGGGCATATGCTAGCCATCCAGGCGGCCAGGTGCCAGGGACGCAGCCCTGCCGCCCCTATTACAACAACTAAAGAATATGAAGACTCATGAAAAATAATAGAACAGAAACTATAGAATAATACAGGAGGGCATTCCAGTGATAACTAAAAATCCACCTGTGTTTATTTTCCCACAGCTTTTATACCCAATGTAAATGGGAAGAGAAGGTAACAAAAGACTTTATTAACATGATACAACAGATAATTCAAACAGTCAATTGCTTTATCACTCTGAGATATTAAATCATTAGCATTCTGTTGTCTAGGTAGGGAAGCTGCTCTAGAACAGGTATCCTGAAGGCCACCCCTCCCCTGCTGACCTCACAGTTACAAAACAAGTTCACTCAGACCCAGAAAGACAATTATCATATTACTCACTCATAGGTGGCTTTTAAACAAAAAGCAAAGAAAACCGACCTAGAGATCACAATCCCAGAGAACCTAGACAACAATGAGGACCCCAAGAGAGACATACATGAATCTAATCCACTTGGAAAGTAGCGAAAGACAGGCTCTACTGAGTAAATTGGGAGCATGCGGACCTTGGGATAGGGCTGAAGGGGAGGGGAGAGGAAAGGAGGAGAACAGAGAACAATGCAAAGCTCAATAAAATAAATTAAAAAAAACCTTCCTATAAAAAATAAAGAAATAAAAATAATTTAAAAAATAAAAAAAAGGAACAGAAGTACATTTGCATATCCTGACCACCTGTCAGGATGGCATGGGCCTACTTGAATAAGATATGTTAATTTTAAAAGAATCAAGTAATCACATCCTGAGTTTAGATGTGCAACCTCTAAGTCTTCAACTGACAGAAAAGGTGGAAATGGGTTCACATTGTTGCATCACCAGAGAAGATCCAAAAAGTGAAAACAAAATATACATATCTATGCAACTCCTTTTCATCTTCCCAAGGATTCATCCTCCTATGAAGTCAGAAATTTCTGTCTTGCCTGCTCCAATAGCCATTCAGTTCCAAAGAAACACAGATAGGATATTATATCAACCTAAATTAACTCACAATTCTTGTCTATGTTTAGCCACATGATTTAGTACCTTTTCAAAGTGAAATAGTCTCATCTTGCTTCATCTGTATCTGGGTTGTGGTTGACTTTTCTCTTCCCAGAATTTTCCTAGTCTGGCCACCTTACCTATACTTCCTGCTTTGCTACTGGACAATCAGCATTTTATGAAACTACTATGAGTGACATATCCTAAGAGTGCATAAGAGCTTTATCCTACAGCAAAATACTACACACATACTTTTTCAGAAATATTTATTGCTGCTTTATTCATAATATCTATGAAATGGAAAAACATAAATATCCTTTAACTGATAAATGAATAACCCTAAAATGTACATTATACTATTGAATATTATTGTGCTATAAAAAAACAATGAAACCATGAGCTTTATAGATAAATGAATGGAAATAAATAAAATCATATTGAGTGATGTAACTCAGACCCCAGGAAAAACATAGGTAGGATATTCTCTCTTGTTGGAAAGCTCTACTCTACAATATTCAAACGTGAGTATATATCCCTGAGTAACTACATAAACTTTTTAGTACAGGAAAAAGAGAGCATTGTCAGGAAGGGTACGGAGAGAATGATATAAATGACAATACAAGAGTAAAAAGTATTTGACTGGAGAAAAGGGAAACATAAAGCAGGGCTTTATATAGTAACTAGGGTGATATAAACAAAAAAAAAGATGGAGGAGGGACAAGGGCTCCTGAAAAACTCATAAGTTAACTATTTACATTAAAAAAATTACCCTATATATATTATATACATATATATCTGTGTATAAATATTTATACCTTATGTAAATGATGTGTTCTCATTTGAGTTTACAATACTTCCTCAGAAAAGCCTATGAGAAACTAACAACTACCCTAAACCAAGCAGCATTGTCCAAGAGATTCCAAAAAACCAGCACACTTTTGCTATTGCCCTTGGCTGCCTCCTAGAGATGAAAATTAAATCTTATCACTAAAGACTCCAGGCACTTTAGACATAGGACTGATATGTGCCTTAGAAGAAACTGACCTAAATGATGCCTCTCAGGGGACTAGCATTCAATGTTACAAAAGTTGCTTTATATATTTCCAATGTATATGTTATCTACCAATATTTCTGTCCAACTATTGGCCTCTGAAAAAAAAGAATGAACTAAGGGTGCTGTAGTAGCATGTTTATATTAGGGAAAACCAACATATCACAAATAGGCCTTATGACTTTCTCTAGAAGAGGGGCATTTTGCTTGGTACTATAAACCTACCCTACTATCCAGGACAAGTCATAGATTTTGGAAATCAACTTACAAATAACATTTTGTTAAACTAGCAAAATCACTTACTAATCTCTTTATAGTTGTCATATTAACCACAGAGAAGTGTAGTTCTTGCCCTTCATAAAGAAAATATCTCTTTTCAACAGATAGAGGTCATTACAGAACATCACAACCAACAAACCTGCAGAATTGTGTGGTCAAATCTTAAGAGATACATTTACAAAATCACCTCTGTACCTGGGGTTCAGGAAAAATTGCAGAAGAGGTAGGTAGAAAGAGCCAGAACAATACAGAATTTGCTGTGAGATTGTGTCTCTTAGTAATGTCAAAATTTACACCTGTAAGTGCAATCAACAAAACTATCTAAACAGTATCTGAACAAAGACAGCAAAGATACACATGCTAAAGTTGAGTAAGTAGTCTATGAGACTTCAACCATACATAAAGGTTAACAGGTAAATAAGTAATGTTGAGAGAAAAAGAAATATTCACTTTCATGAGTGAGAAAAGCATTTGCATATACAATCCTAAATGATCACTCTTGAAAATATACATGTGAGCAACATTATACAGGTTGTGAAGGTTAACTTAGGAATATATATATATATATATATATATATATATATATATGTATACACATATATTTACATATATGTATACACACATACATACATATGTGCATGTACCTAGAATTAATTTAAAAGGGGCAATAATTGAAACAATAGGGAAAATACACAATACATCTTGCAGTGAGGAAATGGAAGGAAAAAATGATAAAATTATATTACAGTCTCACATGTGTTAAAAATGGAATAAAGGTAACTTATTTCTTTAATTTTCAAAACAAAGTTTAAATCTACTTTTAACTTTAATATTAAATTTCATTATTCCACATCTGTTATTCAAGTAGTGACAGATGTTTTTCAGCATTTGTGTTTAAGTGAATTGATTTTAGTTTTTTTTGTAAAAAAAAAATAGTGCAAGAGTTGAATTGAGAAATTCAGAAATCATTGGAAAATAATGTTTATTTTTTATTAAAATTGCCATACCCTAGTCTCAGTCTTTGTTTTAAATTTTGTAATTGTAAAATTATAAAATTATACTTTCCAAAGTTCCTGAATTAAATACTTGGAGTTTACTGTTTTGCAAGTCTATAACTATTGTGTTGCATTGTAATTGGAATCCTTTAAAGAATTTTTGCATAATAGAAATATGAACCAGTTGGCACCGATTGGTTCTTGGCTATACTTAAATGATTCTAGAATAAAAGTAACAGTGACATTTTCTTCTAAATAATTTGATATTTCTCTTTTTGGAGTTGTGGCAATATTGTGTTATATATGTGATTAACTGAGTATAATATATACTTTATATTGCCTCAGTTATCTACATATCTTTCCTAAATTATATTTTAAATTAATCTGTGACTTCTAATTATAATTCAATTATATTGAAAATTGATACTTGATATGTCTTTATTTCCTTGAAATAGTGACCAGCAAATCATATGTTTGAGAATACTTTTAATATTGTTTAATTTCTAACATATATACATGACACAAATTGAGAACCTTTTGCTAATATTGCTAATATTGGTTTTTAAATAGAACAAATAATTAATTTACTAGCACATTTCATCTATTTTTGGTGTAATAATATTGCTGTAAAAGTTTCTTTAAAAACTGATATTTGATGAACCTGCAGTTGGCTGAAAATTCCCTCATTCTCTATATTTTACCTCTCTAAGTTTTTGCATTAACAACTATCTCTTCCCCAAAGAAACAATTATGATGAGATCTGTAATTTGCAATAATCTATGGATAGAAAGATGCACATTTAGAACGCATTTCAGTACTATACACATTTAACAATGGTAGCAGTTTTACCCCAAGCATAAGCTCTTGGCTAGATTTGTAGTACAAGTCATGTATTTTCTTCCAAGGAGTTGGCATTAAATCTAATATCTGCTATCAGATATTTAAATTACAATTAATACCAGTAACAAAATTATAGTTCTAAAGGAGCAGAAAAATAATTCTATGGTTGAGGGCCACCACAATACGAGTAATTGTATAAAAAGTTTGCAGCATTAGAAAGGTTTGAGAACCACTGTTCAGGTGAAATGAAAACTAGCCAGCATAGGGAAATAATTCTATTTAGTATCAACTTATATTTTAGGGATTTCTGTCAGCAATATGTGTGGTATCTTATCTTAACCATTAAATTTTGGTGGGGAATCAGTAACAACCCCAAATAGCTTATATTGTTTTATGTAGTCCAGAAACATCTCTAGCATCTTTAAGAGAGGTAGCCCACAACAGGCACAAGATTTTAATTCTGCAAATGATTGTTTCAGGGAGGATCATTATCCTCTGTTTCGGGTAAGAACAATTAAAATGTTTTGTATGACTACACACACATACACACACACTTATAAAATAGTAGGTTACCATGTGTTTTTTCAAACATCCTTAGTGTTAGATATTCCTCTCCAAATCCCCTCTTCTGATCTACATTCCCATATCTCATTTGAACCTCTTTTCTTGTTATTCTTAATTTCTTCACAATATCATCTGTAGTCTAAAAAGAACTTTCTTTCCATCCACAACAATGGTCCTTTCTATTATTTTCTTAGAATTTATAAGTACTCCGAATTACAGACACAAAACTAAGAACTTGACCCTAAGAACCACATATTATAGATAATATGCAAGATTTGTCTTTCTGGGTCTAGATTTACACACTCAGAATGTTTGAAATTTCTATTGATGTAGAAGAGGTTTATAACAAGTGCCACACATCTTCATTATGAAAATCTAAAACACAATAAACACTACAAACACTATGTTCCTTGGCAATATTGTCAGTGCCCATGAGAAATACAACAGGTTACTGATTTGGGATTTCCCTCCATATGTTGTGATTACCACTGATAAGTGAAGGAACTGCTTTGGGCCAATAGCAGAGCTGTATGGGAACACAGATAGGCAGGGAAAACTAAGATGAATGCTGGGAGAAAGGAGATGGAGTCAGAGAAAAGCCATGTAGCTACTTCCAAGTAGCAATACACAGATTAATGGAGGGGTTAAATTAATATGTAAGAGTTAGTCAATAAGAAGCTAGAGCTAATTGGCCAGCAGTGATTTAATTAATACACGTTCTCTGTTATTATTTCTGGGCTATGTGGCCACAAACAACCTAATAGCCTCCTTACTACAAGTTACAGCTTGTGTTCAGGTGTCAACCCACCAAAGGAGTGACTCTGATGAAGTTTTATCCTGTCCAGGCAAAGTCTACAGGGGCATTGACTCTGAAAACTATTACTCACATTTTCTAAAACAACTTGGTGTCTCCACAATACAAGCTGTAAATTCATATAGTGTATATATGTAATCTTATGATTACATAACAATCTTATAGGCACATATATTTGTGGTTGGTCTGGAAGATGACTTTCTGTTTAGATGTAATATATATTATATAATACCAAGATATGCTTCATAACTAGATCTACTGTCCCATGAGGACTGTAGACACTTAAAAACTTGCCTTTTTCCTCTTTCTCAGACTAACTCATATAATTAGCTCAGTTTTACTTCAGAGAAAGTTCAAACTAGACAATGGCTTTTTGTAAATTGATCATATATTTAAAACGTTACAAGTATGCAATAGATCAGAGATGCAAGTGTACAACCAAGGTTGCTATACAAAGAACCCTAAGAAAGGCATTCCAATTCTTTGCTTGACTGTTGACAGAGGTTTCTGTGTACCCAGTCCCAAAATAAACACACAAAAACTATATTACTTATAACATGGCTTGGCCTTTTATTTTTTACATACTTCTAGCTAAATCTTACATCTTAAATCAACCCACTTTTACTATTTTATATTTTATCATGAGGCTTGTGGTCTACCAGCAAGGTTCCAGCCGGTGACTTGTGTCTTTCTCCTCTGGCAGCCACATGGTTTCTCACTGACTCCACCATCTTTCTCCCAGCATTCAGATTAGTTTTCCCCTCCTAGCTTTATTCTTCACTATCACAGGCCAAACAAGCTTCTGTAGTCATTAGCCAATAAAGAAACACATATACGGAAGGACTTCCCACACTTCTTCTCAAATCTGCTTTCAATACACCTGTGTCTCAAAGTTTGTCACTACCCCCTACCCCGTCGTCTTGTCAGTCTTACTCTGGTAACTTTGAAATTTTGTTTTGTCATGGCAAATTGCTCAGTTACCACATACCCTAGGAATGTGCTTTTGACAAATGAGAGGTAACACTTGCATTCTTTTTTCATTGCTTCAAGTCCCATATGGGGAGAGATTTAAATTAGTAGCAGAGAATTAGAATACTAGAAGAATGAAGAGACTTTTCAGAAAAGCAAAAGTGAGCCTTTACCCTCAGATTAAGAACTATTCTATGTTCCTGTCACTACACTGTAACTTCTGATCTGAACTCAGACATTCTTGAGAAGGCCTCCCAGGCTATTGATACAATATCATACATGAAGAAAAATTAATATATTTCCAATAAAATTAGAAACTCTCTCCACTGTTGTTAAATATAGCACTTGAATTCTTAGTTAAAGCAATCAGATGAAGGAAGAAAAGGAGAATACAAATAAGAGAGAAGCCAGTGTGTTGCATTTTATACATAGAAGACCACATAGTCTCCACCAAAAATCTCTTAAAATTGATAACCTTACTCAGTTAAGCATAAAGAAATGAAATCAATATGTATACATAGCTTTCATGAACACAAATGAAAAAGATACTGAGAAAAAATTCAGGGAAACCATCCCATTCTATATTGCCTCAAAAATATCTTGGGATATTTTTCCCTGAAAATGAAGTTGTTTTTGATAATTCCAGTAAGAAATTATGTTCTTGAGAAAATTTGTCATTTTTTTTTCAGAAGTTATTTATACTTCCTTGCAGGAGCTTTGATAATTAATAGAATTTTGGTCTTTCAGAGTCCTTCTGTATACTTAACATGGATTTTAATATTAATTTTTATGAAAAATAATTTAGTATTCCATTTTGGAAAAGAAATGTTGTAAGTGAGAAATATTAGCATTTTTGCTTATGTTCGCAAATCATTTCACAGTAGTGCACATGTTTAAATCCTTAACCTCAATAGATTTATTTTTGAATAAATATGACCAAATAGGCAAAGAAACTTAAAATGAAAATTTTAGGACATGGAGTATTTCAACATCTCTCACTCGGTGTCCACTGGCCAGTTTTGGGCCTCTGAGTAAGTTCTATTTTTCTTCAAGAAGAAGCTTCACAACATATGGAGGGAAATCCCAAATCAGTAACCTGTTGTATTTCTCATGGGCACTGACAATATTGCCAAGGAACATAGTGTTTGTAGTGTTTATTGTGTTTTAGATTTTCATAATGAAGATGTGTGGCACTTGTTATAAACCTCTTCTACATCAATAGAAATTTCAAACATTCTGAGTGTGTAAATCTAGACCCAGAAAGACAAATCTTGCATATTATCTATAATATGTGGTTCTTAGGGTCAAGTTCTTAGTTTTGTGTCTTTAATTCGGAGTACTTATAAATTCTAAGAAAATTTTGGTCTGTGGAGCATCCAATATAAACTAATTTTGTCAGTTACTTAGGGCTACTGTGAAAACAGTCATATAGTGTTTGAATGTGGCTATCATGTATTTTAAAAAGTTTATCTTCATAATTTTGCTGATAAAGTAAATTAGATGATTAAAAGCTATCTTTTTATTAATGTAATAATGATATTTTTATTATTATAAGACTGAGCAAAATATGGTGTGAGAAACTTTAATTAATTAATCAAGGCACAGATGGTAAAAAACATTTTATTACTGACAGGGTTAAATAAAGAGTAACTTATTTGTCATTTGTTCAACAGTATTTTCAATAGTTTCTTTAAAAACTTTTCAGTTAGCAATTTTTACCTTGAAAATTTTATTAACTTACAGTGCATGAATAAATACATTTGTTTTTAACTTTCCATATGGAGTTTTTTCAATGCCCATTATCTTCTCTGAAATAGATTGGTTCAGCCAGGAGCAGACATGAATCACTGACATAAAAAAGAACTTAGGTTATTAAAACATCTTAAATGCCATATTCTGTAGATCTCTGAAGTGTTTGAAGATGACCTGTCTATCTAAATTAAATCTTTTGAACACACACCTAATATTACTAGAAGTTCAATTATACTAGGTGATTAACTGCTAATCTATATTTCCTTATTATCCTAAGCAGCAGATAATAATTTTCAAGGACTAGAAATTTTCATACATTGTTAATACAATACCTTGAACAATATTAGAAATGTCTGTACAATATGTTTTAACAAAATTAATTTCAAATTTGTATCAATATAAAAAATGTGCATAAAATACACAAAATTAAAGCCAATGTAAAACTACTAATAGTTGCTTTTATAAAATGGATTCAATAATCTACCTCTTTTTGTTTTATCATATCTATATTCACTTCTTATCAAATCTATATTCACTTTTTCTTTTCCTTTCTATTTTTTCCTTTTCATTCTCTCTCTCTCTCTCTCTCTCTCTCTCTCTCTCTCTTTCTCTCTCTCTCTCTCTCTCTCTCCCTCTCTTTTCTTTGGTTTTTCAAGTCGGGATTTCTCAGTAGCTTTGGAACCTTTCCTCAAACTTACTGTTCATACCAGGCTGAACTTGAACTCACATTATCCGCATTCTCTGTGAATTTTCCATCTTTACATGGAAGCTAAGATGGGGTTGATGAGAACTGGGAGTATTAGTTTTTTTCTGAACTCTGGTAGTTAGATTTGAACACCAATTCCTATAGCTGGAATTTCAATACCAGCCATGTACTAGACTGGTGGCTAATATCATTGCTTCTGAATTTGTGTCACAAAAAGTTGTGTGCCAAATGAAGCATGATTAATAAAAAGTCAGGGTCAGAAACTGGGGTTCAACCTGAAGATCCAAAAAGCAAAACAGCCACTCGCTCTTACTTCAACCTTAGTCTTAGATGGTGATCCTGCTTCCAGAAATCTCAGAATGAGACCATGGGTTGAGAACTGTTTTCTCCCATTTTATAATCTTCTTTAGGGCTGGAATTAAAGGTTTGCACCACTGTAGTTAAAAGCATGCACCACCCAATTTCTGTGGCAACTGGTATGACTACTTGTATTAAGGGTGCTTGTCTTTGTGACTACTGGAAATAAAGGTGGGTTTTACCATAACCTAGTCTGTAAGGCTGAAAGGTGGGACTGTTTTACTCTCAGATCTTCAGGCAGTCTTTATTTATTAAAATGCAATTAAAATGCCACTACATTTTCCCTTTTTATTTTTAAAGACCCAGATATAATACTCCTGAACATATACCTAATGATGTTCCACATTACCATGAAGACATTTGCTCAACTTTGTTCATAACAGTGTAATTAGTAATATCCAGAAACTGAAAATTAGTTACATGTCTCTCAAACAAAGAACAGGAAGAAAATACAGCACATATAATGAATGGTGTATTCCTCACCTGTTAAAAACAATTACATCATGAAATTTGATGACAAAAGGATGTAACTAGAAAGGATGCTGAGGGAAGTAATGCAGTATCAGAAAAACAAACATGGTATGTAATCACTTATAAGTGGATATTACCTGTAAAGTAAAGGATAACAATGCTACAATTTACAAACCCAGAGAAGCTAAATAACAAGGAGGCCCTGAGGAAGGGGAAGACATGAAATTCATAGTGAAGAGGTTCAATAGACATTTCCTCTTCATGTGGGGGAGGAGTCTGGAAGAAGTGATGGGAAAGGAACATGAGGGATCAGCTGGGTGGATGAAGGAGGGAGTGATGAATGGGAGAGAAAACTGGAATCAAGGGAAAGGGGGCATCTCTGGGAGAAACTCAAAACATAGTGCAATGTAAACACATAGGAATCTGTGAGGGTAACCCTAGTATGTCCCTTACAGATAAGAGAACAAAGCAAGAAAATAAGTGAAGGCACAGTTCAACTAGTTTTAGAGAGCAACAACGTTAGAAATTTGGTTAGAAACCTAATTTACTTTGGCAAAAAATGAGGCTGCTTTCCATCAGTTTGTGAAGAAATTTACCCAGGTTAAATTTAAAATAAATGGAGAAAATTTCAAGGCAGTACAATATTTTTCTTGGTTATTAATAACCAGTTTTATGCATTTCTACAGTGAATAAAGCCAGATTTAAGGCAAAGAAGTACAAAATGGACAATTGAGAAGAAAAAGAACAAGGACATTCAATATGTCAGAAAAGAATCATTCTGAAAAGGGTAAGGAGAATAAGGACATGCCAGATTAGCACTGAAATAAAAAATACGATGCTCTCAGAATGAGGCATCATTGAGTTATATTTCCAATTTTGGAACGGAAAGAGTTTAAAACATTTTTTTTTTTTGCTTTTAGAAAGAAACAACAAACATAAATTGCTGATATGGTATTTCAAGTGGGATAGGATTAATAACAATCTGGAAGTTAAATTTGTCTGTGTAGCTATTTTTCTTAGCTTTTGAGTAATAAAGGATACAAAAGTAAAGTGGTTGTAGTGGACAATTCCTCTGTGGTTTCCAAGAGCTGGTGAGGCCATGAAACAAGACCATGCGGACAAGAATATAGAATGTGGTGGTTTGATTGAGATATTCCCCTTTGTTTTAGGTATTCAGGTACTTAATCTCTGTTGGTAACTCTCTTTCAGTAGGATTAGAAGGTAAGGCTTAGAGAAAGTTATGTCTCTGGAGGTGGGTATTGAGATGTGATCTCTCAGCTTGCTTCTCTTGCAGATATACCTTACTGCTGTGATACTTCCTTACAATGACAATGACATTCTAATACCTTTGGAAGCATAAATTTAAATATATACTTTCTTCTGTAAATTTCCCTGGCATAGTATTTTCCATCATAGCAGTAGAAATGTAAAGAATACAGCAGAACATATATTTATCTTCCTTTTATCTCAGTTATCTTCCCTCTTTCTAATCCTTTAAGGCTTTCATTACACCATGAAACCTCCTATCATTGTTTGTATTGATTTGTGGATGGGAAATAAAATTTCATGAAACAAAATATATTCACAAAACTGTTCTGGGTTTACTATATTAGGTTAATCTTGGGCCATGCCTGTCAATGATTATCCTAAGTAGACTGGTTGAAGTGGGAAGACCTAATGTGTGAAAGCCCCATTCCATAGGCTGTGGTCTTGAATTGAACAAAAAGAAAAATGAGATCTAAGTACAAGCACATACTATCTCCCCCTTCTTACAGCAGATTTCATCTGACTAACTTCCACTACTAGCTCCTGCTTCCATTACATTCCTCTCAAGATAAAAGAGACAGTATTCTCAAAGGTAATCCAAACTTGTTCTTAATTACAACATGTTTTTGACAATATTTTCATAACAATAGAAAAAGTAGATGATATACTCCCCATCTACTATCATCTATACATATTCTTTTGCATCTTAATAATTCTGTAAAAGAAAACTCTTTGAGTTTTGTATGTTTCAATTATCTTGGTAATATTTCCAGGTCTAGTTCATCCAAATGATATAATTTCATTCTTATTTATATCTATAATTTCTTGGTGTATTTATGCAACTTTTTCTTTATTAATCCAAGTTAATTGGCATGTCTTTTACATTGTCAAAAGGTTTTTTAAATATCTGTTATTTCATAACCAAAAGAAATTATTTTGTCAATTTACCTCAAACTTAAAAAGTATATATAATTGTTTTTTTTCTTTCAAACATTTGTGCATTGTGTTAAAAGGAAGAATTCAGTAATAATGTGTTCTTCTTTAAGCAACTTTTAAAATTGTTAAGCAGTTAATGAAAAATAATAGAAGAAATGACTATGAAAATTTATTTTGCCTTTTATCAAACTAACCAACAGTTGGATACCTAGCCAACAGTTGTATATAGTGACAGATGCCAGTCATCCCAGCATTGCAAATTTGTAAAAAGAGAAAAAAAATATTCAAATCTATCACGAGTAATACATAAAGACCCTGATCAAAGAGAAAAAAGTAATAAAAAATCAACATACAGAAGGTATTTATAATTTTTCTTCATTAAAGACAATACTATGAATTTTGTCAATGTTTTATGTTTTCTTATTTTTTTTCTTTGTTTTTTTAAGACAGAGTTTCTGTTAAAGTCTTGGCTTCTCTGGAAACTTGTTTTTTAGATGTGACTGGTCTTGGGTTCAAAGAGATCCTCCTGTCTCTGCCACTATCACTCCTGAATAGAAATTTTGGTTTTAATTCATTAAATAAGTCTAGTGATTGGAAAATATTTTAAGTAATTATATCTAGCGTCTTGCATTAAAATCTTTCTCTTTCATTTTGTTTTACTGTAAGTATATTTTTAAAAACTGCTATATTACCAGTTAATCATTATGCAATTCATGATCACTAACTCTTGTCATTCTAGTGAACATATTAGCTTCCCGGACTTATATATTCTAGATAAATGTCTCTTTGTACTCTTAGACTTACGACTTAAAAATATATAGAAGTGTGGGCTAGTGACCCATTTTCAGGAGATTTTAAATAAATTGTATGGTGCTTATTTCACCTTATTCATACATAAAATTCTCAAAAATGAAGAAACTTAAAGTAAGAGAAAACATAGAAATAATAATAATTTATTGTATGTGTTGTTACACAAATACATACATGTATATGAATATGGAAACATACACATACATGCATATAACACATACTACATATAACATATAACAATAATACTACAAAAGTCCAACTTGTGGAATGCATGAATTTATTGGAATTACTGATAAGAAACATGGTTTATGGTCCTTATCTCTTTACACATTTCTTCAAAGGAAATATAATTTTCCAAAATGCTATAATATTTACTGGACTCTTAAGGAAGAATTTACCAAAGTCAGTTTTGAAATCCAAGGTTAAGAGATGGCTTGAATATATAGGGCAGCAGCATTTGCAAAGAGTTTAAGCTTACTCAGCAACTATGTATCTAATATTTTAGAATTCCAAAGGCATTTGAAGATGGCCTGGAATTAATCTCACTGACAAATGAAAGAGGTGAGAGAAGAAGAATTAATCTATTTAAGTGGAATTTTAGGAACAGTGATCTAACAAAACCTATTTCAATCAATCATGTGCTTCTTGCTTATCAGAGAATTCAAAAACACACAACTTATTTCTTCATAGCCTTCATTCTGCTAACAGCAGATGAAACTTATTCATTTCTTAGTATTCCTGGATACCACCTGACATTTCCTTTCAGGGTTGTAAGATAAAGCCAATTATTGAGACTTACCATCATTATTATCATTATTGCTAAGCAAAACTCCATAATTTTGAAATAATCCTACCATTGAAATATTATCCATTTTTTTCAATAAAGTATTAACATTACCTGGAGTGATTTCACATGGTACTCAAAGAAAAAAATCACTGGAGAGGGAGCGGGGAAGAGGAGGGGATAAAAGGGTGGTTGAGGAGAACTTGAGGAAATGGAATGGTCGAGGTGGAGTGGCAACAGATATGAGAGGAAGGAGAGAGATATCTTGATTGGGAAAGGCATTATAGGGTTGGCAAGAAGCCTGGCTCTAGAGAAATTCCCAGGAATACACAAGGATGGCCCCAGGTAAAACCCTAGGCAATAGTGGAGAGGGTGTCTGAACTGGTATTTCCATGTATTCAGATTGATGATTATCTTAAATATCACCATAGAACCTTCATCCAACAACAGATGGAAACAGAGGCAGAGTCCCACATCGGAGAACTGGACTGAGCTCCTAAGGTCCAGGTGAAGAGTAGAAGGAGCAAAGAAGTCAAAACCATGATGGGTTCATCCACTGAAGGTGTTTACCTGAGCTAATGGGAGCTCACCACCTCCATTGGGACTGGGAAGGAACAAGAATAGGACCAGGCTATTCTCTCTGAATGTGGATGACAGTTGTTTGGCTGGAGCAGACTGTGGGGCCACTGGCAATGGCACTGGGATTTGTCTCTGCTGCAGGTACTAGCTTTTTGGGATCCTAGTCTTGTTGAATGATTACCTTGCTCAGCCTATATGTAGTAGGGAGGGCCTTGGACCCACCATAGGGCAAGGTGCCTTGCCCTCTCTTAGGATTGGAGGGGGTGCGATAGGAGGGTGTGTGGAGGGAATGGGAGGAGGGGAAAAGTGGGAATTTGGGTTAGTATTTTTTTGTAAATCTAATTAAAAAGAGAAAAAAAAGAAAAAAACAGAAGTGTGGTCTATGTTTAATATAAATACTCTTAACATAAGATTGTAAAAGTCATCGTTAAAAGATGATATAGCAATGTCACATCTTAAATATGGAAAAATATAAAATCAAAGCCCAGATCAGCTATTCATATACCTGTGAGAAATAGTAATAGTCCTTGTTGGACACAGTGATGGATGTTCTAAAATATTGTTGTAAATGTCATAAGAAAAGTAGAACAGAGTGTTTAGTAGGTAAAGAAAAAATACCCTGCAGTAAAAAGAGAAACTGCAAGGTGTTGCCAAAGACAAAGGACTTTCTCAGGGAATGTGTTCCTATGCTTCAGATGGGTATTCACTCAGGATAGAAAACAATCAAATCTAATTCCCTAAACACTATTGTAACTTCTATTTGGAAATTTTGCCAGTGCAATAAAAACACACAAATTAGGATGTTAGTTCTAAATAATAATTAGTAATATGACCTACCTAGTAATAAATAAACTGTCTGACTGAATCTGCCTAACAGGCTGCCTCTCTCGCTGGTTTTTCCCTTACTTTCACTGTGTTTGGAAGGCATTCAGCTTAATAATCATGGGAGTTATAGTTCTCGTGTCTCCTTAAACCTCATTTTTAATGTTTTCAATAAGTTAGTATGACTCAGAATCAAAAGGTCATCATCTTGAACAAAGCTTTCTGTATTCACTTTTTGTCTTTGATGAATTTTGACAATTTTATTATCTTTCATCTTATCTAATATAAAAGTTTGTCTCTCATATATTGTTGTGAGTGTCCCTGGGCACCATACATGGTTAGATTAATTTTACAAGCAGAATACAACTATATTAACATTCCTAATATATCATTAGATATATAGTGATAAAGCAAAAGCATTAATCCATCAATGTCCTAATTCTCTATGAATACTGAGTAGCTATGATACATTGTGTGTATTTAGAAGATAAAAACCCACCTGCATCTTTCAGAAACAAGTCGATAACCAATACACGTTTATGATCATACATGTTTGGTGTTTGGGTCTATAGATATATTTCAGCAAGAGGTATGATATATATTTGAATTTTTTACTAATTAATATCTTTTTCTAATTTTAATTTTATAGTATTATACTTTCATTTTCTCAATAGTTAACTCATCACCCCATATGAAATTTTGATATCTTAATTTGATTTAAGACAGAGTTTTTTTGTGTAACATAGTTTACACTTTATTCCATTCATCTATATTTACACATGTTCATTGTCATGAGTCATTGGTCTGTATTGACACCTCTAGTTTCTGCTTCTCCTGGTCTCTCACTGGGGTTCCTCTTGTATATTCTGCTATTGTCCTGTGCCAAAGAGATCCTGCTATTCTGGATTTGAATGTTTGTCCACTTCACATGCTTAATAGTTTGTAGATTCTGTGAATGCTGTTACACCTTTCAGGACAAGACATTTTTTTTCCTTTTATTTTTGTTTGTTTGTTTGTTTCTTTCTTTCTTTGGTCTGGTTTTGTTTTTTCTTTTAAATATGGTTTTGACTTTGGCATCTAGGAAGTTGCAAGGACAGAAGGCAGACTCATGAAGACTGGGAAACAAGTGGGTTCAGAATGTGTGATGTAAAATCCACAAAAAGTCAATAAAAGTTTTTTTTTTTTTAAAAAAAGACAAAGTCTAACATAGTACAGGCTGACCTCAAAACTCTGACACTCCTCTTTCCACCTCAAGAGTATTGGGAATAAAAGCTAGGTGATCACAACCCCTTTTTATGCTAGAAATGGCAATTGTTACACACACACACACACACATAAAAGGTTTGTATATGGCGTTCTTAATATATTTGGACACTGGCCTTCAGGACACTTGACTTTTGTCTATTTTCCAATTCATGGGAAAGTGGGATAAATCTCCAGATTTGGTTCTATAATGGAAAATCATCCATTATCCTTGATCCCTTCTAGTGGCATTTCAACTGTATTTTAACAAATAAAGACTGCCTGAAGATCTGACAGGAAAACAGTCCCACTGGTCAGCCTTAAAGACCAGGTTATAGTAACACACACCTTAAATCCCAGTAGCCACAAATACAGGGACCTTTAATCCCAGAAGTCATAATGACACATACCTTTGATCCCTGTGGTGCACACCTTTAATCCTAACCTTAAAGAGGAATATAAAACAGGGGGAGACAACTCTCAGACACACACTCTCATTCTGAGGTTCTTGGAGTCAGTATCACCATTATAGACTGAGGTAGATGTAAGACCCTGTGACTGGCTGATTTGCTTTTCAGTTTTTCAGGTTGAACCCCAATTTATGACCCTGAGTTTTTATTAATTGTGCTTCAATCTCTGACAGCAGTACACGGGTAATAACTAACACCATACATGCATTATGACCAGGACATAAAGAGCTTCAACTGTGGTTTCACTTTTGTACTCATACTGCAATCTATGAACTCTTTCAACACCTTAGACATCTGAGAAATAGTGAAGAATTAGATTTCCATAATTTCTCAGTTTTTTTTATTAGTAAGATCTCTTTGAATATTTTCTAATGGAAGAGATATGAATCGGTTATTTGAACTAACATAGACAGTTTGCTTACATAGTTGGCCTTTCTTGAAAAATTGTACAAGCACTAGCATGAAGATGTGCAAGTATGCACAAGTATTCTCCTTCCTCCAACACACATACACATTTAAATCTGCATTACATATTTCTGTGAAATAAACCTATAAAGATATTCTAAATGTTGTAATGAATATTACAATAATGTCCCTAAACAATCTTACCGAAAGCAATCTACAATTTAGTGCAATACCCATCAAAATACCAGAAAAATTCTTCACAGACATTGAGAGGACACTACTCAACTTAATATGGAAAAACAAAACAAAACACCAGAACAGCAGTAGCATAAACAGTGAGAGCGACAATTAAGCAATGGGACCACCTGAAACTGAAAAAACTTTTGTAAAGTAAAGACCACACCACGGTCAAGACAAAAGAGTGGCATACAGAAGTGCATCAATCCCACACTTGACAGAGGACTGATCTCCAAATTATAAAATAAAGTCAAGAAACTAGACACTAAAATACCAAATGATCTAATTTAAGAAATGGGGTACAGATTTAAACAGTGAACCTTCAGGAGAGAAAAATCAAATGACCGAAAGACACTTAAGGAAATATTCAACATCCTTAGGCATCAGAGAAATGTAAGTCAAAACAACTCCGAGAGCCCGGCAGTGGTGGCACATGCCTTTAATCCCAGCACTCGGGAGGCAGAAACAGGTGGATCTCTGTGAGTTCGAGGCCAGCCTGGTCTACAAGAGCTAGTTCCAGGACAGGAACCGAAAAAGCTACGGAGAAATCCTGTCTCGAAAAATAAAAATAATAAAAAAAAAACAACTCTGAGATACCATCTTATACATGTCACATGACTAAGATCAAAAATGCTGATGGTAACTTATGATGGAGAGGATGTAGATAATGTACATAAAGCAAAGAACAACCAGTCTACAGGCCAGAATCTCAGAAAAACTGGGTAGCTTAGAGGACCCTAAGAGAGATACACATGGATCCACCTAGGTTTATTTCAGAGATTTTCTGATACAGATTTGTTATTTATCAACTCCAGCAGGGTGATTTACAGTAAAGCAGGATGCAGACTTTCTTCTTAAGATGGGACTTTTCAGATTTAATGCACTTGCTTTGGAATTTTTTCCAATTTCAAAAGTGTTACCCAAAAGTATTGCAAGTTCATAGCAAGCAGTATTTGAAAGTATCTAAGTTTGAATTATTTGATATTTTTTATTTTAGAGCATTTATGATTTTGCTCTTTTATCATATTTTACAAAGACTGAACTTGGTGAAAATAACTGAGCAAAAACAATATGTATGCATGCATGTAAAAAGAAATTAGTATTATTTCTACTATATTCTGACTTATAAATATTCTATTTGAATTTACTTTGCTATTTCACTTATGTAGACAAATAAAAGACAAAGTTAACTTTTCCCAATCCTTTCATTCTTTGGTGCAACAAGTGGAACCAATCACCTGTTTACACTGGGCACTCACTAAGCTACAACCCCATAGCCTACCTTATCTTCTTCACTAATGTTTACCAGATAAGATACATTCTTTGACTTTACTAAGTGGAATCAGCTATAAAGCCTTGAACCTTTCATTCTGTATCCATAATTCACTATATGTAACAGATTCAGAATATTTTAGGACATATTGCTTAAGACTGTTAGAATAAAAATTATTTTGAGCCACTTCAAAATCCAAATTTTTTGATAATGATGCCCTTCCCTTTTCATAAATAAAAAGATTCAAAAATATCATGAACTATCTTTAAAATATTACATTTATATCTGAATATAGGAGTTTATCCAACATAAGCAATGTGCATTGAAAGTGATCTTGATGCAGAGAATGTTTTTCTTGACAATATTTTGGGTACACTGCTCATAGATGCTTACAAAAGATTGATCTTTCTACTTTGTTTTGAAGAGACATTGAACAAGTTTTATTTAAAACATTTTATTTAATTTTGGTAGTATTTCCTTTCTTCTTGTATGTATGTATGTATATATATATATATATATATATATATATATATATATATATCCCTCTCTGACCTTCCTTTTTCCAGCTGAATATCTCAGTTGCAGAATTCTTAAATAAACACTAGGATTATTCTTGCTCTTGAGCACACTCCAGCTGTGTTCATATACCAGGTATCACAGTAGCAATAGTGTAAGACCTGTTGCACACCTTCTATGAGTGTATGAACTTGATGTGAATTAACAATTAATTCACCTTTATGAAATCAATCCCCAGTAACCACTGCTGCACTGAACTGAATTTTTGCTTTAGAAATCTTGTGATCCCAAATAATTTCCAAGGCTGTCGCTGGTGATTCCTCAAGATTAAAAAAAAATATCTGTATTGCATATGTTTTGCAGTCTAACACCATAGGCTTCTCTTACAAAAATCTAAGCACCACTAAGAGATGTGAAAAGGTTCACTGGTCACTTTTTAAAAATTACAATTTTTTAAACTGCTCAATATACTTATTAGTACTCAGGTAAGCATTTGGCATTTTTTAGCTCATGCTACATTAGAAAAGAAGTTTAGGTCAAGTGATGGTATTTCAATCTCCATGGAGATTTCTATACTTTATATAGTGATAGAAAATATCTTCAGGTGTATCACTGTGATGCCTAGATATTGAGGCTAAATCTTAATTCAGATTGACATCTGCTTTCAATCTCTCCAAGTTATATATCTCCACTTGATACATGCTTGGTACACAATGAACTCAGTCCCATCTACTGAATTTTGATACATTCAGAAAATTGAGTCTAAAGACATAAATTGCATGCTTCTGTAGAACTTCACTTAATCAAGGTGCTATTTTTTGATCACTTTTACTTTACATACAATAGGTTTCATTCTAACATTTTCATACAATATACCATGTAATATAATTTTCTTATAATAATGTTATTCATGCTTTTACTGTGATCACTTGCTATGATAATTTATTTTGAACATTGAAAAATATTGTATAGAGAGAAGGGACAGGAAGAGGAAGTCAGGGTCTGAGGCTGCAAGCAGGAAGGGAGTGACACTTGGGAGGCAGAGGCAGGTGGATCTCTGTGAGTTCGAGACCAGCCTGGTCTACAGAGCTAGTTCCAGGACAGGCTCCAAAGCCACAGAGAAACCCTGTCTCGAAAAAAAAAAAGACAGAACAATCATTACATTCCAGCTCCTTTTTATAAGAAAAAACAAGAAGATTAGACACCACAGGTTGAGGGAATTGGGGCAGCAGATTCTCAAGACTGCTTCTGGCTTATTTGTGGACATCATCTTTAGGAGGGGAGGGAACCTGAGAAGGCTGGGCACTGGAGGCAGCCTCTATCCCCCTCCTCTCTCTCTCCCCCTTCTCCCCCCTTTACTTCCCCTCCGTAATCCACCTAATAAATGTCTAACTATAAAAAAATTGTATAAATTAACTGAATACAGTTTTGTTAATGATAGAAATGTCAATTACAATACTGAAGAAATGTTTCATGGTAAATTTATGGAGAACACCAGCCTCAGGACTACGATCTAAATGATTTTTACCACATTCTTTATATTACTATATTCTCTCCCTGATGAACCCTATATCCAAAGCCAAGATTTTAATTGATATACGTACTGTAAAGAAGCATTCTTACTCACCAATCATCCATCAAAGACATATACAAGCTTTTCTATCTGGTCAGAAACACCGAGTGAAATATCTACCCTTACCCCTGCAGAAATATTATAGAAATCTCTTATTCATGTTAAATCTTTATGTCCAGTTAAGTTTATTAGGATTATACGTGTTTTTATTTTTACCACTTTACTCTCACTGAGAGCAAGAATGCCTTGTGAAATTACCGCCCGAGTTTCTTCAAGTTTTGGTACTTATACCTACATTTCTTGACTCCCATAATCCAGGTTTTCAACCTGCTTGAACTTTTGACATATGTTTCATGTGGATTTCTTTTCTTCTTTTTTTTTACGGAGGATTTTAAAATCAATATTACTTTAGGATATAATCAAAATTAAGAGGTCCAAGATTGTTTTCTTCCACATTTATATCTTTTCTATTTGTCTGAATACTGAAACTTACATTAAATCAAATTTCAACATAAAATGTCTAAAATGGTTTTTAGAGAAAAATAAGAGAATCTTTCTCTAACAAAATGTATCTACCAGCATTATGACTTCCTAAGAAATTAAATAGAAGATAATGCAAACCAGTACTGAATTACTATTTTTGAAAGGTCAGACTAAATGCTAAATATGATTATTCAATGATAAGTTTAAATAATACTGTAATATGCACATTTGGAATCATTACTGATTGGCATCAACTTTTGACTTCTGGAAATCAATATACAAAATTGCTTTATATACAATATATATTAGTGAATAATCCTAACCATCAAAAGTATTTGAAACACACACAATAATTGTAATGAAACTATTTAAATATCCTTTATTTTCTAATATGTTATCTGTGAACTCACTTTTCCATTCCATACATAGAAAGAATTAATTGTGCTTAGAATTTAAACCGCTTCAGTTTTAGGTCCTTGTACCATAAATGATATATAAAACAGTTTTTAAAAATTCATAAGACATTTATCTAAAATAGTGTCCATTTCTTTTACATTTTCCAGTTTTGTGGCATACAGGCTTTTGTTGTAAGATCTAATGATTCTCTGAATTTCCTCTGTGTTTGTGGTTATGTCACCCTGTTCATTTCTGATCTTATTAATTTGCATATTCTCTCTCTGCCATTTGATTTGTTTGGATAGGGGTTTATCAATCTTGTTGATTTTCTCCAGGAATCAGCTTTTTGTTTCATTGATTCTTTGAATTGTTTTTTGTCTTTCTATTTTGTTGATTTCAGCCCTCAGTTTGATTATTTCCTGGCTTCTCCTCTTCCTAGGTGAGTCTGCTTCTTTTTTTTTTTCTAGAGCTTTCAGGTGGGCTGTTAAGTCTCCAATGTGTGCTTTCTCTGTTTTCTTTAAATAGGCACTTAGTGCTATGAACTTTCCTCTTAGGACTGCTTTCATAGTGTCCCATAAGTTTCAGTAGGTTGTTTCTTTATTTTCATTGAATTCAAGGAAGACTTTAATTTCTTTCTTTATTTCTTCTTTGATCCAGGTTTGGGTCAATAGTTGACTGTTCAGTTTCCATGAGTTTGCAGGCTTTCTGGGGGTAGCCTTGTTGTTGAATTCTAAATTTAATCCGTGGTGATCTGATAAGACACAGGTGGTTACTAATATTTTTTTGTAACTGTGAAAGTTTGCTTTGTTACCGAGTATGTGGTCAATTTTCGAGAAGGTTCCATGAGCTGCAGAGAAGAAGGTATATTCTTTCCTATTTGGGTGGAATATTCTATAGATGTCTATTAAGTCCAATTGATTCATTACCTCCATTAATTCTCTAATTTCTCTATTAGGTTTCTGTCTGATTGACCTGTCCATTGGTGAGAGAGGAGTGTTGAAGTCTCCTACTATTAGCGTGTGCTCTTGAACCTTCATAGGAACATCTTTCTTTAGGTTGGGAAAGTTTTCTTCTATAATTTTATTAAATATATTTTCTGGACCATTGAGCTGCACTTCTTCTACTCCTATTATTATTAGGTTTGGTCTTTTTATTGTGTCCCATATTTCCTGAATGTTTTGTGATGAGAGTTTATTGGACTTCCTGTTTTCTTTGATCAGTGCGCTTATTTTCTCTATGTTATCTTCAGAATCTGAGATTCTTTATTTTATCTCTTGTATTCTGCTGGTTATGCTTGTTTCTGTAGTCTCTATTTGTTTACCTATATTTTCCATGTCCAGCCTGCCCTCTGTTTGTGTTTTCTTCTTTGCCTCCATTTCAGTTTTCAAGTCTTGAACTGTTTCCATTATCTGTTTGATTGTTTTTCCTTGGTTTCCTAGGATATCATTCACTGATTTATTCAATTCTTCAAACTTTCTGTTATACTTCTCATCCATTTCTATAAGGGCATTTTTTACATGCTGTTTAAGGGCGTCAATCACTTTCATAAAGTCAATTTTTTCTACTTCTTCTTGATTAAGGTGTTCATGTCTTCCTGTAGTGTGGTCACTGGGTTCTGGTGGTTTTATGCTGATTTTCAGATTGTTGGGTGAATTCTTGCATTGGCGCCTGCCCATCTCTTCCTCCAAATGCTTCCCTATGGATCTTCTTTTACAGGATCAGGTTTCCTTGCCTACTGATGTACATTCCCAGTGATGGCACTCCCCAGTGATGGCTCTCCTGGTGCTCGAGTGAAGTCTCTCCTGGTGCCGAGATCAGATCTCCATGCTGGTCGGGTAGCAAGTAAACAAAGCACCTAACTCGCTTGCTACAGGCAGGCTATTGAAACAAAGGAGCTTCCGCCCACTAGGTTGTCCTCGAGATACAGCCCCAGCTCCCCAAAGGGGGAAGGGAGGCAGAATGGTGGAGGGTTCTGGATGCAAGCTGGGTGGGATAGGAAGAGAGAGGCAGTCTGCTGGGAGTATAAGCCCAGCAGGAAGCCCAGGAAGTATAGGGAGGATGAGGAACATCTGAGTTCCCTGTCCCGGGCTGCTGCCTTGGGTCCGAATCTCACCCCAGTGATGGCTCTCCTGGTGCCGAGATCAGATCTCCGTCTGGATTTCTTATCTATGAGTTTTGACTATGATTATAGTACCTACAAGGCACAAATTCATTCCTAAGAAGAAGACTTAAAATCTGGTAAACAGCATGGTTGGTAGTCCCTCTAAATAGTGTTAACACTACCTGTGTGGTCATATTTTGCCCAGCAGGATATAATTATAGTATGCAGTGTTTGGCAATGAGTAAGATCCAGGGATTAAAATTGGAAAGGGATAAGTCAAAATTTTATTATTTGCAGATGATATGATAAGGGACCCAAAAAAACTCTACTGGGGTACTCCTACAGTTGATAAATACCTTCAGTAATATGGTAGGATATAAGACCAACTGAAAAATATTAGTAGCACTCTTATATACAAATTATAAAGAAACTGAGAAAGAAATCAGTGAAACATTTTTCTTAGTAACAGCCACAAATAAAATAAAATAACTTGGGTAAAAATGAGCAAGTTATTTCAAGACTTAGAAGTCTAAGACCTGCTCATCAAGAACTTTAAGTCTTTAAAGAAAGAAATTGAAGAAGATACCAGAAAATGGATTACCCCATTTTGTTGTTTTATTGCTCTAATCAGAATGTCAAGAACTATTTTGAATAGATATGGAAAGAGTGGACAGTCTTGTCTTGTTCCTGATTTTAGTGAAATCACTTTAAATTTCTCTCCATTTCATTTGAGGTTGGCTAACATCTTGCTGTATATTACTTTTATTGTGTTTAGATATGTTCCTTGTATGCCTGACATCTCCAAGACCTTTATCATGAAGGGGTGTTAGATTTTGTTGAATGCTTTTTCAGCATCTAACAAGATGATCATATGTTTGTTTTTTCTTTTAGTTTATTTATACAGAGGATTACATTGATAGATTTTTTAAGGATGTGTGTCATATTTTTTAATTTATTTATTTATTAAAATTTCCACCTCCTCCCATTCTTCCATTCTCCCATTTCCCCTCCACTCCCTCCCTCTCCCTCCCTCTCCCTCCCTCTCCAGTCCTAAGAGAAGTCAGGGTGCTCTGCCCTGTGGGAAGTCCAAGGCCCTCCACCCAACATCCAGGTCTAGGAAGGTGTGCATCCAAACAGACTAGGCTCCCAAAAAGCCAATACATGCCGTAGGATCAAAACCCAGTGGCATTATCATTGGCTTCTCAGTCTGCTATCATTGTCAGCCACATTCAGAGAGTCCAGTTTGATCACATGCTATTACAGTCCCAGTCCAGTTGGCCTTGGTGAGCTCTCATTAGATTAGTCCCAGCTTCTCCATGGGTGGATGCACGCATGACTTCCTTGCTCATGTTCTCCCTTCTTCTGCTCTTCATCTGGACCTTGGGGGCTCAGTCCAGTGATCCAATGTGGGTCTCTGTCTCTATCTACATCCACCGCCAGATGAAGGTTCTATGGTGATATGCAAGATATTCATCAGTGTGGATATGAGAGAAGGCCAGTTCAGGCACCCTCACCTCTGCTGCCCAAGGACCTAACTGGGGGCATCCTCTTAGACACTTGGAAACCTCTCTAGAACTAATCTTTTGTCAAACCTAAAATGGCTCTCTTAGTTAAGATATCTTCTTCTCTGCTCCCATATCCACCCTTCCTCCCTCTCAAATATCCCATTCCACAAGCTCTCCCCAATCATCCTCTTCTCCCTTCTCTCTCCCCATCTCCCCTTACTCCCACCCCACCCCCACCCCTGTGCTCCTAACTTTTGCCCGGCAATCTTGTCTACTTTGAATATCCAGGAGGATAACTATATGTTTTTCTTTGGGTACACCTTCTTATTTAGCTTCTCTAAGATAACAAATTACAGGTTCAATGTCATACCATATTCATCTTTTTGGGTAAGGGTTATCTCACTCAGTAAAGTGTTTTTGATTTCTATCCATTTTCATACAAAATTCAAGATGTCTTTTTTTTTTTACTGCTGAGTAGAACTCTAAAGTGTATATGTGCCATATCTTCTTTATCCATTCTTCAATTGAGGGGCACCTAGGTTGTTTCCAGGCTCTGGCTATTACAAATAGTACTGCTATGAACATAGTTGAACAAATGTTTTTGTAGTATGATTGTACACCTCTTGGGTATATTCCCAAGAGTGGAATTGCTGGATCCTGAGGTAGGTTGACTTCCAGTTTCCTGAGAAACATCCACATTGATTTCCAAAGTGGTTGCATATGTTTGCATTCCCACCAACAATGGATGAGTGTTCCCTTTATTACACATTCTCTTCAGCATAGGCTATCATTGGTGTTTTAAGTATTAATCATTCCGACAGATGTAAGATGGCATCTCAAAGTTGTTTTAATTTGCATTTCGCTTATCACTAAAGAGGTTGAACATGACCTTAAGTGTTTTTTGGCCATTTTCTGTTGAGAATTCTCTGCTCAGTTCAGTATCCCATTTTTTGTAGTAGGAGCTGCGGGCTGTGTTCCTGCTACCCAGCTCCCGGCTGCCTGGCTAGCTTATGCCCTGAAATAACAACACACAAACTGTATTCATATAAACACTGCTTGGCACATTTCTATTAATGTGTGTAGCACCACAAGGTGGTGACTTATCAGGGAGATTCTAGCCTATGTCCATCTTGGGTCGGAGCTTCATCATATCTGCCTTGGAGAGCAGAGGCATGGCATCTGTCTGAGGCATCTTAACTAACTACCTTCTTCCTCCTAGCATTCTGTTCTGTTTACTCCACCCACCTATGTTCTAACCTATCAGGCCAAGCAATTCCTTTACTAATTAACCAATGAAATCAATAGATTGATATATGACACTCCCACATCATTTCCGCTTTTTCTGTTTAAAGAAAAAAAGAAGGCTTTAACTTTAACATAGCAAAATTATATATAGCAAAACAATTATCAAGTAAGAATTACAGTTACAATATTTATATCTATTTTATCTTTTATCATAACAAAGTAAAACTATAACTATCTATTCTTCACCTGCATCAAAGACTCCAGAAGGATATAATATTACCTAAGTAAACAAGTAAGAAACTTTCAAAACTCTAGAAGTGACAGAGACATTTCACTGCCTGGACAGTCACACAAAGTTCTTTTGTACTGCTGGGCCATCCATCTTTGGCCTTCAGGCCCATAATATCCAGAGACATTTCCATGGAGCAGGAAATTTCAAAGGCAGTTCAGCCACTATATGCTGTGCCCTGCAGAATATCTCTCAGACTCCTTCATGAATCAGGAACCCCAAAAGATCATCTCACCTTTAGGCAAGTTCAGTAGTCCTCTCTCTGTGGGTTCTCAGTGTCCAGTTTATACAATAGTCCAGGCAAGAGCATTTCTTGCCCAAATGGCTATCAAACTCCATAAGGTGCCTCTTCTATGCCCATCTTCTTCTTGAAGTAGATTGGTGCTGCCAGGAGCAGACGTGTCTCATTGTCATGGAAAACCCTAAGTTATTAAAACATTAAATGTCTTATTCTGTAGTCTTTGAAAGATATGAAGAATGTCTATCTAAAATATATCTATGTATATCTAGAAAATCTAACTAACACGACTACAAACTTGACTATTATTGATAATTATCCATTAACAACCTATATACGTTATATTTTTAAATGAACTATACAATCGCAGTACCTTAATCAAGGTCAGAAATACATATACATATAACAAAACTGACCTTTAACTTGTATCAATAAACCAAGATTCATACCAATGCAAATTATTCACATCTATATCATCTCCCTTTTTAAATGTTAAAGAACATTTATAAACAATATTTGGGAATATGTGCGCAGTTTTTTCTCTCCAAACTGCTTCCTGTTGTATGGGGGCACTGTTATTCAGGTCTTTCATGGCATAACCCGTGTGCCACATTCATTTCAGTCAGCAGTTGAGTAAAGTAATTTTTTGAAAGTGTTCACAACAACCTTTCAGGAGTCCATGTTCTATCATACCATATTGGGATAGAAGCAATCCACAGGGTCTCATCCTCTGTGAAAACAAAAGAAGAAACTCCTTTCCAAAGCATCCTGTCCTTAGATCCAAATTTTAAAGTCAAGGAATTTTCAAAATATCTGTTGGATTAGTTCAACAGCATTTATAAGCAAATATCTTTTATCATCTGTTGCTCTTTCCTCAGCATTCAAACAATTCAAACAGAGAATAGTAGCATACAATATCAAGATTCTCTGTGTATTTTCCATCTTTGTGTGGCTTTGTTTTAATCTCTATTTCTTTTTTTTTTTTTTTTTTTTGATTTTTTGAGACGAGTTATCTGTATATCTTTTTCCTGGAATAACTCTGTATACCAGGCTGTCCTTGAACTCTCAGAGATCCATCTGTATCTGCCTCCCAGGCATTGGGATTAAAGGTGTGTCCTGCCACACCTTGAAGCCACGAGGTTAATCTACCTCTGCCTCCCAAGTCTTGGGATTAAAGGTGTCTACTACCACACCCAACTACTCTCTTTGTTCCTTTTTATTGTTTTTTTTTTTACTTTAAGAACTTTAACTTTTTAGCCTGCATATATTTTTAAAACACTGTGAACCATTTAGACGGTTTCTTCAACTCAAATCTTTCTTTCACTGTATATGTCTCTTTTGTGACCACATGAGTCTTTAATTTACCAAGCAATATCAGTAGGACTAAAGCCATGGCTTTGCCGGCTAGATCCAGCCCAATCCTTAGCTTTCTAGCCTCATGGCGGAGGTACTGGCTGTAGCCATTTTTATTGCCACAACTCTATGGCATTTCAAGGTCCCTGCCAGCAAGCAAGCTGCATCATTATGTCCACAGACAACACTCAATTCCTCTCTCTGTAGTTGGCCCTCCTGCCTCAAACAGTCAGAGTTTGCCCTGGCAGGACGGCCCAGAAAGCCAGCATTTTTTTTTTTTGATTTTCGGGACAGGGTTTCTCTGAAGTTTTTGGTGCCTGTCCTGGAACTAGCTCTCTTGTAGACCAGGCTGGCCTCAAACTCACAGAGATCTGCCTGCCTCTGCCTCCCGAGTGCTGGGATTAAAGGCGTATGCCACCACCGCCCGGCAAGCTGGCATTTTTAAACAGCATAGCTTTTTTTCCTGCTACAGCTGAAAACTGAGAAGCATGCATTCAGCTTTTCATCAACACCGTTTAAGTGTTTTGTGGCAGGACCTCTTAAGAGCTGCACGGTTTTGCAGCTAAAGCTGAGTCAGGAAGCCTCTCTTAGATGAGAGTGCTTACTTGCCTCTAGCAAGCAGAGCAGACCTGAGAAATTGCTGCTACCAAGAAAACATGGTTTACTCTGTTTTCCCAAGCTTTTTCAGGCTTTCTATGGATGCAGTTATCCACATGGGCACCATTCTGTAGTAGGAGCTGCAGGCTGCGTTCCTGCCACCCAGCTCCCGGCCACCTGGCTACCTTATGCCCCAAAATAACAACACACAAACTGTATTCATATAATCACTGCTTGGCACATTCCTATTAATGTGTGTAACACCACAATGTGGTAACTTACCAGGGAGATTCTAGCCTATGTCATCTTGGCTCAGAGCTTCATCACATCTGCCTTGGAGAGCAGAGGCACGGCATCTGTCTGAGGCATCTTACCTCACTGCCTTCTTCCTCCCAGCATTCTGTTCTGTTTACTCTACCCACCTATGTTCTAACTTATCAGGCCAAGCAGTTTCTTTATTAATTAACAAATGAGATAAACAGATTGGTATATGAAACTCCCACATCAATTTTAATTGTTTTAATTACCCTACAACAGATGGGCACAGGCGATCGCTTCCTAGGTATAACCCCAGCAGCACAGTCATTAAGGGCAACACTGAATAAATGGGACCTACTGAAACTGAGAAGCTTCTGTAAAGCAAAAGACACTGTCACTAAGACAAAAAGGCAACCCACTGACTGGGAGAAGATCTTCACCAACCCCGCAACAGACAAAGGTCTGATCTCCAAAATATATAAAGAACTCAAGAAACTAGACTTTAAAATGCTAATTAACCCAATTAAAAAATGGGGCACTGATCTGAAATTCAAATGGCCAAAAGACACTTAAAGTCATGCTCAATCTCCTTAGCAATCAGGGAAATGCAAATCAAAACAACACTGAGATATCATCTTACACCTGTCAGAATGGCTAAAATCAAAAACACCATTGATAGCCTTTGCTGCAGAGGCTGTGGAGAAAGGGGTACCCTCATCCATTGCTGGTGGGAATGCAAACTTGTGCAACCACTTTGGAAAGCAGTGTGGCGGTTTCTCAGGAAATTCGGGATCAACCTACCCATGGACCCAGCAACCCCACTCTTGGGAATATACCCAAGAGATGCCCGATCTATGAACTATGTTCATAGCAGCATTATTTGTAATAGCCAGAACCTTAATTAGAGTTTTAATGTCTAGTTTCTTGAGTTCTTTATATAATTTGGAGATCAGACCATTGATCAGGGTTTGGTGAAGATCTTCTCCCATTCATTAGGTTGCCTTTTTATCTTAATGACAGTGTCCTTTGCACTACAGAAGCTTCTCAGTTTCAGGAGGTCCTATTTATTCATTGTTGCTTTTATTGTTTGTTATACTGGGGTTATACATAGAAAGTGGTCTCCTGTGCCCATGTGTTGCATACTACTTCCCACTTTCTCTTCTAGCAGGTTCAGTTTGGTGAGATTTATATTAAAATCTTTAATCCATTTGTACTTGAGTTTTGTGCATGACGATAGATATGAATCTATTTTGATTCTTCTACAGGTTGCCATCCAGTTATCCCAGCACCATTTGTTAAGGATGCTTTTTTTCTTTCCTTGTATAATTTTAGCTCCTCTATCGAAAATCAGGTGTTCGTAGGTTTGTCTATTAATATCTGGGTCTTTGATTTGATTCCATTGGTCAACATCTCTGTTTTTATGCCAATATCAAACTGTTTTCATTACTGTATCTCTGTAATAGAGTTTGAAGTCAGGGATGGTAATGCCTCTGGAAGTACTTTTATAGTATAGGATTGTTTTGGCTATCCTGGGTTTTTTGTTTTTCTATGTAAAGTTGATTATTGTTCTATCAGGGTCTGTGAAGAATTTTGTTGAGATTTTGATGGGGATTGCATTGAATCTATAGATTGCTTTTGGTAGAATAACCATTTTTACTGTGTTGATCCTTCCAATTCATGAGAATGGAAGATCCATTTTCTTCATGCAGTTTTGTTATCAGGGTAACCACAGCCTCATAAAAAAGTTTGGCAATGTTCCTTCTGCTTCTATTATGTGAACAACTTTGAAGAGTATAGGTATTATCTCTTCTTTGAAGTTCTTGTTGATTTCTGCCATGAAACCATCCAGCCCTGGCCTTTTTTTTCTTTGATTGGGAAACTTTTGATGACTTTTTCTATTTATTTCCTTGCAGAATATAAGTCTATTTAAACTTTCTGTCTGGTCTTGACTTAATTTTGATATATGTTACCTATCCAGAAAATTGTCCATTTCCCACTTTTGTGAAGTCTATATTTTTGCAGTATAATGTAATGATTCTCTGGATTTCTTCAATGTCTGTTTTTATGTTCCCTTTTTCATTTGATTTTGTTAATTGGGATGTTCTCTCTTTGGATTTTTTGTTAGTTTGGATAAGACTTTGTCCATCTTGTTGATTTTCTCAAAGAACTATTTCTTTGTTTCATTGATTCCTTGTATTGTATTCTTTGATTCTACTTTACTGTCTTCAGCACTCAATTTGTTTATTTCCTGTCATCTACTCCCCCTGGTGAGTCTGCTTCTTTTTGTTCTAGAGCTTTCATGTTTGCTGTTAAGTCACTAATGGGAGATTTCTCCACTCTTTTTATGTAGGTACTTAGTGCTATAATCTTTCCTCTCAGCATTGCTTTAATATTTTCCCATATGTTTGGGTACATTGTCCCTTAAATTTTGTTGAATTTTCAGATGTCTTTAATATCTTTCTTTATTTCTTCCTTGACACAGAAGTGGTTCAATAGAACACTCTTTAATTTCCATCTATTTAAAGGATTTCTGAAATCAGTGTTGCTGTTGAATTCTAATTTTAAACCATGGTGATCCAATAAGATACAGGGGATTATTTCAATTTTTTTTATCTGTGTAGGTTTGATTTCTTACTGAGTGTGTGGTCAATTTTAGAGAAGTATTCATGAGGTGGTGAGAAAAAGGTATATTCTTTTGTGTTTGGTGGAATGTTCATTAGATGTCCATTTGAGTCATGATATCTGTTAATTCTCTTATTTATCTCTTAAGTTTTTATCCGGTTCACCTGTCCATTGTGGAGAGTGGGGTGTGGATGTCTCCTCCTATTAGTGTGTGGGGATTGATGTGCAATTTAAGTTCTAGTAATGTTTCTTTTACCTATGTGCGTGATATTGTATTTGGGGCACAAATGTTCAGAACTGAAACTTCATCTTGAAGAATTGTTCCTGTTAGCAGTATTAAGTGTCATTTATGTCTTTTGATTGATTTTAGTTTGAAGTCTATTTGGTTATATATTAGGATAGCTACACCTGCCTCTTTTTTAGGTCCATTTGATTTAAAAATCTTTCTCCAACCATTTATTCTTAGGAAATGTCTGTCTTTGCGGTTGATATATGTTTCTTGTATACAGCAGAATGATGCGTTCTGCTTTCATATGCATTCCCTTAGCCTTTGTCTTTTTATAGATGTCTTGAGTCCATTGATATTACAAGATATTAATAACCAGTGATTTTTAATTCCTCTTATATTTTTGGTGATATTGTGTGTGTGTTTGTCTTTCCCTGTGTTTTTAAGATTTTGTTTTTTGCTGTTGGTTTTTGGTGTGGGGTTATCTGTTGCCTGTGTTTCTGTAGAAACAGCTTCCTTGGGTTGGGGTTTTCCTTCTAGTACTTTCTGTAGGGCTGGATCTATGGATAGCTTTTCTTAGATCTTGTTTTGTCATGGAATATTTTGTTTTCTCCATCGATGGTGATTGAAAGTTTTGCTGGGTATGGAAGTCTGGACTTGCAACTGTTGGTATCTTAGTACCTGCAGCACATATGCCAAAGATCATCTGGCTTTCAAAATTTTTCATTGAGAAGTCTGGTATAATTCTGATAGGTTTGACTTTATATGTTACTTGACCTTTGTGGAGACACAGAACTGGCATAGAGTACAGGTGCCTCCTGGGACAGGTGAGATGAAGTTGGGAAATGGTTACTTGGTAAGCCAAGAATACATGAAAACAGACTTTTTCTGCCCATTGCTCAAACATTCTGTCAGAATCTGTACCCTGGATAACAAAGTGGACTTTGAGCTCATTTCTTCATGCTCTACCAGTTAAAAAGGAGTACTTTGCTTCTGTATACATTTTGCATTGGTTTTTTGTACTTCTTTTAATTTTTATTACTGTTATTAATTGATGTATTGTTTATTGGTGAGGCAAGAGTTTCTCATGATCATGTACATGAGTAAAAGGGGGTTTCAGAGTTGAGGTAATGCTATTTAGTCTGTAGAAAAAGCCATACTAAATAAAGATTGCTATGCAGTTGTTCATATTTTGCATCCCCAGTGTCCTGATTTGCATGAGACCCTTACCCAGGGACACTAGACGTTGACAGACCTTTTTCATTAGCAGCTCTTAATATTCTTTCTTCTGTTTGTTTTGCATTTTGATTATTATATGATGAGGAGACTTCTTTTGATCCAGTCTATTTGGTGTTTTGTAACCTTCTTGTAACTTTATAGGGAAATCCTCCTTTAGGTTTGGGAAGTTTTCTGCTATTATTCTGTTGAATATATTTTCTGTTCCTTTAAGCTGGGTTCTTATCCTTCTTCTAACCCTATTGGTTTGATGTTTTTATGGTGTCCCAGATTTCCTGGAGGTTTTGTGCAAAGAATTTGATGGATGTAATGTTTTCTCTGACCAATGAATTTATTTTCTTTATAGTATCTTCAATACATGAGATTATTCCTTCCATCTTTTGTATTCTGTTTGTTATGCTTACCTCTGTAGTTCCCAGTTGTATACTCCAATTTTCCACATCCAGAATTCCCTCACTTTGTGCTTTCTTTATTGCCTCTATTTCAGTCTTCAAGTCTTGAAATGTTTGCTTCATCTGTTTGATGTTTTTTCTTAGTGTTCTTATGTTTCTTTAAGAGATTTATTTATTTCTTCCAATTTTTTTTTGTTTGTCTTGTCCTCCATTTCCTTAAGGGAGTTTTTCATTTCCTCTTTAAAGGTCTTTATTACATTTATAAAGTTACATTTAAAATAATTTTCTTCTGCTCTTTCTTGGTGAAGATGATCAATTCTTCCTGTCATATGATCACTGTATTCTGGTGTTGCCTTATTTCTTTTTAGGTTGTTGGATTAATTCTTGTATTGTTGCATACCCATTTTTTTCCCTCAATTGATCCTGGAAGTGTCTTTGTATCTTTGTCTAATCCTTGCAGTGGCTGTCTCTGTCTTGGGGAACATTCTTAGTCTGTTTAGTACTGCCACTGTCTGTGTCTCAGTGAGCCACTGAGGTCTCTCTTGGTCCTCCTTCTTGGCCTGTTCGTTTGGTCTGCTCTGTTGGTTCACTCTCATTTTCCACTCTGTGCAGTCACAGCTTCTGCTTCAGAGTTCTTCTCTTAGTCCTTTCTCTTGGTCCTCTCTGTGTAGTTACAGCGTGCATTTCAGCATTTCTCTGAGGCTGTGGGGTGGTGGGTTTTTGAAGGGTTTGGGGTGTTAGAGTGGGAGTTGGAGCTTACAGGGTCCATTGGATGAAATGTTGGTTTTGGAACAGACTACCTACAGGAAACTCACCTGCTGGCTGTCTATAGAAGTCAAGGTTTGTTGGGGAGGGGTCTTGGATTGTGTCCCAGTATGGGGTATCCTTCTGGGTGGCTGGTCACTTTTTGCGGGACGTCCTTCCACTCCTCCAGCCAATAGCCACTGAGATACCAGCCCATTGGGATGTGGTCTCTCTCTTTAAAAAAGTGTCCACTTCCCTCCTCACGCTCTCTTTGCTTCCTGCTCCGGTTCTAGTGACTAGACTTCTTCCTGATTGCGCAGAGGGCTGTTGTCTGGGATGGTGATCTGTAAGTTTTTTCCCCTTTAAATAAATACTACCCTATTAATCATAATTCCAAACTGGTGTGGGATTGTTTATGACTTACGCTTTCATCTGGCGCCCAACATTTGGTTTTAGGACCCCCTCCTTCCCCTGATTGGCTGCCTGCTGTGAGTTCGGCTTGACATGAGCCCTCCCTTACTCAGCCACGGTCTGTGCCTTGTGGCCTGTGCCTTGTGAGTGGAGCCAGCAGTTTAATATAAATTATCACACAGTGGCTTTTCTTGCTGCAGTTCTTTATATTTTCCCTTTAGACACCTCAGATTGACTTCAAGTCCCCACGCACCCTATCGTCTGCCTCCCCACATGAATTTAAACTCCACAGGCCTGCGTAATCTCTGCCCGCGTGGTTTGTTCTTTTCTGAGTCGTTTTTAAATCTCCCTTGCAAGCACAGCTCGTAAGTGGCCGAACCAGAGCACACGGTTGCCGGTTGCCAAAAGCTGCAACCCCTAAGGGTGACTGTTACATGGAGGCATAAGCAGCTTCCAGGTTGCTCTTCTCTACCCCTGGATTCTGGGTTTCTGGTTCCATCTATGGAATTGATTTAATTACATTTACTTTGTTGAGAAACTCACATTTTCCAGTTTTTAACATCTACTTAGGCAGACACTGAAACAGGACCCCATTTTCATCATGACTCGGCAACAGCACCACCTGCTGGATAATAGGTAATATGGCAGTTTTCGTATCTAACGCAAATTTTACTGCTTTGTTTTTACTAATACAATGGATTAGTAAATTTGTATATACTAATACAATGGATTATGTCATACAAGGTTTATATGATTATGGGAATACCTTAATTTGCTTGTTACTAGGTTTCAGTTTTTTTTTTCCATATTCTATCATTAAGGAAGAATATGGCACTCCTAAGAATGATAGAATCTTTATGAACTAACAATGAGCAGAAGAATATGGCACTTCTAAGAATGATAGAATCTTTATAAACTAATAATGAACAGAAGAATATGGCACTCTTAAGAACGATAGAATCTTTACGAACTAATAATGAACAACTAATTGACAAAATTAAAATTATTGAAAATCAGAGGTTATCTGAACAAGTGGATACTATGACAGACAAAATTGACTCCATATCCAAGGGTACTAGAAAGTTATCTGAAAGGGTTCAGGCTGTTTAATTTGACGTGCAGACTTTATCACAAAGTTTTGATAAGGTAACCGACAGAATGTACCTCCAAGATGAGAATCTACATGATATACAAGAAAAGTTTAAGGAGGACATGTTATCTTTGAAGGAAAAAATTAAAGCTTTGGAATCACAGGTGCAGAATGGGGACCAATAAATTGATACCTCAGTGAAATCACTGGGAACATATACAGGTCAGGAGATTCAGGATTTAAGAAAGACAATGATAAAAAGATTTGAAAAGATTGGAGAAATTATTGGAGCTGGTGAACAGAGTAAGAAGGCACAAGGACAGGATATAATGCCTCCACCAGCTATTAGAACTGGCTTACCCAGGGTTTTAGCAACATACCATATACTTAATTCCGACACAGCGTCAACTTCTAAAGGCTCAAAGGGAGTCAGAGAAGCTAGATGGAAGCCAATAGCAATGAATGATCTAAAAGAAATTTAGCAAGCTATTGTTAATTTTGTCTTGCATTCTGCATATGTAAAGGAAATGATAAGGACTTGGACTTCTAATGCTAGAGCCCCATGATTTCCATCAGTTAGTGTCTGCAGTTTTAGATAATGGACCTTCCTTGATGTTTGGAATTTATTTCAGAGAAGAATCCAAACATAGGGAACAGCAAGGAAGAGCAAAAGGTGTCGAGGTTTCCCAAGATCAAATTCTTGGTGCAGGAGAATATGCTGATCCACAGGTCCAAGATCTTTATGACGATGAAGTACTGTGTCTATGTCACCAAGCATGCTTGACATATGATACAAGATCCAGAAAAAAGGGTTGATTCATATACCAGAATTAGGCAGGGACAGAGAGAACCCTTTATTGACTTTTTTCAAAGATTAATTAAGGCTCTGGACATAGCGGTAACAGACCCAGAAGCTAGACAAATACTTCTTGAATCTCTAGCTTTTGAGAATGCAAACATAGAATGCAAAAAGATAAGTGGGCCTTTAAAGTCTAGATCAGCACCTATGGATGAATGGATTCAGCATACAATGAATGTTGAGACGTTTAGCTATAATGATGAATCTTGAGTAGGAGAAGCGATTTCCAAAGCAATGAGGAGACATCAAACTGCCAGATGTTTTAAATGTGGTAAATTGGGACATTTGAAAAGGGATTGCAGGCACATAATTTCTAGGAGTAATATCTCCTCTGGGAATAACAAAAATAGGAGACCTCGGCTTTCAGGTATATATAGGAGATGCGGTAAAGGCCGTCATTGGTCCAACGAATGGAGGTCAACAACAGACAGACAGGACAACCTGATATCATTGGGTAACTCCTTGAGGGGCCTCTCGCATGCCCCCAAGCCAACAGGGGCCCAGTCATTCCCAGTCACAGTGGAGAATGTGCCTTACCAAGAAATTAAAAGCTCCAATTTCTGCTGTAAAAAGTAATACTTGTCTAAATGATGAATTACGCATGGAGGATGAGTCAAAAAACTTAGTAGGACAGAGTAAACGTATATTTTGGCAGACTTCTATTAATGATCAAAGACCAAAGCTAAGAGTCTGTATAAATGGCACTTTTATTGAAGGCTTAAGAGACACAGGTGCGGATGTAAGTATCATTACTCCAGAATCTTGGCATCCAAATTGGCCTCTTCAAGAGGTAGATGTTCAGTTCCTGGGAATTAGAATCCTATCTTTTGTAAAACAAAGCACAAGATGGGTTGAATGCATAGGGCCCGGAGGGCAAATAAGAAGACTAAGGCCATATATAGCCAATATTGCCACAAATTTATGGGGCCATAACCTGATACAACAATGGAATACCCAGATTAACCAGATTAACATTCCTGTAGTTCCAGGAACTCATAATCCTGGGAAGGATATGATGAGGTATTATGGAAAAAGTTCACCAGGCATTCAGGCTGTACAAGAACATACAGCAAATACCAAATCTTTAGAAGTACCAAAAGCCCTAAAAGCCCTACCTTTAAAATGGCTAACTGAAAAGCCAATATGGATCAAACAGTGGCCTCTAGCTGAAGATAAATTACAGGCATTGGAACAGCTGGTGCAAGAGCAACTTATTGCATGCTCACCATATTGAAGAATCAACCAGCCCTTGGAATTCTCCTGTGTTTGTTGTAAAAAAGAAATCTGGTAAATGGAGAATGGTGACAGATTATAAGAGCTGTCAAAAAGGTAATTCAACCTATGAGGCCACTACAATCTGGAATTCCTTTGCCTTCTCTGTTACCAAAAGGATGGCCTCTTATAGTTATTGATTTGTAAGATTGGTTTTTCACTATAACATTACAAGAAAAGGATAGAGAAAAATTTGCCTTCACAGTGCCTACTTATAATAATTATCAGCCTAATAGGAGATATCAATGGACTGTCCTCCCACAGGGTATGCTCAATAGTCTTACATTGTGCCAATATTTTGTAAGTAAACCATTGGAAATAATTCGTAAACAATTCCCCAAGACCATAATTTATCATTACATGGATGACATCTTGTTATCTGATTCAAATAAAGATACTTTAGAAAGGATGTTTGAAGAAGTAAAGAAAGTCTTGCCTAGGTGGGGATTACAAATTTCCCCTGAAAAGATTGAAAGAGGAAATTCTATTAATTACCTAGGTTACAGAATAGGGTTAGAGAAAATTAAAACACAAAAGGCACAAATTAGGAGAGACCAATTAAAGACTCTTAATGACTTCCAAAGATTGTTAGGAGACATTTCCAGTCTACGACCAGCTGTTGGGATAACACCTGATCTAATAGTTCATTTAAACAAAACCTTAGATGGTGATAAAGATTTGAATAGTCCAAGAAAACTGACAGCTGAAGCAGAAAAGGAACTGACAATGATATGGGACAGAAAGAAATATGAGTTTAGAGAACAGCTTTGCTTTTCTTCATATCTATCATACTTTTCATTGAATATATCTATCATGGCTTTCATTGAATATATGTCTATATGATTAATGTTTAAGTTTTTCACAATGAACAATGAGTTTTTCCTAAAGTGACATTTGAAGTTTCCAGGAAGAAGATGGGGCCCCATAACAACAGCTCCACCTGGTTGATATGATGTCATCATACTGATAGCACTACTACAAGACCTGCTTTGGGTACCAGCTGCACAAGACAGTTCCAACTTGGTTAGTTGAAATGGTGCACATCTTATACAACATTTTGGCCAGACCTGCACAAAATACTCAGAGATTATTTGCAATTTTAAAAGACATTGATCTTGAAATTTAATCATCATTTTACTTTCACAGGATCCCCCAGAAAGAATTTCGCCCCCATGACATCTGGAAGTAATTCTAGAGGATGACGTCCCCTCTCCCAGTAAAGTTTGCCCTTGGGTTTAGGGACATCATTTAGAGGTTGTGAGGTTGGGGGAGGAATTTTATAAGCTCAGGGTCATTTTGAAAAAAAAAGAAAGAGGGATGATGGGATAATAGGTTTGTAATTGTGATTTACTGTTTTTAGACAAATATATTGGTATCGATTCTTATATATTGATACAAAGTTAAATTATATTGACTATTGTATTCATGCATGTCTCTACCTCTGTTTAAAACTTTTTTTATGTATTGACATATATTTTATTGATTTATATTGTATAAATTTACCATATTGCACTATACATTTCTACCTCTGATTAAGATACTTATATATTGTTTGTGTATTGATATATATTTATCATACTGCAACATATAGTTGTACATTGTTTTTTATTTGGAGGTCATTTTCCTCATTTGTTTCATAGTAGTTTATTGTTTTAGTCTTTAAGTTAGATAGGTATTGAGAATTATATAGATCAATAGTATTCTAAGTTTGTCATTTATAATTAGACTAATCAGGTCCTTTAGATACATAGAGATTATACTCAGTATAGATAGAAAATCTTCAACCTCTTCAAAGAGCTGTAGAAAATGGCCTTTAATCTAACTCAGAGTTTTGTGGTAGTGAGACACAATTGCTCCTGGCAACACCGCTCTATTCCCGAGAGAATGTTGAGCACCAAAGACACTCCATCTGGAGCCTTTCTTTTTGGCAGAACTGGCTTTTGGGCAAAGAAATGCCCATACCTCAACCACTGACAGAGATACAGAGCATGCATCAATGGATAAAACAGGACTGTCATATCCTGTCAAGACGGGGTAAGATAGTTTTGAAAAGTTGCTTGCCTTTGAAAATGGTATGTCAGTTATGTTAGGCCTTAGCCAAAGTTGGTTGCTTCAACGCTGCAAATGTGACTTTGGGTGATTGCCCAGGTAGCCAGTTGTCTCTGTGATTTGTTGCATGTTTTGGGAATTGTTTTACTGAACTTCCCAATTACCCAGGTAACATTATTTCCCTTCTCAGATCTTCAATGGGGTTGAAGACTATATAAATGTAGTTACTATTCTCTCATGACTTGGCCAAGTTATTTATTATACAAGACCTAAGCTAGTTAGAATAGGATATTTGTACTTATTGTATATAATTTCGTAGTAGGTTTAGAACTCTCTTACTTAAACAAAAGGGGGAGGTGTTGCAGGAGGTCCTTCTGCTCCTCCAGCCAATAGCCACTGAGATACCAGCCCATTGGGGCATGGTCTCTCTCTTTATAAAGTGGCCACTTCCCTCCTCACACTCTCTTTGCTTCCTGCTCCGGTTTTGGTGACTAGACTTCTTCCTGATTGCGCAGAGGGCTGTTGTCTGGGACGGTGATCTGTAAGTTTCTTCCCTTTAAATAAATTCTACCCTATTAATCATAATTCCAAACTGGTGTGGGATTGTTTATGACTTATGCCTTCAGTCACTCACCTCTTGGTCATCTCTTGGTCATTCATATCCTGTTAACCTTTGCATTTGTCTGTGTTTTCAGTAATTCTTTGTTTTTGTTTGTTTGTTTTGTTTTAGTAATCAAGACTTCTGGTTTTATTCCACATTTTTTTACAGATATACTCATATTTCTCTTCAGCCCAGAATATTGCTTCCTGTATTTTCTTTAGATTTGCTTTGTTGGATACAATTTTTTTATGTTGCCTTATTATACAACAATTGCTTTCTTTATTTTTCAATTATGATGTGTAATTTTGCTGAGTGTACTATTTTATGTTGGCAACCATATTCCTTGGAATCCACTCCTCCAGAATCTTCTGTAGTATTCACTAAGAAATTGCTTATCATTCTGACCTGTTTTCCTTTTAATGTTACAGACGGTTCAGTCTTCAGCAATGAGAGAGACTGGGCATGAGAAACAAAGTCATCAACACAAAGCAGACTTATTTTCTCTGGTATTAAAGCTTCTTCCCTATATTATTTTTCTTTCTGTCCTTGTTCTACTTGTTCTTTCTGTTCTGTTCTTCTACTGTGATGTTTTCTTCTTCTATTTTCCAGATAATTTCATTCTCACTATTTTCTGATGTCTTCCTCATACATCTCTCCTTCTATACCTGTCCTGGTGTTTTTCTACTACTGGTCTTTTACTGCTTTCCTTATAACTTTTTCATTCTTTTTCTTACATCTTATATATTCCAGAAGAATCATTCAAGCAATATAAAACTTACAATGTGGTTACATTCTATGTTTTAAGTGAATGTTTACAATGATAAAATATGTATTTTATATCTCTTGAATAGTTAAGCATTTTATGTTTTACAGGTGAAAACTATTTTTTTCTCAAAAACCTACATACATTCATGCCCAAGCAACATGTTATATATTAAGAAAGTGTAAGCAAGCAAAGTAATTTTTTTCAGTCAGTTCTCTAACTGACAGGATGCATTTTGAGGTTGTAAAGAAAGAAACAATAATTTTATTATTTATCTCAAAAGGTAGTCTCATTAAAAAATCTTAGATAGTGTTGCTTGTGTCTCCATGGGCTGCTGATGCTGTGTGAGATGTTTAGATAGGGGGAGGATGACATCATCCATTTGGTGGGTTTATGCTGTGGAGAGAATCTTGTAGGTTACAGAGTTCAATCAGTGGTGGAAATGGTAGAGTGCCCTGACTGCAGGACTTTTAGCTGTTGACTGGCTTCTGGGGATTAGTTTGGAGAGTGAGGAGAACAATATGTGTCCTGAGCTCTAGGATCTAGAGATTGAGGCATTTTATCTAGGAGACCCCCCTCTCATTCCAATTACTGCAAGTGCTACATCTGACTCTAGGGATGCTGATGTTGCAAGTCATGCTTGGCTAGGGAAAGATAATCAGTTGAGTAGGTTTGGGTGTTAGAGTGGGTTTTTTAGGGACCCACTACTTGTATAGCCACTTTTGAAATCAGCATGCTATTTTCTCAGAAAATTAGGAATCAATCTACCTCAAGACATAACAGTACCACTCTTAGGCATATACCCAAGGAATACTTATTAATACTTGCTCAACTTTATCCAAAACAACATTATTCATAATAACCAGAACCTGGAAATAACCTAGATGTCCTTCAACTGAAAAATGGATAAAGAAAATTTGGTACATTTACATAATGGAGTATTACTCAGTGATTAAAAAAAATGACATCATGAAATTTGCATGAAAATGGATGGAACCAGAAAAAAATAATTCTGAGAGAGGTAATGCAGACCCAGAAAGACAAACATGTTATGAAATCACTCATAAGTTGATATTAGATGTAAAGCAAAAGACAGCCAGGCTATGATCCAAAGCCCCAGAGAAACTAGATAAGAAATGACCCCAGGTAAGGGGAGAGCATGCCTAAACTGGTCTTCTGCTGTAATCAAATTAATGACTACCCCAATTATCATCATAGAACCTACATCTAGTAACTGATGGAAACAGATGCAGAGCCACATTCAAGCACTGGGCTGAGCTCCAGGAGTCCAGTTGAGGAGAGGAAAGAGGGATTAGTTGAACAATAGGGCTCAAGATCATGAGCCAAAAACCCACAGAGGCAGCTGGCCCAAGCTACAGGGAGCTCACTGACTACATAAACACAGCAAGGAAGCCTGCATGGGACCAACCTAGGCCCTCTTCATGTTGCTGACAGTTATATAGTTTGGTATGTTTGTGGAGACACTAGTAGTGAGAGCAGGATCTGTCCCTGGTGTATGAGCTGGCGTTTTGTGACCTATTTCTTATGGTAGAAGGCTTCACTCTGCTTGATGCAGGGGGAACGAACTTGGTCTTGCTTCAATTTGATGGGCCATGCTTTTTTGATTTCCAGGGTAGGAGCCCTTACCCTTTCTGAGGAGAGAATGTGGGAGATAGAAAGGAGGTAGTATAGAGAAGGGAAGAAGAGGATGGAGAGAAAAAAATGTGGTTAGTATGTAAAACATATGTAAATATTTAGTACCCCCCCCAAATAAAGAAAAAAAACTGTATTTAGCAGCTGAGGCTAAGATGGTGCTAGTGAGACAAAAATCTCACCAGGATTAGGCCTGAGCAGAAAGTACTGAATATGAGGTCACAGGGGACACAGAGAGTAATTAAAATATCTGTAGGCTCAGCTGCAGCTACTAAATCAACCTAAAAACAGCACATTGTGTTTTTTATTCATGTTTCCTAGATGATTATATACACAAAACATGTTTTTTTTTTATCTTTAGCATAGAATTTTCTATGTGGTTTGTCACAAATGGCTTTCAAATTTCTGTTATGATAAGCTACTTCATGGCCTTAATGTGAAGGGATATTTAACAGTGTAAAACTGTATACCTAGGCACCTAGGGAGGCATCACAAAAGTTTGTTATTAGCTCTTTTTTTTGTGCTGTATAGAATTTACTGATTCACATATTTGTACAAGCCCTTTATTCTTGAATGAACACACTTTATTAGTGACACAAACCTATTAATTTTAATATTTTTGAGTGATTCATAGTCATTTTCATTAATTGGATCTTTTCTAATTTTGATGAGGCAATTTACATACATTTTATGTAGCTTTTATAATTTTTCTTATTACTGAAGGGACAAAACCAACTCCATTTTTTGCTAGTCCCCAAGGTAGATATCAGCAAAGTGGGAAGTTTCCTAGACTGCAGCCCAGCTGCTGAAGGTGGATATCAGTAGAGCGGAAAGTTCCCTAGACTAGAGCCAGAGAGTCACACGTACCCCTCATGCCCATAACAATAGATTTGTGGGTTTCTTTCCCCTTTATAAATCCTGCATAAGAATGGTGGGGTACCTCCTCTTGTCCCAGCTACGTCAGTGTGCAACACAAAGTTCCTATCATGACTTATACTACAGGATTAAACCTTGCTTTTGCGTTTTAGTGAGTCTGTGTCTCTGGTGGTCTTCTTAAGGTCTTGGCAACCTGAACATTACATTGGGGGGCTCGGCCAGGATCCCCGGAGATCCCTGAGAACCCAAGACCCGGAAAGTTTAAGCATGCTGGAGAGGTGAGTTACAGTACTGTCCCTGTCTGTATTTTGCTTGTCTGTAAACTTAGATTTCAGAAGCACCCACATTCAGCTTTCTGTCAGGTTCCTGCCTTAGCAGACATGCTTGTGAGGAAGTCCTGGAAGGACCAGGAGACATCCTGGACCCTTGTCTGAGAAGGCAGCGGACTTGCATCAGTAATTCTGATCTGGGGGACAAGGAAACACTCTTAGAGACCTCCCTCTCCATCCATACAGTTTTTGGAATCATTCATCCCCCTTTACCAGGGACTCTCATTCCATGACTCTCTGTAGATCCCAGTCATCAGATTAGAATCCTCTGCCTAATTGTAGTCTGTGTCACAGTCCCTGTCCTAATTGTGTGTCTGCCATTTGTTCGACTACTGACTGAAGGAAAATGGGGAATGTTCCCTCAACTCCCTTAGATTTGACATTCACACATTGGTGGATAGTCAGGGATACTGCCCAGTGTAGCCATTAAGAAAGGAAAATGTGTAATCTTTTATTTTTCAGAATGGCCCTCCAGAAAGAATTTTTGACCTAGATATCACACACGATGTGGAGTAGTGGGATTTTCAACCCAGGATGGGTCATCTGGATCAGATTCCTTACATTGTAACTTGGAGAGAGTTGGCACACAGCCTACAGGCAAGCTTCCCTGGATTGAACCCTTTGTCCCTCCGTTCTGGCTCTCAGCCCCTACACAGGTGTTTGTGGTGACATCAAAGGAAGACCCCAAGGCACCGGTTTTCCAAGGTGGAACTGAAGATTCTGAACTTTTACCTCCTCCCTATGCCCTTCAGCCTCCATCATACACAGCTCCTCCCTTTCCCCAAATGCCTGAGCCCCTTCCTGAGGTCAGTCAAGGGCCAGCACAGGTACTCAAAGCGACCAAGGGGTGGGAGAGGTGGTACCCCAGCTGGAAACCTAGGTCACCCTGCCTTTCAGGACAGCAGGGCAAACAGATGAGGACAGAAATCATTCTTTTCACTATTTGCCTTTCACAATCAGGGCTCTACACAATTGGTATACTCATAATTCTCCTTTTACTGAAAACCCTCAAGATCTTATTTACCTGTTGGAAATGGTCCTCTTCACCCACCAGCCCACCTGGGATGATTGCATCCAATTGTTGAAAATCTCATTTACCACTGAAGTGCAGAATGAGATGCTTCAGGTGGCCTGGAAATTGTTTCTGGGACCAACAGGCACTCCTATAACAGATCCCACTCTCATTAATGTCTATTTCCCTGCCAGCAGACCTGAATGGGATTACAGCACAGCACAAGGTAAGGAGAGACTCGAGGTCTTCTTCATCTCTAAGGTAAGTCAGGGACTCACTGCTGCGCTGGGAACTGATTGGAAACTTCATTGTGCATGTAGACCCCAGAGCTCAGGGCAGGTAGAAAGGATGAATAGAACCCTAAAAGGGACCTTGACTAAATTGGTCTTGGATACTGGTAGCTCTCCTTCCCTTCACCCTTTTTAGAGTCAGAAATACCCCTATCAAATGGGTCTGACTCCTTTTGAAATTATGTATGGGAACTTCTCCCCCCATGATTTCTAGCTTACAAACTGACCTGATTATTGACTTAGATGATCAGGACTTGTTCAATGACATCTGGCTGCTGTAATTGGTTCATAAAACCATACGGCCTAAGCTTATGGTGATTTATGAAGCTGTCTCTGTTACAACCTCTCATGGATTCAGGCCCAGAGACTGGGTTTTTATCTGGAGGCATCGCCCCAAATCACCCAAGATGGAAGGGTCCCTACATGGCTGTCCTGACAACACTAACCACCTCTTCAGTACATTTTTCACATGCCTGCCCCAGCAGTTCCCTTCACACTAAAAGAGATCTATTCCAGTGAGACACAGGAAGCATCCAAACACTCCACCAACCCCCTAAAGGTCAAGCTCAAGCATCATTCCTAATCCTGTTGATGTTGATGCTGGTTCTCTCTGTTCCTGCTACAGAAGAGTCAATTCCTATGTACCCTTTAAACTGACTTGAGTTATCGAGGATGGAGAGTCATACAAAACTCTGTACCAGACTACCCATGTGGCCCCAATGAACACCTGGTGGCCTGACCTATATTTCTGCTTTTGTGATCTGCACCAATCCATAGAGCTACAGGCCAGGTGGAAACCAGGAAGCATGGTTTTTACAAATTCCCAGGTTATATCAGGAATTTGAAGCAGTGTGAAAGCCTGGAATCTTCTTTCTGCAAAAGCTGGGACTTTGTCACCTCTAAAGATGGAGATTGGAGATGGTCTTTAAGTAAACCAGACTTACTTTTATATATCTAAGACCAATCTAGTATGGTCCCCCTTTTCTTCAGTCTGACAAGCCCTGAAGGTGACCTAGACAAAATAAAAATTACTTTCACTGATCAGGAAAAATGAGCCACACAATGGCCATCAGGACTACACTGGAGTGTATATACTATAGATATGGGGGACACTTGTAATTTGGCTTAAGATAGAGCTGATAAAACCAATAATAATAGGCCCCAATAAGGCACTGGACCCAACAAAGAGACTGGTGCCTTAACACAGGCTATAACCATACTTTCACCTAAAACCAGGCCCCAGATGCTTTAGCTATTACCAAGCCTTTGGCACCAGAACAACATCCCCTCCTGTAGCTTCTAAGACTTATATGGTTCTAACCTCCTCACTGCCGATTCTAACCAACTCTTGTTGGCTCTTCTATGATGTGGTTCACCCTTACTACGTGGGAATTGCTCTCCAGGGCCTTATTCAAGAAGCAGCTAAGTATGATGTATGTCGCTGGCAGGACAGGGGTTTTGCATAAGTTCCCGCTGCAGAGACTTTTCTTTGCAATTCAACTTATCCCTTCACAACCGCTGCAGAGAGTATCTAATGTTCCAAAATGATACCTCGTAGGCATGCTCCTCTGAGTTAACTCCTTGATCACTTACTACAGTTCTTAAGGAGTCCAAATAATATTGTGTTCTTATCAGACTGGTACCATAGCTTCTTTATCATGACTAACATTGTTTCCTAGATAGACTGGAGCAGGATTCTGGTCTAATTAGAACAAAAAGGGAGCCCATAAGCACCCTTATACTGAATATCCTCCTAGGGGTGAGCCTCGCTGGGTTGGGGACAGAAACTGCCTCTCTTCTATCCCAAAATGAACATTACTCTTCTTTAAGAAAAGCTATAGATGCTGACACAGAATGTCTAGAGACCTCAGTCTCCCACTTCCAGGACTCCCTCTCCTCATTGACTTAAATAGTTTTACAAAACAGAGAGAGACTGGAACTAATCCTTTTGCAACAAGATCTTGTGCAGCCCTAGAAGAAAAATGCTGTTTTTATATAGACTATTAAAACTTATAAGTGATACCATGGCCAAGGTAGAGGAGAGACTTAGAAAGAGAAAGAGAGAAGGGGAAGTCAAACAAGGATGGTTTGAATTCTGGTTTAATAGACCCCTCTGGTTGACTACTCTCATTTTTACTCTGAAAGGACCCCTGGTAATTTTGCTGATATTGCTAACTTTCAATAGGCTGACCAATTCATGAAGGAAAGATTGGGGACCGTCCAACTTATGGTGGAGTGCTCTCAGAACTATAGACCTCTCAGGACAGAAGATACCTATGAACTAACTATAAGAGACCCATGCTTGGGTTGATCAACAAAAAAAGTGGGGGGTGAAGGGATAAAAATAAATACATTTTGTACTAGGCCCCAGAATAGATATCATCAAAGAGTGAAGTTCCCTAGACTGGACCCCAGCTGCTGAAGGTTGATATCATATCAGCAGAGTGGAAAGTCCCCTAGACTGGAGCCAATCAGAGAGTAACATGCACTCCTTATGCCCATAACAACAGATTTGTGTTTTTTTTCCCTTTATAAACCATACCTAAGAATGGTGGGGCACCTCCTCTGGCTCCCGCTGCCTCAGTGTGTGAGATGAGTTTCCTATCGTGATTTGTACTACAGGATTAAATTTTGTTTTTGCATTTCAGTGAGTCTGTGTCTCTGGTAGTCATCTTGGGGTCTCCATGATCTGGGAACAACACTATTGATTTCTAGTTTTGAATTATAACATTGAACGAATATATTTCAGGGTTTTTGTGTGTCACAAATTTGTGACGCATATAATATTGGCTATTTCATATCTGCTAAGAAAAAAATGTGTTTCATATTTGCTGAAAAATACAGTGTATATATCACTTAGTATATTTGGTTTATGGTAGAGCTTACCTCACAGGTATTGTATATGTGTGTGTGTGTGTGTGTGTGTGTGTGTGTGTGTGTATGCATATGGAGAGAGAGAGAGCGAGCACCTCAGTGATTTTAGATGAGAGTTTCCTATTATAACCGTTCTCTGCTCTCTGTCAGAATCGATATAATCTTCTATATCCACTAATATTAATATATGTTTACTAAATTGAGATGCTTAGTTCTTAGTTTACTTATGTATTTGTCCTATATATACCTTGTCAGTTTTTCCTTCTCGTGGGGTTATTTTTAGTTAATGAATTCTTATAATATATTGGAATAATGACATTAACCAACTATTCTGTCCCATGATTTGGTCTCTGTGAGTGCCTTTATCAGTGAGGTATGTTTCCTGGGGGAACTGAGAATAAAATTGAATTTCCATTATTCTACAAGCGAGTTTGATCTTTATTGATAACTTGATACTGGTTATAGTTAAGGTTTTTATTGAAAAATAATAATTCTTATGATTTTGTTAGGTTATTTCTGTTTGATTAGCATGCAGTTTTTTTTTCTTTTTGTCTTAGGTATTTACTACTTTGGATATTATGGCATCTTTCATTTATCTGTCACTGACCAAACTTGACAGAAATACCACTTGCCTGGTTAGGGGCATGGGGGTGAGAAATATAAGTAAAGACAACAAAGACACAAATGAAATAATAAAAGAGATAGCATAGAATAGTACTGAAAAGGAGTTTCCGTGAATACTGAAATTGCCTGCATTTAACTTTCCATATTCTTTTATACCCAATTCAAAAGGGGGAAGAAGGCAACAAAAGACTTCTTTAACATGATACAAAGGATAACTAGAACAGTTAATTCTGTTAACACTTTGAGACATTAAATCATTAGCATTCTGTGTTTAGGAGTGAAGTTACACTAGATCATGTATCCTGAAGGCATGGCTGTTCCTATTATTGAGAATATGTCTTGCCTTAGTAAAAAAAGACACCATGACCATGGCAACACTTATAAAGAAAACATTGAATTGGGAATAGCTTATACTTCCAGAGGTTTAGTCCAAGTTTTTCGTGGTGGCATGCAGATAGACATGGTGCTGAAGAAGGAGCCAAAAGTTCTCTATCTTGATCCACAGTCAGCTGGAAGAAAACTGACCTGAATTCTGAGGTCTCAGTGCCCACTAGCTAGTCAACACCTCCAACCAAACCAAACCTGCTAAAACAAGACAGCTTCTGCTAACATAGTTATTCTCTATGGACCATTGTAGGCCATTTTATTTCAAACTACCACAATTTCTCTGTCACTAAACTTTCATATGCAGTAGTCTCTTTAGGCCCGTGAATTATTTATTTGCTTTTATCTTGAACTGTTTTTACTTCTCTGAAAGTTTTAAAAGATAGATTTTCTGAATATAACAATCATGATTGATAGTTATTTATTTTCTTTTATTTTCTTTTTTTTTTTTTTTTTTGGTTTTTCGAGACAGGGTTTCGCTGTGGCTTTGGAGCCTGTCCTGGAACTAGCTCTTGTAGACCAGGCTGGTCTCGAACTCACAGAGATCTACCTGCCTCTGCCTCCCGAGTGCTGGGATTAAAGGCGTGCGCCACCACCGCCCGGCTAGTTATTTATTTTCTAGCACTAACATATTCTTGTATATTTTCTCACTTTTGGAGTTGTTGATGGAAAGTGTTAGTTTTTATTCAGATTTATTTGAGTTTATACATTGGCATTTTCATCTTACAGTTATTTTTATAATGTTATTTCTTTTCTTTATATTCTTGACATTTTAGGTCTATGTTGAAGGGAGTTACTTTCCTAGTCATTCTATTATGGGCTTTAAATGACTCTGTTTGATTGTGTTCCTTCATCTAGATTGAGGAAATACGTTATAATTTTTTTTAAATTAGATGCTATAAATTGTGTGTTTTCTTTTCAATTACTTCCTCTATCTCAATCCTTCCTAGGATTCTCTATTTCAAATTCCAAAGCTATTTTACTTTGTTGAATGTGATATTTCACCAACATTATCTACAAGCTGTGATATTACTTATGTATGTCTTTAGGCAATGGTTTTATCAGTATTTTACTGAATTAATTGAAATTTATATTTACAATCTTTTTCCCTGTATGATTTTGAGATCTCATTTTCTCTGTAGACTTCTTTTTTATTATGTTTTTGACTTCTTATCCACACTGATGATTTTCAAGTTCATGTTGCTAAACTTTTTCCAATGTAGATAAAATTTCCTGTAATAAATTTATCTGCATGATTATGTGCTGTTCCCCTATGAGTACAAAATAGTTGGCTCTGTGAATTTTCTTGTGGGGTCATTGGGCCTTCTGGCTCACATAATCCTTCTATTCCTTCCCCAATAGATTCTTTGAGCTTTACCTAATGTTTGCATATGGGTATCTGCATCTATATCCTAAGTTATTGGGTGAAGCCTTTCTGATGACAATTGGGCTAGACAACAATCTGTTTAAAGGAGATGGTATAGGATCTGTGTCTCGTCTTGCTGGGAGTCAAAGTTAATGTCATTTTCACAGATTTCTGGAGGTTTCCCTGCACTAGGTTTCTAGGTCATTCTTGAGATGCCCTTAATTGTAGGAGTCATTCCCAATACTCTCCCCTTCCTCTGTCCTGCTCCAACCTGCTTGCTCCTGTTGCCATGTTCACCTCCAATGCAGTCCTATCTTCTTAATCTCCATTAATTCCTATTCTTTTCACAAAACAGTGAGACTTATATGTCTCTTCTTGATCATTCCTTGCTACATAGCTTCTTTGGGTACATTGATTGTATTATGGTTATCATTTACTTTATGGCTAATATCCATTTTTATGTGAGTATATCCCATGTTTTTCTTTCTTAGTGTGGGTTACCTCATTTAGGATAACCTTGTCTAGTTCCACCCATTTGCCAACAAATTTCATGATGTCATTGTTTTCAATAGCTGAGTAATGCTCCATTGTGTAAATATACCAAATTTTCTGTGTCCATTCTTTTGCTAATGGTCTTCTAAATAGTTTTAGATTTCTATCTGTTACCAATAAAATTGAGCAAATTTTCTTGTTGAGCAAATTACATTTGTGGGGTGTAGTTTGATTATATTCTCAAGAGTGATTTATCTTGATCTTCATGGAGATTAATTTCCAGTTTTCTAAGAAAACACTATATTATTTTGCAGAATGGCTATATAAATGTGTACTCTCACAAGTAATGGAAGAGTGTTCCCCTCAGTGTTTTTAATTAGGAAATCTGTATATGTTGTCTTAGTAAACTCTTTCTACAGTTATGTTTTCACTATCAAAGGAATAAATGAGGAAAGTAAACAATGGGAAATTTCAAGAATGTTGTAATAGAGAGAACTATCTAGTGTTGAGTGTCAGAGTATCTTGGCAGAGTGGGAAGATCAGATAAGCTACAATTATAATGATTACCAGCTATGATATTTTATACTATCAGAAAGGGTTCTTAGACAAATGAATAAATAGTGGACATCCCTGTGTCATACTGGTTTTCTTTAGGACATGGTGATAAACAATTCAGTTTTCACGTATGTAACAACTAATGGGAATTCTTAAGGTCAGTATCTGGCCTTGTAACCTATAAAGAAAGAAGTCGTCTATGTCTTTATAAGAGTGGGGGTGAAGTTGTGCATCATACTGAACTCAAAGTGTCTTTATGTGGGTTATGACTTCATCTGTGTTTGTGTAACTAAATGTGGGAGCAATAAAAATTTGGCAAGTGTAAAAGATCTCTAGATGCACAAAGCCCCCATAATATCAGTACAAAATAAAATGTAGAAAGAATTAAAAATGTGATCATGAATTTGCTGCTAAATTGTTATTACTAGAAAAAATCATTCTGACTGATGTAACACATAGAAAGACAAACATAGTATGTAGTAATAAGTGGATGTTAGCCACAAAGTAAAGAATAATGATGCTACAATCCATAAACCCAAAGAGGCTAAGTAACAATTAGGGTTTAAGGAGGGAACAAATAAATTTCACTATGAAGGGATAACAGAACAAACAACACAGGTAGATGTGGGAGTTGAATGGAGGTATGGTGATGGTAACAGGAGAGATCAAGTGGGAGGATGTTGTAGTTAGGTTTCTATTGCTGTGATATATACCATGATCAAAAAGCAAGTTAAGGAGGAAAGGGTTTATTTGAATTACACTTCAGGATTCCTGAAGGAAGTTAGGAGAGTAAATCAAACATTGCAAGATCCAAAAAGCAACAGCTGGTGTAGAGGCCATGGATGGGAATTGCTTACTGGTTTGCTTCAATGGCTTGCTCAAGCTACATGCTCATAGAACCCAGGGCAAATTCCCAGAGATGGCACCACCGACCATTGTTCACTAAATGAGAAAAAGCTTTACAGATGGATCTCAAAGATGCATTTCCTCAGTTAAGGACCCTTCCATTGATGACTGCAGATTCCTTAATTTGACACACAAAACCACCCAGTATAGGGGAGGATGGAAAGAGAACATATTGGGAGAGACATCTGTAATATGTAGACCTCTCTGGAATGAGTAGAAACTTAGTGCAATGGATGCTCCCAGAAATCAATGAGAGTGACATTATCAAACAACTCCTAGCAATTGGGGGTCACAGAGCCTAAATAAGCCTTCTCTTGTTTGGGTACTGACCAAGCCACAAGCACTTTGAAACACAATTCGGCCTGCATAAAAGTGGTAAAGTTGGCTAGAATAGAACTATGTGTGATACAACATGGGCCAAAAAAACCCAAAATTCAATTAAATGATTCCTAATGATATTCCACTGTTATAGCTCCTAGTACAACTGTCAGCAGAGAGGTCTCCCCGAGGAAGTGATGAAAACAGAAGCAAAGACACACAGTCAAATATTAGCTAGAACTCAGGGAATTCTGATGAAGAGCAGAAGAAAAAGATTTTGGGAACCATTGTGTTCAAGGACATCACAGGAAAACCCACAGAACCAACAATTCCGAGCTCTTGCAGCTCACAGAGCCTGAACCAACTACTAGGGTGTTAGCATAGGATTGACCTCGGCAGTCTGCATATATATTACAGTTCAGTAGATGCTTCTTTAGCGGGACTCCTAACAGTGAAAGCAGGAGATTTTTTGTGAAACTAATGAAGGTTTTTGTGATCCTTTCTTATGTGGCTTCCTACTCCAGTCTTAATAGAAGAAGAGATATATAGTCTTACTGAACCTTGAATACTAAGACTGGGTGGTATTGGTGAGAGCCCCTCACTCTCTGAAGAGAAACAGAGGATGAGGAGTGATTAGTTTTGGAGTTGTGGAAGAGATGAGTAGGAGTGAAGAACTAGAATGAGCGGAAACTTTGTGTGGGATATAAAAACTAACTAAATAAGAATGAATAAGAATTGTTTTGAAATAATATTCTGTTTGATAATTTTATGTCAACTTGATATAATCTAAAGTCACCTGAGAGAAAGTGGGCTCAGTTAAGGAAAATTGTTTTGAAATAATATTCTGTTTGATAGTTTTTTTTTGTCAAATTGATACAATATAAAGTCACCTGAGAGAAGATGGGCTCAGTTAAGGAAATTTCTCTATAAAATATGGCTGTAGGCAAGCTTATATGGGATTTTCTTATTTGATGATTGATATATGAGGGCCCAGCCTTTTTTGAATTGTGTCATCTCTAGTCTGGTGGTCCTGTGGTCTATAAGAAAGCAACGTGAGCAAGTCATGGGATGTGAGCCAGTAATTAACACCCAAAAATGTCCTCTACATCAGTTATTGCCTCCACGTTCCAGCCCTGTTAAAAGTTCCAGGCTTGACTTCCATTGATGACAAGTAGTGTTATAGTATAATCTTAATAAAACCTTTCCTTCCCAAGTTACCTTTGGTCATCATATTTCAGTACACCAATAGTCAACCTACCTAAGTCAGAGTGATAACAGCATAGTAAGATATTGCTGTCAAAGATCTGACCATATCACTGTGGGAAAGATTGGTGAAGGGCTTTGAAACTTTGAACCAGAAGAGTCTCATTGAGCTCAGTGAGTTGTTCAGTAGGAGCTTGAAAGACTAGAATTTTGAGAGTAGTGGAGACAATGGAAGACTGGCCTGTGAAGTTTAAAGATTATATCAGTGCCATTTGTTATTTTAATTAAGATTCAATCATTTTGGTCAGCTAGGGTTGAAGAATAAACCTTGATTAACAATAAAACAGCACAAAGTGAAACCTTTGTATTTCTGCAACTAATAATGCTGGTTGGCTGAAGTTAAGAAATTAGCAGGGATTATGAAGAGAGTAAGATAAAAAATGCTACTGGATCATTGCTGGATTCTCACATATGCCTTAATTGTTGTGGTGGTATTTTTGATACTTATTTTCTTGAAATGTCTCCTGCATCATATTTGATAGCAGCAGGTAGCAACTGAGGCTACTCTTCAGGCATTAATAGCTCTTAGGTATTTTTCCTGCAGTCCTTTGCAGAAGGCTATACATATCTGCCACTCTGAAATTCAAAAGGGTACTGGCTAGTATAGCATCCTGGAAGTTCTCCAGAAATGAAAATTCTTTGAGTACTTGTAGTCAATGATGCATGAGAACTTGTTCAGCAGATCAACCTAAGACAGGAACAGGACAGTTGCTGAGCCCTTCTTAGGCAGGATCAACAAAGCCTTCACAAAGATGTCTAAATCCTGCTAAACATCCATGTAATAAATAAAAATGGGTGTTTTTATAGTAAGATAAGTTCTACAAGGCCTAGAGATGAGCCAACCTGAGAGTCTAGCAACAGGAGCTGTCAGAGGTCCTGATCATGGCTAGCCAATGAGGGGTGATTATGCAATGTAAATAGATCAGAACATCATCTGGGTGCTGTGAGAAGGGTTTATAAGGCTCTTTCCATTGCTGAATAAATAAGTCTGCTGCTTGCTTTTTTTTCTTGACACCCAATATCTATGCCATTGACACAAATCTTTCTAGCCCCTCCCCTAAGAAAATGGTTAGGACTTAGTAACAGACCAATATCTCTGTTCCCCTAGATCCAATCCTCAGGGTTGCCCCTCTATTTGCAGCAGAACACTATATTCAGCATCTTTTCCCACTTCCAAATCTCTGCAGGATGCCACAAACCATTCCCTTGTTCCCTGCACCTTACCACTGCTTCTAAGGCCCCAAATCAGGCTGACTGCCCCATTCAACTCCAAGCCATGCCTGCAAGACCAGATGAACTTCCTGAGGACATTCACCACTCTCTCTATTCCCCAAGACCTAATTCTCAGGGTTGCCCCTAGCACTGCAACCAAACATCATTTGAAGCATCCCTATGTCCATGCCTACTATGGATCACATAGATGACACCACACAACCCACCTGTCATTCTCTTAGCCTCTAATACTATAATTACTCTCTTGAATACAACAGCCTAACAGGCCAATAAAACATAAAACACAAAGCCAACCCGATCTCTAAAAAGCCACAAGAAAAATAGAAACCAGTAAGCAAAACATTAACAAAATGGAAACAAACTAAGGAAACATCACCTAGCTTTATAATTACTCAAACTTAGATGCCTAGACATGAGATATATATTGTCTATGCAAGAAAATAGTCAATAGCAGAAATGAAATTATATCTTCACCAAAATCCAGCACAAGAAAAAAAAACTGTAAAACCAAATTCTGAAGGCATAGAGGCCATTAAAAGGAAATAAATAAATGTTTTAGAAAAATTAATAAAAATACAATCAACTAGAGAAAATGAATACATCCTATAAAGCAAGGTAAATAAAAATAAAAAAATTGAAGGAAATGAATAAAATTAATCAAGTCCTGAAAATCAAAATAGAAGCAATAGAAACAACAAAGACAGTGAGGAAATTGTGTAAGTCAAAAATTTTAGGATTGTGAACAGCAACTACAGAGAGTAGCTTTACCAAAAGAGTATAAGAGTGAATCTCAGGCATTGAAGATGAAAGAAGTAAATATTCGGTTAAAGAAAATCTTAAATCTAAAAATAAAATCATGACACAAAACATTTATTCTCCTTCATCTATTTTTATTACTCATAACTTTAATCTTTTCATCCAGATATACTGAATGATTTGTGTCACATCCATTATATTATTCTGTTTCTTATTATTGGGGAATTTAGATTAATGAAATAGAGGAAGGAGAAGAATTCCACTAATAATAGGTATTAGCAATCATTGGTCATTGATATTTCTGAATATCAATGGTTTTAATTCCCCAATAAAAAGAAACAGTCTAATATAATTGATGTAAAAAAAGGATATATTCTTCTCCTGAGTACAAGAAACACTCCAACATGAATGATAAACATTAGTTCAGGGTAAAGGGCTAGAAAAATAAATCCAAGATAATGGAATTCAGAAGCAAGGGGATAAAGTCATTTTAATATATATACATATATATAAATAGATTTCAAACTAAAATTATTCAAGGGAAATAGTGAAGGACACTACATATTTATCAAAGGAATGATACACCAAAACATTCAATTCTTTCAATCTCTACCCAAAACAAAACACAACCTACTTTTATAAAAGAAACACTACTACAGCTTAATCACATATTTATTCTTAATCACATATTTAATGGGGAGACACCAATAATATACTCTCACCTATGAAGAGTTCATTTAGACAAAAACTAAACAGAAAAATATTAAAGGTAGCAGGCGATAAAATAAATTAGCATAACAGATATTTATAGAAACATATTATTCAATCACAAAAGAACATAAATTCCTGTAACACACCATGGAATTCTCTCCAAAAGTGACCACACATACCAACAAAAAGTCAATCACAATAAATACAAAAAAAATGGACAAAATGGACATACCTCTGTGTGTTCTATTAGACAATGAGTATCAACCCTGTATGTCAAAATCAGAAAGTTAAAGAACTCTTGGAAACTGAACAACTCTATACTAAATGAAAAAAATTGGTCAAGATAGAATAAACGAATACATTAAATTCTTTATAGAATTCAAAGTAAATGAGCACTAGCATACCCAAACTTATGGGACAAAATAAAAACATGGATCAATAGAATTAACATAGTAAAAATGGATATCCTACCAAAAGCAAACTACATATTAAACACAGTCTTACTCAGAATTCAAAATCAATTCTTTACAGAACATAAAATAACAATTCTCAACTTTTCGGGGAAAAACGAACAAACAAACCAACAAACAAAAACAATATAGCTTTTAAAAAATTTTAAGCAATTAAAAGAATTGCTGCAGATATCATCATTCCTGATTTCAAGTGGTAACCTAGAGAAAGCATAATAAAACTGTATGGTACTGATAAAAAAAGAGACCTGTTAATTATTGGAATTAAACCAAACATGCAGACAGAAATGCACACATCTATGAACACTTGCATTTGTGAAAAAGATGCTGAAAAAAATATATATCATCAACAAATGGTGCTGGTTAACTTCCTGTTTGCAGGTAGAAGAATGCAAGTAAATCCATGTTTATCACCCAGTGGGAAACTTCAGTCCAATTGTATCAAAAATCTCAAAATAAAACCAGATAATCTGAATCTGATAGAAGAAAAGTAGGACAGGATGAATAGGCACAGGAGCCAACTTCCTAAATAGAATACTGATAGTGCAGACACTAAGACTGACATTTAATAATTGGGACTTCTTGAAACTGAAAATATAACAAAAAACAAAGGACACAGACAATGGGACAATGCAGGATCCTACCGAATGTTGCCAAGGAAATTACCCATAGAACTTATTGATCATAGAGAGTTCAAGTTGGGTCTTCACATAGCATTCAACCCTACTTTCTGGTCTCTTTGGTGTAGTAAGGGTACTTAACCAGACATATGGACACCAAACTAACCACAAAAGTCTTGACCTACAATCTGTCCTTTCTGCAATATGTGCTGGGACAACGCTCGCACAGAACTGGTGGGAGTTATCTGCCAATGTCTGGCTTACAGTTTAACTTGAGGCTTGTGCCACAAGTGGAAGCCCATGCCTTATCCTGCCTGAATGGCCCAGAAACCTAGGGTAGAAACTAAGAAGACTGGCAAAAATAATCCTAAAGTTTTTGAGTTATATATCTTCTTTCAGCAGCTGATCAAAGCTGGTGCAGACATATCAGGAAATAATTTAAAGTAGAGATCTCCATGAGGCCCTCCTTTCAGCGCAAGGAAATCCTGTCGTCAGGAAGATGGATAAAAGATTGTAGGAGTCAGAAAGGATAGAGGACTGCATGGCTAACAGAATCAACAAAGCAGTGCTCATATGGACTCAGATGAACTGAAGGATCTGCAGCAGGTCCTCCGAATATTATAGTGTGACCATTAGCTTGGTTTTCCTGTGGAACTCATAACAGTGAAAGTGGATGTATTTATGACTCTTTTGTCTCATTTGAGGACTCTTTTCCTTCTATTGAGTTGCCTTTTCTATCCTTGACATAAGGGCTTTTGTCTTATTTTATTGTATCTAGTTTGGTTCTGTTTGGCTGTTGCCTTGGGCCACCTGTTATTTTCCAACAGAGACAGAGGTGTAGGGAATCCTGTAGTGAAGTAGAAGTGGGAGCACTGGAGGTAGGTACAGAGGGAGGGATGGAGTGACAGAAGGAAAACTGTGGTCAGGATGTATTGCATGAGTGAAGAATCAGTAAGAGTGGTGAGATTTTCTAGAAAGTGTTTCTTGAGTGTCAAGATACAGAATCTTTGTACTAGTGATGGCCAAGCTTGTAACAGCTGCTAGCAGCAGAACCTAGTAGTGTAAGTTCACCAGGTAATAATGGCTTTGAAGGAATGAAGGGTTCCTGGAGAACAATTAAGTCTTGCCACTGGGTGGCAGGGCTAGAGACCCTGAAGAGAGCAGAGGAGAAGCTATTTTTGAAGATACAACCCAGATGGAGGAAGGGATAGCAGGAGTTTTAGAGATGCAAATACTGTGGAATAAGCACCAAGAACAGAAGCATTGGTGAAGTGGAAACTGCCCGAGTCTAGAAGAGAAGCTCTGTGTGCTGCAGAGAGCAGAGTCAGAGAAGTTATCCACGTTCCTTGGAGGAGCCCAGAAAATCATGAGTGAACCACAGATAATTGGAAAATAATAATTTACACTGGGACAGTTTGATTTTGCTTCGTTCAGTTTGTGACTGTGCACTAGTTCTTCCCTTTTGAAAAAAAATATTTAGCTCAATTTTGATTTTTTTAGGAGTTCATAACTGAAGGACTTTGAACATTTAAAAGAGATTTTTGGTTTTTCAAGATTTGACACTTTAAAGACCCTGAACTTTAAATGTGCCTGAATTTGTAAAGACTGTGGGAATTATAAAATTATTATGCTTCAAATGTCAGAGTTTGGGGATGAATAAGAGAGGAAAGATGTGGTTTAACAGTAATGTGTTTATGTGTCAAGTTGACAATGTGTCAATTGTGCTGTATTGTTTTGTAAATTTGACACAAATTAAAGTCAATTGAGAGGAAGGAACATGAGTTAAGAAAATGTTCCTATGGCTTCATCTGCCAGCAGATGGGATCAGATGTAGCAACTAACAACCAGATATCCCATGGAGACAGAGTCTAAATGGTAGGTCCCCCTTGAATCCTTCCCCTCATAGTTCAGGGAATTCAAGAAGAGAAGAAAGGAAGAATTTAAGAGCCAGTAAAATAGCCAGCCTCAGGAAACATTGAATATTTTATGCATCTTCCTTTCAGAAACAAACACAACATAGGGCCAAGGCAGTTGGCAAAACTCCCATTGAGAACAGAATTATGAGAAAGAGCAAGGAAGAAGCCAGGGCAAAGTCAGTGTGTGCTTTAGATTAAGCCTTCACAATAATTCCCTGTAGGCATTTATATATTGCTAGTAAAATATGTCTAGAGTCTCCGAAAAACTGATTTGTTTAATAGAACTGAGGGAAAAGGTAAGGTTATTTGGTAACATAACATCATTTATATCAATTGATTGTTAAAACTTCCGACGTATTTCAAATATGGCTGGGGTAAGCAAATGTTTCTTTTTTTTTTTTTTTTTGGTTTTTCGAGACAGGGTTTCTCTGCGGCTTTGGAGCCTATCCTGGAACTAGCTCTTGTAGACCAGGCTGGTCTCGAACTCACAGAGATCCGCCTGCCTCTGCCTCCCGAGTGCTGGGATTAAAGGTGTGCGCCACCAACGCCCGGCAGCAAATGTTTCTTTAATGATGTGATTAAACTGTATTTGGATTGAGGTGCTTTAAGGACATTTTACACTATCTAAAATGAAGGTTAATTAGCAATTGAGATTTTCCAAGGCAAAACGTATCTTTAGCTATTTTATAAATATTTATTTTAGTAGGCATCCAACACAAAGATTAATTTGAATGTTTGCATGTACTCAAAAGCAATTTACCTCTTAATGAACAATGAATAGTAAACAGTTACTATTCAGAGTTAGAAAGTTCAAAGAGAAATGAGATTATAAAGATTCTCATCCATATCATTCTTCCTTCCTTACTAAGTTTTTAATGGTATGCAACTGTGCTATATATATATACACAGCTATGTTACATATTTAAAGGCATACAACTGCACTACATATTTTATTTTCAATGTAGTCTGAATTTTTTCAAAACTGAAAATTAGAAGATATCAGATTAAATAAAAAGCAAAAGATAATAAAACATCTTATACTTATTTATTGTTCAAATGTGAGTGAGTGTGGTAGCCTGTGTAGAACTTAGGTAATTAGGATTGGTAAATGCATTCACTTGCATTTTATCGCAAGATATAAAAGATTTTAAAGGTAATTCAGTTAAAGAGCAATTTGACAGTACTGATAATGTTACTTCATCAAAGAAAAAATGAAAAATAAAGCATGAATTTTGAACAACAATGATTATTTATATATTGAAAGTTACAGAAAATAAAATCTCTAGTAAACAACTCACTGAGCTCTAGACAACTGTCCCTTGTTTCTAAAAGCATGTTTTATTGATAGAGTATATATACTCCAGATTGTTTTTTACAGTTTTCAGGAATGTAAACTCTATGATCAATAGTTATTTTTAGATTCACTGAGTTACACCAAGTTTAAAGGACAGCATCAGTTAATAGCGAGCATGTAGCAAATATTTGTTAAATAAATTATTAAAAAATAAGCACACTAAAGTATAATACAATAGTCAATGAAATATTAATGAACTAGCAAGAAAACTCAAGTTTTGCAGCTGGAACAATCACATCTTATGGGTGACTTTAATTACCAAAAAGAACAAATGGTATGGACTCTATTTTAATAAAAAAAGCATATTTCAAAGTTATCTTTGGATTTGACTGTGGCTAGCTATGAATATAGACTATAGTTGTTAGTATTAGTGAGTAATGACAACCAATTTATCCAGTGTACTTCAATGTTCTTCATGCAACAAAGCTGCAGTAAAGGATTAACTAGTGTGGATATTTTATACATCAATAAAAAACAGATATCACAAAACTGACCCTTTAAAATTGTACTATTTACTTCTACCTCATGACGCTTCTCTACCCTCTTTCTCCTTCCTTTCTTATATTGCTAGTCTCTGTTCTGGTCTTCATTCACTTTTCTTAACATGGCTTAAGTTCAGGTCCCATTTCTTTTATTTTGAGACACCTAGATTATTTGATCACATGTCTGTTTATTTTAAGGAAGGTCTTAGCTAATATGGATTTCTGTTTTAACACTGTTTTTATCACATGCCATTATTTAGCATGTACTATATTTTCAATTCTTTTGTCTCAAAATGGGCTTTTCTATCTTTTGTAATTTTTACTTGCTTTAGAGCGTGTTTACTTATCATGTGCATTAAGATTCTTGTTTTTAATGTTTTTAAATTCTTTTTTCATCTTTTGGCTTACATATGCTTTCAACCATTTTATATTTAATCATTGTTGTGCTTCTTAGCATTTTTTTTTTTTACTTCTTTGTAGACTAAGTTAAGAAAATAGTTTTTCTCTGCTTTTAGATGAAGTATACTTTTCTGTTAAGGCTTAATATGTTAATCAGTTTTCTATGTCTTTGTTTTCCTCTGAGATTTTCACTTTTGTGTTAAAACTTAGATCTAGAACTTGTCATACATGGTTGTATGTCACTTGACTTTTCTCATGCCTTCTGTGTCTCTTGTATACCCTTTGCTGGCATAGCTCGAGTTGTATAAATTCTACAAGTCTTATATTTTCTTGATGATTTGACCTGCGATGTTAATATATTTTGCTTTTTCAAGTTTTTGAATATCCACATGCTTTATGAACTGCTTTGCTTCATCTTGCTAGATGCACTGTCTTTTTATCTTGTAGTCTTTGTTATGTATGTACTAAGGTGACTTTATCCCTTTCATTTTCCCTCCACTTGCTATAGATCCCTAGTTTTCTTTACTTTATAATTTTTCAAGTTTATCTTAAGTTTTTTTCATTTTTTTCTTTTGACATTATAGTGTAATCACAGAATTTTTCCCTTGTCTTTCTTCTCTCTAAACTCTCTCATACATCCCTGCATAATGTCTTTTAAATAGATGTACTGCTTTTCATTAATTGTTATTTACTTGTATGTTCACATATTTACCCTGCTTAGTCTGCATAATGTTAATTGTATTTATATCTTCAGTGTTGTCCATTGATATTGGATAACCAATTGGTTTGTTCCTCACTGGGGTAGACGGTTTCTCCCTATCTTAGCATTCCTCACTTTCCTTTAGTTGTGTGTGTGTGTGTTTCTCTTTGCACTGTTTTGACTTTCTGCTCTATAATTAAAGCTCTGTTTCAGTCCTGGATGTCATTTAATCAAAAATTAAAAAAAAAGGATAAAACACATTACACTCTTAATTTAAAGGCTTTTGAAACAAATTTTTTCCCATTAACTCTGTGTGTGTGTGTGTGTGTGTGTGTGTGTGTGATGTAGTATATACAGGAGGTATATTTGAAAATTGAGATACATGGGTACATGTAGTTATGCACCTATGCATTAAAACATGGAAGAATATATGCATATATGTAAATATTCATGGATATATACACAGAGTTCCTAGGTAGAAAGGTATAAGTATAAATAAGGGTAGAAACATTAACAGTACATGAAGTTAGGTATGTTCCTTCTCATAATTTTAAAACATCTACTACATTTTATTTCTCTGATAAGATAAAACTTATCTAAAAATTAGTTTTATGTTTGTATTTTAGAATGGAGTATGTGAAGTGTTGGACTCTTTTCTGGATATTCTTCTTTTTTTAATATCTATTTGTTTATTTACTATGTATACAATATTCTGTCAGTGTGTATGCCTGCAGGCCAGAAGAGGGCACCAGACCCCATTACAGATGGTTGTGAGCCGCCATGTGGTTGCTGGGAATTGAACTCAGGACCTTTGGAAGAGCAGGCAATGCTCTTAACCACTGAGCCATCTCTCCAGCCCCTCTGGATATTCTTCTATGAGGAAATTTAGGCTGTGTTTTAGCCGAAACTATAGACAAAAATAAATAGACAAAACATAAGTATCAGGACATTTATCTCAATTGGGACATGCTTCTATCCCTGAAATAACATAGATTTCAAAGGATAAAGCTTATTATAAATATTATGGGCTGTGTTTTTGTTCAATTTATCTTACTTGGTTTTAAGCTTGTACACAGAAATTGAACCAGCAGTCCTATCAGGAAGTTGAGAACTGAGGAAGTCATTTTTGATATGCACAGAAGTTAAGTATGTCTTGACAGATGCCAATGCATGGTAATGGTTGAATGAGATGCAGATTAATTATTATACTTAACAGCAAAGTTGTGCCAACAGAACAACTTAAGTAACATTATTTCCACATATAGTCCTCATATGCAAGAATTTAACAGTAGACCTAAAATCAGCCTTCATGACACTTGACGCTGCAAGGTTCCAGAAATAAAAACTTTTTTTGCTGCAATCTTCTCAAAACGCAGTCTTTTTTATAGAGTCAACTACCGTCAGGCTCAACTAGTAAATTTCTTGTTACAGAAATCTAAAAGGTTCTCAATTATTTTCCTAAGGATATGTTGTGAAAGTTAAGAATCTTATATATTCATGATGTTAATATCACCAGGAAAACTAAATATAAGACTCAGTGTGGGATTAACCGGTCATTTATTTCATGAAGAAAATATCATGCTTAATGCACATACTACTAATTAGAAAGGTCTTTTTTGCTCATTAGAAGTAAAGGAGTTTAAAGAATATTCAATAGCAAACACTGAGGTGCTCTCTTGAAAGATAAGTGCTCTCCATATATGATGTTTTTTTTTTCATTTGAAGACTGTATCATTCATGAGTAGGAAGAAACAAAAAAAGATTTATTGTGACACTGACTAAGCTGAGGTATTTCACAGTCAACTAAAAATAACATAATAGTAAAAATTCAAATATGGGCAATAATTCAGAAAATTCTAGTCTAAATTTTTAGGAACTTTTACAAGAACTAATTCAACATTATTAAAACTATTTGTCATTTTTTTACCGGGTTATATTTTTGCCAATTTTAGAAATATAACATCAAAGATAATTTATACTAACATGTTTATGACATATTATATTACAGATATGATGCTGCCACCTTCCTAAATGTGAAAAAACTGTTACAGCAGCTCTTACCAAATGATTTCTTTCCTATCATAGACTGCAAAGTTCATGTGATTTTTTTCTGCATTTATTAATACTCTCTAGTCCTTTATTCCATTCTTCTCTGTAGCCAGGAGAGATTGGCAGAAAGAAGAGAATGCCATGAATGAAGAAAACAGTCTCAAACCTTTATAAAAATAGTTTCTGTAAGCTGTGTGTTTCAATCATTATATTTATCTGATATAGTTCCCTTATTCAAATACTAAAACATAACTATTCTATTTTTTATAATTATAAAAATACTGGTTTGTTTACTTCTGGGGGCAATGCATTGTTGCAGGAGGTCATTCCGCCCCTCCAACCAATAACTGCTGAGATACCAGCCCATTGGGGCGTGGTTTCTCTCCATTCATAAAGCCTCTATTTCCTTCTGCTTGCTCTCTCTTGACTTCCTGCTGGTCTGGCGACTAGACTCTTTCTCTAGTTGTGCAGAGAGCTGTTTTCTGGGATCGTGATCTGTAAGTTTTCCCTCTTTAAATAAATACTACCCTAGTAATAGTAATCCCAAACTGGTGTGGCATTGTTCGTGGTTTACGCCTTTACCTGGCGCCCGACGAACGTTTGGCTTTTAGGACCCCCCCCCCTCGGCTGCCGGCCGCATGTTTGGCTTGGTGGGAACGAGCCCTAGCTTCCTCTGCCCGGGCTTGCACCTTGCGGCCGTGTGGCTTGTGCCTTGCGGCAGCCTTGTAGCTTGTGCCTTGTGCGTGGAGCCAGCAGTTTAATTTGAATCATCACGCACTGGCTTTAGTTCGTGACTTAGGCCCCAGTGCCGAGTCCAAGATACACTTGGCCTTAAGGCCCATAATATCCAGAGAGGCAGGACGATCTCTGAGGCCGGACAGGTGGTGGTGGCATACACTCGGGAGGCAGAGAAAGGCGGATCTCTGTGAGTTCGACCAGACAGGTGGTGGGGCACGCCTTTAATCCCAGCCCTCGGGAAGCAGAGACAGGCGGATTTCAGATTTCGGTGAGTTCGAGGCCAGCTGGATAATAGGTAATATGGCAGTTTTTGTTTCCAACATGACTTTCACTGTTTGGGCTACCAATACAATGGGTCTAATCATGCAAAATTTATATGACTATGAGGATAACTTAATTTACTGGTTACTAGGTTTTAGTATTCTTTTGAATATTCTATCATTTAGGAAGATTATGGTACTCTCAAGAACTCATGCAGGTCAGGAGATTCAGGAGATTCAGGATTCAAAAGAGGCAATAATAAACACAATAATAAAAAGACTTGAAATGCTTGAAAAAATGATTGGAACTGGTGAACAGAGTAATAAGGCACAAGGACAGGATACAAAGCCAACACCAGCTATTAGAACTGGCTTACCCAGGGTTTTAGCGGCATACCCTATACTTAAGTCTGACAAAGCGTCAACTTCTAAAGGCTCAAAGGGAGTCAGAGAAGCTAGATGGATGCCAATAGCAATGAATGATCTGAAAGAAATTAAACAGGCTATTGTTACTTTTGGCTTGCAAAATGCCTATGTACAGGAAATGATAAGGACTTGGGCTTCTAATGCTAGAGCTACCCCCTATGATTTCCATCAGTTAGTGTCTGCAGTTTTAGATAAGGGACCTTCCTTGATGTTTGGAATTTATTTCAGAGAAGAATCCAAACATATGGAACAGCAAGGAAGAGCAAAAGGTGTCGAGGTTTCCCAAGATCAAATTCTTGGTGCAGGAGAATATGCTGATCCACAGGTCCAAGCTCTTTATGACGATGAAGTACTGCATCTATGTCACCAAGCAGCTTTAAATGCTTGGAATAGGATACAAGATCCAGCAAAAAGGGTTGAATCATATACCAGAATTAGGCAGGGACAGAGAGAACTCTTTATTGACATTTTGCAAAGGTTAATTAAGGCTCTGGATGTAGGGGTAACAGACCTGGATTCTAGACGAATACTTCTTGAATCTCTAGCGTTTGAGAATGCAAACATAGAATGCAAAAAGATAATTGGGCCTTTAAAGTCTAGATCAGCACCTATGGATGAATGGATTCAGCATACAATGAATGTTGAGACATTTAGCTATAATGATGAATCTTGGGTAGGAGAAGCGATTTCCACAGCAATGAGGAGACATCAAACTGCCAGGTGTTTTAATTGTGGAAAATTAGGACATCTGAAAAAAGATTGCAGGCACAGAATTTCTAGAAATAATATCTCCTTTGGGAATGACAAAAATAGGGGACCTAGGCCTTCAGGTATATGTAGGAGATGCGGTAAAGGCCGTCATTGGTCCAACGAATGCAGGTCAACAACAGACAAACAAGGCAACCCGATACCGTCGGGAAACTCCTTGAGGGGCTTCTCGCAGGCCCCCAAGCCAACAGTGGCCCAGTCATTCGCAGTCACAGTGGAGAACGTGCCTCACCAAGAAATCTAAAAGCTCCAATTTCTGCTGTAAAAAGTAATACTAGTCTAAATGGTGAATTATGTGTGGAGGATGAGTCAAAAAACCCAGTAGGACAGAGTAAACGTATATTTTGGCAGACTTCTATTAACGACCAAAGACCAAAGCTAAAAGTCTGTATAAATGGCACTTTTATTGAAGGCTTATTAGACACAGGTGCGGATGTAAGTATTATTACCCCAGAATCTTGGCATCCAAATTGTCCTCTTCAAGAGGTAGATGTTCAGTTTCTGGGAATTGGAACCCTATCTCGTGTAAAACAAAGCACAAGATGGGTGGAATGCATAGGGCCTGAAGGGCAAATAGGAAGACTAAGGCCATATATAGCAAATATTGCAATAAATTTATGGGGCCGTGACCTGTTACAGCAATGGAATACCCAGATTAACATTCCTGCAGTTCCAGGAATTCATAATTCTGGGAAAGATATGATGAGGTATTATGGAAAATGGTCACCAGCCATTCAGGCTGTACAAGAACATATAGCAAATACCAAACCTTTAGAGGTACCAACAGCCCTACCTTTAAAATGGCTAACTGAGAAGCCAATATGGATCAAACAGTGGCCTCTAGCTGAAGATAAATTACAGGCATTGGAACAGCTGGTGCAAGAGCAATTAGATGCTCACCATATTGAAGAATCAACCAGCCCTTGGAATTCTCCTGTGTTTGTTGTAAAAAAGAAATCTGGTAAATGGAGAATGGTGACAGATCTAAGAGCTGTCAACAAAGTAATTCAACCTATGGGCCCACTACAATCTGGAATTCCTTTGCCTTCTCTATTACCAAAAGGATGGCCTCTTATAGTTATTGATTTGAAAGATTGTTTTTTCACTATACCGTTACAAAAAAAGGATAGAGAAAAATTTGCCTTCATGGTGCCTACTTATAATAATTCTCAGCCTAATAGGAGACATCAATGGACTGTCCTCCCACAGGGTATGCTCAATAGTCCTACATTGTGCCAATATTTTGTAAGTAAGCCATTGGAAATAATTCGTAAACAATTTCCCAAGTCCATAATTTATCATTACATAGATGACATCTTATTATCAGATTCAAATAAAGATATTTTAGAAAGGATGTTTGAAGAAGTAAAGAAAGTCTTTCCTAGGTGGGGATTACAAATTGCCCCTGAAAAGATTCAAAGAGGAAATTCTATTAATTACCTAGGTTACAGAATAGGGTTAGAGAAAATTAAAACACAAAAGGCACAAATTAGGAGAGACCGGTTAAAGACTCTTAATGACTTCCAAAGATTGTTGGGAGACATTTCCAGTCTACGACCAGCTGTTGGGATAACACCTGATCTAAGAGTTCATTTAAACAAAACCTTAGATGGTGATAAAGATTTGAATAGTCCAAGAAAACTGACAGCTGAAGCAGAAAAGGAACTGACAATGATTGAGGAAAAATTACAGGAAGCACATGTGGATAGGGTGAACCCAAATCTTAGCTGCATCCTAGTCATATTGCCTTCCAGAATCTCTCCTACAGGGTCTAATGCAGAGGGAAGATATTATTTTAGAATGGATATTTACACCCAATAAACCAAGTAAAAAATTAAAAACTTATGTGGAAAAAGTCTCTGAACTAATTATAAAAGGAAGCTGAGACTTCGTCAACTAGCATGTATAGACCCAGCAGAAATTATAGTGCCTTTTACTACTGAAGAAATAAAAAAGTTATGGGAAGACAATGAACCGTGGCAAAGAGCTTGTGCTAATTTTTTGGGAGAAATTAATAGCAACTATCCCAAAAGTGGTAGACTTAACCTCATAAAGAGAACTTCTTGGATTCTTCCTAAAATTGTACGTGATGGTCCAATAACTGGAGCCCATACATTCTATACTGATGCAAATAAATCAGGGAAAGCAGGTTACAAGTCAGATGAATTGAGTAAGGTGGAACAAAGCCCTTATAATTCTGTCCAGAAGGCAGAATTATATGCCATTCTTATGGTGCTAAGGGATTTTAAAGAACCTCTTAATATAGTTACAGATTCACAATATGCAGAAAGAGTTATCTTGCATATTGAAACCGCTGAATTTATACCAGATGACACAGAGTTGACTTCATTGTTTATCCAGGTACAGGACATAATCAGGAACAGGCTTTGTCCGATGTACATAACACACATCCGGTCCCATACAGGTCTGCCTGGTCCTCTAGCACAAGGCAACGCTGAGATTGATCAATTATTGATTGGAAGCGTGTTGCAGGCCTCGGAATTTCATAAAAAGCATCATGTCAATAGTAAAGGCCTAAAGAAAGAATTTTCCATTACTTGGCAACAAGCTAAGGACATTATAAAGAGATGTCCTACTTGTTCTTTCTATAATCAAACACCGTTGCCTGCAGGGAGTAACCCAAAGGGTACTAAGAGAAATGAAATCTGGCATATGGATGTGTTCCACTTTATGGAATTTGGTAAATTAAAGTATGTACACCACACCATAGACACGTATTCAGGTTTTCAATGGGCTACTGCCCTGAGCTCAGAAAAGGCAGATTCAGTAATCACACATTTATTGGAAGTTATGGCCATCATGGGTATACCTGCACAAATAAAGACAGATAATGGTCCAGCATATGTATCTAAGAAAATGAAACGCTTTTTTGATTATTATAATATATAACACATTACAGGTATACCAAATAATCCTACAGGTCAGGCAGTTATAGAAAGATCAAATCGTACTATAAAGGATATGCTGAAAAAACAGAAAGGGACCGAAAATACCCCCAGAAATAGATTACATAATGCTTTATTAATCTTGAATTTTCTTAACGCTAATGAGAAAGGAACGACAGCAGCAGAAAGACATTGGATAATGGAAAAGTCTGCTGAACTAAATGAACCGATTTATTTCAAAGATGTGCTGACCTCTCAATGGAAGCCAGGAGATGTGCTACGTTGGGGAAGGGGTTTTCTCTTGTTTCCACAGGAGAAGAAAAATTGTGGATACCATCAAAATTAATAAAGTTTCGATTTGAAGAGGAGAAACCTCTTGGAAAGGAGAAATGACAACTCATCCACAATGATATTCATACAGGTGGTAAGTAAAACATATAGAATGGGGGCAGGGTTCTGTTCTTATCTCCACAGGAAAACACTCATTAAACCATATTTCTAAATTTATAGAGCTGGTTTTGAAGTTGGACTCTGGCTCAGTCCCTCTCCAATTCCAAGCCTGTTAGTAAGAGAAAAACCCAGATTTTCTGGAGTTTCTGTCTCATGTCAAGAGCCGTGATATGGGACAGAAAGAAATATGAGTTTAGAAAACATCTTTGCTTTTCTTCATATCTATCATACCTTTCATTGAATATATCTATCATGCCTTTCATTGAATATATATATATATGCCTATATATGTCTATATGATTAATGTTTAAGTTTTTTACAATAAACAATGAGTCTTTTCTGAAGTGACATACATTTGAAGTTTCCAGGAAGAAGATGGGGCCCCACAACAACAACTCTACCTGGTTGATATGACGTCATGATACTGATAGTGCTACTACAAGACCTGTTTTGGGTACCAGCTGCACAAGAAGATCCCAACTTGGTTAGCTGAAATGGTGCACATCTTGTACAACATTCTGGCCAGACCTCCACAAAATACTCAGAGACTATTTGCAATTTTAAAAGACATTGATCTTGAAATTTAACCATCATTTTGCTTTCACAGGATCCCCCAGAAAGAATGTCGCCCCCATGACAGCTGGAAGTAATTCTAGAGGACGACGTCCCCTCTCCCAGTAAAGTTTGCCCCTGGGTTTAGGGACATCATTTAGGGGTTGGGAAGTTGGGGGAGGAATTTTATAAGCTCAGGGATCATTTTGAAAAAAAAAAAAGAGGGTGATTGGATAATAGATTTGTAATTGTGAGTTACAATTTTTAGACAAATATATTGGTATTGATTCTTGATACAAAGTTAAATTATATTGACTATTGTATGCATGCATGTTTCTACCTCTGTTTAAAATAATTTTTATGTATTGACATATATTGTATCAATATTTACCATATTGCAATATATATTTGTACATTGTTTATATTTGGAGGTCATTATCCTCATTTGTTACACAGATGTTTATTGTCTTAGTCTTTAAGTTAGATAGATATTGAGAATTATATAGATTAATAGTCATCTAAGTTTGCCATTTATAATTAGACTAATTAGGTTATTTAGATATATAGAGATTATACTCAGTATAGATAGATGATCTTCAACCTCTTCAAAGAGCTGTAGAAAATGGCCTTTAATCTAACTCAGAGTTTTGTGGTAGTGAGACACAATTGCTCCTGGCAACACCGCTCTATTCCCGAGAGAATGTTGAGCACCAAAGACACTCCATCTGGAGCCTTTCTTTTTGACAGAACTGGCCTTGGGGCAAAGAAATGCCCATACCTTAACCACTGACAGAGATACAGAGCGTGCATCAATGGATAAAACAGGACTGTCATATCCTGCCAAGACAGGGTAAGATAGTTTTGAAAAGTTGCTTGCCTTTGAAAATGGTATGTCAGTTATGTTAGGCCTTAGCCAAAGTTGGTTGCTTCAATGCTGCAAATGTGACTTTGGGTGATTGCCCAGGTAGCTAGTTGTCCCTGTGATTTGTTGCAGGTTTTGGAAGTTGTTTTACTGAACTTCCTAATTACCCAGGTAACATTATTTCCCTTCTCAGATCTTTGATGGGGTTGAAGACTATATAACTATAGTTACTTTTCTCTCATGACTTGGCCAAGTTATTTATTATACAAGTCCTAAGCTAGTTAGAATAGGATATTTGTACTTATTGTATATAATTTCATAGTAGGTTTAGAACTCTCTTACTTAAACAAAAGGGGGAGGTGTTGCAGGAGGTCTTTCTGCCCCTCCAACCAATAACTGCTGAGATACCAGCCCATTGGGGCGTGGTTTCTCTCCATTCATAAAGCCTCTATTTCCTTCCGCTCGCTCTCTCTTGACTTCCTGCTGGTCTGGCGACTAGACTCTTTCTCTAGTTGTGCAGAGAGCTGTTGTCTGGGATCGTGATCTGTAAGTTTTCCCTCTTTAAATAAATACTACCCTAGTAATAGTAATCCCAAACTGGTGTGGCATTGTTCGTGGTTTACGCCTTTAATGAATTTTTCACTTGAGATATAATTTGAGTGCTATCCACTATGACAATAAGTATTCAATAATTTTTCCAGTACTGAGTGAAATTTTAAGTAAACTTGACCTTCTATTCTCAGTTCTCTAATAGAAAATAGATGCTTTGCTTTTCCCAAATAATTATGCCAAAGTATTTTTGAAAAGACACTGATTGCTAAGCATTAAATATGAATAAAGTAGAATTTAAATTACACTATGCACTACTACCCTAGGATTCTAGGGCAGAAATGAATTTTCTGATTAACTACCCATATTAGGGACACCATATACTATGACACCATAGTGTTAGATGGACATCAGTCATTATTTAAAAGTCAGAATATGGTAAAAACTGTGTTAGATAAACAAAGACAGAAGAACCGGAATCTAGAAGACATCTTCCCTGTAAGCAAAGTATTACTCTATGATCTTACAACATCAAAATGTCATTTCTGTGTCAGTTCTTAAAGCTGGCATAAAATATTGCACACTGTTATCAGTTAATTACACTAAAAATAATACATTTGGTTTAATTACCCACTTTAATTATTTACAAGCATTGTGTTGAGAAAACTATTGATTTATGAGAACAAAGCCCGATGACAGGTTTTGGCACATATAATTTTAGTGGGCAAATCTCTTTTCTCTTTTTTCTTATATTCTCAGTGGGTTTTGGCTAAATTTCAAATCTCATCAAAATATTTGCTCCAAATAGAATGTTGAAAATTAACCGATTTTGTTTAATTCAGAGACTGATTAAAAAGCTAATTAAAACTTGCAAACTCAAGTTCCTGCTAAATCACTGCAGTGTAAATGAATGTATGACACAGTCAGAGTACATAAACTGGCAAAAACCAAATGGGTCTTAAGACAGAGCAGTCAGTGTTTCTGATTTAAAAAAAAATGATTCTTTTTGTTACTTTGGAAATAGTGAAGCACTTGGACAAGTAGTGAAGTCAGTATTATATGAAAAGTTGTTCTACCTCAGTTTTCTCTACAAATTCTAGTGAACTTTTTTGAACGAACTTTATCAATGAGTATGCACCAGAAGCATACAATTTACTTTTTGCTTAGCATTGACACTGTATACAATCATAGATAAATTTTAAAACATTACATAGTCATTAAATGAAAATTGAAGCCATGGACATTCTGTGCATTATGAAATCCCTTATATAAATATATTATATATGCATATATACCTCAATTTAAAACATTTTGTTTTAGGATTCACATCTTATTATTAATGCAATTATTTACCAAAAAGTCAGTATTACCTGTAAGTCATCTGATGAACTTTCCTAGTAATATTATTTTTATTAGACATACTATAAAATTTATACCCTAATAAAATTACATTTACTTATAACTTTGGTTAGAGTTTCTCTTTTTATTGATTTATTTTGATATTTAAGAATTTAATGAGTGTATTTATAAAATCCATTGTGATTACTTTTTTCCCTTGCTGCTATCTGTCTTGCATCCTTGTTAATATCCCTCATTATTACCAGTCCCTCTCTCACATTGATTACATTTGTTTATATTTATTTTAAGAGAGCCATTTGTGTGACCATTGAATTGCAAGTATTCATAGGGATTTAATGACAACGGCAGGGTTTGGACAACTAGGGCCAGTGATTTCCACCTCTTACTGAGTCTATTATTAGCCCAGAAGAGAAGAATAAAACACCCCCAAGTATATCCTGCACCCATGATTGACTGGTCTATTTTTGTGTAGATATAGCTTAGGTATTCTCAGTACCTCTGTGTTCATGACTGGGATATCTGTGTCTTGCCATCTACTGGTTGTTATTCATTTTTACACACCTCTCTTCCACACTGTTCATTGAGCCATGAAGAAAGTATTATAAATGTCTTGTTTATGGCTAAATTGTTATCTCTTACTTATTCTCAACATCTCATAGAGGAGTGGATCTCTTCTTTCACCACCTTTCTCTGGATATAGAAGCTCCTCTGATAAAGCCTGAGAGTACCTTATGTCTATTTGCACAAATGCTGACAAGACAATTTAACAATAAAACAATAGTATTAAATTTTCTCTGGGGTCTATGATCTTGTTAGCCAAGGGGCCTTGAAAAGATTTACAGTAGTAAGTATGGATTCGCTCCCATGGAGAAGTTCTCAAATCCAGTCACAGAGCAGTGGTTACAGCTATAACATGAGAGCTATAACCCCTTTGCACAAGCGAGTCCTCTCCATCTTGTACGCTTTTGAATTCACATCTGGGTATAACCATTAACAGCTTTTCTCCTTCAGAAACTTTCATAGTATCTTTATGAAGGTGGAAAGCTACCTTGCAAAAAGGATGCTTCCAGTTTGTTGACAGGGTGATGTCTCTGTATTGTGGGTTCAAGACATACGGCATCTTCAATAATAGTCAAATCACTCATTAATTAGTACTAATTAGTACACTAGTACTAATGTGTAACCAAGAGGAATAGTAAGAATTCAAATAGTTTTGGGGGTTTCTGGGACATCCCTCAGAAACAAATCATAAAGAGGCATTCCACACTCTTCCAATTTTTTTTTTAATAACCCATGGCTTCTAGAAGCAATTTTGTCCAGTCAGCATGAAAGGTATATCACTTCATATTCTCTCTCTCTCTCCCCTACAAACAAAGAAAAGAACATATGTCACTTTTTATTCCTTTTCATAGAAAGTTGAATTCAGTGGTTTATTGCAGATTTATATTTTTCACTTGATAGAAAATTCAGAAGGAAGAAATCTATTCGTTTTTTCCCATTTTCCATATTTCTGCAATGCATAACTTATGACTTGCCTCTCCATCTGACTTGGTGGCTACATTATTTAACTCTCACACTGGGGAAAAAGCAAGGAGACACCCAGTAGTTTTTTTAGATATATATTTTGTTTGTAATCACCTTTGATGAAAAAAAAAACATGATTTTATATCAAAACACTGAAAAATTTAGTGAAATATTTGAGTTTTATTTATGCTTTAAGAAAATAAAACAATTGCTACAGATAAGGATTTGGGAATTATTGATCATTATTTGCTCTTGGAGTTATTTAAAGAATGGATTTCAGTTGCAGAAAAATGCAAAAATCAGAATTTGAAGAAAGTAATGAGCAGATTGATTTATGTTTAATCTGATGCCAGTATGCAAACAGATTTAATATTATTTTTAATTATATTTGCAGCCATTGAGTAAGCAATGAAATAATACTTTCTGTGACAGGTTCTGCAAAATAAATAGAACTGTGACAATCACCTGATAAAATACCTGTTTCATGTGGTTTGTGTGTCCCCTCTGTTGCACAAATTATATGAAGGATCGGACCTATAAAGAAATTAGAAGCTATGCTTAATAAATGCTAGGTGTCATGTTTTGGAACCTTATTAGGCAGTATCTAATAAAAATAAAGAAGTATTCTACAATAATTCTATTTGTTTCTAAAGATGCAATTAGTAATTAAGGGACTGGAAGGGAAGAATGAGAGAGATAAATTATGAAATTATATCAATATATAAAAATTAAAAGAAATAATTAAAAATTAAAAATTTTTATCACTTGTCTAACAAAATTAATTAAATACTAATTGTAAATGCTTAGAATGCTGACTATTCTCACTAGCATTTCAAAGATATGATTCCGTTGAAAATTTCACATGGTGTATATATTTGAATATTTATTGGGATCAAATTAAACAAATTTGTATAATATAATTTGAGCTGTCTTATGGTTAAGTAAATGAAACTATATTATTATTTTTATGCTATACATGAAACTATCTTTTTAACTAAAATAGACAGGCACATTTATTTCGAATTCAATCTGAGTTATAATTAGAAATTGGCTTTTTTTAAAGATTTATTTATTATATATACAATATTCTGCCTGCATGTATCTCTGTGGGCCAGAAGAGGACACCAGATTTCATTACAGATGGTTATGAGCCACCATGCAGTTGCTCGGAATTGAACTCAGGACTTCTGGAAGAGCAGCCATCTTATCCTCTTAGCCATCTCTCCAGAGCCTAGAAATCAGAATTTTTTAAAAGAATTTTAATTACCTGCATATAGAACAATTTTCAATTTAAATTAAGAACTTTGAAAGTATAAATCAATGGCATCATATGTTTAAAACTAAAATAAAATGTAATGAATATAGACAAAGGTCACATGATAAGCCCAAATTTAAGGAAAAGGAAGTAGAGACTCAGAGGAAAAAGTAAATTTTAATTCTTCATTCATATATTCAGCCTCATTTGGTGAGATTTAATTATGTGTCAACTGTGTACCTACAATAATTTCACCATTTGACTCTAGATAGTTACATTCCAGCCTGGAGATTTCTATGCTCCGTTCATCCTCCATAGAATTTGTCATTCTATGTAAGACACATGGTAGAGCAAGCCTTTAATCTTAACACTCAGGAAGCAGGGACAGGTAGAGCTTATTTGAATTCTATTGAAACCCACCCTGGTCTGAATGCAAAGTTTTCAGTCAGACAATGCTATATAATTAGGTCCCACAAAAATTAATGTAAAACAGCCTTTTTTAAAATGCTCACTTGGGAAGCTAGGATGAGGCAGAAATTTTTACTTCACTTATTAATTAAAGAATTTCTTACTCTCAGACTGATATATTTTCCATCTTATATTTCTTCCCTCTACCTAAAAGATGCGCCTGAGATACTCAAAATCTTTGCAGACAAAATTTTGAAATCTCTTTTGTCACCCCATCTAAATAACATCTGTTTCATCTTGATCCAAATAACAATGTTAAGTATAAAATCGAATTTAATATTCTTTAGATATTTCCAGATATTTCTTTTGTAATTCAGTTAATCTTTCTAAGGCAGTCACATGAGTATTAGGATTAAAGGCTTGAACCACTATATTTACATTGCTGATTTTTTGTAAGCTCCTGTATTTTCCAGTGTTAGGTTCACTACCAGGTGAAAACTTCAACCCATTCCATTTATCTATTATTTATTTGTTTGTTTGTTTTTTCATTCTTCTCTCATATAGTACCCCCTGAACACAGTTTCCTCTCCCTCAATTTCTCAAAGTCCTTTCCCTGCCCACTTCCTCAGACCTACTCCTTTAACTTTTCCCTTCAGAAAACAACAGTTTCTCTTGGTTATCAACAGAACATGTCCTAGCAAGATACATCTATATAGGAGGTAAAGAGTCCTAAGTGCACGCCAATGAGTCAGAGATACCCCTACTTATATTTTCTGGAATCCTGCAGAAAGCACACTTGCGAACCACAGCATATTTGCAGACGACCTAGTGCAGAAAAATGCAGGCTTCTTGGTTGCCAATTCAGTCTCAGTGAGCCCTGCTTAGTTGATTCTGTCAGCCTTATTTTTATCGTGTCCTCGACAATACAGACTCCTAGATTTCTTCCTTCCCTCTTTGTAGGGGTTCCTCCAGCTCAAATTAGAGGGAACTAATGGAGTTCTCTAATTTGGATTCTCTCTTCTCCTTAATGCTTGTCTCTACATCTGCTCCCATCAGCTGCTGTAGAAAACCTCGATGATGGTGGTTGGGCTAGTTGCTTAATAAAGAGTATAGCCGAATATCCTTAGGAATCACTTTATCGATTTTTATTATGGCAGTTCTCTGGAATATCCAACCTCTGGTTCCTGGTCATCTAGGAAGTGTTTGACATAGACTCACTCTTATAGTGTGGGCCTCGAATTAAATGAATAATTGATTGAGAACTCCTGAAAATTCTATGCTTTTATTACCCAAGCACATCTTAGGTTGAAGGTTTTATGACTTGGTTGGAAGCCTTGCCTGGTTGCAGAAGGTGGACTATTCAGTCTCTGAATACTACATTACTAGAAGTCCTTGTAAAAGTTACCCTCCAGAAATTGTGGGAGGTTCTACTGCACTATATTGCCCCACAAATGCCATCCAATTACAAAGTCCCCCGTATTCATTCTCTCTCTCTCTCTCTCTCTCTCTCTCTCTCTCTCTCTCTCTCTCTCTCTCTCTCTTCCTCTCTCCTTCTCTCTCTGCACCTCAACAATCTGAACCCTCCCCTTTTTATTCCCGCCTGCACCAACTCCATTGACAAATTCTATTCTATTTCCTATTCTCAGGGACAGCCAGATGTCCGCAAAAACCTGCAGTGTTTTACTTGGGTTTTCTAGATCTGTGGATTCTATGATGATTATTATTTTCTTACCAATTTAAATGCACTTTTAAGTGAGTACATACCGTGTTTGTCTTTCTTGTTCTGTTTTATCACACTCAGAATAATTTTTTTCTAGTTTCATTTATTTGACTAAAATTTTTTGATACCATTTTTAACTGCTGAGTAATAATCCATTGTATAATTGGGCATTTTCTTTTCCCATTCTTTAGGTGAGAACATCTAAATTGCTTCTCCTTTCTGGCTATTATGAATAAAGCCAAAAGAAACATAGTTGAGCAAGTGTCATCAATGCAGGGTGGAGTGTCCTTCAGTTATATGCTCATGAGTGGTATAGCTGGGCCCCGATGGTGCATCAATTCCTAATTTTCTGAGAAAACAACATATTGATTTCCATAGTGAATGGATAGTTTTTGATTCTGATCAGAAATAGAGTAGTGTTCTACTTGCTCCACATCCTCTTCAGTCTAAGCTGACATTTGTGTTATTTACTTTGGTCATATTGACAGATGTAAGATAGAATCTCAAAATAGGTTTGATGAACATTTTGCTGCATTTTAAGAATATTTTATGTTTTTTAAATGTTTCTCAGCCATTTGAGAGTCCTCTAATGAGAATTCTGATTAGATCTGTAGTTCATTTTGAAATTGGATTATTTCTTTTTTTTTTGTTGATGCTATTTTCTTGAATTCTTTATATATTTTGCATATTAGCATTTTATTGGATGTGGAATTGGTGAAAAACTTTCCCCACTCTAAAGGCTCCTGGAAAATTCCTACTCTTTTATTACTTTGTTACTCAGCACTTATTGGATGTATAAAGAAGAACTTCAGAAATCATTGAATTAAATTAACATCTATAAGCCTATGTCATTCAGACACTTATCAATTTAGTATTTCTTATAATATTTGCTGTTCTGGAAAGCCTACATTTTCATTTTTGGCATATTTGAATGAACAAAGATTACATAATTTTCACTAAGTTAACATTGCTGAACATTCTAAACTATTAGAAGTCTTCCACTTGAATCATCTATTTTTTAGATGATATATGTCATATATAGAATCCAGTGTCATATGGAGTACATTTCACAGGATTTATGGTATCTTAAATGTGTGACTACTAAAAAATAATATGTGCTTGTTTAAGGCCAACCTTCTCTACAAAGCAAGTTCCAGTACAGAGAAATCAAGAATGAATTAAGATATAATATAATAAAAAAAAACAATTTTAGCCTTATTTACCTTTTGTACATGTGTTGAGGCATTTCTTTATTGATCTCTAGTTGATCTTGTCTCTCACTGTCTGTGAACTCAGTATCGAGGTGAGATTGCTTGTTTTATCACTCATTTTTTGCAAATGAGTTTATCATAGGTAAAGGTTTCACAGAGAATAAAAATGTCATAGCGAAATTAGGCATTATTGATTCTCACAATTTTCATCATGGCTGCACTTTTCTTATTAGAAGCCAACTAAATCCAGAAGCTCATGATTAGCCTAAACACATAATATTATTAGTTAACTTGACAAGATATTTCATTTTTTTGAACTTGGTTTTGTCTATGTATAAAGTATAATAAATGTGGTAGACATTCATAAAATCCATTATTTGTGTGTGTGTGTGTATATATATATATATATATATATATAAATGTCTTTTATAAAATCTCTGAACATATATATTTATTATATCACTATATAGTATTTTAATGATTCTGTGATTAATATATATATTTCCATTTTATCTGCTTTCAGGTTAATTAACAGTAAAAGCCATAAGCATTTACATTTAATAGATTTTATAAAAAATCTCACTTTAAAGGGAAAATAAATTTTGAGGCAAGAGGGAAGGACACAAGGTAAAAATTTTAGATGATATTTCACCTTATTTTTTTTATTCTTTTTTGGCTACTGTTAGAAAGTGTTGCCTATAATTAACTTGAGGCTTCCCCATAAATCAATGAAATTAGGAAGATTCTTCAAGGGTGGCTCCCCATTCATTTTATTTTAATTAGTGGCAGTTTAATTTCCGAACCTATGTTGCTATTTATAAGACATCTAGAAACATTTCCTAAAAAGAATGTGTTTTCAATTTAGCTGCAATCACAAAATGGTGTTTTTTTATTCAATAAGAAATGATATCTAATGTGGGGGGAAAACTCATACCTGCTTAATTATTAATATGTCCAGACAGACATTGTATATATTCTAAGAAACAGAATTTAAAACATAATGTAAATATATAAATAAATGTATTTACTCTAATTATATAATATTTATTTAATTTTCAGAGTCTTTCTACTCAAAAGGGATCTCTCAAATTCTTCAGTTTGGAAAGTAATGTGTATCCTATAAAATGAATTGCATCTAAAGACAATTTATTCAGAAGAAAATATTAACATCGTTTTAGCTATTTCAATAATACTTCCTAGTCTATTTTCATGTCATTACACAAATACATAATGTATTATATAAGGTAAGGTTGTCACTATTCTTATTTTATAAATAATTAAAACATTTTTGTCAAAGATACAAAGTAATTACTAACCTGGCAGAAAAGTTAGCTCTAAATTCTGTACTCTTTCACAACTTTAATCTGCATGTACATTTATTAATTTATGTGGTACCTTTCCATAATTTTATGAGATACTAAAACACAGAGGTGACTATCCACTTACCTCAGGCTAAATTATAAATGGTAATAAACTAATTTTTTAGTAATATTCTGCTTCTTTACAAACTGAAACCAATATTTACCTCATGCATGGCTTGATTTCTCCTGTCTCTTTCTCTATGACCAGCAATCAAGTATGTTGACAGAAGTCTCTTTCTCAGTCCCAAAGAAACACACAGATGCCTATATTAATTATACTATATAATTAATTATATTAAATATAAACTGCTTAGCCTACTATCTTAGGCTTTTATTAATTAACACTTACCTCTTACATTAACCCTTAATTCTTGCCTCTATTAGCCACATAGCTTGGTGCCTTGTATTAATGAAGCATTCTCATCTTGCTTCCTCTAAATGTTGGTGATGACTACAGACAGAAACTTTCCTCTTCCCAGAATTCTCGTTTTCTGGTCACCCTGCCTATACTTCCTACCTGAAAACTGGCAAATCAGCGTTTTATTAAACCAATACAAGTGAGAAATCTTTATAGGGTACAAACCATTGTTCCTATCCCCCTTTTATTTCTTTTCAAAACAAGAACTCTGAATCTAATCTCCTTTTTTCTAATTTTTCTGACTGTTATCTATAACAACTTGAAACCAAAACATTTTAAACAAAGACAAACCCCATGATCCCTTTTTGGGGGATTTGGGTGTCGTTTTCTTGGGTGCTTCCTGCTGATTGGGGTCACTGATAATCTTATAGGGGTCTAAAGAAAATTTAGGATTATAGTAAAGTCTTGACTAGATTATTCTGTGAGACTGATGTTCAGCCTAGTTTTGAGGCTGTTCTGGATGTTGAACTCAGAAAAAACTCCAACAGAAATCCTCTAAAATGTTAGACCATCTGGGCCATATACTCCTATTGGAGATTTTTCAGGGAGATTTCCTTGATCTAACCTGGATTTTTTTTTAACCCAAAATAAATCCACAGCCTCTCGTTTTCTGTGTAAACAAAGCCAAAATCTCTTCTCCAAATTAACATATCCTTTGACTAACATTTCTGTCCTGCCTGTTCTGGCAAATGTGCAGTCCCAAGGAAACACAAAAAGGCTTATATTAATTATAAACTGCTTTGTCTATTAGCTTAGGCTTCCTATTAACTAACTCTTATATCTTATTTTAACCCACAATTCTTGTCTGTGTTAGCCACATGACTTGGTATCTGTTATCAGTGAGGCATTCTCATCTTGCCTTGTTTGCATCTGGCTGACGACTGTAGACTGAACCTTACCTCTTCCTAGAATTCTCCTTTTCTGTTCACCCTGCCTATAATTCTTGACTGGCTACTGGCTAATCAGTTTTTTATTAGGCCAATGCAACTGGTACAAGATCATTGTTCATGTCCCAAATAACAGAGGAATTTCTTTCTTTAAAAATTTTATGAAAAATATGATCCAGAAACAGAAAAAAATTAAGATTTGTCATGAGACACAGAGAGAGAGACACACACACACAGAGACACACTTACTATAGCCAACAAACACTGAGACACTCTTACACTCTGTATTTCTTTTATAAAATGGCATACATGAAATTGAGATTTCTTATTTGATCTAAAAATTATTGACAACTATATAACTTAGTATCTAAACCTAAGCTTTGTACTTATCATTCTTTTATTCATAGCCTAAATGATTGCCAGTCAAAGATTATAAGCACAATTTTAATCATAATATTTAAGATTTTCTATGAGGTATTATGTAGTTATAAATCAGAGTTCTGTATATGCCCTGAAAGTATGCACATTCAGATTCAGAATGCTAAATTCAGAATGCTTAGTTACTTCAACTTCCAGGCAAGGGCCCTCAGAAATTTTCCTAATTTTTCTCATCATTTTTATAGTTGCTGTGTTTGTTCCTTTATTAATTAGAGGAATGAGATAAAGAATTTCACTACAATTATGGACTGGTTTATTTATTAATTTTTTATATTGGCTTTATTGTATAACTATGAAACTTTAAAATTTGTTAAGTAATATTTTCTTATGGTAAATATTTACCTCACTTTATTAATACAGCTTTTATTACACTATTGCTTAATGCACTATTTTCATAGTAGTGTTGGTGCTTGAATAGCTTACATCTACACGTACTTAAACTTTCTTCTCTTTACTGTATCCTACATATTTTCACTGTATATGGAACTTAACTGACTGATTGCTTACAGTTTTATGATCTTTATCTTATTTAGGAAATGCAGCATGTTTTAATTTTCCATACAGAGTAAACATACTCTTCGTGCAATGTGACATTCCTTTTGTAACTACTTTAATTTTACAGTTTGTTACAGTTATATTATTTTCCTTTATATTCCATTAAAAGCAATCTTTATATGGTAAAATGTCTTAATGCTTAAAAACTTGAGAAACCTCATTTTGGTTTTCAGATCCTACCATGGGAGAAGGAACCAATACTGAAGACTACGCTTTGACATCCATAAACACATACAAATAAAAAATATGTAAAGGACAATTTATTAGATACACTGATGTGTATTTTAATAAATTATGTGTCTCAATTATATATATTAAATAAGAGAAAAATTACATATATATATATCATACACACACACACATATATATGATTGTTACTGGTTACTTTTTCTAAAAGACTTACCTTTACCTTGATTTACTTTTTGCCTCTTTGCAATTTCTTCTTGGATCCACTTTGAGTTCTGATTTTTCTCCACAATATCTTAAAAACCTTATAATTTTCACTAATTTATATATACTGGTTATAAAAATAAGGTTCTTATTTTCCTGAAAAATCCTAATTTGATTTTAATTTTCACACCTTTAAAATACAAATTCCATTATTTCTACAGTGATTGATAAAACATTTTATTAATCTTGCTTTTGATAATTGTATTGTATTTGTTTTCTTACTCTCCCCCTCCACACATGTATATTGAAATATATACATATATATCAGTCATTTTCATATTTTAGTGCATTTCAAAAATAATTTGATTTAAGAAAAATATTTCAAATTTCTTTTTTTTAAAAGCAAACTTTTTTATTTTGCATACCAATACCTGTTGTCTCTCCCTCCCCTCCTCCTGTTCTGCCACTTTTCTCCTCTGTACTATTCATCCATTCCTCTTAAAGGATAAGACTTCCCATGTCAACAAAGTCTGTCATACCATTTGAGGAAGGACCAAGGACCAAGGTTTTTCTCATTCTATGTAGACTGAGATAGGGAATGTGCTCCAAAAAGTTAGTTCATACACTAGGGATAAAGTCTGGTGATCCCTCAAACTGTCCAAGCCACACAACTGTCACCCAATTCAGAGGGCCTAGTTTCATCATATGCAGGTTTCCCAACTGTCAGTCCAGAGTTGGTGATCTCCCATTAGCTCTGTTGTGCTGTTTCTGTGGGTATTGCCAACATATTCTTAATAATTTGATCATCCTATTGCCCTTCCCTCTATAAAAAAGGGATTCAAAGAACTCAATCCGATATTTACCTGTAATATGATATGGGAGTCCCCACTATATGCTGTGATTACCATTAATGAATAAAGGAACTGCTTTGGGTCAATAGCAGAGCTATAGGGGAACAGAGTGAGGTGGGGAAAACTAAACGGAATGCTGGGAGAAAGGAAGTGGAGTTAGAGAGAAGCCATGTAGCCCACTAGAGCCAGACAAAATTTTTGCCAGTTATCCACAGCCATGTGGCAGTACACGGATTACTAGAAATGGGTTAAATTAAGATGTATGTAATAAGCCGGGCGGTGGTGGCACACGCCTTTAATCCCAGCACTCGGGAGGCAGAGGCAGCTGGATCTCTGTGAGTTCGAGACCAGCCTGGTCTACAAGAGCTAGTTCCAGGACAGGCTCCAAAACAGAGAAACCCTGTCTCGAAAAACCAAAAACCAAAAAAAAAAAAAAAAAAAAAAAAGATGTATGTAATAGTTAGCAAATAAGAAGCTAGAGCTAATGGCCTAAGTATTGTTTTATATAATACAGTTTCTGTGTTATTATTTAGGGGTTAAGCAGCCAGGAATAAACTAGTGGCCCCCTTACAACAAATTGGCACCCAATGTGGGGCCAACTAAAATCCACTTATAACTTGATGGAGTTTGAAAAGAAATTCTAAACATTTTTTTTTTTTTTTTTTTTTTTTGGTTTTTCAAGACAGGGTTTCTCTGTGGCTTTGGAGCCTGTCCACCACCGCCCGCCTTCTAAACATTTTTTATGTTTTCTGGTGGTGTGCCATGGCTCTTTTAAGAGAAGTTTTCCTGATTCAGTGGTAGAAGAAAAAAAGCCATGCTGTTTTGAAATTCAGGCTTTCTTGGCAGTGCTGCCAGCAAGACCTCTGGCTCTTTTGGGAGACGGAGCATTTGGATGGGGTATGTGAACAGCTTGTTGCTGTTTGTTTGATGGTAACATGGTTCAGCTGTGTGCCTGGAAGTAGGGGGTGTGTGTGGCTCTCAGAGTCTCAAGTGGTATCCATCATCCTGGACAGGGCAGGGCAAGCAGGAAGTACTGTATATACCCCAGTAATGGCACATCTTTAACTACAGTTATTCTTTGCTTTCATCAATTACAACAGAATGAAAGTTCTATGATGTAAATTAAGGTGCTCATAAACCTGCTTACAGGAAAGGGCAGTTAAGGTACCCTCTCAACTATTGCTCAGATTCTTAGCTGATGTCATCCTTGAGGATTCCTTGGAACTTCTCTATTGTTAGGTTTCTTACTAACCCCATAATGATACCCTTTATCAAGATATCTCTGTCCTTGTTCTCACTCTCTGTTCTTCACCCAAACCCTATCTTCACAATCCCTCATTTACTTCTTCTCAACTCTCCACATCTCTTCCACCATCTTCTCTCACTGTCATGCTTCCAATGATTTCAGGAGAACTTGGCCATTTCCCCTTCCCAGGACCATCTATGTATGTCTTTCTTAGGGTCTTCCTTTATCCTGGATTCTCTAGGGTTGTGGACAGTAGACTGATTATCCATTTCTTTATGTCAAATACCCACTTATATGTAAATACATACCATGTTTGTCTCTCTGGGTTTGGGTTACCTCACTCAGGATTTCTTTTTCTAGTTTTATCCATTTGCCTGCAATTTCAAGATATCATTTTTTTTTATAATTGAGGTGTAATCACTGTATAAATGTGCTACATTTTCTTTATGGATTCTTCAGCTGAGGGTCATCTATGTTGTTTCCAGGTTCAAGCTATTATGAATGATGCTTCTATGAGCATAGTGGAGCCAATGTCTTTGTGGTATGAGTGTGAATATTTTTGTTATATGCCCAAGAATAATATTGCTGAATCTTGAGGTTCACAATTTACTGACAAACTACCATACATTTTGATTTCCAAAATGGCTGTACATGTTTCCACTACCACCCAAAATTGGTGGAGTGTTTTTTCTTTACTCCTCATGCTCTCCAGCATAAGCTGTCATTAGTGTTTTTGACCTTAACCATTCTAACAAGCATAAGATAGTATCTCAGAGTAGTTTTGATTTTCATTTCCCTGATGACAAAGGATGCTGAGAAATTCCTTAAGTTGATTTTAGACATTTGAGATTCTTCTGTTGTGAATTCTTTGTTCAGATCTGTACCTTACATTTTAATTGGATTATTTGGTATTTTGATATCAGTTTCATGAATTCATTGTATATTTTGGAGTTTAACACTCTATCAGATATAGGATTGGTGAAGATAATTTTCCATTTTGTAGGATGCCACTTTGACTTGATGACTGTGTGCTTTGCCTTACAGATGCTTTTCAGTTTCAGGAGTCTCCATTTATTAATTGTTGATTTCAGTGTTTGTTCTACTGGTGTTATATTCATGATGTTTTCTCTGCCAATGTGTTCAAGGCTACTATTTACTTTTTTTTATTATGAGGTTTAGTATGGTTAGATTGATGTTGAAGTCTTTGATCCATTTTGACTTGAGTTTTGTTTATGAGATAGATACGAACGTATTTGTATATATATATATATAAATTCAGTTATGTGAACATTTTTGAAAATATGTTCTTATTCTATTGTATACTTTTAGCTTCTCTGTCAAAACTCGGATGTTTGTAGGTGTATAGATTAATATCAGGGTCTTCATTTTGAACCCCGTAACCCACCTGCCTATTTTTGTGTCATTACCAAGCTGTTTTCAATATTATAGTTCTATAGTAATGCTCTATAGACTGAAGTCAGGCATAATGATGCAAGTTCCTTTCTTGTACAGTAATTTGACTATTCTATGTTTTTTATCCACATGAAATTGAATATAGTTCTTTCAAGGTCCATGAAGAATTGTGCTGAGATTTTCATGGGTATTACATTGAATCTCTATAATGCTTTTAGTAAACTTGCCATGTCATGTTTATCCTACTTATCCAAAAGCATTGGAGATTTTTTTATTTTCTGATATCTTCTTCAATTTCTTTCATGAAAGACTTAAAGTTCTTGTCATACATGTGTTTCACCTGTTTGGTTAGAGTTATCCAAAGATATTTTATAATGCTGGTTGTTCAATTTCCTTGAGTTTGTGTGTTTTCTGCAATTATTGATGCCATTTGATTCAAATTTTAAGCCACAGTTGTTCAATAAAATGCGGGGGACTGTTCTTTGTTTAAAAAAATGGGTTTTGTGTCTTATTAGGTTTGCTTTGTTACTGAATATGGGATAAATTTTAGAAAAAGTTCCATGAAGTCCTGAGAAGGTGTATATTTTTTGATGTTAGTGTAGAATGTTCTATAGGTGTCTGTTAAGCTCATTTGAGTCATAAATTCAGCTATTCTTTTTTTACTTTTCTGTTAAATATCTATCTGGCAGACCTGTTCAGTGGTAAGAGTAGTTAATGGAGGTGTCCCACTATTAATGTATGTAGGTTGATATGTGATTAAACTTTAGTAATATTTCTTTTACAATTGTGGGTGCCCTTGCATTTGATGCATAGATCTTCTTAATTGAGACTTCATTTTGATGAATTTTTTTCTGTGGTGAATATGAAATATCCTTTTTTATCTCTTTCAGTTAATTTTACTTTGAAGTCTATTTTGTTAGACATTAGGATAGCTATACCAGCTTGTTTCTTAGGTTTGTTTCATTGGAAAATCTTTTCCAACCCTTTATTCTGAGGTAATGTCACTTTTTAAAGTTGAAATGTGTTTTTTGCATGCAACAGAAAGATAGATACTGTTTACATGTCCATTCTTTTAGCCTGTGTCTTTTATAGTCTTTAATATCATTGAGACCCATGATATTAAGAGAATTAAGAATAATAATTATAGAATAAGGAGAAAAATCTCAATTCAAAGAAATAGAAAATATATTAATCAAAATCATAGAAGAAAGTTTTACCAATATAAAGAAGCACTTGCTTATAAAGGTACAGGAAGCCTACAGAAAAGAAAATAAACTGTGATGAAGGTGGGTCTTGTATCTTATCTGTTGCTTTCATTGGTTAACTAATAAAGAAAACTGCTTGGCCTGATAGGGCAGAATTTAGGTAGGCGGAGTAAACAGAACAGAATGCTGGGAGAAAGATGCCAAGTCAGGCAGTCACCATGATTCTCCCACTCCAGACAGATGCAGGTTAAGATCTTCCCTGGTAAGCCACCTCGTGAGCTACACAGATTATTAAAAATGGGTTAGATCAATATGTAAGAGCTAGCCAATAAGAGGCTGGAACTAATGGGTCAGGCAGTGTTTAAAAGAATACAGTTTCCATGTAATTATTTCAGGTACAAAGCTAGCCATGTGGGCGGCCGGGTGCCAGGAATGTAGCCCCCTGCTCCTACTACTATACCTTGTTCTCAGCACCTCATGGGACCTCAAAAATTGACCACATACTCGGTAACAAACCAAACCTCAACAAATACAAAGAAATTGAATAACCCAATATACCTTACCAGATCATCATGATTTAAAACTAGAAATCAAGAGCAATACTAATTCCAAAAAAAAAAAACCCACAAACACATGGAAATTCAACAATGCTCACCTGAATCATAAATGGGTCAAGGAAGAAATAAAGGGGGAAATTAAAGACTTCCTTAAAAACAATGAAAATGACCACACAACAGACCCAAATTTATGGGACACAATGAAAGTAGTGTTAAGAGGAAAGTTCGTAGCACTAAATGCCTACATAAAGAAGCTGGAAAAATCCTACCCTAGTGAATTAACAGAACATTTGAAAACTTTAGAACAACAAGAAGCAATCTCAGATAAGAGAACTAAATAGCAGGAAATAATCAAATTGAGAGCTGAAATCAACAAAATAGAAACAAAGAAAACAATACAAAGAATCAATGAGACAAAGAGATGGTTCTTTGAGAAAATCAAAAAAATAGACAAGCCTTTATCCAAACTAACCAAAAGGCAGAGAGAGAGAGAGTAGCAAAATTAACATAATCAGAAATGAAAAGAGAAACATAACAACAGACATGGAGGAAATACAGAGGATCGTCAGATTACATTTTGAAAACCTGTACTCCACAAAATTGGAAAACTTAAAGGAAATGGACAACTTTCTAGACAAATATCACTTACCAAAATTAAATCAAGACCAGATAAGCACATTAAATACATCTACAACTGCTGAAGAAATAGAAACAGTCTTCAAAATCTCCCAACCAAAAAAAAAAAGCCCATGACCAGTTGGTTTCAGTTCAGAATTCTACAAGACATTCAAAGAAGAAGTAATGCCAATACTCCTCAAATTATTCCACATAGTAGAAACAAAGGGAACATTGCCAAACTCTTTTCATGATGCTATAATTACCCTGATATCCAAACCACAGAAAGATAATACTAAGAACAAGAATTACAAACCAATCTTATTCCTGAACATTGATGCAAAAATACTAAATAAAATACTAGCAAATCAAATCCAAGAACCCATCAGTACCATCATCCACCATGACCAAGTCAGCTTCACCCCACAGATGCAGGGATGGTTCAACATACAAAAATCTGTCAATGTAATCCACCATATAAATAAGCTGAAAAATAAAAGCTACATGATTTTCTCATTAAATGCCCAAAAATCATTTGACAAAATACAACATCCCTTCATGATAAGCATCTTAGAGAGAGCAGGGATACAAGAAACTTACCTAAACATAAGTAAGACAATATACAGCAAGCCAACAACATCAAACTAAATGGAGAGAAACTCCCAGTGATTCTACTGAAATCAGAAACAAGACAAGGTTGTTCACTCTCTCCACATTTATTCAATATAGTTCTTGAGGTCCTAGCTAGAGCAATTAGGTACCAAAGGGAGATCAAGGGGATACAAATTGGAAAAGAAGAAGTCAAACTCTCACTGATTGCTCATGATATGATAGTTTACATAAGTGATCCCAAAAATTCTACCAAAAAACTTCTATAACTCAAACACTTTCAGTAATGTAGCAGGATACAAGAATAACTCAAAAAAAATCAATAGCCCTCCTCTATGCAGATGATAAAAGGGCTGGGGAAGAAATCAGAGAATCAACACACTTCACAATAGCCACAAATAGCATAAAATATCTTGGAGTAACTCTAGCCAAACAAGTGGAGGACCTGTATGACAAGAACTTTAAATCTTTGAAGAAACAAATTGAAGAAGACACCAGAAAGTGGAAAGATCTCCCATGCTCTTGGGTTGGCAAAATTAACATAGTAAAAATGGCAATCTTACCAAGGACAATCTACAGATTCAACACAATGCCCATCAAAATCCCAGAAAAATTCTTAAAAGACCTCAAAAGAACAGTATTCAAATTCATAGAGAAAAGCAAAAATCTCAGGATAGCCAAAACAATCCTGTACAATGAAAGGACTTCTGGAAGCATGACAGTCCCTGACATCAAACTCTACTACAGAGCTACAGTACTGAATACAGCTTGGTATTGGCATAAGAACAGACAGAAGGACCAATGGAACCAAATAGAACACCCAGATATCAATCTACACATCTTCAAACAATTGATTTTGATAACAAAGCAAAAAATATCAAATGGAAAAAAGAAAACATATTTAACAAGTGGTCCTGGAATGACTGGATGTCAACAAGTAGAAGAATGAAAACAGACCCATATCTATCACCATGGACAAAACTCAAGTCAAAATGGATCAAAGACCTCAACATAAAGCCAGCCCGCACTGAACCTTATAGAAGAGAAAGTGGAAAGTACACTTGAACACATTGGCACAGAGAACCACTTCCTAAGTATAACCCCAGCAGCACAGACACTGAGAGAAACAATTAAGAAATGGAACCTCCTGAAACTAAAAAAGCTTCAGTAAAAGAAAGGGCGTGATTAACAAGACAAAACAACAGCCTACAGAATGGGAAAAAAATCATCAGTAACACCACATCAGACAGAGGTCTGATCTCCAAAATATACAAAGAACTCAAGAAATTGAATATGAAAAGGTCACATAAACTAATAAAAAAATGGAGTACAGACCTAAACAGAGAACTCTCAACAGAGACATCAAAAATGGATGAAAGAAGCTTAAGGAAATGTTCAACATCCTTAGTCATCAGAGAAATGCAAATCAAAATAACTCTGAGATTCCATCTTACACCTGTAAGAATGGCCATGACCAAAAATACTGATTACACCTTATGCTGGAGAGGTTGTGGGGAAAAGGGAACACTTCAGCATTAATGGTGGGAATTCTAGCTGATATCCCTTTGGATATCAGTGTGGCAATTTCTCAGAAAAATAGGAAACAACCTTCCTCAAGACCCAGTAATACTGCTTTTGAATATATATCCAAAAGATGCTCAATCATGCCACAAGGACATGTGCTCAACTGTGATCATAGTATCTTTGTTTGTCATATCCAGAATCTGGAAACAACCTAAATGCCCCTCAACCAAAGATTAGATAAGAAAAATATGGTACATTTACACAATGGAGCACAGCACAGCAGAAAAAAAAATAATGACAGCTTGAATTTTGAAGGGAAATGGATGGAGCTAGAAAACATTATTTTGAGTGAAATAACCCAAACACATAAAGACAATTATCATATTTACTCACTCATAGGTGGCTTTTAAACATAAAACAAAGAAAGCCAGCCTCAAACCACAATCCCAGAGAATTTAGACAACCATGTGGACACTAAGAGAGACATATATAGATCTAATCTACATGTGAGGTAGAAAGTAGAATAAGACAAGATATCCTGAGTAAATTACAAGCATGGGAAACTAGGGGGAGGATTAAAAGGGAAGAGGAGTGGCAGGGAGGGGATCAGAGAAAAATGTAGAGCTTAATAAGTATCAATAAAAATATAAAAAATAAGAAAAAGAGAAACACACATAAAAAGACATATTACTTGGGAGTAATAGGTTGGGAAAAGTCTTTCCAAGTGAATGGAGCTAAGAAGCAAGCCAGTATCACTATCATAATATAAAAAAATAGACTTCAAACAAAATTTAATCAAAAGATATAGAGAAGTTTATTGAAAATTCATTGAAGGACAAATCCATTAAGATGTTATTTTAATTCTGAACATCTCTGCCACAAATACAAGAATACTCACAGTTGCCAAAGAAGCATAACTGAAGCTTAAATTACATATGGAACCCAACTCATAAATAGTGGAAGACTTCAATACCCTGTTCTCACCAATGGGTAGACATGCCCAACAGAAACATAGTGAGACACAAGGGAACTAGCAGATATTATTACTCAAATTGCTTTTATAGACATCTAAAGAACATTTCATCCAAACACAAAAGATTACACCTTCTTCTCAGCACTTCATGAAACTTTCCTTAAAATTGACCACAAAGTTTGCCATAAAGCAAATCTCAAGAGATGTAAAAGAATTAGAATAGATACCACTGCCTGTTCGGGTAGCCTTCAGCAGCATAGAGCTCAAAGAGAATTCCAGAGTGGGCATATATTAGACTTTTTTTTTTTTATTTGAGGGAGTTAAGGTAAAAGGCCTCCTACACTCTCTCAATGGATTCTTTCTTTATTCTCAACTTTTCTTTATTCTTTCTACTATGTACTTTTTTCTACAATTAATATACCCCAACAGTTTTTCAGGCAATATAGGAATTACAATATGGTTACATTCTATTTTTCTGGTGAATGGTTATAATGATAACAATACGTGTTTTTCATCTCCCTTTTATAATGAAACATTTTATGTGTGTCAGGTGAAATGCCAATTATGTAAAGATAATACTTATTTTCATACTCAAGCAACTTTTTATTAGTTAACAATGAAGAGAAGCAAGAAAGTCTTCTCACTCAGATCTTTTAATGGCAGGTTGCATTTTCCAATTACAAGATAAGGGTCAATAACTTGATTACTTACCTTGAAAGTAATCAATCATATAAGGTGTTGAAATAAAGAGCGGTGCGGCTGTGTCCCTGTATCCGGCCGCCCACATGGCCCAGCTTATGCCCCGAAATAATTACACAGAAACTGTATTCTTTTAAACATTGCCTGGCCCATAAGTTCCAGCTTCTTATTGGCTAGCTCTTGCACCTGGACTAGCCCATTTCTAATAATCTGTGTAGCACCCCAAGGTATGCTTACCGGGGAGATTCTAGCCTGCCTCTGCCTCTGGTAGGAAAATCATGGCGACTCCTTAACTCAGCTTCTCTTTCCCAGCATCCTGTTCTGTTTACTCCGCCTACCTAAGGGTTGGCCTATCAATGAGCCTAGGCAGTTTTTTTATTGATAAGAAATCACTCCCACATCAATAAAGAATCTTAAAGAAGTCACAAACCCAGATTTTTTTTTATATGGGTAAAGAATTGGTTCGTTCTACTTTAAACCTTTAATTTGCATACCCACTCCTCAATAGTATTTATATAAGGAGAATGAAGGCAGAAATGGGTATACGGAATTGATCATCACCTTTAATCATCAACAACCCTAGCAAGGAATATACATCACCTAGTAAAATGGTGTTGCTTGGTATTTTTGACATCAGTTATGCCACTCTGTGAAGTTTAGTTTGTTTTGTGGGGATTTTTATCTCAAAACTTTAATCAAAATATCTGATCTAAGGTTTCGTTTTGGCTAATAATCCAATCTAAAACATGTGAATATACTTCCCAACATTAAGATTCAAAGAGCTTAAACTAACTAGGCTACTGGGACTCAAAGTCTATAAAACTCCTCAATAGATACTCAAGTATTTTAGCTGTGTGACATTTCCTTCTTACATAGTATTTATGTAAGTACATGTATATTTTTAACAATCAAATTTCTATTTAGACTATTATTATTATTTTTATCAATTTGACAGTATGATATAAGAAGAAACCATCTTCATAATAATCCACAGGCAAAATTTCCCAGTAGAACAGAATGTTTCCATGAAAAAAAAAAACTACAAAACATGTAGTGTGAATTTCCCCACACCCTTTTACATGATGCCAGTTACTAAAGAAAGATAGCAGCAGTAACATGTAAAGGAACAACAAAAACAAAAGACATTCTGGAGTCTGTGGTCTTGGGTCCATGCCTTTCTGAAATGTACCAATCAGGGATTTGCTTCTAGGTGGTCAGATACTCTGAAGTCATTTACCATCTGCTGCTCAACTGACATGGCCATAGGCAAGAATACCTTGTATCTTATAGGAACATTCTGCATTAAAGTTAGAGTCCAAAACAACACAACTACAGAAAGCCTACAAACTCATGGAAATTGAACAACTCTCAAGTTAATCACCAGTGAGTCAATGAAAAAATAAAAAAAATAAAGACTTCCTAGAATTCAATGAGAATTAATCTACAATATATCCAAAATTATAAAACATTATGAAAGGAGTACTAAGAGGAAAGTTTATAACACTAAGTGCCTACATAAAGAGTGTGGAGATATCCCACACTAGTGATTTAACAGAACACCTGAAAGATATAAAACAAACAAATACACCCAGAAGGAGTAAACAGAAAAGACTGGGATGAAATCAATAAATTAGAAACAAATAAATCAATACAAAGAATTAATAAAGCAAACGGTTGGTTCTTTGAGAACATCAGTAGCTAAAAAGAGCCTTATCTGAGCTAACAAAAATGTAGAGAGAAACTATACAAACTAACAAATCAGAAGGCATTATGACAGACACTGAGGAAATTCAGAGAATCAGTAGGTCATACTTCAAAAATCTATACCTCTGAAATTGAAAATTTTTTTTAAAAACATGGATTATTTTTTGATAGGTACTACATACCAAAATTAAATCAAGAGAAGATAAACAATTCAAATAGATATATAACACTTAAGGAAATAGAAACAGTTATTAAAAGTTTTCCAATGAAAAAACCCAAGGCCTAAAAGATTCACTGCAGAATTCTGTCAGAATTTCAAAAGAAGTACTCCCAATACTCCTCAAATTTGTTGAAACAATAGATACAGAAGTAATATTGCCAAATTCTTTTAATGACCCAACAGTTACCCTGAAATCAAAACCACACAAAGATGCAATAAAGAAAGAGAATGTTAAATCAATTTTCCTCATGAACATTGTTGCAAAAGTACTCAATAAAATTTTGGCAAACTGAATCCAAGAACACATCAGAAAGATCATCTACCATGATCAAGTAGACTTCATCCCAGGGATACAGGAATGTATCAACATACAAAAATATGTCAACATAACCCACCATACAAACAAATTGTAAGAAGAAAAATTAACCATTTCATTAGATACTGAAAAATCCTTTGACAAAATTTAATGTTCCTTCGTGATAAAGGCTCTGAAGAGATCAGGGATAAATGAACATGAAAAAAGCTATATACAGCCAACTGACTGCTAACATCAAATTCAATGGAGAAAAACTGAATGTGATTACACTAAAATCAGAAAAAAGCATGGCTCTCTCCATATCTATTCAACATAGAACTTGTAATTCTGGCTAGAGAAATATGGCAGCCAGAGGAGATCAAGGCATTATGAATTGAAAAGGAAGAAGTCAAACTATTGCCATTTGCAGATGTTATAATAGTATACATAAATGACACCAAAAAAATTCTATCAGGCAATTCCTGCAGCTGACAAATACCTTCAGTAATGTGGAGGATACAATATTAATTCAAATAATCAATAGCCCTCCTATATACAAATAATAAATGGGCTTAAAAGAAATCCGGGAAGGAGCACCCTTTACAATAGTTACAAGAATTATAAAATATGTTGGAGTAACTCTAACCAAGAGCTCTAAGTCTTTGAAGAAAAAAAAAATTGAAGAGGATATCAGAAAATGGAAAGATCTACCATGCTCATGGATCCATAGGATTAAAATAGTAAAAATTACAAGCTTATCGAAAGCAATCCCCATCAAAATTCCAGCACAGTTCTTCACAGACTCCAAAAGTACAGTACTCAGCTTTAAATGGAACAATAACAACAAACAACAAAAACAGAATAGCTACCACAATACTGTACCATAAAGGAACTATCTGATGTATTGCCATCCCTGATTTTCAACTCTACTATAGAGTTATGGTAATATAAAAAGATTTTGCATTGAGACAGAGCAAATCAAGTCAAAGACCCTAACATAAGTCCACTCCTTTGTAACATGAGTGCCTGCTTGTTGGAGGTTTCTGTCCTGCCCACAGCTGTTTAGCCCCAAAGAAAATCACACAGAAATCTCTATTGGTTGTAAAGCTGATTGGCCCATTAGGTCAGGCTACTTATTAGCTCTTGTAGCTTATATTAAGCCATTATTCTGATCTATTTTTGCCATATTGCTCAGTACCTTTTTCAGACAGCAGGTCACATCCTGCTTCCTTAGTGGTCTGCTCAGGACTGAGAGGAATCAACTTCCTCCTTCCGAGAATTCTCCTGTTCTCGTTGCATCATTCTACTTCCTGCCTGGTTTTCCTGCCTATACTTCCTGCTTGGCCAATCAGCATTTATTTAAAATATGATTGACAGAATACAGACAATTCTCCCATACCACTCCTTTCATAAATGAATGATAGCATGAAGAAGAATTTAAATAGATCCACCCAGGCATTCTTAAATAAACCTTGATGCAGTTGGAGATTAAACTTGCCTCAAAGAGATATGTTGGCTTTATTGAGTTCCATGGAAGGTGTGCTTCTTCCTGAAAGGAGAAGGTGTGGATAGGGGGTGGTAGAGTGGAGGTGGAGGGAGGAAACCGGAATTGAGAAGGCAGAGGGAGATATGGTTGGTATGTAAAATAAATGAAAATGTTTAATTAAAAAAGAAATAGATGCAAAAAAAAGTATGAAGGAAAAGAAAAAATATACTGAATATACAGTATATACTGGAATATACAGATTCCAGTATAACAATAAAATGAATATACTGCTTTTGTGCTTGAAATTTCAGCATGTGATCTGGTTTCAATCATGTTTACTACTCAAAGAAATTCATATATATTCATATATGTGTGTGTGTGTGTGTGTGCTTTCTTTTTTTCTATTTAATAAGAAATTGAGCGATCCATTGTCTTTTGGAAAAATAAAACTGCTTTTGATTTTATTATTTCTCAATCTCACATTTAATTTTGAACACAATATCTCATAGTTCATGTGCAATGAAATTGACAGTTTAACCTTTGTAGCCTGTTTTTCTCACTGTTAGGTCCTTTTGTCACCATAGGAAATCAAACTTATAATAGTATGCTTCAATTTACATTTTCTTTCTTGGAGAATACATGTTCTTCTTCAGTAAAATGCTTTTCATTTTGTAATTATCAAGCTCTGAAGAAAAAAGTTCCAAGGAATTGCTCCAAAAGTATTCCATGTTTGTTCTGAAAGTGTTGAAAAATAAACAGAAAAAAGACAGAAGGGATTTGTGAAGGAGATATTGATGAAGTAGGTGAACATTAGCCACGATGCTTTTGGGGAAGGTGTCAAACTCTGTTTATAATGTCATTTATAAAGTTTAACACTAGCAGTACCAAATCATTCATAATATTCATAATGGATCTAATATAAATATTAATGATTATTACAAAAGTCAAAAAGTAGTATCTTCCTAGTGAATCTTACTAGCACACATTTACTTTGGAAATAAATATTTATTTATTTTAGATTTTGGTTTTGAGTGATGAAAATTCATGACAGGTAATGTAACAGTGGGTAAAACACCCATGATTTATATCCATGTAACCTGAGTCAACTCTTATGGTGATAGATTAGAGTGATTTATCTTTGTTATAATGGACAGCATTCTCTAATTATGAAAAATATGTATTTTTCTAAATTATTAATCATGATTAGGCTTACAAGAATCACTGAGTACAGCTATCAATTTTTTTTAAAGCTGTTACTTTCTGGTACTCTACTCAATTGTATCAGATTGAACAGATACTAACTTTGTGTCCTTGGAAAATTATCTTTCCACCTTTGTCCCAGTTTCTCATTTAATAGATTAGTATAGTACAAACAACAATTTAATTGAGTTATTTCAAAAGTGTAAGTAACAAACAAACACAAATTATCTGTCATATGTTGTAACCACTTGAAATATAAACTTATAAATGTAATTTAATGATATAGAGTGGAATGGATTGATTAAGCTTTTAAATCGTCTGGGCTCACATTATTTTATTCCGTGCATTTATTTTAAAAGTTAATCTATGAAAGAATCTTGATATATACCTAAAATCTAGAAATCAGTCTGGGTCACATAGGGAAATCCTTTGAAAAAAAATAATAAAAATAAAAAATTGAATAAAAAATTTAAAAAATAAAACTAAAATCCAAATTTCTTCACAAACATTTCCTTTTTACTTCTACAGTTATAATTGATTGGGTTTAATGTTTGAAATCTGAAAACAAAATATATTTTATAAACTCTCAAATGTTACAATATTCTCTGTGACTTGTCAACTTGTTAAAATAGAAATAGCAGTGAAATAAATGTGCATGATTGCAGTCATCTACAATTCCATAGTGATTAAAAATTTATTTATTTATTTTTAAATGTATGACAGTTTTACCTTCATGTACTTGCACCAGAGTATGCAGTGCCTGTAAAGGGCAGAGGAGGTGAAGAGGCATTGGCTACTCTGGAACTTTCAGGATGCTTGTGATCCACCACATTGAGATATGAACTGGACTTTTATCATCTGCAATGTCAGTAATTAATCTTAACCAGTGAACGAGATCTCCAGTTTCCAACATTATTTTTAAAAAGATTCATAAAAATTTGCATTATGGCCCCCAAGATTGCCCTTTTGTCTGCAGTGTCCTTGGACTTCCAGGAGTCCCTGTTCTTGTGCTGAGGAGATCCATCCTAATGGGTGAGTGTGTGCCATCCTGGGGCAGATGGATTGGGACAGAACACAGGGCCCCTCCAATTTCTGTTGCAGGGGCTTCTTTGTTCCACACAACCCTGCCTCCCCCAATCCTCTCCTATTGTCTGCAAGGTCCTTGGCCCAAGAGGAGTTCCTGCTCCTGAACTGAGGAGATCCACCCAGAGAGTCATACACAGCAAAGATTGTACCAAGATGCCAAGACTCTCCTCTGTATTTGAAGGAAGAGATGGACAGGCACCAATGCAAGAATTCCTCCAACAACCTGAAAGGCAACGTGACAACACTAGAATCCTGGTATCACGCAACAAGAAGACTTAAACACCCTACTCCAGAATAAGTAGTAGAAATCGACTTTAAACATAATATTATGAAAATAATAGAGGACCTTAAACAGGATGTGAAAAACTGCTTTAAAAAAATGGAGAAGACAAACAAAAAGGTAGAAGAAATGAATAAATTTCTCAAGGATACCAAGAAAACCAAGAAAAATCAATCAAACAGATAAGGGAAATAGTTCAAGACTTGAAAAATGAAATGGAGGCAATGAAGAAAATACAAACTGAGGGAAGGCTGGATATGGAAATTCTGGGTAAACAAACAGGGACTACAGAGACAAGTATAACCAACAGAATACAAGAGATAGAAGAAAAAATATCAGCTGCTGAAGATATATAGAGGAAATAAACTCACTGATAAAAGAAAATAACAAGTGCAACAAATTCTTAGCACAAAACATCCAGGAAATCTGGGACACCATGAAAAGACCAAACTTAAGAATAATAGGGGTAGAAGAAAGAGAAAAATTACAGCTCAAAGGCCCAGAAAAAATATTCAAAAAAATTATAGAGGAAAACTTTCCCAATCTAAAAAAGGATATTGCTATGAAGGTACAAGAAGCATACAGAACATCAAATAGACTGTATAAAAAAAAATCCCCTTACCATATAATAATCAAAGAACAAAACATATAGAATAAAGAAAGAATATTAAGAGCTGCAAAGGAAAATGGTCAAGTAACATATAAAGGGAAAGCTATTAGAATTACACCTGACTTCTCAACGAAAACCATGAAAGCCAGAAGGTCTTTGATAGATGTGCTGCAGACACTAAGAGAACATGAATGCAAGCCCAGATTATTATTTCCAGCAAAGCTTGCAATCACCATCCATGGAGAAAATAAGGTACTACAGAACAGAAACATATTTACAGAACAGAAACATATTTAAAAAATCAGAAAATACTAGAAGGAAAACCACATACCAAGGAAGCCAACAACACCCATAATAACACATGGATTATCAACCCTCCACCAGCACAACTCAAAGAAAGGAAACATACAAACAATACCACCAGAAAAAAATAACCAGAATTAAGAACTACTGGTCATTAATATCACTTAATATCAATGAACTCAATTCACCTATAAAAAGGCACAGGTTAAGAGAATAGATACGAAAACAGGATCCAACATTTTGTTGTTTACAAGAAACATACCTCATCCTCAAAGACAGAAACTACCTCAGAGTAACATGTTGGGAAAAGGTTTTCTGATCAAATTTACCAAATATACAAGTGGGTGTGGCTATACTAATATCTAACAAAATTGACTTCAAACTAAAATCAATCAGAAGAGATGGAGAAAGACACTTCATACTTATAATCAGGAGGAAATCCCAGTCCTGAGTATCTATGCCCCTAATATAAAAACACCCACATATGTAAAAGAAACATTACTAGAACTCTAAGCACACATCAAACCCTACACTTTAATAGTGGGAGATATCAACACTCCTCTCTAACTAATGGGCAGATCAATCAGACAGAAACTTAACAGAAATAAGAGAACTTACAGATGTAATGAACCCAATGGACTTAACAGACATCTGTAGAACATTCCACACAATCAGAAAAGAATATACCTTCTTCTCAGCCTCTCATGGAACCTTCTCAAAAATTGATCACATAATTGGTAACAAAGCAAGCATCCACAGATATAAAGAAATTGTAGAAACCACCTGTGTACTATCAGATCACCATGGAATAAAGTTAGAATTCAACAACAATTCTACCCCCAGAAAGGCTACAAACTCATAGAAACTGAAGAATCAACTACTGAACCACCCCAGGGTCAAGTAAGAAATAAAAAAAAAAATTAAAGTCATCCTTAAATTCAATGAAAATAAAAGCACAACATACCCAAACCTATTGGAAACTATAAAAGCAGTGCTAAGAAGAAAGTTCATAGCACTAAGTACCCAAAGGAAAAAAACAGTGAAAGCTCACATTAGAGATTTAAAAGCATACCTGAAAGCTCTAGAAAAAAAAAAAAGCAGACTCACCCAGGAAGAGTATAAGACTGGAAATAATCAAACTGAGGGCTGAAATCAACAAAATAGAATTAGAGAAAACAATTTAAAGAATCAATGAAACAAAAAACTGGTTCTTGGAGAAAATCAACAAGATTGACAAACCCCCATCCAATCTAATCAAACAGCAGAGACAGAGCACGCAAATTAACAAGATCAGAATTGAAAAGGGGGATATAACCACAGACACAGAAAAAATTTGGGGGAATCATTAGATCTTACTACAAAAGCCTGTACGCCACAAAATTGGAAAATGTGAAAGAAAATAATATATTTAGATAAGTATCATATACCAAAATTAAATCAAGACCAGGTGAACAATTTAAATAGACCTGTAAGTCACGAGGAATTAGAAGCTGTCATCAAAAACCTTCAAACAAAAGAAAGCCCAGGACCATTCTAGTAGAATGAAGAATTCTACTAGAACTTCCAAGAAGAGCTAATACCTATACTCCTTAATTTTTTTCACAAAATAGAAACAGAAGAATCATTGCCAAACACTTTTTATGAAGCTACAGTTACCCTGATACCAAACCACCAAAACTCAACCAAGAAAGATAATTACAGACCAATCTCACTCATGAATATCAACACAAATATTTTCAATAAACTACTGGCAAACTGAATCCAAGTACACATAAAAAATATCCATTATGATCAAGTAGTCTTCATCCTAGAGATGCAGGGCTAGTTCATCATATGAAAATCTATCAATGTAATCCATCATATACATAAACTGGAAGAAAAAACATATGATCATTTCATTAGATGCTGAAAATCATTTGACAAAATTTAACACCCCTTTATGATAAATGTCTTGGAGAGATTATACCTAAATATAATAAAAACAATATACAGCAAGCCAATAGCTAACATCAAATTAAATAGAGAGAAACTCAAAGACATTCCAGTAAAATCAGTAACAAGAAAAGGCTGTCCACTCTCTCCATACCTCTTCAATATAGTGCATGAAGTTCTAGAAATAGCAATAAGACAACAAAGGGAGATCAAGGAGATTCAAATTGGAAAGGAAGAAGTCAAACTTTTGTTATTTGCAGATGATATGATAGTGTAAATAAGTGACCCCAAAAACTCTACCAAAGAACTTGTACAGCTTTAGTAATGTGGCAGGATACAAGCTCAACTCCAAAAATTCAGTTGCCCTCCTATACACAAAGAACAAAGAAGCAGAGAGGAAAATCAGAGAAACATCACCTTTTATGATAGCCACAAATAGCTAAAGTATCTTTGGGTAACTATAACCAAGAAAGTAAAAGATCTATTTGAAAAGCATGTCTTTGAAGAAAGAAATTGAAGGGGATATTAGAACATGGAAGGCTCTCCCATCAATTCCCCAAAAATTCTTCACAGACCTTGAGAGAAGAATAATAAACTTAATATGGAAAAAAAGAATAGTCAAAACAACCCTATACAATAAAAGTACATTCAGAGGCATTACCATCCCTGACTTCAAATTCTATTACAGAGTCACAGTAATGAAAACAACTTGGTATTGGCATAAAAACAGAGATGCTGACCAATGGAATCAAATTGAAGGCCTAGATATTAACCCACAAACCTATGAACACCTGATTTTCAACAAAGGAGCTAAAATTATACAATGGGAAGAAGAAAGCATCTTTAACAAATGGTGCTGGCATAACTGGATGTCAACCTGTAGAAGAATGAAAATAGATTCATATCTATCACCATGCACAAAACTCAAGTCCAAATGGAGTAAAGACCTCAATATAAATCTGACCATGCTGAATATGCTAGAAGAGAAAGTGGAAAGTAGTCTGCAACACAAGGGGACAGGACACCACTTACTATGTATAAACCTAGTAGCACAGACAATAAGAGAAACAATGAATAAATGGGACCTCCTGAAATGGAGAAGCTTTTGCAATGCAAAGGACACTGTCATTAAGACAAAAAGGTAACCTAATAAATGGGAGAAGATATTCACCAAACCCACATCAGAAAAAGTTCTGATCTCCAATATATATAAAGAACTCAAGAAACTAGATATTAAAGCTCTAATTAACCCAATTTAAAAATGGGGTACTGAACTGAACAGAGAATTCTCAACAGAAGAGTTTCAAAAGGCCAAAAGACACTTAAGGTCAGGCTCAACCTCCTTAGCGATCAGGGAAATGCAAATCAAAGCAACTTTGAGATACCATCTTACACCTTTCAGAATGGTTAAAATCAAAAACACCAATGATAGATTATGCTGGAGAGGATGTGGAGTAAGGGGAACACTCATCCATTGTTGGTGGGAATACAAACTTATGCAACCACTTTGGAAATCAGTGTGGCAGTTTCTCAGGAAACTGGGAGTCAACCTACCTCAGGATCCAGCAATTCCACTCTTGGGAATATACCCAAGAGATGCCCAATCATACTACAAAAGCATTTGTTCAACTTTGTTCATAGCAGCACTATTTGTAATAGCCAGAGCCTGGAAACAACTTAGGTGCTCCTCATTAGAAAAATGGATAAAGAAGGTGTGGCATATATACACTTTATAGTTCTACTAAGTGGTAAAAAACAGTAACATCTTAAATGTTGCATGCAATTGGATAGAAATAGAGAACAGTTTACTGAGTGAGATAACCCAGACCCAAAAAGATGAATATGTTATGTACTCATAAGTGGATTCTAGCCATAATCAAATGACATTGAGTCTATATAGTTCATGAGCCTAGAGAAGCTAAATAAGAAGGTAAACCCAAAGAAAAACATATATTTATTTTCCTGGATGTTGGAAGTAGACAAGATCGCCAGGTAAAGGTTGGGAACACAGGGATGAGGATTGGGTGGGGGAAAGGGGAGATGGGGAGAGAGAAAGGGAAGGGGAGGATTGGGGCGTGCTTGTGGAATGAGATGTTTGAGATGGAGGAAGGGTGGATATGGGAACAGGGAAGAAGATATCTTAATTAAGGGAGCAATTTTAGGGTTGTCAAGAGACTTGGATCTAGAGGGTTTCCCAGGTTTCCAAGAGGATGTCCCCAGCTAGGTCTTTGGGAAGCAGAGGTGAGGGTGCCTGAACTGGCCTTCTTCCATAGCCACGTTGATGAATATCTTGCATATCACCATAGAACCTTTATCTGGCGTTTGATGTAGATAGAGACAGAGAACCACATTGGAGCACTGGACTGAGCTCCCAAGGTCCAGATGAAGAGTAGAAGAAGGGAGAACATGAGCAAAGAAGTCAGGACTGTGAGGGGTGCATCCACCTATGGAGAAGGTAGGATGATCTAATGAGAGCTCACCGAGGCCAGCTGGACTGGGACTAAACTAGCATGTGATCAAACTGGACTCTCTGAATGTGGCTGAAAATGTGGTTTGACTGAGAAAGCAATGTTAATAATGACACTGGGTTTCAATTCTACTGCATGGACTGGCTTTTTGGGAGCCTAGTCTGTTTGGATGCATACCTTCCTATACCTGGATGGAGGGGGGAGGGCCTTGAACTTCCCACATGGCAGGGAACCCTGACTTCTCTTAGGACTGTAGAGGAAGGGGGAGGGGAATCAGGGGGAGTGGAAGGGAAAGGGGAGGACTGGAGTGTTGGAAATTTTTAATAAATAATAATTTTTTTAAAATTGCATTATGTTTATTCAGTGATGGGAAGGATAAGGACATTGTGTTTACAAAGCTCTCTAGCATAAGTCGTTTTCAGTGTTTTTGATCTTAGCCATTCTTACAGGTGTAAAATGGAAATCTCAGAGTTATTTTGATTTGCATTTCTCTGATGTCTAAGGATGCCTAATATTTCCTTAAGTGTTTTTCAGCCATTTTAGATGCCTCTGTTGAGAGTTCTCTGTTTAGGTCTGTACTCCATTTTTTTATTGGTCTACGTAATCTTTTGGTGTCCAATTTCTTGAGTTCTTTGTATATTTAGGAGATCAGAGACCTCTGTCTGATGTGGGGTTAGTGAAGATCTTTTCCTAATCTGTAGGCTTTCATTTTGTCTTGTTGACCATGTCCTTTCTTTACAGAAGCTTTTTAGGAGGTCCCATTTATTAATTGTTACTCCCAGTGTCTGTGCTGCTGGCATTATATTTAGGAAATGGTCTCCAGTGCCAGTGTGATCAAATGTATTTCCCACTTTCTCTTCTGTAATATTCAATGGGGCTGGCTTTATGTTGAGGTCTTTGATTCATTTGGAGTAAAGTTTTGTGCATGATGGTAGATATGGGTCTGTTTTCACTCTTCTACATGTTGATATCCAGTTATGCCAGCACCACTTGTCAAATATGCTTTCTTTTTTCCATTTAATATTTTTTCTTCTTTGTCAAAAATCAGGTGATTGAAGATTCGTGGATTTATATCATCTTCTATTCAGTATGTCTATTCGGTCTTCTATTTGGTTCCATTGCTCCTCCTGTCTTTTCTTATGCTAATACCAGGCTGTTTTCAGTACTGTAGTTCTGTAGTAGAGTTAGAAGTCAGGGATTATGATGCCTTCAGAAATTCTTTTGTTGTACAGGATTGTTTTGGCTATCCTGGCTTTTTTGCTTTTCCATATGATGTTGAGTACCAATTTTTTGAGGTCTTTGAAGAATTTTGCTGGGATTTTCATGGATATTGCATTGAATCAGTAGATTACTTTTGGTAAGAGATAAAATTATTTATCATAAAAGCTTAATTTAATATGTTTGGGCCCAGTATCTGAGTATTTTGGTGAATCATAATAAATCCCTGGTATCCAAGCTGTATGGATGTCCTCACAAAATCACTGGCCTTTTCATCACCTCCTTTGTTTCTTAACTTATTCATTGTCCATGCACAAGCTAAATGCTTCTCTAATACAGAAATAACAATCCTTTCAACTTAAAGTTATTAAAAGATTTATCTCCATGTGTAAAATAAAACATAACATTATGTTAATTTACAAGCCTAACTAGTTTACATCTGACTGCCACCCACTTTTAAAAGTACCCTCTATGAGGAATTCATATTCACCTGCTTCTACAACATTCTACATTCCAAACACAAGAACTGTTTTAATTTTTTTCTATTTGGCTCTTAGCCGTATGTAGCAGTTCTCTCCAACAGTCTCCAGTCATACTGTAAATGTTTCTGAGTTGTTCTAAAAACAATCTTCCCTACATAATGAATACCTTTACTTCCCTTGGGTAAACTATCCCCATCCCATTTGGTTAGGCTTCCAATATATTTTGAGACTATTATCATTTTTTTGATTATTTTTTTCATGAACTGTTCTTAGAAAACAAGCCAAATTTAAGAAAATCAGAGTCTGACTGACCGAAGAAGGTTGTGATTGTGATTAGCTGCAGTTCAAGTGTCAAATTATTTGGCAGATAGATTGATAAATGGACAGACAGCCAGAAATGATAGATTTATTTTTATGTGTATTTACATTTTGAAAATACTTATGTAACTGTTCCGTGTGAATATCAAAATCGAGCATCCTCCGAACTCATGGAGTTAGTGTTATCTGTATTTTTTAGCCACCTTGAAGAGTCTGAGAGCCGAGCTTGGATCTGTGAGACCCTGATGTCTTATTCTCAAGGGTACAAGAAGAAATTTCCTAGGAGAATGTTTAAAAATAGAAACCACAGACTAGCTTCATGTTCCCAGAAAAATAGTGGTCTTTCCCTTCCCATTGGAAAAATTCCAAAGCACAAGGATGCCTGGCCACCTGGTGGAGGCTGATAAAGGTGACCTGTCTAAGGGACAGGATGGCCTTGCTCTAAAAACAAAGAACAAGCTGGCTTAACAGGATGGGAGAGAAAGCAAAGATCTTGCACCAGTGCCAAACCCCCTGACTGCCCAGAAGGGCTGCTTGTGCTGCCTTTTAAAAAGCTACACCCACAAAAGAACGCTTATCTCCTCTCTCTACTTCACTGTGATGGGGTGTTGGAAACAGGGGTTTTAAACTAGCTTGCAATAAAGAAACCTTGATTCTTGAAGTCTGGTATTTTCTGGTTTCTGGTGGTATCTCTGGGGGTCATAATCTGTACACAACATTTGACAAAAATAGTAAAATATTTAATTAAACACAGATTAATAAAGGGCAAATACATGAGGTTTTCAGTGAATTAGTGACAAAAATAGTTCACTGAATGCTCATTCCAGATATAAGAATTATGTCCTAAAGCACTGAGTTTTATGACCTAAAATATTGTTGCATTTGAAGAAAAACATATATTATGTGGGTTTTTTACATCTTATCCAATTTTTTCTTTATCACAAAAATACACACTTAACAGAATTATGGGCAATATACAAGTTTCTTTCTATTTATTTTTTATTGTTTTTATTGAGCTATATATTTGTTCTCCACTCCTGTCCCTTCCTCCCTTCTATTCTCCTGTGATTCCCTTTCTTCCAATTTTCTCAGAAGATCTCATCTTTTTCTATTTCCCATGTATATTAGACCCGTGTATGCATCTCTTAGGGTCCTCTTTGTTTTCTAGGTTCTCTGAGATTGTGAATTATAGATTGGTTTTTCTTTGTTTTATGTCTAAAATCCACTTATGATCGAGTACATATTATATTTGCCTTTCTGGGTTTGAGTTACCTCACTCAATATGATGTTTTCTAGATCCATCTATTTTGCCCATAAATTTCAAGATGTCATTTTTTTTTCTGCTATGTAGTATTGCATTGCCCAAATGTACCACATCTTCTTTATACATTCTTTGAACTAGGGGCATTTAGATTGTTTCCAGGTTCTGGATATGACAAATAAGGCTTCTTTGAATAAAGTTGAGTACATGTTTTTTTGGTATGATTGAGCATCCTTTGTGTATTCATAGAAAACTAGTATTACTGGGTCTTGAGGTAGGTTGTTTCCTTATTTTTGGGAAAATCATCATACTGATTTCCAAAGTGGCTGTACCAGGTTTTATTCACACTAGCAATGGAGAAATGTTTTCTTTCCAACATATGGTGACATCAGTGTTTTTGATTTTGGCCATTCTTACAGGCGTAATATGGAATCTCAGAGTTATTTTGATTTAAATTTCTCTGATGGCTAAAGGTGTTTAGCATTTCCTTAAGCCATTTTATATTCATTTGTTGAGAATACTATGTTTAGATCTGTGCCATATCCTTTATTTCATTATTTGGTCTTTGATGATCAATTTCTTGAGTTCTTTGTATATTTTGGAGACCATCCCTCTGTCTGATGTTGGGTTGGGGAAGATCTTTTCCCATTGTGTAGGCTGCTGTTTTTATCTTTTTGATCATGTCCTTAGTTTTCCAGAAGTTTCTCCATTTCAGGAGAATTTATTTATTTATTTTTGCTCTCAGTGTCTGTGCTACTGACTTTATATTTAGTACGTAGTCTCCTGTGCCAATTCATTCAAGTGTATTTTCAACATTCTCTTACTAAATCATGAAACTAGAACTGAAGATACATTTCTAATTTTAAAACCATTAATTAACTGGAAAATATAGAATTTATACAAACAGAATCATCTATTATATAAGCAAATCTGTCTCCCCTGCTTCTAAATTAGCTTGTGAGGTCATAGCATATATTACATAAATAATAGATTTTGGATACCCCTCTTCCGAGGTTTTATCCTTTTTGCATACTTGTAAAGAATAATATTAGTGTGCTTGTGTTTGCATTTTTACTCATTTAGCTAAACAAATGTACACACCCTGAAGGTGTAACAATTAGAATTGTTATGATTGAAATGTTTCGAAATGGTATTGAAGTATACTAAAGCTTAAATCATAGTTTAGAAGAGGTCCAAGCACAAAAATAATGCCCTGACAAGATGAAGTAGTAGTAGTACATTAAAGTATTATATTTAACTATATTTGTTGAAAGTTTACTGAAATATTTGTTTTGAAATTGAATTAATTTTGCTAGCATGCATTTTTTGATTTTTTTTACTTTTCTGCCAAATATTAAAAAAAATATATCATCTTGGTTCTTTAAAAGCACAAATTAATGTTAACAGAATCTTATGTCTTTCATTCACATTTCATCAACAAAAGATATACATTCTTGGTAAGTTTTTATGTAACCCTCTTATGTTTATTTGCTTCCTGCCATATAAAATATTCTTCTTGATGGTCATAAATGTAATATACAGTATATTTTTTCTGGGTAACATCAGATATGGGTAGAAGTTTGATGATGATTTCTCAGACCCCGCAAATAAGGAACAATATGAGCACAGTATTTCAGACACAATTGATGGAAAGAAAAACTTCATTTGAAGAAAAGAGGCCATCAAGACTTTAAAGAGCATACCAAACCTATTTAATGAGCCAGTGCTCCATGGTAGAAAGATTACACCTTGGAAATACAACAGATTTTCATTCAAGCCTCAATTCAGTCACTTTGAAGCTCTGTGGATGTGAGAAATTTGCAGAGTACTTATGAAGCTCAATTAGTCTTATTTATAAAATGTGATTAATAATGGCAACCTCTTAGGAATTTTATAAAGACTAAATAAAAAAATTCCATATAAATCAATTGGCTCAATCCTGACCAAACCTGAGTAAATTATTAGATCACAGAGTGAGCTGTTATGACAGAGAAAAATACATACCTGAAGCAGGTAACTAATTGTTACTTCCTGAGACAGTATAGTGAGTTTATGGTTCAAGGGGATTTACAGTTCTGCCCAGTAGGAAACTCAAGGTGAGACAGAGGTTTCTTTTTTGTCATTAACAACTACAACCTCAATAGCTGTGTTGCCTTCAGGTTTTAGGCTGACTCATGTAGTGTATTAATCAGTATGCCAACAGTAAACACAAAAAAAAGAATTCAATGGCATATTTTCAATTATTTTGATTACAGTATGGATCAGGGAGAGCAAGGTAAAAGTAAACAAAAAAGTTGCTTAAACATATAGTATGGAAAACAATGTGAAATATGATAAAAACTACCTTAATGGAGAATAGAAAGTGTCCAGAATGTGTGGATCCACAGGGAGCTATGATGGTAAATTATATGACACCTTCAATGCATCATTGTCCTAAAGTGAAAAGTGTCCAGTGTTGAGCACAAGCCTGCATCCTTTTATTATTTTTCCTCCTACAAAGTCATCTGCATGTACACTTTGCAGGAGGGTCTACTACGTCAGTGGGTGAGTGAGTCTGAGGATGTATGACAGTGTATACCCTGCAGAAAAGTCCACTACATCAGTGGGTGAGTGAACCTGAGGATGTTGGATCTATGTATACTCTGCACGATGGTCCACTATATCATTGGGTGAGTGAACCTGAGTATGTAGAATCTATGTATACCCTAAAGAAGGGTCCACTATATCAATGGGAAATTGAGTCTCAGGATACAGGATCTGACTTCATCATGGCCTATTCAGTGAAAACAAGTTGCTTAACAGTATTTCATAGTAATTTGTCTGAGTATTACAGTTTTAAATAATATATTTTCATTTTAGAAAGTCAATTACTTGCCTTTGAGGTATCTTTATACTTTTATTTAAATTACTGAGATTGATTCTAGAGTTTGCAACCAGCTTAAAATGTGATGACAGCTGTGTATTTGCTGTAATACTGTGGGCGGAGAAGTCAGTTTCTCTTTTTTAATGGTTTTTGTCCTTAGTACCATGGACATCATTTAAGCATTTGTAAACAAATATCTTTAGATATGTCCAACATGTCAGTCAATGATTCAGAAATACATTTCTTAGGACTTTAGGGATTGGGTGTCTATTACCAAAATGTTGGTTAAAGCGCCTTAAATGCCAAGCCTACCAAATGACTAGTTGTCTGCAGTATATTCCTGTAACTCTCTTTGCATCTGATTTTAGTTGTTATTAATTGGTTTTTAACTTTCAGTGTCCCACTGTTCTCATTCATCTCAGGAGTTCATATTGACTGTTATTATTCCACTTTCAGTCCCAGTTGACAGAAAAGAGTTGACCGTGAAGCTTTGAAGATATTGTCATTGTGTGCACCTACTTCAATGCTACAGTGAAGTGAATTCTCTCCCAGTCATCCCTTTGATTACAACTTAATCTGTAATAGGCAGAGACTGCTCATTCATTTTCTGGATTCCCAGACCTGAAAAATCACATAGAAACTATATTAATTACAGCACTGTTTGGCCAAAAGCTCAGGCATATTTCTAGCTAGCACTTACATCTTGAATTAACCTATTTTTTTTAATCTGTGTATTTCCATGAGATTGTGACTTACTGGAAAGTTGTCCTTCTCCATCATCAGCTTTATGTCATCTTCTTGATCCAGCTACTCTCTTGACATATCTCTGTTTGGATTTCCTGCCTGGCTTTACTCTGCTAAGCCATTGGCTGAAACAACATTACTCATTATCCAATAAAGCAACACAAATACAGAAGAACTTTCCACATCATTCCCCTTTTTCTGTCTAATTAAAAAAGAAGGTTTTAACTTTAACATAGCAAAATTACATATACAAAACAATTATTAAGCAAGAATTACAGCTACAATTTTTAGTCCATTAACATTTGACACATTAAGAAAACTATTATCTATCCTATCTTTGTGAATCTAAAGCTTTTTATTCAGTTTATCCATTATATAACTAAAGAAAACTATATCTGTCTTCAACACTTTAAAGACCTCAGAAGGATGTAATATTACTGAAGTTAATAGGAAGTGCATCATAAGCAACTTCCACAACTTTAGAATTAACAAAGATAGCTTGCTGTCTGAAAAGTCACCCAAAGTTTTTCTGAAACATTGGGGCATCTGTCTTCAGCCTATAAGTCCATAGTATACAGAAGACTTTTCAATGAAGCAGCAAATTTGAAGATCCATTCCACCTTGTAAAGTCATAATTTATTAGTTGCTTTCTTTTGTGTCCAAAAAATGCCTGGCAGTTTCTTTTGTGAGGCAACAACACTGAACCACCTCATTGTCTTTTGGAAATTTCAGCAGTCACCTTTTTGGGGGTACTGCATGTCCAGTTTATACAGCATAGCCTCAAATAGTATAGGCAAGAATAGTTTCTTGCACAAATGACTAACTTTGTCACATTGAAGGCAAATTCCATATAAGTTTCTTCAATTCCCATCAACCTCTGAAGTAATTGGTGCTGATGGAAATTTCATTGTTTCAATGTTGAGACAAGTTTAATTCCTTAAAACATTTTAAATGCCATATTCCACTGGTTCTTAAAGTGTTGAATATTATCTATCTAACTGAAATATATCACTGTATATCTAGAAAATTCAACTAACATGAAAATAGTTTGACTGTTGTAAATGACTATTCTGCATTTCTTAAATATGCATCTTTTTTTTTTCCGACAGGGTTTCTCTGTGGTTTTGGAGCCTGTCCTGGAACTAGCTCTGTAGATCAGGCTAGTCTTGAACTCACAAAGATCTGCCTGCCTCTGCCTCCCGAGTGCTGGGATTAAAGACATGCACCACCATGGCCCGGCTTTAAATATGCATCTTTTAAATAAGCTGTATAAACAGAATACCTTAAATAAGAGCAGAAATACATATACACAGTATAAGAAAAGTGACATAAAATTTGTATAAGTAAAAAAGAGTCATGCCAATGCAAAGTATTCATTTCTATATCATATCCCCTTTTAAATGAAAACAAAATTTATAAATAGTCATTTTTGGAATTTGAGCATAGTTTTCTCCAAACTATTTTCTGTTGTGTGTTGAGCAAATTATTTTTAATGTTCATAGAGACCTTTTGGTGAGTCTTAGTCCACCAAACTACAAGCCTGGAAGCAATACAAGGTTCTCATCTTCCATGAAAAGCAAAACAGAACCTCTTTTCCTAAAGCAACACATCCTTAGGACCAAATTTTGAAGTCAAGATACCTTTATGTTAATTTAAGTTAGCAAATTCAGAATCAAATATCTACCTGAAGTAAAAATAAATAAATAAAAGAAAACACAATAATACACATAATCCATATACTCTGTGTATATTCCACCATTTTGTGACACAGTTTTTAACTCCTTTAATCTGTAACTGACTGTACTCTTCTATATTACTTTTGCTGTATATTTTAAGTCTGTCTACACTCTTTTTCCTTTCTCTTCCAATTCTACATACATTTTTTAAAACACACTGTGTCTCATTTGGAGGTGTTTTATGTCTGAATCTGTCCTATTCTGTATCTGACATCCTTTTCTTTTCTTTCTTTCTTTCTTTTTCTTTCTTTTTTTTTTTTTGAGGCTGCTTTGCCCTTGGTCCCACCCAGTCAGTCCAACATGGTGGAGGTACATTCTCCACCATCTTTGTGAGTCATGCTTACTACCCCAGCTCCTGGGATGCAGGGGGTCTCTTTGACCACTAAACAACTAGTAGCATGCTGCTCACAAACCCTATTTAAGTGCAGGACCTCCTAAAAGATCACAGGCATTTCATGATGCAAGTACAAACCAATAAGTCAGCTTTTAAAGGAACCATGCAGTTTTTTGCTGCTAAGGCTGAGTCAGGGAGCCTTCTCTTAAATGGAGCCATGGTGCTGCTTACAGTCAGTAAACATAATCTATAAAAAAATACTGCTACCAAGAAGCCATGCTTACATCTGTTCTTTTATGTCTAGAATTTCTTTTAAAGTTCTCTCAGGCTATATCTGGGGTTGTCACACATTGGCAAACATTTTTTTAGTAGGCAGAGACTCCTTGTTTGATTCCCGGCAGCTCAGATCCAAAAGAATTATAATGGAACTATATTAAATACAGCACGTTTTGGCCAATTACTTAGGCATATTTCTAGGTAGCTCTTACATCTTGAATTAACCCATTTTTATTAATCTGTGTATCACCATGAGACTGTGGCTTATTGAAAAGTTTCTGGGTCCCCCTTTGGCAGCTACTTGGTGTCTCTCTCACTCTGCCTACACTGTCTCTATATCTCTGTTTGTATTTCTGACCTGGCTTTACTCAGCTAAGACATTGCTTAAAACAATAATCAACAAAGCAACACATATAAAGAAAGAAATCATTAATCCATCTGAATTTTCACCTAAGAGATCAATACAACCTTTCTCTGGAATGTGCCAGGATGGAGGTATTTAAACCTCAATGAGATCATCCCTGAATAGGAATAAATGTCCCCCTCCCAGAAGCCATTATTAATTCAATATAGCTATTTGTCTAGAGATGGGTACTTATGATGTTTCCTTCATTCACATGATATGACAATTGGTGGTGTCATTATGCAGGTATTATTTAGTCATATTGTTGACATTTCATGGGTGCAGTTCTTCTCATATATAGAGAAAAATATCTTGCAGCAGATGCTTGTCATTTTTCTTTCACGTCCCATATTCTGCAAAGTTCTTTGAGTCTTGAGTATGGAAGCTATATCCTAAATGCATTAAGTGATGTTGGGTACCCCCACAATATTATTCTCTGCATTTTGCCCAGTAGTGGTTTTCTGTAAAAAGTCTCCATTGGAAAAGGAAGCTTATTTGATCAGGGGTTAGAGCTACACTTTTGCCAGCTTTTTTTTTTCTTCAAAGTAAACAAGAAGTCAGATAGATGAACAAACCTAACCCATAAAACTATTTAAAGAACTCTGTACAACTTGGGTACTTTGAGTCTTGCATTTAATTTGTGAGTCATAGGAAAGTAGCATTATGAGTTTAAGGCCAGCCTGATGAATTTCCAATGCAGCCAAGGCTCTATAGTGAGATCCCTGACACCCCCCAACTCCCACCCAAAATGGAAAGAAATCTTTAGAGATTAAATTTTTGTCACTATTTACACATAAGTAAAGTTTCAGAAAGTAAGGGCATATTCTAGTTCACACATGGAAAGAATTTAATAAAGGAGAAAAATACATAGTTGCAATGTACTAAGAATGAAAACAAGAGTTATTGTTGAGATAGGTCCAATAAGAAAAACAGAAATATGTTTGGAAATCAAAATGTAGTCACAGGTGAAGAACAGGAAATGGTCTTCTGCTAAATTTAGTTTTATAAAAGATAAAGTAAACCTCATACACCAGTAACCCAATTGTAGAATTCATTGAAATTCAAAACTCACCAGAACAGAACCTGAAAAGCAAGCCAGAAATTCAGCAAAGGAAAAAAAAATGACATTATATGTGGAGGAACAAGAAAAAAATCAAGCTCTTTATTAATTATGTGATTGAGTCTATGAGAAGATAAAAATGTGTTCAGACAAAAAAGTAATAGGTTATAAAAATAATACAGGAATGTGAACACATTAATTCCTTTGTTTACTCTATGGTCAAATTCTAAGCACAGTGCCACACCATATACAAGATTTTAAATTCAAGCTTGGTGGCCATATATAGAACTAAACATGGGGCTATATTTAATAGAATGAAAGAAAGAATGGATATTAAATGAAATGTAGCAAATTTTGTTATAGTAAATTCAATGGAAAGTAGGGGAGATATAATTAAGGTTATATGACTGAAATTTGATTTTGTCAAAAAGTGAATAGAAAAATATTTACTCTCAGTTTAGTTTTTCAAATTTGAACTTAAAAGAAAGTATTATTTGTGATCCTTATCAGACTGCTAATAGAAAGGTAGGCTACATCTTAAAGCAAGAAATGTGAATCTTCTAGATCTGTACTTTGGGAGCAAATAAATGTTAATAAATCCTTAATGTATTTTACTGTCTCAGGGAAAAAGTGAACATGGTATTGAGAAAAAGAAAAATAACAATACTAGGAAATCAGTACTAAATTCTTCAGCTATTTCAAGTATGTGACAACATTGCAAATTTTCATTGTTAAAATATGTCTTTGATGTGTGATTTTTGGTGGACTAAGAGATGTTTCTATTTCAAATGTGTAAATTGCAATTTAGATAGAGCTGCCTGAGAATGTATGAAACACCAGTGACTACAGGATGGAGAAATCTCTAGTTCATCAAAGCATCTCTTATACAAAGCAGAGATTCACATACTCAGAAATGTGAAAACACATGCTGTCAATGAAAACATGGAATTCTAGAAGAGATATGTGTGGACAGAAAATTGCAGAAAGTTCAATCTGATAAAGCCGTGGCTTGATTTTGTAAATCTTAGTACAGTAGAAAAGTTGGAACTTTGAAGTTAATATATTAGACGATTTAAGGTTTTATAATTTAAAATAAATTTATTATATTGAAATTGTAATACTTACAGCATTCTTTTCCACTAATTCATCGTCAATGTCACCTAGTACATGAAGTAGAAAATGTAAATGTAATCATGTTTTGCATTAAAGACGTGCAAGTGAAAGATGGCTACAAATAGGTTTTCAATTTAAAGTCCATAATCTTATTTTTTATATTGCTTTTTTATGGAAAATAGATTCTTATCTCATACATTATATTTTAACAATAGTTTCCCCTCATTTCACTCCTCCAAGATATCCCTCCTGTTTCCTCTTCAGAAAAGAGCAGGCCTCTAAGGGTCTACAACCAAACAATACATAACAAGATATAATAAGAAACAAAAATCCCTCATATCCATGCTGGACAAGGCAACCCTATAGGAGAAAAAGTTCCCAGCAGCAAGATAAAAGAGCCAGGTATATACCTGCTCCCACTCTTAGAATTCCTCAGTAACCACCAAGCTAAAACCCATAACATGTATGCAGAGAGCATTGTTCAGACATGTTGCAGGTCCTGTACTTGTGACCAGTCTCTCTGAGCCCAAATGACTTCTGCTTGTTTCATTCGATGGACCACATAAAATATAAAATTGGTGTTATCTATCCCCTGTAAGTCCTACAATCTTTCCTTGCACAGTTCCACAAGGTTCCCTGATCTTCTAGGTTAAGGACTTGATAATGACCTCCAATTTACATTCTACATGCATAATGTCTGGCTGTAGATCTCTACACCTGCTCCCATTTGCTGCCAGATGAAGCATCTCTCATGACAACTGGATAAGGCACCAATCAATGAGTAATCAGAACATCAATAGGGTGAAGAAGAACACTTCAAAGAAATCCCACACTAGCTCAGAATTGAGTGTAATAGAGGGCTATTTAGAGGTAGACCCACAGATCACATTCCTCTGCTAGAACAGGCTAGAACAAACAAATACTGCAGCTGTAAAAGAGACAAGATACATATTTTACATTGGCATATATAGTATAAGTGGCCATGCCCAAGTGGGCTGGTAATTTAAAGGCTACTGGCAGTAGGAATTCCTACAGCACCTTTATTTTGTTTAAAAAATAAAGTTCTAAGCTTAATACAAAGTTATATAAAATAAAAGTATCAGGTATAAAAATTAGAATTATAACTAGCATAAACAATACCAAGCAAGAAACATTTAATAAATGTTTCAATCATTATTCTAGCCTAATGAGTTTAACTAAATAAATTGGCCAAGTCATGAGAGGAAAGTAATTACAACTATCTAGTATTCAACCCCATCAAAGACCTGAGAAGGGAAATGATACTACTTAAGTAAGTAGGAAGTGCAATCAAGCAACTTCCAAAATGTGCAACAAATGACAAAGACAACGGGCTACCTGGGCAATCACCCAAAGTCTCATTTGCAATGTTGGAGCAACCAACTTTGGCTAAGGCCTAGGGTAACTGACAGACCATTTTTAGAGGCAAGAAAAATTTTTAAATCATCTTATACTGTCTTGGCAAGATTTGACAGTCTTTTTTCTTTTATCCTATTTTCTAATGGGATTTTTGATTCATCCTCCATATTTATTCCATCATCTAGAGCAGGATGTATTTTTACAGAAGTCATAACTTCTTAAAAATTTTTATTGCCATATTCTGAAAGTTTCTGAAAAATGTGAAGAATACTTAACTGAAATATCTCTATATATCTAGAAAACCTCACTAACATGACTACAAACTTGACTATTATAGATGAATCTCTATTAATCTATATTTCTTAATTATACATTATATTTTAAATGATCAGCATAAACATAGCACCATCATTAAGAACAGAAATATCCATATAACAAAATTGACCGTAAATTTGTATCAATAGACCAAGATCCATGCCAACGCAAATCTCTGTGACACATTCCCATTTAAAAGTAAACAGACATTTATAAACAATCATTTAGGAAATTTGGGCATAGTTATCTTCAAACTGCTTCTTTTTTTTTTTTTTTTTGTTAGACGAAGTATTCTCTTTTTGAGGGTTTTCAAAGTGACATTTCAAAAGTTCTTGGGCCATCAAACTACTTATCCTCTGTGGAAACAAAAGAGGAACCTATTTTCCAAAGCATCAAATCCTTAGACCTAAATATTGCAATCAAGATGCTTTTAAAATATACAGGATGGTTAGTTTAGCAGCCCACACAATAAAATGTCTCTCTGTACTAAGCTCTTTCACAGTTAAAAAATTCAAAGAAAACACAATAATATATGCAAATTCAGACTCTGTGTACTCTGGAACTAGCTCTTGTAGACAAGGCTGGCCACGAACTCACAGAGATCCGCCTGCCTCTGCTTCCCGAGTGCTGGTATTAAAGGCGTGCGCCACGACTGCCCGGCCTCCAGGATCACTTCTTAAAATGCTAAATAGCAATTAAGGCTTCTTTTTCTTTTTACTCCACACATTCCAATATGGCAGAGACATATTCACTGTCTCTGAGAACCATGCACATTGCCCCATTTTCAGGCAAACAGTGCGTCTTGGTTGCAATTAAGCAAGTTGTAGTACTAGGCTCACAGACCCCATTTAAATCCTCAGTCTCCTGAAAGAGCCAGAATTCATGCTGGCAGCATGGCCCAGGAAGCCTCTGTTTCAAAACCATGCAGGGTTTTTTGTTTTGTTTTGTTCCTGTTACCTCTTAATCAATAAAGCTTCTCTTAAAGGAACCATGGAGTTAAGCTTTCTTTTGTGCCTAGAATTCCTTTCCAATTTTTTTTTTTTTCTGAGACAGGGTTTCTCCATAGCTTTTGGTTCCTGTCCTGGAACTAGCTCTTGTAGACCAGACTGGCCTCAAACTCACAGAGATCCGCCTGTCTCTGACTCCCGAGTGCTGGGATTAAAGGCGTGCACCACCACCGCCCTACTTTCAGGTTTTATGTGAATTTGCTGATACCCGTTGGCACTCAACTTTCAGGTTCCTATTTTCATAGCCTGTAAAGCAGTTTCCCTTACGAAAGAGAGAATATAGGGGTGAAAGCACTAGTTGACCTCTCTACTTTAAATGAGGCATGAGGATGTTTTCATCCTCAATGGGGATTGCTGTCATTTTCCAGAGAGTGACCACATGTCCAAACATTAGACTGGCATGTTTTAAGATCTCCATGGATTTCACTTGGCCAACAACTTAATGGAACGCAATACAGGCCCACTATTGGGAGTCTTGCCTGGATAAAAAAGCACGTTCAAATTCCATTACTAGGAGTCATCACTAGGGTCACCCTCAACATTATAGGATCTTTCTACTGTACTACTCTCCACCTCAATTCTTTCGGTTGCTCCACACACACTCTCCCCTCATCATTATGCAAACTGATCCCAATCCTGTTCCCATTTGCCAACAGTCAACTTGCAAAATGTATTCTATTTCCCCTTCCCAGGGAAGTTCATGCATCCCACTAACAGCACTCTCCTCTTTGCCTAATATCCCCAGGTCTGTGGATGGTAGCATGGTTAACCCTTATTTTACAACTAATACCCACTTATAAGTGAATACAAAACATAGTTGTCTTTCGGGGGATGGATTAGCTCACTGTGTTTGAGTATCCTAGTTTCCTTCATTTGAGTGAAAATTTCATGAAGTTAGTTTTTTTTTTCTTTATTCATTCTTAGGTTGATGGACATCTAAGTAGTTTTCAGTTTTTCATTATTATGAACCGAGCCACATTGAATACAGCTGAATATACTTGAGCAAGAGTCTATGTGCTAGGATGATGGATTGTCCTTTGGATATATGACCAAGAGTGGTATAGCTGGCTGTTGAAGTAGACAGATTCATAAGACCCTAAAAAACTGCCATATTGATGTTCTTAGTGGTTATACAGGGTTGCATTTCAGTCATTAATGGAAGAATATACATTTTTAGGTGTTCTTTGGCCATTTGATATTTTTTGTTGTGAATTCACTGTTTAGAACTGTATCACATATTTTAATTAGATATATTTGTTTTTGATATATAATTTATTGACCTACTTGTATCTGTATCAGATTAGCAGTTGGAAAAATCCCATTCTGTAAGCTTTCTATTTCTTCCATTGATGGTGTTCTTTGACTTACAGATGCCTTTCAGTTTCATGAGGTCTAATTTATTAATCTTTGTTATTAGTGCCTGACCTATGAATGCTCTGTTGTTTCCTGAATGAATGTGTTCAAGGTTGTTCCCCACTTTCTCTCCTATCTTGGTCAAAGAGAATCAGGGTTTATGTTGAAGTCTTTAATCCACTGGTGCATGAGTTTGTGCAGGGCAATAAATATGGTTCTATTTGCATTCTTTCACATGAGACATATAATTTGCAATCACTATTAGTTGAAGATGCATTCTTTTTTGCACTTATTTATCAAAAACACCCATTTCTGATACTCCCATAATCATCTGTCCTTAGCCCTTTTCAAAATCTCTTCTATTTTCTCTTCCCAGAGAAATCTAGGTATCTCCCCATCAATTCTCCTTGTTACTTAGCATGATACTAGGTAGATAGATTCCCAGTATTTTAAGGAACAGTCATATTGATTTTCTTAATGGCTATACAAGGTTGCACTCCAATCAGCAATGAAAGAATATATATATATATATATATATATATATATATATATATATATATATTATATGTATATATGTGTGTGTGTTTCTTGGCCATTTGAATTTCCTTTGTTGAGAATTCTCTGTTTAAATCTGTATCACACACTTTAATTAGATAATTTGGTCTTTAATATATAATTTCTTAAGTCCTTTATTCACTTAGATTACTAGACCTCTATTAGCATGGATAACTTTTTGTAAGGGAAAGGACACTGTCAATACGACAAAATGACAGTCTATATAATGGGAAAAGATCTTTATAAACCTGAGAGTTCTAATATAGGGCTGATTTCTAAACTATATAAAGAATTCAAGAAACTAGAATATACAAGCCCAAAAATCCAATTAACAAATGCAATATAGACCTAAACAGAAAATTCTATACAGAAGACTTTCAAATGGTAAAGAAACCCTTAAGGTGATATTCAAAACCCTTAGCCACTAGAGATATGCAAATTAAAACTCTGAAATTAAAACTTAACACCCCTTAGAATGACTAAGATCAAAAAAAAACAAGTGACAATTTGTATTGGAGAGAATGTGGAACAAGGGGAATACATCTCCATTGCTATAGAGAGTACAAACTTGTACAGCCACTTTAGAATTCAGTGTGGTAGTTTCTTAGAAAACTGGGAAACAATCTACCACAAGAACCAATTTTAGTACTCTTGGACATATAACCCAAGCATTGCCACAAAAAGACTGGCTCAGCTATGTTCCTAGAGGTGTTTTTTTTTTGTTTTGTTTTGTTTTGCTATAGTAAAAACCTGAATAAAACTTGTATCTCTTTCGCATGAGGAATGGATGAAGGAAAAGTGTTACATTTATAAAAGAAAGTCTTACTCAGCTGATAAAAACAATAACGCCATGAAATTTTAAGGCATATGAATAGAACTAGAAAAATTATGCTAAGTGAGGTAAAGCAGACTGAGAAATTCAAATATGGATTGGGAGATTTTAATGACTGATTCTATTTCACTAATAGTTATAGGTCTATTTAATTTATTTGCTTAAGCTTGATTAACTTTAGTAAATGGTACGTATTGAGAAAATTATCCATTTCTTTTAGATTTTTCAATTGGGAGGAGTATAGGTTTTTAAAATAGGTCCTATTATTCTCTGTATTTCCTTGTCATTTGTTACTATGTCCTACCTTCTTTTTTGATATTGTTAATTTGTATATTGTCTCTTTGCCTTTCATTAAGATGTATAAGAGTTGGTTTATCTTGTTGATTGTTTCAAAGAACCAACTTCTTGAGTCATTGAGTCTTTGTATCATTCTCTTGGTTTCTATCTTATGGGTTTGATTATTTCTTGTCATTTACTCCTTTTCAGCTCACTTATTTATTTTTGTTATGGAGCTTTCAGGTGTGCTGTGAAATAGTTTTCTCCATTTTTGTTTGGTTTGGTTCCCCTTTTATTTTTTTCTTTCCTATGTAGGCACTTAATACTATGAACTTTCCTCTTAGCACTGCTTTTATAGTGTATCATATGTTTGGATATGTTGTGAATTAATTTTTAGTGAATTCTAAAAAGTCTTTTTTAATTAATTAATTAACTTTTTATTGAAAAGAAAAAAATTTCTGCCTCCTCCCTGTCTGTCATTTCCCTCCCCCTCCTCCTGCCCCTCTCCCCCTCCCCCCACTGTATTTTCTTATAATGTGGTGAGGGGGCTTTTTATTTTTGTCCAATCTAATTTGTGTTCTGTGTGTTTCTTGTACATTTATAGGTATCTCCTTCTTTAGGTTAGAAAATTGTTCTTCTATTATATTGTTGAAGATATTTTCTGTGCATTTGAGTTGGCATTATCCTTCTTGCATTTCAAACAGTAACACTAAATATATTCTTACTCTGCAATAGCTCATTCCACAGGGACAATTTATGTTCAATAGTATAAACCATATTTTTTGTTTTAATTAATTTATTTATTTATTAAAGATTTCTGCCTCCTCTACGTCACCACCTCCCATTTCCCTCCCCCTCCCCCAATCAAGTCCCCTTCCCTCATGAGCCCAAAGAACAATCAGGGTTCCCTGCCCTGTGGGAAGTCCAAGAACCACCCACCTCCATCCAGGTCTAGTAAGGTGAGCATCCAAACTGCCTAGGCTCCCACAAAGCCAGTACGTGGGGATATTCTATCGGGAATTCACCAAGGCCAGCTGGCCTAGGTCTGAAAAAGCATGGGATAAAACCGGACTTGCTGAACATAGTGGACAATGAGGACTACTGAGAACTCAAGAACAATGGCACTGGGTTTTATTCCTACTGTAAACCATATTTTTAAAAATATAAAATTATGGTTAAGGAGGCCATAGGCACAAGGTAGAAACTGGCATGGCCCCAAACTGTCTTTTCAATATTTGTGTTTGCACACCCATACAAATAATGCTTTCAACCTGAATCATAGAAATCTCTCTTTTCACTGAATTTTGGAGAATGAAGAGACTCATATGCTGAATATAAAAGACAAAACCAAGATATTTATGCTTTCCAATCTAATACTCTCAAAATTTTATGAAAGAGTGAGTAGAAAGAATACAAGAACCAGAAGATATGGAAAGATGCTGGGAGCCGATTTGAGTGGCTACCATTACAAGATGGCATTTGACCCTGGCCTTGCTTGATAAATAACTCCATATTAAGGTTGCAGTTCTTCCACCAGAAAACAGGGTGAGTTGTTATGATCTAGCTGCCCAGACTTCCCCTGACCGGCAGGGGAACTTCCTTGTCGTCTGTAATTGACAGGGATGTTCCCCTGCTTTCTTTCCTGCCGGTGGGTGGGTCTCCGGAAAGGCAGTCAAGGTATCAAAGTATCAAAGGTTGCTAGGCAGAATCCATATATAAACAGCTATAGTTCAGAGCTCGGGGCCCCTTGCTTTCTGCTCTCCTTTCAACCAAGAGGCTCCAATAAAGCATGATTTGAGAAGAATCCTCCTCGTGTGGCTGTTCTTTCCTGCTGGCCAGGGAGTTCGCCGCAGAAAGAGTTTAAAATACCTTCTTCTGCCCAGGGCTTAGTTCTTGTAGTCATTTTACAGAAGCTGTGAATACCTGCAGTGGGTTTGCACAAGAATGCTATCAACAGTCAGGTCTGGGTAGATGAAGGGCTTTGGGAATTCTAATCCTCCATACTGAGTTATTTGCTACCTATGGATATAGGGAGAGTAATAGCCATTGTCTCTAGGAGTGGAGGTCCACCAAGCTCCAGTGGAAACGCATATAACCCTGGTTAAACTAAATGAGTCACAAAACAAAACCAAGTTTCATGAAGCTGGGAAAAAAGCAAATAGAGAGATGTAGTTTCTGGTAGGTTTTGGGAGAAAGACAAGAGATGGAATGGGTTAAGAGTAATCATATTACTCTTATATCATATATAAAATTGTTAATATAATAAAAGAGAAAAGAAAATGTCCAAATTAAAATGAATCAATTTTTATTTCTACAAAAGGAATCACTCTACCTATTTTTTTTCTTTCTAAATCTATGTGTGTTGGTGGAGGCTGCTTGATTGTTTCCAGCCACCCAGACTGAAAATAACCATACTGAAACTGTTTTAATTAAATCATGGCTTGGCCTAGCTTCTCATTACTTATTTCTTATATCTCAAACTAACTCAACTCCATTAATTTGTGTATCACTATGTGGCTGTTGCTTGCAGGGTAAAGTTCCATCCAGTGTCCAGAATCTGTCTCCTGTTTGGCTACATGGGACTTCTCCTGATTCTGCCTAATATCTCTACATATCTCTTCCAGCCTGGCTATATTCTGTTAATCCATTGGAAGAAAACAGTTTCTTTATTAACCAATTGCAATAAAACATTCATAGTATGCAGAGGAGAATCCCACATCAGATAAGAACTCTTAATTAGCTTAAAAAGAGCTGACATAGTTTTTTAACAAAAATCATTTCAAATAGTTTCAGTGTATATATCTGTAAAATGACATTATGAAGAGAAAACACAACAGCTTTAAACATTGTCAATAAGGGGTCATAGTTTTTTTTTTAAACTTTAAATCACTTCAATTCAATTGAAAGATTATTCTTTCCTTTGACAAATATGATTTGATAAGTCATATTTATATTTCAAAATGTTGATTGGTCCAAGAGAATCACTGGAGTGAATGTATGTGCCTTTTTTTAGTTTTAGTTTATGTTTTTTTTTTCTAAAAGTTAATGTCTGTATGTCCTTTCATAAAGATGTGATTTTCCTGACTGCCTTACAGAAAGAATAACAGCTTAAATTCTTTTGTTCACAGAGATTTCATGTCCCATTGTTTGGTTTTACATCTCTGTGAATTAATTAAATACACATGGTGGTATAAAAGAACAAAAGTGATTATGAAAGACCTGTCAGACACTGTTAAAATATTTCTACTGAAAGGCCCTCGGGGGGAGTGTCTTCCCTCAGAGGAGACCCTTCCCAAGGAGCAACGAGACCACTTACGCAGATGTAAACAGCAAGAGGTTTATTCAAATACCAGGTACCTAGGGCGACAGAGTCTCTCCGAGGACTCTGCGCGCCCACAGGATGGAAGAACAGTCTTTTTATGGGTTTGGGAGCAAAGGCACGGCTTACAAAAGCGAGAAGCATAGTTACAGGGTTCTCATTGGGTGATCTGAATGTGGCCAGGGTGGTACCAGGTTGAACTAGGGGGCATGTTTCACCAAGTTCCAAAGAAATTGGGACATATGACAAAGTGTTTTCTTAGGAACCTTTGGTTCCCCTTTTGGCCTATCTGTCTGACCACAGTTATGGCCTAACCGTTGTGGTCAGACTGCTGTGGGCAAACCCCAGGGGCCCTATGTGTCTAGCAAGTTGGGGAAGTTTGCCTTAAGTTGAACTCTGTAACAAGTACAAGCCTTGCAGCTTTTAGCGGGGGGGGGGGTCTTTCCTTCCCCCATTTCTTTTCTTACTTTGAATGGAATCTTTCATTCAAGCATCAGGGCACCTCGGTCTCGGTCTCGATATCCAGCTGCCTTAGTTGGTGATATTGTTGAGTTAGAACTAATGTTTGGATGACCAAGAGTCTATCTAAACCTCTGAAAGATTTGCTCAGACAATAGCCACATGAAAACCAGTACAACTGATGGGACAAAATAAATCATATTTTACAGTGCAGTATTGGGAGAAGATAGTAAAACATCTCTAGGGCGTGCAGAATAGCTCTTAGCAAAATTATCTGAATAAGGCTTGAAAGTAACTACATGGTAGATATTGTGAACCATTATAGACCCGGGAATAGCACCCAACATTGTGGCAATAATAGTCTATTGACTATAAAGAGCTTAACGCAGCCCTAAGAAACACATGGATGCCTTTGTTGTAGACACCAGGAGTGTTGATCCTTAACTCCAAAGAATGTGCCAGAGACGTCAGTTTCAGTCCAGCTGGCACCACATGGCATTTACGGGTTTTCATTGCATCCTGTAGCATCAGCTTTATCCAAATGTACAGGGTTATGTCCATTGTGAGAACTTTGACAAATAATGAGAGGAAATGCAATACAAGATGACAAATGTTTAAAATAAAACAAAAAGCATTAAAGACAGAGGACAGCCAATGAGAACATAAATACCTTTTTGAGACTGACCTTACCCAGGCTTTACATTTGTAAGCATATCATTAAAAAAAAAGTTTTAACATCCCATTAACATTTATTTTATTATATACATAACCATGTCTGTTTATCTTAAAGCAAGATTTTTTTTGTAGAAACACAAAACCTGTCAAGAGGTAAGGAAGCTTTAGGTGTGTTTGCTTTTCTCTGAAGTTAGCTGCACAAAACAGTCTGATCTGGGAAAATTTTAAACTGTACAAAATAATTTCTGTCAATAGGTCCCAGACACCTAGAGGAGGAACAGAACAGAATTGCTTTAAAAGACATTAAAAAAATGAACAGAGCCCTGTGGGTTTCTGACTTTAGGAAAGAAGAGCCTTAAAGGTGATGTAAGCCCATCTTATAGCAGATGTGCCTGCCCTGTGCAAGCCTTGAGCTCAGGATTCCATCATCAGGATCAGCCATAGTCAGCGGATACATGAGCAGCAGCTAACTAGCCAGGCATCAGAACTAGTGGCAACGATTGCTGGGGTGTTTTGAACCCAGAACAGGACAGGAGGGAGGGAGGTCTGTCCAGTCATTTTTGCTGGTCTCCAGGGCCAATCATGTCAATCTGTCCTATCTATCTGACCTGAGCTTTGGGGTTGGTAAGCACAACTTCCAATTGATCCCCAATGTGCCATATCCTAACTTACCTGGGCAACAAAGGCAGGTCTATTATCGGACATGATTACCTTGGGCATCCCAAACCTCAAGAAGATTTTTATGATCTTCTTAGCCATTATATTGGGTGTCTCAGTCCTGGTCAATGTATGATGGCTATCTTCTTTGGCAAATGTGTGGCCTCCTGGAGGCTCGAAATTTTTACAGATGTCAACAGTCCTTTTTATTTGTATATTGCTCTTTGTATATGGGTGAGGGCAAAAGCATACCTGCTGCCAGTATAGACGTCTCCTCTGCCATCTGTAGAGCTTGTATCAAAGCCACAAGTTCAGCTTTCTGGTCGGGCTGACATCCCTGAAGAGAGGCTATTGGCCTAGATCATTTGCTTCCTGTCCACCAATGTTGCCCCCGCCTTCCGCTTACCTTCAGTCTTGTGTACCTGCTCAGCTCGGACCCCCAGCCTTGTGCCCCAGGCAAGCTTTGCCATCATTTCCGGCTCTGCCTGGCACAGCTCTGACTGCCATTCTGCCAGCCGCCTGCCCTTTCTGCAGATGCTGGTAGGATCCATAGTCCATCGACATCAGTCCAGCACAGGAATAGTAGTCTGGCACAGCCGGGCACCTGTGGTAGCATTGACTGTAGGGTGAGCAGTCAGGGCTCATGCATGCTTTAGAGCAAGCACAGCACCAAGGCAGTTGTTAGGAGGTGAGGATTTCTTCAGCGGTGACTGTGACAGCAGGGGGAGGTGGTCATCTTGGTGAGGAGGGCGTGGCAGAGGCAGACAAACAGCCTGCACCTCCTGCAGAACTGAGAACAGCAGGGAAAACAAAAGTTTCTTGTTTGGTCAACAAAAGGCTTTGATCATACATTCGGGTGACCAGGGAGGGACGAGTAATTTCCAAATTTATAGTTTGTAAGGTGTCCAGTTTGTTCAATGGCGGTTTTAACACAGAGTACTCAGTTCCTGTGTCTCTTAGAAAATCTATAGAGGTATCTAATGTCCTTTTTTTTTTGTCAAGCATATTGGCCTTTGTCCAAGGGGTATCTCTCCGTCTTAATTTGTCGTTGATCTTCTGTTGCCCAGGTTCCTTATCTGTCTGAGTCCTGTTTTCTGGGTTTTTTTTTTTTTTTGCCTCTTTGCCTTTTTCTTTTTTTCGCTTCCCGCCTCTCTCTCTCTCTCTCTCTCTCTCTCTCTCTCTCTCTCTCTCGCTTTCCTTTCTCTGTCTCTTGTTTAACACTTTCTCTGTCTCTCCAAATTTTAACTGGCCCCTGGAAAACCTCTTTTACCTTGGCCGAATTAGTGGGGTGCCTTGCCCTACCTGAGCTTTGCCATGAGCCCAGCATTTTGACTGTCGGTTTCTCCCTTTAAGAATTAATTAGACATCATCATGTAGAAGAATGAAAATAGATCCATATTTACCTTTATGCATAAAACTGAAACTCAAATGAATTAAAGACCTTAACAGAAACTTAACAATATAAATATAATTTTGAACATAACCTCAGTAGCATAGACATTAAAGGAAACAATCAGTAAATGAAATCTCCAGAATTGAGAAGCTTTTTTGTATAACAAAAAAATATAATTGACAGAACATAACATCAGCCTGTAGAATAGGAAAGGTATCTTTATCAATTATTTTAAAACCATATTTTAGTACATTTATGTCACAGACCAAAACTGTAAACTCTTAACAAATAAACTTAATTAAAAGATATTTAAAATTTGCTTAAATATAACATCCTTAATTATCAGGGAAATGCAAATCAAACAACTCTAAAATTTTGTCTTATCCTTGTAAAAATGACCAAGATAAAAATTATTATTTGACAATTTACACTTACAGCTACTTTGAACATTAATATGGTGGATTTTTAGAATTAAACAACAAATTACCTTAAAACTTAATGATATCCCTTTTGGACCTATTTTATATAGCAGAATTATTTTATCATAGACAGAATTTGAAAACAACCCAAAATGTACCCCTTTTTAAAATCAATAATAAATGAGAATCTTTGCCACATTATAAAGAGTCAAAAGGGTCATTTTAACTCAACCTCATCATCCAGTAACATCCCCTTTGTCATTGTAGTGGGGTGAAAGGCTTTAGCAGATCTTTGTCATGTGGGGCAACTTGGGGTCCCCATCTTATCACAAGCATTGTGAGCAGATAAATGTTATATTCAGATCTAAACATTGGCTGGCTTAGAAGTTCAGCTGGGCTGTTCATATGGCCCTGGCCCTGGGCCAAGGATTTTACAGCAATAGTTCTTGGAGACAGTGCAGTCCTGCACCCATTTAAACAGAGCTGGGAATTTACTTTTCTCTGGACAGGGTATCCGACCCCAGAGAGACTGCCTACTGCAGGTTCCCAGGCTTACTGGGTCCTGTGGGGAAGAATTAGCATCAGCTTAGACCCCATAGGCTGGCATGTATGTCTCCACAGGAGGTCTTAGTTAAAGCAGGGTAGAGGGACGACTGGGATGGGGTAAAGGAGTTGGGAGGAGTGGAGGGGGAAGAGTCGGCGCCGAGGGAGAGGAAACAGGAAGGGGGGGAACGGGATTCAACCGACTGGTTGTTTGCGATATCCTGCACATCCTGCCAGTGCTGCAAAGTCAAACTTAAGAGGGTGGTTATAAACTGTCCCATGGTTTCAAACAAAATTACACCAGACACTGATCCCACAAGGATCAGACATACACAAAAGACAAACAATTTCGCAGTGCGGCTCCGGCGTAAAACCGAAAGCAAAACTTCCGATGGAGACCTCTCGTCTCCTAAAAGAACCACGTACCCTTCAGACAATGGGGAAGCCCCGAATAGTCCGACTGCCACAGGGGCACGTGAGTTCACAGACTGGTGAGCCAAAAATTCGGCTCCAGGTGCTGCTGGAACGTCTTCCAGAGCTGCGGGGCGGAGTACGAGCCCGTCGGCTCCTCCGGTGGCCGCCAGACACAGAGCGACTCAGCTGGGTCGTACAGACGCAGGCGCAAAACACAGAACATGCAAACACAGAACACAAATATGTATTCAGACGACAGAAATTATATGCTGGCCAGCTTACCTCCCGGTAGTGGGTCGGTGGTCCCTGGGTGAGAGTCTCCTTCTTCCCGGCCAACGCACCAAATGAAAGACCCTCGGGGGGAGTGTCTTCCCTCAGAGGAGACCCTTCCCAAGGAGCAACGAGACCACTTACGCAGATGCAAACAGCAAGAGGTTTATTCAAATACCAGGTACCTAGGGCGACAGAGTCTCTCCGAGGACTCTGCGCGCCCACAGGATGGAAGAACAGTCTTTTTATGGGTTTGGGAGCAAAGGCACGGCTTACAAAAGCGAGAAGCATAGTTACAGGGTTCTCATTGGGTGATCTGAATGTGGCCAGGGTGGTACCAGGTTGAACTAGGGGGCATGTTTCACCAAGTTCCAAAGAAATTGGGACATATGACAAAGTGTTTTCTTAGGAACCTTTGGTTCCCCTTTTGGCCTATCTGTCTGACCACAGTTATGGCCTAACCGTTGTGGTCAGACTGCTGTGGGCAAACCCCAGGGGCCCTATGTGTCTAGCAAGTTGGGGAAGTTTGCCTTAAGTTGAACTCTGTAACAAGTACAAGCCTTGCAGCTTTTAGCAGGGGGGGGGGGTCTTTCACTACTTTAATTACTTCTCAAAAATATTTTACCGTAATTGTGATGAATGGATCATTTATCATTAGAAATCACATTTTAGATGTAAAACATGTCTTAAGTGCATACTGCTATAAAGTAATATATTAATGAAAAATAAGTTCCTACTTTGCATTATATGGACAGAAAATGAGTTAGTCTCATTGGAAATAGAAAACAGGCATGAGAAAACATATATTGGTGTGTGTGTGTGCATGTGCTTGTGTGTATACTTTTCTTCATATATATTAGAAAATATAGGAAACTTTGGAAATATTATATACAAAAATTTTATTTGAAGTCTGGAAGAAGCATGGGGAATATGAGATCATAATTCCATTACACAAATCACTGAATCAACGGCTTCATATCCCACAGAGTATTTTGAATAAACAAATAAGAAAAAATCTGTTTAAAAACAGTATCAAAAGTACTTAAAAATAAATTTTCTATGCTTAGTGGTATAAATTTTGGCCTGGAATAATAAATATTGTAAAATGTCTATACTGTTAATAATTGTCACAGAGATTAGATGTTTTTCCAAACAAAATATCATTGACATTCTTCAATGTAACAGAAAACTATGTAATGCAAAAATTAATTTCAAAATGAATCAAATAGCTAAATATGAAATGAAATCTGAAAATCTCATGTAAGAAAACTGGAAATATGACATGACCTTAAATTGAGACAATGTTTTCATATAGAATCTTAAAAGCATAGTATAAAAAGCCACATAGAAAAAAAAAGAGAGTACAGCTATTGAGGAACTTTCAACACAGCACATGAGAAAAATCAACAAAATAAGATGATAACCTATAAAATGGAAAAAAATATTTTTTCAGTATATCTGACATAGGGATAGTATTTAATATATGGAAAATATTCAAACGACTAAACAACAAATCAAATATTTAAAATATAGTTGAATAAATGCTTCAAATTGTTCAATTTAGACAAATTTTCAAAAAAGTTCATCATCAAAAGAGCTTGTTGAATATTTTTTTCCTTACAGGGTTATATAACATTTCCTTTAAATTGCCATGCATTTTAAATTTCCATAATAATTTCTAATTAGCTAAAATGTGTTTATGTTATTGAGTTTAATGTAATCAAAGCAAAAAACAAGGAAGTAAGGTTAATCCAAATAATCTGGATCACTAGCACAGAAGTGTCTAATACAGCCATAAGACATTATTCTGTATTTACTTACTATAGTAATTTCTCTTTGTAATTTTGGTATTTATTGTAATTTTCTACTTCATCATGAACTACTGAGTCATAAATGGAGATGATAGAATTCTATCTCTCTCTTTTTTTATTTTTTTGAGATGATTCTGAGTAAGTTTACCTTCCTCTCAAACTCAATTTGCTGGTGTATGAAGTTAGTTCCATCTGGACTACTTACCAAATTTTCTCTTACATGGTTACAAATCTCCAATGTGGATAAATTATTGGGATTAAAACCTTGATATTTATAAAGGGGAATCTTATTTATTAACACAGTTTTAAAAGAGTAAGTCTTTATTTTGATCTAAATGTATTCTTTTTCTGGGTCCCTAAATCAATTAACTTGCCTCCTGAATCTGTGAAAATCCCTTATATTTTAGTTATTAATAAAAAAGCAAAAACAAAAACAAGTCAGTGTGGTTTACTGGATGATCTTCCCACAAAAAAAAAAAAAGTCATTGACACATTTTGTAAATAGGTGCTGAAGATCTGCAGAGGTTCCTGTATTAACTCTTCAGTCCTTTTAACTATCCCCACAATATGCTTGTCAGTGTACCTAAAAGTCTGGTAGCTAGGTTCCAACATAAAGCACTTAAAGAGGTGTTTATGGAAATGTAACCAGTCTGGCAGGTATGAGGTTTCTCTAAGAAGAGATGTGTCCTTCTGCTTGGCTATTAGATCACTGAATGAATGGACACAAAGAAACTGATATTTTCCCAGTAATTTCATGCTGTGGGAAGGAAAGCCTGCACTGAGGGCAGCCAAAGGAGTAACTTGTCTCACTGAGAAAGATTTACAACTTGTTAGACAATCTTTTGTGAAAGAGGTGAGCCAAGACAATGACGACTGAGACCTGTGCCTTTCTTTCTATTTAAATTTTATTCTCATGTGAGGACAACCTAAACAGTCCTGAGTCACTGGACATCTTCTCCCTTTTTCACTCTGAGGACATTGAAGGCATTTCATTTTTCTACTATTCACCATTACATTTTTAAAAAATTTATTTGTGGAAGATAGCCCAGCTTGGCCTGTTAGAATTTAGGCTCCTACTTTCATAACTCCCATTCCTTTTATCACAGGAGGGTTCACATTGCATCCTTCTTTAATAAACCACACTTCCCAACTCTTAATGTAAAATCATGAAGTAATATTTATTATCTCCCCAAAATATCTTTTATTATATTTTTATATTTGTTAACTTTATTTTTATGTATAAATACTTTGTCTTCATGTAGGTATGTGGACCATGTGAATGTCTTGGTCTCACAAAAGTCAGGAGAGGCCATTGGGTTCCATTAAACTGGATTTGTGAATGGATGTGAGCTAGCATGTGACTTCTGAGAATTAAATCCGAATCCTCTGCAGGAAAGCCAGTGTTCTTAGACACCAACACGTCTCACAGCCACACTCATTTTTAGTGTTGGTGTTTTTGAAATACAAACTTGACCAATTTTTATGAGTTTAGTGTATTATCTCTATTTTTCAAATGTTTAAGTCAGAAATAAATGATAGATTTACTTCTCACAATCAATCCATGGTAAAACAAAACCTTTTGGTTTCATTTTAGCATATATTAGAAGTAAATGCAAGTTCAGTTCTCTAAGGAAAAGAAAAATCTGTATGTTGGAATTGCTTCATCTTGTCAACCTGTTTTATAGATGCCACAGCCAAAAAAAAAAAAAGTTTTGATTTTTGGAAGTGAATAATTTAGAAAAAAAATAGTATATGGAAATAGACCTGCTATAATTCAAAAGGGAAAAGTTAGTTTTATTTTAAATATGGTTATATTCACATGCTCAATGCTGTTATACTCTTGTTTTCATATATAGCATATGCCATAGGTCTTTTTATAGCTTTCAGGAATGTACTGGACCTTTTCTGTACACACACTGAGTACTTTCTCTTCCTTCCCTCTCACTTTCAAATCTTATTTTTAGTGCTGCTCCTGTACATCAACAATTGGAATGTCTGCTTCCACAACTTATTTCTGAATTTTACTGAACTTGTTTCTCCAAGTATCCTCAAGTTAAGCATGTTACAGGAATACATGGTTTTTGTTGTTGTTGTTTTGTTTTGTAATTTGCCCCAAAACCTGTTCTCCCATTGAAGTTCCTTTTCAGAATTTCCTTCAAATTATATTAGCTAAACTAGTCTAGATTTTGTATCTTCATCTCATACCATGCTATATTGGTTGTGTCAAACTCAACTGTTAATCTCATAAAATAGACTCCACAACACAAAAAAAAATCAATTTTGTTAATTATTGCATTACCAGTACCTTTTTATAGTACTTTTATTCAATATATTTCATTAAATTATTCACAAAAATATTTTGTGAATTTTTAATAATTTAATATTTTTAATTATTCTTGGTTCTGATTTTTTCTTTAAAAATGATGAACAAATAAATGCAAATTAGGTCCAGAAGTGCAGATGCAGAAGAAAAAGTACAATAAATATTTTAAGATCTTAAACAATCAGAATTGTGAAAAGAATCAGTGTTCTTGTAATTTTAGATGGTTTTTGAGTGATTTAGGAACGGTGGAAGCTCTTTTCCAGAAGGCAGTCCTAAGTTCAGGGCATCTTTGACTACATAGCACAAAAGGAGTCAGTGGATAATACACTCAGAAATGACAAAATAGCCCCAAACACATTCACACACACACATTTGTTACTAGCAGTAGAGATGCTGAATCATTGAGCCGAAATAACATGCTATTTTGATCTGACTAGTGTCAATGCTGGTGACCTCAAATGATAAACTTTAATTGAACAAAATACTAATGCATGATAAATCATTTGTAGATATAAAATTTGTAGAATATATACTGAGCGATTGCTAAAATTTAAAGAAAAAATGTATTCATAGTCATATTTTAAATAATAGTATATTCTAGATGAAGTACAAATGTGGGGAAAAGCAACAATATTAATACATAACATGCTTTTTAGTAGTCATTCTGAGTATATCATATCTGCAAGCAACTGCAAAATTTTGTATTAGAAAAATAAAATTAAGTAAAATGTTTAAAAATGTTATATATTGTACAATGTACACATAATACATACAGTTTGTCAAAATGAGCTAAAGTACAAATCTAATTTAAATCTCTGTATATATAAATTCCTATAAAGAGAACTGAGTATTAATTATAATATTCTGGCTTAGGGAAACAGTAAAAGTTATCAGGAAACATATAATGAGTTTTTAGCATGTGAATGTCCTCCTTTTATGTGTTCACAAAAATACAACTGACAAAAACAAACCAATTAAATAGAAATTAAACAATTCTGTATATAGATACCAAATATACGAAAAAGATAATAAAAATCTAAATATGAACCAATAACCAAAATGTGTCAAAGAGCAACAGACATGGATAATTTAAATCTGTCATTCTTATATATCTCAAATACAAACTTTGGAAAAATGCATTAATTACATTGTTTACTGGGGCTAGAGGGATGGATCAGTGCTTAAGAATAATGGCTCTCACTGAGAACCTGGTTTCAATTACCAGCACCCACATGGCATCTCCTAGCTGTCTAAAACTATATAGCTTCTGAGGACCCAAAACCCTCACATAGTTATACATGCAAGCAAAACACCAGCACACATAAAATAAATACATCTTTAATAAAGGCCAATGTTTATCTCTTTAGACCAAAAATTAGATTAAAACCTTAATTAATGTTCTTCAAACATAGTAACTTGTTGGATATATAAAGGCCATTCAGAAATTTTCATAAACTTTATTAACTATATTTAAGTTATTTCAATACTATAATGAATAGTATAATACTATATTTTCAGAGCTAAATGTGTGCAGCTGTAAGAGAGAGGAGGCTATCATAAGTGAATAACATAATAACTAGATGATTTCATGGACAGTTAAAAATAAGGTGAAGAGAGTCTTCCTATATCTGTTTACTTGCCTAATTCTAGTTTTCATGTATCTCTGAAAAATTGTTTTCATTTACATTTCTCATGGTAAAAGTCAACATTCTCCATTATGAATGTAATAACATTGAACATGGCCTCTGAATTCTTAATATAGGCACTTAAGATCTTCCTGGGGATTACAGATCAAAGTGACCTTACAGCATTGCTGCATAATTGGCTCTTTCATTTCCTAGAAAATTTCAAATTTATTACCTCAGCATGAAACTTTTCCATCTCCTAGCTCATCAGAAATGACTAACCAAAAAGTTTGCTGTCTGTTTGCTTCATGCATTCTTACAAATGATATGATATTAAAGCAAAAATAAAAAAATATATTTTCCATATACTTGGTTCAGCAATGTCTCTTCTGATTGTGATTAGAATCACATATAATGTCATTCATTCCCATTGCCCTGTCAGCCATAAATGGGTCCTGATGGGAGTGGTCGTGTGACATGGGTCAGTTTATGACCTTAGGCAGCTTTGAAGTAGGACAACATCCCAAACCCACACAATATTTCATTTTACAAATTATACTTGAAATCATGACTGTTCTTAAAGGTTTTAAGTTCCTTTTCCATTCACCTATTCTTATTTTCTATCACCCATCCTCATTTTAGTTCAAATTAAAATGAATGGTGTAAATGTGATACATTCTCAGGCTATTTAGAATAGTTTGATTGGCTGGAAGAGGAGCAGAGATAAAAAGCTCTTTTGTTTTTATATGTGGACTTTTTAAAAATAGAAAATAGTTAATGAGCTTAAGGGGGATTTTTCCTAAAAAGCCAAAAGGATGAAAAACTCTAGTAATCAAGATATATTTAATGAAAGATGTCCATGATTCCACAATAAATTATCATAGTTCTGACTATAATTACAATTATTTACAACTGTTAAGGTGTAACATTCTGAAAAGATGAATAAACATATTCCTTAGGAAGATTAAAAAGCAACTCTGTATCTACTCAGATCACTGAAAGTAATAATTTCTTTTAGAAAAGGTTACATGTTTGATTTTGTGTAGATCTGTTTTTGAACAAGCATTGAGATAAAATTGTATTCACTGTCAGTTCCACATGTATTTGAATGATTATTTTGTGTTTATTTCAGTTTTTTTCTAAGTCGCCCAATCTGCACTGGCAGGCTGGAAACCAAATAAGGACTGCACGTTGTGTGTTTTACCTTACTTGCTGCTGTGACAAGGTAAATTAAAAGATATCATCAATCATGAAGCAGAAAGGCTGATCAATAAATAGTTCCAGGCTGGAAGTGAGCAAAACACATTTACAGTAATCTTCTACCAATGAGACAACTACTACAACTACTACAGCCTTCCCCAAGAACAGTAGAATCTATGAAAAAAGAGGTCAAACAGAACAGCCTCTAGAACAAAACCTGTATTCAAACCACACACTGACCATGGTGGTTATATTTGGAATGCTAGAAGTCTGAAGACTAAGGCTAGAGATTTATCATAAATTCAAGTTCATTCTGAAGTAATATTTCCAGGCATGGTTAGATTACATATTGTTACCATAACTCAAAATAAGTGTAAATATTTAAATAAATAAGTTCTAGTAAATATCTAAGCATTATGGTTAAGTATAAAATAATTATTCAAAATGCAGTAAAGAGCTTCGAACTCAAACATTCCTGCAACAAGAGCATAACTAATGTAGAACCAATATACATTAGGGATAAATCACCTTTTATATCTAAGTGAATATTCTGGTTCTAAGCAGCTTTAATACACAAAGAATTGATTTTTACCATGACATGTAAATAAAATGTATCATAGCATAGAGTATGCTTTGTGACTGAACCACAGAACATATCAAGTTTAAATTAGTGTCTCCACAGATCATCAAAGTAAGTTTACACTTAAAGCTGTGTTTAGTAACCACTTCCTATGCCCTTTATTAATAGATTTATGAACGTTGAAAGTTGTCAGAACAGGGTATAATGATCATTGCACTATTATCACTCTGCTCTGCTAAGACTAAATTTGTGTAGTGTAAAATCACTTGGAAAGACAATAAATCTGTGACATAGGGAATCAGAGCACAAACATTATACAATTACAATGAGGGAGAAGGATACTCTAAAGATATATCCATTTTAATGCTGAAAAATAAATAAAATTTAAATACTAAAATGAAAAGGGACATCAGGTGCAGCACGCCGCTCCTGCCAGCAGAAGAGACGACCACAACAGGATTCTTCTCAGAACACACTTTATTGGAGCACTTACACTTCAGGTTTGAGAGAGGCAAAAGACCCCGTCCCCGTGGAAGCAGAAGAATATATACGATGCCAGACAAAGCCCTGACGTGTCATCAACCCAATGGCTCAGGCCAGAATGGAGCAATCGTGCTAAATAGTGATTGGCCAGATCAAATGGCCAGATCGAAAGACTCCCCGCGCTGGGGGGAGCTCGCGCACATGCACACAAGCTGTCTGTCAAGTTTGACATGGAACAGCAAACAGCTGCCCAGGCTCCATGCCCCCAACATGACAGCGCCATGGCGAGCACGCTACATTTCCCCCTTTTATATTTTGAAAAAGAAACCCGATCTAGTTAGAGACCTCATGATGTCCCCAACTATCAAGGGTTAGGGTGCGCTGTGCACGTCATGCTGTGCATCCTCTCATGTGCAATGGCAGCAAGGCCTATGAGGTGCAAGGACTACCAGCACGTTTAAAAAACAGAGAGAATAGGGTGTGCCTGTCCCAGTGCAATGTCTTTAACAACTTGGGGTGCAGAGGCCACATCCTATTATAGGTCATGCTTGAGGCTAGACAGCCAGACCTGAGGAGAGATGCCATGTTCGAGGGCGGCAAGGGCCTGGACTATAATTGCTTTGTCCCGAGCTTGCTGTGCACGAAATAGGTGCAGAAGCCAAAGGCAGAGAAACATGCCAAGGCAACATATGGCACCGAATACGCCAACCCCCACCAACTCCTTAAAGAAAGAAAAAGCGGATAGCAGCCAATCAGTAAATTGTCCAAGGATCATGGGCTGTATACGAGTATCGTTCAAGGTAGCAATCTGCAATAGCTGGTCCTGGATCAGGTACTCCGCTTCCTTGGACCAGTTGCCGGCAAGGAATTCGCCTAGGATCTTTGATTCATTTCTGGAATTATCTAAAGAAAGTGGGGTTATGCATACATGCTTTTGATACGAAATGCAGCCCATTTGAACCAAATCATCCAAATCATCAATTTGACTTTGTAAAAAAATCAATTCTTTGATTAGCTGCCACTATGCCTGACAGCATGTGTCTATTTATTCTGCTTTGAGTATCCAGCACTGTAGCGGCCTGTGCAACCACATTATTAATGGTATCTGCAGTTTGTACTTGATTGGTCATAGCCACTGCTGCGGTAACTGTGGCAGCCGCTGACACCGCTATCGCTGTTACTATAGTGGCAGTAAGTCCAAAATCCCGTCGTTCTCGTAAAAGAGTAAGGAATGGGAATGTATCAGGATCCGTTTTAACAGGAATTGGCACGAATGTTGGTATCTTCATAACCACTACAAGGTTCCATGAAGCATTCCAGCATTGAGCTAGAAAGCAATCGGTACTCCTGCAATCTACCTCTTGGGTTGCATCAGTAACATTAGTTAGCAGAAACACAAAAGGAGAAGGCAAACACACTGGTGCTGCCGCCAAGGTAGTATTGGCCAGTTCCTCCTCTTGAAGTATGCGAAGTCGCCTACCAAGGGATGTTTCGGTTACTATACCAGAAACATTAATCAGCCGGGTGGTGAGCTTTTGTATTTGGGCTAAGGCGGAAACGTCTGCTGTCGCTCCTGCCTCATTGGAAACCAACCATTGATACCAGAACCACCCATCCCCTATCGTAGAATTTTTGTTTGACTGATTATAAAAATATCTCTTCATAGACGGAGAAAGGGAGAATCCCTGTGAAATCTGCAACTCATCCCATGTCCTGTCCTGACAGGCAGTATAGGTGGAGGGAAAGAAAAATCTGGGACACAATGTGGGGATGCTTTAAATTCAGTGCTATTATACTCTCTAAGAGAGGGATCTTTCATAGGCACCGACAATGTGGTATTTATAGCCAAGGTGGTAACGTTAACTGAAGTCGCATTACTGGATGTACCACCACCTGATTGGGCACCCTGAACAATCTGATTTAAAGCTGATGCCAATATGCCTATATTCACCTGACTATAAAGCAAGGGATCCATCCAATTAATCAAATTCTTTTGTTTTAACAGAATGCATGGGGTTTTATGTTCTAAGGAAAAACAAAAGGTCCCATTAAGCACAACTTTAGTTGAATTAAATCGTTCTATCTTATCATCTCTTGGGACCATACAAGGGGCTTCCATATTGCATGAGGTGGAAAACAAGGTGGGAATAATAGAGGAATTAGCGTGAACAGGCATAGGTATTGGCCATGCCCTGGTTACTGCCCATAGTTGTGTCATTTTCATCTTTATCATTGGAGTTCACAGGAAGAGAATGAGCACCACGAGGGTTGTCCTCATTGTCCTGTATTCATTTCAGCTCTCTCGTCAGTCTTGCCAGGACCCAAACTGGTTGTTCCTGGCCCTGTGAAAAAATACAAACAGCTCCCCTGGATCTAGCAATCACTGGATCTGGTTCAAACCATGTGTTATTTAGCACATCTTTCCATTTTACTTCAACGTTTTCAGTGGGTAGAGCCCCAGCATGTCGGCTGGCCGCTGATCGTCCCTGATCATCAAGGTTTAAAAAATTCAAGGTGAAAATAGCTAGGGATATGGCATTCTTGGGTGAATAGCCCTGGGCTACTCCCCCTTTTTGCTTTTGTAACATTTCCTTTAACGAGCGATTAGCCCGTTCTACAATGCCATGCATGCCATGCCCTTGCGGATTGTACGGCAGGCCAGTATGATGGCAGACACCCATTTGAGAGCAAAACTGTTGAAAGGTTTTGGAGGCATATGCAGGGTCATTATCAGTTTTTAAGCGTTTGGGTTTACCGCTAGCGGCCCATGCCTTCAGGCAATGAGTTATAACATTAACCACCTTTTCACCTGTAAAGGGTGATGCATGGATTACACCAGAACAAGTATCTACTGATACATGCACGTATTGCATACGGCCAAAACTAGGCATATGGGTGACATCCATTTGCCAGAGGTCACCTGGTAGCAGTCCTTTTGCATTGACTCCAACATGTGGGGGGTGGTGAAAAGGGACACAAGCCTGGCAAGATTTAACAATATCCCTAGCCGCTTGTCTAGGAATTTCAAATTTAAGCGTTAGTGTTTTGGCGGGCACATGATATAACTCATGAAATTGACGTGCTGCTAAAAAAGGATCTGATGTTATCATTGGAAAAGCTCGGGTGGCTTCGTCAGCACGAGCATTGGCTTCTGCCATAAGACCTGGCAGCAATGTGTGTGCTCGTATATGAGCCATGTGAAAAGGATGTGACCTCTTTCTAATGGTATCACGTATGGACAACAGAACAGAGACCACCGGGCTCCTGTCAGAGATCATTGCACAAGGTTCAAGTTGATTTATAGCATTGACCACATAATGGGAATCAGAGTAAATATTAAGGTGACCTGTAAAGGTGAGAAACACCTCTAGAACCATTTGACATTCTACTATTTGTGGCCTATTTGGCTCAAAATGTTTAATGACTGTCTCCCCTCCCTGGACAACATAGGCTCCCATACCAGAACTTGACCCATCTGTATAAACAGTGATTGCATTATCCAAGGGGCAAGGCTTGGTCACCTTAGGAAAAATAACTGGATGATTCATGACAAAATGTAGCAGTTTATCGGATGGATAATGATTATCAAACCTTCCAGAAAAATGCACAGACAAGAACAGCCCAATCATCTAGTGTTGCACTCAAGACTTGTACTTGTTTAGGGGTGTATGGCTGGATCAACAACTGTGGTTGCATAGCAAAATGTGTTAAAGACATCTTTATACCCATCATGGCAATAGATGCCACAGCCGTGGGATAATACTCAATTGTTTTGCGAATGGAGGCATGAACATGTATCCACAACAAAGGCCCATCTTGCCAAAGGACAGCAGTGGGTGCTGACTTAGTAGGCAAAATACACAACACTAATTGTTTATTCTCATCATATCGTCTTAACTGTGCATTCTGAATGGCCTGTTCAACCCTCTTCAAAGTCTCTCTTGCATCCTGTGTCAGCATTCGAGGGGATGTCACTTTTGGGTCTCCCTCCAAAATTTTAAATAGGGGTCTCATCTCAGCTGTAGTAAGCCGAAGATACGGCCAAAGCCAGTTGATATTGCCTAGCAATCTTTGAAAATCATTAAGTGTTTTAAGATTGTCAAGTCTCAGACTTATTTTTTGTGGTCTTACAGTCTGTGGGGTTATAATAGCTCTCAGGAATTGTCCCACCTCTTCCTTCTGTACCTTTTCAGGAGCAATTTCCAGCCCATATCCCCTAAGTGCATCAACGGTGGTAGAAAATGCCAAATCAAGCATATCACTAGTAGGGGCATAATCTCAAGGTTGGAAATTTTAGGCGCACTGGCTCCAAGGCCTTTTGAACAAACAACTGGCACATGGTAGGGCTATTGGCCATACCTTGGGGCAAAATCCTCCATTGATACCTTGCATCAGGTTATTCATGATTACTGGATGGAATTGTAAATGCAAACCGAGGACAATCCTCCTTGTTCAAGGGTATAGAGAAAAAACAATCCTTTGTATCAATAATAATGATTGGCCAATCTCTAGGAAGGCTAGAAAGCAAAGGCAATCCCCTTTGCACTGATCCGAATAACTGCATTTGCTGATTAACTGCTCTAAGGTCATGTAGGAGCCTCCATTTCCCTGATTTTTTCTTGATCACAAAAATAGGCATATTCCAAGGAGATTGAGACATCTCTAGATGCCCCAGAGCAAGTTGCTCTCTCGCTAATTCTTGTGCTGCCTCCAATTTTTCTCTAGAAAGGGGCCACTGAGGGACCCAGACCGAGATGTCAGTGGTCCAGGGTATAGGGATGGCATCCTCAGTGGCCCCTAGGAAAAACCCAGGCCTTGACGTCCAGGCTTCATTGAAGGCATGATTGGTTTGGGGGTGCCCTGAAGCCCCTTCCCTAGTCCCTTGTCTGGAACATATCCAGCCTGTAGCTTCCTCTAGATCTTCCGCTAGATCTTCTTCCTCATCCTCCACATCTAATTGGTCCTCATCCTCGGAGGACTCACCTATAGAAAAATTAGGAAATTCCTCCAAGAGTGGATACCACATATCCTCCAGCTTCCTGTCTTTCTCTGGAGCTTTCTCTTCCCTTTTCCAAGAGCTTTTGTCGCCCTCCCTTTTCCAAGAGCTCTTGTTGCCCTCCCGTTTCCGAGAGCTTTTGTCGCTCTCCCGTTTCCAAGAGCTTTTGTTGCCCACAGAAGAGATGACCACAACAATCAGGATCATTAAAATTATAAAAACCAGGAAAAGACTTTTCTTTAAAAGATATAAAAAACAATTCCTATTTTTACAAGTTGTTCGTGCAGATTATATTCATTTTAATTTGAATCAACACTATGAATCAAATGTTGTCCTCCAGCACACTGGAAAGAAGTATCTAAGTATTTACTCACTTGAGTCCAAAGCACATTTGGGTGAAGGAGGCAATCTTTCACACCCTTGAGGATTCCTATCCCAGAATGTCCTATAACTCATTCCATATGATTTGTAGACTAATAGGTTAATTGCTCACAGGTGTAACCTGTGACCTTAACATCCTTTACAGTTATTAAAGGTCCTACATTTTGTTTTATTACATTTTTTTATTCTAAGGAGAAGAAAATAATTTACATGAATGGAAAACTTATTATATAAAACAATCTGAAAGGAGATATAGTGTTTGATTAGCTTATGGTAATTTTGGAGATTTTAAATGAAGCTGAAACTTTGCAGGGAGTTTCGTATTTCCTAATATTTAAACAGAATAACATTCCTATAAGGAATTTATGCCCTATAAATGTTTGCATAGTAAATTAATAAATATTTCCCAAATTCATATTTTGTGTACTTCTAATTTAAATTAGAGTGAAAGAACTACAGTTTTAGAGGAGTATTTTAATTTACATGGCAGTACATTTTATATATAACTGTAGAGAAAGAAAATTGAAAGTAAACATGCTGTTTTGACAGGTAGATAAGTGTCTATATTTACTCTCAGATTTTATTATTTTTGACTTCCTTGTAAAAATAAAAATGATTAAATATGTTCTACAAATTTTGTCAGAATTTCCTGAGAAAATTCAGAGAAACGCATAGGCTCATTAATACTTAATCTTGTTCATTTATAGAATGACAGAGCTTGTGGTGAGTTCCATTTAGAAACAGGCCACTCCTGGACAGTTGGTGAACAGAAAAGGCATAGATTTCATGTGATGAAGCAACGAGTACTTGTAAAGGACTTCTGGAACAGTTTTAGGTTTCTGAAAATTCTGATACTAATTACACAGCAATTTCCTGATCCCTTATTCTATTTTCATTCTGCATACATAGCTTGAATTTTCAAAGAAAAATAAAAAGGAACAAAATTTTCTCAAGTTATACTTGAATAAAAGATAAGTGACTTTTGGATGATTTGTCTTAATATTTTCTACTTTCCTAAAACCAGGTAGCTACATTGTATAAAGATATATAAAATATAAAAAAAGATATATAAAATATACATTATATTGGTTTAATTATGTTTCTTAAGGTTTAAACAGATTTAACATTTTACTACAATATTAAAAACATATTGTTTGCTTAATCAAATTCAAAATCAATTAAAAGTAAAAATCAAGATATTTTCTTTTCTCAATACTGTATTGTTTCATGACTAGAATTCTATCTTCTCCTAACTCTCCAGGTGAGAAATGTTTTTCATATCAGTAATATTTTTTCTATGATGTTAATTTAAAGGTTGCATTGCCTTTAAAATATCTAAGTACTTAATAAATTTTAATACTCTCTTAATAGCATATTTATTTAACTTTTACATTTCATTCTATCATAAATATCTATGATTAAATTTGTTTTACCTATTTTAAGTAGGAACACATTGAGTTAATATTTTAAAGGGGATTTTTGCATCAATTTATTTCATATCCCTATTTATTTTACAGTGATATTTCTTAAGCAGCCAACATTGTTTACCCCTAACAACTTTCAAATGCTTGATAACAACATAGCAGAATGTAAAGTTTACCTATAATCTGTAGTGTTTATTTCTTGGCATTATTTTAAAACATTCTAGATTTGTTTAATTTATATTTCAGTTGTTAAGTTTCTATTTCTAATTCTTACTGAATATTTGTTTTTGTGTTTTTTTATTATTTCTACTCAAAGCTGTGTGAATTTTCTCAGTATTATGTAACTCAAGATTACTTTCCATCTGCTATTAAGTATAAAATTCTTCTTTAATCAAACACTATTATTTATAATTAAAGTGATGTCTAATTATTCACTAACAAAAGAGAATAGGGTTATCTTTGTTGTACTAATGTAAGACATTATATAAACTGTTATGGTTCCTAAGAAAAAGGAAAACAGAAAGCCACATAATCTTTATCATCCAAGTGATCAGATAATAATACAAAGCTCATTTTTAATAACAAAAGTGAGAGATGGTACGGATTACTCTCCTTTTAAATTGATTTTATTTTCTTTAATTTCCTCGAAAAGTCCCTGACTTTGTTTTCCTACCTTCACCACATAACTTCATAAATTCATGTACTTTTACTCTCTACTATGTTCTTTTCTTTTCAAATACAATTCTTACAGATCACTAGAGCTCTACTATGCACAATACCTATTTTTTATTTGTGTATAGATGCCATGCAATGTGAATTACAAGACAGCAGGAAAGGAATAATAATGAACTCATTTACAGTAACAGGGACTCATTATCATGCCAGCTGCTGATATTCTCCAGCAATGAATTCTTCCTGGCAAACAGCGTCCCAAGAGGAAGTCTTCAGTCTGACTAAATAAAATAATACTACTTTGTACATGTCTCTTGCAATCTGGCACTTATTGATTTAGCAATAATAGGACTTTAAGAAAAACTATATTTGATTTTTCAGTGGTAGGTGCTTTTTTAATGAATATATTTTAAATAAATTTATTTAATGTGTATATATACATATCAAAAATAATTTTGCACAAACTAACTTTATTATTGCATAGGAATTTTATTTGAGTTATGAATCCCCATGATTCACATAGATCTGCACAACATCCATATAAAATATCAATTTCATTTTAGAGTACAATAAATCATACACTGTTTTAGAGAATCAGCCCTCACACAGATATGTTACATGCAAGTACAAATGTATACATTTTCCTACTAATGTGTTCACATCTTAACAGCCACTTTCAGTTTCATTAAATACAAAAAACCCTTTGAGACTCCATTTCACAATTCATTGTCTTAATACTCATCTAATTAGACTTTGATTCTAAGGCACTAAAGTGAGTGATGTTCCTTGCAGATATCATCTGACTATCACAACTTATTTGACTTCTTTCAAGATACATGGTAGGCATGAGATTGTGATATTCTTCCTAGAATATTCACAAGCCTACTTAAAAAGAAAAAAAATCAAGAAGTAAATTGTGGGCTATATGTTTCTTTACACCATGTGCAACATGAAGATTTGTGCTATAGGAATCATACAGCCAACAGCCTTTAAGTTATCTGCCCATTGGGGTGTGGCCTTTTATACAATTTATGCCAGTGTAAAGCATGCATCTGGCCTCTTTTCTGGTTGCCAGATTTGGTTTCTGTTCTCTTTTCCAGCAGAAGACTCTGATTTTTGAGTCTACCTCTAAATAAATAATTGTCTGTTATTCTCAATTCTGAGCTAGTATGAGATTTCTTTGAAGCGATCTTCTTCAGATTAATATGAATGCAAGTTGTTACTTTGTAGACAGAAGTTTTTGTTCAACCTAGTCCCTTAGCCATTCAATCCCAAATAAACACACAAAGGCTTATATTAATCACAAACTGTTTGACCTATTTCCCAGGCTTGTTACTATCTCTAATGACTTAATTCTTGTCTATGTGTAGCTTCATGGCTTTGTGTCTTTTTTTTACAATAAGGCATTATCATCTGTTTCCTCTGAAATGTGGTTGACTCTGGCTGGTGACTGACTCTCTGCCTTTATTTTTCCCAGAACTCTCCTTGTCTGGTTGTGCTGCCTATACTTCCTGCCTGGCTAAAGGCCAGTCAGTGTTTTATTAAACCAATATGAGTGACAAATCTTTACATTATACAAGAGCATTAATCCTCATCACTTCTTTATAATATATTAAGTATTTTAATTCCTTAAAATCATTTAAAATTATATTTTTGAACCTACACTGTACACTATTGTTGAGTACATAGCAAGCAATATGATTATAGTTATATATTTGGGTTCTATTCTACATAAATAATATGACATTCTCTGATGTATCATACTATCATTTTTCTCATTTGGCAAATAATTCTGAAATACTGAGGATGTAACATGATTTTCTTAATACAAAACTGATAATTTCAAAGATTTTCTTATCTTAAGATAAACGAAGGTCAAACTTTTGAGATGTTATTCACATGTTTAGAAAAATTCTAACACAGTAAAAACATGAAACACAGTTATTTTAATTTCCTCGTATACTAATAAGAATTTATTTTTTTCCTAAATTGAGTTACTTTGTTGGAAATAAAAATTTACGCACATAACAGACACTACATTAGTTGGAGAATGTCAAAGAATTCTAAAAATGACACCCATTTTAAATGAGTCATACTGTATTTCATTATGTAAGAGCTATCAAATACTTCCATGAAATCGGATTCCCCTCTGTAGGCTATGAATATTTTTTTTTAAACATTGGTTAATAAAGAATCTGCTTTATCCTATAGCATGGCAAAATATACCCAGTCATGAGGTATATAGAGAGAGTAAGCAGATCAGAGAGATGCCATGGAGCTGCCAAAGGAGAAGTACACACCAGAACCTTACCAGTAGGCCACAGCCTCATGGTGATACACAGATTAATAGAAATCGGTAAATTTAAGGGATAAGCATTAGTCCATAAGAATTCTGAGGTAAATTGACCAAGCAATACTATAACTGACATAGTTTATGTGTGATTATTTGGGTCTGGATAGCTGGAAATAAAAGTGTAGCCTCCATTTATGAAACAACATCCACTATATGGAGCATGGATCCATATAAGACCTAAAAAGTGGCTTAAAGGGGGGGGGGTTCTAGACCAACAACAAAAGGAGTCAATTGCAGCTTCTTGGTTGCCACATTTTTTTTCTAATAGGCTCTATTTGCTGGCAGAAAGCAGAGGCTCACCTTTAAGAGCAAGTATCCTGGTTTATATTGACAGAATGGCAGAAACAGCTCTGGCTCTTTTTGGAGATAGCACTACAGAGTGCTTGAATGGGGTTTGTGAGCAGTGTGTTAAAAATTACTTGATAGAAACATAGACACACACATCCCTGGAACTGGGGTGGTGTGCATGGTTCACAGAGGTGGTGAATATGCCTCTACCATGTTGGGTGGGGTAGAGAAAATAGGCAGGGCCATTGAGTTGGTCCTTGCCACATCCACTTAGCATTTTTTACCAGGCCCTTCTGGTCAGAAAATGACTACAAATATGCAATAATGACAGATTCAAACAAAGATAAACCTCTGAACAGTTCACAGGGTGTTTTAAAATGTACATAGGCTTGGGAGAGTAAAAGCAATTATAAAAATAGAGTCTTAAAAGAAACTTTAAAAGTAATATAAAAGTATACAAATAGTCATAGGTTAAAGGAATAAATAAAAATAAGGCACAGAAATATGCGAAATTCAGAGGGTCTGGATTATGAATACTATTGTGTTTTTTTTAAGTTTTTGGATGTAGAGAGACATTTTTTCCCTAGAGGCTGCTAAGCTAAACTAACATAAATTTTAAAAGTATCTTAACTTCAAAATTTGAGTCTAAGGAAATGTTAGTTTGAAAAATAGCTTCTGCTTTTGTTTCCGCAGAGAATGGTAACCTGTGGATTGCATCCAAGCTAATGTGGTTTAATGTAATAAGACCTTCTGAAGGTCTCAGTGAACCTTTAAAGATATTTCACCTAAAAAACAGCAGGAAAAGCTGATTGGAGAAAACTATGCCCAAATTCCTAAAATGATTGTTTATAAATGTTTGTTTCTGTTTAAAGGGTTTGATTAAAAATGGTTAATGTTCACAATCAATGTTCACAATCAATTTCTAAAATAAAAGTAAGGCTGAGCTCCCAAGGTCCCAATGAGGAGAAGAAGGGAGAACATGAGCAAGGAAGTCAGGACAGCAAGGGGTGCACCCACCCACTGAGACAGTGGGGCTGATCTATTGGAAGCTCACCAAGGCCAGCTGGACTGGGACTGAATAAGCATGGGATAAAACCGGACTCTCTGAACAAGGTGGACAATGAGGGCTGATGAGAAGCCAAGGACAATGGCACTGGGTTTTGATCCTACTGCATGAACTGGCTTTGAGGGAACCTAGCCTGTTTGGATGCTCACCTTCCTGGACCTGGATGGAGGTGGGAGGACCTTGGACTTCCCACAGGGCAGGGAACCCTGACTGCTCTTCAGATTGGAGAGGGAGGGAGAAAGGAGTAGGGGGAGGGGTAGAGAAGTGGGGGGAGGGGAAGAGGAGTGGGAGGAGGGTGAGAGGAGTGGGAGGAGGGAAATGGGAGGCGGGGAGGAGGCAGAAATATTTTCAATAAAAAATAAAAATAAAATAAAAGTAAGGGATATATGACAAAGAGACAAACACATTGACATGGACTTAATCTATTGATAAAAATTTAAAGTCAATTTTGTAACACTATATATATATATTTCTACTCTTGTTTAAGGTATTGTTTTTGCATTTGTGTAGATCATTTAAAAATGTAATATTTAATATAAATTTGTAGATTAATAGATATTAATAATATTTAGGTTTTCTAGATATAGTGCTATATTTCAGTTAGATAATCATCAAAACCTTAAAAGACCTAGAAAATATGGCATTTAAAATGTTTTTAGATATTAGACATTTTTCAACAGTGAAACATGTCTGCTCCTGGCAGCACAAAGTACTTGAAGAAGAATATATGCATTGGAGTGTCTCCTTAAGAGTTTGCTATACATTTGGGCAAGAAACTGCTTGATGGTAGACTGCATCTACCTGGATATGCAGGACCCACAAGAAAATGAGTGCTGAACTTCTCAAAAGAGAGCATGGTCTTTTAGAGTTCCTGTTTCATGAAAGAGTCTGCCAGACCTTCTGCAGGCCACATAAGAAAGTGAATGAAAAACTGACAAAATAGATGAAACACATCTTCAAATTACCTGTTTCATGGAAAAGCCTTCAAGACACTTTGGGGCCATAGACTGAAGATGGATGCCCCAACATTGAAGAAGAACTTTGGGTGACTGTCCAGACAGAGAGATGTTTCTTTCAAGTTAGAATTTTGGAAGTTGCTTACAATGCATTTGTGTTTACTTAGGCAATATTATAACATTCTGGAGTCTTTGAAGAATTGAACACAGATAGTTATAGTGATATTTCCTTAGTTATGATAAAAAAATAATTAGATATGAAACTTTAGAATCACAGAGATAGGATAGATGGTGCAAAAGTGGACTGCTCATTGACTCCTGCCTGCCCAACAGAAACCATATTAATTACCAAACTGATTGGTCTATTTATTTCAGGCTCCTTATTAAGTAATTATACCTTACATCTTAAATTAGGTCATTTCTATTAATTAATCTGTGCATCATCATGAGTCCGTGGCCTATCAGTAAGATTCCAGCAGTTGCATTTTCCTTCTTAACAGCTATATTGCATCTAATTTACTCTTCCTACTCTCTCTCTCTCTCTCTCTCTCTCTCTCTCTCTCTCTCTCTCTCTAAATAGATCTCCATTCATTTTTTTCCACCTGGCTTCTCTGCAAAGTCATTGGATGAAACAGTTTTATTCATTAACCAATGGTACCGTCTGTAAATGTGTTGCTTTTATTGGTTAGTGAAAAAGCTGTTTGAGCCAATGGCTGAGCAGAGTAAAGCCAGGTAGGAAATCAGAAACACACACACACACACACACACACACACACACACTCAGAGAGAGAGAGAGAGAGAGAGAGAGAGAGAGAGAGAGAGAGAGAGTCAGAGAGATACTATGTAGCTGATGAAGGAGATAGATACCAGATGGAATCTTACCAATAGGCCACAGATTCATGACAATACATGGATTAATATAAATGGGTTAATTCAAGATGTAAGAGTTAGCTATTCTTTTGGCCCAGACAGCTTTATTCATCAAGTAATAAAAGCAAGACAAACACTGATGGACCTCCCATATCAAGAGGATAAAATAATTTCCTTAACTTGTCACAAGTAAATGGACTAAACATTATAAGAATAATTCTTGCTTAATAACTGTTTTTATATGTAACTGACTATGTTAATGTTTAAACCTCCTTTTTTATTTAGACTGAAAATCAAAGATGATGTGTGATTCCCTTCTGTATGCTATGAATATATTTTATTACCATTGGTTAAGAAAGAAGCTGCTTCAACATATAGCATGGCAGAATATAGCCAGGCTGTAAGAGATACAGAAAAAGTAGAGTCAAAAAGATGTCATGTAGCTGCCAGAGTAGGACACACCTGAATCTTATCATTAGGCCACAGTCCCATTGCCAAACACAGATTATAGAAGTGGTTTAATTTATATGTAAGAGTTAGTTAAAAAATCCTGAGGTAATAGGCTAAGCAGGATTTTAATTAATATATTATCTGTCTAATTATTTGGGTCTGGGTGGCCATGAATGAAAGAGCAGTTTCTTTCTACACTTCATGCCTATTTTTAAGTATTTGGCTTAAGTATGTAAATATAATATTAAAATACTAGAGATACAAATTTAAGAGGTACATTTATTTTATTTCTTAAAATATACATTTCTTAACATGTCAACATTTTAATATATTGTGATAAACTTTGACATTGTTCTCTCTTTATAAAAGCCAGCATTTCAGAATGGGGTTCAACACATGTAAGATATAAGATATGGCAGAAAAATTTGGCACTGATGAATTGTATATTATTTTTACCTAATAAATTATTCACAAGAGGCAAATATATTTTTCAATTGTTAATTTATTTTCATGCCTCAGTTTTAAAATGTATAAATTTCCTAGTAGATTAAAACAAATTATTAGGGAGTATACACTTATGAATAAAATTAAAATAATTTTAAATAAGTAGTAGAATGTACATGGCACTGCACTATGAATTGCACTTTCAGACATGATATTTGTAGGATGCAGTGCCAATCTGCAATAGATAATTTGGCAATGAAGCATCTGGCATCTTGGAAAGTTCTTTAAGAATTTCTTAGCTGGGCGATGGTGGCGCACACCTTTAATCCTAGCACTCGGGAGGCAGAGACAGGCGGATCTCTGTGAGTTCAAGACCAGCCTGGTCTACAGAGCTAGTTCCAGGACAGGCTCCAAAGCCACAGAGAAACCCTGTCTCGAAAAAAAAAAAAAAGAATTTTTCTTGGCAATTTTTTAGTTTCTTCTATATTTTTTCACTTGATAATGCATTTTAAAAGTCTATGGGTTACTTGGCTAAGATTTAAACTGTGGTTTTTTTTTTCATTTTAAATAAATGTTTCCCTTATGAAGTCAAATGCTTTGTGTAAGTCCCTCAAAAATTCACTAATAGTCTGAAAAATGGAAAACAGAGTTAAGTATATAGAGAAGTACAAAAAAAATTTAAATCTTATTCTGCACAAAAACTTAACTTCAAGTGAATTAAATATCTTCACATAAAACTAAATACCCTGAATCTTATGCAGAAAAGTAGCTGTATGTTTGAACTTCCTACAGCAGGAAAGAGCACAGGACCTTGGTTATGTAAGCATATAAACCAACACTTCATGAAGAGAAACTGATTAAAATGATAAAGTTCCTGTACCCAAAAGTACACTTTAATACAAGTAATAAGGCAACATACAATACTGAAAATAATATTTAACATCTCATATAGGATTTCCATCTAGAATATATTTTTTAAAAGCTCCAAATATAAAAATCGAGAAAACAATTAAAACTCTATCATGAGATTAAACAGAGTTTTCAAATAATGAAATAATATCACTAAGAAACATTTTAAAACTATTCAACATTCTTAGCCATAAGGAAAATGCAAATTAAAACAACTTTGAGGGTTCCTCATATCTGAATCAGAATAGTGATGATCAAAATAATAGCAGATGCTAGAGAGGATTAGAGACAAAAGTAAACACTTACTCACAATTTTGTCAAAGTAAACACACACAGCCAATATGGCAAATAGTCCGGAGCATCTTCAGAAAACTAGAAATAGGTACCACATGATCTGTATATATCACTTTTAGGCAAATACATAAAGAACTGCAAAGACAGCTTCAAATCTACAATCATTCTTGATCTTTTTACTCTTAGGAAATTAAAAGAGACAGAAGTCATCAACTGATTAATGGAAAAAAATGTGATACATTTAACTGTTAATACAAATTCAATTAACACACACACATATATATGTTATAATTAACATATATATATATATATACAAATATATGTTATACAGTTGGAATAACTCATTATGAGTGATATAACCAACACAAAAGAAAAATGATACAGGTTTTTCTATTATTTATGAATGTCAGCTATGAATGTATGTATATGAGTATCTAATTTGAAATTCCCATAGACATCAAATAATGAGTATGAAATCATAGATTTAGTGTTTTCAAGTAAAGGGAGATAGAATGGAATAACCTAGTAAGGGTTAGAAGATATGACGGATGTGAGAGCATCATAGAGGAGGGAATAAAGGGAGAGATAACTAACACTGAAGATGTTCCTAAAAGTCATATGTAAACCTAATACTGTGAAAACTTCTTAAGTATGTGTTTAAAGGTAGTTAAGCTATAGCTGAGTGACAATGACCCTACTAGATACAAGGTATCACATGCAAAATACAATGAATGCAATGAATAATTTCCTTTTAATGTGATGGCCAGAAAAGACCCATAGACTTCCAAGCATCACAGGATGTTTCTGTTTACCTTTCAGAACTTGATAATAAAATTCTATTACTGTGGTGCAGGACAATTCTCTATTCTCCAGTAGCCAGACAGGAAGTAGAGGCAGAGAAATGAGAACAGGAGCATTCTGGGAAGAAGAAATCTCCCTCTGCAGTCTGGCTCAGACCACAGAAGAAGAAAGATGTGACCTACCCTGCCAAAAAAGGTACTGAGCCATATGGCTAACATAGATAAGAATAATGGGTTAATGTAAGTTATAAGAGCTAATACAAAGTCTGAGCTAATAGGTCAATCAGTTTATAATTTATGCAGACTCTCTGTGTGATTTTCTTTGGGGCTAACTGGCTGTGGGAACTGGGAAGAACAGAAACCCCAAAAAGTAGGCCCTGTTACAGAATGGCACCAATGTGTGGACAACTGCATCCACATAAAGCCTGAGACAGCTTGGGAAGTAATTCTAGAAGAAAAGAACAGCATTATGCATGGTTTCTTGGTAGCAGCAATTTCTTGGTTCAACTCTACTTGCTAGAGGCAAGCAAGCACTATCATTTAAAAGAGGCTTCCTGACTCAGCTTTAGCTGCAAAACCATGCAGCTCTTTAAAAGGTCCTGCTACAAAACACTTAAATGGTGTTGATAAAAGCTGACTGCGTGCTTTTTGGTTTTCAGCCATAGTAGGAAAAAAAAAGCTGCAATGTTTTAAAATGCTGGCTTTTTGGGCCGTCCTGCCAGGGAAAACTCTGACTCTTTCAGGCAGGCACTCTGATTACAAAGCATTTGAGTGTTGTTTGTGACCACACTACAGCAGTTTGCTTGCTGGCAGGGCCTTGAAACACAATAGAGATGTGGCAAAAAACATGGTTCTGGCTGATACCTCCACCATGAGACTGAAATCTCACAAAGCTAAGGAATTGGCTGGATCTAGCTGTCAAAACCACTGCTTTAATTCTCTCCATATTTCTTAGCAAATTAAAGACACATGAGATCAGAAAAAAGAGAGAGAGATAGAGTAAAGATAGATTCAAAGATGAAGAAAACGTCTAAATGGTTTACAGTATGTTAAAAATATATGCAGATTAAAGGTCAAAGTCTTTAAAATAAAAAAGAAAAGAAAGAGAATAGTTGGGTGTGGTAGTACACACCTTTAATGCCAATGCCTGGGAGGCAGAGGCAGACAGATCTCTGTGAATTCAAGGTGTGGTAACACACAACTTTATCCCAGAACTGGGAAGGTGGAGACAGGTCGATCTCTGTGAGTTCAAAGACAGCCTGATCTACAGAGTGAGTTCCAGGACAAAGATACATAAAAAGCCTGTCTCAAAAAGCCAAAAATCAAAAATAAAGAAATAGAGTTTAAAATACAACCATGTAAAGATAAAAAATATACAGTCTGAATACTGTATGTTATTATGCTCTCTTTGAATTATTTAAATGCTGAGGAAAGAGCAAAAGCTGCTAAAAGATATTTGCTTATAAATGCTACTGAATTAATCCAAGATAGGTACTTTAAACATAACTTGACTTCAAAATTGAAGTAAAACACTATATTACTTTGGAAAATAAATTTTGCTTTTGCTTCCACAGGAAATAAGAGGATGTGGATTCATTCTGAATTAAAAAACAATAGGTTTGTGTAAGCAAGATCACCTGAGAAATCTCCGGTTGGAGTAGATGGCCGATATGTCAGAGTTCTACATCCAGAACAGATTCAAGACTGTTGCCTGAGATGATCAAGATTCACAGGATACTCTAGTCAAGACATGATCTTAATTCTAAATCTTCTTTAGGTCCCCATAAGATTATCAGTGGCCCCAACTAGCAGGAATAACTATACCCATATTTCCAACAAATGGACTATGGATATATTCCTTTGTTTAAAAAAAGAGAGGGGAAATGCTTGGGGATAATTCTGTATTCTGTCAATTACATTTTAAATAAATGCTGATTGTCCAGTAGCCAGACAGGAAGGAGAGGAGGGAAAATGAGAACAGGAGTATTCTGTGAAGAAGAGGAAGCTTCCTCCACAGTCCTGCCTAAACCACGGAAGAAGCAGGATGTGACCTACATGCCAAAAAGGATACTGAGCCATGTGGCTAACATAGATAAGAATAATGGGTTAATGTAAGTTATAAGAACTAATACAAAGTCTGAGCTAATAGGCTAATTAGTTTATATTTAATGCAGACTCTCTGTGTGATTTTCTTTGTTGCTTACCTGCTGTGGAAACTGGGCAGAATGGAAACTCCAACAAACAGGTCCTCATGTTACATTACTGAAAACAGCTAACACTTGATTTATAGAACATGGGGGATTATGCTGAAATTGAACTAGTAACCTTAACTCTATCAGGTAGCTATCACAGACAAAGAACTAAATAGACATGATAATTGAGGAGAAAAGCAACCACCAATCTCATTGACCTGTAAACCTTAGCAGCTGTAATAGTAACTGGTCTGGAAATATATGCCCATTGATGTATATTAGTCTGAATATTATGGTTTAATCAACCATTTTCTTATTGAATTTGTAGCCCATTCCACAAGATAAAACTGGTACCTGATACCATAATTGGACCCTAAGAACCTATGGCTAGACAAGTCATACATATATTTAAAAACACACATATGAACACACACATAAGTTTTTAGTACATTGATTATCCAGTGGATACACACACATCCAAGAGCATATGGAAAGTTCAGATTTGATTCTATGGTTTTCACTCACAGGGAGTATAAACTTGGGGCAAGTTAGGAGCAGGGATTTTAGTATATGAAAAATATATTTCATTGAATTCTCAAATAACTATTAATTTGTTAAAAGTTCAAAAAAGATACAAGCATTGAAGCCCAATAATTAGAATTTATAAAAACACTTGTGCATATATATATATATATATGTGCATATATAAACACAAGCTTTTATTTTTTATATAAGAACTTAAAGTGTATGAGGTCAGATTATTCTTCTATACATTATCTGAAGCCATATATGTAGCACAGAGTTTAAATAATATCTATTCACAAACAAAAAACATTCTTTGTAAAATTATATTTTAGAATTAAATGTACATATTCATCTAAACACATATAATGCATGTATAATATGTAAAAGAGAATATATTTATATAAATTTTATGATTGTCTTATTATAATATACAATCATATATGTAAAGTGACAGAATTCATTCTTACATAGACTGGTTAAATTTACTTAGGTTGTTACTGCTCTACTATAAATGATAGCACCAGGATCTATTCTTTACAAAATCTGTTCTACAGCTTTATATTTAAGTTTTTATGATTTTTAAATGCTTTAATTTTTTAAATATATTTTCTATACACAGCTTGATAATATGGATTGAATGATGATGGCTAGATAAAACTTAATGATAAAAGAAAAAGTTGAAACAAATAACAGAGTCCTTCTTCAACCATGAAGAGTTGCTGTCAAGAACAATTGCAACACCATCAGTTTCTCTAGATTGTGTAAGATTTGTCACATGTATCTCCTTTATCTAGCAAATCTGAGTTAGAATATTTAATACAAGTAATTTCTTTTCTATTTTCTCTATTTACTTATTTTTTAGATGCTTATAGTTTTTTTTTTATTTTAAACTGAATCTTAATGAGAAAGTTAACTATATCTACTTCCAGAACTATAGTTAGAGGCTGCTGATTCATTTCCTGGCTACCTAGACATGACATAATCACACAGAAACTCTATAATTATGACACTGCTTGGCCTATTAGCTCACACTTTTTATTCGATAGCTCTTATATCTTAAATAAACCTATTTCTATTAATCTGTATATCTCTATGTGATAGTGGCCCACAAATAAGGTTCTGACCAGTGTTTGGTGTCTGTGTCTTGTGGAAGTTACATGTCATCTCTCTGACTTCACATACTCTCTCCTCCTTATTTTGCTTGGGATTTCCTTTTTTCCTTATTCTGCATTGAAATTGATCAAAAACAGCTTTGTTACTAACCAATGGTATTTACAGCATACACAGGGGAATTCCACATCACAGAACAATTTCATCAGCTGCTGCAGGGCTCCTTCTGCTCTTTCAGCCAATAGCCTATAAGATACCAGGCCACTTGAGTGTGTTCTCTTTGGCCTGAAAAAGCAGTGGTAGCCATGCACTCCCTCTCTTGCTTTGGACTTGGCATCCAGTTAACAGACTCTTTGCCTTGTCATGCAGAGGGCTTTTGTCTAGTACAGTGATCTGTAAGTTTTTCCTTTAAATAAACAACCCTTTTATTAATCCTAATTCCAAACTGGTTTGGGATTGTTTTGTGAATTACTCCTTTAATCAACCTCAGAATATTCAATTACATTGTGGAAAATCAATTACACTGTGAATCCAGAGGTTGCATTTTGTGTTAATGAAATAAAATAAACTTTAGATCAAGAGTAGAAGTCAGCAAGTAGTTTGCAGAAAGTAATCCTAGAGAGATTGAGACAGTTTGGAAGATGGACACACATGAATTCATAGGGAGGGAATTTGAGTATAGCAGTCATTTTTTTTTTCAGAGTAAAAATAATGTTCTCTTTTGTAGACTACCTGGCAAAGAGAGGTCAGCTAGGTGATCCTCAGTTTCTTAAAGCTAGCACACTTTCACTCCTGTCACAGACTCCTGAGTCCTATTAACAAATATTATGATAGAGACTTAATATGTACATTTTGTATTATGTACATTTTGTTTTAGGGGCAGGAGGTAGATCCGGACATGACAAAATGTTCCATGGGACCATTGCTTGGAAAGTGGGCCATTAACTGAAGTGCTACAATTACTGACAGAATCCTCAGTAAATTTATGGAAAAACAGACAAGCAAACTCTAAAAACTCCCCCAAATCAGTCAATAGTTACTATCCACTCTACCACTTTCTAGTTACAAGAAATCAACAATCCACGTTGTCTCTCCATGGAGCTTCATATTCTTTAAATTTTATATAAATGTGTTCACATGTTATGTTGTCTCAGATGGGCTCCTTTTGATTAGTATCAATTTTATTCCTTTTTTAACATAGTATTTTATTAATTATTTGGGTATAATACAATGTTCCTCCATCACACTTACTTCCTATTTCTTCCAGATCTATCACCATCCCACCCTTGCACTCTAATCAAAATATAAGAAAAACAAAACAAAACAAAAATTCCAGCAGTACAATTTGTTTTGGTTGTATACTAGTTGGAGCATGGACACATTCATGATGGTCAGTCCTAAAGGAAACTGAGACTTTCCCCACCATCCAACTTTCATCCAAGCCCTGTGAGAAGCCATCAACTGTGAAGAGCAACACTTAAATATCTTTATCACAATTTTATTGGCTCTCTTCAATAGCTTTCTGCATGCAATGTTTCTTTCCTTTTTTATGGGGGTGGGTTGTCAAAAATGTCTTCAATGTCAGTATGCTATCATGGATACCAGCAAGGATCACAGACATAATCCTGGTGGATATCAATATGGCCTTTTATAGTTTTTCTTTAAAAAGCTTTTCATAAAATGTATTTTCACATATCCCCATACTTCAAACTCCTCACCAATATTCTCTACTTCCTTATGTACCAAGTTCTTATTCTTTCTCTTTCTCAAGAAAAAAATTCAGAGAAAATTAAAAGCAATAAGTAAAACAGAAAATCTGAAAAAAAAGAAAGTCAATGAATGAGACAAAAGTACCAAATCAAAATAAAACATTAAGCATATCACTCATACAAACACAAAAAAATGTGTGATTTATGTTGACCAAATACTTGTGGACATGCAACAGTCCTGGGGTGTGTTGACTGCCACTCCATTGAAGAAAACCTACTAGTAGGTACCAAACATATGTTTTCTCGGTTAGATGTGGGAATTTGTGTCCACTTAATTTTCAGTGCTTAGATTTTGTTTGATTTGAGTCTGTGTGTTGTTCATATAGACTGTCTGGCTAGCTTAGACCCAAAATAATCACACAGAAACTGTATTAATTAAATCACTGCTTGGAACACTAGTTCTAACTTCTTATTGACTAACTCTTACATCTTCATTTAACACATTTCTATTAATTTGTATACCACCACAAGATTGTGGCTTTCTAGCAAATTCCCAACAAGTCTACCTCTGGAAGTGAATCCATGGCATCTCCCATACTCTGCTTTCTTCCTCCCAGAATTCAGTTCTGTCTTCCCCACCTACCTAAGTTCTGTCTTCTATCAATAGGTAAAGGCAGTTTCTTTATTCATTAATTGTAATCACCATACACAGAGGAGACTCCCACATAACCTTCTCTTTTCTGTTTAAATAAAAAGCAAGGTTTTAACATTAATATAATAGAATTAGATATAATAAAACAAGTATCAATAAAGAATTACAGTTCAATATTTTTATTTATTTTACCATTTATCATAACTAGGGAAAATAATAATCATAACTATAAATTCTTCAACACCATTAAAGACTCCAGAAGAATATAATATTACCTAAGTTAGCAGGAAATGCGTTGCAAGCAACTTCCAAAATTCAAGAACTGATAGAGACATCTTGCTACCTGGACAGTCAACCAAAGTTCTTCTGTAACATTGTGGCATTCATCTTCAGCCTACGGGCCCATAGTATACAGCAGACTTTTCCATGAAGCAGGAAATTTCAAAGAAAGGTCTGCCTTTATTGGAAATTTGCCAGTCAATTTTTTCTGTCTCCTGCAGAATGTCTCAGAGACACTTTCATGAAGCATGAACTCCAAAGGACCATCTCAACTTTAGGAAAGTTTAGCAGTCATTTCTCTGTGGGCCCTGCATGTACAGGTAAGCAGTTCAGGCAAGAGCAGTTTCTTTCCCAAATGGCTAATGAGCCTCTTTGATGCCCATCTTCCGCTTTAAGTAATTGGTGCTGCCAGGAGCAGATGTATCTTATTATCATGAAAAGCCCTAAGTTATTTAAAAATTTTAAATGCCATATTCTTAAGATCTCTGAAAGTTTTGAATGATACATATTTAAATGAAATACTTCTCTGTACATCTAGAAAAAATCTAACATGACTATAAGCTTGACTATTATAGATATTATCTATTAATTTATAATTCTTGATTATACTTTATATTTTAAAATAAGCTACACAAATACAATACCTTAATCAAGATCAAAAATACATATACACATAACAAAATTGATATTAAATTTGTATCAATAAACCAATATCCATGCTAATGCATTTTATTCATATCTATATCATATCCCACTTTAAATGTAAACAAACATTTATAGACAATATTTTGGAATATAGGTATAGTTTTTATCTCCAAAATGCTTCCTGCTGTTTATTGTGTGAAGTAATTTTTGAGAGCATTTTTGGGGTGTTCACAGAGACATTTTAGGGGACTTTGGTCCCTGAAACCATATTAGCCTGAAAGAAATACACAGGTTCCTGTTCTTTTGTGGAGACAAAGAAGAACATCTTTTTCAAAACACCATATTCTAAGACTCAAACTCTAAAATCAAGATACCTTTTTAGCCTGAAACAGTGAAATGTGAAGTGGGAGTGTCATATATGAATCTGTTGATTTCATTGGTTAAGCAATAAATAAACTGCTTTGTCCTGATTGGTTAGAACATAGGTGGGTGGAGTAAACAGAACAAAATGCTGGCAGGAAAAGGAAGTGAGCTCAGACTTCACACAGCTCCTCTCAGAGCAAGCCACATGCGATGAAGCTCCGACTGAGGATGGACATAGGCTAGAATCTTTCTGGTAAGCGCACCTTGGGGTGCTTACAAACCTGATTAGAAATGGGCTAGTCCAGGTGTGAGAATTAGCCTAGAAGAGGCTAGATTGTAATGGGCCAAGCCGTGTTTAACAGAATAGAGTGTCTGTGTAATTATTTTGGGTAAAGCTAGCCGTGTGGGCAGCCGGGGTGCTGGAGATGCAGCCCCGCCACTCATATCACTTCAAATGGTGCCAGACGTGATGGGCTAAATCCACATAAAAGCCTGAAAAGACTTAAAAATAAGGGAGAGAGAGTTTAACACAGATTTTTGCTGTTTGTTGGTGGCATGCTGTAGAGAGATTTCCTGATTTGGCAACAGCAGCAGAAAAAACGCTGTGTCAATTTAAAGCGCAGCTTCTTGGGGCTGTGTTGCCAGCGTGAACTCTGGCTTTAAAGCATTTCAATGGCTTTTATGGGACTGGATGTTTGTGTTCCCACTTGGGATAGGAAGGAGAGTGCTCTGAGTCCGTGCTGATGGCTCAGTGTTCCCCACCTGCATCTGGGCAGACAGCCAAATCAGGTTTAGGCAGGTGGGAGAGCATGGTGGATACCAGCTGCCATACAGAGACGTGTTTTCAGACTGCACAGTGCTCTGCATGTCAGATTTGGATGTAACTTGGATGAAAAGAATTTCTGTGCTGCACGCTCAGCCTCAGAATTAAAATGCTGAGTGCCGCTTCTACCTGGTGGTCCCAGAGCTAGCAGAAAATGGTACGTCGTCCATTTTGAAATTTTCCTGACTCAGCAGCAAGAAAAAACTGGCTGTTTTAAAATGCCAGCTTTCTGGGATGTCCTGCCAGGGCAAACTCTGACTCTTTTACGCAGGCAGTTCGTGTGGTTTGCAAGCACAGGCTGCTGAAGCTTACTTGCTGGTAGGGACCTTAAAATGCCATAGAGTTGTGGCAATAAAGATGGCTACAGCCAGTACCTCAGCCATGAGGCTGGAAAGCTAAGGAATGGACTGGATTTAGCCAGAAAAGCCACGGCTTTAGTCCTACTGAGATTGCTTGGTAAACTAAAGACTCATGTGGTGAGAAAAAGAGAGATATACAGTAAAGAGAGATTCAAAGATAAAAAAATTAAATGTTTTACAGTGTGTTAAAAATATATGCAAGCTAAAAGTAAGTTCTTCAGAGTAAAAAAAAATGGAAGAAAAAGAGCAGTTGGTTGTGGTAGTACACGCCTTTAATCCCAACACTTGGGATGCAGAGGGAGATTGACCTCTGTGACTACAAGGTGTGGTAGCACAAGCCTTTAATCCCAGTGCCTAGAAGGCAGAGACAGATCTCTGTGAGTTCAAGGTGTAGTAGCTTACACCTTTAATCCCAATGCCTGGGAGGCAGAGACAGGTAGATCTCTGAGAGTTCAAGGACAGCCTGGTCTACAGAGTTATTCCAGGACAAAGTTACAGAGAATATAAAATAAAAGTAAAAATAAGCGAAATAGTTAAAATAAAGCCGTACAAAAAGGAAAATATACAGAGAATATTGATACTGTATGCTATTATGTTCTCTTTGAGTTGTTTGAATGCTGAGGAAGGAGCAACAGCTGCTAAAAGATATTTGTTTATAAATACTGCTGAACTAATCCAACGTAGAGAGTTTAAAAATACCTTGTCTTTAGAATTTGGATCTGAGGATATGATACTTTGGAAAGGAGTTTCTTTTTTTTGTTTTCACAGAGGATGAGACCCTATTCATTTCTTCTATTCCAATATGGTATGATGGACCACGCCCTCCTGAAGGGTTGCTGTAAACATCTTCAGAAAATTGCTTCACCCAACTGCCAACTGAGATGAAACTAGCACACAGATTATACCATGAAAGACCTAATTAACAATGCCCCCATTCAGCAGGAAGCAGTTTGGAGAGAAAAAACTGTGCCCATGTTCCCAAATATGGTTTATAAATGTTCTTTTACATTTAAAGGGGGCTATGATATAGGTATGAATAATTTGTATTGATATGGATTTTGCTTTAGTGATATAAATTTAAGGTCAATTTTGTTGTATGTATCTGTATTTCTGATCTTGATTAAGGTATTGTGATTTTGTAGTTCACTTAAAAATGTAATGTATATAGGCTGTTAGTAATCATCATAATAGTCAAGTTTGTAGTCATGTTAGTTAAGATTTTCTAGATATATAGAGATATGTTTCAGTTAGATAGGCATTCTTCATATCTTTCAAAGTCTGCAGAATATGGCATTTAACGTTTTAATTACTTAGGGCTTTTCATGACAATGAGACATGTCTGCTCCTGGCAGCACCAATCTACTTTAAGAAGAAGATGGGCATTGAAGAGGATCCTTATGGAGTTTGATAGCCATTTGGGCGAGAAACTGCTCTTGCCTGGATGATTGCATAAACTGGACACAGAGAACCCGCAGAGAGAGGACTACTGAACTTGCCTAAAGGTGAGAAGATCTTTCGGGGTTCCTGTTTCATAAAGGAGTCTGCAAGAAATTCTGCAGAACACAACAGATAGTGACTGAACTGACTTTGAAATTTCCTGCTTTGTGGAATGTCTGCTGAAAACTATGGGCCTGTAGGCTGAAGACTGATGTGCCAACGTTACAGAGGAATTTTGGGGGACTGTACAGGCAGCGAGATGTCTCTGTCATTTCTAGAGTTTGAAAGTTGCTTTTTTTCTTGTTTGCTTAGGTAATATTGTATCTTTCTGGAGTCTTTGATGGGGTTAAGAATAGTTAGTTATAGTTATACTTTTCCTTAGTTATGTTAAAGATTACTGTAATTTTTACTTGATAACTGTTTTATGTAATTTTGCTATGTTAAAGTTAAAGCCTTTCCTTTTTGTTTAAACAGAAAAAGGGGAAGTGATGTGGGAGTGTCATATATCGATCTGTTGATATCATTGGTTAAGCAATAAATAAACTGCTTGGTCCTGATTGGTTAGAACATATGTGGATGGAGTAAACAGAATAAAATGCTGGCAGGAAGAGGAAGTGAGCTCAGACTTCATGCAGCTCCTCTCAGAGCAAGCCACACATGATGAAGCTCCAACTCACGAGGGATGTAGGCTAGAATCTTCCCGGTAAGCGCACCTTGGTGTGCTTACAAACCTGATTAGAAATGGGCTAGTCCAGGTGTGAGAATTAGCATAAAAGAGGCTAGATAGAAATGGGCCAAGCCGTGTTTAAAAGAATACAGTGTCCGTGTAATTATTTCGGGTAAAGCTAGCCATGTGGGTGGCTGGGGTGCTGGGGATGCAGCCCTGCCACTCATATCACTTCAGAAATGTCTCTCTGCATTTAGCTAATTCATGGTCAAAAACTCAAAGATAATACAATAATATACATAATCCAGATTCTCTGTGAATTTTCCATTTTATGACATGGCTTATTTTTATATTCCTTTTAAGAAATGACTGTCTGTACTCTGTCTATTTCAAGACTTTACCTTTTTATAAAAAACAGTAACTGAAGGTGTAAGTCACAGACAATCCCACACCAGTTTGGAAGTATGACCAACAGAAAAGCTATTTATTTAAAGGAGAAAAACTTACAGATAACTGTCCCAGACAACAGCTCTCTATGTAATCAGGAATGGAGCCTACTTGCTGGAAGCAGAGCCGGAAGTCAGAGAGAGCACAGAGGGAAGTGGCCACTTTTTTAAAGGGAGAGAGACCATGCCCCAGTGGGCTGGTATCTCAGCGGCTCTTGGCTGAAGGAGTAGAAGAAGCTCCCGCAACACCTCCCCCTTTTGTTTTAGTAAGAGAGTTCTAAACCTACTATGAAATTATATACAGTAAGTACAAATATCCTATTCTAACTAGCTTAAGTCTTGTATAATAAATAACTTGGCCAAGTCATCAACCCCATTGAAGATCTGAGAAGGGAAATAATTTTATGCAACATATCACAGAGACAACTAGCTACCTGGGCATTCACCAAAGGTCACGTTTGCAGCGTTGAAGAAACCAACTTTGGCTAAGGCCTAACATAACTGACATACCATTTTCAAAGGCAAGCAACTTTTCAAAACTATCTTCCCCTGTCATGGCAGGATATGACAATCCTGTTTTATCCATGTATGGATACTCTGTATCTCTGTCAGTGGTTGAAGCATTGGCATTTCTTTGCCCAAAGGCCAGTTCTGCCAAAAAGAAAGGCTCCAGGTGGAGTGTTTTTGGTGCTCAGCATTCTCTCAGGAATAGATCAGTGTTGCCAGGAGCAATTGTGCCTCACTACCACGAAACTCTGAGTTAGATTAAAGGCCATTTTCTGCAGCTCTTTGAAGGGGTTGAAGATTATCTATCTATACTGAGTATAATGTCTATATATCTAAATAATCTGATTAGACTAATTATAAATGACAAACTAAGATGACTATTGATCTATATAATTCTCAATACCTATCTAACTTAAAGACTAAGACAATGAACAACTGTTCAATAAATGAGGACAATATGACCTGAAGTGATAGGAGTGGCGGGGCTGCGATCCCGAAACCCGGCTGCCCGCAAGACTAGCTTTACCCGAAATCATTACATGGACACTGTATTCTTTTAATCACTGCTTGGCCCATTATATCTAGCTTCTTCTTGGCTAACTCTCGCACCTGGACTAGCCCATTTCTTATATTCTGTGTAGCACCCCAAGGTGTGCTTACCAGGAAGATTCTAGCCTACGTCCATCTTGGGTCAGAGCTTCATTGCAAGTGTGGCTCAGAGAGCAGAGCTATCCCATCTGCCCACAAGAGAGGAGCCTGGTGTCTCTGTCAGAGACGTCTGGCTCTGAGAAGAGCTGCGTGAATTCTGACCTCACTTCCTCTTCCACCCAGCATTTTATTCTCTTACTCCACCCACCTATCTTCTAACCCATCAGGACCAGCCAAGCAGTTGCTTTATTTTAACCAATGAAATCAACAGATTGATATATGACACTCCCACATCACTTCCCCTTTTTCTGTTTAAACAAAAAGGAAAGGCTTTAACTTTAACATAGCAAAATTACATAAAACAGTTATCAAGTAAAAATTACAATAATCTTTCTCATAAATAAGGAAAAGTATAACTATAACTAACTATTCTTAACTCCATCAAAGACTCCAGAAAGATACAATATTACCTAAGCAAACAAGAAAAAAGCAATGTTCAAACTCTAGAAATGACAGAGACATCTCACTGCCTGTACAGTCACCCAAAGTTCCTCTGTACTGTTGGGGCATCCATCTTCGGCCTACAGGCCCATAGTTTTCAGCAGACATGCCACAAAGCAGGAAATTTCATATCGGAATAGAAGAAATGAACAGGGTCTCATCCTCTGTGAAAACAAAAAAAGAAACTCCTTTTCAAAGTATCATGTCTTTAGATCCAAATTTTAAAGTCAAGGCATTTTTACAATATCTATGTTTGGTTAGTTTAGCAGCATTTATAAACAAATATCTTTTAGCAGTTGTTGCTCCTTTCTCAGCATTTAAATGATTCAAACAGAGCATAATAGCATACAGTATCAAGATTTTCTGTGTATTTTCCATCTTTGTACGGCTTTATTTTAACCTCTATTTTGTTTATTTTTACTTTTATTTTTTGAGACACCTTCTCTGTATATTTTGTCCTGGAATAACTCTGTAGACCAGGCTGTTTTTGAACTCTCAGAGATCCGCCTGTCTCTGCCTCCCAGGCATTGAGATTAAAGGTGTATGCTACTATACCTTGAACTCACAGAGATCTGTTTGTCTCTGCCTTCTAGGCACTGGGATTAAAGGCGTGTGCCATCATAACTTCAAGTCACAGATATCAGTCTCCCTCTGCCTTCCAAGTGTTTCTCAAACAGTAAGAGTTGCCCTGGCAGGACAGCCCAGAAAGCCGGCATTTTTAAACAGCGCAACTTTTTTCCTTCTATGGCCGAAAACCGAAAAGCATGCATTCAGCTTTTCGTCAACACCGGTTCAGTGTTTTGTGGCAGGACCTCTTAATGAGCTGCAGGGTTTTTGCAGCTAAAGCTGAGTCAGAAAGCCTCTGTTAGATGAGAGCGCTTGCTTGCCTCTAGCAAGCAGAGTAGACCCGAGAGAGTGCTGCTTCCAAGAAACCATGCACAAAGCTGTCATTTTGTTCTAGAATTACTTCCCAAGCTGTCTCAGGCTTTCTGTGGGTTTAGTTGTCCACACATCTGGGCACCATCTGAAGAAATGGGGGCGGTGGGGTTGTGTCCCCAACACCCAGCCGCCCACATGGCTAGCTTTACCCAAAATCATTACATGGACACTATTCTTTTAATCACTGCTTGACCCATTATGTCTAGCTTCTTCTCCGCTAACTCTTGCACCTGGACTAGCCCATTTCTTATATTCTGTGTAGCACCCCAAGGTATGCTTACCGGGAAGATTCTAGCCTACATCCATCTTGGGTCGGAACTTCATTGCGAGTGTGCCTCAGAAAGCAGAGCTATCCCATCTGCCCACAAGAGAGGAGCCTGGTGTCTCTGTCTGAGACGTCTGACTCTAAGAAGAGCTGCATGAATTCTGACCTCACTTCCTCTTCCTCCCAGCATTTTATTCTTTTTACTCCACCCACCTATGTTCTAACCTATCAGGACCAGCCAAGCAGTTGCTTTATTTTAACCAATGAAATCAACAGATTGATATATGACACTCCCACATCAATGACCTCCAAATATAAACAATGTACAAATATACAATGCACATGGTAAATATATATCAATACATAAACAATATATAAGTATCTTAATCAGAGGTGGAAATATGGTAAATTTATACAATATATATCAATACATAAAAATGTTTTAAACAGAGGTAGAAGCATGCATACATACAATAGTCAATATAATTTAACTTTTTATAAATATACAAGAATCTATAACAAAATATTTGTGTAAAAACAGTAACTCACAATTACAAATTTATTATCCCATCATCCAATTATCCCTCTCTCTCTCTTTTTTTTCAAAAAGATCCCTGAGCTTATAAAATTACTCCCACAACCCTCAACTCTATAATCAACCCCTAAATAATGTCCCTAAACCCAAGGACAAACTTTACTGGGAGAGGGGAAGTCGTCCTCTAGAATTACTTCCACCTTTCATGGGGGCAATGTTCTTCCTGGGGGATCTTGTGAAAGTGAAATGATGGTTAAATTTCAAGATCAATGTCTTTTTAAATTTCAAATAGTCTCTGAGTATTTTGTGCAGGTCTGGCCAGAATGTTGTATGAGATGTGCACCATTTCAGCTAACCAAGTTAGAACCGTCTTGTGCAGCTGGTTCCCAAAACAGGTCTTGTAGTAGCACTATCTGTATCATGACATCATATCAACCAGGTAGAGTTGTTGTTATGGGGCCCCATCTTCTTCCTGGACACTTCAAATGTCACTGCAGGAAAAACTCATTGTTCATTGTGAAAAACTTAAACATTAATCATATAGACATATATAGACATACATATATTCAATGAAAGGCATGATAGTTATATTGAATGAAAGTATGATATATATGAAGAAAAGCAAAGATGTTTCTTTTTTTATATTTATTATGCATGCAATATTCTGTCTGTATATGCCTGCAAGCCAGAAGAGGGCACCAGACCACATTACAGATGGTTGTGAGCCACCATGTGGTTGCTGGGAATTGAACTCAGGACCTTTGGTAGAGGAGGCAATGCTCTTAACCTCTGAGCCATCTCTCCAGTCCCACAAAGATGTTTTCTAAACTAATATTTCTGTCTGTCCAATATCATGGCTCTTGACATGAGACAGAAACTCTGGGTTTTTCTCTTAACAACAGGTTTGGAATTAGAGAGGGACTGAGCCAGAGTCCATCTCCAAAATCAGTGCTATAAATTTAGAAATATGATTTTGTATATCTTAGATTTATATACTTACAGAACCTATTCGGTTTTCTTGATAGTCCCTTTTAGACAGTTATTTGTCCATCTGTCAGTATTCAAACATCGATGGTCCTTTGAATTTTTCAAAGACAAATGCTTTCCTGTGGAAATAAGAACAGAACCCTGTCCACATTCTATGTTTTTCTTACCACCTGTATGAATATCATCATTGTGGATGAGCTGTCATTTTACCTTTCCAAGAGGTTTCTTTTCTTGAAATAGAAACTTTATTTATTTTGATGTTATCCACAATTTTTTGTCTCATGTGGAAACAAGAGCAAAACCCCTTCCCCAACGTAGCATACCTCCTGGTTTCCATTGAGAGGTCAGCACATCTTTGAAATAAATTGTTTGATTTAGTTCAGAAGACTTTTACATTATCCAATGTGTTTCTGCAACTGTTGTTCCTTTCTCATCAGCATTAAGAAAATTCAAGGTTAATAAAGCATTATGCATTCTATTTCTGGGGGTATTTTCTATTCTTTTCTGTTTGTTCAGCATATACTTTATAGGATGATTTGATCTTTCTATAACTGCCTGACCTGTAGGATTATTTGGTATACCTGTAATGTGTTTTATATTATAATAATCAAAAAAGCATTTCATTTTCTTAGATACATATGCTGGACCATTGTCTGTCTTTATTTGTGCAGGTATACCCATGATGGCCTTAATTTCCAATTAATGTGTGATTACTGAATGAGCCTTTTCTGAGCTCAGGGCAGTAGCCCACTGAAAACCTGAATATGTGTCTATGGTATGGTGTACATATTTTAATTTACCAAATTCCATAAAGTGGAACACATCCATCTGCCAGATTTCATTTCTCTTAGTACCCTATGGGTTACTCCCTGCAGGCAACAGTGTTTGTTTATAGAAAAAAACAAGTAGGACATCTCTTTATAATGTCCTTAGCTTGTTGCCATGCAATGGAAAATTCTTTCTTTTAGGCTTTTACCATTGACGTGATGCATTTTATGAAATTCTGAGGCCTGAACACGCTTCCAATCAATAATTGATCAATCTCAGCATTACCTTGTGCTAGAGGACCAGGCAGACCTGTATGGGACCGGATGTGTGTTATGTACATCAGACAAAGCCTGTTCCTGATTATGTCTTGTACCTGGATAAACAATGAAGTCAACTCTGTGTCATCTGGTATAAATTCAGCGGTTTCAATATGCAAGATAACCCTTTCTGCATATTGTGAATCTGTAACTATATTAAGAGGTTCTTTAAAATCCCTTAGCACCATAAGAATGGCATATAATTCTGCCTTCTGGACAGAATTATAAGGGCTTTGTTCCACCTTACTCAATTCATCTGACTTGTAACCTGCTTTCCCTTATTTATTTGCATCAGTATAGAACGTACGGGCTCCAGTTATTGGAGCATCACATACAATTCTAGGAAGGGTCCAAAAAGTTCTCTTTATGAGGTTAAGTATATCACTTTTGGGATAGTTGCTATTAATTTCTTTCAAAAAATTAGCACAAGCCCTTTTTCATGGTTCGTTGTCTCCCATAACTTTTTTATTTTGTCAGTAGTGAAAGGCACTATAATTTCTTCTGGGTCTATATCTGCCAGTTGACGAAGTCTTAGTTTACCTTTTATAATTAATTCAGAGACCTTTTCTACATAAGTTTTCAATTTTTTACTTGGTTTGTGTGGTAAAAAGATCTATTATAAAATAATATCTTCCCTCTGCATTAAAATCCCTGTAGGAGAGATTCTGGAAGGCAATATGACTAGGATGCAGCTAAGATTTGGGTTCACCCTATACACATGTACCTCTTGTAATTTTTCCTCAATCATTGTCAGTTTCTTTTCTGCTTCACCTGTCAGTGTTCTGCGACTATTCAAACCTTTATCACCATCTAAGGTTTTGTTTAAATGAAATATTAGATCAGGCATTATCCCAATAGCTGGTTGTAGACTGGAAATGTCTCCTAACAATCTTTGGAAGTCATTAAGAGTCTGTAACTAGTCTCTTATAATTTGTGCCTTTTGTGTTTTAATTTTTTGCAACATATTTTATAACCTAGGTAATTAACAGAATCTCCTCTCTGTATTTTTTTCTGGAGCAATCTGCAATCCCCATTTACGTAAAACTATCTTTACTTCTTCAAACAGTCTTTCTAAGGTGTCTATGTTTGAATCAGACAACAGAATATCATCCATGTAATAATAAATGATAGACTTGGGAAATTGCTTGTGTATTATTTGCAAGGGTTGATTTACAAAATATTGGCACAAGGTAGGACTGTTCAACATGTCCTGTGGGAGGATGGTCCACTGTTACCTTCTCGTAGGCTGAGAGTTATTATAAGTAGGCACTGTGAAGCCAAACTTTTCTCTATCATTTTCTTGTATAGGTATAGTAAAGAAACAAACCTTTAAATCAATAACTATGCGAGACCATCCTTTTGGTAATAAAGAGGGCAAAGGAATTCCAGATTGTAGGTTGAATAACCTTGTTGATAGCCCTGAAATCTGTCACCATTCTCCATTTACCAGATTTTTTCTTAACAATAAATACAGGAGAATTCCAAGGGCAGGTAGATTCTTCTATATGTCAAGCATCTAATTGCTCTTGTACCAGCTGTTCTAAAGCCTGCAACTTTTCCTCAGCTAAAGGTTATTGATTGATCCATATTGGCTTCTCAGTCAACTATTTAAGAGGCAGGGCTGTTGGTACCTCTGAAGGTCCATCAAAATTTTTGTGTTCTTGTACAGCCCGAATCACTGGTATCCACCATCTGTAATATCTTTTAATATTTTCCTCAGAAATATAGGCTCTAGAAGCAGCAGGAATGTTACTTTGTGTATTCCATTGCTGCAATACGTCACGGTCCCATAAATTCAGTGCAATATTGGCAACATATGGCCTTAGTTTTCCTATTTGTCCTTCTGGCCCTATGCATTCAACCCATCTCCTGCTTTGTTTTACTCGAGAGAGGGTTCCAATTCCCAGAAACTGAACATCTACCTCCTGAAGAGGCTATTTCGGATGCCAAGATTCTGGAGTAATGATACTTACATCTGCACTTGTGACTAGTAAGTCAGTAATAAAAATTCCATTTACACACACTCTTAGCTTTGGTCTTTATTCATTTATAGAAGTCTCCCAAAACAAACGTAACTCATCCTTCAGGCCATTATTGCTTTTAACAGCAGGTATGGGGCTTTCTAATTTTCTTGATGAGGCAGATTCTTTACAGTAACCAGAAATGACTGGACCATATTCACCTTGGGGGCCTGCAAGAGGCCCCTCGTTGTGTTTCCTGATGGTAATGGGTTGCCTTGTCTATCTCTTGTTGATCTACTCTCATTCATCCAATACCTACCTTTTCCACATCTCCTACATAAACCTGAAGGCTGAGTCCTTCTATTTCTGGTATTTCTAGAAGAGGCATTATTATTATTATTATTATTATTATTATTATTATTATTATTATTATTATTATTATTATTTCTGGAAATCCATTGTCTGCAATTCCTTTTCATATGCCCCATTTTACCACACTTAAAACATATTTTATTATGATGCCTTCTTTTACCATTGGAAATTGCTTCTTCTACCCATGCTTCAGTGGCATAGTCAAATGTATCAACATTAAGTGTATGCAAGACCCATTCATCCAAGGGCGCTGATCTCATCTTTAATGGCCCCAAGATCCTTTTGCATTCCATATTGACATTCTCATAAGCCAAAGGCTCAATAATTATATGTTTTGCTTCTGGGTCAGATATCCCTATTTGTACAGCTTTAGTTAGTGTTTGTAAAAAGTCACTAAAGGGTTCTCTCTGACCCAGTTTATCTCTGACATATGATTCCATTCTTTGTCCTGGGTCTTGCACCCTGTCCCAAGCCCTTAAGGCTGCTGTAGTACATAAGGATAGGGTGTGTTCATCGTAATTAGCTTGTTCCTGAGGGTCGGAAAAGAGCCCTTCACCTAGAATTTGATCTAGGGAAATATCAATTCCCTTCTCTCTTTCATGCTGTTCTAAAAGTCTAGCCTCTTGTCTGAATAAGCATTTCCAATTCAATTGCAGTCCACTCTCAAGGACCGCAGAAGCCAATTGGAGCCAGTCAAAGGGCATGACCTTGTTTGTTCCAGACCATGATATTAGCATCTCTTTACCAAAGGAGGCATGCATCTCAAAATTCATAACAGCCTGTCTAATTTCTTTCAGATCATTCATATGGACAGGCTCCCATGTATCTTCCTTGATGACCCTAGGGTTTCTGGAACCAATTACTTTCTCTGTTGTTATTACTGGAAAGGCAAGTAGAGCTTTAGGTAGAGCTTTGTGAGAATTATCCTGGAGAGACTTACCCACAGATGGAGTTAAAATTTGCCTTTCTACCCTTTGCTCCTCTTCATCAGAATTTAGAATTTCCTCAATCTTTTCAATTCTATTCATCATTGCCTTCTGCAAGGCCTGAATCTCCTGTCCAGAATTATGTTCCAAAGCCTTCATTGAGGATTCTAAGGTATGAAGTTTGTCCATTAGAGATAACATCTCATCTTTGGACATAATTTTCATAGCATAAATTGTGCCTTCTTATATTGAAATAATGTCCATTAATCTTTCATACCCCTTTGATAAAGTCCTATTAGAGGTTTGAATCCTATCAGATAATGTTTCAGCACCTACAGACAGGGACTGAAGTTTATGAGCCAAATCAGCTGTCCCCTTCTCCAGAGCAGTGAAGCTCTGTTTAATATTAGACTGCACCTTTTCGAAATTTTCCTCAGTTGACAGAGTCATATTGCACAAAGATCTATTCTCCTCTTTGAGAATTTCAAACTCTTTCTTAGGAGGTTGGTGTCAGTCTGAATTGTTTTTGAAATTACATCAACTGACTGAAAGTTGTCACTCAAAACAGTTGTGCCCTTTCCTAAGCATTCAACCTCTGCCCTAAGAATCCTGAATTCATTCTGTAAGCAATGTATCATTTTTCTAATATCAAACCATATTTTAAAGAAGCCACCAAAAAGTAGAATAATAAGCCCCAGGAATATCTAAACCAGTGGGATATCCTCCTGTAAGAACGCAGCCATGGTATAATTAGAAAAGCTGTGAAAACCTTGAATGGTAATGCCCGACATTTTCAAGCGAACCTGTAATTATTTGTATTCAATCAAAATAAATTTTACCTGTAATGACTGTTGCCTGCCAATAGGTGGTGGGGTGCACCTGAATCCACGTGGCTGAGTAGTCAGAACAGGAAAACATTCTGAAATCTATACTCAAATACAGAAGTTTAATTCACAGACCATGTGCTGTGTGAATTATTTAACCACAGGTGGGCTGCAGTGTAGGTTGGACTCAGCCGCCTGCAGGGAGAGGACACAGAGTAGTCGTGTGCACTACTGTTGCTGATAGGCATGGGCAAATATGACAGGCAGGCAGGCCCGCTGTAGGGGAGGTCGAGATGAGTCGCGCTTTCTGAGCTCTGTTCGCTCGTTCGCTTTTTCTGCTTGGCGACAGCAGCGGAGGTGGAGTGGTCGCTCACTGAGAGCATCTCTAGGCTGTGCGGAGGGGGAAAGGAGGCTCTGTCAGAGGGATCGCGGGCTCCTGGCAGCCTCATAGCTACCAAAGGCTCGGAGGCGCATAGCCAAAAAGCCACATGTTCAGGAGCCAATTGAAGGTATAAGTCACAAACAATCCCACATCAATATGGAATTATTACCAATAGAGAAGCTATTTATTTAAAGGGGAAAAACTTACAGATCACCGTCCCAGACAACAGCCCTCTACACAATCAGGAATGGAGCCTACTTGCTGGAAGCAGAGCTGGAAGCCAGAGAGAGCACAAAGGGAAGTGGCCGCTTTTTTAAAGGGAGAGAGCCCCAGTGGGCTGGTATCTCAGCGGCTATTGGCTGAAGGAGTTCCCACAACATGTAACTTTATTTATGACTCACTATACCCTTTCTCTTCTATCTTTTATGCCTCTGTACAGTTATCCAACACTATGAGTCATCTGCATTTCTCTTTATTGCATTCTGTCATTATTTTCTGACCAGAAGCATTTTTTTCTTTCTTTTATTTATTTATTAAAGATTTCTGTCTCTTCCCCACCGCCACCTCCACTTTCCCTCCCCCTCCACCAATGAAGTACCCCTCCCTCGTCAGCCCAAAGAGCAATCAGGGTTCCCTGCCATGTGGGAAGTCCAAGGATGCATCCAGGTCTAGTAAGGTAATCATCCAAACAGCCTATGTTCCGACAAAGCCAATCAGTGCAGTAGGATAAAAAAAAACCCATTGCCATTGTTCTTGAGGTCTCAGTAGTCCTCATTGCTAGCTATGTTCATCAAGACCAGTTTTCACCCAGGATTTTTCAGACCCAGGCCAGCTGGCCTTGGTGAGTTCCCGATAGAACATCCCCATTGTCTCAGTGTGTGGGTGTACCACTTGCAGTCCTGAGTTCCTTGCTCATGCTCTCTCTCCTTCCGCTCCTGATTTGGACCTTGAGATTTCAGTCTGGTGCTCCAATGTGGGTTTCTGTCTCTGTCTCCTTTCATCACCTGATGAAGGTTAATATTCTGGAGGATGCCTATATGTTTTTCTTTGGGTTCTCCTCCTTATTTAGCTTCTCTAAGAACCCAAATTATAGGCTCAATGTCCTTTATTTATGGCTAGAAACCAATTATGAGTGAGTACATCTCATGTTCCTCTTTTTGGGTCTGCCTTACCTCACTCAGGATAGTGTTTTCAATTTCCATCCATTTGCCTGCAAACTTCAAGAAGTCCTTGTTTTTTACTGCTGAGTAGTACTCTAATATGTATATATTCCATACTTTCTTCATCCATTCTTCAATTGAAGGGCATCTAGGTTGTTTCCAGGTTCTGGCTATTACAAACAATGCTGCTATGAACATAGTAGAGCATATACTTTTGTTGTATGATAAGGCCTCTCTTGGGTATATTCCCAAGAGTGGAATAGCTGGGTCCAGGGGTAGGTTGATCCCGAATTTCCTGAGAAAACTCCACACTGCTTTCCAAAGTGGTTGCACCAGTTTGCATTCCCACCAGCAATGGATGAGGGTACCCCTTTCTCCACAACCTCTCCAGCAAAGGCTATCATTGGTGTTTTTTATTTTCGCCAATCTGACAGGTGTAAGATGGTATCTTAAAGTTGTCTTGATTTGCATTTCCCTGATTGCTAAGGAAGTTGAGCATGACCTTAGGTGTCTTTTGGCCATTTGAACTTCTTTTGTTGAGAGATCTCTGTTCAGCTCAGTGCCCCATTTTATAATTGGGTTGATTAGTCTTTTATGGTCTAGTTTCTTGAGTTCTTTATATATTTTGGAGATCAGACCTTTGTCAGTTGCAGGGTTGGTGAAGATTTTCTCCCAGTCAGTGGGTTGCCTTTCTGTCTCAGAGACAGTCTCCTTTGCTTTACAGTAGCTTCTCAGTCTCAGGAGGTCCCATTTATTCAATTGCTGTCTGTGCTGCTGGGGTTATACGTAGAAAGTGGTTTCCTGTGCCCACGTGTTGTAGAGTACTTCCCACTTTCTCTTCTATCAGGTTCAGTGTGTTCGGACTGATATTGAGGTCTTTAATCCACTTGGACTTGAGTTTTGTGTATGGTGATAGATAGGGATCTATTTTCATTCTTCTACAGATTGACATCCAGTTTTGCCAGCACAATATGTTGAAGATGCTCTCTTTCTTCTGTTGTATACTTTTAGCTCCTTTATTGAAAATCAGGTGCTCATAGGTTTGTCAGTTAATGTCAGGGTCTTCTATTCGATTCCATTTTTCTTCTTCTCTGTTTCTATGCCAATACCAAGCTGTTTTCAATACTGCAGCTCTGTAATAGAGTTTAAAGTCAGGGATGGTAATGCCTCCAGACGTTCCTTTATTGCATAATATTGTTTTGGCTATCCTGGGTTTTTTGTTTTTCCATATAAAGTTGATTATTGTCTTCTTCAGATCTGTGAAGAATTTTGATGGGATTTGGATGGGGATTGCATTAAATCTATAGATTGCTTTTGGTAGAATTGCCATTTTTACTATGTTGATCCTCCCAATCCAAGAGCAAGGGAGATCCTTCCATTTTCTGGTGTCCTCTTCTATTTTTTTCTTCAAAGAATTAAAGTTCTTGTCAAACAGATCTTTCATTTCCTTGGTCAGGATATTTTATGCTCTTTGTGGCTATCGTGAAAGGTGATGCTTCTCTGATTTCCCTCTGTTTCTTTATCCTCAGTGTATAGGAAGGCAACTGATTTTTTGGAGTTGATCTTGTATCCTGCCACATTACTAAAGGTGTTTATCAGCTATAGAAGTTCTTTGGTAGAGTTTTGGGGGTCGCTTATATATGCTATCATATCATCTGCAAATAACGAAAGCTTAACTTCTTCCTTTCCAAGACGAATCTCCTTGATCCCCATATGTTGTCTTATTGCTATTGCTAGAACTTCAAGCGCTATATTGAAGAGGCATGGAGAGAGTGGACATCCTTGTCTTGTTCCTGATTTTAGTGGGATGGCTTTGAGTTTTTCTCCATTCAATTTAATGTTAGCTGTCGACTTGCTGTAAATAGCTTTTATTATATTTAGGTATGACCCTTGTATCCCTAATCTCTCCATGACCTTTATCATAAAGGGTTGTTGAATTTTGTCAAATGCTTTTTCAGCATCTAATGAAATGATCATATGGTTTTTTTTCTTTCAGTTTATTTATATGGTGGATTACATTGATAGATTTGCGTGTGCTGAACCATCTCTGGGATGAAGCCTACTTGATCATAATGGATAATATTTCTAATGAGTTCTTGGATTCGGTTTGCCAGTATTTTATTGAGAATTTTTGTGTCAATATTCATGAGTGATAAAGGCCTGTAATTCTCTTTCTTGGTTGGGTCTCTGTGTGCTTTTGGTATCAGGGTATCTGTAGCTTCATAAAAGGAATTTGGCAATGACTTTTCTGTTTCTATATTGTGAAATACATTAAGGAGTGTAGGTATTAGCTCTTCTTGGAAGTTCTGGTAGAATTCTGCATTGAAACCATCTGGTCCTGGGCTTTTTCTGGAGGGGAGATTTTTGATAACAGCTTCTAATTTTTCTCTACTAACAGGTCTATTTAGATTGTTCCCCTGGTCTTGGTTTAGCTTTGGTATATGGTATTTATCTAAAAAAACTGTCCATTTCTTTTGCATTTTCCAGTTTTGTGGCATACAGGCTTTTATAGTAAGATCTAATGATTCTCTGAATTTCCTCTGTGTCTGTGGTTATGCCCCCCTTTTCATTGCTGATCTTATTTATTTGCATGTTCTCTCTCTGTTGTTTAATTAGTTTGGATAGGAGTTTGTCAATCTTGTTGATTTTCTCCAAGAACCAACTTTTTGTTTCATTGATTTTTTTTGGACTGTTTTCTGTGTTTCTATTTTGTTGATTTCTGCCCTCAGTTTGATTATTTCCAGTCTTCTACTCCTCCTGGGCACATCTGCTTCTTTTTTTTCTAAAGCTTTCAGGTGTGCTGTTAAGTCCCCGATGTATGCTTTCTCTGTTTTCTTTAAGTGTGCACTTAGTGCTATGAACTTTTCTCTTAGCACTGCTTTCATCATGTCCCATAGGTTTGAGTATGTTGTCTCTTTATTTTCATTAAATTCAAGGAAGACTTTAATTTCTTTCTTAATTTCTTCCTTGACCGAGGTGTGGTTCAGTAGTTGACTCTTCAGTTTCCTTGAGTTTGTCAGCATTCTGGGGGTAGTATTGTTGTTGCCTTCTAACTTAATCCGTGGTGATCTGATAAGACACAGGTGGATACTGATTTTTTTTGTATCTGTGGAGGTTTCCTTTGTTTTCGAGTATGTGGTCAATTTTTGAGAAGGTTCCATGAGCTGCAGAGAAGAAGGTATATTCTTTCTTATTTGGGTGGAGTGATCTATAGATGTCTGTTAAGTCCAATTGCTTCATTACCTCTAATAATTCTCTTAATTCTCTATTAGGTTTCTGTCTGATTGACCTGTCCATTGGAGAGAGAGGTGTATTGAAATCTCCTACTACTAGAGTGTGTGGTTTAATGTCTGCCTTCAGATCTAGTAATATTTCTTTTAGATAAGTGAGTGCTTTTGTATTAGGGGACTAGATATTCAGGATTGATACGTCATCCTGATGAATTGTTCCTGTTATGAGTATAAAGTGTCCATCTCTATCTCTTCTGATTGATTTTAGTTTGAAGTCAGTTTTGTTAGAAATTAATATGGCCACACCTGCTTTTTTCTTAGGACCATTTTCTTGAAAGACCTTTTCCCAACCCTTTACTCTGAGTAGATGCCTGTCTTTGTGGTTGAGATGTGTTTCTTGCAAACAGCAGTATGTTGGATCCTGTTTTTTTTTTATCCAATCTCTTAGCCTGTGCCTTTTTATAGGTGAATTGAGACCATTAATATTAAGTGATATTAATGACCAGTGGTTGTTTACTCCAGTTATTCTTATTTTTTTTTTTTGGTATTAGAGTTTGTGTGTCTCCCTTCTTTGAGTTGTGCTGGTGAAGGCTTGCTAGATGCCTGAGTTGTTGTAGGCAGTGTTGGCAATGTTGGATTCTTTGGGTTGCAATTTTCCTTCTATTACCTTCTGTAGGGCTGGATTTGTGGCTACGTATTGTTTAAATTTGTTCTTATCCTGGAATGTGTTGTTTTCTCCATTGATAGTGGATGATAGCTTGGCTGGGTATAGTAGTCTGGGTTTGCATCCATGGTCTCTTAGCTTTTGCAGTACCTCTATCCAGGACCTTCTGGCTTTCATGGTTTCCATAGAGAAGTCAGGTGTAAGTCTAATCGGTTTACCTTTGTAACTTACTTGGCCTTTTTCCTTTGCAGCTCTTAATATTCTTTCTTTAACCTGTATATTCTGTGTTTTGATTATTATATGGCGAGGGGATGTTTTTCTTTGATCCAGTCTGTTTGGTGTTCTGTATGCTTCTTGAATATTCAGAGGAATATCTTTCTTTATGTTGGGAAAGTTTTCTTCCATAATTCTGTTAAAAATATTTTCTGGGCCTTTGAGCTGTGACTCTTCTTTTTCTTCCATTCCTATTATTCTTATGTTTGGTCTTTTTATTGTGTCCCATATTTCCTGCATGTTTTGTGATGAGAATTTGTTGGCTTTGCTGTTTTCTTTGATCAATGCGTTTATGTTCTCTATGATGTCCTCAGAATCTGAGATTCTTTCTTCTATTTCTTGTATTCTATTGATTATGCTTGTTTCTGTAGGCTCTGCTTGTTACCTGGATTTTCCATATCCAGCTGGTGCTCAGTTTGTGTTTTCTTCCTTGCTTCCTTTTCAGTTTTCAATTCTTGAACTGTTTCCATTACCTGTTTGATCCTTTTTTTTTTTTTTTTTTTTTTTGGTTTCCCAGGGTATCATGTACGTATTTACTCATTTCTTCCAACTTTTGCTTATACTTCTCATCCGTTTCTATTTCTCATCCGTTTCTATAAGGGCATTTTTTCACATGTTGTTTAATGGACTCTATTGCTTTCATAAAGTCAATTTTTTCCACTTCTTCCATATTAGGGTGTACAAGTCCATCTGTTGTAAGATCATTGGGTTCTGGTGTTTTCATGTTGTTTTTCAGATTATTGGGTGAATTCTTGCCTTGGTGCCTGCCCATCTCCTCCTATCGAAGCTATCTGATGGGTCTTTTAAAACCGGATCAGGTTTCCCTGTTGGCCAGGGGCTCCTCTTACAAAATGCTGTTGCTCTGTTTCCTGGCTCCTGCCAGGAACCAAGTTCCCTCTTGCCCCACAAAAGGGTTTTCAGGAACAGGACCCGGCTCCTTCCTTGCTAAGGATCTCGCCAACCAAAGGCCTACCTCTTTGCTTTAATTGTAGTGGAGGGATCTGCTCTTGGTGTTGTGCGCCGGTCCCCGCTGTCTGCTGCCGCTGTGTCAGTCTGCCGCCGCCTGAGCCGGTCTGCCACCGCCTGCGCTCGTCTGCTGCCTGGACCTGCGCTGGTGCTCTTCCCTTAGACCTTCTTCTTAAACCAATTAACTTAACCAAAATACACCAATCATTTGCTCTCCGTCTGTATCCAGGCTGAGCCTCTGCTGTGTGGAAAGGAAGCCGAGAAGGTTGCTGAAAACTGGCTCTGATGTCATCGGAGTCTTCAGATTCTCCCAGCCTCCTTGGTCAACTGTGCACCTTTTAGATGTTTCTCCCAAATGTTAGAATAATGGATCCTGAGAACAGAGTTCTGCAATAGCTCGCAATCCACACACTTCGAGGCCACCCTGACTCTGGGCCGCGGATCCACGTCGCTCCCTCCTTCCCAGGTTAGCCGTGACCTGTGGCCACGCGAAGCCCAGAAGCATTTTTAAAATGTTTAAGAGCTTCTTAATATTTAATCTGCATTATTACTAGGTCAAATATGGTAAATTGCCAATTGCTCTGCACAGCCCTGCATGGTGGAGCCACTTGTACATCTGAGCCATGTGTACCACCCCACTTTCAGGCACTCAACTGCTCTACTATGCCAAAGAGCAAGTTGTAACACTTTGTTCACAAACCCCATTCAAATGTTCTGTCTCCTGAAAGAGATAGAGGTTGTACTAGCAGCACAGCCCAGAAAGATGTCATTTCAAAAACCACTACTTTTTTGCTGCAGCAGAGTCAGAAAAACCTCTCTTAAAGGAGCTACAGCACATCAGCAATCAGAAGAAGCCATGTTAAACTCTGTATTTATTTTCTAGACTTTCTTTTAAAACCATCTCAGTTTTTTTTTTTTTTTTTTTGGATTTGGTAGGCCACATAGGCACCAATCTATAGGAAGAGGGCCTGCTTGTTCATTCCAGCTGCCCAGAACTGAAATAATCACACAGAAACTGTATTAATTAAATCACTACTTGAGCCATTAGCTCTAGCTTATTTTTGACTAACTCTTACACATTAATTTAACACATTTCTATTAATCTGTATATCACCACAAAGTTGTGGCCTATCAACAAAGTTCCAGCACATCTATTTCTGGACATGTATCCATGGCATCTCCCTGACTCTGACTACTTCCTCCCAGAATTTAGTTCTGTCTTCCTTGCCTACGTAAGTTCTGTCTCCTATTAATGGGCCAAGACAGTTTCTTTATTCATTAATGGTAATCACAGCACACAGAAGGGATTCCCACATCACATGTGCATGTTTTGTCTTTGCTATCACAGTCAGCAATGGGGAATTATCACTGGAAAAAGACTTTGGATAATGGAGGTGGGCAGTATATAGGAACTTGGCTAAATTCTTTAATAAAACCTAATAATTCTGGAACTAGAAGTTTTGCTTGGTGAGATCTTATAAATAGTTGAGGCATTATGTCCTTTATTATATATTGATTGACTGCATTTAAATTTTTTTCATTTATTTTGTATGCTTCTACAGTAGAAGATGTCTAAGTGGTGTTTATCATTTTTGTAACAAGTACTTGGAAGCAGCCTAGATTTCTGTCAATTGTTGAATGGATAATAAAATTATTGAGTTATTAAGAAAAATTATCCTGAAATTTCTTGGTAAATGGATTACACTAGAAATAATCATCCTGAATAAAGTAGCCCAGATCCAGAGGCACAAACTTTGTTAGTTTTCTTGTCTGTGGATCTTAATTTTTGTACCTATTATTACTTAGGATAGGTATAATTCATTTATAATAACCACAAAGGATATGTAACTTGGAAGCAGCAGGAAAGAGATCAAATTTGAAGGCAGAAGAATTAAATATCCTTTTACAAAGAGCAGAGCTTGAAATGTGAAACAGTAGTGAAGCATGAGCAGTGCAAAAGGCGATTAGGATAGGGAGGAACTGTAAGAATGAAAGGTTAATTAACACTTTTGATAATCTTTATGAAAAACTACCAACTTTTGAAGAAGTATATATGCATATATACATTTAATACATGTGTGTATGCAGTATACATATCCATGTGTGTGTGTGTGATTAAGATGTAATATATAAAATTTAACAGTGACACTAGTTATCCAATTCTACCAAGTAAAGCACCAGTACCAGGAAAAGTTAAATTTTTTTGGTTTTGGTCAAGTGTTTCTGTAGAGTGCTCCCTATATCCAGACAACCTGATAGGATAATGTCAGTCCATTTGCTACCCTCTACCATTTTAGTAAGGTCATACACTTGAAGATATCACTTATTTAATGCTCAACTTTATCTTATGCTTGTACCACTAGCTCTTATAAATTAACCTGTTTCTCTTCATCTACATTTGTCTCAGTGTTTTTACCTTTCCTTCCTTTTGTATATCTTACTGTCACTGATTCTTGTGTTTTCCTGGCTCATGACTGCCTGAGTTCTGGCCCCATATGCTCCTTCTCATTCTCTCTCATTCTCTTCTCTTTCTCTTTTGAGCCTAGATTTCACCTTCTACTAAGATTCTCTGCCTTCTACTCATATCTATCCCTCTCCTGCCTAGCTATTGCTCATTCAGCTTTTTATTAAATTAATCTCATTTCTTAGGCAGGCAAGGTAAAACAAGAACACACATTTTCATAATTAAATGCAAGATGAACAAATTCATCACATCTTTACATCACTAACATAGGTATCATAAACAAATGTAACATATCTTAACTTAGTTAGGTAATATTCTTCAACACAAACAAGTATAACACATCTTTACATAGTTAAATATTTTTCAACATTGCCCAATTTTGTCTAAATAAAATTGAAGTCTTTTTACTTTAATATATTAAAATTATATACAACTAGAACAACTTTGTAAGAATTACACTTACAATATCCTGTCATTTGCATTTGGAAAATTTATAGGAATCATTTTATTTTCTATCCTATCTGGATAAGTCCAAATCTCTATACTCAATTTAGCTCCTATCAGAAGTAAGGAAAACTGTATCTATAACTCTCTAGTCTTCAAGTCTATCAAAGACCCCAGAAGAATATACTGAGTAAACAGAAATTGCAGTGAAGCTCCTTCCAAAATTTTAGAAATGACAGACATCTTGCTTCATGTACAGTCATCCTAAGCTTCTGTGCAATGTTAGTGTATCCATCTTCAGCCTACAGGATTGAAATATCTGTCAGATTTTTCTATAAAGCAGGAAATTTGAAGGAAGTTCCCACCTTGTTTCATCAAAGTTCAGCAGTAGCATTCCTTTGGGTCCTTAATGTCCAGTTTGGACAGTATACTGTCAACAGCTGAGGCAAAGAGAGTTTCTAGCATAAATGGTTAACTTTGCCACAATGAAATCAAACTCCATATGATAGATCTTTGATGCCCATCATCCATCTAGAGAGCATATTGGTAATGTCAGGATCAGATAATTCTCACTTTCATTAAAAGGTTTAGTTTATTAAACTTCTTAAATGCTATATTCTTCAGGTCTTTGAAGTGCTTGAAGATCACCTATCACTCTAAAACATCTGCTTAACCTTAAACACATACCTAATATGATTACCCATTTGAATGTTATAGATGACTAACTACTAACCTGTATGTTCCAATTATATATTACATTTTAAATGAGCTACTAGTCACAATACCCTAAACAAGAGTAGAAAAACATTCATACAGTCTAACAAAAATAACTTTAAATTTTTATCAATATATCAAAATCCAAACCAATGTAAAGCATTTGAAACTAAAAGACTTTTTTTATCTGATATTCCTTTATCCCTACTAAAAGATATAATTCACCAAATGACCCAAAACCACCCACCTCACGTCTTATTAATGTGGGCATAGTTATGTTCTCTACACTATTTTCTTTTTTTCTGTGAGGGAAAGCATCTTTAGGGAACCTAAGAAAATTTAAAAAAAATGGTTAAGTTCTAGAAAACCAGTTATACCATTTGTTGTCCAGCCTCCGTGCAATGGAAAAATTAAATGCTTATGTACAGTCCAGTCTAGAATAGTCTATGAGTCTAGACAACCTCAGCCAAAAGCCTTGAAACATTTCTGGGTACAGTCCTAAACTGAAACAGACTCACTCTGAAAGGCTGGGTCACCCATTTTTATTAATGACTGGTTCCCTTGTTCAAAAAAGGGCACAGACTTTGAAAGATAACATACATATCTGCATAAACACAAGTATGGGCTGTGTAATGTACACAAGTTAGTCAAAGATGATTTTTTGTTTTATTTTTGAGCAGGTAAAATATGCATCATTTGTCTTGTAATGTTTTTAAGATTATTTCTGTCTATAGCCAGGATTTTCAGGGGAATCTCTCTGATCAAACCATATCTCTACCATCCTTTAATTAATCCACCACCTTTTATTTCCCATAGAAATGAAACCATACCCTCTTCTAAAACAAATATATTTACTGCCTTCCATATAAAAGTTAAGACATCCCTAAAGTATCTAGACTATTTTAATTCAGCAGTCCTCCACTTTTTATTATTTTAAAACAATCTTTTTTTTTGTTTTCCATAACAGTTTCAGTTTCCCCTCTTTTACTTCCTCCCACTGCCTCCACCTCTTTTTTCCATCCCACCATCATCTACTCCCCAAGAGGGTAAGGTATTCCATGAGGCAGGACCAAGGCCCTCCCACTCAATCTCAATTTCCTACCCCATTTCTAGGCTGAGCAAGAATACCCTCCATAGGTAATGAGCTCCAAAAAGCCATTTCATACACTAGAGATAAATCCTTATTCCACTTCCAGTAGCCCCACAAACAGCCCAAAGCTACAAAACTGTCACCCACAATTGCAGGTCCTAATTTGATTTTATGCAGGCTCCCTAGTTTTCAGTCTGGTGTCATTGAACACCCATTAGCACTGGTAAGCTCTTTCTGTGGGTATCTTTATAATAGTCTTGATCCTTTTGCTCTTACTTTCCTCCTCCCTTTCATGGACTGAACTATTGAAGTTCAGTCCAATGCTTACCTGTGGATCTCTGCATCTTCAGCACTTTTTCTTACAATCCCATGTCTCTCAGCAGCTGTCGTCTGATATTGTGTTAATTTGGCATTGTTTCAGGACCTAAACTGTGTACTTTACATCCTTATGTGGTTGTTGTCCTTTATATTGCTTTAGTCTTTCTTTATTATTATTAAACTATTCACTTTTTTGCTTTTTCTATGACAATTTATATGCATTTTCATTTATTTATTAAACTTAGAGACATTATTAAGCAATTTAACATGTTTAAACTTTTTTTTTTCAATCTAAACCTGTTTTAAGAATTTCATGCAGCTGTGCAGTTGCAATGTTCCCTGATATGTGAGACAAACATTAAACTGATAAGCAGTGATATATAAACCCTTTGCTGTGGTAGCTAGCCCCACCCCCTTTTCAGGTCTCTGAAGACAGCAGGTCCTACAAAGCTGGGTTTGTCTGGGAGTTGTATTCAATCACCCCAATTTTGGAAGTGGGTGCCCTCAATGTAGCAGGAGTTTTTATTTAGATTGCTACTTCTACTTAGTGTACCATTTGCTCATGGGCTTGCTTTTTGGCAGAGTCTAGTAAAAGAGTCATATCCTTTTCTCTCCCACTTTCTCTCTCTTTTTATCTCTTTTTCCCTCAGCTTTCTCATGCAGTACATAAAAATACAGGCCCCATGTTGGTGACATGGAAATTCATTATTTATCCATAAAAAATCACCTTTGTCCATCAGTTTGTTACAATTAAAATAGACTATTTGAAAATTTCCCATGGAATCCCAGAATAAAAACCAATAGATATCCTTTTCAAGTAATTAGAAAGTATCCTATTTTTTCAATAATATTCAATCAATAATTCATAGCATAATTGTGAAAATTAATCTCATTATAGCTCCAAATAGAAAAGTAAGGTACTATCACATCTTGTTTAGCCAAGTTTGAAGAGATGAATATAAGCACACCTTTCTGAGCCAACCTCATGTGTATGTAAGAGGGACTCCTACTTTTTTCACAGTAATTACAAAGACAACAACTACTCTGAATTCTTATAGAGCACAGGCCACAAACCCATAGAAGAGATATGAGTGTGTGTGTGTGTGTGTGTGTGTGTGTGTGTTTTAAAAAGGTTTTTGCCTACTTTTTTTTATTAAAAGATTTTATCTGGTCTTTTTATTAGTTATGCTCCCCATTATAAATGGAGATATCTTGATTCAAAGCTGTTTTCTCTATTGTGACTGTTAGAATCTTGGGATACAGGCACTCTATACTTTAAGGAATTTTATCCTAAACTTTTTGACTAAATGTAACTCTTTATCTCACTTTAAATCAAGAATGCCAAAGTCTAAACTCCCTTTTCATGTAGTACTTTACAGATCACCACATTAATTATTGTTCTTTCACACAGAAAATATGAGTATTCATGGATTAACAGAAACCACACTGGATCTCCAGTATCTGTATATTTAGAACCACATGGTTTACAAGAAAGATAAACTTCCAAATAAATTAGTTCAGCTCCAACATGCATAACTAATGCTTCTTTTATCTATATCATCTATTTTATAATGGGGCATTAATAAATTGTAAATAAGAGATTAAAAGCTGCATTTTTTAGCTCTAATTTATTTTTATTTTCAATTTGATTTTCCTTTTGCAAAAATTACCTTATTTATTTAGTAGTGATTATTATTATAAAGTGATATTAAAACAAGTATATAATATAAAATATTGGATGACAGTGAGGAGTTCTGTTTTATGTACCTTCTAGAGTACATATACATGTATCTGGGAAACAATTGCATTTTCTATATTAGAGAATCCAGGATTTATATGGTTTTGAACTAAAAAGACTCTATTTAATCATCACTGTGTATTTCTCCAGTTTATATATTATTTCCATTGTTGTGATTCACAAATATTATATTTTATACTAATGGTAATTATTAACATCCAATAATATTCTTATATTACATTCTAAGGAATATTCAAATGTATTCCAAGCTGGACTTAAACTCTTTTAATAGCAGAGCATTTTGAACTATTTATCTAACTGTCCCTCTACTGACTAATTTCACTTCACTCAAGTCAGTGTTATCTTAAAGGAAGAATGTTCAATTGTGTAAATGCATCCAAACAATCTGACTATAAGCAAGCTCATAGGGCATATTCTTAAATAGCAATTCATGGAAGAGAGCCTAGCCCATTGTGAGTCAGGGTAACCCTTAGCTGGTAGTATTAAATTTCATGAGCAGCCTGAGCAAGCTGTGCAATGTAAGCCAATAAAAAGTACTACTTCATGGACTCTTAACCAGATTCTGCTTCTGGGTACTCATCCTGTTTAAGCCCTAGTCCTGATTTATTTTGATTACTAACTGTGCAATAAAGCTTAAAAATTCCATTTCTATCTATCTTGCTCCTTAGCCACACAGATCACCACACCATTAGTAGACTTTATTTGTACTAGGATAGTGGGCTATTGCTGCTAGAGACTTGACTATACTTGAGGGAGGATGGTGAAAAGACTTTAGTATTCTAGGCCATAAAAGCCATTGATAATTGCAAGATCAGTGAGCCACTTGCAGAAAATTGGAAGATAAGAATGATGGGAGAGCAGTGCCTATGATGGAGGCCTGGATTGGAACATTTCAGAGAGAAGTAAAGTCTCCATTGGGTGAAGATGATGGTAAAAACTCACACTAGCTCAGAATAGATGGTTATTTAATTAGGGGTAGACTCACAAATCAGAATCTTCTGCTTTAACAGAGATCAGAAACCAAATCCCACAGCAGAACATGTTCTACATTGGCTTATATAGTACAAGAGGCCACAGCCCAGTTGGCAGGTAACCACTGGTTATAAGACTTCCTACAGCACCTCCCCCTCACATTTAAATATGAGAGTTCTAAGCCTAATACAAAATTATATACAATAAGAACAAATATGTATAGTAAATAAATTGGTCAAGTCATGAGAGGAAAGTAACTACAACTATCTAGTCTTCAACCCCTCAAAGATAAGAGAAGGGAAATAATATTACTTGAGTAAGCATGAAGTGCAATCAAGAAACTTCTAAAATGTGCAAAAAATGACAGAGACAACTGGCTACCTGGGCAATCACCAAAAGTCTCTTTTGCAACATTGAAGTAATCAACTTTGGTAAAGGCCTAGAGTAACTAACAGACCATTTTCAGAGGCAGGAAATTTCCATTTTCAGATACCATGTATCTTGTCAGTGCTTGCGAAATGGGCATTTATTGCCCAAAGGCCAGTTTTGCAAAAAAAAAAAAAAAAAAAAAAAAAAACAAGCTCCAAGTGGAGTGTCTTCGGTGCTCAATATTCTCTCAGGAATAGATTGTTGCTGCCAGGAGCAAACGTGATTCACTTCAACAGAATCTTGAGTTACATAAATGGCATATTCTACAGCTCTTTGAAGTGGTTGAAGATTACCTATCTATGCAGAATACAATCTCTATGTATCTAAAGAACCTCATTAGTCTAAATATAAGTATGACAAACATAGAAGACTATTGATATATAATCCTTAATACCTTTATAACTTAAAGACTAAGACTTCATATTAGAATATTATACAATAAGTAAATGTGCAACAAATGAGGACAATGACCTCAAAATGTAAACAATGTATAAGTCTCTTGATCAGAGGTAGAAATGTACATTGCAATATGATAAATACATATCAATATATAAAAATGTTTTAAGCAGAGGTAAAAGGATGCATTCATACAGTAATCAATATAATTTAAATTTATATCAAAATACAAGAATCTATACCAATGAAATTGCCTATAACACACAAGTTATAACTCACAAGTGTTCATTTTATTGCTTACTATTATTATTAGTGTGAGTAAGCTCATACTATTCTATTATTCCATTCAATTTTCCTTTTATTAAAGAGATTTCTGAGCTTGTAAAATTTCTTCCAACCCCCAACCTTATTCCAGTTATAATCAACCCCTAAACTATGTCCCTAACCCTGAGGACAAACTTTGTTGGGAGAAGGGACATAGTCTTTCAGAATTACTTCCAGCTGTCAATGTTTTTCAATGGGATTTTGTGAAAGTAAAATGATGGTTAAGTTTCAAGGTAATTCTGAGATAATTGCAAATAGTTTCTGAGTATTTGGTAGAGGTCTGTCCAGAATCTTGTAAAAAAGTGCACCATTTTAGCTAACCAAGTTTGAACCATCTTGAGCAGCTGGTACCCAAAAGAGTTCTTGTAGTAGCACTATAAGTCTCATGATATCATATCAATTAGGTGGAATTGTTCTTGTAGGGCCCCACCTTCTTCCTGGAGATTTTAAAGGTTATTGTAGGAAAATTCATTGTTTATTGTGGAAAACTTAAACATTATTTATATAGATAGACACATGTGCTATATATATATATATATATATATATATATATGTTCAATAAAAGAAATTATAGAGACAAAAGTAGATATGAATAAAAGTGATTTTTTTTTAAATTCTTTGTTCTTTCTATCCCATATTCTGGCTCCTGAAATCAGACAGAAACTCTAAATTTTTATTTTAACAACATGCTTCAATTTAGAGAGGGGGCAGATCCAGTTTCCAATTCAAAAGCCAGCTCTGTATATTCATAAACACACACACACACATATCAGTTACCTAGTTTCATAAATTGGATTATTTTTTCTCGATGTATCTTAGTGGATAATTAATTTTCCTTCTGTCTGAATCCAAACATCCAGAGTTTCTTGAATTTTTGAAGATGAGTATTTTCCTGCAAAGACAAGCACAGAACCTGCCCCAACTCTTACAAAGTTTTCTTACCATCTGTATAGTTGTTCCCATTGTGGATGAGCTGTCTTTCTCATTTTCTTTTAAGAGTTTTCTCCATTTAAAACCAAATCTTTATTAATTTTGATGGCATTCAGTTTTTCTTCTTCCTTGGAAACAATAGCAAAAGCCCTTGCCAAAAGTAGCACATTTTCTGGCTTCCATTGTGAGGTCAGAAGATCCTTGTAATAAACCAGTTGACTAAATTTGGAAGACTTTTCTACTATCCAGTGTCCTCAGCTGCTGCTGTTCCTTTCTCATTAGCGTTAAGAAAAATCAAAGTTAATAAAGCATTATGTAATCTATTTCTGGTGACATTTTCACACCTTTCTATTTGTTTAACAGATCTTTTATACTTCAATTTGATCTTTCTATAACTGCCTGACTGGATTGTGTGTTATACCTGTAATATGCTTAGTATTATAATAAGCAAAAAATTGTTTCATCTTTCTAGAGACATATACTGGACTTTATATATCTGTCTTTATTTGTGTAGGTATAAACTTGATATTCATAACTTCTAATAAATGTGTGAATACTGAATCATCCTTTTCTGAGCTTAAAACCGTTGCCCACTGAAAACCTGAAGAAGTGTCAATGCTGTGTGGTATACATATTTTGTTTTCCAAATTCTGAAAAGTAGAACACATTCATCTGGCAGATTTCATTTTTTGAGTACCCTTTGGCTTAGTCCCTGCAGGTAGCATGTTTGATTATAGAAAGAGCAAGTAGGGCACCTTTTAATAATTTCCTTAGCTTGTTTCCATGTAGTAGAAAATGCTTTCCTTAAACCTTTACTATTGAAATGAAGTTTTTAAATAAAATTCTGAAGCCTGCAACACACTTCCAATCAATAATTGATCAATTTCTGCATTACCTTGTGCTAGAAGACCTGGCAGACACATATGGGTTGGGAGATGTGTTATGTATGTAGGACAAAGCCTATTCCTGATTATGTCTTGCACCTGGATAAATAATGAAGTCAAGTCTGTATCATCTGGTGTCAATTCAGCAGTTTTATTATGAAATATAACTCTTTTTGCATATTGCAAATCAGTAACTATATTAAAAGTTTCTTTAAATTCCCTTAGCACCATGAGAATAGCATATAATTCTGCTTTCTTGACAGAATTATAAGGGCTTTGTTCTGCCTTACTTAATTATTCTAATTTGTTTCCTGCCTTCCCTAATTTCTTTGAAAAGAATAAAAGGTACAGGCTTCAGCTACTGGAGCATCATGTACAATTAGGGGATAATCCAAGAAGTTCACATTATAAGGTTAAGTCAATACCTTTGAGGATAATTGCTACTAATTTCTCTCAAAAATTTATAACAAGCTCTTTATCATGTTTCATTGTCTTCCCATAACTTTTTCATTTCATCAGTTAATTTATAACAAGCTCTTTATCATGTTTCATTGTCTTCCCATAACTTTTTTATTTTTGTCAGTTGTAAAAGGCACTATTATGTCTGCCAGCAGACATAATACCTGCTATTTGACTAAGTCTCAATTTACCTTTTGTAACTAATTCAGAGACTTTTTCCACATAAGCTTTTTATTTTTTTTACTTGGTTTATGTGGTAAAAGGATTCATTTTAGATAATATCATCTCTCTGGATTAAAATTCCTGTAAGAGAAATTCTAGAAGGCAGTATGTCTAGAATACAATTAAGATATGGACTCACCCTATCTATGTGTGCCTCCTGTAATTTCTCCTCAACAATTGTCAATTTCTTTTCTGCTTCATCTCTTAATTCTATGGGACAATTCATGTTATTATCACCATCTGAGGTTTTGGTTAAATAAATAATTGTTTCAGGTGTTATCCCAACAGCCGGTCATAGACTGGAAATGTCTCCTAACAGTCTTTCAAAATCATTAAGAGTCTGCAATAGGTAACTCCTAATTCGTGCCTTTTGTGTTATAACTTTCTTCAAACCTATTTTATAACTTAGGTAATTGACAGAATCTCCTCTCTGTATTTTTTCAGAAGCAATTTGTAATCCTCATTTTGGCAAAACTTTCTTTACTTCTTCAATCATTCTTTCTAAAGTATCCATGTTTGAATCAGATAGCAAAATGTCATCCATGTATTGGTAAATTATCAACCTAAAAATTCCTTACATATCATTTCCAGTGGCTGACTTACAAAGTATTGGCACAGAGTGGGGCTATTAAGCATTCCTGTGGGAGGATAGTCCAATGATATCTCTTGTAGGCTAAGAATTAGTATAAGTAGGCACTGTGAAGGTTCATTTTTTTCTCTATCCTTTTCGTGTAAAGGTCTAGTGAAGAAACAATCTTCCAAATTAATAAGTATAAGAGGCCATCATTTTGGTAATAGACAAGTCAGAGGGATTCCAGAATGTAGAGTGCCCATAGGTTGAATTACCTTATTGACAGCTCTTAGATTTGTCACCGTTGTCCTTTTACCAGATTTCTTTCATACAACAATCACAGGAGAATTCCGAAAGATGGTGGATTCCTTAATATGTTAATCATCTAGCTGCTCTTTACCAGCTGTTCTAAAGCCTGCAGCTTATCTTCAGTTAGAGGCCATTTCTTAACTGATATTGGTTTCTCAGTTAACCACTTTAATGGTAGGGCTGTTGGTACCTCTAAAGGTTTGATAGTTTCTTTATGTTCTTGTACAGACTAAATGGCTGATGACCTTTGTGTATAGTACCTTATAATATCCTTCCCAGAATTATAGATTCCTGGGACTGCAGGAATTTTATTCTGGGTATTCCATTGTGGAGTACAATACAACACAACAAATATAGTGCAATATTAGCAACATATTTTCTCAGCTTCTCTCGTTGACCTTCTAGCCCAATACAGTCAACCCATATGATTTCAATTCCTACTAATTGTACATTTGCCTCTTGAAGAGGCCATTTTGGATTTCAGGATTCTGGAGTAATAATACTAACGTGCATACCTGTGACTATCAAACCAACAAATATAATGTCTGCCATTAATATACACTCTTAGCTTTAGTCTTTGATCATTTATAAAAGTCTGCCAAAATATGTTTCCTATTTCCTATTGGAATTTTGATTTATCCTCCATGTTTATGCCATCATTTAGAACAATATGGTCTTTTACAGAAGTCTCTAGATTTTTTAATTTCCCTGTTTAGGAATGACCCACAAGGTTACTGGGAATTTCTGGGTCACTTTTGGCTTGGGGGCCAGTGAGAGGCCACTCAAGGGGTTTCTCAATGATATGGGGTTGCCTTGTCTGTCTTTTGTTGATCTGCATTCATTGGTACAATGTCAGCCTTTGCTACACCTTTTACATATACCTGAAGTCTGAGACTTCCTAGTCTTGCCATTCCCAAAGGAGATATTATTTCTAGGAGTTCTTTTTCTACAATCCCTTCTCAGATGTCTAATCATTACTTTGGAAATTGCTTTTCCTACACAAAATTTAATATCATAACCAAATGTCTCAATGTTCATGCTGATCTAACTTTTAAAGACCCAAGTATCTTTTTCCACTCTAAATTTGCATTTTCAAAAGCCAGAGATTCAGTAAGTACTCATCTAGCATGTGGGTCTGTTACTCCTATTTGTACAGACTTAGTTAATCTTTGTAAAATGTCACTAAAATGTTCTCTCTGGGCCCGTTTAACCCTGGCATATTATTAAATTCATTTTCCTGGTTGTTGAATTCTGTTCTAAGCATTTAAGGCTGCTTTGTGGTATATGGACAAGCATTATTCATTGTAAAGAACCTGTGGGTCAGCATATAAGCCTTCACCAAGAATTTGTCTTGGGAAGTTTCAAGGCCTTTTATTTTCCCCTTTTGTTTTAAAATTTTTGCCTCTTCTCTGAAATAAATTTTAAACATTAATTGAGGTGCATCTTCCAGGACTGCTGAAACTGACTGAATCCAGTATTGTGGCATTGTTTTAATGCTAGAAGACCATGATTTTATCATCTCTTTAACAAATACAAAATGCAAGCCATAACTTATAACAGCTTGCTTAATTTATTTTAGATCATTCATTCCTATAGGTATCCATCTACCTTTTTTTTTATCCTTTTGCACCTTTTGAAGTTGATGCTTTGTAAGAACAGATTACAGAATAGGAAACTAAAACCCTGGGTAAGTCATCTCTAACAGCTACTGATGATGTTGAATACTGTCTTTTTGCCTTTCTTCTCTATTCATCAGCTTCAATAATTTCTTCAATTATTTCAAATATTTTCTTTATTGTATTTTGTAAAGCCTGAATCTCCTGGCCTACACACATTTCTAGTAATTTCACTGAAGCACGTAGCTTCTGGTACTCATTCTGCACATGTGATTCCAAGATCTGAAGTTTCACCTTTAAAGATAACATCTCATCTTTCCTTGAACATTACTTGAATAGCATGCAGATTGCCATCCTGGAGAGATAGTCTATCTGCTAACTTATCATCACATTTAACACATTTTGATTGTCAAATTCAACAGTAAGAATGCTTTCAGATAACTTCTTAGGACCCTTATATGTGGATTCAATTTTGTCTATCAAGTTAATATTATCCTTTTTAATAGAATTAATTATTTCAGGCAACTTTTGATTTTCGATGGTATTAGTCTTGTCAATTAGATGTTAATTATTAGTCCATAAAGATTGTATCATTTCTAAAAGTATCATATTTTTTTTTAATGATAGAATATGGAAAAGAAAACTGTGTCCTAATACCCAATAAACTGATGTAGCACCATAACCATACAAGCTTTGCATAATACAATCTGTAGTATTATTTAAAGTTAGTAAAAGTTGCAATATTAATGTATATTGATTGATTAATTACCTGTTATGTGATCTGGTAAACTATAATCTTTATTGTCCATCAGATGGCATGGTTGCAGAGTTGCCAAAAGAAGCAATTCAACTGGTGGTGACAGTAATGTTACTGGGCCGCTTTAGTTTCAGAGTTGTTTTAGATTTCTGCTTTGTTTTAGATTTCTGCATTTCTCAGTTTAAGTACTGAGAAATATGCTTTGCTTGACAAATTAAAAACAATTAAATCAATTCCATGCACAGAGCAAGAAAACCAGAACTCACAGGCAGGGAGCAGAAACCAGAAGCTGCACATTTTGCTATGCAGCAAGAAATCACCCCAGGGAATGCAACAGTGTGTGCACCTGTGAAATTTCCCACTTGCCACAAACAGTCAATTTTGCCAGTGGGATTCTACAAAAAAATGTTAAGGTAAAAGCAAGTTAAGCGAGCAGGTTTGGGAAATTGTCTGGGCTGTGGACCAGCTAGGCCATCCACCTGTAGGTGTGGAGTCTGAATCTACATGGGCATCAAATGATGAAAGATGCTTAATAGAAATTTCACACTGTCTCAGAATTGAGAAATAGATGGTTACTTAGGGGTAGACTCACAAATCAGAATCCTCTGCTTGAACAGAGATCAGAAACCAAATCCCACAGCCAGAAGAGGAGAGTGGACACATGATCTTCATTGGCTTATATAGTGTAAGATGCCATGCTCCAGTAAGCAGGTAACCACTGGGTGTAAGACTTCTCACAGCAACTTGGTCATGTGTGTCAAAAAACATCTGTGGCACCTTTTCAGTTTTGGCTGAAGAGTCAAAATGTTTAACAAAAGACTGGCATCACAGAAGTTACTGGGACAATTAATGCTGTTTAGGTGGAGCTGAAAAAAATAGCTTTGATTAAGGAAAGTCTGTCATCAGTAAGAATAATATTCTGTGTAGTGTTTCCTCAGAGTCAGCACATGGAAACTGTATTCCAAGGCAGCTAACATTGCATCTCTTTATAGGAGCTTACTTACTTATTTGTAACTTACTTACAAAACCAGATATTTCTGGTTTTGAAGGCATGAAGGAATCATGAAGAGCAATAGAAGCTTGGGCATTGTGAAGCCATGCTGGAAACCATGAGGAGAGCCCAGGGGATCTCTTGGTGAAAATAGAATAAAAGAATAGTAAAGGATCCTAGGAACTTTTCAGATCTTACTACCAAAGCAGGACCACAGGTAATGATACTTTTTGTTTTAACAAATTAAGCTTGCCTGAAGTTTAAAGTACAGAGCTAAGCAACTGGAAGCCAGTGAATAGTGGCACACACATTTAAAACCAGAACTCGAAAGATACTGGCAGAGGTATCTCTGTTAGTTCATGACTATCTCGTACTACACAGCTCCCACAAAGATGATCTCAGCACTTGAGTTCACAAGCCTTTAATCCCAGCACAAATGAACTACAGACATGAGTAATATAGCTGGGTGGAGAGTCCAATTTAGGCCAAAGGAGAAAAGTTCTCAATGAAGTGTAAGTTTTGGTAGTGAGAGGTGTTGTCGGAGGTTTGATGGATACAGTTGCGTCTGAGGTTTGGTGGAGATGGAGTCTGAAGTTATAGTTTGAGGACAGCATTGCCCTTTCAGTATAAGCATTGGTAAAGGTATAACAACTCGCTATTCTGGCACCTTTGCTGCTCTGATCTTCAGCATTTACTCCTATATTTGACTCTTGGTTTTCATTATTAAGACCAACTAGAATTTGCACTATACCTGGCAACCAACTTTAGAGGTAAAAATTCATTAACAGATTGGTTGCCTATAGCTTTGCAGCCAGTTGCATAGGCCAGAGCTACACACAACCAGAGTCACCATCTTACCAGGTAGGTTTTCCTTTCTTTTTTCTAGGTGGGCTTTCCCTTGAACAATCTTGTGCTGCTATCACACTAGGAAGAATCCTTGAAGTATAGTAAAGCTTTTACTGTTCTTCACAGCAGCAAACAGACTTGTATCTTCATTATCAATGTCCAAAGATGAGTTGGGAAAATTGGAAATTCTTGAAGGGAGGAATTAATTAAAAGAGAGGTTTTTTTTCCTATATTAAAAAGTGGGAAACACAATTATGATAGAGAAAGATGAGTTTCTGTATGATTGCATAATGTGTGATTTAATAAAAGAACAGTTAAATGACAGGAAAATTAATTTAACCAGGATTGACATACTGTTAATTGTAATCTTGATAATTCTCATTATCCCTTTGATAATTCTTGGTTTATCTTTTAAAATGATGTTTGGCATGAAATATAAGATACTGTCCTTGGAAAAGCTTAATAAAATAGATCATAGAAACATTCAAATTCAGAGGAATTTAATGGTAAACCAATTACATCATTGCATTAATAGATTAGAGAGAAACGAATTAAGATTTTCAAACAATCAAAATTAATAAATTCTGTAACCTTACAGGAATTACCAAATGATAGAGGCTCTTTAGGGGATGATTAGGCCACTATGACAACATTATACTAAATGAGATTAAGAAGTTAATAGTCTCATATGGCATGAATTCACCTTTTGTGAAACAGAGGTTAAACTCACGTTCAATTTATAATAGAACTATGCACAATGACTGGAAAATTTTGGTTACACCAGTCTTGGAGCCTAGTTTACAATTACAATGAGGGACATGGTTGAAAGAGGAGGTTTAGACCATTAAACAAAGGATTAGAGCTATGGGCATGGGAATCTCCCAAAATCAACTTTTTGGAGAAGGAGATTAAGGTACTATAGCAATGCAAAACCAATATGATGGCCACATCATAAATTTATGCCATGCAACAGCGTTGAAAGCTTGAAACAGAACTGAAGATGTAAGAAAGAAGATAGAATCATTTACTAAGGGTGCACAGGTCCTGAAAGAAACCTTAATTGATTTCTTATTGAGATTGACAGGAATAGTAAATAGAATGACACCAAATTTGGAAGCTAGACAAATAATAATTGAATCTCTGGCCTTTGAAAATTCTAATTCACAATGCTAAATGATAATTAGGCCTTTAAAGCAAAATCAGCATTCTTGGAAAAAAAATGGTTCTGAGATATACTCAATATTAAATCTCAAGACGACAATAATGCTTGAATGGGAGAGGTGATTTCCAGAGGTCTGAGGAAAAATCGAAATATCCAGTGTTTTAATTGTCACAAAAAGGCAACTTTAAATATATCTGTAAATGGGGCATTCCAAGAGATAGTATTTTTCTAAGCATACTCAGAATAGAAGACCCCTCACTTCTGGATTATGCAGAAGTGATGGCAAAGGCAGACATTGGTCTAAATGAATGTAGATCAACATGGAACATTCAAGGCACTTCTTTGGCATTGAGAAACTTCTTCTGTGGTCCCTGTTAAGCCTTTATATCAAATCTGGTTCTGTCATTTCTTGTCATCATTGAGGAAATGCCTTCTCAGACCAATGAAAGAACCAACTGTCTATAGTGTGAAACCATATTCCTATGGATACTAGAAGAGCTATAGAAGACAGAACAAAAATGCAGGAAACACCATAAAGCACATATTTTCGTGAACTTCTATAAATTAAAAAATATGAAAATTAAAAATCCAAATAAATCATATTGTTATTGAAGGTCTGATAGACATAGTGAAGGATATAGCAATAATTTCACCAAGAATCTTAGTGTTGCGGGAGGTCCTTCCGCTCCTCCAGCCAATAGCCACTGAGATACCAGCTCATTGGGGACATGGTCTCTCTCCCTTTAAAAAAGCAGCTACTTCCCTTCTCGCTCTCTTTGCTTCCTGCTCTATTTCCGGCAACTAGACTTATTCCTGATTGTGCATAAGGCTGTTGTCTGGGATAGTGATCTGTAAGACTTTTCCCCTTTAAATAAATATTACCCTATTAATCATAATTCCAAACTGGTGTGGGATTGTTTATGACTTATGCCTTCATCTGGCACCCAACGTTTGGTTTTAGAACCCCCTCTTCCCCCTCCACCTTGGTTGCTAGCCACGAGTTTGGCTTGGCGTGAGCCCTCACTTCCTCAGCCGCAGCCTGTGCCTTGCGGCCTGTGCCTTGTGTGTGGAGCCAGCAGTTTAATATAAATTATCACACCGTGACTTTTCTTGCTGCAGTTCCTTATATTTTCCCTTTAGACACCTCAGATTGACTTCAAGTCCCCACGCAGACTTCTATTAATGATCAAAGACCAAAGCTAAGAGTCTGTATAAATGGCACTTTTATTCAAGGCTTATTAGACACAGGTGAAGATGTAAGTATCATTACTCCAGAATTAATGGCCTCTTCAAGAGGTAGATGTTCAGTTCCTGGAAATTGGAACCTTATCTCATGTAAAACAAAGCACAAGATGGGTTGAATGCATAGGGCCCAAAAGGCAAATAGGAAGACTAAGGCCATATATAGCAAATATTGCAATAAATTTATGGGGCCGTGACCTGCTACAGCAATGGAATACCCAGATTAACATTCCTGTAGTTCCAGGAACTCATAATTCTGGGACGGATATGATGAGTTATTGTGGAAAAAGGTCACCAGCCATTTAAGCTGTATAAGAACATATAGCAAATACCAAACTTTTAGAGGTACCAACAGCCCTACCTTTAAAATGGCTAACTGGGAAGCCAATATGGATCAAACAGTGGCCTCTAGCTGAAGATAAATTACAGGCATTGGAACAGCTGGTGCAAGAGCAACTAGATGGTCACCATATTGAAGAATCAACCAGCCCTTGGAATTCTCCTGTATTTGTTGTAAAAAAGAAATCTGGTAAATGGAGAATGGTGACAGATTTAAGAGCTGTCAAAAAGGTAATTCAACCTATGGGCCCACTACAATCTGGAATTCCTTTACCTTCTCTATTACCAAAAGGATGGCCTCTTAGTTATTGAATTGAAAGATTGTTTTTTCACTATACCATTACAAGAAAAGGGCAGAGAAAAATTTGCCTTCACAGTGCCTACTTATAATAATTCTCAGCCTAATAGGAGATATCAATGGACTATCCTCGCACAGGGTATGCTCAATAGTCCTACATTATGCCAATATTTTGTAAGTAAGCCATTGGAAATAATTTGTAAACAATTCCCCAAGTCCATAATTTATCATTACATGGATGACATCTTGTTATCTGATTCAAATAAAGATACTTTAGAAAGGATGATTGAAGAAGTAAAGAAAGTCTTGCCTAGGTGAAGATTACAAATTGCCCCTGAAAAGATTGAAAGAGGAAATTCTATTAATTACCTAGGTTACAGAATAGGATTAAAGAAAATTAAAATGCAAAATCACAAATTATGAGAGACCAGTTAAAGACTCTTAATGACTTCCAAAGATTGTTAGGAGACATTTTCAGTCTACGACCAGCTGTTGGGATAACACCTGATCTAATAGTTCATTTAAACAGAACATTAGACGGAGATAAAGATTTGAATAGTCCAAGAAAACTGACAGCTGAAGCAGAAAACGAACTGACAATGATGGAGGAAAAATTTCAGGAGGCACATGTGGATAGGGTGAACCCAAATCTTAGCTGCATCCTAGTCATATTGTCTTCCAGAATTTCTCCCACAGGAATTTTAATGCAGAGGGAAGATATTATTTTATAGTGGATATTTATATCTAATAAGCCAAGTAAAAATTAAAAAATATGTAGAAATTGTCTCTGAATTAATTATAAAAGGTAAGCTGAGACTTCGTCAACTAGCAGGTATAGACCCTGAAGAAATTATAGTGCCTTTCACTACTAATGAAATAAAAAGTTATTGGAAGACAACGAACCATGAAAAAGGGCTTGTGGTAATTTTTTGGGAGAAATTAATAGCAACTATCCCAAAAGTGATAGACTTAACCTCATAGAGAACTTCTTGGATTCTTCCTAGAATTGTACGTGATGCTCCAATAACTGGAGCCCATATGTTCTATACTGATGTAAATAAATCAGGGAAAGCAGGTTACAAGTCAGATGTATTGAGTAAGGTGGAACAAAGCCCTTATAATTCTGTCCAGAAGGCAGAATTATATGCCATTCTTATGGTGCTAAGGGATTTTAAAGAACCTCTTAATATAGTTCCAGATTCACAATATGCAGAAAGAGTTATCTTGCATATTAAAACTGTTGAATTTATACCAGATGACACAGAGTTGACTACATTGTTTATCCAGGTACAAGACATAATCAGGAATAGGCTTTGTCCAATGTACATAACACACATCCGGTCCCATACATGTCTGCCTGGTCCTCCTGCACAAGGTAATGCTGAGATTAATCAGTTTTTGATTTGAAGCGTGTTGCAGGCCTCAGAATTTCATAAATAGCATCATGTCAATAGTATAGGCCTAAAGAAAGAATTTTCCATTACATGGCAACAAGCTAAGCTCATTATAAAGAGATGTCCTACTTGTTCTTTCTAGAATCAAATACCGTTGCCTGCAGGTAGTCACCCAAAGGGTACTAGGAGAAATGAAATCTGGCAGATGGATGTGTTCCACTTTATGGAATTTGGTAAACTAAAATATGTACACCACAAAATAGACACGTATTCAGGTTTTCAATGGGCTACTGCCCTGAGCTCAGAAAAGGCTCACTCAGTAATCACACATTTATTGGAAGTTATGGCCATCATGGGTATACCTGCACAAATAAAGACAGATAATGGTCCAGCATATGTATCTAAGAAAATGAAACACTTTTTTGATTATTATAATATAAAACACATTACAGATATACCAAATAATCCTACAGGTCAGGCAGTTATAGAAAGATCAAATCGTCCTATAAAGGATATGCTGAACAAACAGAAAAGAATAGAAAATACCCCCAGAAATAGAATGCATAATGCTTTATTAACCTTGAATTTTCTTAATGCTGATGAAAAAGGAAGGACAGCAGCAGAAAGACACTGGATAATGGAAAAGTCTTCTGAACTAAATCAACTGATTTATTTCAAAGATGTGCTGACCTCTCAATGGAAACCAGGAGATGTGCTACATTGGGGAAGGGGTTTTGCTCTTGTTTTCACATGAGACAAAAAATTGTGGATAACATCAAAATTAATAAAGGTTCGATTTGAAGAGGAGAAACCTCTTGGAAAAGAGAAATGACAACTTATCCACAATGATGATATTCATACAGGTGGTAAGAAAAACATATAGAATGGGGGCAGGGTTCTGTTCCTATCTCTACAGGAAAACACTCATCTTTGAAAAATTCAAGGTACCCTGGATGTTTGGATACTGACAGATGGAAAAATACCTGCCCAATAGGAAATATCAAGAAAACTGAATAGGTTGTATAAGTAAAATATATTAAACCATATTTCTAAATTTATAAAGCTGGTTTTGAAGTTGGACTCTGGCTCAGTCCCTCTCCAATTCCAAGCTTATTAGTAAGAGAAAAACCCATAGTTTCTGGAGTTTCTGTCTCCTGTCAAGAGCCATGATATGGGACAGAAAGAAATATGAGTTTAGAAAACATCTTTGCTTTTCTTCATATCTATCATACATTTCATTGACTATATCTATCATGCCTTTCATTGAATGTTCTTTTTTAAAACAAACACAGGATCATCCCAAGGGCTGGTTGATTCTTCAACATGGTGAGTATCTAGTTGTTCTCTTGCCAGTTGTTCTAAAGGCTGCAACTTATCTTTAGCTAGAGGCCACTGCTTAACCCATATTGACTTCTCAGTTTACCATGAGACTCTGAATCTCAAGGTTGTGGTTTCAAGCCCCACATTGGGTGCCAAGTGATACATGGATATTTAAAAGAAATCTCATACTAGCTCATCATTTAGAAATACACGGATGCTTAAAAGAAATCTTACACTAGCTCAGAATTGAGAATATATAGGTATTTATTTGTGAGTAAATTCACAAATCAGAGTTTTCTGCTTGGATGGTGGAAGGAGATCAAAACCAGCAATCCAACAATCTGAACAAGCAGCCAGATTAAAGGAAGAAGAAGGGCTAAATTCAGGTTCTGCATCTGCATATATAGTATAAGAGGTCACACCCCAGTAGGTGGATAACCAAAAGCTGTGAGCCTTCCTACAATACTGAGCTATATGAGATTGAATCTGTTTAAAAATAAACAGTGTTCACACAAAGGTGATCCCATCTTTACTACCAGCACTAGGAAGGTGAAAACAGGAGTGATATTACTGGGAAGAGAGTAGAATCTAAGGCAGAAAGAGACAGGTGTTCAGTGAAGTCTGAAGTTTAAGTTATTATTGCAGTATGAGGTTTGGTGGGGACAGTTGATCTCTGAGGTTTGGTGGAGACAAAGAGTTGGAGTATGAGGGCTGATGGAGATGAACGGATTCTGCAGATATAGTCTGAAGACATAATCATCCTTTGGTCTGAATATTGGTAAAAGTAAAAGAAATCTCTAGTGTCTAGCCTCTCTGCTTCTTCTATCTCCAGAATTAACCTCTATATCTGACTCTGGGCTTTCATTATTAAGACCAGCTAGAATTTGTACTACAACCTAGTAGTAGTGGAGTAAAGAAATCCAGAGGCTAGAAGAAAAACTGTATATGCTGCAGGGGGCAGAACCAGGGAATTGACCCTAGCCCCTTGTTTAGGTAAAAATGATTGTTAGTGAATATCAGATAAATGGGCATTCACCTACTTACAATTTGAGTTTTGTTTTGCTTTGTTTGGATTGTTAATAAGCTCAATTTCTTCCCTCTTGTAGAAAGTACTAACTTGGGTTTTTGTTTGTTTATTTGGTTGGTTGATTGGTTACAGGACCCTACAGTTAAGAAAATTAAACTTTTACAAGAAAATGCTTGATATTTTAAAAGTTATTGCCTATTTCAAAAAGAATTTACTATGACACAATCCCTAAAAGCATCAAGCAGGTGATATACCTGCCCCCAGTCTGTGCCCCCAACCTCACCAGCCATGAGATTTTGTCTTTCCAAGACCCATTCTGCCACACAATGGTAATAATCTGAAAAATCTTACCTATGTCCAGCATTCTTTTGCAACCCTAGCAGAATACATAGACATAAACCATATCAGTTGGAAAAACAGATGAGTGACTGGACTCTCAGTTAGACTGCCCCAAAGTATACACCTTAACTAAACATCAGGAAACATTCCATACTCCTTCCCCTCATATCCATGCATAAGCAAGGCAGTTGGACCCTGCCCCTACATATAGTAGAATTCCACTACTTTGGTTGTGTCCCCACTAGCCTCCAAGCAGGTGAGATACATGCCTCCAGGCCATGTGGTGCCTGAACTACCCACTGAATGCTGTCCTGCCAAGACCCACTCTGTCTCTCAACTGCAAGTTCCTGAACAAATTTCCCATTATAAGACATCTGCCACAAACCCAGCAATCTAGATAGGCACAAGTGTGAACTTTAAGAGATGGAAAATCTTCAAAATACCTAGGCACAGGTATAAACGATAGCAGTTAAAAAACTGGCACAAGACATACCAGTTGGAAGAAAAGATTAGTAAATGACACTGTATCATGCCACAAGAACATGTGCTCAACTGTGTTCATAGCTGTTGAAAGAGGAGCTGTGTCCTCCCTGCACCCGGCCACCTGCATGGCTTAGCTTAAGCCCTGAAATAACAACACACAAACTGTATTCATTTAATCACTGCCTGGCCCATTATTGGCTAGCTCTTACATATCGACCTAACCCATTTCTGATAATCTGTGTAGCACCCCAAGGTGTGCTTACCAGGGAGATTCTAGCCTGCGTCTGCAGGGACTGGGAACATCTTGGCGACTCACTGACTCAGCTTCTTCCTTCCAGAATCCTGTTCTGTTTACTCCACCCACATAAGGGTTGGCCTATCAATGAGCCCAGGTAGTTTCTTTATTAATATGAAATCACTCCCACATCACATAGCAGCATTGTTTGTCATAGCCACAACCTGGAAATAACCTAACTGCCCCTCAACCAAAAAATGGATAAGGAAAATGTGGTATATTTACACAGCAGAAAAAAATAACGACATCTTGATTTTTTTTTTTTTAGGAAAATGGATGGAGCTAGAAAACATTATTTTGAGTGAGGTAATACAGACACAGAAAGCAATCATCACATGTACTCACTCACAAGAGGTTTTTGAACATAAAACAAAGAAAACCGGGCTACAAACTACAATCTCTGAGAACTTAGACTAGCATGAGAACACTGAGACATACATAAAGCTAATCTACATGGGAAGTAAAAAGAGACAAGATCTAATTCATTGATGGTATGATAGAGAAAATTGATTCACCAGTCAAAGAAAATGTTAAATTCAATAAATTCCTAACATAAAGCATACAGGGAACCTGGGACATCATGAAAAGATCAAACCTAAGAATAATAAGTTATATAGGTGTGTCTTTTTTCTATGTGTTGCTTTCATTAGTTAATTAAAAAAGTAACTGCCTTGGCCTTGGATAGGACAGCAGCTTAGATAGGCAAAGTAGACAGAACAGAATGCAGAGAAGAAGGCAATGAGGCAGACACCATGCTTTTCCTACCCAAGATGGACGGTGGTTAGAATTCAAAGTAAACCGTGTTATTATTCATAGGAAATTTGCAGTAAGTTCTGGAATGTTAACTGAGTTGGTAAAACACTTACTACTAAAGGAAGAAAAAAAAAAGGCTAAATGGCTAACATGCCCAGATCCTAGAGAAATTCAGCCTGACTCCAAAATCTGAAGGTGGTAAAGCTTGTTTGAATCTCTTCATGTTGGTGTGTTGTGGAAATTATTTTACAGAGATACACACTGAAAGAAAAAATGAAAGGAGGAAGATTCCTGACATCATCTTTTACCTTGGAACTACTTGTATGTACACATGAAATACACACACACACACACACACACAAGGACACAAACACACAAACACATGTGTATGTTTGTCCATGTACACTTGGATTCAGGCACATATGCCCAAATACACAAAAACCATTTGGTTTTGTTCCAATTATCTCTCTTATACAATCTCAGATTTACTACCTGACTTTATTATAGTTGTCTGCACATATTGTATCTATAGTTTCATAATTGGTGTACCAATTTCACAGAAGCCAGCTTTGTAATACTTTTTTTTTTCAAAATCCTCAATGAAAGCCTGCTCAATGAATATACCATATTATTATATAACCCTAAAACCTGTGCTGTACTATAGACATTAAACCATATTTTCCTCCACATTTTTCCCTTGGTAAAATGCTGTGAAATCTCGATCTGACTGTGTAAATAAAGAGAATGTTTTGTTATAATTTAAACTTACAACATTTTTGCTCATAACAAAATCCCTAGTAAGATAAAGAGAAAATGGCCAGATTGTGGCTCACATTTAAGAATTGCATTTCAAGTGGACAAATATCAAAATAATAGAAACTATATTCTGAGAAGCATATTTTAAACCCCTACTTTTATTCTACAGACGGTACAAATTTCAAAAACAACACTTCCCATACATCTGCTGTACAGCCAGCTAAGGCTGGCCAGGATTTATAGGAGTTCTCTCACTTCCAAATGGAGCAGGATTGCGGAATGCCAAATGGAGTGGATATCAAGGAGGGCAGACTGCATTGAGTTCATGAAATAACAGCAACCTGGGGAGGAGATAGTGCCAAATTTTCTCTGAATTGCCTATGTATGTCCATTTGCCCTGTAACTGCCACATGGTGAATCCATTTTAGAATGGAACTACAACATAAAAGATGCTTAAAAACAGCACTTTATATCATGGAAAATGAAATTAGCTACAGATGGTGAACAACTGGTCACCTTCCCATTACCTGCAGTTAGAAAGGTGGCAATTCATTAGTGAATTACCATACTTGGCTGCAATCACAGAATACAGTGAGGTAATTTCAGTGTTTTAGCTTCTGCTTCATAAATAATGCCTCACTTGATTCCTAAAGTGAAGTTTTCTTTATTACAATGAGAAATTATAATTTGCAGACTAAGGCTTAGAAGACAGCAGGAACATGAGGAGTTAATTTGATGTATGATAACTTACTTTTGAGATTTAAATTTTTGAATGAGAAGCAAGAAGTAACACTTTTCATATATCAAAAAAATTCAGTTACTATTTTCATTGCATGAATGGTTATTTGTGCAAGGTCATGTGAAGATTAAGAAATATATGATACATCAAATCTGAGTCATTATAGAAAAACCACCTTTGAGGCTGAAATATTTAATTAGTTAGTTTTATGTTCTAATTCCATATAACTCCTCCATATTCCCCATTCACCATTGCAGTGCCTCCCCACAAAAGGAAGTAAAAATATATAAAAATGAGACAATTTAAAATTCAAAAAAAGAATATTAATAGAAAAAAAATACAAACAACAACATTAAAAAATGCCTTCTCTCCTCAGTCAACTACCCCTTCATTCATGTCAGTGGTACTGGGAGCTGTGGCATATCATGAAATATGCATTTCTCTCCAACCAGCTTTATTTGCAAATATTCATTGTATACTGTATTTGTTTCAAAACCTCTAGTTTCTTTTACATTTAAAACTCCTCTTAGATATCCTGCGATTACCCTAAATTATGGAGATCCTGTGTCTGTGGTTTGTAGGACTAGTCCCTTCTGCTCCAGCGAGTTATATATGAGGGGCATTATGGGGAGTGACCACACAAAGCCCTGGATATATGTCTGTGTGGTAACACTGTTATTCTAGCTGGATGATTAGCATCTTCCCCCTCAGATGAGGGGCGTAGCCAGGACTCTCATGCCTGTCATGATGGGTTTGGCCAGTTTTCCCAAGTGTTTGTGAGGTGAACAGAGGCAACTTGTCTGTTAAGGTTGGGGGTCAAGTTTACCATGCTACAGTCACTGGGTCCACTGCCCTGGTGCAGTGAGAGGCAGGACTAACTCTCCATTGTGGAGTGGGTGGCTCTGCCTGGACCAGTGAGGGTCAGATTCAGCTCAGCAGAGCACTCACACTTCAACACATGGTTCAACACATGTTTCACATGGGCCTATGTAGTAACACAGGCAATGGGCATGATCACAGACCCTGGTTGATGAATGTCCACAAATCTAGACATGACCATCAGCAGTCTGGATGTTTCTTGCTCCCCAGGTAGCAGCACAATGTAGGTCCTGACTGCAGTAGACCCATAGACCCAGACATGTCCCTAGGCTTCAGATTAAACCAGAAGTCACCATGTCCCTGGTGTTAATGCACCACAATTAGATCTGTGTGATGCCAACAGGAGCACGAACATTGTGCATGAACATGGCCTAAAATGTCAACCCACACATCATGTATCTGCTATCAATGGTAAAATAAGCCACAGATGTCAATGCATACTGTGTTTTCAGTAGAATCAGCCACTCAGGTATGGCTTTTGGAAGCAGTTTGGGCTCAGTCAACACCATAGTCAAAGTAGCACAGGCCATTGAAATCTGCTTGGCCCTAGTTGAGACACATACCTCGGTCCCCTAAATCATTACACTTGGCAGCCCGGCACCTCAGGATCTAGAAGGACTATGAGAGACATACAGGCCATGCAATCAACACAGACCATGAATACAGACCCAGATAAGGTCCTAGGCAGCAGTCCAGTCCTAGTCACCAAGGTGTCAGGTGGCAAGCAAACCTCCCACATCAGCCCATTCCTCACTGTCTTTGCCTCTGCAGCTCTGCTTCTCTCTATTAGACATGAACTATTCTCTCTCTCTCTCTCTCTCTCTCTCTCTCTCTCTCTCTCTCTCTCTCATACTTTACCATATATTTGTTCATTACAGTGTTGCCTGACCCCCAGCACCAGAAGGCTTCATGTATGCCTAAAGTTTCTTCTCTATGCAGATATCAAACAGGTTTTGGCAGAGGAGTGTGTGTCCATCTTCACCCATGCAGCTCTAGTGGTGCCAAAAAGGCTCAGGTCCTTAGTTTCTTCTCCCTGCCTAGGACAAAGTTCTCTGGGCAGACAGATGTGTTTCTATTTCTGCCCACTTGATCTTATTACATTTAATTTATTTTCTATCATGTTTTTCTTAAAATAAATTTGAATTATGAAATCATTTAACTATTTGGAAAATATAAAATAAACATTAAGAAAAATGTATTGAATTTCATAATTAACACATTTAGACTGACTTGCTAAGTTTTGTAACAATGCACATACATTATAAAGGGATATATGTATATAATCTTACATGCCCTTATTAATTTCTTTCTCACTTGACAATACATTTTTTATGTTTTAATACATTACAAAACAAAGTTTTACCCATATGGCTAGTCTGTATTTAGTCAACTTCTTATGATTTTAAGACTTTCTTTGTAAGTGATGGACTGAAATTCTTCTTGTTTGCTTAATTCTTTCTTTTCATGTAATATATGTATATTATATAACTATAAATATTTTATTACCAAACATTTTCAGTGAGCTGCACGTAAAGGAAATTTATATCTTAAACTATGGTATTCAGAATTAAATTCTCACCAAGACTCCCTTTATTCATGTATTTGTGTTTGGGAGTGCATAAGTATGCCATAGAATGTGTAGAAGATTACAGCATAGAAAGACCACCCATAATATGAGGACTTACAACATTAGTGCTATGAAAACAGCCAACCTATGAAAAGGGACTTGAATCAATGTAATTCCCACCAAAACTCAAATTCTAAAATTATTCTTTAGAGGAATTTATAAAACAAATTTTAATCTCACCTTGAATTATTAAAGACTCAGGAAAGCCTAAATAAGCCTGAACAACACTTTTCTGAAGGTATCAGCATGCCAGGTTTTAAGTTATATTACAGAAGGATACTAATAAGAACATCATGGTACTGAGATAAAATACTCACTGATCAGTGCTAGAATTGAGTAACCAAACATAAGCACACAGTCTTATAAACATTTTATTTTTGTCAAGGAATCAGAAAATATAAATTGAAGAAGAGATAGAATCTTCAAAACAAAGTGCTGGTCAAACCAGTCATTGACAGGAAGAAGAAAAAAGTGGATTTTCACTCCTACTTTTAAAAAAGAAACTTTAGAGTCAAGTCGCTTGCCAAGCCTTAAATGTCTCCCTTAATTAAGATATATACTTCCCTGCTCCCATATCTACCCTTTCTCCATCCCAACCCTCCCATTTCCCCCAAGCTCTCCCCATCCTCCCCTTCTCATTTTTCTCTCCCCATCTTCCCTTACCCCCACCCACAAGTTCCCAATTTTTGCCTGGCCATTTTGTCTACTTCCAATATTCTGGAGGATAACTGTATGTTTTTTGGGGGGGTTCACCTTCTTATTTAGTGACTCTAGAATCACGACTTATAGGATCAATGTCCTTTATGGCTAGAATCCACTTATGAGTGAGTGCATACCATATTCATCTTTTCGGGTCTGGGTTACCTCACTCAGGATAGTGTTTTCTATTTTCATCCATTTGCATGCAAAATTCAAGATATTGTTTTTTTACCGCTGAGTAGTAATCTAATGCGTACATATTCCATACTTTCTTTAGCCATTCTTCAATTGAGATGCCTAGGTTGTTTCCAGGTTCTGGCTATTACAAATAATGCTGCTATGAACATAGTTGAACAAATGCTTTTGTAGTATGATAGGGCATCTCTTGGGTATATTCCCAAGAGTGGTATTGCTGGATGCTGGGGTAAGTTGATCCCGAATTTCCTGAGAAACTGCCACACTGATTTCCAAAGTGGTTGCACAAGTTTACATTCCCATAAGCAATGGACTGGGAAGGAACAAGCACTAGACCAAACTAGTTTCTCTGCATGGGGATTGACAGTTGCATGGCTCGGGCAGACTGAGGGGGCACTGGCCATAGCACTAGGCTTTATCCCTACTGCATGTAGTGGAATTTTGTGATTCTATTCTCTTTGGATGTATATTTTTCTCAGCCTAGGTATAGTAGGGAGGGCCTTGGACCTTCCCTCAAAGCAATGTGCCTTACACTTTCTGAGGATTAGATCAGGTGGGGTGGAAGGGTGTGTGGAAGGAATGGGAGGAGGAAAGTGTATGGGAACTTGGGTTGATATTTTTTTTTAAATCTAATAAGTTTCAACTTAAACAAGAGACACCTCTTAATTACAAGAGATGATAGTTCATAAAAAGCATGACATTTAATCTAGAGTAACCTGTAAAACTACTAATGCTCTTTATTTAATCGGGCATAACATGTCAAAAGAGAATCACTCCAAAATCAGTGTTGGGAAGGGTATTGATTTTTGTCTTATCAGAAGAATACAGTTCTACCTTAAAGGCTATACCAGGAAAGTACTATAGCTGATAAACACCTTTCAAAAAGTAACTGGATACACTACTAACCCCACTATAAAATGAAACAAAATAAAATAATCAGTAGCCCACCTCTAATCACATGAAAGACTGAGAATGAAATCAGAGTAACAATACTCTTTACAATACCCACAAGCAATATTTTAGGATTACACTAATTAAGCAAGTGGAAGAGCTGTATTACAAAACTTTAAGTCTTTAAAGAAAGAATTTGAGAATGATATAAGAAGATACAAAGGTCTCCCATACTTATGGATAGGTAGGATTAACATAGTAAAAATCTCCATCTTACCACAAACATCCACTGATTCAATATAATTGCCCTAAAAATTCCAACGCTATTCTTTGCAAAACTTGATAAGTCAATATTAGCTTCATATGGAAAAAAAAGAACTGAATAATTCAAACAATCTAAATCAATAAAGAATTGCCAGAGCTATTACCATTCCTGATTTCAGTCTATAGTTACAAAAACAGCACCATATTAACATAAAAATAGTCATGTTAACCAACTGAATCAAATAAAAAAAACAGGCCATAAATCCACAAATCTATAAACATCTAATTTTTTTTATAAAAAAAGCCAGGAATATACAATGGAAAAAACCGAGAAAACCTTCAAGATTTGCTGTTGGCCTAACTGTATGTCTTCATGTAAAAAAAAAAAAAGAATAAAAATAGATCCATGTGTATCATCTTGAACAAACCTCAAGTCAAAGTGGTTCAAAGAACTCAATATAAAATCAGAAACACTGAATCTGGTTGAAAAGAGAGTAGGGAATAGCCTTAAATGCATCAACACAGAAGACAACTTCCTGAACACAACACCAAAAGCACAGGCTCTTACATCAACAATTAATATATGGGGCCTCATGAAACTAACAAACCTCTGTAAGCAAAGGACACTGTCGATAGCACAAAACAGTGGCTTATAAAATTGGAAAATATTTTGATCAACTCCATATCCTATGGAGGGCTAATATACAAAACATAAAAATTCAATAAGCTAGATATCAGCAAAGTTAATAATCCAACAGATAATTCTCTATAGAGGAATCTCAAATGGTTGAGTAATGTTTAAAATGTTCAGCATCTTTTTCCATCAGGGAAATGAAAATCAAAGCTATTTTGATATTTCATCTTACTTACACCTGTCATAATAAAGAAGATGAAAAACAAAAGAGATAGCTCATGCTGCAAAGGATGCAGAACAAAGGAAACACTCCTCCATTGCTTATACAGCCACTATGATAATATGGCAGTTCATCAAAAAATTGGGAATCCATGTACCTCAAGACTTTGATATAATACTTCTGTGCATCTTGGCTTAATGGAGGGACACATGTATCTCCTTGGTAAGGGGAATTAAAACATATTTATCAGGTGGTTTGCAGCCAAAAGGAACAACAATGGACCATGAAGTGTGTGATGTTGGTGATGGAGAGAAAGATACTTTGAAAGATGACTAGAATTTCAGGGTGTTTGGGGAGTGAAGTTGAAAATGAGTGCAGTGGAATTCCATGAGGGTTTATCTAGAAAGGACTCTTAGTAATGAGACAAATGAAGTCTGCAATCAATCAAGACTTTCAACAGTTGGACTGGGACTCCAATACAAAAACAAACAAACAAACAACAAAAAATCCTTGTAAATACAATTTGACCTGCCTACAAGGTATACTGTGGTAATGATGGTACAGAACTTGTGGTAGTGATCAAGCAATATTTTGTCTAACTTGAGTCCTTCACCAAAAGACATAGTACATTTCCATCTTTTTCTGGATGACTAGGTACCATAGACTGAATGCCACAGACACCTAAGAGAGAACTAAACAAGCCTGGGGAAAACACTGGACAGCTGTGGTGCAGGCCTTTAATCCCAGCACTCAGACGGCAGAGACAGGCAGATCCTGTGACTTCGAGGCCTGCATGATCTACGGGAGCTAGTTCTAGGACAGGCACCAAAGCTACACAGAGAAACCTGTCTCAAAAAAAACAAAACAAACAAACAAACAAAAAGCCAAACAAACTAGCAAAAAAGACATGACTGGGGAGAAAATGAAAGAAATTGTTCTTTATGTTATTATCTGCTATACTCAGAGATCATCTGTGCCTAGCGCAGTTGTCATCAGAAAGGCTTATTTTGCCAGCTAATTTGAGCAGATGTATGTAGGGTTAGGCCAGCCTCTAAGGGGGCGGGCTAGCCTCTGGTGAATGTTTACTGATAAATTGCGCTCGCAGAAGCCTGTGCGCCGCTTCCTGTTTCCTGTGCTCCAGGGGAACTTTGGTCTTGTGAGTCTGATTTTTTCATTAAAGTTGTTTATATATTTATTACAATTTGTCTGCATTAATCTAAGCTACCACATTTCGCACCCAACTTTAGGGCAAATTTGCCCCCGCCCCGCCACCCCTGGTACCAGCCTTTGCGAGCAAGATTAGCTACTGGAGCTCAGGAAAAGCGTTTGTAATCAAGCAGGTAGCCTGCCACACCCACAAGTCCCAGGTGCTTGGCCGCCCCCACAGTCACCAGGCGGCACACAGGCCCCCACGGGCCTCCCTCCCCTGCGCCAGCCTGCCCGCCCACTCGCCCACTTGTCACTAGCGCTCTCAGGCTCACAGCACACTTCCGGGTGCCGCTTTTAACCCCTCCCTGTCTGCCTGCAGTTTTGCAACACAAACTGCCACAGTGGCAGAGTTGGTCTGATTCAAAGTGACCCGTTCCACACCCACTATAACTCCTCAGGTAGAACAATAAATTTTGGTTTTGAGTTGTTTCAGACCAGCTCTCCACGTGGACTCAAGTGGACTCTTTCACCACCACTGGCAGGAACCAGTCATTGCAGGTAATTTTTTTTTCTTTTATAAATAAAATGTTTAAGAATATTACTATTCAGGACTTTAACAGTCTTTTTGAGTGTGCCATGTGGGAGATCTTACAAGAGGTGTCTAGCAGCCCACATCTATGGATCTTTCTAGGATTGGTAGTTTTCCTTGATACTAGGTGGTTTGACAACAGAAGTATGATGGAGTCTTAAGAATCCAGGATTCTTAAGGCAGAGGTTGAACGTCTAAAAACTATTAAGCATGACTATGATCTTCTCAAGAATCAGTTTGAAGATCTACAGGAAGAGAACAGATCTTTGTTTAACAAGACTCTGTTGACTGAGCAAAATTTAGAAAAGGTTCAGGTGGATGTTAAGGAGAAATTCATTACTATGGAAGAGGGGACAGCTGATTTGGATCGTAAACTCAAATCTCTTTCTGTAGGAACTGAAACATTAGTGGCTGATATTAAGGAGAAATTCACTGCTATGGAAGAAGGAACAACTGATTTGAGTCGTAAATTTCAGAAGTCACTTTCTGAAGGGACTGAAACATTAACTGAGAGAATCAAAACTGTTGAATGGGACAATCGAATTTTGTCTAAAGCTTATGACAGATTGGCAGAAAGATTGTCAATACAAGAAGGCATGGTTTATGCCATAAAAATTATGTCCAAAGATGAGAATTTATCTCTAATGGACAAACTTCATACTTTAGAATCCTCAATGAAGGCTTTGGAACATAATTCTGGACAGGAGATACAGACATTGCAGAAGGCAATGGTGAATAGAATTGAAAAGATTGAGGAATTTCTAAATTCTGATGAAGAAGAACAAATGGTAGAAAGACAAATTTTAACTACATCTGTGGGTAAATCCCTCCAGGACAATTTCCACAAAGCTCTACCTGCCTTTCCAGTAATAACAACAGCGAAGGTGATTGGTTCCAGAAACCCTAGGGTCATCAAGGAAGATACATGGGAGCCTGTCCGTATGAATGATCTCAAAGAAATTAAACAGGCTGTCATGACTTTTGGATGCACGTCTCTTTTGTTAAAGAGATGCTAAAATCTTGGGCCACAACAAGCAGAGCTACCCCCTCTGACTTGTTTCAGCTGACCTCTGCGTCCTTGAGAGTGGGCCGCAATTAAAATAGAAATGTTTATTTAGGCAAGAGGCTAGACTTTTAGAACAGCAAGAAAAGGCAAAGGGAAGTGACATTTCCCTAGATAAAATTCTAGGTGAAGGACTCTTTTCTGACCCTCAAGAACAAGCTAATTTGGATGAAAACACACTCTCCATGTGTACTACAGCAGCCTTAAGGGCTTGGGACAGGGTATAAGACCCAGGACAGAAAATGGAATCATTTGTCACAATTAAACAAGGTCAGAGAGAACCCTTTAGTGATATTTTACAAAGACTTACTAAGGCTGTGCAAATAGGGATATCTGACCCAGATGCAAGATGTATAATGATTGAGTCTTTGGCTCATGAAAATGCAAATGTGGAATGCAAAAAGATTTTGGAGCCTTTAAAGTTCAGATCAGCACCCTTGGAAGAATGGGTCTTGCATATACTGGATGTTGATACATTTGATTAGGGCACTGAAGCATGGGTAGAAGAAGCAATTTTCAGTGGTAAAAGGAGACACTAGAATACCAAATGTTTTAATTGTGGCAAAATGGGTAATATGAAAAGGAATTGTAAACAACAGATTTTCAGAAATAATAATAATGCATCTTCTAGAAATAACAGAAATGGGAGGACTAAGCCTTCAGGTTTATGTAGAAGATGTGGAAAAGGCAGACATTGGACGAATGAATGCAGATCTAAAAGAGATAGACAAGGCAAACTGATACAGATGGGAAACATGAGAGGGGGGGCCTCACAGGCCCCCATGGCAAACATGGTTCAGTCATTTCCAGTTTCTGCAGAGAACGTGCCTCATCAGGACAATTAGGAAACCCCATGCCTACTATTCCAAACAATAATGATCAGAAAGATGAGTTACGTGTATTTTTGGCAAACTTCTATAAATGATCAAAGACCTAAGCTGAGAGTGTGTGTAAATGGAATTTTTATTACTGGCCTGCTGGACACAGGTGCTGATGTAAGTATCATTATCCCAGAATCTTGGCATCCATATTGGCCTCTTCAGAATGTAAATGTTCAGCTCCTGGGAATTGGAACCCTATTTCGGGTAAGACAGAGCATGAGATGGGTTGAATGTATAGGGCTTGAGGGACAAATAGGAAAATTAAGGCCATATGTAGCCAATATTGCAATGAATTTACGGGGTCGTGACCTATTACAACAGTAGAATACCCAAATTAACATTCCTGCTACTTCTAGAGCCTATATTTCTGAGAATAATATTAAAAGATATTACAAATGGAGAAAACCGGCCATTTGGGGCATATAACAAGCAATTGAAGTCCCTTCAGAGATACCAACAGCCTTGCCTCTAAAATGGTTGACTGAGAAAACAATATGGACAATTCAATGGCCTCTAGCTGAGGAAAAGTTACAGGCTTTAGAACAGCTGGTACAAGAGCAATTAGATGCTTGACATATAGTAGAATCTACCAGCCCTTGGAATTCTCCTGTATTTGTGGTTAAGAAAAAATCAGGTAAATGGAGAATGGTGACAGATCTCAGAGCTATCAACAAGGTTATTCAATCTATGGGCCCTCTGCAATCTGGAATCCCTTTGCCCTCTTTATTACCAAAAGGATGGCCTCTTATAGTTATTGATTTAAAGGTTTGTTTTTTCACTATACCTTTACAAAAAGAAGATAGAGAAAAATTTGCTTTCACAGTGCCTACTTACAACAATTCTCAACCTTTCAAGAGGTACCACTGGGCAATCCTCCCCCAGGGTATGTTCAATAGCCCCTCCTTGTGCCAATATTTTGTGAACCAACCATTGCAAATGATACGCAAGAAATTTCCAAAATCTATAGTGTACCATTTCATGGACGACATTTTGTTATCCGATTCAAACATGGGTACCTTGAACAGACTGTTTGAAGAAATAAAGATACTTTTACCTAAATTGGGATTGTAAATTGCTCCTGAAAAGATACAGAAGGGAGATTCTGTTAATTATTTAGGTTATAAAATAGGTTTGCAAAAAATTAAGACACAAAAGGCACAAATTAGGAGAGATTGCCTACGGACTCTTAATGACTTTCAAAGACTGTTAGGAGACATTTCCAGTCTACGACCAGCTATTGGGATAACACCTGATCTAATAGTTCATTTGAACAAAACCTTGGAAGGTGATAAAGATTTAAACAGTCCCAGAGAATTAACAGCTGAAGCAGAAAAGGAACTGACAATGATTGAGGAAAAATTACAACAGGCACATGTGGACAGGGTGAATCCATAGCTCGATTGTATTCTCATCCTATTACCATCAAAAATTTATCCTACAGGAATTTTAATGCAGAGAGATGATATTATCTTGGAATGGATCTTTTTACCACATAAACCAAGTAAGAAACTGAAAACTTATGTGGAAAAAGTCTCTGAGTTAATTATAAAGGGCAAGCTAAGACTTCGCCAACTAGCAGGCATAGACCCAGTAGAAATTATAGTGCCTTTCACTGCTGATGAACTAAAGAAATTATGGGAAGATAATGAACCACGGCAAAGAGCTTGTGCTAATTTTTGGGAGACATTAATAACAACTATCCAAAAAGCAAGAGGCTTAATTTCATAAAGAGAACTTCTTGGATCCTTCCTCGAATTGTCCATGATGCTCCAATAACTGGAGCCCATACATTCTATACTGATGCCAATAAATAGGGAAGGCAGGTTACAAATCAGAAGACTTGGGTAAGGTGGAACAAAGTCCTTATGATTCTGTCCAGAAGGCGGAATTATATGCCATTCTTACGGTACTAAGGGATTTTAAAGAAACTATTAATGTAGTTATTGATTCACAATATGCAGAGTTATTTTACACATTGAAACTGCTGAATTTATACCTGATGATACAGAACTAACCTCATTCTTTATCCAAGTTCAAGATTTGATCAGGAACAGTCTTTGCCCTATATACATAACACACATCCGATCCCATATGGGTCTGCCAGGTCCTCTAGCATAAGGTAATGCAGACATTGATCAATTATTGATTGGTAGTGTGCTACAAGCCTCTGAATTTCATTAAAAAAACATCATGTTAGTAGCAAAGGTTTGAAGAAAGAGTTTTCTATTACATGGCAACAAGCTAAGGAGATTGTAAAGAAATGCCCTACTTGCTCTTTCTATAACCAAACACCACTGCCAGCAGGGGCTAATCCAAAGGGCACCCATAGGAATGAAATCTGGCAGATGGATGTGTTCCACTTTGCAGAATTTGGCAAATTGAAGTATGTTCATCACACCATTGACACTTATTCAGGCTTTCAGTGGGCAACTGCTTTAAGTTCAGAAAAAGCTGATTCAGTAGTCACTCATTTATTAGAAGTCATGGCTATCATGGCTATACCTACACAAATAAAGACAGATAATGGTCCTGCTTATGTCTCTAGGAAAATGAAACAGTTTTTTGACTATTACAATATCACGCATGTTACAGGTATACCATACAATCCTACAGGTCAGGTAGTCATAGAAAGATCAAATCGAACTATAAAGGATATGTTGAATAAACATAAAGGGGTGGAAAATACCCCCAGAAATAGGTTACATAATGCTTTGTTAACCTTGAATTTCCTTAATGCTAATGAGAAGGGAACAATGGCTGCAGAAAGACATTGGATAATGGAAAAGTCTACTGAACTAAATCAACTAGTTTATTTCAAGGATGTGCTGACCTCACATTGGAAGCCAGGAGATGTGCTGCATTGGGGAAGGGGTTTTGCTTTTTTCTCCACAGGTGAGGAAAAATTGTGGATACCATCAAAATTAATAAAGGTTCGGTATGAAGAAGAGAAGCCATTTGGAAAATATAAATAACAATTCATTCACAAGGATGGCGAGCATACTGATGGTAAGGAATACAGATAGGTTGGGGGCAGGTTTCTTTTCTTATCTCCACAGGAAAATACTGATCTTCAAAGTTACAACCCACTAAGGATCAACAGTAAAATTTTATACATTTAGTAAGTATTGAATATATATATATATATATATATATATATATATATATATATATATGAACACTTCTTCATAAATATATAGAGCTGGTTTTGGAGTTGGACTATGGCTCAGTCCCTCTTCAATTCCAAGCCTGTTGATAAGAGATATCTTAGAGTTTCTGTCTCAGATCAGGAGCCATGAAATGGGACAGAATAAGGATAATTATATACTTGATAAACTTTCTTTGCTTTGCCTCATATCTGTGTCTTTCTTTATATGTTAGTATATGTCCTTGTTGTTAATGTCTAAATTTCCCATAACAAGCAACAAATTTTCCTACAGTAATCTTTGAAGTTTCCAGGATGAAGATGGGGCCCCACAACATCAACTCAACCTGGTTTTTATGACGTCATGAATATTTTTATTCTTTTTTATGTGCTAATATTAGACCTGTTTTTTGGTACCAAGTGCACAAGACAATTTTGAATGGTGCACATTTTTGACAACACTCTGGCTGGACCTCCTCAAAGTACTCAGTGATTAGTTATAATTTTCTTAGGACAAAGGTTAATTTGGGAATTTTACCATCATTTGCTTTCACAGGAGCCCCTAAGGAGAACGTCGCCCCCATGCCAGCTTGAAGCAATCTTAGAGGACGACATCCCCTCTCCCAACAGAGTTTTCCCTCAGGGTTAGGGACATCTTTTAGTGGTTGGTTTGGGTTTGAGGGGATGGGGAGATGTTTTATGGAATTAGGGGTATATTAAAAAAAAACGAGGGGGATTAACTGGTTTGATGGGATGAACGGTATTTGTGAGTTACTTTTTTTTAGAAAATTGTATTGGTACTGTTTCCTGTATATTAATATATTGAATATTGAGTGTGAGTGTTCCTACCTCTAATTTTGTATAAGAGTATGCTTATATTGTATTGATACATCTAACATATCACAATGTACATTTCTACCTCTGATACTATTTATGTAATAACATTGTTTACATTTGATATGTGATGACATTGTTTACAGGTGAAGATCATTGTCTTCATATATTGCACAGTTGTTTATTCTCTTAGTCTTCAAGTTAGATAGGTATTGAGAATTATATACTTGTCATGTTTATTTTTAGATTAATCAGGTCTTCTAGATACAAAGAGATTATATTTAGTATAGATAGTATAATCTTCAGCCTCTTTAAAGAGCTGTAGAAAATGGCCTTTAATTTAACCTAGAATTCTGTGCCTATGAGACACAATTACTCCTGGTAAAGCCACTCTACTCCCGAGAGAACGTTGAGCACCAAAGACACTCCACTGGGAGTTTGTCTTCTTGGCAGAACTGGCCTTTGGGTTAAGAAAAGCCCATACCTCAACTACTGACAAAAATATGAAACAGGATTGTCTTATCTTGCCAAGACAGGGTAGGATAATTCTAAGAAAGTTCCTTGCATTTGATAATGGTATGTCAGTTATGTTAGGCCTTAGCCAAAGTTGGTTGACTCAACATTGCGAACAAGAATTTGGGTGATTGCCCAGGTAGTCAGCTGTCTCTGTCATTTGTTGCACATTTTGGATATCTCTCATTTGTTAAGTAATATTTATTCCCTTCTCAGATCTTTGATGGAGTTGAAGATTATATAATTGTAGTACTCTCTATATTATTTAGACTCCTTGAGATAAAATATCTAGCAAAACTTTTATTCTTTATAGTGTTTGATATATTTATTCTTTGTTATTATTTGTAACACCCGATTTTGGTGTTACACCCTCGGTACAGTTCGCGTGCAGCTGTACCGAATGCAAGTCCCGGCAAGGCCTGGAGGTTGAACAAAAGAGACAGAGACCATGGGTCATTCTAAAGGAGATCAGCCGAATGCCGTTTATTCAGACTTGGGGGAGCCTATTTCTAACTAACTGCAAGCACTAGGACCCCAGCCCAGGAAGGTGAGAAATCAGCAAAGGAATGAATGCCCTGCGGCTAATCACCAGGTGGGGGCAGGAGGAAAACAGGAACTTAACCAGGTGGGGCAGGAGGAAAACAGGAACTTAACCAGGTGGGGCAGGAGGAAAACAGGAACTAACAGAATGCTAGTCATCTGACTAGAAACTGCATGTGTCCCAGGAATAAGGGCTAAATGCTTAGTCATGCTGACCAGAAATTGTCCTCGAGATGCACCCCAGGAATAAGGGAGGCCAGGGCCCTACAATTATTGTTTATAGTTGTAGTTGGTTTAGTTCTGTCTTATTTAGACAAAAGGGGGAGATGTAGGGTTAGGCCAGCCTCTAAGGGGGCGGGCTTGCCTCTGGCAAATGTTTAATGATAAATTGCGCATGCAGAAGCCTGCACACCACTTCCTGTTTCCTGTGCTCCACGGGAACTTTGGTCTTGTGAATCTGATTTTTTCATTAAAGTTGTTTATATATTTATTACAATTTGTCTGCACGAAACTAAGCCGCCACAGATGTAGAGACCCATATAGCGCAAGAAACACTTCAGAAGAGGGGACGAGTAGCATAGATTTTATTATTTTTAATAATAAAAACCCAGAGTCAGATATCAGGGTAAATGATGAACAATCAGAGAAGTAAATGAACCAGCTTCTAGTAAGACCCTTTACATCTACTAAATTTTCAGACAAAAGTGGGCAATACAGTCTCTCCACAAATACTCAGACTGAATGCCATGAACCCCTTTCTCCTCCATCTTTAAATTCTTCTCTCAGCCAAGCCAAACCCCTTTGTCTCCAGCTCCCCAGTGCTGGGAGTAAAGGCATATGATTTCCAAGCATTGGAATTAAATAAATCACCACTGCCTTGTTCAGTTTCTACTTGAAAGTTGATCAGTCTTGTGTATCCCAGGGTGAACTTGAACACACAGAGATCCATCTCCCTCTTTTTTCTGAGTCTTGGGATTGAAATTGTATGCCACCACTGCCTGGCCTCCAAAGCTAACTAGTGGCTTGCTCCACATTCTGATCCTCAGGAAAGTTTTATTTGTAATAGCACAAACACAATATCACCTGGGGGAGGGCGAAGGATTTTAGAAGCAAGTAGGAAAAAAAAACATTAGAAACATGGCCCACAAAAGCTTTCTCAAATAATATATATATATATATATATATATATATATATATATATATATATATATGAAAACATTTACTTTCAAAGATAGAGAATAAAAGGATTAAGAAACACCCAAGTATATACAATCAGGGCAGTAATACAACTCTCTGTGTCAAAAACAACAAGCAGAAATAAAAATAAAAAGTTAAAACAAATAAATGAAAAGAATTGAATATATTAATAAGAATATTATGTGCAAATCATTACTACAAAAAGTAAATACATTTAATTATGTGAGATAGCACAGGAAGATCCAAGGAGTCTTATTCTATATGGATAGTTAAGAATGCTAAATTATACAAGGAAAATAAAAGAATTGTATAAAATCACAGAATTAGAGGAAATTTAACACATCTGCTTCTGTTACTCATTCTTTAAGGCAAAATTCAGAAAAACTACAAATATTTAAACAAAAAAGCTAATAAAATCCCCCTGTCACTATGATACATATAACATTTTACATAGCATTTCATGATTTCCTGACTAATAAAGGCAATAATAACCAAGAATCCTCAAATGCTCATGTTATAGTAAAATTCATAAAGAAAATGAAACTAAGATCAGTGTAGGTTGAAAAATTATGAAATACATTTCCAAATAAACTCTGGGTTAAATAAAAATTCATAAGTTATCTTAATAAAATAATTAAATTATATATGCACAAAATATTAATATTTACATTAGTGCTATAAAAGTCACAAAATACAGCTTTTGATAGTAGAAAATCATAAACACTTCAGATTAACAAACTGAAGAACCTAAAAGCATATGCCAAAGAAGACAAAAATGTTATTTTATAGAAAAGTTTCCAAAGAATTGTCACATGAGTTTAGTAAAAATGTTTGAAAAAAGAAATGGATGTTTAAAAAGTTTAAGAAAAAAACAAATAATACCCAAGTAAAACAAATGTTTTAATTAAAAAGAAATTGTCACATGCATGTGTTGGTCATGACAAACAAAAAAAAACGGATCTTCAGTAAAGAATTTGGAGAGGTTTAAAAATAAGAAATATTACCTGATATTTTCACTAATACATCTGCCATAATATTTGTAGATGGGAGGAAAGTAGCAAAAGGAAGCCTAAGCATAGCATAATTAATTCTAGTGACACAACCTAATATGGATGACTCATTAGAATCAACCAAAAGTCTTGATAAAGATCCTGCCATAGGATAAGGGTTCCATGATGGTTGATGCAATAAGCACATAATTTCTAAAAGGACAGCCCCAAATGGGTGAATGTTTAGTATAATACATAAAATATTAATATGTAAAACCAAACTCATATTACCCACAATATTTAATTCAAGTGCATGTCATAAACATGAAGTATTATTAAAAACATGACTCCTGGGAAATAATTCAGCTACTATAACTGATAAGTTTATTGAGGCATACCATTTATCTTTGTGTAACCTATGAGATAAAGTGTTTTTATTTTACATGACAAAATGTATTTCACATGATCTGGGGAGATGGTTCAGTGGTTAAGAACATTTTGTCATCTTGCAAAGAAACCTGAGTTTAGTTCTTAAATTAGGAGGAAGACAACAGTCTCTAACTCCAGTTTTAGGTTAACTGATGAACTCTCACCTCCATGGGCATCTGCACACATATAGTACACATAAATTTAATTCAGGCACACACATAATCACAACTACTAATAAAAATATAAATTTATAATAATATATAAATAAATATTAAAGTATGATTAAGAATATTTGAAAACATGAGATTTAAATTAGAAGGTTTATTTCTCTAAAACATGTCAACTTTTAGGTAAAAGGCATATACATACACTTAGCAATATATATTGTAAACATTAAATATTACAACTTAATTTTCATTTAATTTGTATATCCTGGGCTGGCAGTCAAACTCGTGATACAACAGAAAAAAATGAGTCCGTACTCCTTGTTCTCTTAACTTTGCCTAGCCAGTGACTGACATATGAGTCACTATGTACTTCAGATTGGAATGATTCCAAATGTTCATTACAACAGGATACATCATTTAGTAACTGGTTATTAAGAACCAAAAGAAACATGTGAAATATCGATATACATAATAATATGCATGCTTGTCACAATCATCATCTTTATATTATGATCCTATTTACATGATTTTTTAATCTGGCTAATCTAATCAATAATGATTAAAGTACTTTAGGTAAATTTAATAGAAAAGGTTTTTATTAAGGGTTTTGAAGTGCAAGATGTCAGGGGTAGCAAAATGTAAAACATGGATATTTTCATTTGAGTAAATCAAGTTCTATACTAGAGAAAGCACACTCTGTGAATGTCATTTACAAGCTAACTTTGACCCCCAACTCTTCCACATTTTATAAAAGTATTCCATTTTATATTTCTTTTTTTTTTTTGTGGGTGTCAAAATGTCTGTGTATTCTTTTTTTTTTTTTTTTTTTATTGGAAAAAAAAAGAAATTTCTGCCTCCTCCCCGCCTCCCATTTCCCTCCCACTCCTCCCTCTCCTCCTCCCCTCCCCCCACTCCTCCCCCTCCCTCTCCAGCCTGAAGAACAGTCAGGGTTCCCTGCCCTGTGGAAAGTCCAAAGTCCTCCCTCCTCAATCTTGGTCTAGGAAGGTGAACATCCAAACTGGGTAGGCTCCCACAAAGCCAGAACGTGAAGTAGGATCAAAACCCGGTGCCATGGTCCTTGGCTTCTCAGCAGCCCTCATTGTCCGCCAAATTTAGAGATTCCGGTTTTATCCCATGCTTTTTCAGTCACAGTCCAGCTGGACTTGGTGAGCTCCCAAAGAATCAGCCCCACTGTCTCCACAGGTCGGCGCACCCCTTGTGGTCCTGACTTCTTTGCTCATGTTCTCTCTCCTTCTGCTCCTCATTGGGACATTGGGAGCTCAGTCCAGTGCTCCAGTGTGGGTCTCTGTCTCTATCTCCATCCATTGCCAGATGAAGTTTCTATGGTGATATGCAAGATATTCATCAGTATGGCTATAGAGTAGGGTCATTTCAGGTTCCCTATCCTCAGCTGCCCCAGGAACTAACTGGGGACATCGCCCTGGGCACCTGGGAGCCCCTCTAGATCTAAGTCTCTTGCCAACCCTAAGATGGCTCCCTTAATTAAGATGTGTGCTTCTCTGCTCCCCTAACCAACATTCCTTTATCCCAATCATCCTGTTTCCCCAAGTTCCCCCCACCCTCCCCTTCTCACATTTCTCTCCCCTTCTCCCCTTACCCCCCTCCCACCACACCCCCAAGATACCATTTATTTGTCCAGCAGTCTAGTCTACTTCCCATATCCAGAAGGATAGCTATATGTTTTTCTTTGGGTTCACCTTCTTATTTAGTTTCTTTAGGATATCATATTATAGACTCACTGACCTTTATTTATCTCTAGAAACCACTTATGAGTGAGTACATCCCATGTTCATCCTTTTGGGTCTGGGTTACCTCACTCAGGATAGTGTTTTCTATTTCCATCCATTTGCATGCAAAATTTGCGAAGTCATTGTTTTTTACCGCTGAGTAGTATTCTAATGTGTATATATTCCACACTTTCTTCATCCATTCTTCCATTGAAGGGCATCTAGGTTGTTTCCAGGTTCTGGCTATTACAAATAATGCTGCTATGAACATAGTTGAACAAATGTCCTTGTCATATGATCGGGCATCTCATGGGTATATTCCCAAGAGTGGCATTGCTGGGTCCATGGGTAGGTTGATCCCAAATTTCCTGAGAAACCGCCACACTGCTTTCCAGAGTGGTTGCACAAGTTTGCATTCCCACCAGCAATGGATGAGGTTACCCCTTTCTCCACAGCCTCTCCAGCAAAGGCTATCATTGGTGTTTTTGATTTTAGCCATTCTGACAGGTGTAAGATGATATCTCAATGTTTTTTGATTTGCATTTCCCTGATCGCTAAGGAGGCTGAGCATGACCTTAAGTGCCTTTTGGCCATTTGAACTTCTTCTGTTGAGAATTCTCTCTTCAGCTCAGTGCCCCATTTTTTAATTGGGTTAATTAGCATTTTAAAGTCTAGTATCTTGAGTTCTTTATATATTTTGGAGATCAGACCTTTGTCTGTTGCGGAGTTGGTGAAGATCTTCTCCCAGTCAGTGGGTTGCCTTTTTGTCTTAGTGACAGTGTCTTTTGCTTTACAGAAGCTTCTCAGTTTCAGGAGGTCCCATTTATTCAATGTTGCCCTTAATGACTGTGCTGCTGGGGTTATACCTAGGAAGTGATCGCCTGTGCCAATCTGTTGTAGGGTACATCCCACTTTCTCTTCTATCAGGTTCAGTGTGTTCAGATTGATATTGAGGTCTTTGATCCATTTGGACTTGAGTTTTGTGCATGGTGATAGGTATGGGTCAATTTTCATTCTTCTACAGGTTGACATCCAGTTGTGCTAGCACCATTTGTTGAATATGCTTTCTTTCTTCCATTGTATACTTTTAGCACCTTTATCGAAAATGAGGTGTTCATAGGTTTGAGGGTTAAAATCTGGGTCTTCTATATGATTCCATTGGTCGACTTCTCTATTTTTATGCCAATACCACACTGTTTTTATTACTGTAGCTCTGTAATAGAGTTTAAAGTCAGGGATGGTAATGCCTCCAGAAGTTAAAACTAACAGTGATAGACACTACAAATATTATTAGAATCTATAAATTTGGAACAGAAGAATGAATATAAAATATGCAATCACAAATATTTTAGAAGAACAAAACCTTATATTAAATTTCAATACAAAATATTGTGATACATGAATCTGATTAAAAACTGAAAGCTGGTAGCTTCCTATCCAGTGTCTTACTATGACATAAATATTTTTCTTATGTATTTTCATATGCAGTAGTTCCTTCCTTGTCCATTGCCAGTTTTATTGAGCCCTAATAATTTAGAAGCTGAATTCCTGAATTCTCCTGAGGGAAATTAATGATTTTGTTTTAAAAGCACAGTATGCTTATCAAGTCTTAAATTGAAATTTTTTGTTAAACAGAGATTCCATCCTACTCTACATTTCAAACAGCAATAAAATATCTTCATCTCTTTTCATTTTGTAGGTCAGAGCTTTTGATTCAATGGCTACAGACATTTTCAGAGTGACATTGTGAAGCTGAAGCACCTTTTCTGAAATTTCTCTTCTAGCTTTATTTGTCAACAACCCTTTCCTTTCATTTCCATTACTTTTGTTTTCTGACATAGTAGTAGTTATTTAATGTGCCTTCTCTATAAAATTATGATATATTCAGTATTCTGTAGAAGTTGTAAATGATGAGGAGAAAACATTGGTAGAGTGTTTTAAATGCAAATTATTAATACATAGAACATTATAGAAACCTGATCACAAAAAATCATGAATAATGAAAATAAATAATGTACAATAACTTCTGTATTATAAATTTTGTTACATTATAGACTGAGGAAAACTATATATCTCAAATAATTTTTATACTCCTACTTAGAATGTTATGACTGTAACTGCTGCATTGAATGTCAGAAAAGTTATTGTAGGAAGTCTGTCAAGATACAGAATCTAATTTCCTACTCTAAATATAGATGCTCTAAATGAGCCAGTTCTTATGGGATAATGACCTCCAAATCCTTCAATCTTGTCCTGAACCTACTGAAATTCTTCCTACCTCAGATATTCTCCTGATCCTTTCTAATTTAAACAGAAGATACACCACACAAAAAAACCACTTGCATTAATCTGGGCTTTAACTCTGCATCTAAGTCAGAAAGCCAAGTATACATAGATATCAGGGACATTATCCATGTCAGCTCTTTTTTTACATTTATGACCTTCAAAAAGGAAATATCTTGAATGAGAGCTAGAAAATAATAATTAAATTTTATGCTTTAAATTGAGCTTATTCTACTTTGGTGAGATTTGAGGAAGTAGGAAGATATAGAGTGTTTTTTTTTCTGATTAGAATAATGAGTGAGAATTAATCAGGGAAGACATGTGATTGTTACTATTTTTATGAGGTAACCATTTATAAGACAGCCTACTTTTTTGCAGAACATTTATCTGAGGGTCTTACTATACTGTACTAAAAGATGCTGGCTGATAAATCATAGGCCTATGGTGTGGGAGGTCCTTCTGTGTATGTGTTGCTTTTATTGATTAATGAATAAAGAACTGGTTTGGACTATAGCATGGGAGGAGGAAGGTGGAGTTAGAGAGAAGCCATGTAGCCCTGACAGAGACAGACACTGGAATTTTGCCAGTAAGCCACTGTCATGTGGCGATACACAGATGAATAGAAATTGGTTAAATTATTATGTAAGACTTAGGCAATAAGAAGGTAGAGCAAATGGGACAAGCAGTGATTTAATTCAGTTTCTGTGTGATTATTTTGGGACTAAGCAGCTGGGAACAAACCATTGGCTCCTTCCAACTGGCCTGCCTTTAATATTCACATAATTAAAATCTTATTTCCCTTTATGTTTCCAATACACACTGATAAGAACTCAAACTTTATCATTAACATATTAGAACTGTTTCAAATAGAGCTGCCTGGACCTAGGACCATGTCTTTGCACCAAGCGGGTTTACCTGGTGGCATGACATGTTCTGTGTTCCAGGGAATAGAAATGAGCATATCATCATTTTTGGTGAATACAGCAGCTACAACTGTGAACCACATCCAGGAATGAATTTCTCTCCTCTATTGCTTTTGGTTTTAACTGGGGTCACCTTTGTGGATTCCTGGGAATTTCTCTAGTGCCAGGTTTCTTGATAGCTTCTTAGAGGCTCCGTCAATCAAAATATCACTTTTCTTGTTCTCATCTCTATCCTTCATTTATCGTGACTATCCTATTTTATCAAGTTCTCTTCCACCCTACTCTTCCCCCCTCATCTTCCCCTTCCACCATTCCTACTCCCCTACCCCCATGCCTTCAATTTTGTCAGGCTATCTTGTCTATTTTTCCTTTTCAGATGGATCAATGTATGTTTTTCTTAGAGTTCCCCTTGTTCCTTAGCTTCTCTGGGATCATGAACTATAGTAGTCAGACTGATGAATATCTTAAATATTAAGATAGAACATTCATCCAGAAACTTATGGAAAAAGTGGCAGAGACCTGTATCGGAGCATTGGACTGAGCTCTCAAGGCCCAGTTGAAGAGTAGGAGGAGTAAGAATATGAGCAAAGAGGTCAAGCATGATGGATACATCTACTGAAACTATATCTGAGCCAAGAGGAGCTCACCAACTCCAATCAGACAGGGAAGGAAACAGTATAGGTTCAAACTACTCCCTCTAAATGTGGGTGACTATTTTCTGGCTGGGGCAGACTTCAGTGGCCACTAGCAGTGGCACATGGATTTATCCTTACTGTTTTAATGGCTTTGGGGGGTATTGTCTTTGGATAGATACCTTACTCAGTCTAGATATAATAAGGAGAGCCTTGGACTTTCCCCAAAGCACTTTTTCTGAGGAGTGGATGGGGTTTGGGGTAATGAGTAGGTGGAGGGAATGTAAGGATGGAAAGGAGTGGGAATTGGCATTGGTATGTAAAATGAAAAAGGATATTATTTTCTATTTTTTAAAAAATCAATTTCTGACAATTTCATGGTAGTGTTCTTAAACTATCTCATTCTAAGTGTGCTGCAGTTGAAACTATTTTATATGATGGGATGTGCATATCAGCTATAGAGTTGTAGAATGGCATGAGCATGAATGTTGCAGCCAGAAGATAATTTCCCAAACTGCCTGAACAAAGAACTCTTCCAAGAATATTCATTCATGGAACTGTAATTGCATGTTGACTGAGGGACAAGATGATTCTACTAGTTATTAGTATTGCTTAAGACAAAGAGGAAATAAGTTGAATGACGTTAGAGAATCACTGTGATGAGTAATATAAGTTCAGGTGATTATACTTGTGATGCCTGTTAATTTTTGAGGACATTTTAAGCATGCAAATTAACTTACATTACACTACATAGGTAAAATACTACTGTTTTAGCCTTTATTAATTTTCTTACTTTGCTTGTCCATTATTTCCAATAATAGTTTTTTTCTTTCTGCATTAACAGTCCATCTTGGTCATTATAGTTTTATTTTAATATGAAAAATTTCCTATCAACATTCTAATATTTAATTGACATTTTTAAAGTATTAGAACAGTTAGCTGAGAGATACTTCAGTTTCGATCTACATTTTTATTTCAGAACATCAACACTAAGAAAAGTCAAACACACATGAACAAACATATTTTTGTCTGTCTATAAATTCATAATTTTTAAAATGTAAGTTTATATTTAGAATGTAGATACAATTTACAAGAGCAGTTTGTACTGAATTGATTAGTGTGCATTTAAAATTGATTATGTTTGTGTGCTGAATGTATAAAATTGAGACAAGTATGCCTATTTATATATGCTCATGCAGAATACAGAAAACAAGATAGAATTTTTTCTTTTGTTTTACTTCCTTTATTTTGGATACAGGGAACCCAAGTATTTTATTGAAAAAGAAAGTCTTCAATTCAGGTAGACCATCATGTTTGGGAACTCCTTTGACACATATCCAAGTACCTTTCTGAGTCTTTGAATGACCAAAAGCAATTTGGGGAACAAAACACTTACATGTGACAGTATATTATCAAGGAAATTTATTGTAGGCAACTGGAGACAGGCTTGGATGCAGAGAATTTCTTTTTTTAATTGAAAAAAAAATTCTGCCTTCTCCCAGTCTCCCATTTCCCTCCCCCTCCTCCCACTCTCCCCCCTTTCCCCACTCTTCTCCCCCTCCCCCTCCAGTCCGAAAAGCAGTCAGGGTTCCCTGCACTGTGGAAAGTCCAAGGTCCTCCCCCCTCCATCCAGGTCCAGGAAGGTGAGCATCCAAACTGGCTAGGTTCCCACAAAGCCACAACATGAAGTAGGATCAAAACCCAGTGCCATTGTCCTTGGCTTCTCATCAGCCCTCATTGTCCGCCATGTTCAGAGAGTCCGGTTTTATCCCATGCTTTTTCAGTCCCAGTCCATTAGGCCTTGGTGAGCTCCCAATAGATCAGCCCCACTGTCTCAGTGGGTGGATGAATGCAGAGAATTTTGAGGAATACTAAACACTGTTTTTTTCAGCTTGCTTTCTTATACAATCAGTCCAGGACCATATATCCAAGGATGTTAGTACACTGTAAAGGGCCTTCCACATCAAAGAATAATACATACCATGTCCCCAAAGACATATACCCACAGGACTTATTAGAAGTGTTTAGCTGAAATTAATTTTTCCCAGGTGAATCTAATTTGAGTCAGGTTGATAAAAGCTAAACAATTCTTTGTTTTTGTCAGTTTAACACATAAACACATCAGCATCAATCCACAATCTTTAGTTTCTTGTTTACTTGAGTTAACTCATGCTAATATCACAATATAAAATATAGTACTACTATAAAAATGACACAATCTTAAAAGATTCAATATTTTAAAAGTTCAAAGTCTTTTTAAATATTCAAAAATCTCTTTTTGTGTGTGTTAGGGTTTCTATTACTGCAAAAAAAACAATTTGAGGAGGAAATTTTTATTTTGGTTTATACTTCCACGTTGCTATTCATCATCAAAGGTAGTCAGGATAAGAATTCAAATATGGCAGGATCCTGGAGGCAGGAGCTGATGCAGCGGCCATGGAGGAACGCTACTTACTTGCTTGTTCCTCAAGACTTGCTCAACTTGCTTTCTTATAGAACCCAGGACCCTAGCCCAAGGATATCACAACCCACAATGGGATGGGCCCTCACCAATCAAACACTAATTAAGAAAATGCATTACAACTTGATCTTATGATGACAATCTTCTTCAAAATTGATGTTCCCTACTTTAAGGTAATCTATCTTGTTGCAAATCCCTTGTCAACTTGACACACAAATACATCAATTCCAACTATTAAGCCACAAACCTTCTTTATTCATGCACAAAATCTCACACTAAAATAATTAATTTTAAGAGTCCCACAGTCTTTATACATTCATAGCCAATAATATAAAGTCTCTTTAAAATATCCAATCTCTAAAAATCAAAAATCTCTTGAAAGTTCCAAGTCTTTCATCTATGGGCTTCTAAAAAAACAAATTTAAATTAAATACCTTATTTGAGAGGGAAGGATCAGGACATAGTCATAATCTGAAGCAACAAATAACAAAGACCAAAAGAATAGATAACTCAGTGTCAATTATCTGGTATTCACTCACAGTCTTCCATGTTCCTCCAAGAAGAATGAGTTCTTGCTTCTCTAGCTTTTGTCCTCTTCAACACACACATTTTATCTTCTAGCTAGCTCTACTCCATTACTGCTATCATTATTGGCAGTCATCCCACCATAAAGACTTTTACACAGTACTGGAATTTTCTGCTGCAATGAGGTTGCACTTTTACAAATAGCTTCTCTTAGGCTGTCTTCATGGTGCTACACTTCAAATTCTTTGGATCCACCTCAGTCCTATGCCTTCAACACCACTGAGGCCTACACCAATGGGCTCTCCTAGCCTCTCATAATGCCAAGTCACTGTTGCACTCCATGACCATTTCATCCATTCAAAATCAGAACAACCTGGATGGCTTTTACATTACCAAGTTCAGCTGCCAGCACAATGTTACCTCTGCAACAGAGGCTGGAAGAGGCAAATCAGTAGGAGGGAAAGGGTCCCAAGAACAGGGAAAAGTATAAAAGTCAACCTTAGTCCTACTGTTAGGGATCTCCCAAAAAGATTGCAATGTGAAAAGCCATAATGTATATGCAGAGAACCTAGCAAAGACATGAAAGATTTATGATTACTGTCCCTATTTTTTTTCTGTTTATTTAAGTCTGTGTGCCATGTTCTTGTGGTTTCCTTACTCTCTGGCTTGTACAAACTTCTCCTTCTTCCTTGTGCTTTCTTAAATTCTGCCTAGTGTTTAACTGTGGGTTTCTTCATCTGTTCCTATCAGGTAATAAAGGAAACCTCTATGATGACAACTGGGTTAGTCACTGGTCTATGAATATAGCAGAATATCATTATGAATCAATTCAATAATGTTTTAATTTTATTTTTATTTATTATCAGTATTATTATTATTATTAATTATTTTTCCAGTTATGCTTGTCTGTACCCTAGGACTTTGGGCCATGCCACCTCTGGTTCTGGTTTTCCACGAAGTATGGGGCACTGGTACCCGCTCATGTAATGGACCTGAACTTAAAAAATTTATTGGTTGGTAACTCCCGTGAGCTCCGTGCCACCATTGCCTTAGCTTATATGAAAGGTTGGAAAGATTCTAGTAGAAGGCATTTTGACTGATTTAGTGTCCCAATCTCACCATTAAAAACATTTCTTGGTTAAAAAAAAAATGGACAGTTCAGGCTCTTTATCCTCCATTATGAAGATAACTCCCTAGTCTCCCTCAGAGTTTTCATGAAGTATCCACTGCATTAGTTTTCCACACAACCTCCCATGTTTCCCCCATTCCTATTCTCTCTTTCTGTACTCTCCCTCCACTTGATCTCTTATGTTTCATCTGCACCCAACTCTAGTCTAATCTCAAAATCTTATCTAATTCATTTCTATGGTGAGGTAGAATTGTCTATAATCTGTCAATCATGTTTTAAATAAATGCTGATTGGCCAGACAGGAAGTATAGGTGGGAAAACCAGACAGGAAGTGGAAATGATGCAATAAGAACAGGAAAATTCTGGGAAGGAGGAAGTTGATTCCTCCCATTTCTGCCTAGATCACCGAAGCAGCAGTGATCTGCCCCACTGAAAAAGGTACTGAGCCACATGGCTAACATAGATCAGAAAAATGGGTTAATCAAGACGTGAGAGTTAGCCAGTGAGAGGCTAGAGCTAATGGACCAATCAGCTTATAATTTATGGAGACCTATGTGTGATTTTCTTTGGGGCTAAACAGTTATGGGGTACCGGGTGGGACAAAAACCCCCAAAACAAACAGGACCCTCCATGTTACATTCCTAGGGAGATTGAAGAATCCCTCCCAGAAGCCTCCTTGTTACTGTGTGTGTTGTAACATTATTTTCCTTTTTAACAGCTAATATCCAATTAAAAGTGACTAAACAGCATGCTTGTCTTTCTTGGTCTTGGTTACCTTTCTCAGAATGACTTTTTCTAGTTCTCTCTATTTGCTTGCAAATTTCTTGATATCATTATTTCAACTGCTAAGTAATACCCCATTGTGTAAATGCACCATATTTTTTTATTAATTTGTTGTTTGAAGAACATTTAGGTTGTTTTGATTTTCTATGATTTATGAATACATTTGCTATGAACATAATAGAACAAGTGTCCTTGTGGTATCATAGAGCATCCTTTCAGTGAAAACAAAATAAGAAACTAGAGCATCCTTTCGGTATATGCCCAAGAGTAGTATAACTTGGTTTGAGGTACACTTCTTGAGGACTTACAATTTTGATTTCCAAAGTATAAGGTTGCACTCTCACCAGCAAAAGTGTCCCTCTTTCCCCATATCTTCTCCAGAATGAGTTGTATTTCTAATCTCTTTCATACTGAAAGAAGTAAGATAAAATCTCAGAGTCATTTTGATTTGCATTTCCATGATGGCTAACAATGTTGAACATGTTTTAAGCATTTCTCAGAAGTTTCATAATCTCCCATTGAGAATGCTTTTTAGATCTGTAGTCTAGTTTTTGAGTGGATTATTTGGATTATTGTCATTGAGGTTCTTGAGTCCTTCATACATTTTAGATATTAACCCTTTTTAAGATATGGAGTTAATGAACATCTTTTCTGACTACTTAGGCTGCCAATAAGAACTATTGTTGTTATCCCTTGCCTTATATAAAATTTTTAGTTTCATGAGTACACTCTTAATAATTAATAAATAATTATCTGAGTTTTTAAGAAGTTGTTTCTTCTGAAAATATTTTTAGTATTCTTACATATTTTCTCTTCTATTAGGTTCTTTGTTTCTGAATTCATGTTAAGGTTTATGATCCCCTTGGATTTGAGCTTTGTGCAAGATCAAAAATATGGATCTATTTCCATTCCTCCAAATGCAGGCATACAGTTATACCAGTACCATTTGTTGAAGAAGCTCTCTTTTCTCCATTATGTATATCTAGTTTCTTTGTCAAAAATGAGGAATCCATATTTATATGGATTTTTATATGGGTCTTTGAATCAATTTGATTGGTCAAGGTATCTATTTTTGTGCCAGTACCATTCAGGTTTTATTACTATTGCTCTGTTTTAGAACTTGAAATGGTGATACCTCTGGAATTCTTTTATTTTCAAGAATTGTTTTAGCTATCTTAGGGTTTGCAGGTTTGCAGTTGTCCCTCTTTGTTTTCTATGTGAAATTGAATATTGTGTTTTCAAAGTCTGTAAACAATGTGATGTGTTGGAATTTTGATAGAAATTGCATTAGATCTCTAGATTGGTATTGGTAGACTCAAAAGTTTTTTTATTTTTTTTAAAGTAAATTCTACTGGTCCATGATCAAGGGAGATTTTTCCACTTCTCATATCTTCTTCAACTTCTTTCTTCAACGAATTGACATTTTTGTCATACACATCTTTCATTTGCTTGTGTACGGTTTCCCATAATATTTCATATTGTCTATAGTTATTGTGAAGAATTCTTTCCCCCGAATTCTTTCTCAGTCCATTTGTCAGTTGCATATAGCAGAGTGACTGATTTCATTTTATTTATTTTTTAGTAGTATCAGCTATAGAATTTACCCAATAAAATTTTGGTTTTGTTTCTATATATTATCATATTATCTACAAATAAGTAAACTTTTATTTCTTCTTTTCCATTTTGTTTCTCCTGTTCTCCATCAGTCTTATTGCTCCAGCTGGACTTTTGTGTATTGTATTAAATATATAAAGAAAGACTGGACATTCCAGCTACTAAGCTGGTATGCTCTATCCAGTCACAGTATGTGCCTCAGGGATTCACTGAGGTCCTGGGAGACAGATTTCTTCCCTTTATCCCTAATCTCTCCCAGGATTTATCATGAAGAGGTATTGGATTTTGTCAAAGGATTTCTGGCACCTAATAAGATAATTTTATCCTTTTTCCCTTTAAGTTGGCTTATGTCATGGATTATATTGACTGATTTTTGTATATTTAACTATTCTTGTATCTCTTTATGAAGTCAATTGGTCATGGATGATCTTATTGATGTGTTCATGAATTCAGTTTGCTAGTATTTTGTTTTTTTTGTCTCTTTCCCCCACTTTTTTGTTTTTCTGATTGGGAAAATTTAAATGACTACTTTTATATTCTTTGGGGTTAGATGTCTATTTAAATTGCTTAGCTCATCTTGATTTAACTTTGGTAAGAGGTATTTATTGAAAAAATGCATTTATTCTAGGTTTTCCAATTTTATGGGGTATACTTTTTTTTAAAGTATGACCTGATAATTCTCTGAATTTCCTTTGGGTTTACTTTTATGTCCCCTTTTTTGGATCTCATTTTTAAAATTTGGATACTCTCACTCTGCCTTTTAATTAGGTAGGATAAGGGCTTGTCTATTTTATTGATTTTCTCAAAGAACTAATGGGTTCATTGATTTTTGTATTGTTCTCTTTGTTTCTAGTTTATTGAATTTACCCCTAACTTTGATTATGTACTGCTATGTACTCCTTTTGGACATACTGGCTTCTTTTTGTTTTAGAGTTCTCGGGTGTGCTGTTTTGTTAGTATGAGATCACTATAAATTCCTTATGAAGGTATTTAGTGCTATGAACTTTCTTCTTATCCCAACTTTTATTGTAATGGGTATGTTGTGCATTCATTTTCATTGAGTTATATGAAATCTTTATTTCTTTTTGGTCCCAGGTTTTATTTATTAAAGTGTTGTTCAATTTCTGTGAGTTTATAGGTTTTCTGTTTTTTTTTTCTTGCAACTAAGTTGAAATTCCTGTTGATCTGTAAGAATACAGCAGGTTATGCCATTATTATTGTATTTGCTGAGACACGTTTTGTGACCGTGTTTGTGGTCAATTTGGTAGAGCATTCTATAATGTTCTGAGAAGAAGGTATATTCTTTTCTTTTTGAGTGAAATCTACTGTAGTTATTTGCTAGGTCATTTGTTTTAAAATGTTTGTTATTGCTGTAGGAAATCCTACAGCCAGTAGTTACCTCCCCTATGGAGTGTGGCCTCTTACATTATTTATGCCAATGTAAAGTATGCATCCAGCCCATTTTCCAGCTGTGGGATTTAGTTTCTGTTCTCTGTTCCAGCAGAAGATTCTGATTTGTGAGTCTATCCCTATACATATCTATACTTCCTGCCTGGCTATGGGCCAATCAGTGTTTTATTAAACCAATATGAGTGACAAATCTTTACATTATAAAAGAGCATTAACTCTCATCACTTCTTTATAATCTATTCAATATTTTAATTTCTTAAAATCATTTCAAATTATTTTTGAATCTACTCTGTACAATATTGTTGAGTACACAGCAAGCAAATGATTATAGTTTTATATTTAGGTTCTATTATGCATAAACCATATGACATTCTCTGATGTATCATACTATCCTCTTTCTCATTTGGCAAATAGTTCTGAAATACTGAGGATGTAACATTGCTTCCTTAAAAAATGATAATTTCAAAGATTTTCTTATCTTTAGATAAACCAAGGTCAAAATTTTGAGATGTTGTTAAGATGTTTAAAAAATTATAGCACAGTAAAAAAAAGGAAACACAGTTATTTTAATTTCCTTATAAACTAATAAGAATTTATTTTTCCTAAATTGAGTTACTCTGTTGGAAATAAATTTATCTTTCAAAAATAGGAATATGTTTATATTTGTTCAATCAATCATTATAGAATTTATTTAATGTGTGCTGATTTTGGCTAAATATGTATCAGTTGAGACTTTTTCATTGTTTAAATGCTTTTGAAAAAGGTAAAAAAAATTAAGGTTAGTCTTATTTATGAAAGCAAGGTACTTTAGACATTACACAGTTAAAGTTAAATCTCTGTTATTTTTAAATTTTTGCTGTTATTTTAATTTTATCTTGTTAGCTACCATATTTATTTGTGAAGTTTGAATTGTTATGTATAAAATATCCATTATAATAAAATCCTCCATGGATATCTTACACTTCTGAATATCTTTTAAATAAATATATTCATAACTTTTATTCAAAATTGTTTTCAGGCAAGGTTTTAGAGCAATTGTCACTGGACATGGAGACAGTATTTCCCTCCCAAAAAACTTCAGGCTGATTGCCATTTATCTTAGGCTCTTATGTGCTCAGGATTCTTCTATTGTAGCACAACATGTAGCATAGGCTGGCATCACTTTGGTGCCTTCATGGCTTTTGAGAACATGGCTTTGAAGAATCATGAAACATGGTTATTGTATTTCAGTATGACAACGATGTTCATTTTATTTACCCAATCATACATTACTTTCTGCTAGAAAATGCCAATTATCTCACAGTAATTTTTGTTTTAAAAGATATAAAATATAATTTTCTTGTTTTGAGAAAGAAAAGGTAAAATATTTTGAATATTCACAAAGACATAGCTTTCACCAAAACATATTAGTAAAAGGCAAAAACTTTATGTGATCTGAAGACAAACTAGAGTATCACCAATGCATAATAGAAGTGATTGGGATCCATACTGTTGTTGAAATGTAGACTGAGGGGAGATGGGTCTGGGGGAGAAGGGAGTTTGGGAGGACAGACTCAGTGGAAGGAAGGGAGGGAAAATTGCAGTAGGTTTAATGTATGAGAGAAGAATAATATTGAAATAAAAATTATGAGAGAGAGAGAGATAAAAATACTACAACTTTTTGATGTTACATCCAATAGATGGAGCCATCTGTAAACCCAAATAAGCAACCTCAGAAGAAACCATAGAGGCTTGCACCTTTATATTAGACTTTCAGCTGCAGAACTATAAGAAAACAAATATTTATTGCTTAAAACACCTATAATCTGATAGTTTATATATAGTGTTAGCAAAGAAATACAGCCAATGACATAAAAAAATTATATTTCCAATTTGTGGGTCAGTAACCAGGAAGACCTAGAAAGCAATTAAAAGATGGACCTTGGAATTGTGTTTAAAGAGAGTTACCTTGATTTTTCCCTGACTTCTTTGAACTCTGCTCTAAACTACGTTCTCTTTGTCAACCAGATGATCAGTATCAGTTCTTCCTGTTTTTGACAATTATTTGTAACTTATTTTCTTGGTGAGTAATATTTTACATTTTGTACATAGTTTCAGAGAACTAGTTCCCTCAGAGTATTCCCTTTTGGGAAATTGTGTGTATACTGGGCAAAACCAGAACATATAATTGCCACATCCCCAAGGCTACTTCGAAGGTGTAAAAGAGCATAACACAAAATGTTATTTCCAATGGAAGACAACAGTTGCAGCATTTTAGATTCAACCTTTTCTTACATTGTAAAAAGTCATCCTACCATCTACTATTTTTTATAACTAATACCTCTATTAATTTTTTGAGAGTTTCACACAGTGTCAGATCATAACCATATATCATACTACAACTGCTTCCAGATCCAATTCCACTTTCCTACACAGAGAGCTTTGTCCTTTTGTTTTATTTTTTCTTAGATTTTGTTTTTGATTTTTTATCAATTATTGTAAATATTTACCAAAAGCTCTTGGGCATGAGACCAATTCCTGGATTATGAGCAGTATAATCATGGTCACATTCTTAAAGAAAACCAACTGTACCTCTTGCAGCAGTTATCAGTTGTCAACATGCTATTAATCTCTCCCAAAATATTAGCACAAGTTCTTTGCTATGGTACATTGTCTTCCCATAACTTTTTTATTTCATCAGTAGTAAAAGGCACTATAATCTCTGCTGGATCTATACCCACTAATTGATGAAGTCTCAATTTACCATTTATAATTAATTCAGATATTTTTCCACATACATTTTTAATATTTTACTTGGTTTATGTGGTAAAATATCCATTCTGAGATAATATCATCGCCTTACATTAAAATTCCTGTACGAGAAATTCTGGAAGGCAATATGACTAGAATACAATTAAGATTTGGATTCACCCTGTCCATACGTGCCTCCTGTAATTTCTCTCAACATTTGTCAATTCCTATTCTGTTTTATCTATTAATTTTCTAGAACTCTTCTAGTCTTTATCACCATCTAAGGTTTTGTTTAAATTAATTATTAGATTAGGTGTTATCCCAATGGCCAGTCATAGACAGAAAATGTCTCCTAACAACCTTTAAAAGCCATTAAGAGTCCACAACCAGTCTCTCATAATTTGTGCCTTTTGTGTTCTAATTTTCTGTAAACCTATGTTATAAATTAAGTAATTGACAGAATCTGCTCTCTGTATTTTTTTCAAGAGCAGTTTGTAATCCCCATTTAGGCAAGACTTTCTTTACTTCTTCAAACATCCTTTCTAAAATGTCTGTATTTGAATCAGATAACAAAATGTCATCAATGTTAATGATAGATTATAGACTTAAGAAATTGCTTCTATATTATTTCCAATGGCTGACTTACAAAGTATTGGTACAATGTAGGTCTATTGAGCATTGCTTGTGGGGGACAGTCTATTGGTATCTCCTAGTAGGCTGAGAATTATTATAAGTAGGCATTGTGAAGGCTAATTTTCTCTATCCTTTTCTTATAAAGGTATAGTCAAGAAACAAGCTTTCAAATCAATAACAATAAGAGGCCATCTTTTGGTAATAGAGAGGATAGAGGAATTCCAGATTATAGAGGGCCCATACGTTGAATTACCTTATTGACACAGTTCATAGATCTGTCACCATTCTCCATTTACCAGATTTCTTTTTAACAACAAATACAGGAGAATTCCAAGGATTGCTTGATCTTCAATATGGTGAGCATCTATTGCTCTTGTACCAGCTGTTCTAAAGCCTACAGCTTTTCTTCAGTTAGCGGCAATTATTTAACGCATATTGGTTTCACCTGTGAGAGTCCCTTCAAAGAGTTTCTCTGTGATATTAGTTTGTCTGTTCTGTCTTTTTTGATCTGCACTCCTTGGTGCAATGATAGCCTTTGATACACTTTCTACATATACCTGAAGGCTGATTCCTCCTATTCTTGCAATTCCTAGAGGAGATATTATTCCTAGGAAGTCCTTGTTTACAACCCCTTCTCAGATGTCTTATTTTACCACAATTAAAACATTTGTCATTTTTATGTCTACTCATTCATTTGGAAATTTCTTCTTCTACCCAAGATTCAGTATTATAGTCAAATGTTTCAATGTTCGTTGTATGCAGGATCCATCCATTTATAGGTGTAGATCTAACCTTTAAAGTCTCAAATAGCATTTTGCATTCTATATTAGGATTTTCAAAAGCCAGAGATTCAATAAGTAGTCTTCTAGCATCTGGTTCTATTACTCATATTTGTACAGCCTTAGTTAATCTTTATATAAAGTCACTAAAGTGTTCCCTCTGGTCATTTTTAATCTTGGTATATGAATTAATTCATTTTCCTGATTCTTCCATCCTGTCCCAAGTATTCAAGGCTGCTTTCTGTCATAGGGACAAGGGTTGTTCATTGTAAAGAGTTTGAATCTGTGGGTCAGCATAAGTGGCCTCAACAAGAATTTGAACTTGGGAAGTCTCAAGTCTTTTTGCTTTTCCCTGTTGCTCTAAAAATTTAGCCTCTTTCCTGAAATAACATTTAAACATCATCGGCACCCATTATCCATGACTGCTGACGCTAACAGAAACCAGTCATATAGCCTTAATGCTAGAAGACTATGTCTTTATCATAGCCCTAACAAATGTAGAATGTAAGCCATAAGTTATGACAGCTTGCTTAATTTCTTTTATAACATTCATTGCTATAGGTATCCATCTACCTTCTTTGGATCCTTTTAGGACTTTAGAACCTGATGCTTTGTCAGAGTAGATTACAGGGTAGCAAGCTAAAACCTGCACAAGCCATCTCTGACAGCTACTGGTATGTTAAACCCTGTCCTAGTGCCTTTTTCCTGTTAATAAACCCCAATAATATTCTCAATATTCTCAATCAATTCAAATCTTTTTTCTATTGTCTTTGGTAAAGCCTGAATCTCCTGGCCTGAATACATTTCTAGTGATTTCACCGAGGCACATAGCCTCTGGTCCTCATTCTATCCATGTGATTCCAAGGACTGAAATTTCTCCTTTAAAGATAATGCCTCATCCTTGGACATTATTTAGATAGTGTGCAGATTGCCATCCTGAAGAGTTACTCTCTCTGCTAAACGATCATAACTTTTTAACAAATATTGACTGTCAAATTCAACAGTATGAATTCTTTCAGATAATTTTTAGTACTCTTAGATATGGGTCTGTAAAATTAATGTTATCTTTTTTAATATTATATTTTTTTCAGGTAACTTTATATTTTCAATGGTATTAATCCTGTCAACTAGCTATTTGTTATTAGTCTGTAAAGACTATATTATTTCTAAAAGTGTCTCATTCTTTTCTCTGTTATTAAAGAATTTTCTTAATAATATAATATGAAGAAAAAACTGAATCCCAATATCCAATAAATGTATATATCAACATAACCATATAAGCTTGCAGAATACAATCCATAGTATAGTAAAATTTTTACTAAAAATGTCATTGTTAATGTAGTCTGTCATGTTATTATCTGTTATAATATTTGGTAAAATGTTTTAGGTGTAATAATCTTTATTGTTCCGCAGGTGTCATGGTTGCATAGTCACTACTTGTAGCAATGCAGCCTGTGGCAACACAAACAATCCTGAGACACATTCATTTCCTACCTTGGTACTGGTTAAATACTGAGAAATATGCTTTCCTTGACAAACTAAAAGCAATTAATTATATTCCAAACATGGAACAAGAAGTCCAGAACTCATAAACAGGGAGCACAAACCAGAAGCTGCACAAGAGCAGTGTGGGAGGGTGGGAGGAGATGTTTGCAAGCTTGGGAAATCTCCAAGTTGCTCCATGCAGTTTGCTCTACTGTGGCAGGGGTTTAAAATAAAGAAAAGAAAGAAAAAACTCTAACCAAGGAAGTGAAAGATCTATTTGACAAGAACTTTAAGTCTTTGAAGAAAGAAATTGAATAGGATACCAGAAAATATAAGGATCTCCCTTGCTCTTAAATTGGGAGGATCAACATAGTAAAAATGGCAATTCTACAGAAGCAATCTATATATTCAATGCAATCCCCATCAAAATCCCATCAAAATTCTTCATAGACCTTGAGAGAACAATAATCAAATTTATATGGAAAAACAAAAAAAACCCAGGATAGCCAAAACAATCTTATACAATAAAGGAACTTCTGAAGGCATTACCATCCCTGACTTCAAACTCTAGTACAGAGCTACATTACTGAAAACAGCTTGGTATTGGCATAAAAACAGAGAAGTCGACCCATGGAATCTAATAGAAGACCTGGATATTAACCCACAAACCTATGAACACCTGATTTTCGACAAGGGAGGTAAAAGTATACAATAGAAGAAAGAAAGCATCTTCAACAAATGGTGCTGGCATAACTGGATGTCAACCTGTAGAAGAATAAAAATAGATCCATATCTATCACCATGCACAAAAATCAAGTCCAAATGGATTAACGACCTTAATATCAATCTGAACACACTGAACCTGATAGAAGAGAAATTGCAATGTACTCTACAATACATGGTCACAGAAGACCACTTCTTACGTATAACCTCAGCAGCACAGACAATAAGGGCAACATTGAATAAATGGGACCTCCTGAAACTGAGAAGCTCTTGTAAAGAAAAAGACACTGTCGTTAAGACAAAAAAAGGCTACCTACTGACTGGGAGAAGTTCTTCACCAACCCCACAACTGACAAAGTTCTGATCTCCAAAATATATAAAGAACTCAAGAAAGTAGACTATAAAATGCTAATTAACCCAATTAAAAAATGGGGCAATGATGTGAACAGAGAATTTTCAACAGAAGAATTTCAAATGGCCAATAGACACTTAAGATCATGCTTAACCTCCTTAGCAATCAGGGAAATGCAAATCAAAACAACTTTGAGATACCATCTTACACCTGTCAGAATGGCTAAAATCAAAAACACTAATGATAGCCTTTGCTGGAGAGGATGTGGAGGAAGGGGTACCCTCATCCATTGCTGGTAGGAATGCAAACTTGTGCAACCACTTTGGATATCAGTGTGGCAGTTTCTCAGGAAATTCGGGATCAACCTGCCCCAGGATCCAGCAATACCAATCTTGGGAATATACCCAAGAGATGCCCTATCGTGCTACAAAAGCATTTGCTCAACTATGTTTAAAGCAGCATTGTTTGTAATAGCCAGAACTGGAAACAACCTAGGCCCCTCAATGGAAGAATGGATGAAGAAAGTGTGGAATATATAAGTATTAGAGTACTACTCAGCGGTAAAAAACAATGACATCTTGAATTTTGCATGCAAATGGATGGATATAGAAAACACTATTCTGAGTGAGGTAATCCAGACCTAAAAAGATAAATTTGGTATGTCCTCACTCATAATTGGTTTCTAGACATAAATAAAGGTCAGTGAGCCTATAATTCGTGATCCTAGAGAAGCTAAATAAGAAGGTGAACCCAAAGAAAAACATATAGTTATCCTCCTGGATATTGGAATTAGACTAGATTGCCAGGCAAAAATAGGGATCTTGGGGGTAGGGGTGGGGTGGAGGTAAGGGGAGATGGGGAGAGAAAAGTGAGGAGGGGAGGATGGGGAGACCTTGGGAGAATGGGATGGTTGGGATGGAGGAAGGGTAGATATGGGAGCAGGAAAGAAAATATCTTAATTAAGAGAACCATTTTAGGGTTGACAAGAAACTTGACTCTAGAGGGGTTCTCAGGTATCCATGGAGATATCCCCAGCTATTTCCTTGGGCAGCTGAGGAGAGGGAGCCTTAAATGGCCCTTTCCTATAGCCATACTGATGAATATCTTGTATATAACCATAGAAGCTTAATCTGGCGATGGATGGAGATAGAGACAGAGACATACATTGGAGCGCTAGACTGAGCTCCCAAGGAGGGAGAACATGAGAAATGAAATCAGGATTGTGAGGGGTGCACCCACCCACTGAGACGATGGGGCTGATCTAATGGGAGCTCACCAAGGCCAGCTCGACTGGAACCAAAACAGCATGGGATCAAACCGGACTCTCTGAATGTGGCATACAATGAGGGCTGACTGAGAAGCCAAGGACAATGGCACTGGGTTTTGATCCCACTGAATGTACTGGCTTTGAGGGAGCCTAGTCTGTGTAGATGTGCACCTTCCTGTACCTGGATGGAGGGGGCAGGACCTTGGACTTCCCACAGGGCAGGGAAACCTGAGTGCTCTTCGTACTGGCGGAGGAGGGGGAGAGGAGTGGGGAGAGGGGAAGGGAAATGGGAGGTGGGGAGGATGCGGAAATATTTAATAATAATAATAATAATGAAAGAACGAACGAAAGAAAAAAATAAAAAAAACATTTAGTTAAAATAAAGCCAAGCAGGCAGTTTTGGGAGACTTTCTGGGCTGTGGACTGGTTAGGCCTTAGGGCTGTCCACCCGGTAGGTGTGAGTCTTAATCCATATGAGGATATGAGGTGTCAGACAAAGAAGGACACTTAAAAAAAATCCCACACTAACTCAGACTTGAGAATAATAGAAAGTTATCTGTTTGGGGGTAGACTCACAGATGACAATCCTCTGCTGGAACAGAAAACAGCAGCCAAGTCCTGCAGCCATAAAAGATGCCAGATGTGATCTTTACATCAGCACAAATAGTATACAAGGCCACGCCTAAGTGGGCAGGTAGCTTAAAGGCTACTGGTGGTAGGAATTCCTACAGTACAACTTTGCAGATATGAGCTAATCCGTGCAGTACTAATTGTCAGCAAACTTCCTTAACACTTAGAAAACTACATACTCTGACATATAATCACATGCTCCTTTTTGCTACCATACTACAGAAAATATTGTGGCTGCAAATTAAACTTACTTTATGAATTCTATAGATAAATTAAAATTATTCCATGTTGATTCCAATGAAAATAAAGGTGATTATAAAGATTGATGTGGGAGTGTCATATATCAATCTGTTGATTTCATTGGTTAAAATAAAGAAACTGCTTGGCTGGTCCTATAGGTTAGAACATAGGTGGGTGGAGCAAACAGAACTGGGCGGAAGAGGAAGTGAGGAAGAGGAAGTGAGCTCCGCTCAGAGAGCCAGACGCTCCTGTCTAGCGGGCGGACAGGATGGCCCAGCTCTCTGAGGCATGCTCGCGATGAAGCTCCGACCGACCCAGGATGGATGTAGGCTAGAATCTTCCCGGTAAGCGCACCTTGGAGTGCAACACACTTTATAAGAAATGGGCTAGTCCAGGTGCGAGAGTTAACCAAGAAGAGACTAGAAATAATGGGTCAAGCAGTGTTTAAATGAATACATTTTGTGTGTTGTTATTTCGGGCATAAGCTAGCCAGGCGACTGGGGTGTTGGGACACAACCCTGACGCCTCAATTTCAACAGATGGCGCCCAACGTGTGGACAACTGAATCCACTGAAAGCCCAAGAAAGCTTGGGAAAGTGTAAAGCATGTTTTCTTGGTAGCAGCAGTTTCTCGGTTCTGCTCTGATTGCTAGAGGCGAGCAAGCGCTCTCAGCTAAGAGAGGCGTCCTGACTCAGCTTCAGCTGCAAAACCCTGCAGCTCATTAAGAGGTCCTGCCACGAAACACTGAAACCGTATTGACAAAAAGCTGAACGCATGCTTTTCGGTTTTCAGCCGTAGCAGGAAAAAAGCTGCGCCATTTAAAAATGCCAGCTTTCTGGGCCATCCTGCCAGGGCAACTCTGACTGTTTGAGGCAGGAGGGCCGGCTACAGAGAGAGGACTTGAGTGTTGTCTGTTGCAGCTTAATTGCTGACAAGGACCTTGAAACACTGTAGACTTGTGGCACTGAACGCTGCTCTGGCCGGTACCTCAGTCACAAGGTTGGAGTGGCAGAAAGTTAAGGAATGAGCTACATCTAGCCAGCAAAGCCACGCCTTTAGTCCTACTGAGATTGCTTGGTAAATTAAAGACCTATGTGGTCAGAAAAACAGAGAGAGATACAGTAAAAAGAGATTCAAAGATAAAGAAAATTTTTAAATGGTTTACACTGTGTTAAAAATATATGCAAGCTAAAAGTAAGTTCTTAAGAGTAAAAAAAATAATGAAAGAAAAAGAGAAGTTGGTTGTGGTAGTACACACCTTTAATCCCAACACTTGGGATGCAGAGGGAGATTGACCTCTGTGACTTCAAAGTGTGGTAGCACACGCCTTTAATCCCAGTGCCTAGAAGACAGAGACAAACAGATCTCTGTGAGTTCAAGGTGTGGTAGCATACACCTTTAATCCCAGTGCCTGGGAGGCAGAAACAGGCGGATCTCTGAGAGTTCAAGAACAGCCTGGTCTACAGAGCTATTCCAGATCAAAGATATACGCTTAAAAAGCAAAAAGTTAAAAGTAAAAATAAACAAAATAGAGGTTAAAACAAAGCTGTACAAAGATGGAAAATACACAGAGAATCTTGATACTGTATGCTATTATGCTCTGTTTGAATCATTTGAATGCTGAGGAAGGACCAAAAGCTGCTAAAAGATATTTGTTTATGAATGCTGCTAAACCAACCCAACATAGATATTCTGAAAATGCCTTGACTTTGGAATTTGGATCTAAGGACAAAATACTTTGGAAAGGAGTTTCTTGTTTTGTTTTCACAGAGGATGAGACCCTGTTCATTTCTTCTATTCCAATATGGTATGATGGACCACGCCCTCCTGAAGGGTTGCTGTGAACGCTTGCAGAAAATTGCCTCGCTCAACTGCCAACTGAGATGAAACTAGCACACAGGTTATACCATGAAAGACCTAATTAACAACGTCCCCATTCACCAGGAAGCAGTTTCGAGAGAAAAACTGCGCCCATGTTCCCAAAATATTGTTTATAAATGTTCTTTTACATTTAAAGAGGGAAATGGTATAGGTATGAATAATTTACATTGATATGGATTTTGCTTTAGTGATTTAAAATTAAGGTCAATTTTGTTATATGTATATGTATTTCTGATCTTGATTAGGTGTAGTGATTGTGTAGTTCACTTAAAAATGTAATGTATATAGGTTGTTAATGGATAATCTATAATAGTCAAGTTAGTTAATATGTTAGTTACGATTTTCTAGATGTACATAGATATATTTTAGATAGGCATTCTTCATATCTTTCAAAGACTACAAAATGGGACATTTAATGTTTTAATAACTAAGGACTTTTCATGACAATGAGACACTCTGCTCCTGGCAGCACCAATCTACTTCAAGAGGAAGATGGGCATCGAAGAGGATCCTTATGGTGTTGGATAGCCATTTGGGCAAGAGACTGTTCTTGCCTGGACTATTGCATAAACTGGACACAGAGAACCCGCAGAGAGAGGACTACTGAACTTGCCTAAAGGTGAGATGATCTTTCGGGGTTCCTGATTCATGAAAGAGTCTGCAAGACATTCTTCAGGACAAGCAGATAGTGACTGCCTTTGAAATTTCCTGCTTTGTGGAATGTCTGCTGAAAACTATGGGCCTGTAGGCCGAAGACGGATGCCCCAACGGTACAGAGGAACTTTGGATGACTGTACAGGCAGCAAGATGTCTCTGTCATTTCTAGAGTTTGAAAGTTGCTTATTTCTTGTTTGCTTAGATAATATTGTATATTTCTGGAGTCTTTGATGGAGTTAAGAATAGTTAGTTGTAGCCGGGCGGTGGTGGCGCACGCCTTTAATCCCAGCACTCGGGAGGCAGAGGCAGGCGGATCTCTGTGAGTTCGAGACCAGCCTGGTCTACAGAGCTAGTTCCAGGACAGGTTCCAAAACCACAGAGAAACCCTGCCTCGAAAAACCAAAAAAAAAAAAAAAAAAAAGAATAGTTAGTTGTAGTTATACTTTTCCTTAGTTATGATAAAGATTATTGTAATTTTTACTTGATAACTGTTTTATGTAATTTTGCTATGTTAAAGTTAAAGCCTTTCCTTTTTGTTTAAACAGAAAAAGGGGAAGTGTCATATATCAATCTGTTGATTTCATTGGTTAAAATAAAGAAACTGCTTGGCTGGTCCTATAGGTTAGAACATAGGTGGGTGGAGCAAACAGAACTGGGCGGAAGAGGAAGTGAGGAAGAGGAAGTGAGCTCCGCTCAGAGAGCCAGACGCTCCTGTCTAGCGGGCGGACAGGATGGCCCAGCTCTCTGAGGCATGCTCGTGATGAAGCTCCGACCGACCCAGGATGGATGTAGGCTAGAATCTTCCCGGTAAGCGCACCTTGGAGTGCAACACACTTTATAAGAAATGGGCTAGTCCAGGTGCGAGAGTTAGCCCATAAGAGGCTAGAGCTAGTGGGCCAAGCAGTGTTTAAATGAATACATTTTGTGTGTTGTTATTTCGGGCATAAGCTAGCCAGGCGACTGGGGTGTTGGGGACACAACCCTGACGCCTCAATTTCAACAAAAGATTGCATAATCCAGAGAGATAGCAATATGTACAACAGATGATCACACTATATATAGCATCCTAAAAACCATCAGATTCAATATAAAACAAAAAAAATCAGTATAATTTCATTATACATATAAACACATAATCCATACATACATTGTTTCTCTATATGGTCTGTGACCTCAAAATCACTCTATGTATTACATATAACTCTATCTTAATAGAATACTATTTCTCAGCCTTCTGAGTATTGATGTTACATTTGCACCACCATGAATAGCTTTCTAATTTTTATTTAAGTGAATCCTTTGATGTTTCGTATTCTGCTTTGAAGATTGGCTGTATGGGTCTGATAGTTGTAATCATTTTGACAGATGACAAAATGTTTCTCACTCAGTATGGATGTTATAATTTAAGTCTTTCTCAGATTATTCTTGTGTTTGTATTTGCTCAGTGTTTGTGGACTTAAAGAGGAAACTATTTACAGTCTGACCATTTCACATATTTTATTATCACATCAGTGCAAGTGGAAATATTTGAATACTTTTATTTTACTGATTTCTGTTATACTCATCATGTCAATAACTAAAATTTCAAAGTCTATTAGTTTCAAAATACATAGCATATGATAAATTACAATTTTGATATATCTTTAATGTGTCGAACTCATGCCTAAAATGGAGTTCACAGCACTCTTTTTTTAAATAAAGCAGACATTTCCTTATCTAAGTTTTTTTTTATCTTTTGTGATGGACCCTCCCAGTTATGCCTTTTTAGCTTTGAAACAATATGATTAATTATGCCAAAGATTTTGTGAAAAGAACTTTCAGTAAGGAAAAATGTTCCCACATTTAAAATGCTAATCAGCATAGTTTCACTTGGTACTATTTAAAAAAAATTGCATGTGAAGTTTGGATAGAGAGCTGGAGAGTAAATCTTAGAAGTGTGGATGATAGAAATGTCTATGTATATAGACATTTAGAAACACTTAGAGAATCAGCCACACTTTGAAAAGCTAAAGCAGTAAATACTGACTGTCTTGCTGCTTTATGGTGCAGAATTTCTCCTCAGATCACTTTATGGAAGTAAGGAAAAACTACCCTGGGTAGACAATGATCTTGCAGGCATAGATCAGAACATCTGAGTTTCCAGATTAAGTTTATATCTTATCTTTGGCCCACTGAAAACAAAATATGTTTAGTCACGTATGACAGTAGGTTGAATGGCTAAAATCAGAACTTAATGATATTTTATGATTTCCTATAATAGTAAGGAAAATGTGAGAACCAAAGAACAAAAAAAAGGTCTTCCTACAGTGAATAAATACTGTTGATAGAGCTTTTTAAATTTTATTATAATATTTGAGTCTCATTTATAACCACAACTCTGTGCTTCCAAGTCTACAATAACCACATCACAAACATAATGAAGGGGCTATGGCAATAATCAACTGGACACACTGAGATGTTTGTCCTCCACAGAGAAAACTTATTTCTATGTGTAGTACCTATGCTAGAATCTATAATCATTCAGACATGTATTTTGACTCTATAAACAAAGTGTGTATTCATTTGAAAAGTATCCTCCTTGCATGTGAGACTACAATCAATAGATGTCATGATTAAGTTGACAAATTCAGTCTATTCATGGCCTCTAGTTGCAGAAAGTGTTCAAGTGCCATAATCTCATCTCAATAATATATTGTGAACTCACATTTGTAAGAAAAGTATTATCAGAAGTCAGGTACATGAAAATATCACAACCCTAAACCTATACATGGAGTGATAAAATACCAAGAAAGATGAGTGCACAGTTCTTCTTACTGTGGGTAGCTTCTCTGCTATCTGAACAGATGAGGTTATTTTTCATTTGGCACAAGTAGTTTTTGTTTTATCAAATCTTTACACTGTTCTTGATTTGTTTCATAATTTGCTTTATAAGGAAAGGAGTTTAAAAACCCATTATATTGCAAAAGTTTGACATTGAATAGATCATATTTTTAAAAGGTACTGTGTTTCATTCAATAATAAAAGTATTAAAATGAAAAATTTGAAAGTCATCTCTGTAATATTTTAACCTTAAACATTTGGAAAAATTATCTACATTGGCATTTGTTTCAATGTAATTTCAAGACTTCTTAATTAAGTGTCCATGTTTTTCCAATGTGACTGAAAAAAAAATCAGGAGTGCAAGAGAAAAGGCAAGATTATTTTAGACTTTTTCCTCATTGATTCTTTGTGGATTTCACATCATGCATCATGAACACATTCATCTCTTTGCCACTTTATATCTGCCTTCTGCCCTTGAAAAATAAATTAAAATTTAAAAAAGAAAATGAACCAGCTCCCTCATACTCATGAACTCACTACCAGCTCTCCCACCCACGACAGATGACTAAGAGGCAAGGGTGGGAGAGAGTATTTCTTTCTCATCCTTCATCTGTCTCATTATGTGGCAGATAAAAGGTGGCTCCAGACCTCTCATAAACCTTTGCAGTGCCTGATCACCTGCAAGTCTATCAACAGGGTCAAATTTATTTTGCTGCCCAGATGAGGTGCAATACCTGTTCTCCTGAGTGATGCATCCTATGAGTTGTAGGATCCACTCTTCCACTCTTGTGTCCCTAGCACCATCTTTTTCATCCACTGAAGGTGATGAGGCTAAAGGGACCAACTCTCCCTCACCCACACAACTATGTTACAGATAGTAGGACTAGTACTCCTACTCTCATGCCTTCAGAAACTTTTCATCTCTACTCCTACCAGTGGTTCAGTTCTATTGTGTTTCCTAGGAGAGATGTAGGGCCCATTATCTTGTGAGTGTTGCAGTTGGCTGGGGCAGTGCCATTTCTCTCCATTGCTGCAAACAGTGAGGGGCAGAACCTATTCTGTATATCCCTATTCTCTCTGTCTTCAGTGGTAAGAGGAATCATGAACATCAATGCAGATCAAAGTTGCAGCAGGTTTATGAATCCAGACAAGGGAAGCAATCAAGGCATGGATGACAACATGGCCTCAGATGGCTGTACAGGGTGCTCAGCACTGTATGGCTCCAGCAGTGATATGGCCCTTAAACACTAATCACTAATATGGCCATAGGTTGCAGCAGAGACTCTAATCTTTGTTTTTTGTGTTTTGTTTGTTTGTTTGTTTTGTTTGTTTGTTTGTTTGTTTTTTCGAGACAGGGTTTCTCTATGGTTTTGGAGCCTGTCCTGGAACTAGCTCTGTAGACCAGGCTGGTCTTGAACTCACAGAGATCCGCCTGCTTCTGCCTCTGGAGTGCTGGGATTAAAGGCGTGCACCACCGTCGCCCGGTGAGACTCTAATCTTTGTTGTCCTTGATCTCAACCTGGGCCAGGGATATCAACATAGAACCTATTGTGGTTGGACCACAGACTCAGACAAGGTCTTTGTCAATAGCAGGCAAGGATATCACCATGGCCCCAGTTGGCTGTGCAGGTTTTCTTTCTATTTTCATTTAACTTTATCCTGTGTAACCATGCATATATTTCTTCTTTCAGCTGAGAACCAACAATGATCACCCAAAGATTACTATAAACATACTTAAACTTAACATATCTCAATTACAGATAACACAGATAACTCATGTATGATTCCATTAAAAATTTCAACTGTTTGCTATAAGAAATTCTTTCCTACTTCTGTAATTTTAATTTGTAAGTGCATAATATATTCGAATTACCTCTTAAAGAATGACTAAAAGAGCCATGATTTCTTAATGAGGAAAGTCTGATGCACATCAAAAACACCAGTTTATACAATGTTTAGAATATGTCATGCATTCTCTGTTTAACAATAGTATAGCATTCATGGAGGTGATATAGAAAAAACTAAATGGGTTCTTTAATATCCCAGTAGTAGTACTGGAGGGTTCCCTGCTATTGACTGGTATAAGAGGATAATGTTGTAGAAGTTCTACAAGAGCATGCAGCTACCTGTAACAACTGCCTACTAATCTGTCCCTATATCTTCTTATGCATCCAAATCTCACCCAAAAGAAAACAATAACATATTCCAAAAACAATAACAAATGAAAATAGTGAAATGTGGCAAAAATTGTCTATTTTTCAGGATTTGAGGTTCATATTCATTTTTTCAGTGCATGGGGTAGCAAAATGCTGCCTGAATATTTCTTTTTATTGCTCTATGAAAAAAATGTGGATATGAAAAATGTGCCTTTTTATACTTGCTGCCTTTCAAAGACCCAAGACATCCTTCTGACAGACTCATACAAGATCAGCACCAGTGTTGCTTCATTCTCAGCTTGTTCACAATGGTTGACCTGAATGCGAAGTTCCTTTCATAAGCAATACACAGAGATCTTTTGGCTGATTTATTATTATGGATCATCACACTGAAATTTTCTTTAAAGAACTTTGTCTTTGACATATATTCTCCATTTATGAATGCATTTTATGTGACTTCTATGTTCTGATACTGACTTGAAGGGCAAATTGTTTTAAGATTTATAGTTAATGTTCTACATGGAAAATGCTATTTTAGCATTTATTGCTCATATTATTTTTCTTTTGTATTTGTTAATCTGGCTCTTCTAGCAGATGTGACATGACCAGTCTGTACTTTTCGAAAACCATGTGTCTGGATTATTGCAACATATATAAAAGTCTTTCACATGGATACATTGAATATAAGCCATGTAGAACATATAGATATACACAATATGAAAATATATCAAATTAGGCTTTTTCAATAAATTGTACAGCCTTGAAAATACATATGAAGTAATAATGTCAGATGGGGAAAATGCAAATAAATAATCTCACACTAGCTCCTCATATGGTATACTAAGGTATTCTTTACTAAAAGGGAACTCACAGGTCACAACTAAGAAACAGGAACAGAATTGAACTTCCAAGTGTGGTGCACAGGAAGCGAGAAAGCATTCAAGAAGTCCTGCAGGACGTTTAGTATCCAAAGCCATGCCCAACCTGGTCAAACCTCTCAAAAGCCATTGGCTGAAGGAGGTCCCATCACCTATCCCTTTGTCTAAATAAGAGAGTTCCAAACCCAATACAAAACTATATACAGTAAGAAGAGATATCAAGTAAAAACAATTAGAATTACAATCAGCATAAACAGTATAAAGCAAGAAACATATAATAAATGTTTCAATAATTATTATATCATAAGGAGTCTGTCTTGTATTAGAATAATACAATTTAATATATTCTAATACAGTTGTATTAGAATAATACAATCCATAATTCATAAGAATTAACAACACAACTATTTAATTTTCAACTCCTGAAGGCCGGAAGAGGGAGATAATATTACTTGAGTAGGCAAGAAGTGCAATCAAGCAGCTTCCAAAATATGCAGTAGATGAAAGAGGGAACTGGATACCTGGGCAATCACCCAAAGTCTCATTTGCAATGTTGTAGCAACCAACTGTGGCTAAGGCCTAGAGTAATTTACAGATTATTTTCAAGAGCTGGAAGATTTTCAAAACTATCTTACCCTGCCATGGCAAGATTTGGAAATCTTGTTTCTTGTATCCTCCTTGTCTAATCCAGAAACTATGCATTTTGTCAGTGGTTGAGGCATGAGCAGTTCCTTGCCCAGAGGCCAGTTTTGCCAAGATGAAAACAATCTCCAAGTGCTATTTCTTCAGTGCTCAACATTCTCTCAGGGGAATAGATCAATGCTGCCACGAGCAATTTTTTTCTCACATCAACAGAACCCCAAAAATATTTAAATGTCATATTCTTCAGTTCATTGAAGTGGTTGAAGATTCCCTATCTATGTATATTAAAATATATATGTATATAAAGAACCTGATTAGTCTAGCTATAAGTATGATGAAAATCGATGACTGTTGAAATATAATGCTTAATACTTTTATAACATAAAGAATAAAGCTTTCTTTTGGAAAATTAAACAATCTATTAATTGTACTGTGCTGCAAATGAAAACAATGACATCAAAATGTAAACAATGTATAAGTATCTTGAACATAATTAGAAATAAATAATGCAATATGATCAATAAATTCTAAAATTATATCAGTAAGCAAAATGTCTTAAACAGGGGTAGAAACATGCATGCCTACAATCTGACAAAATAATTTTGCCTAGATATACAAATATTGTAAAAGAAATAGGATTATATTCAATATAAAAATATAATTTGATTTTTTTATCAATATACAAGAATCTATAGCAAAGTAAATTGTCTATAAATAATAACTCACAAGTATTCATTCTATTGCTTACTGTTATTATTAGTGTGTGTTAGCTCACATTAATCTACCTATTTTCCTATTCAATTCTTTTGAGATCCATGAACCTATAAAATTTCCACAACAACCCCTAAGCCTATATCAGTATTAATTAACCCCTAAATGATGTCCCTAACCCTGAAGACAGACTTTGTTTGGAGAAGGGCCATTGTCTTCTAAAATTAGCTCCAGCTTTCATGGGTGTGATCCTGTAAAATCAAATGATCTTTAAGTTGCCAAATCACTGCCTAGTATAATTGCAAATGTTTTCTGAGTAGTCGATAGGATTTTTCTAAAGTTGTCATTTGGAGTTCTGGCCAGAACATTGTAAAAATGTGTGTCATGTCAGCTAACCAAGTTGGAACCATTTTGAGCAGATGGTACCCAAAACTGGTCTTATAGTACTGTTATCAGCATCATGATATCATATCAATCAAGTTGAGTCATTGTTGTGGTGCCCCATCATTTTCCTAGAAACTTCAAAGATTACTGCATGAAAATCAATTTTTCATTGTGGAAAACTTAAGCATTATATAGACATATATTCAAAGAAAGATACAATATAAACAAAGTAGGTATGGAGAAAAGTAAAATTTTTCTAAAATATTTCTTAATTCTGCTCCATATCAAATGGATCCTGACTTGAGACAGAATCTCTTAATTTGTCTTTTAACAGCATTCATGTATTTAGAGGATAGCCATTGTCCAACTCCAAAGCCATCTTTGATTTTTAGTGAGTTTATTGTTTAATAGATAGTATATATAGAGAACAAGAGTGAAATTTTACATTGCAGATGACCTGTCCTCATAAGTCATATTCCTCTTTGTTCAGTGATCATTTCTGGATAGGTATTTTTTCCTCTTTAGGCATCCAGGCATCCAGAGTCTACTGACTTTTTGAAGATATTTTTTTGAAAAGACAAGAAGAGAACTGCTGTGGGACAATGGTTTTACCCTGGAAACATTTGTTTCTTGTAGTTGTTTATTAAAATGCTGATTGGCTGGTAGTCATGCAGAAGTATAGATGGGCAACCAGGCAAGAAATAGAGGTGGGGCAATGAGAACAGAAAAATCCTGGGAAAAGGATTCTACATTCTGCAGTCGAGATCCAGACACAGAACAAGCAAGATGTGACTGCCTCTCCAAAAAAGGTACCGAGCCATGTGGCTAACATGAACAAGAATGGTATGCTAATATAAGTTATAAGAGTTAATAAGAAGCCTGAACTAATAGGTAAATCAGTTTATAATTAATGTAGACCTCTGTGTGATTCTTTGGGACTTAATGGCTGCAGGACTGGGAAGGACAGAAACCTCAGTCAACAGAGAACCTTGTACCAACTCTTATGTGGTTTTCTTACCACCTGTATGTTTGTCACATCTGTGGATAAATTATCATTTCTCTTTCTCAAGAGCTTTCTCTTTTTCAAATCAAATCTTTATTAGTTCGATCATATATATAGCTTTAATCTCATGTGGAAATGAGAGCAAAACACCATCTTCAATGAAGCATGTCTCCTGGTTTCTTTTCTGAGGTCAACACATCCTTGAAATTTACCAGCTGATTTAATTCAGAAGGGTTTTTTTTTCCTATTACCTAGTATCTCTCTGCTGCCATAATTAATCTCTCATTAGCATTAGGGAAATTAAAGGTTCATAAAAAATTATGCAGTCTATTTTTGGGGGTATTTCCATCCCTTTCTCTTTGTTTAGCCTATCCTTTATAGTCTTATTTTATCTTTCTATAACTGCCTGACCTTTAGGATTGTTTGGTATATCTGTAATATGCTTTGCATTATGATAAGCAAAAGACTATTCCATTTTCTTAGAGGCATATGCTCGACCATTATCTTTCTATATTTGTGCAGGTATACCTTCAATGGCTCTAAATTATAATAATTTGGTAATGTGTAATTACCAAATCAGCATTTTCTGACCCCAAGGTAATTTACCATTGAAAACCTGAATAAGTGTCAATGGTGTGGTGTACAAATTTCAATTTTTCAAATTTTTGTAAAAGGGAAGACTTCCACCTGACAGATTATATTTCTTTAAATAACCTTTGGGTTACTTCCTGCAGGTAATGGAATTTAGCTATATAAAGAGGAAGTAGGGCATCTCTTTATAATTTCTTAGCTTGTTTTCATGAAATAGAAAACTTTAAACCTTTGATATTGACACGATATTTTTTTATGAAATTCTGAGACCTTCAGCACACTTCCAATATATAATAGACTGATTTCTACATTACCTTGTGTTAGACACATGACAAACCCGTATGGGATGAGGTGTGTTATGTATATGGAACAAAGCTGATTCTTGGTTATATATTGATCCTCAATGAGTAATAAAATCTATTCTGTATCATGTGGTATGAATTCAGTTGTTTAAATATGTAAGACATCTCTCTGTGCATATTATGAATCAGTAACTATATTGAGAGGTTCTTTAAAATACTTTAGTATGAGAAAAATAACATGTAACTTTCTATTTTATACAGAATTATAAGGGTTTTCTTCCACTTTACTTAAATCCTCTGATTTGTAACCTGCCTTTTTCTGATTTATTTTCATCAGTACAAAATGTACAGGCTCCAGTTATTAGTGTGTTATATACAATTTGGGGAAGAATCTAAGTAGTTCTCTTTACAAGATTATTTTTATTACTTTTGGGATAATTTCTATTAATATATCCCCCAAATTAGCACAAGCTCTTTGGCAGGATTTATTGTGTTCCTATAATTGGTTAATTTCATCAGTAGTAAAAGGCTGTATAATCTTTTCTTTGTATATTTTTGCTAGTTGATAAAGTCTCAATTTTCCTTTTACAATTAATTCAGAAACTTTTTTGCATTAGTTTTTAATTTTTTACTTGACTAATGAGATAAAATGATTCATTCTAATATATTATCTTCCCTCTGCATTAAAATTTCTATAGGGGAAATTCTGGAAGACAATATGACTAGAATGCATTTAATGTTTGGATTCACCCTATCAATATATTTCTCCTGTAATTTCTTTTCAACAAGATTTAATTTATTCTCAGCCTCAGCTGTTAATTACCTGGGACTATTTAAGACTTTGTCACCTTCTAAGGTTTTGTTTAAATACATATTTTATCAGATGTTATTCCAAAAGCTGATTGTAGACTGGTTGTCTCTTATCTTTGAAAGTCATTAAGAGTCCACAATCAGTCTCCCCTTATTTGTGCCTTTTGTATTCTAATTTTCTGTAAAACTATTCTATACCCAAAGTAATTGATAAAATCTACTCTTGGTAGTTTTTCAGGAGAAATCTGTAATACCCATTTAGGCAAAACTTTCTTTACTTCTTTAAACATTTTTTTCCTAAGGTATCTGCATTTGAATAAGATAGCAAAAGTCTTCCATGTAATGACAAATTATAGATTAAGAAATGGCTGACATATTTTCAATGGTTGATTTACAAAGTATTGGCACATGGTGGTGCTATTTAGCATTCTCTGTGGGAGAATGATCCACTGCTATCTCCTAGTAGGCTGAGAATTATTATAAGGCAAATTTTTCTCTGACCTTTTTTTTGTAAAGGTATATTGAAGAAACAATCTTTTAAATCAATAACTATGAGGGACCATCGTTTTTGTAATAGAGAAACAAAGGAATTCCTGATTGTAGAGGGCCCATAGGTTGAATTACCTTGTTGACAGCTCTTAGGTCTGTCACGATTCTTCATTTTCTAGATTTCTTTTTAACAACAAATACAGGAAAATTCCAAAGGCTGGTTGAGTCTTCAAAATGGGGAGCATCTAATTGTTCCTGTATCAGCTTTTATAAAGATTCTAGTTTCTCTTTGTTAAAGGCCATTTTTAGACTGTATTTTCATCAGCTAACTATTTTATTCTTTGTTTTTCCATTCAAAAATTTAGACTTCCTCCCCTCCTCCCATTCGCTTCCCACTCCCCCAATCACCCTCTTCCTCCCCCTCCCTCCTTAAGAGAGGGCAGGAAACCCTTCTCTGTGTGAAGTCCAAGGCCCTCCCTCCTCCATCCACGTCTAGAAAGGTGTGTATTCAAATAGACTAGGGTCCCCAAAAGCCAGTATATGCAGCAGAAACAGATCCCAGTGCCATTATCGATGGCTTGGCTTCTCAGTCCACCCCCATTGGCAGCCACATTTCAGAGTCAGGTTTGATCTCATGCTCATTCAGTCCAGGTCCAGCTGGATTTGGTGAGCTCCCATTAGATCAGGCACACTGTCTCAGTGGGTGGACCAACTCCTCACAGTCATGACTCCCTCCTTTTGCTCAGTCCATTGCTCTGATGATGGTCTCTGTCTCTATCTCCATCCCAGTACCACTGAAACTAATTGAAGCCAATTGTTTGGGGTAGGTTTATTGCTTAAAGCCCATATTTTCACCATTTCCCTAACAAATGGTGAGTTCAAGCCATAAGATATTATCGATTGTTTAATTTCCTTTGAATCATTCTTATTTATAGGTTGCCATTAATAATAGGGTATTTAGTGCCAGATGATATAATCAGATTATATAATGATATAATCAGAGGATATAATCAGATTAACAGTTAAAACACTGGGTTAGGCATTCTGTACTCTGGCATATATTGGTAAGGTTAAATTCTGTTCTTGTACCTTCTCTCCCTGCTCATCAGTTCTGATAATTACCTCAATCATTTCAAATCTTTTTAACACTTTCTTTTGTAAAGTCTGAATCTACACTTCTGTGTGTTCTTCTAGTGCCCTCATTGATTCATTTAGTTTCTGGTCCTTATTCTGCCTATATGATTCCAAGGAATGAAGTTTGTTTACTAGATAACATCTCAAACTGGACATTATTTGGATAGTGTGTATATTGCCTTCCTGGAGAGGATTCACAGTCCATTAATCTATCATTTTTTCAAAACAAATTCCAACAGTATGAATTTTTCAGATAATTTCTCAATTCCCTTTGACTTGGCTTGAACTTTTGTCTGTCAAATTAATGTTATCCTTTTTAATGGTATTATTTTTTTTCAACTAGCTGTTCATTGTAACTCAACAAAGACTCTATCATTTCTAAAAGTACCTTAATCCTTGCTCTGTTATGAAATAATTTTCTTAATGATATAATATGAAAAATAAAGCTAATTCCCAAAATTAAATATATGGATGTATAAGGAAAATCATATAAGCAATGAAGAACCCAATCCATAGTGTACACAAAAAGGATTATTAAATTCCTGAATGATAATGTTGTAATTCATCATACAACATTAATTTTTTTCAATTTACTTATCACTCTTTTGTAACTGCAGTGAATCATTGTAAGTATTATTTGCCTGCAGGTATTGCATTTGTAGCAGTATGGTAGAAGGATTCAGAGGAGAGATGTGAGCAGTTCAAATTCTCCCAACTTGCTCTGATCCCAAGCTCTGTTGCCTACTTAGATTCCAATAAATATGTTTTGTTTAACAAATTAAGAACAAATATTAAGGACAATGAAGCAATTCCATACAAATAGCGGGCTGTTGGCTAGAATAAAAATAAGGACACCCAAAGCTTCCCCTGAACTGTGAGTCCCCTCAATGTTGGACTGCAACGAGAAAAGTAGAGGTCCTAGCTAGGAGCAAGTAGGCCCTGTGTGGAAGAGAAATGTGTTGCCAGGATCACAGTGTGCTGAAAGGCAAGGAGAGTCTCGGTAAGCATGGACTCATTCCCATGTTGGGTGGCAGATGAACGGAAATGCATCAAATGGGATGTAATGTGAATAAAGGAACTCCACACTATCTCCTAATATGTTCTTCATTAAAAGAACTAAGGTGCTCTTTTATATAAATATATATATATATATATATTTAAAAAAAAAACCTCATGGATCACAATTAGGAAACAGGAATGGAATTGAACATCCAGGACTGCTAAGCAGGGAGCAACAGAGTGAGCAATGGTTCAATGGGCCATTTGGTACCCAAATCCAGGCCCAACCTGGTCCAGTCTCACAAAGGCCATTGACTGATGCAGGTTTCCCATCATAAATGTTTTATCTTCTTTACATGTAACTCATTTTCATTGAAAAAAAATTTGCATTGATTTTGAAAAATATTATATATTCTACACATCTCCTTTTAAAACTATATTTGATATTGGTTTCTTTTTTCACATTAAATATAAAAAATAAGATATTCTTTACCTAAATAAATCATTAGACAATTATTTTAAAAAATGGTACAAAAGAAAAAACTCAGATTCTTAGAACTTAGAATAGATAACAATAATAATACTATGAATCTAATTCATTACACGAGTTAACAAACAAAAGGCATTAATAGCTCATAGTTAGTTTCTGAACTGTGAGAACAGTTTAAATCTCCTGAGCTCTGGTTACTTAATTATCACAATATAGCTTAGTATCAAAGATCATGTGTCACCCTTGATGTGCAGTTTTACTCATACTTAATATGTTTATGCTTCACTAATACATCACATTAACAGACTGTCCATATAAGGAAAGAGACCCCCAAAATAGTAAATTGTCAGTAATTATTGCAAATGTTACCTTACTCTTCTCTTTTTATTTATAGTAAATATATAATCATTTGTTAAATTGTTTAGAGTACTAGCTAGTGGTTAAGCACAAAGTATTGATATTGTAGGAAGTCTAATTTCAAGTAAGAGAATATTTTGTTATACAAAAAGGCAAATTTATTTTAATTCTGTATAACAAAAATTATGAAATTTATTAAAGGATTAATTATTGTTTTGGAAGTTATGTTTAAATAAGCTAAACTTTTGTATAAAATAATACTATTTATATATAATTTATATTTTTTACACACAGAGACATACATGAAATAGAGTCAGTATGTATTGTAACTTTTATATGTTCTCCAAAATAAAACAGTGTATTATAAAAGAATTAAGCCTGTGTAGCATAAGTATACTCAATTTCCTTAATAGGCAAAAGTAAATAATGGAAATCATCACAGAATATAGAAATGCAGTAAACATTGATGTCTCTATTAGGTAAACTAAAAAAGTAGATAAATTGTGTTTAAAAAATTCAAAATATCATCACGTTTCCCCAAGTTCCCCCCATTCTCCCCTTCTTACTATTTTCTCCACATCTACCCTTACCCCCGTCCCACCCCACCCCCAAGTTCCCAATTTTTTGCCAGGCAATCTTGTCTACTTCCCATATTCAGGATAATAACTATATGATTTTCTTTGGGTTCATCTTCTTATTTAGCTTCTTTAGGATCACAGAATATAGACTCAATGACCATTATTTGTGACTTGAAACCAATTATGAGTGAGTACATCCCATGTTCCTCTTTTTGGGTCTGGGATACCTCACTCAGGATAGTGTTTTCTATTTCCATCCCATTTGCATGAAAAATTCGAGAAGTCATTGTTTTTTACCGCTGAGTAGTACTCTAATATGTATATATTCCACACTTTCTGCATCCGTTCTTCTATTGAAGGACATCTAGGTTGTTTCCAGGTTCTGGCTATAACAAATAATGCTGCTATGAACAAAGTTGAACAAATGCTTTTTCATATGATAGGGTATCTCTTGGGTATATTCCCAAGAGTGGTATTGCTGGGTCCAGGGGTAGGTTGATCCCGAATTTCCTGAGAAACCGCCACACTGATTTCCAAAGTGATTGCACAAGTTTGCATTCCCACCAGCAATGGATGAGGGTACCCCTTCCTTCACAACCTCTCCAGCAAAGGCTATCATTGGTGTTTTTGATTTTAGCCATTCTGACAGGCGTAAGATGGTATCTCAAAGTTGTTTTGATTTGCGTTTTCCTGATCGCTAAGGAGGTTGAGCATGACCTTAAGTGTCTTTTGGCCATTTGCACTTCTTCTGTTGAGAATTCTCTGTTCAGTTCAGTGCCCCATTTTTTAATTGGGTTATTTAGCATTTTAAAGTCTAGTTTCTTGAGTTCTTCATATATTTTGGAGATCAGGCTTTTGTCTGAAGGAAGGTTGGATAGAGGAGCAGGGAATCACATAACTTAATTAAGGCAGTCATCTTAGGGTTGGCAAGAGACTTGAAATTAGTGGGGCTCCCAGGTACCCAGGGCGATATCCCCAGTTAGCTCCTTGGGCAGCCGAGGATAGGGAACCTGAAATGACCCTATCCTATAGCCATTCTGATGAATGTCTTGCATATCACCATAGAACATTCATCTGGAGATGGATGGAGATAGAGACAGAGACCCACACTGGAGCACTGGACTGAGCTCCCAAGGTCCCAATGGGGAGCAGAAGGAGGGAGAACATGAGCAAGGAAGTCGGTACCATGAGGGGTGCACCCACCCACTTAGACGGTGGGGCTGATCTAGTAGGAGCTCACCAAGGCCAGCTGGACTGTGACTGAAGGGGCATGAGATAAGACCGGACTCTTTGAACATGGCGGACAATGAGGGCTGATAAGAAGCCAGAGACAAGGGCAAGGGGTTTGGATCCTACTTCATGTTCTGGCTTTGTGGGAGCCTAGCCAGTTTGGATGTTCACCTTCCTAGACCTGGATGGAGGGGCAGGGACCTTGGAGTTTCCACAGGGCATGGAACCCTGACTGCTCTTCGGACTGGAGGACTAGAGAGGGAGGGGGAGAGGAGTGGGGGGAAGGGGAGAAGGGTGGGAGGAGGGGGAGGGAAATGAGAGGCTGGGAGGAGGTGGGAGGAGGGGGAGGGAAATGAGGGGCTGGGAGGCGGTGGGAATTTCTTTTTCTTTCAATAAAAAAATAAATAAAAAATAATAAAGTTTAAAAAAAAGAAAATGGATAAAGAGTGTAATTTCACAAAAGCATTCAAATAAAATATTTTCCAAATAAAAATTGCCACCAAAAAAATCTGTGAAGTTACTACAAGTGGCACATAAACTGAGAATAGTCAAAGCTGAGTATTCATGATTTGGTTTTGACAGGAAAGTAATATGAGAAAATAAGACATTTGATAAAAATGGGCTCTTTTATCCCAACTAAACCATTGTTTCTAAGGAAATTTTTATTTTTATAATGACCTGACTATTCAGTAACTTCTGTAGCAAGAGACATCAAGCCTGCGATGAAGCAGACTTTCGGGAAATGTTGACCGTAAAATGTAACCCAGAAACCCAGAAACATCCTCAATCAAAACACACCTACAGCAAACTTACTTAAGTGACATTGAGATTAATCTTCAATAAAGAGTCTCATTTCAAAAAAAAAAATATTCAAAATATCATCATTTACAAAATACTCACTAGATGAGTATATTACAGTTTGATTAGTGATTTGTATTTGAAAATATTATTAAAAAATTTAACATTCTCTTTAAAATTACTTCATTTTTCAGCAGAGTAATATGTGCTCGTTTGTACAGCATTACTTTTCTTTGTGAAGTTTAAAGTTTGCTATATCGAAGCTTCTCTTGTGTTTACACATCAGCATTTAATTAATGTCATTCTTATTTAAAAATTTACATCCACACTGTGACAAATATGAAAAAAAATGATCCTTATGCTTTTATTTCCTTTACTCTCAGCAGTGCTTTTGTAATGTACTTATTTTTACCTGTTTTATTACAATTATGCTTATTAACATTCATTGAATTAGTATCCAGAACAGAAACTAATTTTGCTATACTTAGGTATTTGGTTAATATTTTATAAAATTTCATAACTTAAAATTAATTTCTTCTTTTACTGACATTAATTTTTTAAATAATTTTTTCTACCTTATACATGGAAAAATGTTTTGTTGACATACCTTTTTTCTCTAGTCTTCATAAATTTCCCACTGTCAATGTTTTGTTTTTCAAATTCCTTTTTTTTATTTTCTGTCTCATTTTAGTTGTGTTTATGATGATTTATGTCTAACATCCTAAGTAAGGGGTATTAGGGCTAAGAGAATCTTGACACCATTGTCTGGTAAAATGATTCTACTAATAAGGACTCAAGTTGAAAGAAGAGGATTGATTTCAAAATCTATTTCAAGTATTTTCTTCAAATTTGGAAATTTGGAAAATTTGAAGAATTTAATAACTAAAATACATGACTTCCAACTCTTAGGTTTTTTTTCTTTAAATCTGATACAGTATTTAATCTGGAACTAGTTCATATAAAGTTTAATATATTCTTTTTTATCAATTGTATCCTTGGACTACTTTAATTATATAAAGAAGTATATTTTATTGTTATGTTTTCATAAAATTGATTTTGCATTCTTCAAAAATATCAACCATCTGTACTGTCTTATATTACCCTCCACCACTTTGTATATCCTGTTCTACAACTTACTCTCCATTTATTTATTTATTTATTTATTTATTTATTTATTTTAAATTCCCCTACTTCAACTTATTCCCAGACTGTTAACTTGATCTGATTGATAAAAAGTACCAGTGAGCACATTTGTCAGGGTGTTTTCAAAATGACCAGAAAGAAGAAAACACTTACCTCGGGTGTGAGTGAAATTAGCTGGCAATGAAACACTTGTGTGAAAAGCTGAAAATAAAAGGGTTGGACATTTCCTTTCTTTTATGGGCCAGATCAACTTGGACAATAGCCTGGAACATCTGATTCCATGGGCCTAAAATCAATTTTTCCCTTTAAATTGTTCTTTCAGGTATTCAGATTTCACAACGCCAGGAGGTGAACTAACACACACTCCTTATAGCATTCACCACAGGTTCTGCATTTTATTGAACAACCAATAGTAGAAAGCATCCTTGTCATGGTCCTGATGTTACAGAAGATAATTTTAGATTTTCTCTGTCAGTACCAATTCAGCTTCCACACTCATAGTTTCATCAGAGATTCTAGTAAAAGGGAATGCTGGATTTTTTTTTCCTATGGCTTTTTCAGCATCTCCTAAATTAACTGTGTTGTTTCTATATTAATTGATTACACTTATTTCCTGCTGAATTGTTATACAGGTTATTAATACTCCCAAATACACAATGGCGAGATGACCTTATGCATCAAGAATTTGAATGATTACGAAACACTTGCCTTTGAAGCTGTCCAGAGAAAAATTTGCACGTGGCAATAGGTTTTCAAGATCAGATGAACCACTGAGGTGGAATCAGGGTGATGGCAGGTATCTTTAGGTGCTGAGGCGTCTCAAAAGCCAAATAAATAAATAAATACTGTTTATCTTGGTTTTTAGTTTCTAATAAATTCATTCTTTCCTTTCTGTAATAGAGGAGAAAATGTTGAAAAAATGAAATAAGCTTCAAGTGTTTGTGCAAGTGAGATATTGTAAGTGTGACACAGTATCAGTTATATGGTTAAAACAGGACATCTAACATTTGTGATTTTTTAAGCTTGTTGTACCATATCACTGATATTTTCAAGCTGTCTGTCAAATGAAACTTTCAATATTTTTTCAATTGTGCCCTGTACTAATCTGATATCTGACTTTGTTGCTTTTGGTATTTCTAATCTATAAAAATAAGCAAAAATTGATACATTTATGTCTGAATATGCACCAAAATACTGATGCATACTTTAACTTCGAAGAGTGATGTGGGAGTGTCATATCAATCTGTTGATTTCATTGGTTAAAATAAAGAAACTGCTTGGCTGGTCCTATAGGTTAGAACATAGGTGGGTGGAGTAAACAGAACTGGGTGGAAGAGGAAGTGAGGTCAGAAATCATGTAGCTCCTGCGAGATGCCTCAGAGAGAGAGAGACGCCAGTGAGGAGTAGCCATGATGTTCCTACCAGAGGCAGAGGCAGAGGCAGGCTAGAATCTTCCCAGTAAGCACACCTTGGGGTGCTACACAGAATATAAGAAATGGGCTAGTCTAGGTGCGAGAGTTAGCCCATAAGAGGCTAGAGCTAGTGGGCCAAGCAGTGTTTAAATGAATACAGTTTGTGTGTTGTTATTTCGGGCATAAGCTAGCCAGGCAGCTGGGGTGTTGGGGATGCAACCTCACCGCCTCAATTTTAACAGAAGAGCACCTCAAAGCTTTAAATGGGATTAAGGCACCTACATTAGAAATTTGAATTTGTTTTCTCTTTAGTGTTTATTTAGAGAGCTATAATTCATGTACTACTTCACCAATCAAAATAATCTATGATCCCAATTTCATGAGATGCTATTTGAAATTATTACTAAAACCATGTTTTTCTTAATTTAATTTTATTACATGTATTTCTAATATAAATCATTATTTATGAGATTAAATTTTAAATTAAGCCTTATATTGCATAATATACAAGTTAAGAACTTTAAAAGTTTGCTTATTTAGCTAAGTTCATGTATGTATTGTTTGCAAAAGGGAAAGAAATAAGACGTATTAAACTCATTTATACTGTGATATTTTGGAGACGGTCTCATCACTGTTATGATAGAAGAGTGGCAAATTAGATCTTGATCTACATTCACACACACAAAAAAATAAGATATAAAAGAAACAGTAAATTTTCTGTTCAGTTAGATAGCCTATTCTATATTATTTTAGTATTTTTTTTTTTTTTTTTTTTTAAATATTTATTTATTTATTATGTACACAATATTCTGTCTGTATGCCTGAAGGCCAGAAGAGGGCGCCAGACCTCACTACAGATGGTTGTGAGCCACCATGTGGTTGCTGGGAATTGAACTCAGGACCTTTGGAAGAGCAGGCAATGCTCTTAACCACTGAGCCATCTCTCCAGCCCCTATTTTAGTATTTTAAGTTTGAAATTTATAAAAAATTTAATATTTAATAATTTAAAATATGGTTAGTGTTTATCTTTAAAATTCTATTATTAACCATTCTTTTTATAAAAGATTCTTAATACTTACCTCAGTTTTTAAGTAGTATTCATAAGGTTCCAGCACAGTAGAAGAAGTTGATATAATTTCACATTAGAATTAGTTCTGTCTGTAGTTTATTTAACAGTTGCTTTTCCAAAAAGTAGTAGGCAGTACTAGAGAGCTCCATAATGCTCTTTACCTTTAGAATATAGAGAGCATTTATTTTATGTTTACATTTTCCAAAGATAGCAAAATAATAAAACAAATTGTCAATATAATATATTTTACCTGTGATTACAAATATTTTTACACCAAATTCATTACTCCAGTTAATATTATAATATAATAATATAAATAGTTACCCACATTTTTTAATAGCAATTCCCATTTTCATGACTTGGGTGAATATATTTACTATGCAAACTGTTTTTGCTCCTAAAATAAAATGAACATTCTGTAAGTCAAGTGTTATTAAGCTAAATATAAAGCATTGAATAAACCTGTCTATTTCATTCATATTATATTTTGTCTGTATCAGTGAAACACATGAAAATGTATTATTTGAGACTGCTTATTTATTCCCAGATTCTCAGACCCTAATAATTACTCAGAAACTATATTAATTGTGATATTGTTGGGCAATAGCATATTTCTAGATAGCTAGTGCATCTTTAATTAACTTATTTTTATAATTTTGTGTTCTACCATGAGGCTTGTGATTTGCTGGCAAGGTTTCAGCAGCAGCTCGTGTCTTTCTCTTCTGATGGCTACATGGTGTCTCCTTGACTCTGCCTACTTTCTCTCTATATTTTCCAGCCTGGCTATTCTATTATGCCATTGGCCAAAAATAGCTTCTTTATTAACCAATGGCAATAAAACATATTCACAGCATGTGCAAGGGAATACCACCATGTCACAAATGTTTTCCAATTGATTAAATATTCCATAAACCACTGTGTGTATGCCTAATTTCTGCTTGTATTTTATAGGCTGTTTGAAGGCCATGACTATAGCTTAAGTATGAATTTTTCTTAATCAAACTTGAGCTGGATTAATTTTCAACCCAGACCCAAAAAGATGAACATGGGATGTACTCACTCACTCATAATTGGTTTCTAGCCATAAATAAAGGTCACAGAGTGTATACCTGGTGAACCTAAAGAAGCTAAATAAGAGGGTGTACCCAAGAAAAAACATATAGTTATCCTCTTGGCTTTGGGAAGTAGACAAAATTGCCGGGGAGAAAATTGGAATCTTGGGGGTGGGTGGGATGGAGATAAGGGGGGATGGGGAGAGAAAAGTGAGAAGGGGAGGATTGGGGGAACTTGGGGAAACAGGATGATTGGGATAAAGGAAGGTTGGATGGGGAGCAGGGAAGCACATATCTTAATTAAGGGAGCCACCTTAAGATTGGCAAGAGACTTGAACCTAGAGTGGCTCCCAGGAGCCCAAGGCGATGTCCCCAGTTAGTTCCTTGGGAAGCTGAGGATAGGGAACCTGAAATGACCCTATCCTATAGCAATACTGATGAATATCTTGCATATCACCATAGAACCTTCATCTGGTGATGGATGGAGAGAGAGACAGAGACCCACACTGGAGCACTGGACTGAGCTCCCAAGGTCCCTACGAGGAGCAGAAGGAGGGAGAACATGAGCAAGGATGTCAGGACCACGAGGGGTGCACCCACCCACTCAGACAGTGGGGCTGATCTATTGGGAGCTCACCAAAGCCAGCTGGACTGTGTCTGAATAGGCATGGGATAAAACCGGATTCTCTGATCATGGCGAACAATGAGGGCTGATGAGAAGCCAAGGACAATGGCATGGGGTTTTGATCCTACTTCATGTTCTGGCTTTGTGGGAGCCTAGCCAGTTTGGATGTTCTCCTTCCTAGACATGGGCGGAGGGGGGAGGACCTTGGACTTTCCAAAGGGCAGGGAACCCTGACTGCTCTTTGGACTGGAGAGGGGGGGGGGAGTGGGGGAAGGGGGAAGGAAATGGAAGGCAGGGAGGAGGCGGAAACTTTTTTTCTTTTTTCTCAATAAAAAAAATAAAAACAGAAACTACAAACAGAGAAAGAAGGGAAGAAAAAAGAAAGAAAGAGAGAGAGAGAGAGAGAGAGAGAGAGAGAAAGAAAGAAAGAAAGAAAGAAAGAAAGAAAGAAAGAAAGAAAGAAAGAAAGAAAGAGAGAGAGAGAAAGGGAAATTTCCCACGTTGTCAGCCTAAGAATTTCATTGGCTTGGCACATGATCTGTATGTAATGATTTCTAGTAAAGCTCCTCTGATCAATAAAACCAAGGATTGCAGTCAATATTCTATCATATAGAATCAGTGAGAAATAAAATCTCTTATTCAAAAATTGTTTGTTAATTATGCTTTATACACAGTGCTAACATAAAATTATGAATGATGTGAAATGCATGTCTCCAAAGTGTTGAAAAGATGGAAAATGTGTAAAAGCTCTTTTATGCCTGGATAATAGGTTAAGTGCTCTTTTCTTTAAAAAAATAAATAAAGGATATTATCTGTATAAATAGACATTTTTACATATGAAAAATTGAAGATCAGGTGGGATCAAAAAGTGATTAGATTTGGAGCCTTAATAAAGTTAATTAATAAAACTTCGAAAAAAAAAGATGAATGACAAAATGAAACCAAAAACTTATTCTTCCTATATTTAAAAATAATACACAAAGTTTGCATTAAATTTCTTATAATGTTATGTTTTATTATTAGACTTAATTCTATGTTTAGTGAATCTCTGTGACTAATATGCCTCTTTGTTTATCTCAATTCATTTTAAGTATTGATTGTGAAAGTCAGTGATGCTTTTGATGGATATGACTTCCATTTTATAACTTGCACACACATGTGCTTGCACACTTATCATGTACATAGAAGGAAATGTTTGGAAGCAGGAATGGGAAAATGAGAGAGAACAAACAGGTAAGAGTAGAGAATAATGAGGGTTGATTACAGAAAAATTACATTAAAAATCAGGCTGAAAAATCTGACTGTAGAAACCATCACTCTGTACAATAAATACACAGTGATAGGAACCTGAACTTTAATGTGGTAGGAAGCTCACATTTGTGTCAATTTTACATTAACAGATATTCTTTTATTGCCCAACTATAACTGTGTAAATTTTTCTTCCCCGCATAGCAGTTTTCATAATATTCAATCATCTATCACATTATAATAAAGAGTATAATAATGTAATTAATCAAACTGAATTTACTTCAGAATATGCTGGAAAGTATCAAGGTAAGCTAGTCAGCTAAATACATCAGTTTTGGTTTATAGACTGAATGAAGCAAGCAAAATGTGTAATAATCATGCATTCTACACTTAAATAACACTTTGTTTAGGTGACACTGAATGAAGCTTGTCTGAAGACCCTGCTTTGGGCTTCCATCTAAGGACAGAACTAGCTGAGGTCCACATCATATTACTGTTTTGAACAAAACATAAGGATATATGGAGACTTTGAATTTTGCACACAGTAGCTGAGTGCAGAGTTAGGGATGAGAATGCTTTAATTACTTACCTGAACTATTTTACTAGTGTGTTTGCTGGTCTCCATGGCTTTTAGAACATGAGGAAGAAGGGCCTAAGAGGAGCTCCAAGGTCAAGGGAGTTCAATATTATATCCAATATGAAATCCTTTAGATGAAGGTTTCTGTTCCAGTCAGTCCTAGTTCAGAGGCTTATGTTAACTATAAACTGAATTGAATTAACTATAAACTATAAGTTGCTCAGAATTATTACTGACTAGCTCTTATGATTTAAACTAATCCATAATTCTGATCTATATTTAGCGATGTGATTTGTTACCTTCTCTCAGTGAGGCATTTTCTTCTTGCTTCAGTGAAACTGGCTTGTGACCGTGTCTCTGCCTTTCCTCCTCTTACAATTCTCCTTGTCTACTTGCCTTATATAATTAATATCATATTATATTAATACAAGGGATTATATTAATTATAAACTGGCCTATTAGCTCAGGCTTATTAGTTATTAGGTCTTACAACTTAAATTAACCCATAATTTTTATATATGTTTAGTCATCTAGCTTGCTACCTATTATCAGTAAGGCATTCTCATTTTGCTTCCTGCAAGACAGACTCACTCTGGTGATGATAAGGAATGTCCTTCTGTATAAGTGTTGCTTTATTTGTTGATGAACAAACCTGTTTCAGCCAATGTATATCCAGGCAGGAAATTTCAGCAGAAAAATAAAGATAGAGTATGCAGAGACAAAGGTACACCATGTCATTGCTAAAAGAGAAAGATGAGAGAACATTCCGAGAAAGCCACAGCCTCATGAAAATATATAGGCTACTAAAAATGCATTAATTTAAGTTATAGGAGCCATCTAGAAATATGCCTGAGCCATTGACCAAACAGTGCTGTAATTACTATAATTTCTATATAATTATTCAGGTCTGGGTGATTGGAAAATGAAAGTGCAGCCTCTGTCTACAAATGGTACCCAAATGTTTGGCAAGAATTTCCACACAAAGCCTAAGAAAGCTTTGAAAGAAAAAAAGAAGATTGTAGAGAAAAAAGAACAGAGTCAAACATAGCTTCTTGGTAGCAGCATTGTCTCTGATGGGCTTCATTTGCTAGAGAAACGCAAAATTGTGACTTCTTGAAGAAAGACTTCCTGACTCAGCTTTAGCTTCAAAAACTCCACACCTCTTTTAGAGGTGCCACAGACATTTAAATGGTGTTTATGTACAGTTGGCAGCATGATTCAAGAATCATGTGTTGGCGTAAACCTGAAAACTCCACAGAGATGTGGCAATAACTCTGGCTCCTGCCAATATCTGTGCCATGAAGCTAGATTCTCAAAAAGCCAAGAAATAAAGTGGAGCCACCTGACAAATCCATAGCTATATAACTAGGAAGTCATATTACTTAGCAGATTGAAGACTGATTTGGTCAGAAAAAGACATACAGTAAATACAAATTCAGATGCAAAAAAAAAATCTTTAAAAGATTTTCAGTATGTTTAAAAATGTAAATAGACTTGGGAGAGAGAAAAAATATAGGGAAGGTCCTTAAAAAAAATTGAGTGTTGGAGTGTGGTGACACATACCTTTAATACCAGCATTTCAGAAGCAGTGGCAAGTAGATCTCTGTGAGTTTGAGGTCATCCTGGACTACAGAGCTTCAAAACAGACAAAGAAATAGAAAGAAAACTTGTCTCAAAAAAATTATACAGAGCTTCAAAACAGACAAAGAAATAGAAAGAAAACTTGTCTCAAAAAAAAAAATTAAGTGTAGTGATGGGAGTAGTAGGCTGTGGCCTGGCTTTCAGCTAGCTTTGCCCAAAATAATTACAAGGAAACTGTATTCTTTTAAACACTGCTTGTCCCATGCATTGGGCACCACTCTGTAGTAGGAGTGGTGGGCCACTTCCCGTCTCCCAGCTCCTGCTTTACCCAAAATAATTACATGGAAACTGTATTCTTCTTAACACTGCCTGGCCCATTAGTTCCAGCCTCTTATTGGCTAACTCTCACATCTTGATTAACCCATTTCTATTAATGTGTGTAGCATCATGAAGTGGTGGCTTACCGGGAAGGATCTTAACCTGTGTCCATCTTGGAGAGGAGAGCTATGGCATCTGCCTCACTTCCCTTCTTTCCAGCATTCTGTTCTGTCTACTCCACCCACCTAAGGGCTGGCCTATCAAAGGCCAAGGCAGTTTCTTTATTAACCAATAAAATTAACACATTGACAGAAGACCCACCTACATCAATTAAAAATAAAAGTAAAATAAATAGAGTAAAAAATAAGTCACATAAAGATGGAAAATATAGAGTCTGGATAACGTATGTTATTGCTATTTTATTAAAGTTTTTGGTGGTGAATGAGCTAACTACAGAAACATTTCATACCCTAAACTGATAATCTAAACAAACATATGTAATTTAAAATAATCTTGATGTCTACTTGACTTCTGCTGGTGGATGGGGCTGGAAAATGGTCCACTTGTTCAATTACATCTTCCTCAGCTTTCTTATTTTGATGGTTTTATTTTCATTGTTTAAACTTGAATGTTGAAACTTAGATATGTGAAATAAATTTTGTAGGCCAGGCTAACCTCAAAGTCAATGATCTTCTTGCCTCTGCCTCTGGAGTTTGGGATTAAAAGCACACACCACCAGACCAGGATTTGAGCTTTCTTTTAAATCCTTGTCATAAATTGGAATTTTAGCAGCATGGGATCTTGGCCTGAGGTCATCTATTCCTTATTCCATTTAACATCAAGCATTTCTTTAATCTTTTTATCCGTTTGAACACAAGATTTAGCTCATTCCACTCCCTGGTGCCCCCATTTCTCCTCAATCTGTATATTTGCATTTTTACATGTTCAATTTGCTATATTTCATTATAAGTGTTCATAAAATTGGAAACAAATAACCACATGACAGGGTCAATACTAGGCTGTTTTGAAATTTCTTCTGACTATTAAATTAATTCAATAATCTCCAATTTAGCCTCAGGTAGACTCTTTGGGCAAAGACAAATAGGAGCCACATTCTTTACTAAAATATCATAAGGCTGTCTCTAGACACCATACTGATATTCTTCTCCTCTGACACCTTTTGATCCAAGCACCCACAGTCCACATCACACTCAGCAGCATTGTCTTCCTTACTCCAATGGAATACATGCTCCTACTCCTACCATGGCCCACTAGCCCCACCTAATTTGTTCAGTTTCTTTCTATTCCATGTCCCAATGTCCAAAGTCCACATTCTTCCAAAAATCCCATTGTTTTCTTACACAGCAATACCCCAGTTCTAGGTACCAACTTCTTCCATATTTAGGACTTCTATTGCTGTAAAGAGACACCATGACCACAGCAACTCCTATAAAGGAACATATTTAATTGGGGCTGGCTCATAGTTTCAGAGGTTTTATCTTCTTGGCACGAAGCATGGCAGCATGCAGGCAGACATACTGTTGGATTAAGGAGCTGAGAATTCTTTACCTTGAACTGAGACAGCAGAACAAGCCTGCCACATGAGTACATATTTGAATATCTGAGACCTCAAAGCCTGCCTCCAAAGTGACATACTTCTTCTAACAAGGCCATACCTACTCCAAAAAGGCCAAATTCCCTAATAGTGACACTCTAAATTTTAAATATTCAAACACTTGTGTCTATCAGGGCCATTCTTAATCAAACCATTATCTCTGTGTTCTACTTACTAATTCTATGTCTACAATGATTCAATAATGTCACCCATTTTCTGTTTTATGTTCCTTGAAATTGAGTTTATTTTGTTTTCATTCTAAACTGTAATTCTAAACTGCAAATATGTTTCAACTGAAGAGAAAATTTAAGACATACTTTGACTACAGATAATGGCATAGATCACTGTGTTTATTCCACACAATCTGTTACACTGAAATTATGACTAATATTCATGGTTCTCCAAGAATATGAAAGGTCATTTATTAATATTAATATAAATTTATACTTAATGATGACACTCGGTTATATTTTGGCTTGTTTTATTAATAAGTATGAAAGTTTAAAAAACTATATCTAACTTTTAAATAATAATTGCTATTATATCATAACACAAATTCTGGAGCCATTCAAGAATCTTTGAATTATAATAAATTCAGTGTTACATTTTTATTAAAATCAAATTTTATCAACCTGACTACAGGGCAAGGTCAGTTTGGGAACCCTCTCCTCTATTGCTTAGGATCTTAACTGGGGTCATCCTTGTGGAATTTTTTGGAATTTCTCTAGTGCCAGGTTTCTTGCTAGCCCCATAATGGCTCCCTCAGTCAAAATATCTCTTTCCTAGCTCTCATCCCTGTTCTTCCTCCACCCGGATTATCCCATTCCCTCAAGTTCTCCTCTCCTTTCTCTCTTCCTCTTCCTTTCACCTTCCTTTCTCCCCCCAATTCAATGCTCTTAATTTTCTCAGGAGATCTTGTCTATTTTCCCTTTCTAGGAGGAATCTATGTATGTTTCTCTTAGATTTCACCTTGTTACTTACCTTCTCTGGGGTCATGGACTTCAGGTTGATGAATATCTTAAATGTCACCATATAACCTTCATCCAGAATCTGATGGAAAAAGAAGCAGAGACCCACAGTGGAGCTCCCAAAGTCCAGTAGAAGAGTGGAAGGAATGAGAATATGAGCAAAGAGGTCAAGACCATGATAGAAACTCGTCTGAACCAGTTTACCCACGCGAATGGGAGCTCACCAACTCCATCCAGACAGGGAAGGAAATAGCAAAGGATCAAACTACACCCTCTGAATATGAGTGACAGTTGTATGGCTGGGGCAGATGCCAGGGCTAGTTGTGGCACCAGGATTTATCCCTAATCCTTGTACTGATATTTTGGAAATCCATTCTCTATTGGACAAAGCTTTGTACCCTGTAAAGACTTGTCAATTATATTGGTTTATTAAAATGCTGCTTGGTCAGTAGCCAGGCAGAAAGTATAGGCAGGGTCACCAGGACAGGAGAATTCTGGGAAGAGAAAAGACTCAGTCTGCAGTCATCACCCATGTGCAGAGGAAGCAAGATGAAAATGCCTCACTGATAAAAGTTAACAAGCCATGTGACTAACAGACAAGAATTATGGGTTAATTTAAGATATAAGAATTAATAAGAAGCTTGATCTAATAGGTCAACCAGTTTATAATAAATGTAAGTCTCTGTTTGTTTCTTTGGGACTGAACAGCTGTGAGACCAGGTGGGATAGAAAACTCAACAAAAAAATAAAATAAAATTTTATACTTCTAAATTTGTTTCTAATTTACAAAGAAATAAATTTAAATATTTAAAATATAGAAACTTTTTATTTAATTATTTCAAGATGAAATTTGTTATTTTAAAAAGTAACAGTCTTGTCTACCTGCTTTGTTCAAATTGAAGTGTCCTTCCTAAACAGAACTCAGGAAGCCACTAAAACTTGTGAAACAGAGAAAGCTCAAACTGTTTTAAAAGGGAAAGTTCCATTCCTTCTTGTTTGATAATCAAATAGTGATTGTTAAAGAGGAAGAGACTAATGTAGTTGCTTGCACATTGGTCAGAAAATACCCAGGAAGTAGCCAGAATGGCTTTTCAATGAATACAACTTCCTCTGTGTCACTCATTCTCCTGAAAGCAATCCAAATCACCCACCTGCATGAAACTTGTTATAACAGGGTGAAACTCGTCAGTGCCCTTCCAGGATTGTATGGCACATTGCTTCCTGCATTTACTTTGAGAATTCACAGAGCATGATATTGTCTTTATGAAAAAGGCATTAAAATGTAAAGATGAACCATAAGAAACCTAAAACATATTATAAATACTTAATGCTACTAACAACTTTGTTGTCAAAAAACTAACTACATTAGAAACAGTAATAAAATATTAACTATATGGAAAATATACATGATCTTTGAGCAGAAACAATCAGTAATAAAACTGGAAACATCAACTTATAAAATATGAAAATACATGAAGGTAAAATTTCAATATATGTAAATGATATGATTTTTAATTTGTGTATAGATTTAGACATGTTTTAAAGATTAATAGGGATTGGTTTACATTCTGAAATAAAAAGAATGCTTATATGAATCAAAATATTAATACTAAAATTCTTTCTATTTCTAACAATATAGAAAACTAATATCTAAACCAGGTGGTGGTGGCGCACGCCTTTAATCCCAGCACTTGAGAGGCAGAGGCAGGCGGATCTCTGAGTTTGAGTTTGAGGCCAGCCTGGTCTAGAAGAGCTAGTTCCAGGATAGGAACCAAAAGCTACAGAGAAACCCTGTCTCGAAAATAAAAAAAAAAAAGAAAGAAAGAAAGAAAACTAATTTCTATAGTCTAACTAGTGTTAGAAATAGTTTCATTTTTAAAAACACTTTGACTAGATTATTTCAAAATAGATTCAGGTGACACATGCTGTATTTGACAAAGATACCAGATTTAATTTCTTTGACTCTTGTTTGTGCAACCATTTATCCAATCATCAATATATTTGGATCTGCTATTATTAAGAAATTTAAAATAACAATTTCTACTAAGATTGTTATTCAAGAACATCAATGTTTGTGACTTTGTATACAGATCTAAAAATGAAGCTTAATAGCAAATAATATGCACATTCAAATTATGTCTAATTATGCATAGAAGCATTCTCTGTCTTCTAATTTTGATTAAATTTCTTTGCTTTGTTTAATATGCCATACTAACACACAATGTCTCTTGAAGTTAAAATATTTGAAATGAGTTGTCTGGATTATGACTTCAATTAACAATGTGAATCTGCATGTGAACTGGCATGTTATTATAATCTTTAGAAAATAAACTCTAAATTTTGGCATTCAGACCATTTTATTGTTAAAATATAACCATATAGAACCAAAGCAGTCACTACTTACTGGGTGATAGCACCTAATGGCTCATATTTTTGACATTTGAGTATCAGTAACAGAACACTCCATACTGAAAGGACTGCCAGACATCCCTCTTTAAAAAAAAAGCATATGTGCAAACTAATCCCACATGCTGAAATCACAGCAATAATAAAAATTTATTCAACTGGCAAGTCCTGCCTTGACACAGAAATATTTACCTCAAAATTACTGACAGAGCCAAACATGTACACTTAATGAACTATATACAGAGTATCTCAACTGTGGAAAACAACATTAAGATACCACTACTATAGCCTATAAACATCTGTAGTTATACTCACACATGTATAGTCTTCACCTATAACTTATTTCTATGAAGAGACACCATGACCACATGACCTTTTATAATGAAAACATTTAATTGGGGTTGCTAGCTTACAATTTCAGAGTTTCAGTCCATAACATGCATAAAGGTAACATATATAAACTGAATAGGCAATATTTAAAAAGACACACACACACGTGTGTGTGTACAATGATGGAGGAAGGTAATTGGTTAAAAATAAAGAAACTGCTTGGCTGGTCCTGATAGGTTAAAACATAGGTGGGAGGAGTAAACAGAATAGAAGGCTGGGTGGAAGAGGAAGTGAGGTCAGAGACTCCACAGATCTGCTCTCTGGAGCAGAGGGCACGCTCCTCTCTCCCAGCCAGACACAATTCAGCTGCTACTCGGAATGGACATAGGCTAGAATCTTCCCGGTAAGCGCACCTTGGGGTGCAACACAATTTATAAGAAATGGGTTAGTCCAGGTGTGATAATTAGCCTAGAAGAGGCTAGGTAGAAATGGGCCAAGCAGTGTTTGAAAGAATATAGTGTCCGTGTAATTATTTCGGGTAAAGCTAGCCGTGTGGGCGGCCGGGGTGTTGAGGACGCAGCCCCGCCACTCTTATCACTTCAAATGGTGCCCGACGTGATGGACTAAATCTACTTAAAAACCTGAAAAGGCTTATAAAAATAAGGGAGAGAGAGTTTAACACAGATTTTTGCTGTTTGTTGGTGGCGTGCTGTAGAGCGATTTCCTGATTCGGCAACAGCAGCAGAAAAAAAGCTGTGTCAATTTAAAGCAAAGCATTTCAATGGCTTTTATGGGACTGGATGTTTGTGTTCCCACTTGGGATCGGAAGGAGAATGCTCTGAGTCCGTGCTAATGGCTCAGTGTTCCCCGCCTGCACCTGGGCAGATGGCCGGATCATGCTTAGGCAGGCAGGAGAGCATGGTGGATTCCAGCCGCCATACAGAGTCAAACTTTTTTGAGGCAGAAGGGCCGACTACAGAGAGAGATACAGTAAAGAGAGCATCAAAGACAAAGAAAATTTTTAAATGACTTACAGTGTATTAAAAATATATGCAAGCTAAAAGTAAGTTCTTTTTTTTTCTAAAAGGTAAATTTCTGTGTATTCATGCCTAATCTTCCAAAGTTGTGTAAACAATTTTTCTACCATCCCCCATCATTTGCACAAATTTCTGTCAAGTCCAAACGTAATTCTGAATGAGGTAGGTAGTCTCTACTCAGGCCTTGGTCTTTGAGGTGCCTGTCAAGGCCTATGCCATGAAAGCTCCATGCTCTCAGGCAGGGACAGTGTTGAGGGTGGTGCCAATTGCTGGTGAAGCTTCTCAGTTGGCTATTTTCTCGATCTCATCCAAATCATCTGTGTCCAATCTTTCTATCTTCTTATTAAAATGCTCCTGGATTCTGTTGAGAATATTCATGCTGTGCTTGCTGTCAACCATGTTTACAGCCAGACACCTCTTGCCAAAGCAGCCCGTGCACCCGATGCGGTGCAGGTAGGTCTCGTTGTCCAGATTCCCATCCTTGTCCACAGGAAGGTCAAAATTGATGACAACAGACACTTGTTCAACATCAATACCACGGGCACATAAAAGTAAGTTCTTAAAAGTAAAAAATAAGGAAGAAAGAGAGTAGTTGGGTGTGGTAGTAGTGGGTGTGACTATTCCTTTAATCCCAACACTTGGAAGGCAGAGGGAGACTGACCTCTGTAACTTCAAGGTATGGTAGCACATGCCTTTAATCCCAGTGCCTAGAATGCAGAGACAAACAGATCTCTGTGAGTCCGAGGTGTAGTAGCTTACACCTTTAATCCCAATGCCTGGGAGGCAGAGACAGACGGATCTTTGAGAGTTCAAGAACAGCCTGGTCTACATAGTTATTCCAGGTCAAAGATATATGCTCAAAAAATTAAAAGTAAAAATAAACAAAATAGAGGTTAAAACAAAGCTGTACAAAGATGGAAAATAAACAGAAAATTTTGATACTGTATGCTATTATGCTCTGTTTGAATCATTTGAATGCTGAAGAAGGAGCAACAGCTGCTAAAAGATATTTGTTTATAAATGCTGCTGAACTAACCCAACATAGATATTTTTAAAATGCCTTGACTTTGAAATTTGGATCTAAGGACATGATACTTTCAAAAGGAGTTTCTTTTTTTGTTTTCACAGAGGATGAGACCCTGTTCATTTCTTCTATTCCGATATGGTATGATGGACCACGCCCTCCTAAAGGGTTGCTGTAAACATCTTCAGAAAATGGCTTCGCTCAACTGCCAACTGAGACGAAACTAGCACTCAGGTTATACCATGAAAGACCTAATTAACGACGCTCTCATTCAGCAGGAAGCAGTTTGGAGAGAAATAACTGTGCCCATATTCCAAAAAATGGTTTATAAACGTTCTTTTACATTTAAAGAGGAATATGATATAGGTATGAATAATTTACATTGATATGGATTTTGCTTTAGTGATTTAAATTTAAGGTCAATTTTGTTATATGTATATGTATTTCTGATATTGATTAAGGTATTGTGATTGTGTAGTTCACTTAAAAATGTAATGAATATAGGATGTTAATAGATAATCATCTATAATAGTCAAGTTTGTAGTCATGTTAGTTAAGATTTTCTAGATGTACATAGATATATTTTAGATAGGCATTCTTCATATCTTTCAAAGGCTAGAGAATATGGCTATGGCATTTTAAATGTTTTAATAACTTAGGACTTTTCATGACAATGAGACACTCTGCTCCTGGCAGCACAAATCTACTTCAAGAGGAAGATGGGCATTGAAAAGGATCCTTATGGAGTTTGATAGCCATTTGGGCAAGAAACTGCTCTTGCCTGGACTATTGTATGAACTGGACACAGAGAACCTGCAGAGAGAGGACTACTGAACTTGCCTAAAGGTGAGATGATCTTTCGAGGTTCCTGATTCATGAAGGAGTCTGTGAGACATTCTTCAGGACAAGCAGATAGTGACTGATTTTGAAATTTCCTGCTTTGTGGAATATCTGCTGAAAACTATGGGCCAGTAGGCCGAAGACAGATGCCCCAATGGTACAGAGGAACTTTGGGTGACTGTACAGGCAGCAAGATGTCTCTGTCATTTCTAGAGTTTGAAAGTTGCTTATTTCTTGTTTGTTTAGGTAATATTGTATCTTTCTGGAGTCTTTGATGGAGTTAAGAATAGTGTAGTTATAGTTATAGTTTTCCTTAGTTATGATAAAGATTATTGTAATTTTTACTTGATAACTATTTTGTTATATGTAATTTTGCTATGTTAAAGTTAAAGCCTTCCTTTTTTGTTTAAACAGAAAAAAGGGTAAATAATGGAGGAAGGTCATTGGTTAAAAATAAAGAAACTGCTTGGCTGGTCCTGATAGGTTAAAACATAGGTGGGAGGAGTAAACAGAATAGAAGGCTGGGTGGAAGAGGAAGTGAGGTCAGAGACTCCACAGATCTGCTCTCTGGAGCAGAGGGCACGCTCCTCTCTCCCAGCCAGACACGATTCAGCTGCTACTCGGGATGGACATAGGCTAGAATCTTCCCGGTAAGCGCACCTTGGGGTGCAACACAATTTATAAGAAATGGGCTAGTCCAGGTGTGAGAATTAGCCTAGAAGAGGCTAGGTAGAAATGGGCCAAGCAGTGTTTAAAAGAATATAGTGTCCGTGTAATTATTTCGGGTAAAGCTAGCCATGTGGGCGGCCGAGGTGTTGGGGACGCAGCCCCGCTGCTCTTATCACTTCAGTAATATAAAAAATTATTAAAAATCTATTAGATGAATTTTGTAGAAGTAGGGGGCCACTTGTTTGTCCCAGCTGCCCAGCTAGGTTAGCCCCAAAATAATCACACAGAAACTGTATTAATTAAATCACTGCTTGGCCCATTATCTCTAGTTTTTTATTGACTAATTCTTACATCTTAATTTAACCCCTTGTTAGTAATCTGTGTATTGCCACATGGCAGCGGCTTACTGGGTAAAATTCCCAGCATCTGTCTCTGGTGGAACCATGGCATCTCTTTTTTTCTGCTATCTTCCTCCCAGAATTTATTTCTGTCTTCTTTGCCTACATAAGTTCTGCCCTATCAGGCCAAGGGGGTTTCTTTGTTCATTAACCAATACAAGCAACACAGAGAGGGGACTCCCTCATCATGTCCCCCCTTTCTGTTTAACTAAAAATGAAGGTTTTAACTTTAGCATAGTAAAATTACACTGTAACATGTACGGCCAGCTTGTTGGGGTTTCTGTCCCACCCGGTACACCAGAGATGGCAAGCCCCAAAGAAAATCAAACAGAGAGTCTGCAATAAATAGAAACTGATTGGCCCATCAGCTCAGGCTTCTTATTAGCTCTTATCACATATATTAACCCATTATTCTCATCTATGTTAGCCACTGATACTTTTCTCAGCTGGGCAGGTCACATCCTGCTTCTTCGGTGGTCTGGGAAGGACTCCAAAAGAGCATACTTCTTTCCAGAATACTCCTGTTCTCATCGCCCTGCCTCTACTTTCTGTCTGATTGACCCACCTATACTTCCTGCCTGGCCAGTCAGCATTTATTTATAACATGATTGACAGAATACAGACAATTATCCTGCACAATTACATATAACCGTTATCAAGCAATAATTACAGCTGCAATATTAATATATACTTGATCTAAGAGAAGCTATAACAACAATTATTTATCTATTCTTCAACTCCATCAAAGACTCCAGAAGGATGTAATATTACTTAAGTAAACAGAAAGTGTATTGTAAGCAACTTTCAAAATTCTAGAATTGACAGAAACATCTCTGCCTAGACAGTTACCCAAAGTTCTTCTGTACCGGTGGGGCATCCTTCCTCAGCCTACAGGCCGATAGTATCCAGCAAATTATTTCATGAAGCACAAAATTTCGAAGACAGTTTCATCACTTTCTTCTGTATTCTGAAGAATGTCTCACAGACTATTTCATGAAGCAGAAACCCTGAAAGATCATCTCATCGTTGGGCAAGTTCAGCAGTCATTTCTCTGTGGGCTCTGCATGTCAATTTTTTTACATGATATCATGAAGCAGTCCAGGCAAGAGCAGTTTCTTGCGCAAATGACTAACCAATTCCATAAGGAGTCTCTTCAATTCCCATAATCCTCCTGAAGTAGCTTGGTGCTGCCAGGAACAGATGTGTCTCACTATCATGAAAAAGTCATAAGTTCTTAAACATTTTAAATGCCCTGTTCTGAAGGTCTCTGAAAGATCTGAAGAATACCTATCTAACTGAAATATATCTCTATACATCTAGAAAATCTAATTAAAATGACTATAAGCTTGACTGTTATAGATAATTATTAACTTATATTTCTTAATTATACATCACATTTTTAATTAACTACACCATCACAACACCTTAGTCAAGATCAGAAATACACATTTATATAACAAAATTGACCTTAAATTTCTATCAATAAAACAAGATGCATGTCAATGAAAACTATTCATATCTATATCATAACCCATTTAAATGTAAAAGAACATTTATAAACAATATTTGGGAATATGGGTATAGTTTTGTCCATACTGCTTCCTGCTGTTTGGGGACACTGTTAATCAGGTCTTTAACGGTGTATCCTGTGGGCTAGGTTCATGTTAGTCAGCATTCGAGTGAAGTAATATTCTGAGGTTGTTCATGGCAAACTTTCAGAAGGTCAGGGTCTTTCAAACCATATTAGTTTAGAAACAATCCACAGGTTCTCATTTTCTGTGAAAACAAAAGAAGAATCTTTTTTCAAAAGCAACATGTCCTTACACTCAAATTTTGAAATCAATATACCTTCATGTTGGTTTAACTTAGCAGTTCATGCAATGAATATTTCTTTGTTTTTAACTCATTTACAGTTAAACATTCAAAGATAACACAATAGTATACATAATCTATACTCTGTGAATTATTCATTTTATGTGGATTATTTTTACTTAATCCTTTTAAAAGACTATTTGTACTTTGTCTTTTTAAAATCTTTACCCTTTTAAAAACATTACCTTTATTTTATTATTGTTATTATTATTATTATTTTTCTTTTGGATTTTTTGAGACAGGGTTTCTCCGTAGCTTTTGGTTCCTCTCCTGGAACTAGCTCTTGTAGACCAGGCTGGCCTCAAACTCACAGAGATCTGCCTGCCTCTGACTCCCAAGTGCTGGGATTAAAGGCGTGCACCATCACTGCCTGGCTTAAAACATTTCCTTTATTTTATGACTCTCTAAATTCTTTTTCTTTTTTCTCACAAGCATATATACATTTACTGAATACTGTGACCCATTTAGAGTTCTTTCCTATCTGAACTTGTTTTTATTGTGTATCTTAACTAATTTTTTTTATCAGAAGCATTTCTTAAAATGATAAGCAACTTGATCTCAGTGGCCCAGAGACTATTATAATAATAGCCCAGTGGCTCAGAGGTGCAGGCTCTGCCTCTCACCTGTCTCAGGCTTTAAATATGGTTGAGGTAGTTCACCTTAGCTTTAGGACTTTCAGGTGGGAGCCATCTTCATGACCTAAACTCTGAACAGCACCATGCAGCATATAAATCCCTTTTTTTATCTGAGTAAAAACTAAATTCACCATGCAGCATATTGTGTGGCCTGGAAATATCTTTGTGTATGGTGACAGGAACATGCTCTCCCACCTGTGTAAGCCTAGTAGTCTTGATTCTGCCACCTGTCCAGGCAGGGAGCACCAAGCCACTGGCATTCGAAAACCAAATGTTGGGTACCAATTGATAACATAAGTCACAAAACAATCCCACACCAGTTCAGAATTATGAATAATATAAGGGTTATTTATTTAAAGGGAAAACTTACAGATCACTGTCCTAAACAACAGTCCTCTGAGCAAACAAGACAGAGTCTAGTAGCCAAAAGCAGGAGCCAAAGCAAGAGCAATCGGGCTGGCATCTTAAAAGCTATTGGCTGAAGGAGCAGAATGTGCTCCCACAGCACCATTTGAAGAAAAACACGTGGGGGTTTATAAGAAGGTATGGAAAGAGGAAAGGAAATGGAATGTTTCAATTAAAATATAATCTTTAGCTGGGTAGTGGCAGCCATTCTGTTTAATTATTTCTAGCAGTTGGGAAGCATAAGCAGACAGATTTCTATGTGCTGAAGTCCAGTCTGGCTAACAAACTGAGTTCCAAGAAGTCGAGGCTGTTACATAAAAACTCATTTTGCAAACTTAAAGCAATGATCTTAAAAATTAACCCAATGTGCTTATTCAATCTTTATTTTTTCTGGAGAATCTTGGTCACCTGTAGAGAATATACTTCACTTAGAGAATATATTTCACTTAGATTCTTTATTAATTATCTATACATATATACACATATATATTTATTTCATATATATTCTTACTGCATGTTCTAATGAGATTCCATTTAAATTTCTGCTCACATAAATTGGTTTGAGTCATGAAAGTTTTTCCCAAAATGTTTCAAATGGTCAGTTTTAACTAAGAGATAACTTCTCTAAGTGTTAATAAAAGCCTTTAAAAATGTATTAATGCAGACCTGCTTGCATTTTAAACTATTTTCAGACTTTCAGGAATGCCTTTATTTAAATTTGTTCAATTATGAAATGCGTAACTTAAAACTAAAGGGGAGAGGAGATGGAGAAAATAACTACTTAAAATTCTGACTTTCCAATATGAAATATTTAATTTCATAGATTCCTAGAAATTTAAGATAAGAATTGTGCAAAAGAAACTTGGATCAATTCTTTATTAGAAACAAACATCTCAGGAAAAATATGAAAAACCAAATAATTTCAAATAAAATATTTTCTATGCTGCAGAACTCAACAAATCAAAACATACAAACAAATACAGATTTCTTTATAAACCTAACAAGAGGAATGTTATGTTTTTGAACCTAGCCAATTTTTGGGGTCATATATAAAATCTGCTCTATGTCAGTCTATAGAACTACTGCCCTCATGAAAAGTAAAAGAGAATGATATTCCCTCAGAGGGTTTCCACTCTTTATAAATGCAAAGGATGTCAAAAGAATACTGCTTCTAGCATTGAATTTTTAAAGAGAATAACAATAAGAAAATAAATAATGATTACACTGAATGATAGTTCATAACAGTGACAACATATTGGATTTGTTAGCCATTTTCAGGCAAAACTTGTATCCTCATGAGTGAGAGAACTGCATGCTGTCACCTCAGATTAAAATTACTCTATATTGGCCATGTGCCAGATCATCAAGGAGAAATAGGTACAACCAACTCTTCTAAGGAAGGATCTATTATTTTTTATTATGTGAATTTTCCACAGAAAAATTTTAAAAGTTAACTATCCAAACCAGTCTAAAATAGTAAGTACACACCATATGCATTCTCTCTCTCTCTCTCTCTCTCTCTCTCTCTCTCTCACACACACACACACACACACACACACACACACACACCCATAGCCCCCCCCCCCACACAGAGAGATGGGAGAGGGAAAGACAAATAGAAAGTGAGAGAGTAATCAAGATTAGTAAAACTGTTGGTCTTTGAGACATTCTATATTATTATATGGAGAAAAGGAAGACATATCTGAGATAATAGATCAATGGTAGAGTACTTGTCTAGGATGCAGAAAACTCTGATTTCAGTTCTCATCCATATAGATAAAAATACAAAAAGAAAGAAAGAAAGAAAAATGGCAGCTGGACCTCTAGCTCTGTAGTTAAGAACAGCTGTTCCTTTAGAGGGTCTAAGTTTGATTTCTCACATGCACATGGAGTTTCACAAGCATACATGACTGCATTTTCAGGGCCATGTTTTGTTCTTCTGATCATTGCAGGCATTGGGCACATACTTGGTTCATAGTTATGAATTAAACCAAAACATTCATATGAAAAAATAAAAAAGAATAAATTTTAAAAATGAAAGGGAATGAAAAACATAAAAGTACCTGAAAACTTGTGGCAAGTATATAATATTACTTTTTATCTAATTGTATTTATTTAACTACATTTGGAAAGTAATGGTTACTTGTGAGTTTTCAAGTATGCTGCATCTCTCATTCTCTATACAATAAAACTAGGAATATTGGGTAATTATACTTTGGAATCTTTAGGAGAAAATACATAAGTGAATCTAAATTAGTAGAAACAATGTTGGATAGATTGGATACATCAAGCAGGGATGACACCACTTGAAGACATATTGAGAAGTCAAAGAACTAAGTTTAGTCTACTTTACCATTACCAAAATGGATTCATTAAAATGTATACAGAAAGATGTGGAGCTAAGAGAAGAATAAATTAAGAATCTTGCACCCAAAAAGCAGAGACAGAGCACATCTACATCCACTGTCACTTCAAAAACAAATGCTACATAATCAATGTTAGAAACAACAATCAACATAGTATAGATTATGAACATTTGCTTTAACAAGCTGTAAAGTTGAGAACACCAATTCATTTATTTTTATTTTTATTTTTTGAGACAAGATTTCTATGTAGCTTTGGTGCCTTTCCTGGAACTAGCTCTTGTAGACCATGCTGGCCTTGAATTCACAGAGATACTCCTGCCTCTGCATCCCAAGTGCTGGGATTAAAGACATGCACCACCACTTCCCAGCTGGGTGGACACCAATTTCATAACACTTCAAACTGATCAAATGTATTTAATTAGGCATTTTGGAGAGAAAATTAGGACAAAATGTATTTACCTACAAAATAGTAATAAATTGTCATGAAATTAGAAAGAAACAAGACTCTAAGGGAATCAGTGACATGTCTAAAATAAATATTTTATTGTACTTATATTAAATTTCTCTGAAAATAGAAACAACTTAGTTAGATTTAAATTTCTAAAATAGTGTTTAGTTTATATCACTTCTCACATAAATTAATTGGTTTTGATGCTCCGAACACGTATTTTCTCCAATTTTAACATTCTTATTTTACTCATAGAATCAGGAAATTATTTCAATGTGGATATCAAGACATTTTGTTCTAAAATGTTATTTTGGTAGACACTCCAAATTTTAGTCCATGCTTCTTTTAAAATGTGTGCCTGATGCACAATAAGCATTCATGTATTATGCCTTTCCTTTTTCTTTTACCAACTTACCTCATTTCCACATATTGGTAATTTTATTATATTTACAAAGCACTTAATAATAGTTACTGCATTTAACTTTATCATTCAAATAATTTTTGAGGCAGTGCTCTCTAATAGATGCTTGTATCAAATTTTCTATGTAGCCTCTTGCCTCCAGCTATCAGGACTCAGAACTGAAAGTATATCCTGCCACAGAGTTGTCTCTATTAAATTGCTAAAACTTCCATGATAAATTGGGAGCATGAGGACCATGTTACAGGGTTGAAGAGGAGGGGAGAGGAAGGGAAAGGAGCAGAGAAAAGTGTATAGCTCAATAAAATCAATAAAAAAGAATGGCTGGAGAATGGTGTAGAAACACAGCAAATATCTTCAAAGATATAACTATTGTGAGATTAATTTTTAAGTGATGCTGGTGATTTCAAACTTTCTGTATTTTTTAGACTTATGTTTCTATAAGTAATCAATAAACTCATTGATTCACCAAGTTGAACTTTGCTGTAATTATCGCCTAGTTTTGTCATCATTGCATTGTATGGGATGAGTAACACTTTTATTTCTTTCCAGGAAAAGTTACACAACATTTAGTATGAGGAAGGGCATATTGGCATTGTCCATGAGATACATAAAGACTCATTATTAGGATTGAATTGTGTATTTTATTCATAGGTAAGATAATAAGTAAAGGTTTAAATCATTACATGTTTCTATTTCTGACATGTTTATAAAGACAAAAATCATCACGTTGTCTTCTAAAATAAATTACATTAACAAAGAAACTTTTATTTTTTTAAATATTCTAAACTGAAATTTTCAAAACTCAATGAAGTGTAATTAATTAAAGAATCTTTTGCAGGGCTATATTCTGAGCCACTCTCCCACATGAATCAGAGTGATATCCTGTTGATAGTTTACTTCCTCTTGTAGAATATGATACTATAGAGGACTTTGGGCCCTTCACATGTGTATCAAACCAGTAATTCTGCAGTAATTTATGTATCCTTGGTGGTAATCATATTGGCGGTGTGATGTGGAAGATCCTTCTGTCTATGTGTTGCTTTCATTGGTTAATAAATAAAGAAACTGCTTTGGGCTTATAGCAGAGCTATAAAGGAACAGAGCTAGGCAGGGAAATCTAAATGGAAATCTGGGAGCATGAAAGCAGACTCAGAGAGATGCTATGGAGCTGCCACCAGAGTCAGACATGCCAATTCTTTGCTGGTAAGCCACTGCCATATGATGATATACAGATAAATAGATATGGGTTAAATTGAGATGTAAGAGTTAGCCAATAATAAGTTAGAGCTAATGGGTCAAGAAGTGTTTTAATTAATAGAGTTTCTGTGTGATTATTTTGAGTCTAAGGTAACTGGGTGGCTAGGAACCAAACAAGAAGCTCCTCCTGTTACAGTGGTGATGGGGGAAAGTCTTCTGTTTTGTGTTAAAATCATTGGTTAAATAGAGAGACTGCCTTGGCCCTTTGATAGGACAGAAAATTAGGTAGGCGGAGTAAACAGAACAGAATTCTGGGAGAAAGAAGCAGAGTCAGTCAGTTGCTATGATTCTCCCACCCGACACAGCTGCTGGTTAAGATCTTCCCTGGTAAGCCACCTCGTGGGTTACACAGATTATTAGAAATGGGTTAGATCAATATGTAAGAGATAGCCAATAAGAGGCTGGAACTAATGGGCCAGGCAGTGTTTAAAAGAATACAGTTTCTGTGTAATTATTTCGGGGCATAAGCTAAAAGCTGGCCTGTTGACGGGACACAGCCCCGCCACTACTACAACACAATGGTGGTTAGACAATGTAAGTAGGGACTGATTAGAAGAGGGTTCTGGTCTTTCTGTGGCATAAAGAAACCATAGGATCTGCTAGATAACAACTTTCCATTGCAACATTTTTGCAGGGGTATACCTTATCTATCTCTGAAAATAAGTCATGTAAAGTCATTTGATCCTAAACATTGAAGGTTTGGAACCTCAGTTTGTTGTAGGGAGGTTGGAACAAATGGAATACATTGTTTATTTACCCCTCAGCAAAAAATATTTATCAACAGTCTGTAGATAGAGCTGCAGGCAGGACTGCTTTTCGTCCTACCCGGCTCCTGCATGACTAGCTTTACACCTAAAATAACAACACACAAACTGTATTCATATAAATACTGCCTGGCCCATTAAATCTAGCCTTTTCTTGGCTAACTCTCATATCTTGCTTAACTCACTTTTAGTAATCTGTGTAGCACCAAAAAATGGTGTCTTACCGGGAAAGATTCTAGTGTATGTCCATCTTGGGCTGGAGCTTCATCGTGTCTGCCCTGGAGAGGAGCGGCATGGAGTCTGAGCTCACTTTCTTTCTTCTGAGCATTCTGTTCTGTCTACTCCACCCACCTAAGGGCTGGCCTATCAAATGGGCCAAGGCAGTTTCTTTATTAACCAATGAAATCAACATATTGACATATGACCTTCCCACATCAACAGTTTTAATCATAAAGTGTTATAAATAATTGAGTTTAACTTTCTTACATTGTTGTCTTACCTCAGAAGACTAACTGTATGAAAACAGTGTCTGCTTATTATTGTTCTTGTAGGGAATGTGGAGACAGCTTATCCATTAAGCCATTTATTTTACACGTATGAGAACAGAGTTTGGTTCTGACTGAGTATGTCAGAACAAGTCAGGAATTTTCATACTGGAGAGGTGGAGACAGGCAGAATTTTGATGAACTAAGGCCTGCCAATGCCTAATCTCTGAGATCCAATTCAGCAAGAGATCTTGTCTCTTTTGCTTATGGATTAATAAAGCCATCAGACTTTATAAGTTTCTTTGTACAGTAGATATTGGTGATCAGTGAACTTACAAATTGTCAAAATATAGAGAATTACTGGTATGGCAAACTCAGCCAGAGATAGAAAATCTATATCATAATTACTCTCAAGATTTAGAGACTATCCTGAAAGAAGGAGCAAAAAGAATAAAAGAACCAAAGGTTTGTGAGTACCAGGACCACTGAACTCTTGAAATCAAGCTAGTCTTATCTAAATAAGACTTATACAAGATCAAGCTGGTCAACATTCTATCATGGAACATGAAGGAGTTTATGAGCCTCTGTCCCTACCTTAGTAATTATATACATTTAATACATTGTCTCTAGGGTAGAGAAATAAAGAATTATTCAAGGTGTGGCTCTGGTAAGTGAAACCAAACATCTCTTTGTGGCAGGAAAGATAAGCACAAGGATATGAATGCACACATTGGATTCAGATGGTTATTAGAGAGGAGAAAAGAAGAGAAGAGAAAATTAAGCTTGGGGTTTGGAGCTAGAATGATCTAGAATGAATAAAAAAGATTTGAGGAAGAAGCTGGTCAAATTTTATTTTATGTATGATAATTAACACAGAAATGCACAATAAGACATGCATGGAGTAAGAAACTTTAGATCACTTAGATCTAAATAGTATATCTATCAATCCCCTCCCCTCAAGGCTCAGTGATATAAACAGAAGAGACAGAAAAATATTAAGAACAAGTCATTGCGGATATGTACAAGGATACAGTATTTTATACATACACACAACAGGATTGATGCACACTGAACTCACAGGGACTGCAGCAGAAATCAAAAGACCTACACAGTTAGAGGTCAAAAAGCAATTTAGGACTCAGAAGGAGATGTGGATATGTGGTTCTACTCCTAAACAAAAATCATTTGTAGTTGGTACTCACAGTTGGAGGAAAAAAATCTTTTTTTTTTATAATGTAGTGTCAATGTCAAATATTAATCACGCTTAAGGCAGCTCAGTATAGAGAAATGGATGGCCAACAAATGGATGGCCAACACAAAACAAGCTCAAAGATATCATTGATGACTTTCTGTTTTTTCTTTTCTTCGTTTTTGCATTTTTTTGCCTTATTGATCTCTTGTTAATTTTTATTTTCATTTTTATGAATATCTGTGTATTTGTGTGTGCATGTGTGTGTATGTGTGTGTATGCATGTGTGTGTCTTCAAAAAAAAGAAAAAAAGAATAGAAAGTTGAATGGACATGGAGACTGGGAACACATGGAGTGTGTTAAGAAAGTATAAAAACATGAACAAAACATATTATGTAATTTTTCAATGAAGAATAGTTAAAATATCAAAGAATACTTAACACTAAAAAAAGAAAGAGAAGGAAATTGTAAAACAACATCTGGAAACAGAGAAATGCCATCAGTGTAAAACATCAAATGATCACTATGCCTAAGATCAAGGGTATACAAATCAGAAAAAAAAAAGGAGTCAAACTCTCACTGTTTGCTGATTATATGAGAGTTTACATAAGCAATCCTAAAAATTCTACCAAGGAACTTCTACAACTCATAAACACTTTAAGTAATGTAACAGGATACAAGACTAACTCAAAAAAAAAAAATCAGTAGACCTTCTTTACAAAGATGATAAAAGGGCTGCGGAAGAAACCAGTGAAACAACACCTTTCACAATATGTACAGATAGCAAAAAATACCTTGGAGTAACTTTAACCAAACAAGTGGAAGACTTGTATGACAAGAACTTTAAAGCTTTGAAGAAAGAACTTGAAGAAGACACCAGAAAGTAGAAAGATATCCCAGGCTCTTGGATAGGTAAAACTAAGATAATAAAAATGGCAATCTTACCAAAAATAATCTACAGATTCAATGCAATTCCCAGCAAAATCCCAGCCAAAATTTTCACAGACCTCCTGAACAGTACTCAACTTCATATGGAAAAGCAAAAAAAACCAGGATAGCCAAAACAATACTGTACAATAAGAGAAATTCTAGAGGCATCACAATCCCTAACTTCAAACTCTACTACAGAGCTACTGTACTAAAAAGATTCTGGTATTGGCAGAAGAACAGATAGGAGGACCAATGAAACCAAATGGAAGACCTGGATATTAATCCACAGATCTTCGAACACCTGATTTTTGACAAACAAACAAAAAATATCAAATGGAAAAAAGAAAGCATATTTAACAAATGGTGCCGGCATAGTTGGATATCAACATGTAGAAGAATAAAAATGGACTGATATCTATCACCATGCACAAAACTCAAGTCCAAATGGATCAACGACATCAACATAAAGCCAGCTATAATGAACCTTATGGAAGAGAAAGTGGGAAGTACACATGAACATATTGGCACAGGAGATTAATTTTTAAATATAACCCCAGAAGAACAGATACTGAGTAGAACAATTAATAAATGGGAGCTCCTGAAATGAAAAAGCTTCTGTAAAGCAAAGGAGACAGTCAAAAAGACAAGATGACAGCCTACAGAATGGGAAAAGTTCTTCACTAACCCCATATCAGAGAGAATTCTGATCTCCAAAATATACAAAGCACTCAAGAACTTAGTCATCAAAAGAACAAATAATCCAATAAAAATATGGAGTGCAGACCTAAACAGAAAACTCTAAACAGAGGAATCTAAAATGGCTGAATGACACTTAAGGAAATGTTCAACATCCCTAGTCATCAGAGAAATGCAAATCAAACAACTCTGAGATTCCATCTGATGCCTGTAAGAATGGCCAAGATCAAAAACACTGATCACAACTTATGCTGAGAGGTTGTGGGGAAAAGGGAACACTTCTGCATTTTTTGAGGGAATACAAGCTGGTACAACCCCTTTGGATGTCACTGTGGTAATTTCTTAGAAAATTAGGAAACAACCTCCCTCAAGACGCAGTAATACCATTTTATACCACTTTTGGGTATATATCCAAAGAATGCTCAATCATGCCACAAGGACATGTGCTCAACTATATTTATAGAAGCATTGTTTATCATAGACAGAAACTGGAAACACCTTAAATGCCCCTCAACCAAAGAATTAATAAGGAAAATGTGGTACATTTACACAATGGAGAACTACACAGCAGAAAAAATATTACACCATCTTGAATTTTGCAGGAAAATGGATTGAACTAGAAAACATTAATTTGAGTTTGGTAACTCAGACATAGAAAGACAATTATCACAGGTACTCACTCATAAGTGGTTTTTAAACATAAATTAAAGAAAACCAGCCTACAAACCACAACCCCAAATAACTTAGACAACAGTGAGGACACTAAAAGAGAATTACATAGATCTAATATGCATGGGAAGTAGAAAAAGACAAGATCTCCTGAGTAAATTGGGAGAGTGGCAACCTTGGGGGAAGGTCAAAGTGGGGAGTGTAGAGGCAGGGAATGGAGTAGAAAAAATGTAGAGCTCAATTAAAAAATAAAATAAAAGAAACTAGAGATAATAGGCTAAGCAGTGATTTAATTACTACAGTTTGTATGTGTGTGTGTGTGTGTGTGTGTGTGTGTGTGTGTGTGGTTATTTATGGTCTGGGCTTCCAGGAAAAAAAAAACTGTCCTCCTACAACAAATCCCAGCAAAATTCTTCACAGATCTTGAAAGAACAATACTCAACTTCACATGGAAAAAGAAAAGAAAAAACAGGATAAGTAAAACAATCCTGTACAATAAAGGAAGTTCTGCAGTCATCACAGTCCTTGACTTCAAACTCTACTACAGAGCTACAGTACTGAAAACAGACTGTTATTGGCATAAAAACAAAGAGGAGGACCAATGAAACCCAATCGAAGACCCAGATATCAATCCACACACTTACAAACACCTGATTTTCAACAAAGTCGCAAAAATATAAAATGTAAAAAAAAGAAAGCATATTCAACAAATTGTGTTGGCATATCTGGATATTAACATGTTGAAGAATGAAAGTAGATCTGTATCTATGACCATGCACTAAACCCAAGTCCAAATGGATCTAAGACTTCAACATAAAACCAACCACACTGAACATCAGAGAAGTGAAAGTGGGAAGCACACTTGGAACACATTGATATACTAGATGAATGCCTGAATACAACACCAGTAGCATAATTTTTATGTCTTAGCAATGCTGTCTTCTTAAGTCTATGTTCTAACTCATTTGTCTTAACAGAGAAGCATATGAAGAAATGGGCTCTGATGATCCTTAAAGATTTTCCACAGTCCATTGCTCTGCAAATAATCTTGAGAGACAAACATTATCTATGTTCCCTTTAAAACACTTCTATAATTCACAGAGATGCAGTGATTTTTATATATCCCTTTGTAACTCAGTCTACTAGATGAAGGACATGTAGATAGATCTTTTTAAGGCTAACATTCTCTACCCTGGACAGTTTACAAAATTTCAGTGGCACTTTGCCCAGAAGGCTTTTAGAAGTCCTCCATTCGTCAGCATCTTCAGGGCCTATCTTAAGATTAATATGAGGCCTTTGTGTAGAAAGAATTTCCATAGAGTGTCAGTTTAAATATTTCAAAGATATTACAAAACTGTTTGTAGTAGAAAGTCATAAAACATTTTAATAATAAAACCGTTAGTGACCTAGATTTTTATTTTTTTGTAATTCTGATATTTTTTTTAAAAAAACATGTACTGACTGAAAATTTGTTCTTCATTATTAACCATCCATCAAAAGTTCATTTACATATTAAAATCATTAATTTTATTTCCTCTATTTTTATTCTGATAAAAAAAGTAGAGGCATGAATCTACATCTTGAATTCACTATCTTAGTGAGGAATTTCTGTGCTACATATAAACTGTTGGGTCAATATCTTTCAACAATTTTGCTTGCTTCTCTTATGTATACACCAAATACTCACTAGAGTACAGGTAACATTCAATACCTAACAGAACTCATGTATGTATGTATGTATGTTTGTATGTATGTGTGTATACAGTCATATATACACACATATTTACAATTCCAATTAATGAAAAAAGTGATAAAATACTTTAAAATAAGAACTGAGCCATGTAAAAAAGAATTAAGTATCAGCAGAGATGCTTTTTATTTTTATTATTATTTATTATTTCTATTGAGCTCTACATTTTTCTCTGCTCCCCTCCCTACATCTCCATTCCCCTTCAACCTTCTTCCAATGTCCCCATGCTCCCAATTTACTCAGGATATCTTACATGTTTTCTACTTCCCATTTAGTTAAAGCTATGTATGAATGTATTGGCACAGTGATGCTTCTTAAGAAAACAAACATCTATGGAAGAAAGGAAAGAGAACATAGAAAGTGGCTAGTTGTTCTAGCTGAAGGTGTAGGAAGAGCACCTGCTTATCATGCTCACATCCCTGTGCATAGTCCTCAGCACATCATGAAACTGAACATGTTGACTCATGCATAGAACAACAGCACTGAATATCATGGAAAAATGAAGTAACATTAAAGATCATACTGATCCATCTGATAAGTTTCAGGTCAGAAAATGATACCTCAGATTATCTCTGAAGGAAAAACGAGAATATAATTCAAGTGTGTCTACTGCAGAAAGAGTAAGAATTTCAGGAATTTTATATAACTGTGCTTTGACCCAAAGGTCTTCAGTATAGTTGAATGTAGAATTTTTTCATGCCTACATGGTTCTATATACAACTCAATTCATTATATGCCACATTAGTTGCTTAATTCTCCATTGAGGAGTTTTTTTTTAATATAACAATTAGTAGTATATTGTTTTAGTATAACAATTTAATAAAACAATTACCTTATAAAACACTGGAATAATTTTATGCTTGAAGAAGCACCCTACCTTCGTAGATTTTGTCAGCAATTTTTCCGGCCTTCCTTTCAGCCAATTTGATTTTTCCATGCTAACTTGAAAGGCCTTTTCATGACCTTTCCATACTCCACTGTGCCCTTTTTCCTGCCCTATTGGGAACATTGATTTTTTTTCTTGTTACTGATCATATGATCATACACTTTTATATAATTGAGAGTATAAACTCTTTCAAAAAAATTTGGATGGAAGGAGAGATGAACAAATGTACTTCAAAGTCAATCAAAGCAATCAAGCTTTTATTAAGTAAAATTTGGTCCTCAAAATAGAGAGCAAATGAAAATTTTATTTTTCTTTTAAAGAATTCAATGGAGTAAGGGAACAATACAAGAGAGAAGTTATAAAAGAGATGCAGGGAATTAGATGTGTTAGTAATAAGTCACTTAATGGAGAAAATTGATTAAATAAATCAGGAATAATCATATCTGACAGAAAGAGACATAGCAACAAGACAACAGAAGAAAGAAAATCAAGATTGAAAAGGGTGGTTGATAATTAATGATGACAAGGAAGTTGTACAAAGAAATGTCTTTTTCTCAAGTAAGCCTTGCCATGGTTGAAACGAGAAATAGCCTCCAAAGGATTTTATGTTTGAAGATTTGTTCCAAGATTGTGGACTTTGTTTTGAAGGTTCAGTATGATTTAGAACGCGGAGACTTGATGGTAATTTCTCTTGATTTTTTTTAAGTTATTGTTTGTTGTTTCTAAGTTCTTTGATAGTTTCTGTAACTGTGTTTTGATTATAGCAAAACTTTTTTCCCTAGTGTTTTCTAGGTCCTCCCACCTCAATTCACCTACCCAATATGATAACCTTTATAAAAATAAACCCACCAAGACTATTTTGTGTTACCCAAATATTCTTTTATATGAGGTCTTCATTAAACAAAAATATGGTCACCTCATTTGGTGCTACACACTTAAAGAAAAATTCTCACCCACACCCAGCAAATAAAATTTCCATGAAGTTTTACATCTTGATCTTACTTTTATTTACTCTTTATGTTTTGATTGCTGCTACAATATAAACTCCCTGTGCTGAGGCTGTCTGTATTCCCTCTCCATCATGATAGAATCTGTTTCACTTGAATTGCATCTTATTTGGTATTTTGCTACAAACTTGTGAAATTAAAGATTATAAGCATAATTAGATAAAATATTTTTGATATTCTCCAGGATAACAGTCATTAATTTATGAATCAAAATAGATCTATTAGGAGATTATGATACTCTTCCTAGTTATTCTGTTTTATTCTTTTATGAAGATTAAATGTGAATCTATTTTCATCAAAACAACACATGATTTCATTAAATAAGAATGTGTAAACTTTCCTCATATATTTGATTGCTAATAACATCTCTACTTATCCCTTTATTTTCACTGGTAGTGAAGGCTTTTTCAAAGAGGCTCAGTGATTATCTAAAGATAAGCTTAAATGAATAAAGTCTATTAACTTTTCTGAATCACACTGACTTGAGTTTTATATCAAAAGTGATTTTTACTTTTACATATAAAATGACTATAAGAATTTGATTTAGAATAGTTGCCACTTGAATAGACTGGCAAAGATCTTTAAATGTGTTTATGAGTTGAAATAGATAATATTTTCCAGTACACTTACTGACAGGTGCATAACTCATTCTAAAATAACCAAGTAAATCATAATTACAAAGAGAACTGACTAATGCAGTCTTATGCTGTAATCTTTCCCATGCTTTACTTCTCACTTGGCATATTTCATTCACTCCATTTTTATCAAATACAGGCAAACTAGCTTAAACTGTTTTATCAACCTAAAGGATACCTGGTTGCAGTTCATAGTAATGTTTTTATCACCTTGCTTAAGCTAATAACACAAATAGGGAGAGAGAGACTGAGTAAACTTAAGAAAAGCATCCTCTATTCTGTATGGGGACTTAAAAGTTTTGTGAATATTGTTATATTATTATTAATATTGCATAAGCATTTCCATACTATTTTAAACATTATTTATATTTAGTAACTTTAGGAAATGAGCTTATAGAAATGGAAGTACAGTTAGTAAAATGAATGCTAAATAAAGTATATGGAAATTGTAAGAAAACCTCTGAAAATGTAAAATAGCAGGGCCATTCCAATTTTGTGTTTTTGATATCAGAGTGGATAAATTGTATTCCTAAGAGGGAACTATACACCAAAGTCACTTTAGGACATCTTTACTCTTAAATTAGAAAATGTGCTTAAGACTTTTAAATGTAAAGTATATAAACAACACTTCAAGAAGTCAGCCAAACACATCGAGTAAGCATCATTTTCCTATCATTTTATTCTAGGAACCAGATTCCTCTAACAATAAATCAAAATATTTAGAAGTTAGATATCTGCCTATGTAGGTACTCTCACAACATTTCCATTAAACCTCATTTAATTCTTCCCTGGAATGAAATTATTCATTGACTGCTTACAGCTTGCCAAAATCTGTGATGCCCCAGATCTATCCCCCGCTTTCTTCACCCCACATGGAGTTTACATCATTGACTTTCTGTCAGCCATTTTGTGCCAGGCGACTGTGTGACATTTAATAATCTTTCAACATGATGATGCCACATTCATCAATCTTTGCCAGTTGTGAAAGACGTGAATTCAAATGCAAATATGAAATAGAGACTTAGTTAAATTCAAACTCTGATATGCTTTTGAACTGACACTTACCAACACAGGTTGATGAGATACATAAAAATAACATGATGCTTAAAAAAGATTTAAACAGCAACCTTCACAAGAGAATGTACAAGGGAGCGATTGCCAAGGAAACAGACCCAATCCAGAGACCTCTGTGCAACCAGGTCCAAGATAGAGTCCTCCATGGTAGCAGAACCAAACCAGGGACATTGGTGGCACCAGGTCCGAGCCAGTAACCTCTGCTGGAGCAGACCTGAGCCAGTGACTTCAATCAGAACCGGCTTGCGTCAGCTACCTCCACAGGAGTCAATTTGAAGCAGTAACTTCAAACAGAGCAGTCTGGAGGCAATGCCCTTCACATGGGCAGGTGTGAGCCAATGATCTCTGCCAGAACAGGCCTGAGGCAGCAACATTTGCAGGAATAGGCACACGGGAGTGACTGAAGGAGTAGGCCTAGTTAGACACCTCTACAGGACTGAACACAAGCCAGGGACCTCTGAGGGAGCAGGCCCATGCTAGAGACATCTGTGAGCTGGCCTGAAGCAATGATCTCCAACAAAGGAGATATAAGGGAGCAACTGCAGAGGGAGCAGACTCTAGTTACCTCTGCAGGACCAGGCACAGTTCAGGGATCTCCATGGGAGCAGACCTGAGCCACAAACCTCTGCAAGACCAGGTGCAACCCAGAGACCTCCATGGGAGCAGGCCCAATATAGTCGTGAGCCAATGACCTCCACCTAAACAAGCCTGAGCCAGCGACCTCAGCTGGAGAATGTTCAAGGCAGCAACCTCCATAGGAACAGGTCTGAGACAGCAGCTTCCACTAGAGCAGGCCTGAGGCCTACAGGGACAGACCTGAGCCAGCTCTCTTCTCGAGAGCATAACTGAACCATGACATTAGTTAGAACAGTCCCAAGGCAGTGACCTTCACAGGAACAGGGACAAGGGAGCAACCTCTGAGGGGTCTTTGACAGAACTTTGACAGGACTGGGCACAGGTCAGAGACCTCTGACGAAGCAGGTCTAAGCTATAGACCTCCATGGGACTGGGCCCCAAACAGGGAACTCTGTGTGAGCAGACCAAATCCATGGATATATGTAGAAACAGGCTTGAATAAGCAACCTCAGCCAGAAAAGTCCTGAGGAAATGACCTCCAAAGGAGCAGGAACAAGGGAGCCTCCACTGAAGGAGCAAGTCCTAGCCAGAGACCTATGCACGACCAGGTGCAAGTCAGTGGCATCTGAGGGAGCGGGCCTAAGCCATAGACCTCAGCAGGACTGGGTCCAAGCAAGAGACCTCTGTGGGAATAGGCCCAAAGCAGAGATATCTGTGGGAAAAGGCCTGAGCTAGCTACTTCCACAGGAGTAGGCCTGAGCCATTGACCTCTGCCATAGGTAGCCTGAGTCAGTGACATCGTATGGAAGAGGCCTGAGGCAATGACGTCCAAAAGGACCAGGCACAAGTGAGTGACCACTAAGAGAGCTGGATCCAGTGAGAAACATCTGCAGAACCAAGTGTTAGTCAGGGACATCTGAGGGAGAAGGCGCAAAAAAAAAAAAAGGAAACTCAGTGAGACTGGACCCAAACTAGCGACCTCTGTGGGAGTAGGCCCAAGCCAAAAAGATCTGTGGGGACAGGCCTGAGTCAGCCACTTCAGCTGGATAAGCACCAAATCATCACCTCCACAGGAGCAGGTATTAGGGATCCAATGCTGAGAGAGCAGGCTGGAGCCAAAGTCCTCTGCAGGACTGTGTCTGAATCAGCAAATTCTGCTAAAACAGGCCAGAGACAGTGACCTTCACTGGAGTAGGCCAGAGACAGAGACCTCTGCCAGAGGAGGACCAAGGCAGAGACCTCAATGGGAGCAGCCCCAAGCAATCAACCTTAATGAAAGCACATATGAATGACTCCTGGATATGCAGAGCAATTGCTAGAAGAGATGAGTAATCTCTGGAAACACAGAGTGACCACTGGGTTTACTGGAACTCTGTCCCAGACTGCACCATGAGGAGCAACCATCTGAACCTTGGATTCACTGGCACCTGGAGGATGGTTCACCAGAGACCCAACTACACCAATCAGAGGAAAATATGGGTGTGCAAGGTAAGAACGCACTCGACACCACAAAGAACAAAAGGACACCAACAAAAAATAGTGACTCTAAAACAGCAAGATTTGAACACAAATATAAATGAATCAGAAAAATAACTTTAGGAGAGTGTTTGACAAAGTTAAAGAGGAAATAAATAGTCTCTCAAAGAAATGGAGGAAAAAAAAACAACCAAATCATAACCAAAGAAAAGTAATCAAACAGACCAAAGATATGGTTCAAGACTTGAAAACAAAAACATAAACAATAAGAAAGCACAAAACAAGGGAATGATAGAAATGGGAATTATGAGAAAATAATCAAGAACTACAAATGCAAGCATAAACAGCAGAATACAAAAGATGGAAAAGAGACTCTCAAGTGCTGAGGATACAATAGAGGAAATAGACTCATCGATCAAAGAAAACATTAAATAAAACAAAAGTTTAACACAAAATATCCAGAAAATATGGGAAACCATGAAAAGACTAAACCTAAAAATAGTAGGGACAGAAGGAGTCCAACTCAAAAACACAGAAAATGTATTCAACAATATCATAGAAGAAAATTTTCCAGCCTGAAGAAAGATATGTACATGAAGATACAAGAAGCTTACAGAACACCAAATAGATGGGATAAAAAACTCACCTTACCACATAATAATCAAAACACTAAACGTACAGAATAAAGAAAAAATATTATGAGTGGCAAAGGAAAAAGGTCAAGAAACATATAAGAGCAGATCTATCAGATTTTTTTTATTAATTGAAACTCAACAGACATCTATAGAACATTTGATCCAAATATAAAAGAATATACTTTCTTCTCAGCACCTCATGGTACCTTCTCAAAAATTGACCACATACTAGGTAAAAAAGCAAACCTCAGCAGATATAAAAAAAAATGTTGGAATTTCCTTATTATCATATTGGGTCACCATGGCATAAAATTAGAATTCAATAGCAACAGTAATTTTTGAAAGCCCACAAACTCATGGAAATTAAACAATGATCACCTGAATCATCAATGTGTCAAGGAAGAAATAAAGGAAACCCTTTCTAAAATTCAATGAAAATGACCAAAAAACATACCTAAATTTATGGGACACAATGAAAGGAGTGTTAAGAGGGAAATTCATAGCACTAAATGCCTACATAAAGAAACTGGAAAAATCCCACACTAGTAAGTTGACAGAACACCTGAGAACTTTAGAACAAAAAGAAACACACTCACCCAGAAAGACTCTATGGAAATAAATAATCAAATTGATTAACAAAATCAAAACAAAGAAAAGAATACAAAGAATCAATAAGACAATGTGTTGGGTTTTTGAGAAAATCAACAAAATAGACAAACCTTTATCTAAAATAGCCAAAAGGGAGAGAAAAAATATCCAAATTAACAAAACCAGAAATAAAAAAGGGGGACATATCATAAAAATAAAAAGGAAATTCTGATAAACATAGGGACATACGTCAAAAACCTGTGTCCATAAAATTGAAAAAAACTAAAGAAAATGGAGAATTAAATGGATAAATAGCACTTAAAAATTAAATCAAGACTATATGAGCAAATTAAACAGGCCTATTACTGTTAAAGAATTAGAAACAGTAATCAAAGGTCTCAAAACCAAAAAAAAAAAAAAAAAAAAAAAAAAAAAAAGATCAGGGCCAGATGGTTTCAGCACAGAATTCTAAAAGATTTTCAAAGAAGAATTAATAAGAGTACTGCTCAAATTGGTTCACACAATGAAACAGAAAGAACATTGCCAAACTCTTTTCATGATTCTACAATTACCATAATATACAAACCACAAAAAGATATTACTAAGAAAGAGAATTAAAGACTAGTCTCTCTCAACATTGATTCAGAGATATTCAATAAAAGTCTGGCAAACCAAATCCAAAAGCATATCCAAAAATTCATCCACAATTATCAAGTCGGCTTCATCCCAAAGATGCACAGATGGTTCAACATAAGAAAATTTGTCAAAATAATTCACCATATAAAAAAAGTGAAAAATATCATGATCTTCTCATTGGATGTCCAAAAAACCATAAATAAAATACAACATACATTCAAGATAATAATACAAGAAACATACCTAAATATAATAAAAAATATATACAGCTTATGAACAGCCAATATCAAACTAAATGGACAAAAACTCAAATCAATCCCCCTGAAATCAAGAACAACAGAAGGTTGTCCATTCTCTCCATATCTATTCACAATAGTACTTGAGGTTCTAGCCAGAGCATTAAGATAACAAAATAAGATCAAGTGGATGCAAATAAGAAAAAAGAAGTCAAACACTCCCTATTTGTTAATGACATGATAGTTTACATAAAGGACTCCAAAAATTCTATAAAGAAACTTCTACTGTACATAAACAAGTAATGAAGCAGAATATAAGATTGACTTAAAAAATCATAGCCCCCCATAATACAGATGATAAATAGGATAAGAAAGATATCCATAAAACATCATCCTTCACAATAGCCATAAATGACATACAATATCTTGGAGTAACTTTATCCAAAACAAATAAAAGACCTGTATGATGAGAACTTTAAATCTTTGAAGAAAGAAATTGAAAATGACACTAGAGACTGCAAAGAACTCCTATGCTCTTGGTAGAATTAGCATAGTAAAAATTACAATCTTTCCAGAAATGATCTACAGATTCAATGCAATGCCTTTCAAAATCCAAAGAATATTTTTCACAGATCTAGAAAAAGCAATATTCAACTTCATATGGAAAAATAAAAAAAGCAGGATATCCAAAACAGTCGTGTACAATAAAGGAATATGTGGAGGTATCACAATCCCTGACTTCAAACTCTACTATAGAGATAAAGTATTGAAAACAGCTTGTTATTGGCATAAAAACAGACAGGAGCAAAAATGGAACCCAATCAAAGACCCAGATATCAACTCACATACCTACAAACAACTGATTTTGACAAAAAAGAAAAAAGACATAAAATGAAAAAAAGAAAGTATATTCAACAAATGGTGTAGGTATAGCTGGTATCAACATCTTGAAGAATGAAAGTAGATCCATATCTATTGCTTGTCACAAAGCTTATATATAAATGGATCAAATATTTCAACATAAATCCAACCACACTGAACCCCATAGAAGAGAAAGTAGGAAGTGCACTTAAACTTATTGGCACAGAAGAATACTTCTTAAATAAAAACCTCAGTTACATAGACACTGAGAGAAACAATTTAAAAATGGGACCTCCTGAATCTGAGAAGCTTCTGTAAAGCAAAGGACTCGGTCAACAAAATAAAATCATAGCCTACAGAATGTGGAAAGATTTTCACCAACCTCACATCAGACATAGGGCTGATCTCCAAAATATACAAAAAAAATGCAAAAGTAAATTGGTCATCAAAAGAATAAATATTCCAAAAAATATGTGGGGTGCAGACCTAAAAAGAAAACTCTTAACGAATGAATCTAAAATGACTGAAAAATGCTTAGAGAAATGCTTAACAACCTTAGCCATCAGAGAAATACAAATCAAAACAACATTGAGATTCCACTTGTAAGAATGGCCAAGATAAAACCACTGATGACAAGATTTGCTGGAGAGAATGTGGGGTAAAGGGCTTGTGTAAGTGCAAACTGATACAGTCACTTTGGATTTTAGTATGGCTATATCTCAGAAAATTAGGAAGCAACCTACCTCACGATCTAGCAATATCACTTTTGTGTATATACCCAAAGGATGCTCAATCATACCACAATGACACATGCTCAACTATGTCCAGAGCAGCATTATTTTTTCATAACTAGAAATTGAAAACAACCTAAATACCCCTGTTCAAAGAATGGATAAATTGTTTGGGAAGTTATTCTGTCTATGTATTTCTTTTATTGATCAATGAAAAAAAAAACTGCCTTGGCCAATTGATAGGGCAGAACTTAGGTAGGCGAGAAGGCCTGGACTGAATGCTGGGAGAAAGAAGGAATGAGTCAGAGAGAATCCATGGAGCCATCAGAGACAGATGCTGGAACTTTAGCCAGTTTACCACAGCCACATAGTGATACATAGATGAAAAGAAATGGGTTAAATTAATATGTAAGTGTTGGCCAATAAGAAGTTAGAGCTAATGGGCTGAGCATTGATTTAATTAATACAGTTTCTGTATGATTATTCAATGTCTAAGCTAGCTGGCTGGCTTGGAAACAACAAGCAGCCTCCTTTCTCCAACAAATTGGTGCCAACATGGTTGACTAAAATCCACTTAAAACCTGAGAGGGCTTGAAAAGGAATTATAGACACAAAAACAGAGAATTTAACACAGCTTCTTGCTGTTTGCTGGCAGCAAGCATCAGCTCCTTTATGAAAGGATTTCCTGATTTAGCAGTAGGAAAAAGAAAAAAAAAGCTGAACCGTTATGAAATGCTGGCTTTCTGGGATATGCTGCCAGCATAAACTCTGACTCTTTTATGTATTAGTTTTGTCTACAGGGCATTTGAGTGGGGTTTTAAGCAGACTATTGCAGCTTACTTAATGGAGACATGGACTGACTGTGTGACTGAGAATGGGGCTGTGTGCATGGCTGTAAGAGGCATGAGCAGCTCCACCATGCAGGACTGGTCATGCAAGCAAGAAGTACTGTATATACCATAGTAATGGCACAACTTAAGTTTTAAGAAGTGCTTAGCATTTTAAAAGGTGCTCCTGGACAGTAAAGAATTATACACATGCAATAAAGACAAATCCAGATGAGTCATAGTGTTGGTTAAATGTATGTAGGCTTGAAAGAGAGGAGAAAAAGAGTATAGAGAGTCATAAAATAAAGTTAATGCTTAATGAAGGGTAAAGTTTTTAAAGAGACAGAGTACAGATTGTCATACATTAAAAGCAGTAAAGAAAAATAAGTCACATAAGAATGGAAAATTGAGAGAGCCTGGATTATGTGTATTATTGTGTTACCTTTGAATTTTTTGACTGTTAATGAGCTAAGTACAGAGAGACATTTTATTGTATGGGCTGCTAAGCTTAACCAGCATGGATATTATAAAGGTATCATGACTTCCACATTTGGGTTCAAGGATATGTTGTTTTGGAAAAGAGGTTCTTTTCTTGTTTTCACAGAGGATGAGAAAGAATGAATTGCTTCCAGACCAATATGATTTGATGGAACAAAACTCCATGAAAAGTGGCTGTAAACACTCCCACAAAGAAAATACTTTATCCAATAGAAGGCAGGAAGCAGTTTGGCGAAACTACACTCATGTTTTCAAATATTGCCTATAAATATTTCTTTATGTTTTAGGGGGAATATGCTACAGAGATTCACATTGGTATGGATCTTGGTTTATTGATACAAATTTAAGGTCAGTTTTGTTATACTATGTATAGTATATTTCTGCTCTTGATTAAGGTATTGTGCTTGTATAGCTCATTTAAAAATGTAATGTATAATAAGAAAATTTAGGTTAAGAGATAATCATCTATAACAGTTAAGCTAATAGTTAGGTTAGTTGGGTTTTCTAGATATATAGAGACATTTTCAATTATAAATGGATTCTTCAAATCTTTCAGATACATTTAGAATATGGAATTTAAATGTTTTAAGAAGTTAGGACTTTTCATGACATGAGACACATCTGCTCCTAGCAGCACCAATCTATTTCAAGAAGATGATGGGTATCGAAGAAGTTCCTTATGGAGTTGGTTAGCCATTTTGGCAAGAAACTACTCTTGCCTGAACTGCTAAACTAGACACACAGGATCTGCAGAGAAATGACTGCTAACCTTGCTTAAAAATGAGAACATACTTCAGAGTTCCTGCTTCATGAAAGAGTCTGCTAGACATTCTGCAGGACACAGAAGAAAGTGACTGAAAAACTGCCAATTTAGGCAGAATTGTCTTTGAAATTTCTTGCTTTATGGAAAAGTCTGATGGATACTATGGGCCTGTGGGCTGAAGATGGATGTCCCAACAGTACAGACAAACTTCAGGTGACTGTTCAAATAGCAAGATGACTCTGTCAATTCTAGAGTTTTGGCAGTTGTTTGCAATGCACTTCCTGTTTACTTAAGTAATATTCTTCTAGAGTCTTTGATGGAGTTGAAAATTTTATAGTTACAGTTATAATTTTCCTTTGATAGTGTAAAAGATAAAGTCAATATAAATATTGTAACCATAATATTTGTATGATACCTGTTTGGTTATATGTAATTTTGCTATGCTAAAGTTAAAACCATTTTTATTTAAACAGTGAATGGAAGGTGATGTGGAAGTCCCCTCTTTGTGCTGTGATTACCATTAATGAATTAAGAAATTGTTTCAGACACATAGCAAGGCAGAACTTAGGTAGGCAGGGAAATCTGGGCTAAATGTTGGGAAAAAGAAGGGTAGAGTCAGAGAGAAGCATGGAGCTGCTGCCAGAGTCAGACAAGCTGAAATTTTGACAGTAAATTACTGCCATGTGGTTATACACAGATTAATAGAAATGGGATAAATTCATATGTAAGAGTTAACCTATAAGAAGCTTGAGCTAATGGCCAAGCAGTGATTTAATTAATATAGTTTCTGTATAATTATCTTAGGGTTGAGCAGCCAGGAATCAACAAGTGGCTCACTCCTTCAAACAAATTGGTGTCATACCACACTGAACATGCTTGATTGCATCTGATATTTTAAACTAAGCAGGATTGGGCCAGGTTAGTAATTGAATGAAACAAGATTCTCTAAAAGGTCACCTTGAACACCCCTCAAAAAATTACTGTGCCCATCTGCTGATGAAAATTAACCTATCACACAGGATACACAATGAAAGACCTGATTAATAGTGTCCCCAATCATCAAGAAGCAGTTTGGACAGAACTACACTCATATTTCCAAACGTTGACTATAAATGTTTGATTACATTTAAAGAAGAATATGATATAAATAATTTTCATTTGTATGGATCTTGGTTATTGATTCAAATTTCAATTTAATTTTGTTATATGTATATGTATTTCTGATCTTGATTAAGGTATTGTTTTGTGTAGCTAATTTAAAATGTAATGTATAATTAAGAAATAAAAATTAAGAGAAACTCATCTATAATATTCAAGCTTGTAGTTATGTTGGTTCTTCAAATCTTTCAAAGAACTTCAGAATATGGCATTTAAAATGTTTTAATCACTTAAACTTTTCTTTTTATTTATTAATTTGTCTTTAGATATTTTTTATTTCTTCAATTTTTATTATCAGGAGTGACTGAAATAAAAAATATAATTGAGTCCCATCATTATTGTCATTATGGAAATGGCTTTAAGAGAAAATTGGTCAGATGAATATTATTGCCTCCTACTTTTCAACTGGTAAATAGTTGCCATCGATAAAACAGACAAGCCCAGAGAATCTGTCCAGAATGTTCAAGATATGGTGTATTACACAACATGCCTGTTCTCGGGGAGAACACCTATGACATAATTATGTCTACTTCTTGATCTCATCATACAAGACAAGCACAAAGGCACCACCCATACCCCTGAGAACGTTGGACCATGCACCCTTGAAAAAGGCCTTGCTTCCTTCATCACTGTTGAAATAGGGGGCACCAGGGTTGCCTCCCCAACACCCCGGCCACCTGGCTAGCTTATGCCCGAAATAACAACACACAAACTGTATTCATTTAAACACTGCTTGGCCCATTATATCTAGCTTCTTCTCAGCTAACTCTCGCACCTGGACTAGCCCATTTCTAATAAGGCATGTAGCACCCCAAGGTGCGCTTACCCTGGAGATTCTAGCCTACGTCCATCTTGGGTCGGAGCTTCATGCCTCTGCCTCAGAGAGCAGAGCTATCGCGAGGGAGGCATGGCGTCTCTGTCAGAAGCATCTGGCTCTGAGCGGAGCTGCATACTTTCTGACCTCACTTCCTCTTCCTCTCAGCATTTTCTTCTGTTTACTCCACCCACCTATGTTCTAACCTATCAGGGTCAAGGCAGTTTTTTGAACCAATGAAATCAACAGATTGATATATGACACTCCCACATCACTTCCCCTTTTTCTGTTTAAACAAAAAAGAAAAGCTTTAACTTTACCATAGTAAAATCACATATAACAAAACAATTATCAAGTAAAAATTACAATAATCTTTATCATAACTAAAGAAAGAAAAGTATAACTATAACTAACTATTCTTAACTCCATCAAAGACTCTAGAAAGATACAATATTACCTAAGCAAACAAGAAAAAAACAATGTTCAAACTCTAGAAATGACAGAGGCATCTTGCTGCCTGGACAGTCATCCAAAGTTCCTCTGTACCGTTGGGGCATCCATCTTCGGCCTACAGGCCCATAGTTTTCAGCAGACATTTCCACAAAGCAGGAAATTTCAAAGGCAGTCACTATCTGCTTGTCCTGAAGAATGTCTTGCAGACTCTTTCATGAATTAGGAACCCCGAAAGATCATCTCACATTTAGGCAAGTTCAGTAGTCCTTTCTCTGTGTCCAGTTTATGCAATAGTCCAGGCAAGAGCAGTTTCTTGCCCAAATGGCTATCAAATTCCATAAGGATCCTCTTCCATGCCCATCTTCTTCCTGAGGTAAATTGGTGCTGCCAGGAGCATACGTGTCTCATTGTCATGAAAAACCCTAAATTATTAAAACATTTAAAATGCCATATTCTATAATCTTTGAAAAATATGAAGAATGCCTATCTAAAATATATCTATGTACATCTAGAAAATCTAACCAACATGACTACAAACTTGACTATTATGATTATCTATTAACAACCTATATACATTACATTTTTAAGTGAACTATACAATCTCAATACCTTAATCAAGATCAGAAATACATATACAATTTCAACAAGTAAGGTATACATTCAAAGAGAATAGGATCCCCAAAAGCCAGTAAAGACAAATTCCATACACTAAGGGACCATGGATGCAAGCCCAGACAACTACACCCAGCAAAGCTAGCATTCACCATCGCTGGAGAACATAAGATATTCCAGGACAAAAACAGATTTAAAGAATACATAGCCACAAACGGAGCCTTACAGAAAGTACTAGAAGGAAAACCACTAACCAAGGAGGCCAACAAAACCAATAACACAGCCAACCCTCCACCAGCACAACTTAAAGAAAGGAAACACAAACACTACCAAGAAAAAAAAGTAACTTGAGTTAACAACAACTGGTCATTAATATGACTTAATATCAATGAACTAAATTTGCCTATAAAAGGCATAGGTTAAGAGAATAGAAATAAAAACAGGATCCAACATTCCACTGTTTACAAGAAAGACAACTCAAACTCAAAGACAGACACTACCTCAGAGTAAAGAGTTGGGAAAAGGTTTTCCAATCAAATGGACCTAAGAAATAAGTGAGTGTGGCTATCCTAATATCTAACAAAATTGATTTCCAACTAAAATCAATCAGAAGAGAGGGAGAAGGATACTTTATACTCATAACGGGAACAATTCATCAGGAGGAAGTGTCAATCCTGAATATCTATGCCCCTAATATAAAAGCACCCACATAGGTAAAAGAAACATTAATAGAACTCAAAGCATATCAAATCCCACACTCTAATAGTAGGAGATTTCAACACTCCTATCTCACCAATGGACAGGTCAACCAGGCAGAAACTTAACAGAGAAATAAGAGAACTAACAGATGTAAAGAACCAAATGGACTTAACAGACATCTATAAAACATTCCACCCAAACAGAAAAGAATATACCTTCTTCTCAGCATCTCATGGAACCTTCCCAAAAATTGATCACATAATCGGTAACAAAGCAAACATCCACAGATAAAAAATAATTGTAGTAACCACCTGTGTACTATTGGATCACCACGGAATAAAGTTAGAATTCAACAACAATTCTACCCCCAGAAAGCCTACAAACTCATGGAAGTTGAACAGCCAACTACTGAACCACTTCTGGGTCAAGGAAGAAATAAAGAAAGAAGTTAAAGACTTCCTTGAACTTAATGAAAATAAAAACACAACATACTCAAACTTATGGGATACTATGAAAGCAGTGCTAAGAGGAAAGTCATAACACTAAGTGCCCACATAAAGAAAATGGAGATAGCACACAGTAGAGACTTATCAGCACATCTGAAAGCTCTAGAAAACAAAAGAAGAAGCAGACTCACCCAGGAAGATTAGAAGACTGGAAATAAACTGAGGGCCGAAATCAACAAAATAGAAACAGAAAACAATCCAAAGAATCAATGAAACAAAAAGCTGGTTCCTGGAGAAAATCAACAAGATTGACAAATCCCTATCCAAACTAATCAAATGGCAGAGAGAGAACACAGAAATTAATGAGAGCAGAAATGAAAGGGGGACATAACCAGAGACACAGGAAATTCAGAGAATCTTTAGATCTTACTACAATAGCCTGTACACCACAAAATTGGAAAATGTGAAAGAAATGGATATATTTTAGATAAGTACCATATACCTGGTGAACAATTTAAATAGACCTGTAAGCCACAAAAAGACAGAAGCTATCAACAAAAATCTCCCAACAAAAAAAAAAAAAAAAAAAAAAAAAAGCCCAGGGCCACATGGATTTAGTACAGAATTCTATCAGAACTTTCAAGAAAAACTAATACCTATACTCTTCAAAGTGTTTCACATAATAGAAATAGAGGGGTCATTGCCAAGCTCTTTTTATGAGGCTACAGTTGCCCTGATACCAAAACAACACAAAGATTCATCCTAGAAATAGAATTACAGACCAATCTCACTCATGAATATGGATGCAAAAATTCTCACTAAATACAGGCAAACAGAATCCAAGAACACATAAAAAAATCATTGACCATGAACAAGTAGGCTTCATCCCAGAGATGCAGGACTGTTTTAACATATGAAACTCTATCAGTGTAATCCATAATATAAATAAACTGAAAGAAAATAAAACATATGATCATTTTGTTAGATGCTGAAAAACCATTTGACAAAATTTAACACCCCTTCATGATAAAGTTCTTGGAGAGATTAGGGATACAAGGGTACAAGGTTCATACCTAAATATAATAAAAACAATATACAGCAAGACAACATCAAATTAAATGGAGAGACACTCAAAGCCATTCCACTAAAATCAGGAACAAGACAAGGCTGTCCACTCTCTCCATATCTCTTCAACATTGTTCTTGAAGTTTTAGCAATAGCAATAAGACAACATAAAGAGATCAAGGGGATTCAAATTGAAAAAGAAGTCAAATTTTTGTTATTTGCAGATGATATGAAAGTGTACATAAGTAACCCCAAAAGCTGTACCAGAGAATTATTATGACTGATAAATCCTTCAGTGATGTGGCAGGATACAAGATCAACCCCCCAAAATCAGTAGCCCTCCTATACACAAAGAATAAAGAAGTCGAGAGGGAAATTGCAGAAACATCACCTTTCACAATAGTCACAAATAACATAAAATATCTTGGGGTAACACCAACCAAGGTTGTGAAAGATCTAGTTGGGAAGAACTTTAAGTCTTTGAAGAAAGAAATTGAAGAATATACCATAAAATGGAAATATCTCCTATGCTCTTGGATAGGAAGGATCAACAAAGTAAAAATGGCAATCCTGCCAAAAGTAATCTGTAGATTCAATGCAATTACCATCAGAATCTCAACACAGTTCTTCACAGATCATGAAAGTACAATAATCAACTTGATATATAAAAACCAAAAAAAAAAAAATCAGGATATCCAAAACAATCCTGTAGAATAAAGGAACTGCCGGAGGCATTACCATCCCTGACATCAAACTCTATTACAGAGCTACAGTAATGAATTCAGCTTGGTATTGTCATAAAAACAGAGATGTTGATAAATGGAATTGAATTCAAGACCCAGATATTAATCCACACAACTAAAGAAAGCATCTTCAACAAATTGTGCAGGCATAACTGGATGTCAAGCTGTAGAAGAATGAAAATAGACCCATATCTATTGCCATGCACAAAAACTAAAGATCATATGGGATCAGATAAGTGTTATGTATATGGCACAAAGCCTATTACTGATTGTATCATGAACCTGTATGAATAATGAAGTTAATTCTGTATCATCTGGTATAATTTCAGAAGTTACTTTATGCAAGACAACTCTTTTTGCATATTGTGAATCAGTAACTATATTAAGAGGTTTTTTAAAAATCTCTTAGTATCATGAGAGTATCATATAATTCAGCCTTTTGCAAATAATTTGTTCCACCTTACTTAGACCTTCTGATTTGTAACCTGACTTTACTCATCTATTTGCATCAGGAAAGAATGTCTGGGGTCATGTTATTGTTAGAATTGCCATTTTTACTATGTTGATCCTCCCAATCCAAGAGCAAGGGAGATCCTTCCATTTTCTGGTGTCCTCTTCAATTTCTTTCTGCAAAGACTTAAAGTTCTTGTCAAATAGATCTTTCACTTCCTTGCTCAGAGTTACCCCTAGATATTTTATGCTATTTGTGGCCATCGTGAAAGGTGATGCTTCTCTGATTTCCCTCTCTGCTTCCTTATCCTTAGTGTATAGGAAGGCCACTGACTTTTTGGAGTTGATCTTGTATCCTGCCACATTACTAAAGGCGTTTATCAGCTGTAGGAGTTCTTTGGTAGAGTTTTTGGGGTCGCTTATGTATACTATCATATCATCTGCAAATAATGAAAGCTTAACTTCTTCCTTTCCAATACGAATCCCCTTGATCCCTTTATGTTGTCTTATAGCTATTGCTAGAACTTCAAGCACTATATTGAAGAGGTATGGAGAGAGTGGACATCCTTGTCTTATTCCTGATTTTAGTGGGATGGCTTTGAGTTTTTCTCTGTTCAATTTAATGTTAGATGTTGGCTTGCTGTAAGTAGCTTTTATTATATTGAGGTATGGCCCTTGTATCCCTAATCTCTCCATGACCTTTATCATAAAGGGGTGTTGAATTTTGTCGAATGCTTTTTCAGCATCTAATGAAATGATCATATGGTTTTTTTTCTTTCAGTTTATTTATATGGTGGATTACATTGATAGATTTGCATATGTTGAACCAGCTCTGCATCTCTGGGATGAAGCCTACTTGATCATAATAGATAATTTTTCTAATGTGTTCTTGGATTTGGTTTGCCAGTATTTTATTGAGAATTTTTGCGTCAATATTCATGAGTGAGATAGGCTTGTAATTCTCTTTCTTGGTTGGGTCTTTGTGTGGTTTTGGTATCAGGGTAACTGTGGCTTCATAAAAGGAATTTGGCAATGACTCTTCTGTTTCTATACTGTGAACTACATTAAGGAGTATAGGTATTAGCTCTTCTTGGAAGTTCTGGTAGAATTCTGCATTGAAACCATCTGGTCCTGGGTGTTCTTTTTTTTTTTGGTAGGGAGATTTTTGATAACAGTTTCTAGTTCTTCGCGACTAACAGGTCTATTTAGATCGTTCACCTGGTCTTGGTTTAGCTTTGGTATATGGTACTTATCTAAAAAACTGTCCATTTCTTTTGCATTTTCCAGTTTTGTGGCATACAGGCTTTTGTAGTAAGATCTAATGATTCTCTGAATTTCCTCTGTGTCTGTGGTTATGTTCCCCCTTTTCATTGCTGATCTTATTTATTTGCGTGTTCTCTCTCTGTTGTTTAATTAGTTTGGATAGGGGTTTGTCGATCTTGTTGATTTTCTCCAAGAACCAACTTTTTGTTTCATTGATTCTTTGGACTGTTTTCTGTGTTTCTATTTTGTTGATTTCTGCCCTCAGTTTGATTATTTCCAGTCTTCTACTCCTCCTGGGCACATCTGCTTCTTTTTTTTTCTAAAGCTTTCAGGTGTGCTGTTAAGTCCCCGATGTATGCTTTCTCTGTTTTCTTTAAGTGTGCACTTAGTGCTATGAACTTTTCTCTTAGCACTGCTTTCATCATGTCCCATAGGTTTGAGTATGTTGTCTCTTTATTTTCATTAAATTCAAGGAAGACTTTAATTTTTTTCTTAATTTCTTCCTTGACCCATGTGTGGTTCAGTAGTTGACTGTTCAGTTTCCATGAGTTTGTCGGCTTTCTGGGGGTAGCATTGTTATTGCCTTCTAGCTTTAGTCTGTGGTTTTCTGATAAGACACAGGTGGACACTGATATTTTTTTGTAACTGTGGATGTTTCCTTTGTTTCCGAGTATGTGGTCAATTTATGAGAAGGTTCCATGAGCTGCAGAGAAGAAGGTATATTCTTTCCTTTTTGGGTAGAATAGTCTATAGATGTCTGTTAAGCCCATTTGATTCATTACCTCCATTAATTCTCTAATTTCTCTGTTAGGCTTCTGTCTGATTGACCTGTCCATTGTTGAGAGAGGAGTGTTGAAGTCTCCTACTATTAATGTGTGCCGTTTGATGGCAGCCTTGAGTTTTAGTAATGTTTCTTTTACGTACGTGGGTGCTTTTATATTAAGGGCATAGACATTCAGGATTGAGACTTCATCCTGATGAATTGTTCCTGTTATGAGTATAAAGTGTCCATCTCGATCTCTTCTGATTGACTTTAGTTTGAAGTCAGTTTTGTTAGAAATTAGTATGGCCACACCTGCTTTTTTCTTAGGACCATTTGCTTGAAACACCTTTTCCCAACCCTTTACTCTGAGTAGATGCCTGTCTTTGTGGTTGAGATGTGTTTCTTGCAAACAGCAGAATGTTGGATCCTGTTTTTGTATCCAATCCCTTAGCCTGTGCCTTTTATGGGTGAATTGAGGCCATTAATATTAAGTGATACTAATGACCAGTGGTTGTTTACTCCGGTTATTCTTATTGTTTTTGGTAGTAGCGTTTGTGTGTCTCCCTTCTTTGAGGTGTGCTGGAGAAGGTTCACTAGATGCCTGAGTTATTGTATGCAGTGTTGACAATGCTGCATTCCTTAGGTTGTGGTTTTCCTTCTATTATTTTCTGTAGGGCTGGATTTGTGGCTACGTATTGTTTAAATTTGTTCTTATCTTGGAAAGTCTTGTTTTCTCCATTGATAGTGAACAATAGCTTGGCTGGGTATAGTAGTTTGGGTTTGAATCCATGATCCCTTAGTTTTTGCAGAACCTCCATCCAGGACCTTCTGGCTTTCATGGTTTCCATAGAGAAGTCAGGTGTAAGTCTGATCGGTTTACCTTTATAAGTTACTTGGCCCTTTTCCTTTGCAGCTCTTAATATTCTTTCTTTAACCTGTATATTTTGTGTTTTGATTATTATATGGTGAGGGGCTGTTTTTCTTTGATACAGTCTGTTTGGTGTTCTGTATGCTTCTTGAATATTCAAAGGAATATTTTTCTTTATGTTGGGAAAGTTTTCTTCCATAATTTTGTTAAAAATATTTTCTGGGCCTTTGAGCTGTGACTCTTCTTCTTCTTCTATTCATATTATTCTTAGGTTTGGTCTTTTTATTGTGTCCCATATTTCCTGAATGTTTTATGATGAGTATTTGTTGGCTTTGCTGTTTTCTTTGATCAGTGCGTTTATTTTCTCTATGGTGTCCTCAGAATCTGAGATTCTTTCTTCTATCTCTTGTATTCTACTGATTATGCTTGTTTCTGTAGACTCTGCTCGTTGACCTAGATTTTCCATATCCAGCTGGTCCTCAGTTTGTGTTTTCTTCCTTGCTTCCATTTCAGTTTTCAATTCTTGAACTGTTTCCATTATCTGTTTGTTCATTTTTTCTTGGTTTCCCAGGGTCTCATGTACGTATTTACTCAATTCTTCAAACTTTTTACTCATTTCTTCAAACTTTTTGTCGTACTTCTCCTCTATTTCTATAAGGGTGTTTTTTACATGTTGTTTAAGGGACTCTATTGCTTTCATAAAGTCAATTTTTTCCACTTCTTCTGTGTTAGGGTGTTCAAGTCCTTCTGTTGACATTTGGAAATTGTTTCTCCTACCCAAGATTCAGTATTATAGTCAAACGTCTCAAAGTTTGATGTATGCAGGATCCAAATACCCGTTTGTGCTGATCTAAATTTGAAATGCCCAAATATCTTTTTATTTCATTCTAAGTTAGCATTTTCAAAAACCAGAGATTCAATAAGTACTCATTTAATACCTGGATCTGTTATTCCTTTTAGTATAGCCTTAGTTAATCTTTGTTAAAAGCCACTAAAGGTTTCTCTTTGGCTCTGTTGAACCTGGCATATGATTCAATTAGTTTTCTTAGTTTTAAAATCCTGTCTCAAGCATTTAAGGATGCTTTGTGTCATAGTGACAATTTTTTTTCAGCATATAGAGCTTGAACCTGTGGGTCATCATAAGTGTCCTCACCAAGAATTTGATCTTAGGAAGTATCATCTCTTTTTGCTTTTCTCTGTTGATCTAAAATTTTAGCCTCTCCCTGAAATAACATTTAAGTATAATTTGAGGTCTATCATCCATGACTGCTGAAAATAAGTAAAACCAATCTAGTCACATAGCTTCAATGCTTGAAGTCCATGTCTTTACCATCTCCCTAACAAATGCAGAGTGCTAACCATAAGTTACTACTACTTGACTAATTTCTTTTAGATCATTCATTCCTATACCCATCTACCTTCTTTGGATCCTTTTGGACCTACAGAACTTTATGCTTTCTTGGAGTAGATTACATGGTAGAAAGCTGAAATCCTAGGTAAGTCATCTCTGATAGCTACTGGTGATGTTAAATTTTGTTCTTATATGTTATTTCCTTGCACATCAGCTCCAATATTTCCCTCATCATCTGAACTCTTTTTACTACTGTCTTTTTGTAATGTCTAAATTTCCAGGCCTGTATAAATTTCTAGTGATTTCATTGAGACACCTAACCTCTGTTCTTCACTTGGCAAAAGTGACTCCAGGGTATGAGGTTTTTTTTTTTGTTGTTGTTGTTTGTTTGTTTTTGTTTAAGATAACATCTAATTCTCGGATATTATTTGGATAGTGTTCAGGTTGCCTTCGTGGAGAGATAGTCTAGCTGCTAACCTATCATATTTTTTTAACCAAATTTTGATTGACAAAATCAATGGCATAAATTCTTTCAGATAATTTCTCAGTACTTTTTGACATGGAATATAATGTCAAAATAATGTTACTTTTTTCAACAGTATCAATTTTTCAGGTAACTTTTGATTTTCAATGGTATTACTCCTGTCAGCCAGCTATTGTTTATTAATCTTTAAAGAATAATTTCTAAAAGTGTGGCATTCTTGACTCTGCTATCAAATCATTTTCTAAAGGATATAATTATGAAGAATACTGAGTACCAATATCCAATAAATAGATATATCACAATATCCATTTAAGCCTTGCTGAATATAACCCATAGCATTAGCAAAAAAGTTACAAAATTTCAGTGGTATAATGTTGTCAGCAATTATATAACTTTCAAGTTTACTGACTTATTAATTAATAAAATAGTTACCTGTTATAAGGACTGGTAAATTATTTTAGGTGTAATAATCTTTATTGTCAAGCAGGTGTCATGGTGGCAGAGTCATGACCAGCAGTGGCACAACTGGTGGTGCCAGGCACAGGCCATCACCACTTTGGTTTCCCACCTTGGTGTTGGTTAAATACTGAGAAATATGCTTTGCTTGACAAATTAAATCAATTCCATACTTTGTGCAAGGAACACAGAACTCAGGAACATGATGCACAAGCCTGTGCAAATTACCACTCAGCAAATGGGGAATTAAGCATGAGCTTGGGTAATTTCCAAGTCACCAGACACACTTAGCTTCACTGTGTTTTTTTTTTTTTTAAGAAAAACAACAACAACAACAAAAACAAACTGTAGGTAATAACAAGCTAAGTGGTGGGGGTGGGAGACTTTCTGGTCTCTGGAGCAGTTAGGCCTTTAAGTGAGTCCACCAGGTAGGTGTGGAGTTTGGATCAACATGTTCACCAGATGATGATGGGTACTTAAAAGAAATTCCATACAAGCTTAGAATTGAGTATAACAAGGGTTATTTATTTAGGGGTAGGCTTACAGATTACTGTCCTCTGCCCAAATGGGGAATAGCAACCTAACCACACAGCCAGAAGAGATAGGCAAATTACCTGCTTTACATCAGCATTTATAGTATAACAGGCCACACACAAGTTGGTGGGTAACTTAAAGGCTACTGGCTGTAGGAATTTCTACAGCACATATGTTGCTAAGATAGCAATGAATTTTTAGAACATGTTTTATTAGAGCAATGGAATATATAGATTAACATTCCACCAGTCTTAGAAACAAACTATACATAAATTCATATTCCTGGAAAAAGTATTAGGAGGCATTTTATTTTTTTTTTTTAAATATTTATTTATTATGTATACAATATTCTGTCTGTGTGTATGCCTGCAGGCCAGAAGAGGGCACCAGACCACATTACAGATAGTTGTGAGCAGCCATGTGGTTTCTGGGAATTGAAAGAACAGTCACAGTTACCATTCAGTTTGTACAAGAAGATGGCAAAACAGTTGCTCATAAAGAAAGCCTACCTTTAAAATGGATGACAGACAAACATGTATGGGTTAAGCAATGACCTTTAACAGAAAAAATTGCAGGCTTTAAAGCAGCTGGTACAGGAGCAAATAAAATTCCGTATATTTAAGAATCAAACAACCTTTGGAATTCTCCTATATTTGTTATTAAAATAAATCTGAAAACTGGAGAATGGGAAAAGATCTACGAGCTGTTAATAAGGTTACCCAGACAATTGACCCTCTACAGTCTGGAATTCTTTTGTTTTCTCCATTGCAAAATTGATGCCTGCTTAAAGTTATTTATCTAAAAGACTGTTTCCTCAGTACACTTTTATGAGAAAAAGACAGAGAAAACTTTTCCCCCACAGTGTCTACTTATAATAATTCTCAGCCTTTTAATGGATATTAGTGGAAGATTCTCCTACAGAAAATTTTAAATAACCTGATCATGAACCAATAATTTATATTTCAGACATTGGAAATGATGTGCAAGCAATTAATATATATATATATAATATATATATATATATAATATATATATATATATATGATTATATAGACAATATTTTACCACCTCACTCAAATAAATGATGAAAATAAATCAGGCAATTCAGGTTATAAATCTGAATATTTAAACAACATGAAACAAAGTCCATATGATTCTATCCAAATGTCAGAATTATTTGTTATTCTCATGGTTCTGTCACATCTTAAAGAACATCTCAAAATAGTTACCAATTAAAAATATACAGACAATGTTATTTTGCTTATTGAAACTGCTGAATTTATATACCAAATGATGCAGAATTGTCTCTTTGTGTATTCCGATACAAAAATAATCAGGAATAGGAATCATCCCATATACAGAACAAACATCTGAATCCATATGCCAGGTCCTCTAACAAAAATGTTGCAGAAATTAATTAATTATTGATTTGAAATATGATAGAGACCACAGAATTTTTTAAAAAGTCATGTAAATGGCAAATATTAAAAAAAAAACACTTTTCCATCACTTGGCATATTTTCCTTCTTGTTCTTCCTGCAAGAAGTAACACAAAGGGTACTCTAAGGAATGGAGACTTGCAGAATGATGAGTTCCATTTTGTAAAATATGGAAAGCTAAAGTATGTACACCACACCATTGATACCTATTTAGATTTTCAGTGGTCAACTGCTTGGAATTCAGAAAAGGCTTATTTTGGTAATCAAATCTTTGTTAAAAGTTACAGCCATCATGAGTATGCCTGTTCTAAAAAAAGACAGAGAATGCTTAATCATATTTCTCTACGAAAATAAAACAAGTTTCTTTTTATTATAAAATTATATTTTAATATTAATATATTAATATAATAATATAAATATATTTATATTATAAAACCTGTAAAAGTATTACAGGTTTATCACACACTTCTATAGGAGACAAAGTTATAGGAAGAGCAAATTAAAGTATAAAAGATATGTTAAATAAGCAGTAAGAGATGAAAAATACACCCATAAATAGATTATATCATGGTTTGTTAACTTTGAATGATAATCTGAAAATTAACTAAATGCTAATAAGAAAGAAAAAACAGCTGTGAAGAGACATTGGAGAGTAGAAAAAAAACTATGGAATTAAATCAGTCCATATACATTAAAGATGTACTGACCTAAAAATAGAAGCCAGGATACATGTGATGTAGTGGAAGGGGTTTTGCTTTTGTTTCTACAGGTGAAGAGAAGTTATGCATACCATCAAATTTAATAATGTTTCTATTTGAACAAGAGACATTTCTTAATTACAAGACATAAACAGTTTGGCTATTTAATCTAAAGTAAACTTTAAATCTAACAAATGCTTTTAATTTGATCAGAAAAAAATCAACAAAAGAGATCATCCCCAAAATTAGCATCAGGGAAACATTTTTTTTTTCAGGAGAATACAGGCATTCTGCTAAGGAATAAAAAGACTTGTGCTTCAATGAGGCATCTGTAGATAAAGGATAAATACCTCCAGAGAAATTGTCCAGGTAGCCAGCTGTTTCTGTCATTTCTCACAGTTATTAAAAATTGCTTGTTTACACTTCTTGTTTGCTCAGTTAAAATTATTTCCTTCTCAGTTATATGAGGTAGTTGAATACTAGATAGTTAGAGTCATAATTTTCCTTCTTTACTTGACTCAGAAAAGAAATTAATTAACACAGTGTAAAGTGTATAAGGTTGAGAGACATCAAAAGATAGTAATGCAAGTTATAATAGAAAATAAATCAGGTACAAGATTTGGACTCAACAAGATAGGCTAGATAATAAAATATTTTCTCTGAAAATGTCAAATGCAGATGGATTAGACATTGTTGATGTACATATTGTCTATATGCCTTGTATATAGTTATTGTATTTATTGTAATAGTTTATCTTATATTAATTATAGTATTCTTTATATTTTATATACAAAAGGGAAATAGTAATATTTCATTTGTGTTTTAACAAATAAAACATCCCTAAAAATCTGGCAGAAAAAATAGCCACTCTGGTCATCCATACAGGCCAGGAAGTAGTGGCACACATCTGTAATCCCATAAGTACCACTTCATAGAGGCCTGCAGGTGATGACACACACTTTTCCCACCAGTACTAGAGAGGAATATAAGATGGCATGAGACAAGAACTTGTTCTCTTTCAACCTCTTGATTTTATAGAGGCAAGATCTCTCTAGTGGTTGACTGCTTTGCTTTTTTGATCTACCGCTTGAACCTCAATATCTGTCTCTGGGTTTTTATTATTTGTTCTTCTGTTAGGTACATAGTTCATCTGACGATGGATGGAGATAGAGACAGAGACCCACACTGGAGCACTGGACTGAGCTCCCAAGGTCCAAATGAACAGTAGTGAGATTCTTGCCTAGAGTGCATTAGACCTTACATTCAATACTAACCACTAAAAAAAATAATCAATTTACAATAGTATTATCAATAATTTAGTAACCAAGGTATTTGTATTTTTGTTCTGATTTATAAAAAAGACATTTTAATTTTAGAAAACTAAGGTAGGTCTTTTCCTTGTTTGCTCAGGTAAGCATATATTCACTGAAAAATAAGAATTGGATTTGAGAAGAACAACAGCCAGGTTGTGCTCTTGTGTATAGCAAAGGAAAAAGCAAGATTAAATGAATTTCTTGAAAATAGCTAGCAACAGAGAATTCTCTTTTCAGTTCAGAACCCCATTTTTAAACTGGGTTAATTAGAATTTTCATTTCCAGTTTCTTGAGTTCTTTATATATTTTGGAGATCAGACCTTTGTCTGGTGTAGGGATGGTGAGGATTTTCTCCCATTCAGTAGGATGACTTTTTGTCTTAATGACAGTGTCCTTTGCTTTACTGAAGCTTCTCAGTTTCAGGAGGTCCCATTTATTCATTGCATTGTTGCTTTTATTTTCTGTGCTACTGGGGTTTACGTAGGAATTGGTCTCCTGTGCCCATGTGTTGCAGACTACTTCCCACTTTCTCTTCTATCAGGTTCAGGGTGGTCAGATTTATACTGAGGTCTTTAATCCATTTGGTTTTGAGTTTTGTGCATGGCGATAGATATGGATCTATTTTCATTCTTTTACAGGTTGACATCCAGTTATGCCAGCACCATTTGTTAAAGATACTTTCTTTCTTCCATTGTATACTTTTAGCTCCCTTATCAAAAATCAGGTGTTGATATGTTTGTGGGCTAATATCTGGGTCTTAGATTCAATTCCATTGGTCAATGTCTCTGTTTTTATGCCAGTACCAAGCTGTTTTCTTTACTGTAGCTCTGTAATAGAGATTGAAATCAGGAATGGTAATGCCTCCAGAAGTTCCTTTATTGTATAAGATAGTTTTGGCTATCCTGGGGTTTTTTTGTTTTTCCATATAAGGTTAGTTATTGTTCTCTCAAGTCCTGTGAAAAATTTTGTTGGGATTTTGATAGGAATTGTGTTGAATTTATAGGTTGTCTTTGGTAGAATTGCCATTTTTACTATGTTGATCCAACCCATCCAAGAGCATGGGAGATCCTTCCATTTTCTGGTGTTCTCTTCAATTTCTTTCTTCAAAGCCTTCAAGTTCTTGTCAAATAATTCTTTCCCTTCCTTGGTTAGTGTAACTCCAAGATACGTTATGCTATTTGTTGCTATCATGAAAGGTGAAGTTTCTCTCATTTCCCTCTCTGCTTCTCTATCCTTTGGGCAACTGATTTTTTTTTTGAGTTTATCTTGTATCCTGCCACATCACTGAAGGTGTTTTTCAGCTGTAGGAGTTCTTTGGTAGAGTTTTTGGAGTCGCTTATGTACACAATCATATCATCTGCAAATAACGAAAGTTTGACTCTTCCTTTCTGATTCGAATCCCCTTGATCTCCTTATGTTTTCTTATTGCTATTGCTAGAAATTCAATAACTATGTTGAAGAGATATGGTGAAAGTGGACAGCCTTGTCTTGTTCCTGATTCTAGTGGAATGGCTTTCAGTGTCTCTCCATTTAATTTGATATTAGCTGTTGGTTTGCTTTATATTGCTTTTATTATATTTAGATATGATCCTTGTATCTCTATCCTCTCCAAGACCTTTATCATAAAGGGGTGTTTAATTTTGTCCAATGCTTTTTCAGCATCTCACGAAATTATCATATGTTTTTTCTCTTTCAGTTTATTTATATGATGGATTACATTGATAGATTTCATATGTTGAACCAGCCCTGCATCTCTGGAATGAAGGCTATTTAATCATAATGGGGTTCTGAACTGAAAAGAGAATTCTCAGCTGACGAAGTTCAAATGGCCAAAAGACACTTAAGGTCATGTTCAACCTCCTTAGCAATCAGGGAAATGCAAATCAAAACAACTTTGAAATACCATCTTACACCTGTCAGAATGACTAAAATCAAAAACACCAATGATAGCCTATGCTGGAGAGGATGTGGAGCAATGGGAACACTCATCCATTGCTGGTGGGAATGCAATCTTGTGCAACCACTTTGGAAATCAGTGTGGCAGTTTCTCAGGAAATTGGGAATCAATCTACCTCAGGATCCAGCAATACCACTCTTGGGAATATACCCAAGAGATGCCCAATCATACTACAAAAGCATTTGTTCAACTATGTTCATAGCAACATTATTTGTAATTTCCGGATCCTGGAAACAACCTAGATGCCCTTCAGTGGAAGAATGGATAAAGAAAGTATGCAACATATACACATTAGAGTACTACTCATAGGTAAAAAATAATGACATTTTAAATTTTTCATGCAAATGGATGGAATTAGAAAACACTATCGTGAGTGTGATAACGCAGACCCAAAAAGATGAATAAGGAATGTACTCACTCATTCATTAGTGGACTCTAGCCATAACCAAAGGATATTGAGCCTATAGTTGAAAAGCCTAGAGATGCCAAATAAAATAATCAACCCAAAGAAAAGCATGTATAGATCCTCTTGGAAATTGAAAGCAAACAAGACTGCAGGGCAAAGGTTGGAAGCATGGGGGTGGGGTAGGAGTGGGGGTGGGGGAAGGAGAGAGGGAGAAAGAGAAGGGAAAGAGGAAAGACTGGAGAGTGCTTTGAGGAGTGGGAGGGTGAAGGTGGAGGAAGGACAGATATGGGAGCAGGGAAGAAGATATCTACATTAAGGGATCCATTTTAGGTTTGGCAAGAGACTTGGCTTTAGAGGGAATCCCAGGTGTCCACGGGGATGTCCCCAGCTAGGTCCCTGGGTAGGAAAGTAGAGGGTGCCTGAACTGGCCTTGCACCACTATTTGCACTGATGATTATCTTGAATATCACCATAGAGTCTTCGTCTGGCAACGGATGGAGATAGAGACAAAGTCCCTCATCAGAGCAACGTCCAGTTGAAAAGCATAAGGAGGGAAAAGGAGTAAGGAAGTCTGGACTGTGAGGGGTTGGTCCACCCACTGAGACAGTGTGCCTGTTCTAATGGGAGCCCACCAAATCCAGCTGGACCGGGACTGAATGGAGCATGCAATCAAACTGGACTCTCTGAATGTGGTTGTAAATGAGGGCTGACTGAGAAGCCATTGGTAAAGGCACTGGGACTTGTTTCCACTGCATGTACTGGCTTTTGGGGACCCTAGTCTATTTGTCTACTTGGATGCAAAGCTTCCTAGGACTGGAGGTTGAGTGGGGGTTGGACTTCCCACAGGGCAGGGTTCCCTGCCCTTTCTTAAGGAGGGAGGGGGAGGGAGGAGGGGGAGTGGAGAAGCGAGAGGGGAATGGGAGGAGGGGAGGAAGTTTAAATTTTTTGAATGGAAAAATAAATAAAAAAAGGAAAAAAAAAAGGGAAAAAAAACCTTTAAGAAAAAAAAAAGAAAATAGCTAGCAACATCACTGAAGGAGAGGTCACCTGTGGGTATAGGAACAGTTTTCTTCAGCATGTTGTCATTTAATTTTAAGAATACTGCCTCAAAGGACAGAAATGATAGGCCAACATTTGCGGAGGGAATTCACAAAAACTGTATGACCTTGATGGTATGAAAGCCTTCCAAACTCAGCTTTCTCTCTCCAGGTGTTCTTTGTCTATATCTGTATTCTGTTGATCTCCATTTGCAATGCAGTGTTGGCTCACATTAAAATCACAAGTAGTCAGACATTGATAAATATGACCAAATCATATTTTCCCTTCTGTCTTCTTCTCCCAGTCCAGTTCTCACAGCCCTTCACTTCCCCATACTCCCTCTCTTCCCACTTCCTTACACCCCATCTTTCCCCACTTTCCCAATCCATGCCTTATCCATTTCTCTTCAGGAAAGGTCAGGTCATTTATTGATATAAACAAAACATGGCATGTCAAGTTGCCATAAGACTATGTACCTTCATGTGTATTAAGAATGGGCAATGTGACCCACTATGACAAATAGGGTATTAAAATCTTGAAAAAGAGTGAGAGATAACCTGTGCTCCCACTGTTATGAGACACAAAAGAAGATTAAGATGCACAACTGTAACATATTAGCGGAATGCCTAGGTCAGTCCTATGCACGCTCCCTGGTTGTTCCTTCAATCTCTTTGAGCCCCTATGAACCCAGGTTAGTTGATTTTTGTGTGTTTTCCTGCAGTGTTCTTGACCACTCTAGCTCCTACAATCGTTTCTCCCCCTCTTCCGGAAATTACCAGAGTTTGTCTAATGTTTGGCTGTGGGTCTGCATCTGTTTTCATTAGTTTCTTGATGAAGTTTCTCTGATGTCAATTAGGTTATAAGTTTAGAAGAATATCATTTAGCTTTATGACAGAGGCATTTTTTTTTCCTTCAGTCATGCTTGAGTCCATCCTAGGTCTCTGGCTAATCCAGTCTGTGAATCCTGGTGTTCCCGACAGTGTCCAGTGTGCTTGCTCTCCTGGCATGGATTTTAGTTTATTTATTGGTTGGCCACTACCTTAATATCAAGGCCACCTGCCCCTACCCTAGCAATCCATTAAGCTCAAAGGTTTTGTGTCTGAGTTGGTTTTCCATTCCCTCTACTTGAAATCTTGCCTGATCTCAAGGTATGTTCTGTCATTGTACAGGTCTAAGTAATTAGACATCAAATTTTTGCCTCAGAATTACAGACATTAATTTATAAATTTACATTTTATAGTCTTACCTTTCTCTCATTATTTCTTTCTAAAGCACATTCAAGGAGTAGACTTGCTAGGTTTACCTACTACCAGCACTCTATAGTAGTAATGTGATGTTGAGCAACAGTACTAGTTCAAAAGTATATTTATATCTTCATGAGAATTGAAGCATGCAGATAGCCAACATGTAACTGCTTTCATTAGTACAATAGAGTATACATGGAATGTCCCCTTAAACTGTGAACCAGATTACCAGAGCAATTATTTTGAGGAAATGCATGTCAGTGCTACTGCCTAGAATCTGGTATGTGATTGGATCTCTTATCCCTAGTAAATCAGAGAGAGAGAGAAAGAAATCTGGGGAGAAGGAAGGGAGAGAGAGAGAAAGGAAAAGAGAAAGAGAGGGGGAAAGAGAGAGACTAAGAGAGAGGGGTTCTTCTGGAAAAAGATTGCTAGACTGCAGCCTCACTATGAGTCAGGAATGTTTGGCATTGTCTTAATGACTGCCTTGTTAAAATAGACACTCAGGGAAATATCCATGTAGCAACAAAAGGAACAAATCCCTTGAATATGGAATATGAAGAACAAAAATTCATCTGATGTAAATAATGTTTTTTTTTTATTTTTTGTATTTGTGAGTATTTTGCCTGAGCATGTGTACATGCATATATTGTGTGTACAGAAGCAAGAGAAGATGACCGAAACCCCTAAGACTCAAGGTAAAAATGGTTTTCCGATGACTGGTGGGTCCTGGGCATATCCTGATCTTACAAAAATGGACCAGAACATCTGGTTTTAACCAGAGCATTATGCTTTTAACCACTGTGGAATATCTGCAACCCCTCATTCATGATATTGTTTTAAATAGTCAACCAATAGGTATTAAAATTTGTCACCACCACAAAATATCACTAGTTCTCTGTAATATTAAGAAAATATTACATACACAAAATAATTAATAAACATAAATCAAGTTAATTAAAATATATATTTAACGAAACAATTCTGTTACATCAATTTCTAGAAAATTGAAATTATATATAATATATTATATGTGAAATAATATATATATATATATATAAAGCAGAGTTTTCACAGAAATAGGTCTTCTGATGTCTATTTTATGGAGCTGCCAAGAAAAGATTTTCATGGCATATTAGAACCTACCTTCACTGAAAAGAGACTTTCCGAGGCTAAGCTTTATGTACAACATAGTGAAAGCATTTCTGCCATGCTACCAATAAAGAGAAATTCCTGAAATAAAAAAAGTCAGACTTCCTAATGTATGTACATCTTTAATTTCTCTAGAAGGGCAATATCAATATTTAAGTTTTTGGTAAATGAGCTCAAATAAAAATGTAAACCTATTTATGAGAAGAAATTATACATGTATATAGTATTTTTAACATGTTATGGCTATTTTTATATCAATTTGACACAAATTAGAGTTATTTTGGAAGAAGAGTCTCAGTTGAAAAAAATGTCTCTACTCCATTGTATTGGTATATGGGTAAAATTATGGGGTACTTTTTGATTGATGATTGATATGGGAGGGTCCAGTTTACTATGGGTAGTATCAACCCTGCTCTGGTATTCCTGAGTTTCTATAAGAAGGCAGACTGTACAAGTTGTGAGAAGAAATATAGTAAATAACACTATTCCATGACTTCTCCATCAGTTCCTGCTTTGAGATCCTGCCATGACTTCCTTCGGTGGTGGACTGTTATTGGAATGTGTAAGCTGAAATAAAATCTATCTTCTCAATTTTCTTTTGGTGATGGTGCTTTACCACATCTAATAACCAAAACTAAGGCAGTGTATACAAACTATACTGTGTTAGTAGAATATTTGGTATTTTTGTTCATTGTATCTGATGTCCTATTTTAGTTTTCTGTGATGAGGACAGTATTTCCTCATACATGTTAACAGTAGATCATCTGAAAATATCTTCATTTTTTCCTAATGGTCTGTTTACTCTGCAGTTCTTTATTATGTTTTTTCTAAATGTTTTCTTATATCAGTTTCTCACATAGTCCAGTCTTCTTTTGAGTTCACTATGTCCTCAAGGATGACCTTGAACTTACTCTTCTCTTTCACCTCTTATGTGATGGGAGAATAACCATGCATCACTTTGTCCAGGATAAGTGGCACTCAGGGCTGAAGCCCAAGGTTTATGCACTCTTCATGCTAAGCTAAATCCTCCAACTTGACCCTGAATTCTCAATTTTGTAGAGTTTGTATAACTAATATCACGAAGCAATACTAGATACAGCATAAACACACTCTATTAATTGTCAGGAGGCCACGGTTAGGAGCTATAACTTGGGCTACTGGATCAGATTCATGTTACTTTTGTTACTGGTGTGGGAGACAGTGGTATTTCTTGGTTTGGGAGCTTCTTTACTAGAGACTTTTTGCTTTTATGATATAGCCTTTAACCTTTGAGTGCTTTCTTCTGTTTCTTTTTCTTATCATTGCACAAGCAATTTGAACACCCCATCTTATCCAAACTGAAGTACTTTAACATACAGAGTATTTGAAAATATGGTTAAACATGAATTTGTTATGACTACTTAGCTGATGCAATACCTTATCAATGCATTGAGCAGTAGTATTTATTTACGGTTAGATGTTCTTCCTCTTCCTTAAGATCTTTTTGCCAAAAATGGTCAGCTTCGTGTAGCTATAATAAAAAAGAGAAAATGTTGTTGTATATATATAATAGGTATTTCAGTACATACAGAAAACCTTCCATCAATTTTAATCATCTAACTTTGTAGAAACATTTTAATTTTGTACATGTGCACATATATCAGCCTCAAAATTCTATGACAGTACTTTTCCATTAATTTGAATAAAAGTTTAAAAAAGCATTTGATAATTGTTTACATTTATTTTTCTTTACAACCTATATTTGATTTGATTGAAAAATCTTAGTAATTTTATTCTATTATGTGGAATTGAGTAATATATACAATATATATAGATGAAAACAAAGAAATTTAAATGTATCTTTTCTAAAATAATTTTGTGGCAAAAAGAATATTGACAATAATCTCAGACTACTACTTTCCTCTTAGTGACTTCCATTCTATCTTTTTAATTCCTTGAAAATTTTTTTGCATGAATATAATTAATTCAAGTCTTTTTCCCTATACAGCATCTTCATTCTCTGCTGAAAACCTTCTTTCTTAAAATTCTCTCTTCTTTTTTTCACATATTTTATATACATGACATATTGGTTTAATTGGAGTGAATTAACACAGGTAAAAGATTATTTACTGGAGAATGGGTATTTATCAGTGACTACAATGCTGCATAAAAACTGACATCTTCTACCCCAGGTCATGCACATAGTCCCAGAGGAAGGAATAAGCCATTCCCCATATATGCTTAAATGAGAAGGGAGTCAAACTTTTGTTCATGTTGTTATCTAACTACCATTGTAGTGAGACCATAAATGCAATGGCCTTATCAAATCACAAAGGTGATTATTTACATCACTCCTCTTTATCCTCTTGCTCTTACATTCATTCTGTACCCTCTTCCACAATATTTTATGAGCTCCTTAGGGAGTGCTATAGATATTATCCTTAAGGCCATCCTTATCCTTAGAATTTTAACTACTTTGTTTCTCCAAATGAATTAATTTCCACAGCTACAAGTTTCTGTTATAGACATTTAAATATGGGTAAGAAAGAGAGTAATATTCTTTCCAAAAGAAAAATATATAAATTGGTTATTCAATATCAAATTGACATCTCTAAAAATGTCCAGAAAATTAACAATATGCAGGCATAGCAGATTATATTTAGGGATATAAAAATATCTATACACATGAACGTATATGTAAATAATAATTAATTGAAGCAGAGACCATGAGTTAAATAAAAGTGTAAAAGTAGTTAAAAAGTTTAGAAACATTCCTGTATTGTTGATGATAGGGCACCCTTGGTATACAATTCATAGAGATATCCCAAATTTAACACCGTGAATTTTATTTAAAACTTGTGACTTATTTTCATCTTATTTTATTTATTTATCTGATATATGTATTAATTAGGATTTAAAAAATTAGTAGCACTGTATTTCCATGTTTCTGGCTATTTTTAACAGATTAGGTTGGAAAAAAATTTTAACCAAGATTTATTGGCAGAATATAAGAGCTTGAAATGGTAAGGACTTCAAAACATATTGAACTGAGAGTCATATATATTATTTTCTCCAGAACTTTTATGAGCTTAATGTAAAGTTATTATAAAAATATAAAACAAGGTTCTGGATGAAAAACACAGAAACACTGCAGCTGAGAAAAGGGCAGCCATGTTATTTTGATTCTTAATGAAAATGGGGTGTTGAAGTTAGCCTGTGTGAGGCTTCTTCAGACTCCCCAGCAGACTTTCCTAAGATGATGACAGGTGTTGTTTCTGATGTAGTGAATATAATTGAGATCTCAAGAGTGTTTTTTATACTTTTATAGGACATATGATGATCCATGGTTGAAATTTAATCTGAAAAATGTTTTATTAAAATGAATCATACAAATTTGTTTGTATATGTAGAATAGAAAACATACATGAGCAAATACACAAACATACAAAAAACTATACTTCATCAAAAGATTAATCTAGACAAAGGGAAGCGAAGCCGGAGCTGCAGGCGCCTTTTCGGGCCGCGGTGTCTCAGATTCATTCTTAAAGAACTGAGAACTTAATCTTCCAAAATGTCAAAAAGACCATCTTATGCCCCACCTCCCACCCCAGCTCCTGCAACACAAATGCCCAGCACACCAGGGTTTGTGGGATACAATCCATACAGTCATCTCGCCTACATAAACTACAGGCTGGGAGGGAACCCGGGCACCAACAGCCGGGTCACGGCGTCATCTGGTATCACAATTCCAAAGCCTCCAAAGCCACCAGATAAGCCGCTGATGCCCTACATGAGGTACAGCAGAAAGGTGTGGGACCAAGTAAAGGCTTCCAACCCTGACCTAAAGTTGTGCGAAATTGGCAAGATTATCGGTGGCATGTGGCGAGATCTCACTGATGAAGAGAAACAAGAATATTTAAACGAATACGAAGCCGAAAAGATAGAGAACAATGAGTCTATGAAGGCCTGCCACAATTCCCCTGCATACCTTGCATATATTAATGCAAAAAGTCATGCCGAAGCTGCATTAGAGGAAGAAAGTCGACAGAGACAGTCTCGCATGGAGAAAGGAGAACCTTATATGAGCATTCAGCCTGCTGAGGATCCAGATGATTATGATGATGGCTTTTCAATGAAGCATACAGCTACTGCCCGTTTCCAGAGAAACCACCGCCTCATCAGTGAGATCCTCAGTGAGAGCGTGGTCCCTAATGTGCGGTTGGTTGTCACAACAGCCAGAATGCAGGTCCTCAAGCGACAGGTCCAGTCTTTAATGGTTCATCAGCGAAAACTGGAAGCTGAACTTCTTCAGATAGAGGAGCGACACCAGGAAAAGAAGAGGAAATTCCTGGAAAGCACGGATTCCTTTAACAATGAACTTAAAAGGTTATGCGGTCTGAAGGTGGAAGTAGACATGGAGAAAATCGCAGCCGAAATTGCACAGGCAGAGGAGCAGGCCCACAAAAGGCAGGAGGAGCGGGAGAAGGAAGCAGCGGAGCAAGCCAAGCACAGTCAGGGCAGCATTGCCCCTGAGGAAGAGCAAGCAACGAACAAAGCCGAGGAGAGAAGGATGAAGAGAGCATCCCTATGAAAACAGAGGAGACACACCTGGAAGAAACAACAGAGAGCCAGCAGAATGGTGAAGAAGGCACATCTACGCCTGAGGACAAGGAGAGTGGGCAGGAGGGGGTTGACAGCATGGAGTTCGAAGGGACCAGTGATAGTAATACTGGCTCAGAGAGCTACACTGCAACAGTAGAGGAGCCACCCACAGACCCCATGCCTGAAGACGAGAAGAAGGAATAAATGTTGCCTTGTTTTATGTGTCCTAAAACTTTTTTAAATGGAAAAAAAATGTTTTTTGGTTTAAAAAAAAAAGATTAATCGATATTTAACTTTCAGTAACCAAACTTTAAGCAGTGGGTAGAGAAATCTTTTAACAGCTACATAACTTTCAAAGGTAAAGTAAAGTTTTGCAAGTATGTTAATTTTTTTTGTGTGTGGACAGTTATAATTAAAATACAGAGAAGAAGAAATTATTATTGAACATGAAAATGTGATTGAATACCTAAGATATGCTCATTGGAGGAATTGAGAAAATACTTCTGTGGCCTATAATTTGATGGGATGGTATTTTTAACATGTAATAAAAACTTTAGATATATTTTTGATACATTCTATATTTAAAATGTATGCAGCAATATCACTGTATTCAGAATTAAATTTTATATTATCTAAAGTGTGTTATTTATTTTGATATTATTTTTCATAATTTTATTTTTGATAAGTTTGATATTACATACAAGGACATGTAACTATATTTGTAAATGGAGATTGCTCTTTCATTTTCTGGCCACCCAGACCTGAATAATAAATAACAGAAGTTAATTACAACAATGGTTAACTGATGACTCACATATTTTTCTAGCTAGCTCTTATATCTTAAATTAACCTATTTCTACTACTCTATGTAACACCTTGAAACCACAAATGTTCTGAAATCTATCTCTTTCAGCAGCTACATGGCATCTCCATGATTCTGCCTTTATTCTCCCTATGTTCATTTTAGTTTTTCCCAGCTGCCTATATTCTGCCCAGCTATAGATCAAAGCAGCTTCTTTATTAACCAGAGATAATAAAACATATTTATAGCACACAGAGAGGAATTCCACATGAATATTTATCCTTGTGACATTTACTCATATCCTACTCTTCTCGTTGACCTTGATTCCTTTAAAACAAGTCATCCTCCTACTTTGATGATTTTCTTTTCTGAAGAGTGGTAGGTGAGACTGTATCTTGTGTAGGTAGTCAAAGTTTTTGTATGGACACACCTGCAATAACCATGCCATATGGAGAACACAGTACTTCACGACAATCCTCCTTATACTCTGTCTCTTAAAATCTTTGCACCCTTTCTTCTACCTTCTTTGTGACTGATGATATGTATGTCTATTTAAGGACTGAAGACTCAGTAGTCACATTTCTCAGCTGAATTTTAAGTTATGAGTCCTTTTATTTGAGTGTCATGAACTGAAAAAGAATTTTCTGAACAATACTGAGAGTTAAACCAATATATTCAGAGATATAAACATAGATATTCATATAACTTTTTAAATATTTGTCCATTTATCAAAATATTAAAAGCAAAATTTCTAATTCTTTTGGTAACCTTACTAGCCAATGATTTCTGGTCATATTTACCTTGATATATACTATTTTTTTTTATCTCTTAATAGAATTTTTATTAAATAGTTATGCATTTTAGAAAAAGTATTCAAATCTTAATTTATTCATTTGTAACACAAAAATAATCTTCAAAATCTCTGATTCATGTTGGGATTTATATGGGAAATATATAGAATTCACTAAACATAATAATATATAAGTTTAGTAATATTGCTGGCACCTGTTGAAAGGCATGTTTTCCAATTAAATTTTTAATATTCAAGATCAAAAGTGTCAGGTCATTTACTTTTTCTACGTCAAATATACTCAAGTATTTCATGTTTATTAGGTAGTATCAAGATTTTAGACTAGAATAAGTGACTGAGTTAGTAAAATAATGAGTGACATACTGTATAAGGTGTGCTATGAAATTCATCCAATGAATATATACTTGTAAATGATGATCAAGTAAACACAAAAGATTTTCAGCAACCAGCAGTACACAGTCATGTTTTGGTTCCTAACACAGGCTTCCAACTCTGCTGCTTCCTTTTTCTCACTTTGAAAAAAATAGTTTTTTACAATTTAAAAGATATAATAGGATGGGAGAGAAGAAACTGGAAAGAGAAAGAAAAGAAGAAATGGAGAGACGTGTAGAAAAGGAGAAAGGAAGAGTTCAGAAGAACAGAAGGACAGAGGAAAGAAAAGAAAATGCAGATATCTACATGACTGCCTCTAAATGCAATCTCTCATCTTGTTCCTTCTTCATGAGCTCCGGATGTACAAACTGACCTACTGAAAGTTCACATAAATATATAATTATGCCACACAATCAAAAATAATTCATACTCTATTCATTCCCAGCTCAGCCTGTTTATACTATTTTATATATAGAAGAATAATAATATAACAGGGTCTGGGCTTATATGCTCCAGTGGGGTTAGTCTCTGATACAATAAGGATGCTTTTTGCTGCTCCTGAAACATTTGTGTACTATAGTCACTGTAGGTGTAGCTTGTCTCAAAGGCCAGTATTATAGAATGAATAGTCTAGAGCTGGTCATAAATGGATTAATTTTCTCCCTCAAAAGCCTATAGAGCAACTTTTGACAGTGTGTATAAAACTTTCCTCAACCTTGATTCCTGTTTGACTTTTCTATTACTTTTATCTGAAATATATGTTGTCTGCAGGTACAGATTCTATTATTTAGCTTTAGTGGAGAACAAGGAGCAGTGTCAACCATCTTATTTTTAAGAAATGATCTTCATTTGTAATAGACAAATTATGACTTTTAGAACTACTCAATTCATAAGTATCATCTTGTTCTCTAATTAAATGAAAATGCAAAATGCATTTTAACATAAACTTATTATTACTTGCATCTTTCCTGCTACCCAAATATCTCAGTGCCTTGCCCTATATAATTAATGGATTAATTCACAGATAAGGAAAAACAAATTGTTGTGAAGAAGTTAGAATAGGAAGAGACAGAGGTTATTCTTATGTGCACTGTGTGGTTCAAGGGATCTTTTTTCATTTCATGACAACAAAAAATCTGGTAGCACAGTGATTGTTGCTCAAACAAGTGACTTATGTTACAGCCCACTGAAGCATACTTTGCCAAACTTCAGTCACATATGCTGTTGAAATCCTTGAGATTTTCGATGATATGAGGGTTTTAAGAATGTCTGCTTTTATTGTAAGCACTATGTTTTAATATTGCAGGTTTTGAATAAGAACTGAATACAAAGATCCTTTTTATTTATTTGATGGGAAATATCAAAACTAATGCTATGAGTGCACCTCCATTCAACTGAAGTCCTAAAAGGAGCAGCTCGAAATGGGATTTCAAATAATCAAAAGATCACATCAGGAAAGTGAATTTCCTATTGAACTTTCTCTTACACCAGATTTTAAAAAAATACAAAGCTTTTAAGACTCCGAAGGTATTTTGTTAAAGGCATAACAAAAGTGAAAAACTATAAAATCTGTATAAGTTTTTTTTTCTTTTTATAAAAGATAATATTCAGATTTTAAAAGAAAAAAATTATGATGCTAGTAACTTCTTATAGTAGTAGGTTGAGTGTGCCATACTCCATACTATTTGATTCTTTGAAATAAGTACTTTGATAAGTTATATATTATAAAATATGAGGGAAATAATTCAATGGTCTACTTCTAAAGATTCCCAATTGATGATGTGAGTCTGAATATCTAGCTACTCAATCATGTTGGGTAAACAACTAATCTTTTAGGATGGTCACCTTTAAGACACAATTTAAAATTTGTCATCTATATTTATAAGTAATGGTTATTTTTAAGTGATAAAATATACCACTGAAGAAAATGGAATGTTTACTATGTAAGAAATATATTTTTTCTATAAAATTAACTGAGCAGATATCTACAATTGCCTCTTCTATCAACTTTATGAAATTGGTAAATTCCCTCTCTATCCTTAATTGAACAGTGAATAAAGAAACGTAAATTGATTAATCAATACAGAAACCATGTAAAACAAAAACGAGAACTTTAGACAAGAATACTTGGAATAACAATTAGCCATTCTTTGAAGAATCTTAAGAGACCCAAGGTTATGTATAAACATCTAATTATAATGTAAGAGTCCCTCAAACATCCATGGAAGTACCAGATTTATTACAATAAAATCTTTTAATTTGATAGTTGATGATCAAAAATGCTCAAGTTTTATACTTGGACTGTTCTTCAAATAAATAGCTAAAAGAAGCAATGTTGTCACTTCCTCAAGTATCTTTTCTTGCCACATACTGATAAAGAACTTTGTGTTTCCTGTGATAAGTAATACTTTATTGAACTATTTTAATATAATCTTACCAAGAAAGGAAAATACATATTTTTTTTTGTCTCCAACATTATTTAGTTTTTCACTAGAAGGGCGAGTCAAAAATTACAACATCTGCACCAGAGATTTTCTTTTTAAGAAAGAAAATAATTTTCAGATTATAGGAGAACAAAAAGATATTATCAGTTCTACCACTAGTGAGCAGAATGTATCGGAATATCTCCATACTTCTCTCCTTTTTAATTTGGTTGCAGAGAACTTTCACTCACTTGACATCAAATCCCTTGTACCTTGATTTGTTACCTTTTAACTTATACAGCCTTGATCCAGACATTTATAAATTATCTTGGTGTAGAGCCTTCTTTGTAGTAGCCAGAATTTAGTAACATAAGAATAATTGAAATTTTTACACACAAGATTCCATTTTTTGTCCTATCAGTTTGGCAAGTGATCACTGTGCTCTGATATGCTAACCTTTCTTGCAAGAGATGAGTAAGCCTGGTCTGGAAAATTTGAATAATTCTCTGATACCTTGTAATAAATGAAAAAATTGCTTAAGTTATGTCTTATACACAAAACTTTCCTATGGATTTTAGTGTGAGTCTTCAATCAGAATGGATATTCAACACTGAATGTCATGGAAACTTTGATGTTAAAGGATTCAAACAATCAGTAAACAAAACATTTTTTTTGAAAACTAAAATAAATCAACATTCATGAGAATAAAATACAATAATATACTATTGATAATAATATATTTCATCCATAGAAAATAAAAATGTTATTGAATGATAAGTGATTTGGGAAGAAAAACTTATTAAATTTAAATACCTAATCTACCAAGTATTTTAACCTATACTGTTATATACATTAATACCTTCCTCATACTTTGAAGAAACCTTAGGCATTATGATTTAGTCATATATGACCATAAGCTACCTGAAGTTAGAAACATATACCATAGGCTAATAGTTCAATTGCAAACTACTGCTTCGTATTTTAAAGTCTCATTCATATATAACGTCTCATTCATATATAAAGTCTCATTTTTGATGTCTATTTTTGGTCTACAGGTAATAAGTTGGGGCTTACAATGTCCTTTCACTTTGTTTAAATAGAATAACTCTGAGGATGTAGGAAACACTGAAAATATATACTAGTATATTGAGGAATATCATCTGAAAGATATACCGGTGCAAGAAATGCTTGATATGCAGGGCAGTGGTGATACATTTATTTAATCACAGCACTCAGGAAGTAGAGGCAAGTTGATCTCCATGAGTTCAAGGCCAGCCAGGCTGTTTCACAGAGAAACCCTGTTTCAAAAAAAAAAAAAAATGAAAAAAGAAATACCTGAAGTAAAATACAGGGAAGAGATGTAGATCTCTTGGTCCCTCAAAAATATGTCTCCTCAAGTGTTGAAACAATTTAATTCCCTAAATTTGTCATTTGAATTTTACTGGAGACTTTTGTATATAGGCATAATATATATAATCATTGACCACTGGTGTTTATCTCAGCCTTCAAGCTCTACTTTCCTGGATATCAGGCATGGGTAAGATAAATATACCCATTTCCTTATGGCATAGTTGTTTGTCTGGCTCATTAGTACCTCCTGTCCTGAAAATGCCTACGAGTCTGCTCTTCAGCATATAATAAAGCATACTATTAAGGAGAACGCTAGCATTTTGTGCATGTTTTGGCAGATAATGAATGTGAGTACTGAATATACATTTATTAGAAAGTAAAATATCATACAAAAATAATTATCAGTCTATATACATAGAATGTTCTCTTTGCAAAATATAATCTCCTGATTAATGTCTTTTATTTTTAAAACATCTGTCTTGTCTCTTTTTACTTATATCCTTTACTTTTTTAAATATTTAATTTATTATGTATACAATAGTCTGTCTGTGTGTATGCCTGATGGCCAGAAGAGGGCACCAGACTCCATTACAGATGGTTGTTAGCCACCAGGTGGTTGCTGGGAATTGAACTCAGGACCTTTGGAAGAGCGGTCAATGCTCTTAACCTCTGAGCCATCTCTCCAGGTCCTATCCTTTACTTTTTGATGTTATAATATAATTATATCATTTTCACTTGCATTTTCTTTACATAGATTGTACCACATAACATCACTCCTTTCCTTAAAATTCATGGCTTTATTTCATTTATTGTTTTTACATATAAACTGGCATAAATATAAGTGTATATGCCTAAAAATAAAAATACACAATTATTTGTCTGTACAATGTTAACCATATATGGTTTTAAAGCTAACCATTTGTACTGGACAACCAATTTTGTGTGCTGTTACCTAGAGATTATTCTTCTCATTTTCAACATTCCTTAGTTGTCTATATTTCTTTGTGTTGGGTTGAGGTTTCTTTCACCTTGGCAACTTGAGCCTGTCAGTTGTTGTTGTACTTCTTAAATTAATCTTTGAGCAGTCATGATAGTGAGATTTTTGTGGAAATAACTTCTGATTTTACTAGGAGACATAATCTCACAACAAATTCCCTGAAAATCTGACTCTTACAGTCTTTCCATCTACTCTTCCAAAGTGATCCTTAATGTGGGTTAACTTTACTTTATGCTTTTTACAAAGTTTGAGTGACATCATATAATATCCAAAATAAAGTTACAGAATTGCAAATTGTTCATTTCACTGATCAGCAACATTAGATATTAAGAAGAGTATTCGAATGTTTATTTTTATGTGATAGCTCTTTATTTAATCACATGATCGAATTTTCAAAATAACACACACTTGGGCCAGCAAGATGTCATAAGTTCATAAACTTTATGAGCTTTATGTCAAACCTGATGACCCAAGTTTGATCACCAGAGGTCAAGTAGAAAATAGTTGCAAATTGTCTTCTCCTACAAAATCTCACATGCAAAGCATCCTTCCATACATGCACACACCAAGTTAATAATAAAAAGAAATGACATATATTGAATTTATAGGTCATACACACTACAGAATATTTGTATGAAAGTTCTACAATGTTGTTATTTAATTCCTATTTGTATCATGTAAACTCTATTTCTCTATGGGTCATAATAAATCCTGGATTAGAATCAAAATGCATAATTTCATAGGTAATAAGTGTAGGTTTGAGTGATTGCCTCTTTGACACTTAAAAAAAAAAAAGAACCCCAAGCCATATTTTTCTAAATATTGACTTTGGAATCAAATCAACTGAGGGTCTCCTTGTTTCCATTACTCACTATCACAGAGAAGGTATATTCTTTTACTTCTATTGTTTTTTATACTGTAATGATAAGGTTAAATATTCCAGAGTATAATAGTAAAAATTAAATATAATGAACGTGTATTATGCCATGAATATTGTCATGAACAAGAGAAATACTTTTGCAGAAATATAATCTATTTTCATTATTCATTTAAGGCTTAAGGAGGTTCTTCCTAAGAGTGATTCAATAAATATGTAAAGTTTACTGATAAAATAGGTTGTTGTAAATAAAACAGCCTTTCAATATATTTACTTCCAAATCCTCCAAAATGAATTAAAATCAAATTTAGCTGTAATTAGATTACAGGGCTCTTCTCTGCTTTGGTAATGAGGATTAAGATTATTTTAGATAACAAGGAGAGCTCAGTATTATTCCATGAACTCTTAAAAATAAAGTAATTTTCCAGTTGTAGTCTGAGAGATACAAGAAGAATATCTGAGAAATTAAAGTAGAAGGCCATTTGACCTGCCGTTTCTGAAGGGAATAACATGAACACCTTGAAAGGAAATTGTGGCCAAGTACATGGTTACCTCAGAAACAGAAGCCCCAGGCCTACACCTGAGAAGAGTTGGCTTCAAAAAACAACCTATCATGAGTTTATGAGTGACTCATTCTCATAAGGAATGTCGTCCCACAAGACAGATTTCTGACACTTCAGTTGAGCATCCATTCAAGCTAAGCAGATTCTAACCAGCAGAAACTGTGAAAATAAATGTATGCTTTATAAGTCAAAAAGATTGCAGTAATTTTTTTATAGAAACAAATACAAAATTTGCAAAGTTTCAAAGCATAGAATTGCTTTTAATTCACAAAAAGTAATTGAGAAGTATTCAGTTTTGAGTTTCTGTCAGATTCATATTTGCAATATTTACCTAATTCCTTTGCTTTACTGAACAAAAAGAATAAACTTTTCTTTAAATTCTGTTCCACTGTAATTTTACATCATTGTGTTTATGCTAGAAAATATTACTCTTTGTCTTTTCTACCTTCCATTGAAATTCAATGTTTGATAAGCCTTGTTATTCAATATTTGTGTTCAAAAATCTTGCTTATATTTCTCACTTGGGACCCTATAGAGTTTAAGGTAAAACAGTTAAAATCTCTCTTTTTTTATACCATGCTTACTAATGTCACTCTAGGATTTTACTATCCTCTGGCAGTTTTAGCTATTTCTCTTCCAAATAATTGCATATATTTCCCTTGAAGAAAATATATAATTCTAATATTTAAATAGTATGCAAACTTTTATTAAACTTGTGTGATATAAAGAAAATAAGTTTGTAATTAAAGCAATTCATCTCTGTGGATAAAATCTTCAGGATATTTGTATATGGTAAGAAATAATATTTCAAATTTCATCTGGAAATACAAAGACTCAGAATAGGCAAAATATTAATGAGTGAAAAAACTACTAAGAGTATCACCACCCCATATTTCATTGTATATGCATTGCTATAGTGATAAAAAAAAAAGCATGGTGCTGTCATAGAAACACACTTACTGATATATTAAGTAGAAAGAAAGAGTGATATATAAGCATAGAAACTCAGAGTCATCTGATCATGTACTAAGCCCAGTAATATACATTGAACAATAAATGGACAGCATTTTTAAAACATAGTGATGGTCAAACTAAGCAGCTACATGTATATGAATCAAACTTAATTCTTATCTCTAACCCTGCACAAAACTCAACTTCAAATTGATCAAGCAACTCAATATATGATGTAAGACCCTGAACAAAATAAAGAAGCAGTGACAAACATTCTTGAATTTAGAGGACTAGAAAATGACTTTCTAAACATGATTCTGGTAAAGCAGGCACTACAACAAAGAATTGATTAGTGGAAAATCCTAATATGAAAAATTTTCCATGTAGAAAAGACACTACCATTTTTTAAATTTGTAAATATTTATTTTTTAAATATGGAAGAAAATGTAAACAGTATTAAAAGATTAAGTTTATATATTACATGTGTATAATTAGTGGTGTTTTCTTTTCAGAAAAATAGAAACAAATGAGTTTTATAAACAAATTTACACAAAATCTTCATAAAATAGATGAAAATTTCTTCAAAGAGAGAATAGGTTCATATGTGTCATAACATGGCAATCTGGTATCACTCTTTTCCTAATGAAATTGACTATTTTAGGCCCAAATTTACTTTCCAAGGGCTAACTTAACATAATGTATACATAGCAATTCTAATTACAGCGAGTTTGAATAAACAGATTTCTAGGAGTCAGCATACATGTAATATTTCTTTCTGCTATAGAAAATAGAAGTTTAGGTCACATTTTAAGATTTATCATGTTGACATGGTCCTCTTTCATAATTTAGGCCTTAAAATGAACTGCCAGTTTTGCAAACATAAAGCCCTAGTCACACAATATTTCAAAAACATTTAGAGATAGCTTAGTGTAATAAAGTGAATTTTCTATATAAATAGTTTGAGAAAGTTTTACCCAGATTGTGATGTATGAAAAGAAATAAGGAAACTTTAGATCAAGTAAAACCCCCATAGAAGCAAAGTGTTTATCTTATTGATAATTTCTTTGATTCTCACATCATTTACACCATAATTTAAACATTTGGTTCAATGCCTTTCTGATTAAGAAATATAAAGTCAAAGCAAACTAGTTTTAAAAAAAGATTGAACTTCACCATTTGTAAAAAAATAAAGTTTTATTATTGTTTGTTACAAACTTTCTTGTATAAATTAGTAACTGTATTGCAAAACATTCTTTGAAACAAGTTTAAATTTAATTTTCAAAAGAAAAATTACACTGTTCAAGAGTATAGGACTATCAGAATCTCAGGAAATTCGGGATCAACCTACCCTTGGACCCAGCAATACCACTCTTGGGAATATACCCAAGAGATGCCCTATCATACAACAAAAGTATTTGCTCAACTATGTTCATAGCAGCATTGTTTGTAATAGCCAGAACCTGGAAACAACCTAGATGCCCTTCAATGGAAGAATGGATGAAGAAAGTATGGAATATATACATATTAGAGTACTACTCAGCAGTAAAAACCAATGACTTCTTGAATTTTGCATACAAATGGACAGAAATAGAAAACACTATCCTGAGTGAGGTAAGCCAGACCCAAAAATAGGAACATGGGATGTTCGCACTCATAGTTGGTTTGTAGCCATAAATAAAGGACATTGAGCCTATAATTCGTGATCCTAGAGAAGCTAAATAAGAAGGTGAACCCAAAGAAAAACATATAGGCATCTTCCTGAATATTAACCTTCATCGGGCAATGAAAGCAGACTGAGACAGAGACATTGAAGCACAGGACTGAAATATCAAGGTCCAAATCAGGAGCAGAAGGAGAGAGAGCACAAGCAAGGAACTCGGGACCGCGAGGGAAGCACCCACACACTGAGACAATGGGGATGATCTATCAGGAACTCACCAAGACCAGCTGGCTCGGGTCTGAAAAAGCATGGGATAAAACCAGACTCGCTGAACATAGCGGACAATGAGGACTACTGAGAACTCAAGAACAATGGCAATGGGTTTTTGATCCTACTGCATGTACTGGCTTTGTGGGAGCCTAGGCAGTTTGGATGCTCACCTTACTAGACCTGGATGGAGGTGGGTGGTCCTTGGACTTCCCACAGGGCAGAGAATCCTGATTACTCTTTGTGCTGACGAGGGAGGGGGACTTGACCGGGGGTGGGGTAGGAAAATGGGAGGCGGTGGCGGGGAGGAGGTAGAAATCTTTAATAAAAATTAATAAAATAAATAAAAAATAAAATAAATAAAATCTAGATTCAAAGTTCTGTGTCAGCTAATGTATATTTTACGTAGCACTAATTTAGTTAATATTCCAATGATAAATTCTTAGATTATCAGGAGAAACACAGTAACAATGGACTTTACAGAAACTGGAAAAACATAAATGATTGCAGTACAAATTGTTTTTGACTTCTTTCTATCCACTGTCATTGGGAGTGAAGTCACCTTTGTAAACAAGTCATTTTCCTTTAAACAGCTAGAAAAATTTCTTTAGTTTCAATATTTTCTTGAAGATTTTTTTTTTGTTTTATGCTTTTGTAGTGCTGGAGATTGAACACTGGGCTTAATGCATGCTAGGCATTTACTGTCAAATTGGTGTAGTTTATAAATAAAAGAATGGCAATTTAGCTCCTCAGTGGACAAGTTTAGATGTAGAACTATTTTCCTGTAAAATTTTTGTCAATTCCAATTTTTTGTTAATTTCAGAATTTTACTGGTGGTTTTTCAGTACTCTTAAGTGCTGCCAGGTGATCAAAAATGGATTATAGATATAGAAAGACAGACTCAGACAGAAATAAAACTCTAGATGGATCAAAATGTGTTTGAAAAATTAACACAGGCTTAAGAAAAAGACAAAATGGGTAAAGCAGTTATAGAAAAAAAATTCTTTTAAAAGATAAAACAAAGTCTTTAAAGAGACAGCAAAAGTAATATGAAAGAGTAGACAGTCATAGATTAAAGGAGTAAAGATAATAAGACAAATATTAAAAAGCAGTAGAGTAAAAAAATAGCCATTTATAAATGGAAAATACACATAGAATATGGATTATGTATATCATTGTGTTTTCTTTGAATTTTTTGACTGTGAATGAGGTAGCAAACTACAGAGAGACATTTCATTGTATAGGTTACTAAGTTAAACCAATATATATATTTCAAAGTTATCTTCAAAATTTGAGTCTAAATATATGTTACTTTGGGAAAGAGATCTGTTATGTTTCACAGAAGATAAGAATCTGTGGATTACTTTCAGGCTAATGTGGTTTGATGGAACCCCAGAAAGTTCTCTGCAAACCATAAAAATATTTCACCCAACAACCATCAGGAAGCAGTTAGGAGAAAACTATGACCAAATTCCCAAAATGATTTTTTTATACATATTTGTTTTCATTTTGAAGTGGCTTCTTATAAGTAATTGATTGTTACAGTCAATCTTTTTTTTCTTTATTTTCTTTTTTAGTTTCTTTCTTTTCTTTCTCTCTTTCTTTCTTTTTATATTTCAAGACAGGGTTTCTCTGTAGCTGGGAACCTGTCCTGGACATATATCTTATTGATCAGGCTTGCCTTGAACTCACAGAGATCCACCTATGTTTGTCTCTCAAGTGTTGGGATTAAAAGCCTGCACCAGCACCACCAGGCAAAATCATTCTTTTTCTTAAAAATAATGGGGATATGACATAGAAATGGATAGTTTGCATTGTTATGGATCTTGATTTATTGATACACATTTAAGATAAATTCTATGTATATGTCTACTATTGTTTAAGGTATCATACTTATAAAGATCATTTAAAATACAATGTAAAATTAAACATCATGGATTAATAGATAGTCATATGTAATAGTCAAACTGTAAACTTGTTAGTTACTTTTTCTAGATGTATAGAGACATATTTCAGATGGCTAGGTGATCTTCAAATCTTTCAAAGACATACAGAATATGACATTTCAAATGTTTTAAGAACTTTGACTTCTCAACAGTGAGACATAGTTGCTTCTGGCAGCACCAGTTACTTCAGAGGGATTGATAGGCCTCAAAGAAGCTAGTTATGGGTTTTGACTTCAGTGTGTTAAGGCTAAACATTTGGGCAAGAAACTGCTTTTGTCTGGATTGCTTGATAGCATGCTATATGAACTGGGCATGCAGGACTTATAGAAAAAATTAACTGCTGAACTTGACTAAAGGAAGTGAGACAGTCCTTTAGAGTCCCTGCTTCTTAAAAGAGTCTGCCAAACATTCTGTAGGACACAGAAGGAAGTGACTGACAAACTGTCAATATAGGTAAAATGATCTTTCAAATTTTCTGCTTCATTGAAAAGTCATCAAGATGCTATTGGATGGTAAGTTGAAGATAGGCGCCACAATGTAATGAAAGAACTCTGGGTGCCTGCCCACTCAGCAAGATGTCTCTTTTAATTCTAGAGTTTTAAAAATTGCTTACAATGTACTTCTTATTTACTTAGGTCATATATCTTTCTGGAAATTTTGATGGAGTTGAAGACTAAATAAATTTTTCCAGATACAAAGAGACTAAATAATATAACTTTAATTCTTGCTAAATACCTGCTTTGTTATATGTAATTTTGCTATATCGATGTTAAAAATCTTCCTTTTATTTGACAGAAAATGGTAGATGATGTGGAATTGCCCTGGATATGCTTTGAATATGTTTTATTTTTATTGGTTTATAAAGAAGTTACTTTAGCTTATGGAAGGGCAGAATATAACAAGGCAGGAAAGTGAAGCAGAGATAGAGGGGGAAAGAAGGTGAAATCAAACAGATGCCATGTAGCTGCTGAAGGAGAAATATATTGGAACCTTACCATAATCTACAGCCTTGTGGAAATACATAGACTATTACAAATGTGTTAATTTAATATATAATAGCTAGTTACAAATACTCCTGAGCCATTGATCAAACCATTTTGTTATTAATAGAGTTTCTGTCCAATTGTTTGTATAGATCTGGGCAGAAAGAAAACAAAAGAAAAGACTCTGTTTTTAATCATGTATGAGTTTCTGTAATAAATTTTCAGTCTCCAGTAGACAGCTGTACACACACACACACACATATATATGTGTATATATATATATATATATATATATATATATATACACATATATATATTTAAACGGATTTAGGAGGCAATAGTGTTGCTAATGTCAGAGAAGGTTGTACGTGGGGTTCAGAAAGGGGGAGAGAGAGAGAGTAAAGGATTATAGCTTTGTACATATTTATATACATGCAGCAAAAATCAGTAGAGACTGAGTAGATCAGAAAGCAAGGGGAGTAAGAAAAGCTTGAGAAACAATAAGATGGGAAAATAAAGACATGATGCTCGTGCACAAAATTATCAAATTATTTTAATAGAAACCAAAATTTGGGACATTAAAAGAGTCCTCAAAAAAGAAACATAAATGACTAAGAAATATTTTTTAAATGTTCACCATATTCAGCCATTAGAAAAATGCATCTTATACTTTGACATTCATCTTACGACAGTGGAGAAAGCTAAGATTAGGTACATGAATACACACACACACACACACACACACACACACATATACATATACATACACACACACAATTGTAGGTGGAAGTCTGTTCATTTGTTCCTAGTCACCAAGACCCGAAGTAATCAATCACACAGAAACGGTATTAATTAAAACACTGCTTGGTCTAATAGTTTATTCATATTTCTGGGTAGCTCTTATATCTTAAATAAATTTATCTCTATTAAGCTGTGCATCACCCTGAGGTCATTGCCTACCAGCAAATTTCTGGCAGGCTCTGGTAGGCATCTATTTTCTTTGGCAGCTACATGGGATTTCTCTCTCTCAGCCTACTTTCTCCCACCACTCAATTTACTTTTCCTGCCTATTTCTAAGCTACCCTGCCATAGATTGCAACATCTTCTTTATTCATTTACCAATAAAAGCAATACATACAAAGAAGGACTTCCACCATTTCATAAAGGTTACAAGTGATAGAATGGCTAAAGAAAAAGGGATCACATAGTCAGTGCTGTTAAAAGTTCAAACTGGATCAATCACTATGGAAAGTGGTGAAGTACATCCTCAAAAGCTAGGAATATATCTACTTCATCATCAGCTGGTTCTCTTAGGCATACAAACAAAAGCCACCATATCATCATATAGATGGACTTGCTTTTCCATGTGCACTGCTACTTTATTTAATAGTCAGACATTAGAAATATCCTAGATGTCCCTGAATAAAAAAAATGGAGAATAAAACTTTGTGTATTTGTATACTAGATTATATAGCAGTGTATAAAAATGAAATTATGGATTTTACTGGTAAATAAATGGAGTTAAAATAAGTCTGAATGGAATAATCTTGGAGCATAAAAAATAAATTCCCATGCTTTATGTTATTTTCATTTATTAGATCTGAATAAATAAATATGTGTGTTTCATTTGGTACACTAAAAACGTTAGGAAATTAGTAAACTAACATGGGAAGGGAAAAAAAGACATTAATACAAAGTAGGTAGGGGTGGAAATAATGGAACAGAAAGGTTTAAAAGAGTGGTATATGAGAGAAGACAGTACAGAGAAAAATATCAAGAGGGATAGCACTATAAACTACTTGAAAAAGTCAGGGTATAATAGTTGTGGTCACTGTATTGTTATTGTTTAGAGGGGGTGTTTATATTCTTGGTAGTACTTTATGATTTAATAACTATGTATCAATAGTTATTCCCATCGTACCTTGACTTGCAGTCACACTGATGAAACAGAACAAGACCAGTAGTGACGCACAGGCCTGGGTGATAAGAAACAGTTCTCTAATAAGAATTAAGTTCTATTCAATAACAGAAAATGGTGTCTGGTATTGGAATTCTTTCCAACAATTCAGTTCGACTTTAGTCTTGGATCTTGAAGAAAAATCTAAAACCATCATTTTTTAAAGTAGTATAATCCCTAACAATATTCTTAAAACCTGTCCTTATACCCTCACATATTTGTGGCCATTCCTTCTCAAGGAAACTTTTTTTTTTTGGACCACTACAGAAAACCACATCCATTCAAATTACAGATTTGTGGGATCTCAGTACCAATGAATACATCTACAAAACAGACCTTCATCTAAGGATCAGGGTACATTGCAGAAAAGAGTATGAGAATATTTAAAAGCCAAAGGATCAGGGAGTTTTCTGTGAGAATGTGTCTCCTAATAATGACAGTGTCTAAATCCATGAAGTCTCAACCAAATGACTGCCTAAACATGAACTGACCAAAGGCAACAATAGACAAATTTAATTAGATGTGTTAAAGATCATGAGGCCTCAACTCTCACATAAAAATCATGCAGGTCCTCAGAAATTCTGAGACTATTGTGTAAGAAAGAAAATACATGAGTCACAGAAAATAAAAAAAAAAAAAAACATGCCCGTATTTAACTGGAAGCCTCAACCACATCTAATGTATTACCTAGAGCTAGAAGGTGCTATGTATGCTACCAGAGGAGCTTACCTAGCTGTAGACTCTGTGAGATACAATGGCCTGCCTGGCAGGACATGTGCCCCACTAGAACCACAGCATGAAGTTTATGGAAGTAATCAACTTCTTACTGATTAAATTTAAGACCCACTTCATAAATTGAAATAATTGTATTCTTAAGTAATTGAAATGTGTTATTCTGCTCCCCCCTTAGACTATTCTTTTATTTATATTGTTTAAATATATTACATCCTGACATCAGTTTATACTATCTCCTCACCTTCCAAAGCCCCTGTAGCCACAAATATTCTCTGTCTCACTAGTAAGCTTGGGCTGTGTTTTCTCTGCCCATCTGTTCCCTAAGGCTTTGTAAATAACTTCTCAGAAGCTTGATATTTGTACATACTCTTTGACCTATTAGCTCTGGCTTCTTATTAACTAACACATCATAAATTAAAATTTTCTCTTATTTTATATTTTACCATAAGACTTGTGGTTTGCTACATGTTGGTTTTTGGGCAGTTACATGACATCTCTCTGACTATACCTTCTTTTCTCCTCTGTCTCTGCTTGGATTTTCCACCTTGCTATTTTCTGTCATAGACCAAAGAAGTTTCTTTATTAACCAGTGGTAACAAAACATATTCAAAATATACAGAGGAGAATCCTACATTATGTCCCCCATCTTCCTTCCTACCCAGACCTACTCCTTCTCCAATCAACTAAAAAACAAATTCAAAAGCAATCAAACATAGATATGCAGGCTGCCCAGGAATATCAATCAAGCATGGCATAACAAATCACTTTATAAATCCCCGTATTAAGGCTGGATGAGGAGAACAAATAGGAAGGAACAGGTCCCAAATGTAGGCAGAACAGTAAGAGATGCACCTTTCCTACTGTTAGGAGCTCTACAGACATACCAAGGTAAATAACCATATCATGTATGCAGCACACCTAGATAAGAACCAAGAAAGTTCTGTGATTGTCATTTCAATTTCTGTGAGCCTTTATGAGCCTTGCTTACATGATTCTGTGGGTCGTATTTTCCTAGTGACCTTAAGCCCTCGGCTTCTACAGTCATTCATCCCCCTCTTCTTCTATTTGGTTCCCTTGGTGTCTTTTTTTTCATAACCAAATTTTGTTTCAAGAATTTCTCTTGTTAATAAGACTATCTTACATACTTGGTTAATGTCTCTGCTGAAATGGATAATATTTTTCTGAAAACTATAAGTAGATCAAATGTCACATTGAGATTATTACTATTTTTTATAGACGATAAGACGTTTTTCCATAGAAAACAAATGCATCAAAATGAAATTCAAATTCTCTTTGCTAGTAACATGTTTCTCTTAAAGAAAATGAAGAATAATTTTTACTTTATAACACAGCAGTAAAAACTATAAAATATATGAATGAAAGTGGCTAATATATATGAGTAATATGAGATATCCCTGAAAACACAATTATTAATATTGTATATTTTTAATTTTTATTTTTCCTTTATATTTACTTTTTTACATAAAGCTGATGAAAAACTATCTTTTGCCACAAAATTATGAAGAGCTGGGCTTCCCTTTGGATTAGGTCAATTACTAACACATTTATGGCAAAATATTAAAATCAATTCAGTTACCTTGTTGTGGAACCTGCTTAGCACATTTAACTGTTTTCTATACTAATATTCATATCTACATTATTTAGAATGACATATAAAGTATCAGCCCTGAAGAGTTATTAAACTTGCAAAATTGTGAATAAATATAAGGAACATTTCTTATGATGTATGTAATTAGTTTCTTTAAGCCAGGCATAGAGAGTGCTGATCTCTCTTTTTTGACAATGGAAGTATTCTACAAGGTAAGTTTTCCTGCAGCACAGGTAGTATCCATTTCTAAAAAGAAATATAATGGTTTTAAATTTATATGTATTTTCTTGTTTATTTTGCTTAATTGCGTAGATTGCTGGCTTGTAAGCATAACTTTGTAAATAGAAATATGCTAAAAATCAAATATATATATATATATTAAATAATAACAATATGTTATCAACCACTAAATTGCAAGTACCATGCTTGCCAAATTAATACTGGAAAAGAAAATATGATGTTAATATTCCCAATTTTTTTTTAAGTTTTCTAAGTCGAGATGTTGTTATTTCACTGCTGCTGTAGGAACTCCTTTATCCAACAGTCTTTAAGATAGCAGTCTACGTGGTTGTGACCTCTTCAAGTATAAATGCCAATAAAAAGTGCACACTCACTCTCTTCTGGCTGCTGGATTTGGTTCCTGTTCTTTGTTCATGCAGAGGACTATGTTCTGTGAGTCTGTTGCTAAATAAATTAACCTTGATTATACTCAATTCCGAGCGAGTATGGAATTTCTTTTTAGAGTCCATCTTAATCTGGCACTGATGTAGATCCCAACTCCATACTTACTGAGTGTACCAGTCTAAAATGCCGTAAAAGTCCATGGCGTAGAAAGTCTTCCACTTCTGCCATCCTGGCTTGATTTCACATACTAAGTGGTTTTAGTGGGTAAAATCCTGCCACAGCAGAGCTAAGCACAGTGACTTAGAAATTTCCCAGACTCATGCATACTTCACCCTTGCTTCTGCTTTCCCTGCCGTGTGCAGCATCTTGGGCAGCTTCCAGTTTGTGCTCCCTGCTTGTGAGCTCGGGGATTCTTGCTCCATGTATGGAATTTATTTATTGGCTTTTGGTTTACCTAGCAAATCATTTTTGTTAGTATTTAACCAGGTACCAACACAAGAAATCAAAGCTTATATATTTCTATATATATATATATTATTTATTTTTACTTTTTTTTTATTGGAAAAAAAAAGAAATTTCTGCCTCCTCCCCGCCTCCCATTTCCCTCCCACTCCTCCCTCTCCTCCTCCCCTCACCCCACTCCTCCCCCTCCCTCTTAAGCCTGAAGAGCAGTCAGGGTTCCCTGCCCTGTGGAAAGTCCAAAGTCCTCCCCCCTCAATCCTAGTCTAGGAAAGATAACATCCAAACTGGGTAGGCTCCCACAAAGCCAGAACATGAAGTAGGATCAAAACCCGGTGCCATGGTCCTTGGCTTCTCAGCAGCCCTCATTGTCCGCCAAATTCAGAGAGTCCGGTTTTATCCCATGCTTTTTCAGTCAGAGTCCAGCTGGCCTTGGTGAGCTCCCAAAGAATCAGCCCCACTGTCTCCACGGGTGGGCGTACCCCTTGTGGTCCTGACTTCTTTGCTCATATTCTCCCTCCTTCTGCTCCTCATTGGGACTTAGGGAGCTCAGTCCAGTGCTCCAGTGTGGGTCTCTGTCTCTATCTCCATCCATCGCCAGATGAAGTTTCTATGGTGATATGCAAGATATTCATCAGTATGGCTATAGGATAGAGTCATTTCAGGTTCCTTATCCACAGCTGCCACAGGAACTAACTGGGGACATCGCCCTGGGCACCTGGGAGCCCCTCTAGATCCAAGTCTCTTGCCAACCCTAAGATGGCTCCCTTAATTAAGATGTGTGCTTCTCTGCTCCCCTAACCAACTTTCCTTTATCCCAATCATCCCGTTTCCCCAAGTTCCCCCCACCCTCCCCTTCTCACATTTCTCTCCCCTTCTCCCCTTACCCCCCTCCCACCACACCCCCAAGATCCCAAATTTTTGCCCAGCAATCTGGTCTACTTCCCATAACCCAGAGGATAGCTATACGCTTTTCTTTGGGTTCACCTTCTTAATTAGTTTCTTTAGGGTATCAAATTATAGACTCACTGACCTTTATTTATCTCTAGAAACCAATTATGAGTGAGTACATCCCATTTTCATCCTTTTGGGTCTGGGTTACCTCACTCAGGATAGTGTTTTCTATTTCCATCCATTTGCATGCAAAATTCGCAAAGTCATTGTTTTTTACCGCTGAGTAGTATTCTAATGTATATATATATTCCATACTTTCTTCATCCATTCTTCCATTGAAGAGCATCTAGGTTGTTTCCAGGTTCTGGCTATTACAAATAATGCTGCAATGAACATAGTTGAACAAATGTCCTTGTCATATGATCGGGCATCTTGTGGGTATATTCCCAAGAGTGGCATTGCTGGGTCCATGGGTATGTTGATCCCAAATTTCCCGAGAAACCGCCACACTGCTTTCCAAAGTGGTTGTACAAGTTTGCATTCCCACCAGCAATGGATGAGGGTACCCCTTTCTCCACAGCCTCTCCAGCAAAGGCTATCATTGGTGTTTTTGATTTTAGCCATTCTGACAGGTGTAAGGTGATATCTCAATGTTGTTTTGATTTGCATTTCCCTGATCGCTAAGGAGGCTGAGCATGACCTTAAGTGCCTTTTGGCCATTTGAACTTCTTCTGTTGAGAATTCTCTCTTCAGATCAGTGCCCCATTTTTTAATTGGGTTAATTAGCATTTTAAAGTCTAGTTTCTTGAGTTCTTTATATATTTTGGAGATCAGACCTTTGTCTGTTGCAGTGTTGGTGAAGATCTTCTCCCAGTCAGTGGGTTCCCTTTTTATCTTAGTGACAGTGTCTTTTGCTTTTCAGAAGCTTCTCAGTTTCAGTAGGTCCCATTTATTCAATGTTGTCCTTAATGACTGTGCTGCTGGGGTTATACCTAGGAAGCGATCGCCTGTGCCCATCTGTTGTAGGGTACTTCCCGCTTTTGTTTTTTTTGAGTTTTTTTGTTTGAGTTATTGTGGTCATTGTTGGACTCCTTGGATTGTGATTTTCCTTCTATTACTTTCTGTAAGGCTGGATTTGTTGCTACGTATTTTTTAAATTTGTTTTTATCCTGGAAAATTTTGTTTTCTCCATTTATAGTGAACGAAAGCTTGGCTGGGTATAGTAGTCTGGCCTTGCATCCATGTTCTCTTAGCTTCTGCAGTACATCTATCCAGGACCTTCTGGCTTTCATGGTTTCCATAGAGTAGTCAGGTGTAAGTCTGATAGGTTTACCTTTATAAGTAACTTGACCTTTTTCCTTTGCAGCTCTTAATATTCTTTCTTTATTCTGTATGTTTTGTGTTTTGATTATTATATGGCGAGGAGATGTTTTTTTTTTTTTGGTCCAGTCTATTTGGTGTTCTGTATGCTTCTTGAACCTTCAAAGGAATATCTTTCTTTAGGTTGGGAAAGTTTTCTTCTGTAATTTTATTAAATATATTTTCTGGACCATTGAGCTGTACTTCTTCTCCTTCTTCTATCGCAATTATTCTTAGGTTTGGTCTTTTTATTGTGTCCCATATTTCCTGAATGTTTTGTGATGAGATTTTGTTGGTTTTGCTGTTTTCTTTGATCAGTGTGTTTATTTTCTCTATGGTATCTTCAGTGTCTGACATTCTTTCTTCTATCTCTTGTAATCTGTTGGTAGTACTTCTCTCTGTGGTTCCTGATCGTTTACCCAGGTTTTCCATCTCCATCCTTCCCTCGGTTTGTGTTTTCTTCATTACTTCCATTTCATTCTTCAAGTCTTGAACCGCTTCCCTTATCTGTTCGATTGCTTTTTCTTGCTTCTCTTGGTTTTCTTGGGTATCTTTGAGCGATTTATTCATTTCCTCTACTTTTTTGTTTGTCATCTCTAATAGTTTATGGCAGTTTTTCACCTCCTGTTTAAGGTCCTCTATTATTTTCATATAATTCACTTTTGAGTCGAATTCTTCTAATTCTTCTGGAGTAGGGTGTACAATTCTTCTTGTTTCGGGATCCCTGGATTCTGGTGATGTCATGTTGTCTTTCAGGTTGTTGGAGGAATTCTTGTATTGGCGCCTTCCCATCTCTTGCTTCAAATGGAGCCCAGAGAGGCCTGGTATCTTGGTCCAGACTTTGCTGTGACTGACTCTCTGGGTGTATCTCTTCAGTGTAGAAACAGGAACCAACCCTTCCAGATCGAACTCCTCAGCACCTCAACTCAGATGGCAACCCTGGAGCACCAGCTGTAGGTGCCCAAGCTCCACCACAGGGAACCTTGAGACCTGCCCAGAAGGCAGGCACTCCCCGCTCTGGGTGGATAGCCTTAGTGAAGGAACTTAAAACCATTCTTGAGCACTGGTCCTAGCAGGCTGCAGGGCAGGGTTGGGGGTGGGGTGGGGTGCCAGGGGATTGGGTCGTGCCTAAGAAAGGCAGCCCTGCAGAAGGAGCTGGGGGAGGGGGGCTTGTGCTAGCTTCTGGGACACACCGCCCCTGGATAGTAGACACTCACCCGTCCAGATGGAATTCCTCAGCTCCTAACCAGGGCCGCCTGGCAGCTCAAAGATCCAGGGATAAGAGGAAGGAGGTGGGAGGGAGCATGGGGTCCAGTAGACCACCGGAGATCATGGACACCAGCTGTAGGTGCCCAAGCTACCCCACAGGGAACCTTGAGAACTGCCCAAAAGGCAGGCACTCCCCGCTCTGAGGGGATAGCCTTAGTGAAGGAACTTAAAACTGTTCTTGAGCACTAGCCCTAGCAAACCGCAGGGCAGGGTTGGGGGTGGGGTGGGGTGCCGGCGGACTGGTTCGTGCCTAAGAAAGGCAGCCCTGCAGAAATAGCTGGGGCAGGGGGGCTTGTGCTAGCTTCTGGGACACACCGCCCCTGGATAGTAGACACTCACCCGTCAGATGGAATTCCTCAGCACCTAACAAGGGCCGCCTGGCAGCTCAAAGATTCGGGGACAAGAGGAAGGAGGTGGGAGGGAGCGAGGTGTCCAGTAGACCACGAGAGATCCTGGAGCACAAGCTATAGGTGCCCAAGCTCTCCCACAGGGAACCTTGAGACCTGCCCTGAAGGCAGGCACTCCCAGCTCTGGGTGGATAGCCTTAGTGAAGGAACTTATAACCTTTCTTGATCACTGGTCCTAACAAAGCACAGGGCAGGGTTGGGGTGGGGTGAGGTGCCGGAGGATTGGGTCTTGTCTAAGAAATGCAGCCCTGCAGAAGGAGCTGGGGGAGGGGGGTTTGTGCTAGCTTCTGGGACACACCGCCCCTGGATAGTAGACACTCACACGTCCAGATGAAATTCCTCAGCACCTAACCAGGGCCAGCTGGCAGCTCAAAGATCCGGGGACAAGAGGAAGGAGGTGGGAGGGAGCACGGGGTCCAGTAGACCACCATAGATCATGGAGCACCAGATGTAGGTGCCCAAGCTCCTCCCCAGGGAACCTTGAGACCTGCCCAGAAGGCAGGCGCTCCCAGCTCAAGCTTATATATTTCTTTTTTTTTTAATTGGAAAAAAAAAGAAATTTCTGCCTCCTCCCCGCCTCCCATTTCCCTCCCACTCTTCCCTCTGCTCCTCCCTTACCCCCACTCCTCCCCCTCCCTCTTAAGCCTGAAGAGCAGTCAGGGTTCCGTGCCCTGTGGAAAGTCCAAAGTCCTCCCCCCACATCCTGGTCTAGGAAGGTGAACATCCAAACTGGATAGGCTCCCACAAAGCCAGAACATGAAGTAGGATCAAAACCCTGTGCCATGGTCCTTGGCTTCTCAGCAGCCCTCATTGTCCGCCAAATTCAGAGAGTCCGGTTTTATCCCATGCTTTTTCAGTCAGAGTCCAGCTGGCCTTGGTGAGCTCCCAAAGAATCAGCCCAACTGTCTCCACGGGTGGGCGCACCCCTTGTGGTCCTGACTTCTTTGCTCATATTTTCCCTCCTTCTGCTCCTCATTGGGACTTAGGGAGCTCAGTCCAGTGCTCCAGTGTGGGTCTCTGTCTCTATCTCCATCCATCGCCAGATGAAGTTTCTATGGTGATATGCAAGATATTCATCAGTATGGCTATAGGATAGAGTCATTTCAGGTTCCCTATCCACAGCTGCCCAGGCACTAACTGGGGCCATCGCTCTGGGCACCTGGGAGCCCCTCTAGATCCAAGTCTCTTGCCAACCCTAAGATGGCTCCCTTAATTAAGATGTGTGCTTCTCTGCTCCCCTAACCAACTTTCCTTTATCCCAATCATCCCGTTTCCCCAAGTTCCCCCCACCCTCCCCTTCTCACATTTCTCTCCCCTTCTCCCCTTACGCCCCTCCCACCATACCCCCAAGATCCCAAATTTTTGCCCGGCAATCTGGTCTACTTCCCATAACCCAGAGGATAGCTATATGCTTTTCTTTGGGTTCACCTTCTTAATTAGTTTCTTTAGGGTATCAAATTATAGACTCACTGACCTTTATTTATCTCTAGAAACCAATTATGAGTGAGTACATCCCATGTTCATCCTTTTGGGTCTGGGTTACCTCACTCAGGATAGTGTTTTCTATTTCCATCCATTTGCATGCAAAATTCGCAAAGTCATTGTTTTTTACCGCTGAGTAGTATTCTAATGTATATATATTCCATACTTTCTTCATCCATTCTTCCATTGAAGAGCATCTAGGTTGTTTCCAGGTTCTGGCTACTACAAATAATGCTGCAATGAACATAGTTGAACAAATGTCCTTGTCATATGATCGGGCATCTCGTGGGTATATTCCCAAGAGTGGCATTGCTGGGTCCATGGGTATGTTGGTCCCAAATTTCCTGAGAAACCGCCACACTGCTTTCCAAAGTGGTTGCACAAGTTTGCATTCCCACCAGCAATGGATGAGGGTACCCCTTTCTCCACAGCCTCTCCAGCAAAGGCTATCATTGGTGTTTTTGATTTTAGCCATTCTGACAGGTGTAAGGTGATATCTCAATGTTGTTTTGATTTGCATTTTCCTGATCACTAAGGAGGCTGAGCCTGACCTTAAGTGCCTTTTGGCCATTTGAACTTCTTTTGTTGAGAATTCTCTCTTCAGATCAGTGCCCCATTTTTTAATTGGGTTAATTAGCATTTTAAAGTCTAGTTTCTTGAGTTCTTTATATATTTTGGAGATCAGACCTTTGTCTGTTGCGGGGTTGGTGAAGATCTTCTCCCAGTCAGTGGGTTCCCTTTTTGTCTTAGTGACAGTGTCTGTTGCGTAACAGAAGCTTCTCAGTTTCAGTAGGTCCCATTTATTCAATGTTGCCCTTAATGACTGTGCTGCTGCGGTTATACCTAGGAAGTGATCGCCTGTGCCCATCTGTTGTAGGGTACTTCCCACTTTCTCTTCTATCAGGTTCAGTGTGTTCAGATTGATATTGAGGTCTTTGATCCATTTGGACTTGAGTTTGGGCATGGTGATAGGTATGGGTCTATTTTCATTCTTCTACAGGTTGACATCCAGTTGTGCCAGCACCATTTGTTGAAGATGCTTTCTTTCTTCCATTGTATACTTTTAGCACCTTTATCGAAAATGAGGTGTTCATAGGTTTGTGGGTTAAAATCCGGGTCTTCTATACGATTCCATTGGTCAACTTCTCTATTTTTATGCCAATACCACCCTGTTTTCATTACTGTAGCTCTGTAATAGAGTTTAAAGTCAGGGATGGTAATGCCTCCAGGAGTTCCTTTATTGTATAAGATTGTTTTGGCTATCCTGGGTTTTTTGTTATTCCATATAAAGTTGATTATTTTCCTTTCAAGATCAGTGAAGAATTTTGATGGGATCTTGATGGGGATTGCATTGAAAGTATAAATTGCCTTTGGTAGGATTGCCATTTTTACTATGTTGATCCTCCCAATCCATGAGCAAGGGAGATCCTTCCATTTTCTGGTATCCTCTTCAATTTCTTTCTTCAATGCCTTAAAGTTCTTGTCAAATAGATCCTTCACTTCTTTGGTTAGAGTTACCCCGAGATATTTTATGCTCTTTGTGGCTATCGTGAAAGGTGATGCTTCTCTGATTTCCCTCTCTGCTTCCATATCCTTTGTGTATAGGAGGGCGACTGACTTTTTTGGAGTTGATCTTGTATCCGGCCACATTACTAAAGTTGTTTATCAGCTGTAGGAGTTCTTTGGTGGAGTTTTTGTGGTCGCTTATGTACACTATCATATCATCTGCAAATAACAAAAGTTTAACTTCTTCCTTTCCAATTCGAATCCCTTTGATCCCCTTATGCTGTCTTATTGCTATTGCTAAAACTTCAAGCACTATATTGAAGAGGTATGGAGAGAGTGGACAGCCTTGTCATGTTCCTGATTTAAGTGGGATGGCTTTGAGTTTCTCTCCGTTTAGTTTGATGTTAGCTGTCGGTTCGCTGTAAATAGCTTTTATTATATTTAGGTATGACCCTTGTATCCCTAATCTCTCCAAGACTTTTATCATAAAGGGACATTGAATTTTGTCAAAAGCTTTTTCAGCATCTAATGGAATGATCATATGGTTTTTTTCTTTCAGTTTATTTATATGATGGATTACATTGATACATTTTCGTATGTTGAACCATCCTTGCATCTCTGGGATGAAGCCTACTTGATCATAATGGATAATTTTTCTAATGTGTTCTTGGATACGGTTTGCCAGTATTTTGTTGAGGATTTTTGCGTCGATGTTCATGAGTGAGATTGGCCTGTAATTCTCTTTCTTGGTTGAGTCTTTGTGTGGTTTTGGTATCAGAGTGACTGTAGCTTCATAAAAGGAATTTGGCAATGACTCTTCTGTTTCCATATTGTGAAATACCTTAAGGAGTATAGGTATTAGGTCTTCTTGGAAATTCTGGTAGAATTCCGCATTGAAACCCTCTTTGGTCCTGGGCTTTTTTTGGTAGGGAGGTTTTTGATAACAGCTTCTAATTCTTTGCGACTGACAGGTCTATTTAGATTGTTCACCTGGTCCTGATTTAACTTTGGTATATGGTATTTGTCTAAAAAAGTGTCCATTTCTTTTATATTTTCCAGTTTTGTGGCATACAGGCTTTTGTAGTAAGATCTAATGATTCTCTGAATTTCCTCTATGTCTGTGGTTATGTCCCCCTTTTCATTTCTGATCTTATTAATTTGCAAATTCTCTCTCTGCCGTTTGATTAGTTTGGATAGGGGTTTATCAATTTTGTTGATTTTTTCCAGGAACCAACTTTTTGTTTCATTGATTCTTTGGATTGTTTTCTGTGTTTCTATTTTGTTGATTTCAGCCCTCAGTTTGACTATTTCCAGTCTTCTACTCCTCCTATGTGAGTCTGCTTCTTTTTTTTCTAGAGCTTTCAAGTGGGCTGTTAAGTCTCCAATGTATGCTTTCTCTGTTTTCTTTAAGTGGGCACTAAGGGCTATGAACTTTCCCCTTAGGACTGCTTTCAAAGTGTCCCATAAGTTTGAGTATGTTGTTTCTTTATTTTCATTGAATTCAAGGAAGACTTTAATTTCTTTCTTTACTTCTTCTTTCATCCAGGTGTGGGTCAATAGTTGACTGTTCAGTTTCCATGAGTTTGTAGGCTTTCTGGGCGTAGCATTGTTGTTGAATTCTAACTTTAGTCCATGGTGATCTGATAAGACACAGGTGGTTATGGATATTTTTTTTCTAACTGTGGAAGTTTGCTTTGTTACCGAGGATGTGGTCAATTTTCGAGAAGGTTCCATGAGCTGCAGAGAAGAAGGTATATTCTTTCCTATTTGGGTGGAATGTTCTATAGATGTCTGTTAAGTCCATTTGATTCATTACCTCCATTAATTCTCTTATTTCTCTGTTATGTTTCTGTCTGATTGACCTGTCCATTGGTTAAAGAGGAGTGTTGAAATCTCCTACTATTATTGTGTGCGGTTTGATGGCAGCCTTGAGTTTTAGTAATGTTTCTTTTACGTACGTGGGTGCTTTTATATTAGGGGCATAGATATTCAGGATTGAGACTTCATCCTGATGAATTGTTCCTGTTATGAGTATAAAATGTCCCTCTCCATCTCTTCTGATTGATTTAAGTTTGAAGTCAACTTTGTTGGAAATTAGTATGGCCACACCTGCTTGTTTCTTAGGTTCATATGCTTGATAAACATTTTCCCATCCCTTTACTCTAAGTAGGTGCCTGTCTTTGTGGTTGAGGTGTGTTTCTTGTAAACAGCAGAATGTTGGATCCTGTTTGCGTATCCAATCTCTTAGCCTGTGCCTTTTTATAGGTGAGTTGAGTCCATTGACATTAACGGATATTAATGACCAGTAGTTGTTAACTCCGGTCAGTTTTTTAGTCATAGATTTTGTGTGTTTGCCTTCTTTGAGTTGTGCTGGTGAAGGGTCTCTAGATGTTTGAGTTATTGTGGTCATTGTTGGACTCCTTGGATTGTGATTTTCCTTCTATTACTTTCTTTAAGGCTGGATTTGTGGCTACGTATTGTTTAAATTTGTTTTTATCCTGGAAAATTTTGTTTTCTCCATTTATAGTGAACGAAAGCTTGGCTGGGTATAGTAGTCTGGGCTTGCATCCATGTTCTCTTAGCTTCTGCAGTTCATCTATCCTGGACCTGTTGGCTTTCATGGTTTCCATAGAGTAGTCAGGTGTAAGACTGATAGGTTTACCTTTATAAGTAACTTGAACTTTTTCCTTTGCAGCTCTTAATATTCTTTCTTTATTCTGTATGTTTTGTGTTTTGATTATTATATGGTGAGGAGATTTTTTTTTTTTTGGTCCAGTCTATTTGGTGTTCTGTATGCTTCTTGAACCTTCAAAGGAATATCTTTCTTTAGGTTGGGAAAGTTTTCTTCTATAATTTTATTAAATATATTTTCTGGACCATTGAGCTGTACTTCTTCTCCTTCTCCTATCGCAATTATTCTTAGGTTTGGTCTTTTTATTGTGTCCCATATTTCCAGTATGTTTTGTGATGAGAATTTGTTGGTTTTGCTGTTTTCTTTGATCAGTGTGTTTATTTTCTCTATGGTATCTTCAGTGTCTGACATTCTTTCTTCTATCTCTTGTAATCTGTTGGTAGTACTTGTCTCTGTGGTTCCTGATCGTTTACCCAGCTTTTCCATCTCCATCCTTCCCTCGGTTTGTGTTTTCTTCATTACTTCCATTTCATTCTTCAAGTCTTGAACCGCTTCCCTTATCTGTTTGATTGCTTTTTCTTGCTTCTCTTGGTTTTCTTGGGTATCTTTGAGCGATTTATTCATTTCCTCTACTTTTTTGTTTGTCATCTCTAATAGTTTATGGCAGTTTTTCACCTCCTGTTTAAGGTCCTCTATTATTTTCATATAATTCACTTTTGAGTCGAATTCTTCTAATTCTTCTGGAGTAGGGTGTTCAATTCTTCTTGTTTCGGGATCCCTGGATTCTGGTGATGTCATGTTGTCTTTCAGGTTGTTGGAGGAATTCTTGTATTGGTGCCTTCCCATCTCTTGCTTCAAATGGAGCCCAGAGAGGCCTGGTGTCTTGGTCCAGTCTTTGCTGTGACTGACTCTCTGGGTGTATCTCTTCAGTGTAGAAACAGGAACCAACCCTTCCAGATGGAACTCCTCAGCACCTCAACTCAGATGGCAACCCTGGAGCACCAGCTGTAGGTGCCCAAGCTCCACCACAGGGAACCTTGAGACCTGCCCAGAAGGCAGGCACTCCCCGCTCTGGGTGGATAGCCTTAGTGAAGGAACTTAAAACCATTCTTGAGCACTGGTCCTAGCAGGCTGCAGGGCAGGGTTGGGGGTGGGGTGGGGTGCCAGGGGATTGGGTCGTGCCTAAGAAAGGCAGCCCTGCAGAAGGAGCTGGGGGAGGGGGGCTTGTGCTAGCTTCTGGGACACACCGCCCTGGATAGTAGACACTCACCCGTCCAGATGGAATTCCTCAGCTCCTAACCAGGGCCGCCTGGTAGCTCAAAGATCCAGGGATAAGAGGAAGGAGGTGGGAGGGAGCATGGGGTCCAGTAGACCACCGGAGATCCTGGAGCACCGGCTGTAGGTGCCCAAGCTCCCCCACAGGGAACCTTGAGACCTGCCCAGAACGCAGGCACTTCTCGCTCTAAGCTTATATATTTCTGAAATATCTATTTATTGAATATTGGGACTTAGTTTTCTTTTTCACATTAAATTCTTAAGAAAGTGGTTTGAAAACAGAGCCAAGAATGAGGTACTTTTAGAAATGATACAGTCTTTACAGACTAATAATGAACAAAGTGTTGACAGGATTAATACTATTGAAAATCAAAAGTTACCTAGAAAAATTAATAATTTTGTAAAGAATAACATTGTTTGAGAGACAAAATTCAATCCATGTCAAAAAGGGTACGGAGGTATTATCTGAAAGAATTCATATTGTTGAATTTGACAATCAAAATCTATTAAAAAGTTATGATAGGTTAACATGTCGATTATCTCTCCAGAAATACAATCTGCACGCTATCCAAATAATAACCAAGAATGAGATGCTATTTTTAAAGGCAAAACTTCATAACTTGAAATCACAAGTGCAGAATAAGGACCAGAGGATAAATGCTTAAATGAAAGTGCTAGAAATATATATAGCCCAAGAAGTTCTGGCTTTACAAAAGACAATAGTAAAAAGATTTGAAATGACTGAGGAAATTTTTGGAGTTAAAAAGCTGGAGAAGACGGTACAAGGACAGGATTTAACATTGCCATACTTGTCAGAGGTGACTTACCCTGGGTTTTAGCTTCCTACTCTGTAACTAACTCTGAAAAAGCATAAAGTTCTATATGCCCAAAATGATCCAAAGCATGTAATTTGATACCTAAAGGAATGAATAATCTAAAAGAAATTAAGCAAGCAGTAATATCTTTTGGCTTGAATTTAGCAATTGTTAAGGAGACTGTAAAGACAAGGGCTTCTACCAATAAGACTATCCCACAAAATTGGCTTCAATTTGTTTCAGTGATCCTGGAAGATAGGCCACAACTACTGTGCACATGCTATTAGCAAGAAGATTGTCTACTACTTTATTAACATTTTATTAACAATAATGAGAAAGAAAGAACAGCAGCAGCAGAGAAAAAAAATGCTTCTGAATTAAATCAGCCTATATATACAAGGATGTGTTGACCTCACAATAGAAACCTTGAGATGTGCTACATTGGAGAAAGAGTTTCTTGTTTTCACAGGAGAAAATAAAAAAGAAATGGATACCATCAAAAATTAATAAAGATTGGATTTGAAAAAGATAAACTTCTTGAGAAATAGAAATGATGGCTCATCCACAGGGGTGACAACCAATCAGGTGGTAAGGAAGCCTCATAAGTGTTAAGCAGGTTCTGTTTTTGTCTCTGCAGAAAAGTACACATCTTCAAAAAATCAAGTGACCCTGAATGTTTGGATGCCTAAGGAGGAAAAGAACTATCCATAAAGGATCACCAAATAAAGAGGAATATGACTTTTTTGGACAGGTCATCTGCAGGTCCAAATTCTATATGTATTTTCTTTGTACATATATCTATATGTAAGTATAGATATATAAATATCTAGTATCCAGTAGAAATATTAACTCACTTAAAAATTCAAAGCTCAATTTGGAGTTTGACAAAGGCTATCTTTCTCTAAATCCATGCAAGTTGTTAAAAAAAATAGGGTTTCTGTCTCATATCAGGAACTATCTGGTATGGGGCAGAAAGAAAAAAGAATTTAGAAAAAATTTACTTTTCTCTATATTTGTTTTTTCTATAACATACCTTTTATTGAATATATGTCTATATAAATAATGTTTAAGTTTCCACAATGAACAATAAATTTTTCTGCAGTAATCTTTGTTAAAATCTCCCAAAGAATATTGGGCTCCACAACAATGTCTCCACCTGGTTGATATGACATCATGATGCTGATAGTACTACTATAAGACCAGTTTGGTGTACCAGATGCTCACGATGGCTCCAACTTTATTAGCTGAATTGATGCACATTTTCACATTGTTATGAACTGAAATCGAAATAGCAATCTCAGAAAAACCCTACCAAATACTCAGAGACTATTTTCAATTATACTAGATAATAATCTTGAAAGAACGTTGCCACCATGATATCTAGAAGTAATTCTAGGAGACAACATCTCCTCTCCAGTTGTCATGGGAGCAACGTTCTTTCTATGGGATCCTGTGAAAGTAAAATGATGGCTAAGTTTCAAGATTACTGTCTATTTGTTCTCAGGATTAGGTGGTGTGGGAAGTCCTTCTATATATGCATTGCTTTTATTGGTTAATGAAAAAAAATCTGCCTTGGTCTATAACGGGGTAGAGTAGAGCTAGGTGAGGGAAAAATAAACTGAATGCTGAGAGAAAGAAGGCATGATAAAGGATAAGCCATGTAGCCCTGCCAGAAACAGACGCTGGACAGATCTTTGCCGGTAAGCCACAGCCATGTGACATAAGAGCTATCCAATAAGAAGCTAGAGCTAATAGACCAAGAAGTGATTTAAATAATATAGTTTCTGTGTGATTAGTTTGTCTCTGATCTGGTGGGAACAAAACAAGTGGCCTCCTATAACAGTTTGAGACATCAATTAGGGGTTGATGATAATCGTTACAGGTTTGGGGTTGGGATGGAAATTATGTAGGCTCAGGGATCTCTTTGAAATAAAAAGAAGGAAATTGAATGGGATAATAGGTAGATTAGTGTGAGTTTACTCACACTAATTATAAACATGAGTAATAGAGTGAATACTTGTGAGCTGTTATTTTTAGGCAATTAACTTTGGTATAGATTCTTGTATATTGATACAAATTCAAATTGTATTAAGTATGTTCCTATTTCTGTCTACAATATTTGTATACATTGGCAAATTTATTTTATTATATTGTATGCATGCATGATTCTACTTTTGCTTAAGACTTTGTATAATTGCCCACGTAACAAGATGTCTCTGTCGTTTGTTGCACATTTTGGAAGTTGCTTGATTGTACTCCCTGTTTACTCAAGTAACATTATTTCTCAGGTATTTGATGAAGTTGAAGATTAGATAGTCATAGAAACTTTGCTCTCATGACTTGGTCAAGTTATTTCTAAGAAAAGACTTAGACTATTTAGGATAGGATAATTATTAAAACATTTTTCATACATTTCTTCCCCGATATTGTTTATGCTGATTGTAATTCTAACTTTTATACTTGATATTTGTTCTTATTTTATATAGTTGTGTAATATATATCCAAATTTAAAAGTCCATTTAGACATCATGCCTACAAAACTTAATTTATATGTTTCAAAAATAAAAGTCATACAGGTTTTCAATGTTTTTAATTTATTAATTAAATTTAATGTGGCTGTTTTCCCTGAACATATGCATATACAGAATGAGTGTTTCTGGTGCCTTTGGTGTCAAACAAACTTACTGGTTCACCAGAGAAGGGAGATAAGGATGACTCTGAGCCATCATGTATTTCCTAGGAAACAAACCCAGGTCCTTTACAATATCAATAAAAACTTTTAACCACTGTGCCATCTCTCCAGCCCAGGCATGATGATTTTAGCTGTCATATAAATGACTTATCTTTCTTATTTGACTGTTTGGAAGGCATATAATATCTTAATGATATTTCTTTAGGTCATAAATTTCCTTCTAGTTACACTCTGTGGCTTTATGCTCCTTACGTGGTTTCATCTCAATTATGAAGCCTATTGTTTTTAACTTTATGAAATCAATCACAAGGAAGATGACCTGACTTTCACAGTTTGCTCATGAAATTTAGTCATTCCGCAATCAGTTTACTCCTTGACTGATGCTATCATCTCCATGAAAGAACAATAAAAACAATACTGAATATTTCAGAATGTTTAAATTTATTCATGAGAATTTCTAAATAACAAACATTCCTGTATAATAACATGTATGATAATGTACTTTAACAAACTTATAATTATTTTTATGCATTTTGATAAATATTTATTTGTTGTTCTACTCAGCAGCGAGAATATTTTGATCACTGTTGGAAATAGAACAGCAATGAGAATAAGTGAGCTCAAGTAGTACAAGGTAAACAGACCTAGTAACAACAGCATGAGGTCCTTATCCTTTTCTTTTTACATTAACATGTTAAATAGTATGATGTAAATAGATATTTGAATTGAATAATTAATGTCAGGAGTCCAGCAAGGAGATATGATAATGGAAGCTGTTATAAATCTAGAATGAACTTGCCTCAGCCTTCTATGGAATCCAGCATTGCTCTAGTGTTAGAAACCTTCTGTGTTTCTGCTTTCTTCTCCTTTAATGACAGATTTCTGCTTTTCTCTATTTCTTTAACCCCACTAACATTATGCCACAGAAGACATTCATATTGACCAAACATCTCCAAATAAACTGGGATAACTCTCATGTACACATCATTAATAATATTAGAACAACTAAATATTGTGACCATGCAAATTTAGACCATGGATTCCATAAAGCAAACACTTATGTTTTGCCTTTTTTTTCAAATTCTAGTATACAAAAGTTATTAAATATCTTAAGACAATATTTACAATTTTTCAATTTTGAATTTTTTGGAATTCTTCATTAATGTAGCAATAATTCTGCTGTTTCAGTGCACCTCTTTCGCAGGTCAGACTGTTTCATTTGTCTGTATGTAATTCCTGTTTAAGAGTCTGCTCCTATTGTAATAAAACAACAACCTAAGCTTTTTGTGAAAAAAATTTATTGAATGCACATGTTCAAATACCATGGGCCTTAACATTAAACTTCAGTGTCAGGAGAATTTACAGTATTTTGAAGTGCATAAGGTTTGATCTCTCAGACATTTATTAACTCTGATTTTAAAGTGTTTTTCATCTTTGTGCCTTTCAAGACATATCGCTTTTCAAGGCTTGGCCTTCCTAGCAAAAATTTAAGCACATATGAAGCAGAATTCAATTTAAATATATACATTAAACTAGCTATAAATTTGGAAAGGCATATGATGAATATATTTCATTATTCTTGGTTTTACACAGTGTTAGGTTTCTAATTGTAGAAAGTAAGGTTCTTACTTACAAGAGGTAAAAATCAAAACAATATTGCTGAAACTACAGATGTTGAAATGAGTTTAAAAACATCCAGGTTGCATAGCATCACAAGATGTTTGGATCTGAGAACTGAACCTTTATTCCTGACTTTTTAAGGATTTAATTATAATCTCTGTGGCTTTGCAGCCTGTCCTGGAACTAGCTCTGTAGACCAGGCTGGTCTCGAACTCAAAGAGATCCGCCTGCCTCTGCCTCCTGAGTGCTGGGATTAAAGGCGTGCGCCACCACCGCCAGGCTTTAACTATGATTTTTATAGGGAATATAAGGTTTAAATTCATTTGCTGAATTTTATAAGAAAAATAGTATTTATTGAAACATTCAACACTTTTTTATTGTTTCCAAATATAAAACACTTTTACTTAATATTCTGTTCAGTATACAAGAAAGCAAGATCAATTCAAATAATTCAAGTATGATATACAAGATAAATAACCACATAAATATGTGCTTAAAAGCACTGATATTAGAAGTTTTAAACTTTCCTTCTTTGAGTGTATGCATGATCACATTAATTTTTTCTGCTTCCACTAGCTTCCTGGAATAATTTGCTTAACAAGTTTTAAAGTAAGTTAAGAAGAACTAAATATAATAAAAAATTCTTATTTAGTTTTTAAAATTTTAACATTAAATACACCTGCTCATGCATAATTTTATTTATGATATATAGACAAATTATTGAGTATAGAGTATGCATTTAAAGAAATATTAGTTTTTAAATTTATTAATGTTTTAGCACTATTAATCATTATTTACGTCAATGGTCTTATTACTATCAGAATCATTTCACAATGTATTTTTTGATTTTGAGACATTTTATCATTTTTCATGACATTTAGTTCATATAAACAGCAAATTTTGTTTTTGATAGATGATACTCATTTTTCTATAATAGCATAAGGATACGGCATATGGAATATACATTACTTAACAACAGAACATAAAAATATACACACCTTCTAAAATAACACTCAGCAAATGGCTTCAAGGGTTGGATAAATGGTTCCAAGTTTACAATCACTTGCTAGCCCGACAGGAGTTTTGGTTCAGTTCCTAACACCAACAAAGTCTCTATGTAACTCCATTTTCAGGGTTTCTAATGTCTTTTTTTCTGCCCTCTGGTATACAGATATACATGTGGGCACAAGAATCACATAAAAATAAATAAATCTTTAAATAGTAGACAAAGGAGTCAGGAAGGAGACTCAGTGGAGAAAGTCCATCATTGTAAACAAGAAATCCTGAGTTTGTATCTCCATTATGTGCATATAAAAGCAATATGTGTCAGGTGCATCTATAACTTAAGTGTTGCAGTGCGAGTGTGGATCCTGGGTACTTATTTGCCAACCAGACTAATAACCAGCTATAGTTTCAAATTGTAAGATAAGAAAATAAATGAATAGATGAGAAAGGCATTCCATGGTCAACCTCTAGCTTCCTTATGTGCCTTGAGGATCAATATATCCAAACACACACACATACATACACACATATACACATGCACATATACACACACATTTAACTCCATTCTCTCTATCACACACACACACACACATACGTACAAATACAAAAAGATATTGGTTTAAGTACTTTCAAAGATAATTAAAAAATAATAGGTATATGGATATGAGGTTGGCATTTTTACTCCTCAAGTAAATGCAAATGCACAATAAAATAAGATATAACTTTAATTTGGCTACATAATAATTACTAAAACTTCAAGATATAACAAATGTTAGCAAAGGTATACAAAAAAGGATGGCATAACCTAGTGGTTGATGTGTATCTTTATAATGCATTTATTTAAAACAGTATGAGAGAAATATTGAATATGGTGGAAATTTACTTAAAATGTTAAAGTAGCCTAGAACCTGAGACAAGATAGGCTATGGGCTTAGGGAAAAATCAAATAATATTCTATTCCAAGATCTAGCAATAAAATGATTCCTAATTATATATTACTATACTCATTGATCAGAGGCTTACTTATCCTTCATCATAGAAGTTTCTAGCAGTAGATCAAATTAACATGGAAGCCCACAGCTCAATAATGTGGAGAGTTTGATTGATTTGGATCACTCAAGTACAAATGGGATGTCTTTAACAAACCCCTCTCCGCAAGACTCAAAGGTATATGCAAATAAAGGGGAAAAAGATTATAAGAGTCAAAGGGGATAGGAAAGGGATCGATAACTTGAAGGAAACTGTCTTCCAGACACAAGAGTGATATACATATTAACTCCCAGAGACTGTGGCAGCATTCAAAAGAAATACATGGGTTCAAACCATATGAGTTCCCAGAACTAAGGACATGGTCTCGGCTTTAACCATAAGCTACTTTTAATTAATAACCACTGGCAAAGCATATATCAATTTCCTACAGTTTACTGTCATTTGGTGTACTACAAACTCTCCTGGTGTTTCTAAATTCCCAGGAGTAGTTGGCCAGCACAAAATGATTGCCATATTTCAGTGTGGGCTTTTGGTTTAGTTTAGTTTTGTTTTGACAGTTCTTGTCTTATTGATTTCTTTCTTTTGTTTTTGTGTCTCTTGTTTTTTGAAAGGAAGAGAAAGAAGACTCAATGCTCTGCAAGAATTGTGTGTGAGGGAGTAGAAAGAATTTCCAAAATATGTTACATTCAAACATTTGAATTAAAAAATCTAAAAAAAATGATATAAATTAAAAAAATGAGTTCTATGCTTTCCTCAATATTATGGATAAAAATAATTTTCAAGTTTACCAAAATGTTATATACACATGTCTAAAAATAATATTAACTGTGCAAACAGACAATTGTTTCTGAAATGCCAAAAGATCTCATGTGTTCTGCCTTCACATAGGAGTCAGCAGTCGAGAACTCAGAAACTCAGGTAAATGGAGCAGAGTTGCAGATGCACGTCTCTCATACAGCGGGATAAAAGTTTTCAGGTTTCACTCACTGAGGAAAGAAAGTACTTCCTGGCAAAAGGACAAAACTGAAGTTTTAAAAATGAAATATTTTCTAAAGAACAAAGCTCTATTTAACTCACTGCATAGAAAGAAGGAAATATTATTTCATTGCCATCAAAGCCAATCTTATGGCTGGTATTAGCACAAACTCTTGTCTTCAAAGAAACAATTGTTAATAATATGTTACTTGAGTCAAAAGAACTGATGAGTAACATATCTGTTAACTAAACTGGTCCATTTCCCATATTCTGTCCCCAAACTCCTATCCTCCCATCTGACAGCCTTTGCCCTCTCACTTCATTTGTAGTCACTGCCCCCAACCTGGTAGACTCATGCCACAATAGTCAGAACAGTTGAGTAACCTGCCTGCTAGCTGAAATCCCTAGTCTCCAGATTCTGTTTTTAAAGACCCATTTGAGCACTCGAGTCCCCTTACCTCTTCGTCATCCCCATTGTCATCCTTTTCTGCCATTTCCAGCAGATTTTACTTGCTCAGGTACAGGGACACCAGTCAGAACATAAGCACTCTGCTACACCAAAGGCCAAACTGCCAAAAGGCCAGCTGCCAGCTAGGACAAAGATCGTTACTAGTTCAGAGGTCCCTCTAGTTGTCAGAAATCCAGGCTACAAAGACTAGATGATCAAAGACAAATAGAAAAAAGGGATATAACACCAATTTAGCAGAGACAATCTCAGAAATCAGAACCTAAACTTAATAATTCCCAACTCAGATGACTAAATGCTGGTATAAGAATACAACCAACTTTTTTTTTTAATTTGAAATTTAAAGACTTTGAAATTAAATTATATATATATATATATATATGAGATACAGTTTTTCTTTTTTTAATTTATGATATTGACAAAATAGAGACATTAAATAGGCCAAGTAGAATGTCATATTTTCAATGTGAATATTCCAGTAGAATTTTTTTAGGAGAAAATAGTTATTGATGTTTAAACTGACAGGTTTTTAGGGCATTAACTTAGTTATTTCCACTATTTGATAACCTACCTAAGCATAGTGACTGAAAGAAAAAGGGGTCTACTCTGCCTCACAATGGGAGTTGTCTTGTACTGTGGGGTATTCGAGGCAGCAGAAGCTTCAAGCTGCCGACCACTTTGCATCTCTGCATCCACAGTAACAAGGCAGCAATGGATATTATAACCATTCTTTCTTTGTTCTTTTTCTTTATAGTACTCAGTCATGGCCCACCAAGTGGTGCCACATATACTAGATAACTCTTCACCCCACAATTAAGCTGATGAAGCTAATCATTCACTGTCATGTCCAGAGCCTGTCTCTAAATGGTTGAGGATGTCATCAGGTAAACAGTTCTGAATAATCATTACAAACATCTTGGGATTTTCAAGAGAACATAAAAAATGTTCATTGATATATAATGTAAAGTCAAATAATTGTTTCAATGTGTGTTAAACAATAAAGCATACAATTATGAAAAAAAAAGAGAATACAGTCAAAAACATCCAAGAAAACATGGCACCACCAGAGTTCATACTACTACAGCAAAGTTTAACTATTACAACACAGCTGAAGCACAAGAAAATCATGTTGGGGTAGACAGATGGCTCAGAGGATAAGAGCTCTGTGTGTTCTTCCAGAGGACATGGGTTCAATTTCTAGCAACCACATAATCGTTCACAGGAATCTATTATGAGATACGGTGCCCCTTCTGGCCTACAAGCATACACAGAGGCAGAATGTTGTATATATAATAAAAAATAAATAAATCTACAACATAAAAACAAAACATAAACCTTTCTTTAAAAGTTGCATTGTATGAAGATGACAGAGTTACTTAAAAAGGAAATGTAAAACTTCCTTAAAGTAATAAAGGAAAGTGTGGAAAATTGGAAGAAATATATAAATCCCTTAAAAATGCTAAAAAGGCAAGACAAGCAATGAAACATGGAAAGGAACCTATACAAAAACTGAAAATTGAAAGGGAAGTAATAAAGAAAACACAAACTGATGGAATTCTGGAAATTGAAAATGTCATGAACAGAATGCAAGGGATAGAAGAGAGAATCTCAGCCATTGAAGAAATGATAGAAGAAATTAACTCAATCACAGAAAATGTTAAGTGTAAAAATCTCCTAAAACAAAACATATAGAAAATCTGTGAAACTATGAGAAGGTCAACCCTTAGAGTAATAGTAATAGAAAAAGAATTACTGCTCAAAAAGCAAGAAAATATATTCAACAAAATCCTAGAAGAAAAATTTTCTATTCTAAGGAGGGACAGGCCAATAAAAGTAAAAGAAGCTTTTAGAACATCAAATAAATTAAATCATTAAAGAAATTCCCGACATCATATAATAATCAAAAAACTAAACATACAAAATGAAAACAAGTATCAATTACTTTTAAGAAAAAAGGCACACCTGTTAGAATTACAGCCAGAGGAGAAGGGCCTGGGCAGATGTGTAGCAGACTCTAAGAGACCACAGATACTAGCCCAGGCTAATATATGCAACAAAACTTTGAATCACCATAGATGGCTAAAATAAATTTTTCATGACAAATTGAAATTCAAACAATACCCAGTCTTTCAGAAATCCAGTCTTGCAGAAGGTACTAGAAGAAAGTCTGCAATCCGTTAGAGTTAACTTAAACCATAAAGACACAGCAAAAGATCAAACACGCACCTACAAAACCTAAGAAGGGAAACACAGACACAAAACACACAAACATACACTCACACACACACTATCACCAAGAGCAAAATTACAGGAACTAATAATCACTGTTCATTAATACCTTAAAATATCAATGGACTCAATTAGCCCATAAAAAAGACAGACAGAATGGATTAAAATGTAAAACAGTATCCATTCCTCTACTCTTCTACTGCATACCAGAAACATACTTCAAACTCAAAGACAGCCTTTACCTTGGAGTAAAGAGTTGGAAAAAGGTTTTCCAATCTAGTTGACTTAATAAACAAACTGCTGTAGCTACCACAATACCTAATAAATTAGACTTCAAGAAAACTCATCCAATAGATATGGACAAGGATATTTTAAAATATTAATAGAAAAATCATCAAGATGATGACATCAATTCTGAATATCTATAACCCAAATGCACCCATATTTGTACATAAATATTACTAAAATTTAAATTGCACATCAAAAACCACATATTAATTATAGAAGACTTAAATACATCATTCTCACCAATGCTCAAGTCAATCCAAAAGAATCTTGATAGGAAAATAGCTGAAGTAACAGACATCATGACTCAAATGTTCCTAACAGATATCTACATAACTTGTCTTCCAAACACAAAATAATATACCTTCTTTTCAGTATCTCATGGAATGTTCTCCAAAATTCACCATGTACTCAGTCACAAAGCAATTAACTATAGATACAAGAAAATTGAAAATAACACCCTTTATCTTATCAGAGCACCATGGATTAAAGTTGAATTTCAACAATAACAAAAACAAAAAAAAATCCACAGACTCATGGAAAGTGAACAACTCTCTATTTAATTATTACTGTATCAAGGAAGTAATAAAAAATTAAGGACATCCTAGAATGCAATGAAAATTAATGAACAGCATACCAAAACTTATGTATCACAATAAAAGTGGTACTAAGAGGAAAGTTCATAAATAAGGCAATGTTATAAAAAAAAGAAATACCTTCATCAAATGCTGCAGGTTTATTTGTGTGTAGGACTATAGAAGAATGAAAGTAGGTCCAAGTGAATCAGAGCCCCCAAAACAAAGACAGATATGCTGAATTCAATAATGAGAATGTGGGGAATAGCTATGAATGCATTTGCACAGGATACAACTTCCTGAGTAGAACACTAATCTCATAGGCCCTAAGGTCATTAACTACTAAATAGGATCTCATGAAACTGAATTGCTTCTGTAAAGAAAAGGACAACAACAAAAGTACAAAATAACATCTTACAAAATGGGAAATAATCTTCAAGAACACCACATCTGACAGAAGGCTTGTCTTCAAAAGATATAAATCATTCAATAGCCTAGGCATAAACAAACCAAATAATACAATTAAAAATAAGTTATAGATATAAACATAGAATTCCCACCAAAGGAATCACAAATGAAAGAGAATCACTTAATGAATTTTTCAATATTTTTAGCCTTTAATGACTCTGAAATTTCAACTTACAACTGTCAGGATAGCTAAGAACAAAATCACAAGTTACAGCTCATGCTGTGTAAGAAAGATGCAGAATAAATAATATGCTACTCCATTGCTGGTTGGAGTGCAAACTTGTACAGCCACGTTGAAAATCACTATGACAGTTTCTAAAAAAAATAATGGAAATATATCAATGTTCAAGACCCAGCTATAACACTCTTGGACAAAAGGCGCTAAATTTTACCACAAGAAAACTTGATCAACTATATCCTTTCTATTAGCTTTATTTGTAATACTCAGAAACTGTAAAAAAAACCTACATGTCTCTCAAGCCAGAAATGCATAAAGAAAATGTGGCATATTTACTCAAGGGAATATTACTAAGCTGTTAAAAACAATGACATCATGAAATTTCATGGCAAATAGATCATCCTGAGTGAGATAACCCAGTCCAGGAAAGAATAACATGTTATTATAAGTGGATGTTAACTGTAAAGTAAGGAATAACCATGCCATACTCTAAAAATCCAGAGAATTTAAGTATCAAAGAGGCATCAAAGGGTAAAGCATAAAAGACATATGGAATAGTATCATAGCTGGTGGCTAAGTATGTCTAGATGTGGAGATGGGGATAAAAACAATAGGGATCAGGTAGCAGGAAAATGGAGGGAGAGAGTACTGGTAGAGGCAACTGGAATTAGGGACACCTTTGAGCAACACTAGAAACCTAGTGCAATGGAAACTCCTAGGAATCTATGAGGGTGGCCCCAAATAAGATTCAGAGCAATGGGGGATATGGAGCCTCAACTGTTCATCTCTTATAAACAGGCAAGATTTCTAGTGCAGGGAATTGTATACTAAGCCAACCAAAAATTCCTCACCTACAATTTATCCTTCCTACAAGATATGCTGAGTAAAGGTGGTACAGAACTTGTTGCATTGGCCAAGCAAAGATTTTTCCAGAACTGAGACTCATAAAATGAGAGGGTGGTCACCACTGCCACTTCCTAGAGGTCTTGGACAAAGAGCAAGTATATACCAGAGGCCTAAGATAAAACCAAATACAATTGGCAAATAAATAAATAAATGGAAAAAATGAAATAATTCCTAATTATATTCTACTGTACTCCTATATAGTTGCTTAGCTTAATGGTCATCAGAGAGACTTCACTGAGCAACTGATAGAAAAAAGATGTAGAAAACCACAGATAAACATTAGAAAAAGTTCTTGAAATCCTGAGAAAGAAGGGGAGGAATGATTGTAGTGTCCTAGGGATCAAAGACACCACAGGAAAACCAGAGAATCAACTAACCTTGGCTCAGGGGTATTCATAGAGACTGAACAACAAAGCATCCACATGGGACTGACCTAGGCCTTATGTCTATTTATTACAGTTGTGTAGCTTGGTCGTTTTGTGAGATTTCCTGTGGGGTTGCCTCAGAATCCATGCCTGTTTGAGAATAGTGGCTGCCTTATTCATACTTAATAGGAAAGAAGGAAACCACTTCTGCCACTTGGTTTACCATGAATATTTGATATAAATGGGATGGCTGCCCTTTTCTGAATAGAAACAGGAAGAATGGTTTGGGGAAGTGGGCAAAGGGAAGGAGGTGTTAGGAGTTATGTGAATAGTGAGGGAAAAATGCCTTCAGGATGTAAAATAACAAAATAATAATTAATAATAAGAACAATTAATAATAATAATAATAAAACATGCCATTTAACTGTGAACTTTCCAAAACAGAATGTGTAGTTGAGAATTCTAGAAACAAGATAGGAGCTATCTCTATATCCCAGCACTCGGGAGGCAGAGGAAGGCAGATTTCTGTGAAGACATTTTTCTGGAATTTTGCTGGGCATTGCATTGAATCTGTAGATTGCTTGTGGTGAGATTATCATTTTTACTCTGTTAATTTTGCCTCCCAAAGAGAATAGGAGATCTTTCCACTTTCTGTTGTCTTCTTCAATTTCTTACCTTAAAGAATTAAGCTTCTTTTTTTTATTGAAAGAAAAAAAAAAGAAATTCCCACCTCCTCCCAGCCTCCCGTTTCCCTCCCCCTCCCCCCACTCCTCTCCTTCTCCCTTTCCAGTCCAAAGAGCAGTCAGGGTCCCCTTCTTGTCAAACAATTCTTCCACTTGTTTGGTTAGAGTTACTATGAGATATTTTATGCTATTCAGGTATATTTTGAAGGGTGTTGTTTCTCTGATTTCTTTCCCCGCCCTTTTATCATCTGTGTACAGGAGGGCTACTGATTTTTTTGAGTTAATCTTGTAACCTGATATATTACTGAAAGTGTTTATGAGTTGCAGAAGTTCCTTGGTAGAACTTTTGAGGTCGCTTTTGTAAACTATCATAGCATCAGCAAACAGTGAGAGTTTAACTTCGTCTTTGTTGTCTTTTTTGGTGTCTTTTTACTCTAGCTAGGACCTCAAGAACTATATTGAATAGATATGAAGAGAGTGGACAACCTTGTCTTGTTGTTGATTTCAGTGGAATCACTGGAATTTTCTCTCCATTTAGTTTATTTTGGTTGTTGGTTTGCTTTATATTGCCTTTATTGTGTTTAGGTATGTCCCTTGTATCCCTGTGATGGAGGAGGGTCATCTTTCTATCTGTTGTTTCATTGGTTAAGTAATAAAGAAACTGCTTGGCCTCTGATAGGACAGAAAATTAGGTAGGGGAGTAGACAGAACAGAATGCTGGGAGAAAGAAGCTGAGTCAGGCAGTCACCATGATTCTCCCACTCCAGACAGATGCAGGTTAAGATCCTCCCTGGTAAGCCACCTCATGGGCTACACAGATTATTACAAATGGGTTAGATCAATATATAAGAGCTAGCCAAAAAAAGGCTGGAACTAATGGGCCAGGCAGTGTTTAAAAGAATATAGTTTCTGTGTAATTATTTTGGGGCATAAGCTAGCTATGCGGGCGGCCGGGTGCCGGGGATGCAGCCCCGCCGGTCCCTACTACAACATCCCTGCTCTCTCCAAGACCTTTATCATGAAGGGATGTTGTATTTTGTATTTTCCCCACCTCTTTTCAGGTATAAACATGATAATAATTTTGTATATTTTATTTAAATAGCATTTCTTTTATTTATTTTTATGTACCAATCGTTTCCCTTCCCTCTACTCATCCTGTGCCCCCCCTTTCTCATCTACTCCAGTCCCCATCCAATCCTGCTTTATCTCATTTTGGAAAATGACAAGCCTCACATGGACTTGCACAAGTATGTCCCATCAAGTTGAGGCAATTCTATTTTGATAAAATCCTTTTCTTCCAAAGTAGTAACAAGTATTTCATTGACTAAAATCTATAGCTCCTGTTCTTTTTTTCTTTACCATTTAGGATTTGGTTTTTCAGTGTGTCACCTTAAAGGAGTCAATCATTACAAAAAGAGGAAATGTGGCTTAAAATAAGATAACTAAATTCTGCTGATGTTATATTTTTTCTTTATAAAATTAATTCTGAAAATGAATGAAGACTCTTGAGCATAAAATATATAAACTTTTTCTTGCTCCCATCCATCCTTAAACACAAATTCTAGCTGTTCATGTCCATTTTAAGACCAGAAGAAGGAAGGAGGAATAAAATAGGCTTTTTTTTATCCATTTCTAGAATAATTATTAGAAATTTGTTATGTCATTTTTGTGGAAGATCACTTACCAAAAATTTTTAGTATTACATGTTTTACAACTGAATTATGCATTTCCTTGGTTAATGACAAAATCTAGAAAGACCCTGAAATTCTGTAAATTTTGTGCAGTGGATTCTTCAGAAGAAAAATTAGAAACCTGAATCTATTCCTTAAGACTGATGTAATGCTGGAAGGAGAGAAGTAACACAAACCAATTGTTCTCTGATATCCACAGATATGACATGTATGTGTTCACCTGCATGTAGGTGAACACATACATGTCACTTACACCTACACACACACATACACATCGGTGCACAAGCACAAATACACATTCAAAGAGAAACACAAACACAAATCGTGCAAAAGGAATTAAATGGAATACAATTTGAAAGAATTACACCAACAGCAAGGAAACAAAGAGTGAATTTTCAGAGACAGTGGCAGTTATGGTCATATTTTCCCTCCCAGAAAATCAAAATTCTTAAAGAAATTGACTATAATTAAAATTATTTCCTTTTCCTCATTTTTTGATTGAAAATGAGAAATTAAAAATGTTCTGCCAAGGAAAAAAATCACTGCACTGATTTTCCATTTTGTATGTTGCTGCCTGCCCAATTGATGCTTTGCCTTATAGAAGCTAGAGGACTAATATATGAAATATATAAAGAACTCAGTGAACTAAATAACCCAGTTAAAATTAGTGTATATATCTAGATTGAGAATTCTCAATAGAAGAAACTCAAAGGCCTGAAAAACTCTTTAGAAATACTCAAAATCATTAGCTATCGGGAAAATTCAAATATTTTTAGATTGCATATTACATATGTCAGAATGGCTAAGATTCAATAACACAAGAGAGAGTTGATCCTGGGGAGGATGAGGCATAAAGGGAATATTCCTCCATTTCTGGTGGGAGTGCAAGCTTGTCCAGCCACTTAGCTAATTGTTATCATGGTTCCTCAGAGAGTTAGGAATTATCTACCTTATAACCCAGCACTACCACAGTTGGACATATATGTGAAGGACATTTCTTCCTAGCATAGGGAAAGAACATATGCTCAATCCTGTTCATTATTGCTTTATTCAAAATAACTTGAAACTAGAAACAACATATAAGTCCCTCAATGAAGAACAGATAAAGAAAATGTGGTACCTTTACACAATGGAGTGAAATTTGAAGTTAAATGGATGAAACTAGAAAAAGTCACCCAGAATAAGGTAACCCTGACCCAGAAGGACTAACACTAATTTTACTCAATCATGAGCAGATATTAGCCATCAAATAAAGAATAACCTAGCCACAATCTGTACACCCAGAAAAGTCATGTAAAGAGGAAGGTTCTAGCCGAGATCAATTAATCTCTCTGGTGGTGTGAAATATAATTGATTTTATGGGTCGACTTCAGTGAGTGGCAATAGGAGCTGGGGCATCAGGTATGGGGAAAGGGAATAGAAGAAGAGAGTGGATGGAGAGATGACTGGAATTGGGGAGAATTTGGTGAATTGTGCAGAAAGCTAACAAAGTGAAAATTTCCTCAAATGTATGAAAATGCTCCTAAGGAGGATATTTAGTAATAGCAGATGCAGAATCTCAACTGGCCAAGATCTGTTAACAGGCTGGCTTTCAATGGTTGGACTAGGTTGTTGCCTTCAATTGAGTTGTTGGCTAAGGTGGTACCGTGGAATCCCCCCCCCAAAAAAAAAAACCCAGACTGCTGTTAGTATAAGAAGTTGTTCTCTGAAAACTGAGAATAGGACCATTGCTGCAGACAATATCCATCCACACAACTCATGCTTACACTGTCTCCTTAGTGCTGGAAGGTACTGTGTAGGCCACTGGAAAATGAATGCCTTACCAATCCAACCACACAACCTAGACCTTCTGTAATGAGCATTGTCAAAATACCTTTTTGACATGTAAAAATGGCTTATCTGGATCCATACTACACCCAAAGCTACAATGGATAACCAGAACCTAATGACATCACTCACTCAAAATAACCAGGCACAGTTCTAGAACTACATGACACCCAGTGAACAGCTTATAAACAGAAACTAGGAGGAATGTTCTGCACTGCACAGCTGAAAAGGTTCCATCTAGATATATTCTGCAGCTGGAGAGACTCCCCTAGGATCCTGACCCTCAATTCAAAAACTTCTATTAGAGACAGGACTTGACCATCAGTCAAGATACCTCACATAGGTGAGCAGCATGGGGAAACAGTCTTAGGATCATAGTAAGAAATTGAGTGTAAACTTAAAATGATGAACCTCACCATAATAAAATACAACTTTTGTTATACTATCTTTTTGTATCTACCTTCTTGCTTGTGACACCTCCCAATTTGTCTAGCCTGCAAAATATTCTAGGGCAGGAGTGACACAAAACTTATGGGAGTAGTCAGGCTCTGATTTGACTTAAGGATCACTCAGCAAAAAGGAACCCAGGCTGTTTGGTTAACTAAACTAAAAACGGAGACTAAGTAGCCCAGAAATCTAATGTAAAACCAAACACATCTGGTAATTTATATCCCCTCTAGGGATTTTATTAAAGGTGTATAACTCCATAGTAGTGGTATTAAAGGTGTGAGGCAGCACCTCCTGGAATATTTTTCTACATTGATTATGTGTAGCCCAGGTTGACTTTGTACGCACAGAGATCCATTGGCTTCTGTATCCCAAATCCTGGGATTCAAGGTCTGTGCCAACCCTGCCTAATTTCTAGTGGTTTGTCTTTGACTTCTGATCATCAGTCAAGCTTTATTTATTAAAACATAAATAAAATATCAGATAGCGTAGTGTTTTTCACTGATATATGTGTAAAAATTAGTAGATGTTAATGATATCTGGAAAGACAGATATATAATATTATGAAACAATTCCATCCTTTATATTCAAAATAATCACTTCAATGTGCTAAAAATAATGAAATTTATGTTTACTATCATTATTGTTGAAGACAGAAGATGAAATGTTAGATTGTTTTATCTAAGTATGACTATAAGTGTTTTAGTAAAGTTATACTGATTATAAGATGAATAATAGCTTTGACACACAATATTTCTTTTCATAGTTTACCCAGAATGTGTGTTTTTCCAGTATATAGTATTCAACCTCAGCTCCAAATGTATATAAATAGAAAAAGAAATCTTCATCTCAATTCTACTATGCCATATTTCACACATTTGGTAAATGTATATATATATATATATATATATATATATATATATATATATATATATATATATATATACATACATACATACATATTTACAGCTTTTTTGAGCACAGTGAAGAGATTATTTTGAGTATAAATGATAGAGTTATGTTATAATTTTATATATATCTCTTCCCAGGGGTCGATAACATCAACCTACTAAGCTTCACACACTTACACACACACATACACATGTCCACACACACAACAAATTTATGTGAAGTGAATTAGGGGAGTGGTTGATTCAAACAAAAAATAGATTTTTATTGGAAATAATAACTAAACAAAAACTTCTGGATTTGCTAAACCTTCACATTAACTGATGAATAAAAAATGAATCAGCAAATTATGAAATATTGGAGATTTGTATGAAATGATATGTCTGTGGAGTTGAGAAAACTGAAAATATATTCAATTAATTTCACAGCAAGAATCCTTGGAGAAAATCTATATCAGCTAGCTCATATTCAAAATTTGATATTCTTGCTGCTGTATAGTTTATTGGCTAGTATGATCAGTTAATGGAATGTTTGCTGATTATCTGGGGTAATTTATGTGTGATATAACATCATCATTCAAGAGCCATGCAGTAGCTTATTCAGATTTGAAAGTCATACCACATCTCTATATAGAATTCCAATATTATAATCACATCTATTTAAACCTTAAATTCCAATATTATAATCACATCTAGTTAAACCTTTCAGAGATTACAAATAAAACAAGGAAAATCAGCACTCTTGAAATTTCTGTTCTTCATGAGTGCTATTATTTCTTTCTGTTCAAGTATCAGTTAGTTTTTGATCAATTATGATAATTTCATTGATAGGAAAAACTATTTGTATGCATTCACAGCAATATTTAAAAATTTGTTTGAGATTTGTTTTTTTCTTTGTCACAAAATTAAATAAACTTCTCTATATCTAGTTTTAAAAAATTAGATTCATCCTCATTTCTATGAAAATTAACACAGTCATTAGCCACTTCTTCATGTCATCATGGAATTACAAGTAAATGTATAGCAATAGATACTTAAGCGATAACATAACAAGGATAGCAAATATACTTCTTCCTCTTCTCTATCATTTAGCAGCAACATAACCTCATCCTGCTTATCATTGTTAATACTTTTTAGTGGCACATTGATTTTAAAATAAATTTATCTACAAAAAGAAGCATTTTGAGTACTTAACCCTAATTCTTTTTACATTATTTTAACCTGATATTATTTTTTGCATGAATAGCTTTTTACTCTTTTTTCTCTTTATTCTAGTTGTGAAAGGGGTCACTTCAACTATGAAAACCTAGCATTTATTATAACATTCAGGCAGGCCTTGATCTGGTGCTGTATTGATATCACATTCCTAGTACTTGGATTATAATTATGTCCCTTGTGCTACATGGCTTATTGTTAATATGCCCAAAAGATTTCATTCAGCATTTGATGTCTTTATACTTTTAAAAATGTTTCTTTTTTTTTACAGAAATATTCCCATTATCATGATCATCCTGCATCATGAAATGCATCTAACGTGACTACTGTTTGGTTCATTTACAGTGATTTCTAATGTCTGGTATAATTACTGAAGAATTTAGGGTCCAAACTTACATTGTATCTTTAAGCATGAGAACAGCATGTGTCATTTCTGTGGTGTTTTTATATATTTGATAGTATAAACTAGGGAAATTTCTTTATGTATAACATAATTCTTATTGAATTGTTAGGGCTATGGAATCCCTGTTATATCTATGACACACACTTTGCAACATGCTTATTGGTCCTCTGGCTTTTACAACCTTTTTACCATTTCCACAGTTTCCTGGGCCTTAGGTATGAAGTTTGTGTTTTATATGTACACAGTGGGACTGGATACTGAACACCCAGTTTTTCCCTTTTTTATGAACATTGGATTTCTATGAAAATCTTCATCTGTTGCAAACAGAAGCTTTTTTGATCAGGAGTGTGAACTATACTTACTAGTGTCTATAAGGATAAGTATTTAGAATGCAGGTAGGATTATGCTGGTTTAATAAACTGGCAACAGTAGTTTCTCTTCTAAGGTGTACGTTCTTACTAGCCACTGGTAGTTGGATAAGTTTCCAGTAGCTGTCATGGATTGCCTCTTCTTGTGTGGTTCTTAAGTCTCATTTGACAATGTTAATCACTTTTTCAATTAACTGTTATTAAACATCAAGTTACAAATGCTGTTTTTGAAACTTGAGTGTAGGAATAAGCCCAGCCCCTTAGGGGGCATGTTCGCCTCGGGCGAATGTTTACTTATAAATTGGGCGAGCGGGAGCCCGGGCGCCCCTTCTGCTTTCTTGGTCTCCGCTGGAACGGTGGTTCTGTAAATCTATTTCCCCATTAAAGCTGTATATATTTTTACAATCTGTCTGCATTTATTTACACCGTTACACTTAAGCAATAATTTTTGCATATAAAGACTTTGATATAATAATGTATAATGACAATTTAAGTTAAACATATTAAAACAAGTCATGATATGACAGCTGATTTTGGTTATAGGCAAGGTGAACGATTTGAGACAACTCCAGATAAAGGACTTTCTTACTATGTTTGTTGTTGATCATGGACTTGACAAATTGAAAATTCACACATGGGAAGAAGGTATCAATGACAAATTATCTTGACTATCTTGACCTGTGTGCATAGGTGGGAAGATTTTTTCTTAATTGGTTTGAGGTAGGGAGACAGACACTTGGCACAGTTGACAACAATTTTTACTTCTTCTTCCTCAAGAAATAGAGGCTTCAACTAGGAAGAAATAAGTAAACAACAGTATCATGTTTTGATAAGCTTTTGTTCATCACAATCAAAGTAATTAGTATACATATCATCTTAAATAACTGCTAATTGATTCTGGGTGTAAAATAAGAAATATGTTTAATTCATCCAGAAGTTGAGATCTTTTAAGTTAATGCATTTTAGATGTAATAATAATTTTTTATCAAGAGTCTAAAACCACAGTACTAGGTAACTCATACATATTTAGCTTGTGGATGGACACATATTACTTAGTCACTTTTCTGTTGCTGTCATGAGACACCATGAAAATTGTAATTATTATGAAGCCAAACAATTATTTGGGAGTTATTTATAGTTTTTGTGACTTAATCCATTATCATCATGGTAGGGAACTTAACAAGCATGGCAGGTATAGTTCTGGAGAAGCAAGTGAGAACTACATCAATGATCCCTAAGCATCCAGCATAAAAAGAGAGACTGGATGTGATATGGGCTTCTGAAACCTCAGAGGCCAACCCCCCATTGACACTTGTTCCATAAAAGCCACACCTTGTCAGATTGATGTCACACCTAATAATATTTATCATATGGTGCAAACCCATTATGACTAAGCAAACATGAAAAATTTGAGTCTATTGGGGCCATTTTTATTCACATCACCACATTCATCCCAAACTCCAAAGTCTGAATTTTTTTTCAGTCTCAACAATGTTCAAAAGTCTAAATTTCAGTCTCTTCTAAAAACTCATGGCTGTATTTTTTTTAGTATAACTGCTTGTAAAATAAAAATTAAAAAGCAGATTATCTATTTCCAATATACAATAGCACAGAATATGCAGCACCATTCCAAAAAATTGAAAAGGTACCATAGTGAGAAAACACTGAACCACAGCAAGGGCAAAAGGCATCAGGGCAAACTGCAAATTCCACTACTCCATGTCTGATGTAAAAGAGTTGTTGACTGCAACAAATTTATCTTTTTTGAGATACTTTCACAGTTAGCTTTCTCTGGCAAGTATCTCATGACCCTGGCATCTTTAACAACACCTTGAGGTGTTCAACACAATCCAGTTTTAACACTTAAAGTTTTATGCAATGAATGCACACACCTTACACATTCTTGGTCTTACACAGAGAGAGGTTCCACAACCTTTTTTTTTTTTTTGTATTCTTGATTCTAAAGCCAGAGCATCATGTCCATAGGTGTTAAGTTTGGCTCCTTATTACAGCTGGAACTATTTCCCAACCCCTATTCATATGTATTTACATCAGCCTTCTGTTTTATGGTTTTCTTCATTGTTGAAACTTTTCTTAATTCCTTTTTAAAAGTTGAAAGTTTAGCTTGTGAAGAGCTGACCCGAGATCACTACTCCCTTCATTCCACTTAGCAAAAGTTTTTTTTTTTTAATTTTTTTATCTCCTTGAGCTGGACTTGGCTCCAACATTATACTACCTGGTTTTCTTTTTCTCCTCAAACTGTCTATTTTATATTTCTCTTTGTCTGGCATATTCTTTTTCATTATAGATGTGAATGAGACTGACACAATGCTGTTAAAATTATGTTGTCTTGAAATTTCCTCCAATGTCATTAAATTCAAAACTCTTCAGTTAAACCTCTGCCAGAATTTTAGGACAAGGACAAAAAGCAACCATTTTCTTTGTCAAAATATCACAAGAATGGTCTCTATACCACTTACTCATATTCTGTCCTCTGAAACTTCTTTATTTGGACTATTATAGTTTAAATCACCCTCAGTGCCATTTTCCATAGCCCTATTAAGATGTGAAGGCGTAAGTCACAAACAATCCTACACCAGTTTGGAATTAGATTATTAGAGAGGTTATTTATTTTAAAGGGGATAAACTTACAGATCACCGTCCAAGACAACAGCCCTCTGCCCAATGAGGAATGGAGCCTACACACCAGAGGCAGAGCTGGAAGCCAGAGCAAGAGCAGAGGGAAGTGGCTGGTTTTTTAAAGGGAAAGAGACCACACCCCAGTGGGCTGGCATCTCAGTGGCTATTGGCTGAAGGAGCAGAAGGAGCTCCTGCAACAAGGATGGTCAACTAACTCCCACTTAAAGTATCCAAGCACTTTTGTAGTCAAAAATCCCAAAGTTTCCAAGATTCCTCCATCAACATCATGTGCTGACCTGTGGTAAAAATGAACTTGTCCCTGATACCAAATTTTGTCTTAGTTATTGTTGTATTGAAGCAAAAGATACCATTATCAAGGCAATAATTATAAAAGAAAGACTTTAATTAGGGTCTTACTTACACTTTCAGAAGCTCATTCCATTATCATTATGGCAGAAAACAACATGACAGCAGACATGCAGGCATGGTGAGGGATAAGTAGTTGATAACTTCATTCTGATCCCTAGGCACAAGGATAGTGAGTGAATGGATCTGGTATAAACTTTTGAAACCTGTATTGGCATGCATCAGATGTCACAGGATGCTGTATCTGAAAGATACATTATATCTGAATTCACAGGATCTATGTATCAGAAGCCTACATGATTGTGGGCATAAACTTTGAGGATTCAAAAGTCCATGCAAAGCCCACATTCTTTCTATCTGTCTATCTTTTTCTGTTTGTGGTTCATAATAAAGTCCTTGCCTACTTATCCAGCAACATGCCTGTCTTCTGTCATGCTCTATACAATGACGAAAGGGGCTAAGCCTTACCCAGTGCCTTTTCTGCTCTGTACTCAGCCTGCCCCCTGACTAGATTTGGATTGATTCAGCTGTCTTTGGATGAAGGCAATTAGGTGGAGCAAATAGAGTGCTGAATTGGAAAAGGGTAATATTAACATGGAAAATGAGAGAGTGAAGCTGAGAGGAAAGATGAATATATCCCTTTTCAGAACTGAAATAAACTTTAGTCCTATGAAAGGTTTTAAACAGATTTTGGCAGACATGAGTTTCCAATACTAAATGTTAGCTGATAACATGCAATACTATAATAGCTCTTGTGTTTCTTGTTTTGCGTATATACCATAGTTCTCTATTGTAGATGGAAGTTTCTGTCCCCCCTGGTCCCACAGCCATTCAATTCCAAATAAACCAACAGAAGCTTATAGCAATTATAAACTGGTTGACTTATTACTCAGACTTATTACAAACTAGGCTTTACAACTTAAATTAACCCATAATGCTTATCTATGTTTAGCTATGTGGCATTCTACCTTTTCTTCAGTATTTGCTTCCTCTGTGTCTGGGTGGTAACTGACTCTCAACCTTTCCTTTTTCCAAAATTTTCCTAGTCTGGTTGTCCTGCCTATACTACCTGTGTAGTTACTACTGGCCAATCAGCATTTTATTAAACCAATATAATTGAAAAATCTTTACAGTGTAGTACAAGAACATTATCCCACAGCACTTCATTTCCACATCCTATAACAGATAACAGAGATAAGACACATATTGTAGTTATTAACATGCAGGGCATGACTTAGGTCAAAGATAAGGTGTTATTACATTATAGGGCCATTTTCTTCTCAGGAACACTATAGTGGGTTTATAAACCAGTATCAAAGGATTTTCTTATAATTATAACATTAATAAAATTTTGGTATATATCCCTTAAATGCAATTATAAAATACTTATTAAACATCAGATTTTGTGAATATAAAAGTACACAACACAGATCTAATCTACATGGGAAGTAGAAAAAGACAAGATCTCCTGAGTGAATTGGGAGCATGGAGTCCTTGTTGGAAGGTTGAAAAGGGGAGATGAGAAGCAGTGAGGGGAGCAGAGAAAAATGTAGAACTCAATAAAAATCAATTAAAACTACACAGGGTAAAGTGCAATCATTTACCACACTAAGTTTAGGTTACTATCACAATTATATGTTAGAGAGTAATTTTTAAGCACTCACCCACCTACTTCTAGAATTAACAGAATACTAAAAAGCTGAGGTTCTTGTAGCAAAATTTTCCTAATAAATATCTTTGTAATGAGAAACTCACAGACTCCAGATTGACAGCAGGAGAACATGCATAGGTCCAAAGTATGCCCTCTGAATGAGGGTGACAGTTGTATGACTAGGGCACTCTGTGGGTCCACCTGCAGTACCAGGATTCATCCCTAGTGTGTGAACTGGCTTTTTGGAGTTCAGTCCATTCTTTTTGGAGGTATACCTTATTCAACCCACATATAGGGAGGAGGAATTTGGTGCTGACTCAGAGTGATGTTCTAGACTTTGTTGCTTCTCATGAGAAGTCCAATCCTCTCTGATGAGTGGATGGAGGAGATGAGTTGGGAGAATCAGAGGAGAGAAGGGAGTGGGAACTGGGATTGATATGCAAAATGTAAAATAAATGTTTCTTTTTAAAAAAAATTAAATTAAAAAGAAAAAATGTCTTAGTTTTTAAAATAAAGTAGAACACTGGAAAGTTACAATACATAGAAAAGCTAAGGGAGTTTAGAAAATCTGAACATTTCATGCTGGTTTCATGCAATTTTATACATTATAACAAGTAAATATTAAAGGATATTTTAATGTATTCTGCTAGAACCCCACTTTTCAGAGGGATTTCACAACTTTTATGTAGGCCATTATCAGTTTTACTGAGAAAATAGGCATTGAGGAGGTTTTTACATTTGGAACAATAATTGTTTGGCTATTTTTTGCATGTTATTAATTATAGTGTGGCTTTAATAGTGCCAAGATGACTCAGAGGATCTCAAATGTTAGAATCAGTGTGAAAAAAATTCTTCCTTCTAAATAATTTTTAAAATTTTTTAGATATCTCTCCCTTAAGAACTGAAGTAGTAATAGATGGTTCAGCAGTTCAGAGCATACATTGCTTCCCAGAGGAGTCAAGTTCATTTTCCAACCCCCACATAATGGCTAACTAGCCTCAGTCACTCCAGCAACAAAGAATCTGAAGTGAGTAAATATGATATTTGTCTTTCAGGGTCTGGATAACATCACTCAATATGATGTTTTCTATATCCATCCATTTGCCCTCAATTTTCAAAATGTCATTTTTTTCTGCTCTGTAGTAATCAAAGTTGTTAATGTACCACATTTTTCTAATCTTTTCCCATTCTGTATGCTGCCATTTTGTCTTGTTGACTATGTCCTTTGCTTCATAGAAGCTTATCAGTTTCAGCAGGTCCCATTTATTAATTGTTTCTCCCAGTGTTTGTGTTATTGAGGATATATTTAGGAAGTGGTCTCCTGTGCCAAGGTGTTTAAGTATACTTTCCAATTTCTCTTCTATGAGGTTCAGTGTGGTTGGTTTTATGTTGAAGCCTTTGATCTATTTGGATATAAGTTTTGTGAAAGGCAATAGATATGGATCTACTTTCACTTTTTTACCTGATGAAATCCAATTATGCCAGCACCATTAGTCTTTTTTTCCATTTCATATTTGTTTGCTTCTTTGTCAAAATTCATGTGTTTGTAAGTGTGCAGATTGATAGATTCGTATTCACTTCGGTATCATTTCTCCTCCTGTCTGTTTTTTTGCCAATATCAGGCTGTTTTTAATACTTTAGCTCTGTAGTAGAGGTTGAAGACAGGCATTGTGATGCCTCCAGAAGTTCCATTATTGTACAGGATTGCTTTGGTTATCCTGGTTTTTTTTTTGTTTGTTTTATTGTGTTTTCCCATATGAAGTTGATTGTTATTTTGAGAACTGTGAAGAATTTTACTGGGATTTTGATGGGCATTGTATTGCATCTGTAGATTGCTTTTGGTAAGATTGATATTTTTATTATATTAATTCTACCTGCCCAATAGCTTGGGAGGTCTTTTCAGATTTTTTCTAGTCTTCTTCAATTTCTTTCTTGAAAGACTTAAATTTATTGTAATTCAGGTCTTCCAATTATTTAGTGTTACTCCAAGTTATTTTATGTGATTTGTTGCTGTTGTGAAGGCTAATGAATCACTGATGCCTTTTTCAGCCCATTTACCATCAGTGTAAAGGAGGGCATCTTGGTATTTTTGAGTTAATCTTGTATCCTGCTATATTACTAAAGGTATTTATGAGTTGCAGAAGTTCCTTGATAGAATTTTTGGTGTCTCTTATGTAAACTATTGTATCACTAGTAAAGAATGAGAGTCTGACTTCTTTTCTGATTTGTATCCCCTTGTTCACCTTTTGTTGTCTTATTGCTCTAGCTAGAACCTCAAGAACTCTGTTGAATAGATATGGAAAAGGTAAAAAACCTTCTTTTGTCCTGATTTTGGTGGGATTGCTTTGAGTTTCTCTCAATTTAGGTTGATGTTGGCTGTTGACCTGCTATATATTGCTTTGATTATGTTTAGATATGTTCCTTGTATCCCTGCTCTCTCCAAGACCTTTATCATGAAGAGATACTATACTTTGTTGAAAGCTTTTTCAGCATGGATTGAGATGATCCTGTGGCTTTGTCTTTTTTTCAGTTTCTATATATTGTGAACTACATTGACAGATTTTTGTATGTTTAGCCATCCCTATCCTATATCACTGGGATGAAGCTGACTTGATTATACTAATGGTTTTTCTGATGTACTTGGATTCGGTTTGCTAGTATTGTATCGAGTAGTTTTGCATCAATGTTCATGAGTCAAGTTGGTCTGTAATTCGTTCTTAGTAATGTCTTTTTGTGGTTTGTGTATCAGGGTAATTGTAGCCTCATAAAAAGAGTTTGACAATGTTCCTTCTATTTTATTTGTGTGAAACAACTTGAGTAGTATTGGTATTAGTTCTTCTTTGAAAATCTTATAGAATTCTGCACTGAAATCATGTAGGCCTGTGATTTTATTTATTTATTTTTTGATTTGGAAAGTTTTGGTTACCGTTTATATTTCTTCAGCAGTTATATGTCTGTTTAATTTGCTTATCTGGTCTTGATTTAATTTTGTTACATGATATTTTTTTTCCAGAATATTGTCCATTTTCCTTAAGTTTTTCAATTTTGTGTAGTACTAGTGATTCTCTGGATTACCTCAATGTTTGTTGTTACTTCACCTTTTCATTTCTTATTTATTATTTTTGGATATTCTCTCTCTGCCCTTTGATAAGTTTAGATAAAGAATTGTCTATTTTGCTGATTTTATCAAAGAACCAACTCTTTGTCTCATTTGTTCTTTTTATTGTTTTCTTTGTTTTTATTTTGCTTACTTCAGCTACTTGTTCTAGAGATTTCACGTGTTCTATTAATTCACTAGTGTTGTATTTTTCTAGCTTTTTTATGTAGGCATTTAGTGCCACCAATTTTCCTCTTAACACTGCTTTCATTTTGTGCCATAAATTTGGGTATATTTTATGATCATTTTATAGAATTTTGAGAAGTCTTTGTTTTCTTCCTTTATTTCTTCCTTGACCCTTTGATGATTCAAGTGAGCATTGTTTAATTTTCAAGAGTTTATGGGCTTTCAGAAATTATTGCTGCTTAAAATTACTTAGAAAATTCTAAGTTTAAGCCACGGTAATCTGAAAGTTTTGCTGTGTATAGTATTCTAGGCTGGCGTTCATGGTGTCTTACTATGTGCATAATGCTTCATCACTACCTTTTGGCTTTCATTGTTTCTATTGAGAATTCAGGTGTAATTCTGATAAGTTAGCTTTTATACGTTATTTGAGCTTTTTTCTTTTCCACTTTTAATATTTTTTTCTTTATTCAGTATGTTTAGTGTTTTCATTATTATGTGACAAGGGGACTTTTTTTCATCCAGTCTATTTGATGTTTTGTAAGTTTCTTGTATCTTTATATGCATATATTTCTTTAGGTTGGGAAAAATTTCTTCTGATTTTGTTGAATATATTGTCTGTACTTTTGAGTTGGAATTTTTTTTTTCTTCTTCTATCCCTATTATTCTTAGTTTTGGTCTTTTCATGGTGTCCCATATTTCCTGATATACTCTGTTAAACTTTATATAGATTTAATGTTTTCTTTGAACAACGAGTTTATTTCCTCTCTTGTATCTTCATTGCTTGAGATTCTCACTTCCATCTCTTATATTTTGCTCTTTATGCTTGTAATTTTGGTTCCTGAATGTTTTCCAACATTTCCTCCTCTATAATTCACTAAGTTTTCTTTATTGTATCCAGTTTGGAAATCAAGTCTTGAATGGTATCTTTCATTTGTTTGATTGTTTTTTCCTGGTTTTTCTTTAAGGGATTTGTTTTCTTCAGCTTTTTGTTTGTCTTTTCCTCCATTAACTTGAAGGAATTTTTCATTTCCACTTTAATGGCCTCAACCATTCTCCTAACATTACTTTTTTGGTCATTTTCTTCTGCTTCATCTATATTTGGGTGTTCAAGACTTTGCTGTTGTAGGGCTACTCATTTTTATTGGTGTCTTGTTACTATTTGTGATGTTGAGTGAGTTCTTACCTTGTCTACACATCTTTTCTTCTGATTGGTGTAGCTGGGGCTGTGTCTCTGGTGATCAGTGTTCCAGATGCCAGTGGATCCAAGCTCAAGTGATTACTCTTTGTGGTGCAATCAGTGCCAAAATTCCAGTCACCATGAAGCCACTCAGTGTTCCAAGAAGTTGCACAGCACTCCCGGGTTCACTCTGCAATCTTCTGGGTGGCCGAACCTGCTTCCACAGAGGTTCAGAGATTGCTTGCTTGGTGCTACTCCCACTAAGGTAATCGCCTTGTGCCTACTCTGGTAGTGTTCGCTGTCTCATGCCTACTTCAGAGATCGTCACTGGCTAGGGCCAGCTCCTCAGAAATTTCTGGCTCAGGCCTACTCAGTGGTGGCTCCCTTGTTCCTGGTCCTGTGGAGGTCAATGGGTTTCCTGGCTCAGTCCTGTTCCCACAGAGTTTTCTGGCTTGGGCTTTCTCCCTCAGTGGTTGTTCCCTTATACCTGCTCCTGTGGAGGTTGCCTACTCCAGTTGAGGCTGCTGGCACAGGCCTGCCCCTGTGGAAGTCTCTTCCTTTGTCCTGCTCCAGTAGAATTTGCTGGTTCAAGCCATTTCCTGTAGAGATGGCTGCGTTGAGTATGCTCTGGCTGAGGTCACTAGCTCAGGCCTGCTACATAGGATGTCTGAGCAGTATGGTTTCTTACAATAGTAATTAAGTTATTTAATTGCTTTGGGAAGTACTTTCTTTTATGATGTTATAAAATGGATTTTATACAGAGGGTACAAGAGGTCCTTCAAGAAATTTCCTGATGTCAAAGGCTTACCTTGAATATCTCTTACTTATCGACATTCATTATTCCAATGACTGCCTTTGCCACAACTTCGGTGTAATCCAAAATGGAGGGGCATTCTGTTTGTATTATGCTAAGAAAAAAACATTGTTGATAGGAAAATACCATCTAAAGTCCGTTTTAAGGTTACGTTGTTTGCCACATATATAACATTTGCCATTTCAGTTTTTCCTCAAACCTATGGAAATCATCTTTCCTAAGCAAGCACAATCATAGTCATGAGATTCAGCATTGACTGAATCTCATATCCTTTCCTCCAAAGATGCTGACCTTGCCTTTAAAGGCCTATTATCTTTGCGTTGAGAGTGAGTGCTTTCAAAAGTCAGAGTTTCAATTGCTATTTGCCTAACTTCTGAATTAGTTATCATTCTATTTGTTACTAAAGTCAAACTTTGCAAGAAATCCATTAGACATCCACTAGGCCCTGTATAACTTTAGTAAATGACTCTACTTTTTTACTCTGTTTAATTCTGTCCCAAGCACTCAAAACTGCCTTGCAACATAAAGGCAGAAAGTGGTCCTCATATAAATATTTCCTTTCTACAGTATCATAATTTCCTTCTCCAAGAAGTTGATCTTGGGATACTTCCACACCTCAAGCTTTACTGAATTGTTCAATAGTCTTAGCTTCTTCTCTGAACCAGATACTCCATGGTAATTGTGGACCAGCCTCTAAAACAGCTTTAGTCAAGTATATCAAGTCTTTAGGAGCAATTCTACTACAAACAGACCTTAAGTTTAACTTATGTTTCACAAAAGGTGAATGCATGTTTTTTGAGACCATTGATTTCTTGAATCTCCGTAAATCTAACATTGGCAAAGAAGGCTGATTAGCTTTAACAGAGGCTCTATTATTTGGCAATTCCTATTAGATTACTGCATATATGAAAACTTTAGACTGTTTCTCTCTAACCTAGTAATTCAATGTTTAATTTGGTTCTCCATTACTTCCACTATCTGAATCTGAGTATCTCCTTGATATGTTTTATTAAGTTTTCCTAAGGACTTTATCTTGGCAGTCAAACAAAACAAATTTTTAATAGATTAACCAAGAATTATCAAAAGAACAACAAGTAATATCATAATGATCTTTAATAGTATGTCAATCCTGGTTATGTTGATTAGACCTTCACTTAATTGCTTAATTTTTAAATCATGAGTAATGAAATCATAGAGACCTAACTTTTTCTACCCTAATTGTATCTTCCATTTTTTAACATGGAAGGAAAACTCTCCCTTTAACTAATCACTCCCTTAAAAGTTTACAGTTTTCTATAGAAGTTTGCTGTCGATGATGAAGAAGTGAGTCTCTTCGCTGCTGAACATAACAGTAAAACCTTGGTTGGATTTCAAGGTAGCTATCTAGTTTGGGAGCATCATGAAAAGGGGGTTTAGGGAAGACTCACAAGGATATAACAAAAGAAAATTAGCAGGTAGGGCAGTGACTTCAGCCACACATAGGTATGGCCTATGCCAATGGTTGTAAAGCTACCAATGACTTTTTTTTAATTTGTACCCCAAAAGTTAGGTGTCATATTTAAAAAAAAATAGTGAAAATACAGAGACAAATATTGTGGTTCAAGCTGAAGATCAGAAAAGTGAGCATTACAGTGAGTAGTAAAATTTCTGGATATTAAGAAAATACATCATTTGTTTGCATAATGATCTTGGAAATTAAAATACTAACAATTTTCTCTTCTTTATTCACATGTGTTCACATATTCAGAGTCTGTAAGTTATATTGAGTTTAACCAAAGCAAAGCAGACATGTCTAAAACAATTTTGAAAAGATAAAATCAAGAATCTATTAATATTTTGTCCAATAACATTGTTTCGATGATGAGTTGTTTTTGTTATTTTGAAGAAATTTATAAATTATTTGAGACTTTCTTTGGCAAATGGAAAAACTTGTATTAGTATTTCTCATTACACCAGTAAACCAAAATCTCTTGAGTTCCTTACTGTCTTGGTTAGGGTTTTTATGGCTATGAATAGACACAATTATCACAGCAACTTTAATAAAAAATGTTCAGATAGGGTGGCTTACTTATATTGTCAAAGGTTCAGTCCATTATTATCATGAGAGAGGGCATGGCAGTAGACGTGGTGCTGGAGCTGAGAGTGCTATATTTTGCAGGCAACAAGAAGACAATGTACTCACTGGGTACTGAGCATATAAAATTTCAAATCCCAATTCCACAGTGACAAAATTTCCTCTAACATGACCATACAAACTCAAATAAATCCACACCTCCTAAGAATGTCACTCACTATAAAGTTATTGGGGCCAATCATATCCATCTACTATAATTACAGACTGTATTATTTTGTAAGTAATATACCAGTGAATTGCCAAAAATCATGAAAACTACCACTGTGCTACATTCTATGATGATTGACACATAATTTTGAGAAAAAAATCATGACACAAATTCAGTCTTAGTAATTATGTCCAACAGGCATATATACTGATGTTTTAAAATTTATATTTAAATTAACATTTGATATAAATTTAAATTTTAAACATTATAAAAATGGTTAAATATAAAAAAGTCACACATGAATATTGCTAACCTAAAGACTACAAACTAAATGAACTTCTCTCTATATAATTATGTTAGCCATTAAAAACAATCTGAGGGCCGAATGATGGTGGCACACACCTTTAAACCCAGCACTCAGGAGGCAGAGGCAGGTGGATCTATATGACCAGCCTAGTCTACAAGAGCTAGTTCCAGTACAGGCTCCGAAGCCACAGAGAAACCCTGTCTCAAAAAAATAAAACAAAACAAAACAAGAAACAAGCTGGGTTAGACTCTGGATTTTGAACTTTTACTATTGAATAATATATTTTTATGTCATGATCTACCACAAAAATGACACAATTTGAAATAGAAAAGTAATTAATGTTTTAGCTTGTGTTCCTTTAAAAATGTATAATGGATAAGCAAGCACTCCTTTCTTCCCCTATATCTGATATAATTTATAAGGACTGTGGAAAATGGCTCAGAGGTTAAGAGCACTGACTGTTCCTCTTGAATATACAGCTTGATGCCAGCACATATATGGTGCCCCACAACCACCCCTAACTCGAGTCAGGGTACAGACACAACCCCTCCACATAAGCATCCCTGACACCCTCACAGTCACACACAAATATATATTGAAAGTTATATGTATGAATTAATTTATATTATTAAAGAAAATATAACGTATTTTAATTACTGTTCTACTGCTGAAGAAACATAATCTTTTTTAATTAAAAAGAAAGTACTTAGTTGAGGACCTGCTTACAGTTTTAGTGGGTTAATTCATTATCATCATAGTGGGGAGTTTTGCAGCTTCTAGAGAGACATGGTGCTAGAGAAGTAAGTGAAAGCTATACCTTCTGATCTACAGGCCACAGGAAAACATTGAGGCTTGCTCTTGTGATGGCATTTGAAATCATTGAACCTACCTCCAGTGGCAGGCTTGCACACCTACTAATCTTTCCCAACAATCCACCAACAGGAACCAACCAACATAAAATATATGAGACTCACTATTCTTACCACATTTCACTCCTCTACATACAGATAGTGTTCTATTTTAAAACTTCCACTAGTTTAATTGTAAACAATTGTAGCTAAACTTGAGATTGTTAAATAAAAAATAATATATGAACAATAATCAAGTATATCATATCAGTGACTACTGATACGTAAGATATCAAAAATTAAAAGAAAGCTTTTTGTGTTTATGTACTTACTATATAACAATATGTTCAAATTCAGCTCATCTCCTCCAACCTCAGTGGAACATTGAAATACTGCTTGCTACAACATAAAGAGAAACAATATGTGAGGGACCAGCCCACCTGGTGGGACACCCAACTCTTTAGGTTTTCCATAGTGTGGAAAACTCTGGGCCCCTCCCCAACTGCCTATGTATCTCTAGACAGCTAAAAAGAGTGATTACTACAGGTAGGCTGCCTGAAAACCCAACCCATCCACCAGACCCTGCAAGTAACTAGCCCCATCCCACCCCCAAATGCACCTATCCTACTGCAACCTCAGTAGAACTCTGAATCACAGCTTGCTGCAATAATGAAGGGATCAAGAACTAGCCAGCAGTAGAGGTTTTTTTTTTCTGACATGACCAAGAGAGAACATGAAGAGAGGAATGCTAAAGCACAATCTGTGACTTCACAGAGTGAACCAAGAAAGCAAACTAAGAGAGAAGACCAAAAGAGCAGGCTGAGAGAGACCTCAATGGTTCTCTGAGACACAGAAATTGTCAGTAGAAAGCAGACCAAGAACAATTTCCAAAACCCAGACAGTCACTGCTAGGATTGAAACAAGATGCAAAGACACTGCTGGCATCGTTAAAGGAATAGATGGGTAGGTGCCAAAACAAAAATTTACCCAACAGCCTTAAAATATGGTATCATTAGAACCCATTGATCACACAACAGAAAGATTTGATCATCATAACCTAGAAGAAACAGAATAAAATAATTTTCAATGTAACCTTATAAAGATGATGGTAACCTTCAATGAATAAATAAAAAACTCCATTAAAGAAATGGAGGAAAAGACAAAAAATTGGGAGAAGTTAATAAACACCTCAAAAAATTAAAAAAAAACTAAGAAAAAAAAACAGATGAAACAAACAGTTCAAAACTTGAGAAATAAAATAGATGCAATAAAGAAAACATGAAATGAGGTAATTCTGGATACAGAAAAGCTGGGTAAATAAAGGGGACCTAGAGAGGCAAGTAAAACCAATAGAATAAAAGAGATAAGAGAGAGAATCTTAAATGTTGAAGAGACTATAGAGGAAATCAATTCATTGGCCAAATAAAACACTAAATTCAACAAATTCTTAATACAAAACATTTAGGAAATATGGGACATAATGAAAAGACTAAACCTAAGAATAATAGGGGTAGAAGAAGGAGAACTCTGGTTCAATGGCAAAGAAAATATATTCAACAAAATCATAGAAGAAAACTTTCCAAACCTAAAGAAGAATATACCTATAAATGTAAAATAAGTTTACAGAAACCCAATTAAACTGGATCAAAAGAGAAGTCTTCTTACTATATTAAAAACAAAACAAAAACATACAGAATAAAGAACATTAAGAAATGCAGAGGAAAAATGTCAAGAAACATATAAAAGTAGATCTACCAGTGTAACGAGAGGGCCTGCTTATTGGGGTTTCTGTCCTCCCACCAGGTTCCACAGCAATTTAACCCCAAATAAAATCACACAGAGGCCTACATAAGTTATAAACTGATTGACCCATTATCTCAGGCTTTGTATTAGTTCTAATAACTTATTATTAACTCATTATTCTTATCTATGTTAGCCACATGGCTCAGTACCTTTTTCAGGGGGTAGGTCACATCCTGCTTTTTCAGTGTCTGGAAAGGATTGCAGGAAGAGCTTTCTTCTTTCCAGAATACTCAATACTCTTGTTCTCATTGTCCACCTCTAATTCCTGTTTGGTTGTCAAATGTATACTTCCTATCTGGCTACTGGCCAAACAGCATTTATTTAAAACATAATTGACAAAATATAGCCAATGTCAGAGTTACACCCAACTTCTCAAAGGAAACCAAAAAAGACAAACTGTCATGGGAAGATGTGTTGCAAACATATACCAAATTCAAATTAAGACAAGGTGAACAATTTAAAAAGAATTATCAACTATAAAAAAATAGAAGCTGTCATCAAAAGCCTCTCAACCAAAAGAAGCCCAGGCCTGGCCAGTTTCAGGGAAGAATTATACTAAAACTTCCAAAGAGAACTAATACCTATATTACTCAAAGTGTTCCACATACTAGAAATAGAAGGAACATAGCTAGACTCTTTTTATGAGGCTACAATTACCCTGAAATTGAAAGCACACAAAGATTCAATCAAGAAAGAGAATTACAGACCAATATCACTCATGAATATAGATGCAAAAATACTCAATAAAATACTGGAAAACCAAATCCAAGATCACATCAAAAAACAAACAACAACAACAACAAAAACCACCATGATCAAGTCAGCTTCATACCAGAGATTCAAGGATGGTTCATATTATAAAATCTATCAATGTAATGCATCATATAAATAAATTGAAAGAAAAAAATCACCATCACATTAGGTATTGAAAAGGCATTTGACAAAATCCAATACCCTTTCATGATAAAGGTCTTGGAGAGGTCAGGGATAAAAGAAACATATCTAAACATAATAAAAGCAAGCCAACAGTGTACATCAAATTAAATGGAAAGAAACTTAAAGCAATTTCATTAAATAAGAAACAAGACAAGCTACAGTAATGAAAATAGCATGGTATTTGCATAAAAAGAGAGAGGTTGACCAATGGAATAGAATTGAATACCTAAATATTAATACAGAGACCTATGAACACCTGATTTTGACAAAAAGCTTTAATTCTACAATGGAAAAAAGAAAGCATCTTCAATGAATGGTGCTGTAATAAATGATTATCAACACATAGAAGAATAAAAATAGACCCATATCTATCCCTATGCACAAAATTCAAGTCCAAAAGGATTAATGACCTCAATATAATTCTGACTCAATATAAATCTACACTGAATAGAAGAGATAGTGGGAGGTAGTCTTCCATGCATAGGCACAGGGGACCATTTCCTCAATATAACAGCAGTAACACAGGCTCTGAGAGCAACAACAAATAAATTGGACCTACTGTCTGCACATGCTTGATAGACTCAAGTAAATGCTCTCATTTAAGAGAGGTTTTCTGATTCAGCTTTAGCTGCAAAGCCTTGCAGCTATTTTAAGAGGTCCTGACATGAACACTTAAATGGTGTTGATAAAAAGCTGACCACATGCATTTTTATGGTGACGGGGACCTTGAAATGCTGTAGAATTGTGGCAATAAACATGGTTACAGCTAGTACCTCTGCCATGAGGCTAGAATTACAGAAAACTAAGAAATGGGCTGGATCCAGCCATCAAAGCCATGATTTTAATCCTCTACATATTGTTTAGCTAATTAAAGTCTCATGTGGTCAAAAAAAAAGATATACAGTAAAGATAGATTAAAAGACAAAAAATATCTTCTAAATGTTTTACACTGTGTTTAAAAGTATATACAGGATGGTGAGAGACAAAAATTAAAGTCTGTAAAAGATAAGAGACTGTAGTTAGGTGTGGTGGCACATACCTTTGCTTCCAACAATTGTAAGGCAGAGGTAGATGCATTTCTGTGAGTTCAAGGTGTGATGGCACACATCTTTAATCCCAGCACTTGGGAGGCAGAGGCAGGCAGATCTCTGTGAGTTCAAGGACAGCCTGGTCTACAAAGGGAGTTCTAGGACAGCAAAAGTTAAACAGAGAACCTGTCTCAAAAAGCCAAAAATGAAAATAAAAATAAAAGTAATAGAGGTTAAAATAAAGCCATGTAAAGATGAAAAATACACAGAGAGTCTAGGTACTATTTGTCATTATTTTATCTTTGAATTTTTTGAATGTTGAGGAAGGAGCAACAGATGCTAAAATATATTTGTTTATAAATGGTGTTGAATTAATCTAAGTTAGGTATTTTGAAAATATCTTGACTTCAAAATTGAAGTGAAAATGTATGTTACTTTGTAAGAGAGGCTTTGTTTCTGTTTCTAATAGAAATGGAAGGCTTTGGATTCATTATGAGCTAGACAAAAATCAGGTTTGATCAAGGAAAACCACCTGAGAAATCTCCAGTAGAAAAGATGACCCAGATGTGGAAGTTCTATATCCAGAACAGATTAATACTGCTGCCTGAGATGATCAAGCCTCAAGCAATATTCCAGTCATGATTTAATCATAATCCTAAATTTTCTTTAGGCCCCCATAAAATTATCAGTGCCCCAAAACAGGAGGAGGGAGCCTAGAAAGCTTTGACCACATTCCCACAAAATGGATTATAAATATTTTCCTTGGTTTAGAATGTTGGTTACAAGTTTTTATGGAAAATGGCCAGGAGAAAAGTTACAAAGGATATTAGATTTAGAATTTTTGTTGTTGTTGTTGTTGTTGTTTTGTGAGGAAGTGCTGTGGCACACATGGTTTGTACCCTGTCAATTACATTTTAATAAAATGCTGATTGGCCAGTTGCCAGGCAGGAAATTGTATGGGAGAATTGTCTGCATTCTGTCAATCATGTTTTAAATAAACGCTAATTGGCCAGGCAGGAAGTATAGGCAGGAAAACCAGACAGGAAGTAGAAATGATGTAATGAGAACAGGATAATTCTGGGAAGGAAGAAGTTGATTCCTCCCACTCCTGCCCAGATCACTGAAGCAGCTGAATGTGATCTGCTCCACTAAAAAAAGGTACTGAGCCACATGGCTAACTTAGGTCAGAAAAATGGGTTAATCAAGATGTGAGAGTTAGCCAGTGAGAAGCTAGAGCTAATGGGCCAATCAGCTTAAAATTTATGAAGATTTATGTGTGATTTTCTTTGGGGCTAAACAGTTGTGGGGAACCAGGTGGGACAAAAAAGCTAACATGTAAGCAGCCTGGCCCCTTCATGTTACAGTTTTTTGTTGTTGTTGTTTTGTTTTGTTTTTAGGTGAGGAAGTGCTGTGGGACACATGTTTTGTACCCTGTCAATTGCATTTTAATAAAATGCTGATTGCCCAATTGCCAGGCAGAAGTATAGATGGGGTGACCAGGCAGGAAGTAGAGGTTAGGCAAAAGAATTTAGGGAAGAAGGAAGAAGATTCTGCAGTCATGACCCCACCACAGAAGAAGCAAGGTGTAACTGCCTCACTGAATAAGGTACCAAGTCACATGGCTAACATAGACAGAAATAACGGATGATCTAATATAAGTTATAAGAGTTAATAAGAAGTCTGAGCTACTAGGCCCATTAGTTTATAACTAATGTAGATCTCTGTGTGATTTCTTTGGAACTTAAAGACTGCAGGAACCAGACAGGACAGAAACCTCAAATAACATCTTATTGACTTTCTCCTTTGTTTTACAAATGTTCGCAGTTTCAACAGGTCACATATATTTATTGTTGCACTCAGCATCTGTGTTACTGGGGTTATATTTAGGAAGTGGTCTCCTGTGCCCATACATTGAAGACTTCTTTCCACTTTCTCTTCTATCAGGTTCAGTATGGTCAGATTTATATTGAGGTCCTTATCCATTTGGATTTGAATTTTTTGTGTGGGAACAAATATGTATCTATTTTAGTTTTTCTACATGTTCATCCAGTTATGATGTAGATACTTTTTTGAAGATACTTTATTTTTTCCATTGTATAATTTTAGCTTTTTTATCAAAAATCAGGTGTTCATGGGTGTGTAGATTAATACCCGGGTCTTTGATTCTATTTCATTGGTCAGCTTTTCTGTTTTTAAACCAGTACCAACCTGTTTTCATTACTGTAGCTCTGTAATAAGAGCTTAATGTCAAGAATGATAATGCCTTCAGAAATACCTTTATTGTACAGAATTGTTTTCAATACCCTGGGTTTTTTGTTTCCCTATATGTATTGGATTATTGTTCTTTTAAGGTCTGTTAAGAATTGTGTTGAGATTTTGAGGGGGATTGCATTTTATCTTTAGAATGCTTTTGGTAGGATTGCCATTTTTACTATTTTGATGGTACCTATCTAAAAGCATGAGAGATCATTTCATTTTCTGGTACCTTCTTCAATTTCTTTCTTCAAAGACTTAAATTTATTGTCAAATAGGATTTTCATTTATTTGGTTAGTGTTACAGCAAGATATTATAAACTATTTGTGGTTATTGTGAAAGATGATCTTGCTCTGTTTTCCTTTTCAGATTCTTGACAATTTGTATATAGGAAGGATGCTGATTTTCTTTAGTTGATCTTGAATCTGTCCACATTATTGAAGATATTTATCAGATGCAGGAGTTCCCTGGTATAATTTCTGTGTGTGTGTGTGTGTGTGTGTGTGTGTCTGTGTGTGTATACTATTATATCATCTGCAAATAATGAAAGTTTCACTTCTTCCTTTCCGATTTGTATCCCCTTGATCTCATTTTGTTGTCTTATTGCTATAGCAAGAACTTCAAGATCTATGTGGAAGAAATAGGGAGAAAAGGGACAGCCTTGTTTTTTCCTGATTTAGTGCAATCACTTCAAGTTCTTTCCAAAAAAATGATGTAGCCTGTTGGCTTGCTTTTATTATGTTTAGATATGATTTTTTTTTAATTCCAGACCCCTCCAAGACCTTTGCCATGAAGTAGTGTTGGATTTTGTCAAATGCTTTTTCAGCATCTAATGAAATGATCATATTTTTTCTTTCAGTTTATTTATATGATAAATTATATTGATAGATTTTTGTATGTTGAACCATCCCTGCATTTCTGGAATTAAGTTGACTTGATCATAGTGGATGATTTTTTATGTGTTCTTGAATTCAGTTTGTCAGTATTATATTGAGTATTTTGCACTCATGTTCATGAGTGAGATTGGTCTGTAATTCTCTTTCTTGGTTGAGTCTTTGTGTGATTTTTGTATTAGGGTAACTGTAGGCACATAAAAGAGTTTACAATGTTCCTTCTGTTTTATTTATGAGTAACACTCTGTGGAACTTAGGTATTAGCTTCACTTGGAAGTTCTGGTATAATTCTGCACTAAACCACTAAGCACTGGGCTTTCTTTCGTTGGGAGGTTTTTGATGACAGATTCTATTTTTTTTGCATTTTATAGGTTTATTTAAATTGCTTAACTGTTCTTGATTTATGCTGGTATATGTTCTCTATCTAGAAAATTATCCATTTTCATTACATTTTCCAATTTTGTAGAGTACAAATTTTAGTAGCATGACCTAATGATTCTCTGAATTTCTTCAGTGTTTGTTGTTATCTCCTCCATTTTATTTCTGATTTTCTTAATTCATATGTTTTCTCTCTGCCTTTGGGTTAATTTGGATAAGGCTTTTTCTATCTTTTTGATTTTCTCAAAGAATGAGCTTTTTGTTTCATTGATTCTTTGTATTATTTTCTATTTTGTTGATTTCAGCACACAATTTGGTTATTTTCTGTTTCTAATCCTCTTGGGTCAGTCTGCTTCCTTTTATTCTAGGGCTTTCAGGTGCACTGGTAATTCACTAATGTGAACTTTCTCCATTTTCTCTATGTGGGCCCTTAGTGCTATGAACTTTCATTTTAGCACTGATTTCATAGTATCCCACAGGTTTTGTTATTTTGTGCCTTCATTTCTGTTGTATTCCAGGAAGTTTTTAATTTCTTTTTTTTTCTTTGACATAAGGTTGGTTCAGTAGTTCATTGTTCAATTTCCATGAGTTTGTAGGTGTTCTTAGAGTTGTATTGTTGTAAATTCTGACTTTAATCCATGGTGATCTGATAAAGCACAAGAGGGTACTACAACCTTTTTGTATCTGCACCAGTTTTCTTTGTTACTGAGTATGTGATCAATTTTAGAGAAGATTCCCTGAGGTGTTGAAGAGAAGCAATATTCTTTCCTGTTTTGATGTCTGCTAAGTCCGTTTGATTCATGACATCTGTTAGTTCTCTTAATTCTCTGTTAACTTTCTTTCTGGTTGATCATTGGCAATAGAGAATTGTTAAAGTCTCCTACTATTAGTGTGTGGATTTTTGTATGCAATATAAGTTTTGGTAATGATTCTTTTACATATGTGGGTGCTCTTTTATTAGGGAAAGAGATGTTCACAATTAAGCCAGCCTGGTCTACTAGAGCTAGTTCCGGGACAGGCACCAAAGCTACAGATAAAACCTGTCTCGAAAAAAAAAAAAATACTACATCTTGAAGAATTGTTTCTGTTATGAATATAAATTGACTTTTTTCCATCTCTTTTTGGTTTATTTTAGTTTGAAATCTATATTGTTAGATATTAAAATAGTTACACTCACTTGTTTCTTAGGTCCATTTGATTGGAATAACATTTCCCAACCCTTTACTCAGAGGTAGTGTTTGTCTTTGAGGTTGAGGTGTATTTCTTGTATACAACAGAAGGATGGATCCTGCTTTTATATCCATTCATTTAGCATGTATCTTTTCATAGGTGAATTGAGCCCATTGATATTAAGAGAAATTAATGACAAGTGGTTGTTAATTACAGTTATTTTTCATTTGCATTCTTTGTGTCTTTCCCTTCTTTGTTTTTTTTTTTTGGCATGTGGGTTATCTGTTGCCTGTGTTTTTATGCATGAAGTTAGCTGCCTTGGTTTGGGGTTTTTCTTCTAGTACTTTTTATAGGGATGGGTTTGTGGACACACACTGTTTAAATATGGTTTTGTCATAGAATACCTTGTTTTCTCCATCAATGGTGATTGAAGGCTTTCCTGAGTATAGTAGTCTTGGCTTGCATCCATGGTCTCTTAGTGTCTGCAGCACATCTGAACAGGACCTTCTGACTTTCATAGTTTCCATTGAGAAGTCAGGTGTAATTCTGATAGGTCTGTCTTTGTATGTTACTTGTCATTTTTTCCTTTGTAGCTCTTCATATTTTTTCTTCCTTATGTATGATTTGTGTTTTGAATTTTACATAGTGATTGGACTTTTTTGATCAAGTCTAGTTGATGTTCTGTAAGCTCCTTGTACCTATATATGGATCTTATTCTTTTGTTTATGGAAGTTTTCTTTTATCAATAATTTTGTTGAATATATTTACTTTGCCTTTGAGCTGGAGTTCCTCTCCTTCTTCTACCCCTATTAGTCTTAGGTTTGGTCTTTTCATAGATGTTTTGTGTTAAGAGTTTGTTAGATTTAATGTTTTCCTTGACCAATGGTCTATTTTCTCTATAGTATCTTTAACCCCTAAGATTATGTCTTCTAACTCTTGTATTCTGATTGTTATAGTTTCCTCTATTTCCTTTTTGTTTACCCAGACTTTCCATATCCAGAACTCCTTTGTTTTCTGTTTTTTTTATTACCTCTATTTCAATCTTTAAGTCTTGAACTGTTTGCTTCACCAGTTTGATTGGATTTTTTTCTTGTTTTTCTTTGGTTTCTTTGATAAATTTATTAATTTCTTCCATTTTTGTTTGTCTTTTCCTCCATTTCTATAAGGGATGTTTTTATTTTATCTTTAACTGTCTACATCATTTTCACAAACTAATGGTTAAAGTCATTTTCTTCTGCTTCTTCTGGTTGACGATGATTACGTTTCCCTGCTGTATGACAACTGGGTTCTGGTTTTTACATGTTGCTTTTTAGGCTGTTGGATAAATTCTTGCATTGGTACCTACCCATCTATTCCTTCAAATGAGGCTGGTAATGTCTTTGCACCTTTGTCCAATCCTTGCAGTGGCTGTCTGAGTGTTTGGGAATTTATCTTGGTCTGTTCTATCCTGCCAAAGTCTGTGTCTCAGGAAGATGCTGAGGTCTCTCTAAGCCTTTTGGTCTTCTCTCATGGTTTGCTCCCTTGTTCCTCTCCCTTGGTCTCCACACTGTTGTAGCAAGCTCTTGGCTTCTCAGTATTTTAGAAAACTCTTGATACCCTCAGTATTGTACCAAGCTCGTAGTCCCCTCAGTAATGTTGTAAGCTCTTAAGTCACCTCAGTATTTGAGCAAGCTGTGTTTCAGTGTTCCAATGTGCTTTCTCTTAAGTCCCCTCACTATTGGAGATATGTTTCAGAGCTCCACTGAGGTTGCAGAGAATAGGCAAATTTGGGGACAGGGTGGTGCTAGTAGCTCAGAGGATCAGAAGGATTGGTTTGTGTTTTGGGGGAGCCTACCTATAGGAAGGTCTCCTGCTGGCTGGCTAGAAAAGCCTAGGTAGTTGGGGGTGCTGGGATTTTTCCCACTGTGGACTTCATAGAGAGTGGTGTGCCCCAATGTGTGGCTGTTTGCTTACCTCTTAAGTCCCCTCAGTATTGGAGCAAGCTGTGTTTTAGAGATCTACTGAAGTTGCAGGAGGATTAGGGAAGTTTGGGTCCAGGGTGGGGCTAGTAGCTTGTAAGGTCAGGTGGATTTGTTTGGAAATTTGAAATCCTACCTGTACAGAAAGGTCTCCCACTTGCTGGCTAGAAAATCCAAGGGAGTTGGGGAAGGGACTGGGCTTTTGTCCCACTGTGGACGTCTTAGAGAGTAGGATGTCCCACTGTATTGCTGTTCACTCACCTCTTAACTCCCCTTAACATTGGAGCGAGCTGTGTTTCAGAGCTCTATCATGTTTCAGAGTTCTAATGAGGATTCGGGAGGATAGGTGAATTTGGGGTCCATGGTGGGGCTATTAAGTCCCTTCAGTATTCTTGAATGGATAATTTAGCTTAAAAAAATTTCTCTTCCTCTCTTTCCTTCTGACTTTCCTTTATCTACTTTGTCCTCTTCCACATTGCTAGATATACTTTTCATCAATTGCCATTGCACTCATCTATGTATTTTTACACACACACACACATATAATATATATATATATATATATATATATATATATATATATATATATTCCCAAATTTAGTCTTTTGAGTTCATATGACATTTTTTGCATATAGTTTTTATTTGTCACAGTTTGGTACTGTACAATCAATCATTGATCTCCTCCCTTAGGAAGACTACCTCTCCTGCTCCTAACTTTTCTCAGTTGTCCATAGGTCTTTGTATACAATTGAGACCTCTTGGACTTTTCCCTATCCAATTTGGTATGTTCACTGGCATTGTACTTGTTCAACTCACATTTGTGTGTTCATGTTACTGAGATTTACAGGAATATCTTCTCATGTTACTAGGAGACACAATTTCACAATAAACTCCATTATCACCTGGCTATTCTAATCTTTCTTCACAGTCTTCTTCCCCAAGCCATACACATAGAAATATTTCATAAATGCACACATTGAGACTGTACTAGACAACTATGCACTTACATTGGTTATGGCTCTTTGTGATGAACTAAATCTGTTGCAAAGAGGTCTCCTTGATAATTAATAAAAATTATACTTATAAGAAAAATGGTGGCATATTATTTTAGAAGATTATGCTTGTTTACTAAATTAATTATTCTGGATTCTTCTCCAATACCTTTATTTCACAAACACTGTTAATTTAGGTAGATTCCAAAGACCAGGAACAATATACCTCTTCTTGAGTGGGTCATAAGCATATTTATAGAAGCAAGGAAAACGTGGCAGCACTTTATCAGCAGGTTATTGTGCCATACTGGCTCTTGATGTAATTCATAAGCATCATAAATGGGTAGGATTGTTGGTTCTATTGCTCCATTTTAAGCTTCCATGGTCCTGTTGGGTACCATGAAAGTTAATCTTCAAGGAGTGGGCATTCGTGTCAGTTCTAGCTCTGATAAAGAAATTGATTTTAATGGTCATGATGCCTTCAGCAATAGAGATTTTGGTTATTCCCAAAATTGAATAAAAAATTTACTACAGCCTCCAATAAGTCCCTCATGTTATTATTTCTGATATATTCTTCAGGATACCAATATTGCAAGGATGAGCTGTTGTAAGGCTAGTCAATGGAATGGTTGAGAGAAAATAAGGGTCTAAGTGCCATACTCATAAGTTGGATGACACAAAGTTTGAGGTGATGATATGGGACTCCCCTTTGTATTCTGTGATAATAAAGGAACTGCTTTGGACCTTGGCAGAGCTTTAGAGGAACAGAGGTAGATGAGGATACCTAAACAGAATGTGGGGAGAAAGAAGTGCAGAGTCAGAGAGAAAACATAAAAGCCAATAAACAACAGGATGAAGTTTGGAGAGAACTATGCCCACATTCCCAAATATTGTCTATAAATGTTTCTTTACATTCAAAGGGAAATATGCTTTAGAGATTTTTATGGGTATGAATCTTGGTTTATTGATACTAAATTAAGGTCTATTTTGTTATATATTTTGTATGCATATTTCTGATCTTGATTAAGATATTGTGTTTATACAACTCATTTAAAAATGTAATGCATAATTAAGAAATACATGTTAATAAACAGTCATCTATAATAGTTAAGCTTCTAGTCATGTTAGTTAGTTTTTCTAGATATACAGATATATTCCAGTTAGATAGGTATTCTTCAAATCTTTCAGAGACCTTCAGAATATGGCATTTAAAATATTTTAAGAGCATAGGACTTTTCATGACAGTGAGACACATCTTCTCCTTGGAGCACCAATTACTTCAAGAGGAAGATGGGTATCAAAAAGGCTCCTAATGGAGTTAGTTAGTAATTGGGCAAGAAATTGGTCTTGTCTGGCCTGTCTGATGAAGTGGACATGCAGGATCCACAGAAAAAATGACTGTTGAACTTGTCTAAATGTGAAACCATCCTTCAGGGTTCCTGTTTCATGAAAGGGTCTGTTAATCATACTGCAGGACACAGAAAAAATGATACTGAAAACTACCAATATAGGTAGAATTGTTTTTGAAATTTCCTGCTTCATGGGAAAGTCTGCTGGATATTATGGGCCTGTAGGCTGAAGATGGATGGCCCAACAGTACAGAAGAACTTTGAGTGACTGTGCAGGCAGCAAGATGTCTCTGTCAGTTCCAGACTTTTGAAAGTTGCTTACAATAAGCTTATTGTTTACTTAGATAATATTATATCATTTTGGAATCTTTGATGTAGTTGAAGAAGTTGCAGTTATATTTTTTCTTAGTTATGCTAAAAGATAATAGATACAAATATTGTAACTGTAATTCTTGCTTGATAATAGTTTTGTTATATGTAATTTAGTATGTTAAATTAAAACCTTTCTTTATATTGTAAGAAAAAAAGTGGAGGTGATATGGATTCTCCTCTCTTTGCTGTAAATATCATTGGTTAATAAAATAACTACTTTGGGCCAATAGCAGAGGTATAGGGGAACAGAACTAGATGGAGAAAACTAAACAAAATTCTTGGAGAGAGAAGGTAGGGTTAGAGAGAAGCCATGGAGCCACTGCCAAAGACAGACGCTGGGAACATTACCTGGTAGGTCACTGCCACATGGAAATACTCAGATTAATGGAAATGGGTTAAATTAAGATGTAAAAGTTAGCCAATAGGAAGTTAGAGCTAATGGGTCAAGCAGTGATTTAAATAATATGATGTCTGTGTGATTATTTCTGGACTAAGCCACTGGGAACCAACAAGCAGCCTCCTCCTCCTACTATTGAAGTTGAATAGTTCAAAGAATTTTGGAGATCAAGAGGTCTCCTGATGATTTCCCCTGAGATATAAAACTTTTAGAAGTTTCATTATTGAATATTCAAGTTGGATTGTCCAGCATGGATGTGAAAAGGTAAATAATAACTAATTATCCTTGTTATTTTATCCTTGTCTTGACAAAATATCTTGCTGTAGGTCAATGGTCTGTACCCTGTAAATTGTATTTTAATAAAATGCTGATTGGCCAGTAGCCAGGCAGGAATTATAGGAGGAGTAACCAGGCAAAAAGTAGAGGTGGGACAATGAGAACAGGAGAATTCTGAGAAGAGGAAAACCTTAGTTTATAATTGTCATTGAGATACAATGAACACAAGATGAGACTGCCTCACCAAAAAAAGTACCAAGTTACATGGCTAACACAGACAATAATAATGGGTTCATGTAAGATGTAATAATCAATTAATAAGAAACCTAAGATACTAGGCCAACCAATTTATGATCAATTTATATTTTTGTGTATTTATTTGGGACTAAACAGCTGTAGGAACTGGTGGAACAGAAACATCAGTTAACAATACCTGACTACACTAACTACAAGAAAGGATTCATTTACACTTATAGCTTATGAGAACACAGTCAATTCATCATTTTAGAAAATGTTTGAGAGAGTGAGTGGTGACAGGGTACTTTAGCTGCTTGTATAAATAGCAGAGAAAGAGGAAGCAGAGAACATTGTGTTGCCCCATCCCCAATTTTTTACTGTGAAATTTAACTGGTTATGTAAACTCAAGAGATGATGGCACCTAAATTTATATGTCTTTCCCCCTCCCTGAAATCATCTCTCTAATTTCTCTTCACCCAACCAGGTATATCCCCCCCCCCCATTCAAGCTTTATTGATCACATAGATTAGTGAAACCAATGAAAACCAAAAAATAGCAATAGGAAGCTCATGAAGAAATATGACAGAGATGGTTTAAGTTGTCAGTGTGCCATCCATGGTTGCTTAAAAAAAAAGGTGTGTGTAATTTTAAGATATAAAAATTTACATTATTAAAGTCAGGTGTTTGTTATGAAAGTCAACAGGTGTAGCAGGTGTCATTTGCACATGTATTTAGTAATAGACTAAGATAATACTGGAGATAATTTAGAGGATGTAGAGTTTCCTTAATAAATGTCTTTCTTCTATTAATTTCCAACCCAAAGAACAAAGATTTTATTTGATATTTGCAAAGTGTTATCAAGTTCTCTTCTTAAATTACTTTGCAAAACAATAAGATCTTGTAGATAAAAAATTAATACCAATTTGTTATAATAAATTAGTACTTAAAAGGAAAAAGTTTTTTTAATCCAGAAAACGATTTTGTATTTTTTGGATATGTGATTTCTTTTCTAGTTTTCTGAAGTCTTGTGATACAGGAATCTGATCAATTATTTTTGCATTATCTATTTATTTTAAAGCTGGGAAAGGAGAAATACAAAGAATTGGCAAATATTTTAGCAACTTTTCCCAAGCATCTCCCATTTGTTAAAAATAAAAAAAGTTGTCTCAGATATAGTAAAAGGTATTTCAGAATGAGAAGGATAGTTAGGATATTGTCCCTACATTAGCATTTTGCTTCTTTAGATTTGAAAACACTGGAATGCACTTCTTTCCAATGTTTATGAAAGCAGGGCTTTATCAAATAGCCTTGGGCAAAATGTTGAAACTAGGGAAAATAGCCTTGAGTGATAAACCTTCTTCTGCTAACAAACTCACTCCCCTCAGGAACAGTCACTTTAATTACTTTGTAGAATTGTAATTTCCCTTGTAACAAAAAGTTCTTGTTAAAAAGGATTTGATCTCAGTAATTTATAGAATAGAATAAATTTAAATCAATGCAACACCTCAAAGCACTTGTATTTTTAGCTTCCATTGATATAGTGAAACAAAATACTATCTGTTATTATTAATGCTTTTGATAGAATCATCTTTGCAGATGAAGAGATATTTTGTTCAGGTTGCCCTTAATATATGAAATTATGCCACAAAGAAGAAATGTGACTGCTGTTATTGTGTTCTTTTTTTTTTAAAGTTTTGAAATTTCTTTCTTTTTTTTTTTGAGAAGGGAACATTTCCTCATTGTTGGAATTGTATAATATGTATAATATTTTCTTATTTATTTATTTATTATTTTTTTTTATTGAGAAAAGGAAAAAAAGTTTCCACCTCCTCCCAGCCTCCCATTTCCGGGGAGAGAAATGTTATTGTGTTCTTAATGCAGTCCTTCATGTGCCTATAAATAACATGCAAATTTTACCTTAATCATCAAAAGAAATTCATCTTTTATGAGATTATCAAACCCAACATACTATTTATATTTAATATTATGTAATATGAGATTCTATAAAATCCAGTGTTGTAGATGGTCTGGGTCAATTGGGCCATAATTTGTAAATAGAGTTATAAATATCATAGTGGTGGCACTGACAGTTATAATGCAGTTCCAAATAAAGAAGTTTCTTCCAAAGAGTTGTTGAATTGAGGTCACTAGTTGAAAAATGTAACTGGTAGTGATAACAAAGTGATGGATCTCTGAGTAAAAAGCACTATCCATGTAAGTCTGATGACCCACTTTAGTTATACTCTTTACCTATTTTTTTCTTTTTTTTTTCATTTAAAAATTTACACTTCCTCCCCTCCTCCTATTCCCCTCCAGCTCTGCTTCCCCACTCACCCTTCTCCCTCCCCCTCCCTCCTTAAGAGAGGGCAGGGAATCCTGCCCTGTGGGAAGTCCAAGGCCCTCCCCCATACCTCCAGGCCAAGGAAGCCTTGCATCCAAATAAACTAGGGTCCCAAAAAGCCAGTACATGCAGTAGAAACAAGTCCCAGTGTGTTTATCAATGGCTTCTCAATCAGCCCCCTTTGTTAGCCACATTCAGAGAGTCCCTTTACCTACTATTAAAAAAAAAAAAAAAAAAAAAAAAACAGTGTGCTTCAATTACCCCAATGTTCCTCTCTCAATGTAGGAAGCAGAGGCAAGAAAATCACCCAGAATCTCAAGGTTCAGCTCACCTCAAAACTGTTGGGAAGGTGCAGAAATAAGACAGATATCAACAGGTTGGAAGCAAGAGCAGACTCCTGCAAGTTGTCCTGTAATATCTCCACAAGCATTACCATAGTACACAATTATCTGCCAAATCCCTAGATAAGTGAGTAAAGAAATAACTTAATATTAAGTTATTATTAACTTAATATTAAATATTAAGTATTTAACTGTTCATGTACTATTATCACATACTCCTACACAGACACACAGACACACACACATATATACACATATATACATATACATATATATGCATATATACATATATATATAGAGAGAGTGTACAAATTTAAATAAATAAAATTATAAAAAATGAAACATGGCTTTTTCATAAAATGCAAGTTCTGAGTCCAGGAATGACAACAGATCCATCACAACTCCATCTTCAGAATATGTGCTTCCCTATCCTGGTTTTGGTAGGCACTTATACAAACATGAGAATACCCAGAAAGATGCATACACACATACTCATAATTAAAAGTAAATAACTAACTAAGTAAATGAATAAATGTTACTGTTAAGTAAAAATAAGAGTGGTTTGCTGATACCTATTTCATTACATAGAAGGCTAGAGAAATATAAAGAAGAGACAGTGGGTGAGTGAGAAATCCATAATTAATAATTATTAATTTATCATTTCTTAATATAAAAACCAAAATAATAAATTATATTAACTAGTTACCTTTTAAAACTGTGTACTTTAAATTTCTTGAAGATATCCAAATTGTTTTCTAAAAGCAGTCAGCCATTGAAACAGTACATTTCCTCTTTACTGAATGCCTCAAGTACCTATTTTCAAAAAAAAATGTGTAGTTAGTTAAAAAAAAACATATAAAAGGAAAAACAAAAAGAAAGAATTGTGAAAACAGTTCTATGTCTGTTTATTTTATATCTGTTTGTGTATGCCTGCATTTATTTAGTGCATCATGTGTACACAGTACTAGGTCCTCTGGAACTAGAGTAATATATGACTGTGAGTCTCCCTACTGTAGCTAGGAATCTCTAGAAGAAAACTAGTGTTCTTACCCACGGGGTCAACCATTTGTCCAGTCACAAATTCATAGAGATTTAAAGCCAGTATACATTTTAACAAGTAGAAATACTCCAGCTAGGGTCAGGCAGTTTCAGAGCAAACTTGTATTCCTAGTCATACTTTGGTAGCTGCATTAATTCTGTCTTCTCTGTCAAAGACTTTATTTATGACTGCATTTTATTTATTCATATCAAACATCTATCCACATCCAGAATAAATATTAAAAAAATATTCATGTGTGTAAGTGAATACAATGTATATATAATATAGAGCATGCACATGTGCAAACATGCCTATATACATTCCATTAGAAATAAAAAGAAACTGTCAGGAGGTACACAGGCTGAAACAAGGCAGTTCTAGTGACTTTTCCTTTCCTTTAGCAAGCGTATATGTTATCTACATTTGGTGGCAGAGAAATTCACAGAGTGATTTTCAAAATACACAATAACTTTCTATATAAAGAACATAACTTACATGAAATCCCATAATACTAGAAAATACTGAAAAAAAAGAAACAAAAGCAAACAAATCCATCAACAACTTTTAAGTAATTTATTTAATGGTTATCCATTTCATGAAACTTTGCAAAGCGTCTCTCCCACAATATTGACATTTTCTTGTGTACAATATACAATGAGGAAACTAAATATCAGTTTTAGTTACCCTTAATTTCCCTGAAAGTGATTTTGTCTAAATAAACAGTACATATTTAGAAGAAACATCAATGCACTTCACAAACCATGCAAATACATATCACTGATGGAATATCTATTGAAATTTAATAGATATTAACAATGGTGACATAAAAAGGATGACAAAGACAGAAAAATGAAAAAAAGAAAGAATAAATGGAAGTAAAGAAATTCTATATAAAGTAAGATACAAGTAAAGGCATGTTTTAATGTCAAACCTGTCTCAGGGTTTTCTGATTCATTTTAGGACAAATCCATAATAAACTAATGTGCAATAAATTTGTTTGTGTATAGTTACATGTAACATATAAATGATATATGCCATATATGTGTACATTTAAAAAAGAATATTATTTATCTCCATATTTTATTTTGTGAATTTTTTAGGTTATTAAAATAGTATCAGTAAATTACTAGTGACTTATTTGTTTTAAAATGAATAAATGATGTGAGATGACTTTTTTTACATGTGTTGCTTTTATTCACTAATGAATAAAGCTGTTTCAGCCAATGGCATATCAGAATAAAGACAGGTGGTAAATCTGAACGGAGATATAAAGAGAGATTAGCCAGAGTCAAAGAGATGTGATATATCTGCAAAAGGATGAAGATGCTGCGGGAACCTTAACAGTAGGCCACAGACTCATGGTGATACATAGATTAAAAGAAATGGGTTAATTTAAGATGTGCTAGTTAATAGAAAGCCTGAGTTAATAAGCCAAACAATGTTGTAATTAACATAGTTTGTGCTTGATTATTTGGGACTGGGTAGCTGGGAAATGAATGAGCAGTCTCTGGTTACAATTGAATGAATTTAAAAATATTTTAAACCACTCCACAAAATACTTTTAAAAGAAAATATAAAGTATAATATATGTTTTATCATTTATCACACTTAAATAAATATGTCTATATAATATATGCATAAATATTATGATACAAAATTTGACTGGAAGCTGTTTTTTGATTTGATACAACTGTAACCCTATTGCTCAAAAGTGCCCAGAGGATTTCTTCAGAATCATGATCACATGACATATTCTATTAGTAAAATCGAGTAACCAACAGATACAGATACAGATACAGATAAATAAACAAAATACACCCGCACCTAAGGCTCAGGAAACGTTGCAGAAAATGGAGCAAAAAAAAAAAACTGTAAGAGTCAGAGAATGATAGAGTTTTCTATGAGATTGCATTTCTAAGTAATGTCTGAAGCAACACCCATAAACATTAACCAAAATGAACACTTAAACATGAGCTGAACATATATACTACCAAGATCCATGTCAAAGTAGCTGGGAAAAGACCACACCTCAAACCCAGACAAAGAGAAACAGGTAGCTAAAGAATACTTAATGGGAGATAGCACCTTTCCCCAAAAAGAGTACATAATCTTTTTTTTCTGATTTCAATGGTCCACTCTGAAGACACTTATACAAGTAACATTATGCAGACTTAAGGGGAATGTTGCTATTAATACAAACATATATGTAACATAAAGACAGACAAGGGAATGCTTTGATGAAGACACACATACATGTAACCTACAAACTGAGGAGAGAATGCTGTAATGAACACAGACATATATGTAGCATTGTACAGACTGAGCAGGGGAATTCCTTGATCAATTATAATCTCTAAAATAAGAGAAATACATTTTAAAAGCAAGTAACTATACTAAATTAACAAAATTAGTTGAATTTTTAAAAATTTGAGTTATGTGTTTCTACTTCCCAAAAGGATATATATGTTTCTCTTAGGGTTCTCCTCATTACTTAGCTTCTCTGGGGTTGTGAACTATGGGCTTGTTATCCTTTGCTTTACAGCTAGTACTCACTTATGGGTGAGTACTCCCTGCTTATCTTTCTTGGTTTGGGTTACCTCACTTAGGATGGTTTTTCTATTTCCGTCCATTTGCATGAAAATTTCAAGATGTTATTACTTTTTACCATTGCTCAGTACTCCATTATACAAATGTACCACATTTTATGTATTCAGTCTTTGGTTGAAAGGCATCCAGGCTGTTTCTAGCTTCTGCCTATTACAAATAATGCTGCTATGAATATAGTTGAACAAATTTTCAAGAGTGGTATTGCTAGGTCTTGAGGTAGGTTGATTACCAATTTTCTGAGAAACTGCCATACTGATTTCCAAAGTGGTTATACAAGTTGGCATCAATGGAGGAGTGTTACGCTTGCTCCTTATCCTATCCAGCATAAACTAGCCTTTGTGTTTTTCATCTTAGTTATTCTTACTGGTGTAAGATGGCACCTCAGAGTCATTCTGATTTGCGTATCCCTGATGCCTAAGGATTCTGAAAATTCCTTAAGTATCTTTTGGCTATTTTATATTATTCTGTTGAGAATTCTCTGTTTAGATCTATAGTCCCAGATTTTAGTTGGATTATTTGGTGTTTTGATGTCTATTTTCCTGAGTTTCTGATTTAATTTTGGAGATCAGTCCTCAATCTGATGTGGGATGGTGAAGATCTTTTCCCATTGAGTCGATTGTTTTTTTCTTATTGACTGTGCTGTGTCCTTTGCTTTACAAAAGCTTCTAAGTCTCAGAAATCCCATTTATTTATTGTTACAAAGCAAAAAATGATGAAGCTCTAGTCCATGATCCCAGAGAAGCTAATTAACAAGGAGAACCCTAACAGAAAAAATGATATAGATTACCCTGGAAATGGGAAATAGATAAGATCTCCTGAGAAAATTGGGAGCATGGGATTGGAAGAAGAAGGGAAGGCAGATGAGAAGGAAAAGGGGAGAAGTGAAAGGGGGAGAACATGAGGAAATGGGATGTTTGAGATGGTGGAAGGACAGAGAGACACAGAGTAAGGAAAGAAATATCTTGACTGAGGAAGTCATTATGCAGCTAGCAACAAACCTAGCACTAGATGAATTTCCAGGAATCTAAAAGGATGACCCCAGCTAAGGCCCTACACAAAAGTAGAGAGGATGCCAGAACTGTCCTTGCCCTTTAATAGGATTAATGGTTATCTTAAATGACACAATAAAACCTTCATCCATCAACTGATAGAAGCAGAGGCAGAGATCCACAGGGTTGAGATACCTAAGTCCTGTTGAAGAGTGGCAAGAGTGAGATTACAAGCAAATAAGTCAAGACCATGATGGGGACACCTACTGAAACAGAGTACTTGAGCTAATGGGAGCCCACTAACTCTGGCCTGACAGCAAGTAAACCAGCATAGGATCATACTAGGCCTTCTGAATGTGGGTGACAGTTGTATAGCTGGAGCAGACTGTGAAGTCACTGGCAGTGAGACCAGGATTTATCCCTACTGCTTGAACTGGCTTTTTGGAACTCATTGTTTTTGAAGTGATACCTTGCTCAGCCTAGATATAGTAGGCAGGGCCTTGGTCCTTTCTCAAAACAATGTACTAGAATTGTTGATTCCCCATGGGATGCCTTACTTTCTCTGAGGAGCGGATATTGGTGGTGTAGTGGGGTAGGTTAAGAGAGCAGGAGGAGGGAAGGGAGTTGGAAAAGAAATTGGTATATAAAATGAGAAAAAAAGTTTTTTTTTTAATAAATATAAAAAACAAGCTGCATTTGATCACTGCTAGATTATGGACAATCAGTTTTTTTCCTAATAAAATATCCTAGAGTATATGAACCGTACTCTATACCAGACTTTATCCATGAAATAGTTGACCTAATTGTTTGTTTGCTTTGGAGGTATATGGGATGTGTATGTGTGTGTGTGTGTGTGTGTGTGTGTGTGTGTGTGCGCATACGCGCATACTCGTGCATGTGTGTGAATGCTTTCTGTTTTGTTATGTTCTTCATCTTTTTTAATTTTCTTGTTTTGTTTATTGTCTACTTTGATATTTAGTTTTGTCATTTTTTTCTATTTTGATTTGTTTTGATCTGTTTTTTTTTTGAGGGAAAGAAAGAAAGAAAAAAAGAAAGAAAGAAAGAAAGAAAGAAAGAAAGAAAGAAAGAAAGAAAGAAAGGAAAGATCATGGAGTTGGTTGAGTAGGAAAGTAGGGAGGAACTTGGAAAGAGAAGATAATATGATCAAAATATAGTACATAAATGTGAGGAGGAGCGGGACAAACCCCACTGCCCAGCTAGCTTAACCCCCGAAATAAGTACACAGAAATTGTATTAATTAAATTACTGCCTTGCCCATTATATCTAGCCTTTTCATGGCCAACTCTCACATCTTGATTTAACCCATTTCCATTAATGTGTATGGCCACTTTACTGTGGCTTACCTGCATGAGTCTAACCAGTGTCTGTCTTGGGCAGGAGAATCATGGCATCTGCAACACTGCCCTTCTTCCCAGAATTCTATTCTGTCTTCACCATCTACCAGATTTCTGCCCTATCAACTAGGCCAAGACAGTTTCTTTAATAACCAATGAAAGTAAAACAAATACAGAAGGGCCACCTACACCATTTCCCCTTTTCTGTTTAAACAAAAAGGAAGGCTTTAACACAGTAAAATTACATATGACAGGTTTCAAGCAAGAATTACAGCTACAATATTTAGATCTATTTTATCTCTTTGCATATCAATGGAAAACTATAACTATCTACCTATTCTTCAACTCTATCGAAGACTCCAGAAGGATATAATATTACCTATGTAAACAAGAAGTAAGAAACATCCAAAACTATAGAAATGACAAAGACATCTAACTCCCTGGACAGTCACCCAAAGCTTTTCTGTACTGTTGAGGCATCCATCTTTGGCCTTCAGGCCCATAGTATCCAGCAGACTTTTCCATAAGCAGGAAATTTCAAAGACAGTTCAGTCACTTTCTTTTGTGTACTGCAGAATGTCTTACAGATTCTTTCATGAAGCAGGAACCCTGAAGGACCATCTCACCTTTAGGCAAGTTCAGCAGTCCTCTCTCTGCAGGTCCTTGATGTCAAGTTCATGCAACAGTTGAGGCAAGAGCAGTTTCTTGGCCAAATGTCTAACCAACTCCATAAGGAGCCTCTTCAATGCCCATCTTTCTCTTGAAGTAGATTGGTGCTGCCAGGAGCAGATGTGTCTCATTGTCATGGAAAGCCCTAAGTTATTAAAACTATTTTAAATGCTATATTCTCTAGTCTTTGAAAGATATGAAGAATGCCTATTTGAAATATATCTATGCACATCTAGAAAATCTAACTAACATGACTACAAACTTGACTATTATCGATGATTATTCATTAACAACCTATATTTCTTAATTATACATTACATTTTTAAATAAACTACACAAGCACAATACCTTAATCAAGATCAGAAATACATATACATATAACAAAATTGACTTTAAATTTGCATCAATAAAGAAAGATCCATACCCATGCAAATTATTCATATATATATCATATCCCCATTTAAATGTAAAAGAACATTTATAAATAATATTTGGGAATTTGGGTACAGTTTTTTCTCTCCAAACTGCTTCATGATGAATGGGGGTGCTGTTTTTCAGGTCTTTCATGGTATATCCTGTGTGCTAGGTTCATCTCAGCCTGGAGTTGGGCAAAGAAATTTTTGGAGGGTATTCATGGCAACCATTTCGGAGGCCTTGGTCGATCATACCATATTGGTCTATAAGCAATCCACAGGGTCTCATCCTCTGTGAAAACAAAAAAAGAACTTTTTTTCTAAAGCATCATATCCTTAGACCCAAATTCTGAAGTCATTATACTTTTATAATAGATATGCTGGTTTAGCTTGGCAGCCCATATAATGATACGTCTCTCTATACTTAGCCTCTTCACAGTCAAAAAATTCAAAGAAAACACAGTAATACACAGAATCCAAACTCTCTGTTAATTTTCCATTTTCAGTGGCTTATTGTTCTTTATTTCTTTTCATTTATAACTATATTTACTCTGTCTCTTTAAAGACTTTACTCCCTTTTAAGGCATTAAATTTATTTTTTGACTTTCTATACTCTTTTTTTTTCTATTTCCCAAGCCTGTGTACACTCATCCAACACTGTGACCCATTTAGACGTCTTTTATGTCTGAATTTGTCCTGTTGTGAATCTGTAATTCTTTACTATCCAGGATAACTCCTTAAAATGCTAAGCGCTTCTTTAAAACTTTAGCTTGTGCCATGTAGGGGTAATACTGTACTGCCTGTTTCTTCCTCAGTCTAAACCCTAACTGTGTTGTTATTATAATTATGATAGTTCCTGCCTGATCAGCACAGTTCAGCATGGTGGAGCCGTGTCATGACTCAGAGCCACTTGGTGCCCCTGAGAAGATCACAGTCCACATTGCAAGCTGTAGCACTTTACTCACAAATCCCATTCAAAAGCTCTGTCTCCCACAGGAGCCAGACAGAGATTGCAATAGCACAACCCAGAAACTGGTATTTCAAAACTGCCACTTTCTAATAGACATGATCCTGCTGCCTACACAGGCAGGAAGAGTTGAGCCATTGGCATCATCTCAGATATATTTCTCCTGACCGTGAGTGGGCGCACAAACAGCTGGGCCCACAAATGCTCCATAGCCAGAGTTTGCAGTGGTGGCAGGGCCCAGGAAGCCTTGTTTTAAAATGGCACACCTTTTTCCTCCTGTGGCTGTTTAGACAGGAAAATTCCTTCGTGGCACACCACCAGCAAACAGCAAAAAGTTGTGTTAAACTCTGTTTTTTTTTTCTGTGTTTAAAGATAAGCTCTTTCAGTCAACCCCATTGGGCACAATAGTGAGGAGGAGGGGGCCATGTCCCCACTGCCCAGCTAGCTTAACCCCTGAAATAACCACATAGAAATTGTATTAATTTAATTGCTGCCTGGCCCATTCTATCTAGCCTCTTCTTGGCAACTCTCACATCTTGATCTAACCCATTTCTCTCAATCTGTTCTTCCATAGAATTAAAGTTCAGGAACTCAGAACCTGTATGAGGACTATGTGCAGAGGGAGGCCGTGAAGATCAACAGACATGTGGTGACCAATGGCTAACATATTTAAAAAATATGTAACTCCAGTTTCTTGGACAGAGTCTTAAAAATAATTTAAGAGCAATAACGAAATACGTTCAATATCTACCTCCAACCTTCACTCAAACAACCACACTTTCACACTGACACACATACCTGTGTAGGCATATGCAAACTTACTTAAACTGGTACCTAATATCAGGAGGCCTTACAATTTTCACTTCTATTTTAATTGATTAACATCTCTTTATGGGCTTGATCTCATCAGTATATAAAGATGTACTCACTCCCATCACATTAATAACTTTATAAACAATGTAATTCTTACATCAACCCTGGACAATTGCCTTTTATTAAAAAAAAAAAAAACTAAGAGGTTCTGCCGAGGTATCTCTATATGTACAGATTTTATTTATTTATTTTTATTTTTTTTGAATTTTGTGTCTATATTCTATTGGCCTGTTTTTTTAATTTATTTATTTATTAAAGATTTCTGCCTCATTGCCCATTTTTGTATTTAAATAAGTCTTTATTGTAGAAATTTTCACAAATTGCCATTATTACACATTGAAATTAGTCAGACTCAAAGACTACAAAATTGAATGAACTTCTACACAGTTAGATTATCCCTTTGGAATGGAAGCTGTGGAACTTTTATGATGTTAATATTATATATTGAAAGATGAATGCTAAACAACTGGTATAGATATTTAGGTTTTTTAAACAAGAAACATAGTACCCTAACAATTATATGTATTAATACTTTAAATATTTCCATCATATTACCTGGTGTTTGTAGCTGTATTCCACTAGGAGTTCTTTCATATTCTGTTTGCTCTCGGAAAGTGACCAGGCTGGTTATGACTCTCCAGCTATGTGTTCAACATTTAAATGCTGTTATCTGGTCAAACTTCAAACTGCTGAATTAACTAGCATTTTCCACTGGCTGTAATGGCAAGTATGGTGATACTAAATGACTTTCTGAAAAATCAAATATATCCCAGCTGTATTGTTTTATACCTCTACTGTGAAATAGCATCCCAATCTCCTATGGTAGTCAGAATTGATCAATCTCTCAGCACAGTAACTTATTTGTTCCTCTTGCTGATCTATGGAAAAAGTGCAATAATTGTCAGTCTTCTGGAAGTATTATCCCCCTGCTGAGTCAAGACCTCTAGGTCAGAAGATTAAAAGTTCATAGTGATAAGAAGTCTAACCGGAACACCCTATTAGATATCACTTGCACATATCCATTGCTTCCAGTTGTTCTGCTAGCCAGCAACATAGATATTGAACAGAAGTTTTCTGATTTACTTCAAATGTCCTGTGTAGATGCTAAAGGACCCACATTTGAATTATGATTTGGATGGATCATTTGATGTTAGTCAAATACATTATAAATTCTGCTCCTGCCTTTTCCATTCAGTCAACTGTCATCTTTTACTTTTTGTATCAAAATTTCCTCCTAATTGGGTTTCATAACACCATCTTTACCAATTTTCTGTACTCCCTGCCACTTCCTATCACATCTGTTGTTACTGCATATAAATTTCTCTCTGCAGGATTAAGGACTTCTTAATAACACAGACTGGGAGAATTCCTTTCTCCAGTGATATCTTCCTCATGACCTACAACCTCAGGCATTGTTTAAGAAATATACAATGAAAAACATCTTCCTTGGAATTAACTCCAAATTTGTCTGGATCTTTCCCTAAAACACGATTCTGAAATACTACATAACCTTAATCTTCTCCCTGGAGGGATAAGATGGTGTTTGTTTGTTTTTTTTTTTTTCATGTAGCCAAATATACTTAATATGTGTTTAAATGTAGAGTTTAAAATTAGAATAAGAGACTGATATTCATTGAGGAGTTTTCAGGGACAAAAGTCAAAGCTGTCACCAAGAATATCAGCCTGAGGCTCCAAGGAAGGAAGTTAAAATAACATGATCTTATTTGGTCTCTAGCAAAAATTCAAATGTCATCTCACTCTGAAGCCCTTGTCAAACTCTCTATAGAGTTTATCTTATGTTTCCAATCATCATCATTAACAGGAGTGATTCTAATTGAAATCCCCAAGCATCCCTTGGACCTAGTGTACATCACAACCATTTACCACTGCATCTGGTAAATAATGATATTTCTTTTTCTTGCTCAAAACCTTGAATACCAGTGCACTGCTGCCAGATTATCATCCACTCTCCACAGAGGGTGGGGTCATGTGGAATCTGCCATCTTGTCAGTAATGAGGATTAATCTGAAGTGTGGCAGACAGGGATACAGAGTGTCACAAAACTAAATACAGGAAATGAGGACACTAGAAATGAGGAATGGCATTTTTCCTCACTCATGTAATTTCCTTCAAGGAATATTGTTTTTCTCTATTTAGTTTTCTTTTATTATTGCCTTTCTACCTTACCCTATGCATAAAGCATGGAAGAATCTACCTGAGATTTATCACCCACAATACATCAAACTCACTTATGTGGTTCCAGCTGTTGTCAAAGCTGTACAGCATTTCTGAAAGACTGCACATTCTTTTTTTTAATATTTATCTATTATGTATACAATGTTCTGTCTGTGTGTATACCTGCAGGCCAGAAGAGGGCACCAGACCCCATTACAGATGGTTGTGAACCACCATGTGGTAGCTGGGAATTGAACTCAGGACCTTTGGAAGAGCAGGCAACGCTCTTAACCTCTCAGCCATCTCTCCAGCCCCAAGACTGCACATTCTTAAAGAGAGTGTTTGAGTTACCTAAAATACTAATGAAACCATGTCTTGGAAGGCATTCTAAACTTCCTTTTCTTTTGAAATAGCTCATCATATCAGAATAATAATTATTATTTTCACTGTGCATTTTCTTAGAGGAGTTTGACTTCTTGTTAATGTTCCAGAAAGTGTGTATGCTAAGAATTATAACAATACAGAAAAAGGAAGTTTTCTAATTACTACTTAAAATAATTAGGTTAATCAAACACATGCTGAACATTTCACTTTTTCCTCTACACAAAATTTAGCTCTTTTTTTTTTCTTTTTTTTTTTTTGGTTTTTCGAGAAAGGGTTTCTCTGCGGTTTTGGAGCCTGTCCTGGAACTAGCTCTTGTAGACCAGGCTGGTCTCGAACTCACAGAGATCCACCTGCCTCTGCCTCCCAAGTGCTGGGATTAAAGGCGTGCGCCACCACCGCCCGGCCTCAAAATTTACCTCTTAATTTGACTTCAAATTTTCAAATTATATATTAATTATTACGTTAATTACATAGTACTTAAATATACAGAGGACTAAGTAAGCTGAATAGGTATTAAATATGATAGAACAGTTAAAAATTCCTTAAGTATTTTGAAGCCACCAGAAATTCATAACCACACTTAACAGTTGCTTAGAATGCTTTTCATTAGACGAAAATCACTGTCCCTCAGTGTGCAAGGGAATCTGAAGCAATATTAATATATTTCATATTTCAGAGTGGATAACATTTATTACCATGTATGACCACCTTTCCTGTGTCTTTTGGTAATTTGCATTGAAAATTAAAATATCTTTAATTAGAAACTTCTTCACTGATGTATACCAATCCAAACACACTTCTAAGTAATACAGAAGGTTCTCGTGATATTTGTTCCTCCCCAATTTACTAGCACTTTCCTGTATGCCATTCATAATAGCAAGTCAGTATGTGCTTTTTTGTTTTTGTTTTGTTGTTATTTTTACTACCTAATTCCAAGTATATGAGTTTATTGGATTACATATACAGCATTGTACATCTCAGATACCTTAGTCCTTTCATAGAATACATACAAAAAATGAAAGCTATGCACTCACATGCAAGCCAAAGGAAGGAAAATGAGGGATATTATTATTATATGTAAATTAATTCCTTATATAAATGTACAGCATTGCATTTATATTACTGTAACAGTAACCCAAAAGTCTCATATGTAGGTAATGACACTAAACACTTTATCATAATAAATCAACAGATAGCTAATGGCCATTTCAATATCTCAAGTTAGAACATCACTTGGTGTATAAATAAATATTATTTTAGCAATATTTCCAGTTTTCTAGCATATTGGGTAAGTGTTGATATTCAAGATTTTGTTTACTATAATATTATTTTCTTTCATTTGCACAGAAAATTTCAGTACATTTTTTTTTTTTTTGGTTTTTCGAGACAGGGTTTCTCTGTAGCTTTGGAGCCTGTCCTGGAACTAGCTCTTGCAGACCAGGCTGGTCTCGAACTCACAGAGATCCACCTGCCTCTGCCTCCCGAGTGCTGGGATTAAAGGCGTGCACTACCATCGATATTTTGATAATTCTGTTTGTATATTATTGTGTGATTATATATAGGCAAATACATTCATAAAAACATATATATGTACAAGCTAGAAGCATCACATTTATGTCATAGTAAAAAGATAGACAACTTTATCATGGTGCTTATCAAAAACTTTATTTGATTCACTTTGTAAAAATTCAGGGATTTCTTTAGTGATTTGTGGTACCGTTGCAGTCATAAATGGGATAATGATTAATACATAATGTCAAAAATAGCTGGGAACAGACCTTTCCACATGTCTCTGACTGTGACTATAATGTGAAATGACATAGCTCTAACATATAAGAAAACATGTTCTTTGATTAAATCCTCCACTGTACTTGTGAAGAGTATTGGGTGTTAGTATGAAAGTATAAGTTGTCACGGAAAAACAAGTTTTAATTATAAACTTTCAGTCATATAAGTTAAAGTGTTCTGTAGCTTTAACTCATTTTATTTTTAATGAGTGTATGTTATTTATACTTACATCAATAACTAATATCAAGTAAACTCTATGAATTAAATTATGCAATAGGTCTTGCCCTTTTGACAGCATTATGGTGGTATTAGTAAATGTGTGAAGCTTTAAAATTCACTGTAGTGAAATTTCAAGGGTCTGAATTCCATGTTGTATCTTACAATTATATCTGATGGGTAAACAGCTATTCCACATTAAGAAATTGAATGTAAATAAAGGCAATATCGATTTTGAACAAAATTAAATTCTTCATGGCATTTAATCACCTGAAAGAGTAAAAGAATTACACATATCTAGAAAAGACATGATGAGACATGTTTTTCAGTTTATTGGAACATAAAACCATTATGAACAACAAACATGTAAATCATCAAGTGTTCACCAAGAGCTGTATCACTCTAAAATGGTTTTATGTCATATTTACTTTTACAGGAAACATATTTATTTTTCTGAGGGGGTTTGATCCTGGTGAAAATGGCACATGTCATTTGCCAGGCACAAATGACTTAGAAGAATGTTATATGATTCTTGATCTTTAAAGGAGGTTGTGAATAAAAAATCTTACTTACATTCTTAACCCCAGGCATATAGAAGATTATTAAACAGATGTATATTCTTTGACCTTAAAATAACTTTAGTTAAAGCTATTATTAGCTAGAATTTTTAGGGTAATAATGATAATACCATATTTAACTAAAATCTCAAGCCTTGTCTCTACAGATAGAACTTCTAGACTAGGAAGATATGACAAAACTAGAATGTCAGAATATTTTAATTACTAAAACCAACTTGCTACAATTTAGAAGTACTTGATTCAGAAGTTTTATCTGTATCTAACTTTGTTTTTTTTTTCCATGATTAGTGGAGAACCACCTGACATCCCACATTGATTGTGGAAGGGAAAAGATCTTTTACATTTCTCTCTTGTCACCAAATTGATTTTCCCTGTTGTTGCTAATGCTGATTCCTTCACTGACTACAGAAATAACAATTTCAGGCTTTCCTCATGGAAAAGAATCATGTCTCTAGAATGTTTGTAAGTTCTCGATATAAGAACAGAGGTCATCAATCTTGTGAACTGAGGAACTCTGCATTATTGCCCACTCACCCTCAGGAAAAGATACTGACTGTGAGACTAATCCAACTTCTAAGGCCCTAACCTCAAAGACTGTGTAACAACTGGGTTCTAAACCTCTAGTTGTGATTCACCTACTAATATTTTAACATAAACTGATTTAATAAATTCAACACATTGTCTCTGTTCCTCTGGAGAAACCTAATACAAGATCTTAATATCTGAAAAAGCAAAAAAGAAAACAACAAGCAATGTCACACTCAGTAAGACATTGCCCTCGGTGTAGTCTATGTTCTTTAAATAATAACAATAATAATAAATACAGTTATCTAAAGTGTGAAAAAATACAAACGTTGTAAAAAAATGCTAAGTTGTATCACACAACCAGTTTACCCATGGAGATGCACTATGCACATGTCTTCTCACCCCAGAAATAAAACTATGAGAAATCTCACATCAGAAAACTGCACTACAGTTCAACTTGCTGAAACAATAAGTATTTACTGTTATTACAAACAGGAGTACAGGTAAATGGTTACTTATAGGGGCAGAGAAGAGACAAAACCAGCTTCATCACTGAAAAAAAAAAAAAACACTCCAGCAGATATGGAACCTCATGAAAGCAGCAACCTTGGAGCTCTCTGCACAACTGTGCTCCATCTCAGTGTGGTAAAGTTAGGAGACTGGTCCGCATCTCCTTCCCCATTAGTGAGGTACTGATGAAAATGTGTGTGTTTCTCCTTCCCAAGAAATGTGAAGTTTTCTGCCTACTTCTCCATGGAGCGTTTAGGTTTAGAAGAAACTGATTTACAGCTAAAACAAATTTACCATTTTCTTTTCTTCTAAGCTTTTCCTCTATAAGTTAGGCTTGTTGTATTAGTTGTGTTATCTATAAAACTTTTGGATCTTAGCCCTTGAGAGGCTGAGACAAGAAGAAATTTTAAAGGTCACCTTGATCCTGAGGTAGGTTGACTCCCAGTTTCCTGAGAAACAACCACACAAAGTGGTTGCACAAGTTTGCATTGCCACCAACAATGGATGAGTGTTTCCCTTACTCGACAACCTATCCAGCATAGGCTATCATTGGTGTTTTTGATTTTAGCCTTTCTTACAGGTGTAAGATGGTATCTCAAAGTTGTTTTGATTTGCATTTTCCTGATCGCTAAGGAGGTTGAGCATGAACTTAAATGTCTTTTGGACACTTGAACTTCCATTGAGAATTCTCTGTTCAGTTCAGTACCCCATTTTTAATTGGGTTAATTAGAGTTTTAATGTCTAGTTTCTTGAGTTCTTTATATATTTTGGAAATCAGACCTTTTTCTCATGTGGGGCTTGTGAAGATCTTTTCCCATTCAGTAGGCTGTCTTTTTGTCTTAATGACAGTGTCCTTTGTTTTACAGAAGCTTCTCAGTTTCAGGAGGTCCCATTTATTCATTGTTGCTCTTATTGTCTGTGCTACTGGAGTTCTCCATAGGAAGTGCTCTCTTGTGTCCATGCGTTGCAGATAACTTCCCACTTTCTCTTCTATCAGGTTCAGCGTGGTCAGATTTATATTGTGGTCTTTAATCCATTTAGACTTGAGTTTTGTGCATGATGACAGATATAAATCAACTTTTATTCTACATGTTGAAATCCAGTTATGCCAGCACCATTTGCCAAAGATGCTTTCTTTCTTCCATTGTATAATTTTAGCACGTTTGTCGAAAATCAGGTGTTCATTTGTTTTGGGGTTAATATCTGGGTCTTCTATTCAATTCAATTGGTCAACATCTCTGTTTTTATGGCCAATACCAAGCTGTTTTCATTACTGTAGTTCTGTAATAGAGTTTGAAGTCAGGGATGGTAATGCCTCCAGAAGTACTTTTATTGTATTAGATTGTTTTGGCTATTCTGGGTTTTTTTTTTGTTTTTCCATATAAAGTTGATTATTGTTCTCTCAAGGTTTGTGAAGAATTTTATTGGGATTTTGATAGGGATTGCATTGAATCTATAAATTGCTTTTGGTAGAATTGCCATTTTTACTATGTTGACCCTTCTAATCAAAGAGCAAGGGAGATCCTTCCATTTTCTGGTATCCTCTTCAATTTCTTTCTTCAAAGACTTAAAGTTCTTGTCAAATAGATCTTTCACTTCCTTGGTTAGAGTTACCCCAAGATATTTTATGCTATTTGTGGCTATTGTGAAAGGTGATACTTCTCTGATTTCTCTCTCTGCTTCTTTATCCTTTGTGTATAGGAGGGCAACTGATTTTTTTGGAGTTGATCTTGTATCCTGACACATTCCTAAAGGTGTTTATCAGCTATAGGAGTTTTGGGGGTCACTTATGTATACTATCATAACATCTGCAAATAATGAAAGTTTGACTTCTTCCTTTCCAATTCGAATCCGCTTGATCTCCTTATGTTGTCTTATTGCTATTGCTAGAATTTCAAGCACTATATTGAAGAGGTATGGAGAGAGTTGACAGCCTTGTCTTGTTCCTGATTTTAGTGGGATGGCTTTGAGTTTCTTTCCATTTAATTTGATGTTAGCTATTGGCTTGCTGTATATAGCTTTTATTATATTTAGGTATAACCTTGTATCCCTAATATCTCCCTGACCTTTATTATAAAGGGGTGTTGAATTTTGTCAAATGGTTTTTCAGCATATAATGAAATGATCATATGTTTTTTTTTCTTTCAGTTTATTTATATGATTGAATACATTGATAGATTTTCGTATGTTGAACCAGCCCTGCCTCTCTGGGATGAAGCCTATTTGATCATAATGGCTATTTTTTTAATGTGTTCTTGGATTTGGATTCTTGGGAATATACCCAAGATATGCCCAATCATATTACAAAAGCATTTGTTGAACTATGTTTATAGCAGTATGTAGGGATAAGTCCCACCCCTTAGGTGGCGTGTTCGCCTCAGGCTAATGTTTGCCTATAAATTTGGTGAGCATGCTCCCAGCCATTTCTTCTGCTTTCCTGGTCTTTGCAGGAACGGTGGTTCTGTAAGTCTATTTCCCCATTAAAGCTGTCTGCATTCGTTACAATCCGTCTGCATTCGCTTACGCCGCTACAACAGCACTATTTGCAATAACCAGAACCTGGAAACAACCTAGATGACCCTCAATAGAAGAATGGATAAAGAAGGTGTGGCACATATATACTTTAGAGTTCTACTCTGAGGTAAAAAACAACGACATCTTGAATTTTTCATGCAAATAGATGGAAATAGAAAATACTTTATTGAGATAATGCAGACCCAAAAAGAGGAATATGGTATGTACTCACTCATAAGCAGATTCTAGACATAAACAAAGGACATTGAGCCTATAGTTCATGATCCTATAGAAGCTAAATAAGGTGAACCCAACAAAAAACATATAGTTATCCTCTTGGATGTTGGAAGTTGACAAGGTCACCGGGCAAGAAAAAAAAAGTGGGAGCAGTAGGGGTGGGAGTGGATTGGGGGGAAGGGAAGATGGGGAGAGAGAAGGGAGAAGAGAGGATTGGGAAGAGCTTGGGGGAATGGGATAATTGAGATGGAGGAAGGATGGATATGGGAACAGGGAAAAAGATACCCTAACCAAGGGAGCCATTTTAGGGTTGGCTAGAGTTTTGGTTCTTGAGGGGTTCCCAGGTGTCCAAGGGGATTTCCCCAACTATGTCCATGGGCAGCAGAGAAGAGGGTGCCAGAGCTGGCCTTCTCCCATAGACACACTGATGAAGCAGATTCTGAATCAAGACAAAAAAAGAAGCACAGCTACTGATGATTTTTCAAGCCAAATAGACCACACGCAAGTGGCCTGGTATCTTAAAAGCTATTGGCTGAAGGAGTGGAAGGAGCTTCCTCAGCAGGTCCTCTGATGATAATTAGGATAGCCACCTATCTGATTAGAGTAAATGGCCATACCAGGTACTCCCTCCACTATTACTAGGAGTTTTAGCTGGGTCATCCTTGTGGATTCCTGAGGGTTTCTCTGAAACCAGGTTTTTCCCTAGCCCTGAAATTCAACTGAACAAAGAAAACTGTTTGAGAAATCTAGTGTCCCCTCTATTGTATATTCTCCCTTATTCAATTAAGAGTAAGTAAACTGTTACTCCTGTGTCCTATCAAAAGAATCAAAATGATGGTTTTGGCAAATCTATGTATTATATCTAATTAAGCTGCCTTTATTAAAGAGAAAAGTAAATGATATTTAATTATGCATCTACATACATTTATATAGTATTCTAGCTTTTCATTGTAAGCAACAGATGTGCTCTTTCTGGGTTAGAAAACATGCAAAAATGAATATTTACTATTTGCTGTTCTGACAACTAAATTCTCAGGTCCATCTTCATTATAATTTGATTGTTCATAAGGTCTAATGTGACACAGTAAGTAGTTTCAAGCAAGAACATGGAACTTGAAGGGTAAAAGACTCCAAAGGCTGAGATAATGTGCTGAACCAGCCAGTTTCTAATCATATCCACTGCCACTCTCTGGAAGCTTCAAGCTATCATCTTTCAGTGGGAGTACTCTGAGATTACGGGTAATCCTATCATTTTAAATTTGATATTTTTAGCATTGGAGATTCCTTACGTTGGATATGGTAAATGGCAAATCCATGTGCAAATGTTCTTGTGCAGAAAATAAAAGATAGATTGCATATTATTCAGTGATCTAAACACACATATAGTGAGTTAAATCACTCATTACTTTTTCCCTATTAGAATATCCCATGCTATTTTACTCTAAATCTAACTGAAATCACTTTATATTAATTAGTTGAGTGCTCATTCCTTTAATCTATCTACCTCCCCCAAATATTCTCATATTCTCTCTCTCTCTCTCTCTCTCTCTCTCTCTCTCTCTCTCTCTCTCTCTCTCTTCTCTCTCTCTTTCTCTGTGTGTGTATGCATGTATGTACTACATGTCAGGGAACAACTTGCAGGAATAATTTCTCACCTTATACTATGTGGGCTTTGGAACTGAAATCAGACTGTCAGAATTGGGATAAGACACATTGATCTACTGAGATTTCATGTCCAAGTAAAATAATATTATATTTGAAACTGCTTAAATATTATAAAATATACTCAACACCACTGGCCTTACCATCTACATATTCAAAAAACTAATTGAGAATAATTGTCATGTAAACATGGGCCACATTGCTTTATCTAAACCAAGTGCTTAAGAAAGTATTAAAGAATAAAAGTATTTAAAGTGAGTTACTTAACTCATTGGTAACCTGTAAAAGAAAAATAGAAATTTCCAAGTAATAGAATTTGTACAAAGATATGGTAAATAAAATCAACATGAAACAGACATGTAGTTTACTTAAATATATCCTTAACTCACATTGCTGACCCACAGTACCACAGTGTACTTCAATCCCTTTGATAACATATTGTTTTCTTATTCCTTTCTTCACTGTAGAAAATAATTTATCTTCAACAGACTTGATAGCATCACTTGGTGTGTTTTCTTTTGGCACAGAAGCTCGGCATAGTACTTTTCCAAATTTCTAAGTTTCTGTGTACTTTCAATATTCTGCACTTGCTGGTGTGTTTCCTCAGATGAGTTGCTCAGAATTACATCACCACTGTCACATACTTTTAGTGCATTAAGGTTGTATTCCAATTCCTACTCTATTCTACATTTTACTTAGCTATTCCAAAGTTTAAGCAATTGAATATGTAAAATAAGATCAATGTATATGTGAACTTCTTGTTTTCAGATAAATTTCACAAAGTACATGTAGATTATTCTTCAAAAATTGCTACAATTTATGATATCTAGATTAAGAAGCAAATAAATAAATACTGTATTTTGTATAAATTTATGAACATAGGATCACAGATATTAGTGCATATTAACAGTTGAAGGATTGCGGTGGGATAAGGATTTATTAAATGACTCAAAAATAGATTTGTTATGGAATTCTATACATATGTAAACATTTATTCTTTCTAAGTGTAACCTACATGAACAGCCTCAAAAGGAAAGCCTACCCAAAAAGGTCAGACCGTGTGACATCTGCATATAATCTGAGTAATATCTCCATTAATTGTTCAACTATCAAGACAGATGCCACATCATATCAAATGAGGTACGGCAGATCAATGTGCTCCCCTAAACCTCAACATATTCCCAATTAGCTTCATGACACACCATACATTTTGAGAATGTGTTTTTGAATAACTTATAACAATCGATTGGAAGGAGTATATGTTACCATAATTGACATTTTAGTTGATATTAAAAACTAACCATGTAGGTTACCTTTAGAATCTCAGGATAGAGTCATAATAGTTATTCAAAGAGGCATAATGTGAATATACTCTATTATCAGCAATAATAGACTACACAAAATAAGAAAAATTAAATGTTCAATGTACCCAGGTTTAAAAAAAATCCCTCACACTATCTGCATTACTTAATCAAATATGAATTTACTGGAAGTCTGTATGATCACAAGATCATGAGATAATAGATACTATTATATTGTACTACTCTTAAATATTATGCTACTTAATGTTTTAACAATGAATTTATAAAGAGTTTATATTTTATTGTTTCCCTGATGATCTGTAATCCTATTGCAGCAAAAGAGAAGTAATTTATGAAAAAAGTTTCCTCATGACTTAGGATACTCTGCAGTTAGTTCTGAGCAATTTTATAACCACTTAGAAAAAGAAAATAACTTACTCAAGCCACCTGCAGTGGGAAAAAAAACCTCTTAATAAAATACAGCTTGATCTTTGCTCCAAATCATTAGCGCTGATAGGAAAATGTTACTATATTTTTCAAAGATGATTATAAAAGAAAGGCTCAATAAACAATTCTCCCAAAACAAATGAATGAATGAACACACTGTATCCAAGAGTTTATCCCTAATAATAGAGTTGCTTTTCTTACATTATTCTGATGTGCTGTACAATGCTGGCAAAGTTAATATTACTTCTTCTCAGCATAATCCATTTGCTCTCTTACTTCTTATTCATTTTAATTGAGGCTAAAACTACAAATTATTTTCCAGTTGTCCTTTACAAACAAACTGTTTCCCCAGCCAATCCAAACACCATTATTTTTGCATCTACAACAATCAATTATTATCACTTGGCTAAACAAACACAGCTGGGTAGTAATGAATGAGATTCTTACATTTTTAGATAAACTTAGCTTTAATGTTGCTCTACAGTTCATTCTCTGAGACAGAGAAGAGCCACACAATAATTCTACTTTTCTATTCTGTACCACAAAGACATATTACACTGATGCAGCTTGGGAAATTGCATAAATGATCATTTGCTTTTTTCTTCAAATGAAAATATATATAGTAGACAGAAAGATAAATATAAACATTAGCCATTACACCTTTTCTCTAATGAGTTTTAATTTTGATTAAAATATATTTACTTCATTTACACCATTCCCTTTCCACACTCTAACAACTCCTAATGTCTCCCTATTCCATCCTTCTCAAGTCCATGGCCTCTGCTTCATAAACTATTGATGTTACATATTTCCTTTTTTTTAGAGAAGATAAATTATTTATAAAACTAATATGGCAGTTCATCTGCTGGACAAGAGGAAAAGTTGGTATAAAATGGAATAAAAAGTAGGGGTCATGACTTCAAACAACGTAACAGAAAATAATTACTTCCTAAGTTTAATACACCTGAACAAAAATTCTCTGTTTAAACATAAATGAAAAAAAAAACAGTTCTGGGTATCAATAAAGAATAATAGATATAACATAAAATGACCTGCTGAAAAAAAAGTGCTGTTTCAGGGAGCCAAAGAAAATTTGGCCAGTGGTAAGAAAAGGAAGCTAGAGCACATGGGAGCACACAACTGAAATGAAGATCTTGTATTTGCTGAAAACATAGTACATGGTGTTGGTCAAACTCTTCAAAGAGGGCAAAATGTACAGTATACCAAAGATATCATGGTTATGAAGGTAACAGTGATATAATTGCTGCTGTGGAAGGAAGAGACATATTCTTCAGTGGTGTAGCCACCGGTAAGGTGCCTCTACTCTTGTGAACAAACCCTTGAGTATGCTCCTGTATAAAACACAATCAAATTTAAAAAATGAAGTAGAAAGTGGATGGTGGAAAGAAGAAATAAACCAAACTGAGGTGCAGAGAAGGTGATGGTAATAAAAATGATAGAAAACTTTCATTAGGTACATGTATGTATTGTCATAATGAAATCCATTATGATGTTTAAGTAGTATATTAGTAATTCTCTATATAATTCAAGCATATATATGTATATGCATATGTATATACTTATATGCTTGTTGATCTTCTATGCTTGAATATACATGCTTGAATTTTTGGGAGTAGGGATATATACTGATCTATTATTGAGGAGCAAATGTACTTTCAAAGCCTAGAAAATATGTTCTCTTTTGAGGAAAAAAGGAAAAAACAAACTATTCTTATGATCTTATTTGTTTATTTGTTATGATCTTATTTGTTTATTTATTTGTTTGTTTTAAGGCATTGTAGCTTCAAACACATACTCTTTCCACTTCAGCCTCCTAAATATTGAAACTGCATGTTTTTTATCATTTTCCAAACATTTAAAATAATGATTTGATTTAAGAATTATTTTAATACAAAGCTATTCCCATTCTCACTCCCTCCTCTCCTCCTGCTCCCCACCCCACCCTCATCCACTCCTCAGGAAGGGCAAGGCTTCCTATGGTAATCAACAAAGCTCTGCAGATCACTTCAAAGCAGGACCAAAACATTCCAGCCTAAATCTAGGCTGAGAAAGGTGACCATCAGAAAAGAATGTGCTCCAAGATGCCAGTTGAAACAATAGAGATAAATCTTGGTCCCACTGTCAGTGGTCCTACAGACTGCCCAATCCTCACAACTGTGTACCACATTTAGTGGGCCTAGTTTGGTCCTATGCAGGTACCCCTTATATCAGTCCAGAGTCAGTGAGCTCTCACTAGATCAGGTCAGCTGTTTGTATTTTTATCACAATCAAGGTCTTGACTCCTTTGCTCATTGTGTGTTTGTGTGTAAAATTTATATTTATATAAAATGTGTGCATGTGTATATATTCATGTATACATATAAAAGTCTACTAATATAATCTACTGTTTTGTAAAGTATTACTGTTACGAGTATCGTATACATGTGTGTAATGTGTGTATATATAAATACAGCCTGATGAGAATGTTTATACATTTAATTAATTCTAGCATTTACAATTAACCAGGCCTAGTGGCACATGCCTATAATCCCTGAATTTTGGAGGCTGAAGTCAGAGAATTCTGAGTTTGGTGTCAGCCTGTGGTACGACGATAAACTCAATAAAACTGACCAATTAATGAAGCAAACAGTGAATTTATATCTATATCTATTTAACTATTACCAATATCTTATATATATTTTTTATCTAAAAATTTATACTAATGTGTGTATGTCTTTTTTGTTGTCTAGTTAGGGAATATACATTCATCAATCAAAAAAATTTTCATATTAATATAATGGAATTGTTAGCTATTCTTGGATTTAACTTTTCATTGCTCATAATGCTAATGTAAATATATATCAGTCAAATAAATGATGGTTTTGAATTTCATTATTTACAATTCAGATTACAATTTTTTTTTTTTTTGATTTTCGAGACATGGTTTCTCCGTAGCTTTTTTTTTTTTTTGGTTCCTGTCCTGGAACTAACTCACAGAGATCCACCTGCCTCTGCCTCCCCAGTGCTGGGTTTAAAGGCGTGTGCCACCACCGTTTGGCCAATTACAAAATATTTTAATGCTAACATTCAAATCATATTTCTATGGCTATAACTTGATATTTTATTCATTGTAGAATTTGCATACCAAAAGTACAAATCTAAATTTTTATGTTTATGTTTACTTACCCACTGTATTATGTGTTCATGTTTGTTGGAAACTGCGCCAAATTGTGCTTTTGGAAGTGAGAGAGCAATCTTTTGTTGTAGGTTTTCTCTCTCTCTACCATGGAGATTATTTTGATTAAACTCTAGTTAAGTTTTCCACCAAGCACTTCTTGCTGTCCACTGAGCCATCTCATGATACTCAAAGAGAAAATTTTACAGTTATGTCTTGGCAATACTAGAAATAAGGTGCAGGTGTCAGGATTTTTATGGTTTGTTAAAATTTAAATGTTTTCATCCCACAAAGTTCCAGTCTGTAAGTTCTATCACTACAAGTTTACATGTTCAGTTAACACTGGGAACGTGATAATTTGCATGTACCCAAAGCTCAGGCTTCCATTCACAATCTCTTTGCACAAATAAATCTTCAGTAACCAGATTGGAAACATTTTTATAATTGCACACAAACTCAGGCCAACAACATGCTGTCTCACTCATCAATTTTTCAGTTTTCAGACTGTTGTCTATTAAGTAAAAACACTAGAAAGAATCCTGCCAAGGAAACTACTCTTGGGGTGCCCCAAAAATTACAGAACAGCTTTGCCTTACTTTCCAATAATTCCTAAGCTTTCTTTATTTGTTGTCTTTAAACTTGTGTACCCTGTTTGTTGTAGCTTTTCAAGTACAATTTTTTCTTTGCATATATTCCAAGAAAACCAGGTTCATAAACAGGCAAGGAACAAATACAGTAATTAAATTCTGTTTGGCATATATATATATATATATATATATATATATATATATATATATATAGATCATTTGTGAAGAATCCCGGACTCTGGCAAGCTCCAACAGCTAAGTGTAGATATACTTTCCAGTACAGTATTTAAGCTAATTATAATCAAATGAATAATGAAAAACAGTAGAGAAAAGTGTTCAAACCAATTTGGCATTTGGGAAGAGAAGATATAGAGGCCCAGTGAACCTAAATTTGTCTCCTGAGTAGAGTCACGAGTTTTATATTTAGGTAAAGGAAGAATTGAACACAAAAGAGTTAGTGGTAAATATTATAAGGGAAACCTGGTAAAATTATAAGGAGTAGTAAATCATTGTCTCTATTTTAATGCTGCAAATTTGTCTGAAAAAGTCCTTATTGCTTGAGATGACAAAATTTTCCCAAACAATGGTTTCTCCTTACTTCAGGGTGCAACTTGGTCTTCATGAGCAGCTGCAGTCTTTTATGAATGAGCTACTCAACAAATTTGATGTTCCTGAAATCCTAGCTGACCTTAGTTTTAATACAATGATTAAAACATTTTCGGTCACATTAGAAGGTTTAGGACAGGATATTGGAATAATGGTGACACTAAGATAAAACAGGAATGTTGCAAGAATTTCAGCCAGCTGCCATTTACTTTATGGTCTCAAATGAGTAGTTGATGTTTTCACCGAAAGAGAGTGCTATGTTCCATGATAGAATAAATAAAATCAACCCAAAACTGTCATCTTCACTTTTCAAAGTTTGTACTTCTATTTTACAAGATTTCACTAATTTTTTAACATATTGTATCTACATTGCTGTGTTAGCCAATTTTAGTTGTCGACACACGTGAGGGAACTTTCTTGTTTGGATCATTTGAAATGGAATAACTACCCTAATTCTAGTTCAAAACTTCTGGTGGCAACTCATATAAACTATTTGGGAAAAATAAGTTTGTGATTTTTTTTTTTGGCTTTTCCACATTCTCACTGGCAAGTTTCCCTATTTAGAGCCATTCCCTTGCTTGTTTTAGAAAGATTTATTAGGGATTTATATGTGGACTGAAGACTCACAACTCTCTTGCATCTCCCTGAGATTTCAGTTCCAGATTTGGGGGGCGGGGGCTGGGGAGATTGAGGCATCTAGTATCTGGTACTGAGCAGCTATGTGATTGTTACCATTTCTACAAGGAGACTGTCATTGTTGGATTACAAGAACCATAGCCTCTCTGACACTCTAATAAATCATAAAAGATAAATACATGGATATATATGGTATGTGTGATTACATAATAGTAAGTAGTATATTATAAATGCATATATCTGCACAATATCTAAATCTGTCTATCTCTATTATATCAGTTATGTTCCTTTAAGAACACAGAGTAATACAAAAGCTGAACAAAAATGAAGGTATATAATATTATATTTTGAGAACAGTTTTCTCTAAACAATATACATTGTGCTGATATGGCCCACCCATATTTTTACTCCAGTAAAGAGTTTAAGTCATTTGCATAGTTTGAAGATTTTAGAATTCTAGATATGTGCTCAGTATCTTCAAACATAGCAGATGTGGAATGGGAAACAGATTTCAAAGGCTGTGCACTGTAATGAAATTAAATAAAAGCCAAGCTTGAAGAAATCATAGTGCTGTGAAAATGTTTCTCTGAAAGTTAAAATTAATACAATATATTTTGTTGAAACCATTTACTACAAAATGTGATGACATGGTGTAGGAGGTTCTTCTGTCTATGTGTTGCTTTCATTGGTTAAAGAAACTGCCTTGGCCTTTTTATAGGGCACCACTTAAGTAGGCCGAGTAGACAGAACTGAATGCTGGGAAGAAGGGCAGATGGAGAGCCGCCATGGAGCTGCCAGGTCAGACATGCTGAATCTTTCCTGGTAAGCCACGACCTTGTAGAGACACACAGATTATTAGAAATGGGTTAAATCAAGATGTGAGAGTTAGCCAATAAGAAGCTAGAGATAGCCGGGCGGTGGTGGCGCACGCCTTTAATCCCAGCACTCGGGAGGCAGAGGCAGGCAGATCTCTGTGAGTTCGAGACCAGCCTGGTCTACAGAGCTAGTTCCAGAACAGGCTCCAAAGCCACAGAGAAACCTGTCTCGAAAAACCAAAAAAAAAAAAAAAAAAAAAAAAAGAAGCTAGAGATAATGGGCCAAGCAGTAATTTAATTAATACAATTTCTGTGAGGTTATTTTGGGTGTAAGCTAGCTGGGCAGCTGGACCAAAAGCAGTCTCTCTTTCCTTCAATAATGACACACCTACTGCTCATCAGCATCTGCTCTTCCATATCTATTGAAGCACTGGACTACATCTTCAGCTTCTGCGGAGACATCTGGACAATCCAGAGAGTATGGAACATTATTCAGTTATTACATGACTGAGGGAAGAAAAGTCCTCTGCAGTTCTCAAAGTACTTTGTTATGAATGAGGAGAAAAGGAAACCTGGTTAAGCCATCACAAGTTGGAGCATATTTGTCAAAGCATTTGAAAATATTCATTATACCAGAAAGCAAATTAATTTAGTAAAATTTATAGTTCAATATCCTTTATACTATCCCTAGTAGTATCAGTTTTATGAAATAAAATAGCAGAGAGCAATTCAAACTTTGTTTTATTATTATTATTGGGTGTCAGTTAATTGAATAATGAATGGGAGCACAAGTAAATTTGCAAAATAATGCTCTTCAGAAGCAAAGTTCACACATTTCATTTTATTATGAAATTAACACATTTCTTATTTGTGGAAAAGACAACTAACTTTGCAAAAGTCAGTCTGAGGTGTTACCTGTGCTTTCAGGTGTCATTTAGTACTCAGAGATTTGATCAGTAATCAATTTTGCTAACAGGAGAATCTATTCACACACTACTTAGGTTGGATGAATAAAAATATATCCAATGTAAACAAACAATTTTAGCTCATTGACTTGACAATGACTCACATAATTTGGCCATCTGTCCTAGGGAATAAAATTATTTGATGTTATCTATAAGAACACAAGTTATTTCTGAGATGGTAACTTAATTGCCTTTCAATTATCAGAGTCAGATATTATCCGTGGCTTATTACACTGAGAGGTATGTTTGCTTTCCAATGCCCTATGATACCAATAATATGTATGTTCACACCAAAGCCCTTTCAGAGAACTTAAGTGTACATATAAAGAAATACAAGAACACACAACTTTGCCCTGAAACTTTAGCAAGAACTGTTAGAGTTACTGTCTTAGTAGCTCAGCAACAAGTCACTTGCTTAACATGTAAAATTACCTGGTTTGTTCATAAAGCAAATAATCTTTAAAAGTGTTACTTATTAATCAGCACACTTTCATAATAAAGTGAAAATGTGATGTGACTGAGCATATGTGAAAATAAGAGCCGCTACTCTCTTCAGGGTGGCCTTCCTATGTAATACTTATGTAATTTGCCTGAGCTGAGGACCTATTCAGTCAACATTGTGCATCCTCAGATGTACCTTCTAAGGACTGCTTCTCCTCCATCTTTCCAATTGGCCCCAGTCTTTTCCCCATTCCTCTAATTCCATTGATCCCTGTTCCCTAGGTTTAAAGGATACTCCAATTACTCAGACATCTTATCTATTGACCAAGAAACCACTTTTATTTATGGAATAAAACAATTACAAGCATTGAAATTATGCTTTAAAGATTTTAACTCATAGAATAAGTGAGCTTTATGAAGAGTTAAAGGAAGAGCCTGTTTTTCTTCCTTCCTTCCTTCCTTTCTTCATTTTGGGGGGGGGGATTTCATATGAAAAAAGGTCTCATGTATCTCACACTGAATTTAAGTAGATATTAAGCCAAGAATAACCTTTAACTATTAATCTCCTTCCATTTCTTAAGTGCTAGAGTTGTAGGCAAATACATTACCAGTTGAATAATAGCATGTTCCCAATAATTTTTGAAGGAAAGATTTGGGATATAGAATGGGAAAAACCACCTGGATCTAAAGATTACTTTGAAGAACATTTCTTCTTTTTCTATATTAGTAACTTAGGCAAATATTTTTATAGAGAATACTTTCTATTTAAATGTTTTTAAGTATTATTATTATCATGTGTGTATGAGAAAAGAAAGACAGAGACATAGAAACAGAAAGATAAAAAGAGACAGAAATATGGAATGACAGAAAGAGAGAGATAGATAGATAGATGATAGATAGATGATAGATAGATAGATAGATAGATAGATAGATAGATAGATAGATAGATATGACACATCCCATTGTAATTATGTGTAGTCACTCAATAGCAAGTTAACTGCTTTTGAATATCATTTCTAACTTACAACATTTAAATCCCAGGATAAAAAAAATCTAAAAGTCAGGTTTGCAAGGGAAGTGCCTTTCACACTGAGCATTGTCCTCAATGCTCCAGTTTGATATTGTCAACTTGTACTCTAGAAGGTAATAAATATATTTTTCTATAAAACTGGCTTATAGTCAGTATAAGTAAAACCTAGTATAATAGAAATTGAGGACATTAGGTCCATTTGAGAAACTTAGTAGTTTGAATGAGAGTAAGTGGTAGAAGGATTATGTAGAAACAAAGCAACACAAAACATGTTTAAAGAGAATAATGTAGTGACCAAAGAGAATGCTTCTAGGTTAAGAAATCATACTATTTTGCTTATGATCCAAGCTGGATAACCAACATTTACAACAAGATTCTCACAATTTCCTATAATACCAACATCAAGGAGATATGACACCATTACCATTCCTGGCACTTATACACTGGTGCATATACAAGCATATGTACAAATGAACAAAAAATAAATCTTTCTAAAAGGAAATAAATAAACTGATCATAAAGTTCATGTTACCTTTTGTATATTACTCTTTAATATTTAACAAATATCATAGAATGTACACGCAGAGAAAGACATAATGTAACCATAAGTTTTCTTTGCATTTTAAAGTTTTATTTTAGAACAAACAACAAGAAAATCTTCAAAAAGCAAAGGAAAAAGAAGTGAGATCCTCTGGCAGATATCACAGTACCAACAATCTACTAGAAGTTTTTCACTTGACCAAAGTTGTTTGCAGAAGTCTGATAGTCAGTGATAGATTGGTTTAGGCTCAGACAAACTGTCCATGAAAAGATTCAATCAAGATGAAAAAAACCGAGAGAGAAGCTGAGCCACGTCATTCCCTTACATACTGGAAATTAAATTAGTCTCAACTGTATCTCAGAAGAATCTCTTAAAGCAGTAGAATGCCTCTCTTTTTAATTAATCACCACTATGGAAGCTTGTTCAGGCCAACTATTTTGATGAGGTTCCAAACAATCATGTTTCATTTATAAATGAAAACAATTATAGGAGACTTTAACTAAATTAGACTCTGTAATACTTTGTTTTGTATAATAAATCAAATTTTATGCTAATTATATGACAAAATATTACATAACTTATATTAATTGCTTGTTTCAATCTAATTTATATTCAAGAAAATTTGTTTTTAATATGTACATACTACTTAGTGGCATTACAACTTTTAGACAAGCTTTGGAAAATTAAGAAATTTAGTGATAGTCTAGAAAGAAAAGAAAACATATTTAAAAAAGTGATATAATGGCTGAAGCAAGAGCATTAAGAGAGATGTCACTATTGCTACTAACAGGGAAATCATGCCTGATCTTAGAAACCAAGCCAAATATTCAAAACTAGTAAAATCAGCAACACCATAATACCTAACTACACACTAAAAATGTTTTTATACACATAGATAGGTATAGCCCTTGTTAAGCAATTTGGGTAGGATTACAGCTATGGCTTTGGCAGCTGGATCCAGCCCATCATTTAGCTTTCTGAGATTCCAGAATCATGGCAGAGATACTGGCTGTAGCCATGTTTATTGTGACAACTCTATGAGATTTCAAGGAACCTGCCACCACCAGAAAGCATGTGGTTAGCTTTTTATCAACATTATTTAAGTGCTTCGTGGCAGGACCTCTTAAAAGAGTTGCAAGGCTTTGCAGCTAAAGCTGAGTCAGGAAGCCTCTCTTGAATGATAGTGCTTGCCTCTAGCAAGCAGAACCCATCTGAGAAAATGCTGTTAACAATAAGCAATGTGTAGGCCCATATTTCTGCATGGTGTGGCAGCCAGGCGTAAAAGCCATAGGCCCGATCTGAGGTGATCTGAGGTGGTCACGTAGCTCTGCAGACAAGCTGTCTCTGCTTAACAATGGTCAGGATGTTTGGAGGATATCTTATAGAGATGCCAATTCAGGCCTACGTGACAGCTAGCATACAGGTAGAATGTGGACATGACAAAAAGCCCATTCACCTGGTTACCTAGGATACAAGTCTAATGTGTTTTCCCACTCAGTTTATGTGATGATACATAAGGTGTTTGGATAATAAACGAGAGGATCTTCAGGAGAGATCTTGCCCTTCCATCATGAATGTGTAAGCTGTGTCTGATTATTCCTCACAACTCCATACCAGTCCCAGTTAGGGAAGATAACTATCTATGTTGGACCCACACAGGCTTCAACAGCCATGCTTTACTCTATTCTTTTCTGTCTAGAATTACTTCTTAAGCCTTCAGGTTTTTGTGGATGCAGTTGTCCATGTGGGCAGCAGCCCCCAAATCTTATATGTCTGAGGAAAATATTAGTAGATATTATAGACGACAGACACATTCAGGCTGTAGAGAAACACAAACCAATTGATAAACCTTCAGAGGTACCAACAGCCCTACCTTTAAAATGGTTAACTGAGAAACCAATATGTGTTTAAAAAGTGGCCTCTAGATGAGGAAATGTTGCCGGCTTTACATCTGGTACAAGAGCAACTAGATACTCAACATATAGAGGAATTTACTTGCCCTTGGAATTCTCCTGTATTTGTTGTTAAAAAGAAACATGGAATATGGAGAATGATGAGAGATCTAAGGACTATCAAGGTTATTCAATCTATGGGCACTCTACAATCTGGAATTACTCTGCCTTCTCTGTTATCAAAGGGATGGCCTCTTATAGTTAATGATTTAAAGGATTGATTCTCCACTATACCTTTACAAGAAAAGAATAGAAAAAAGTTTGCCTTCACAGTGCCTACTTGTAATAATTCTCAGTCTATCAGAGAATGTCAATGGACTGCCCTCCCACAAGCAATGTTCAATAGCTTCACCCTGTGCCAATACTTTGTCAGCCAGCCATTGGAAATAATTCATAAGCAATTTTCTAAGTCTATTATACACCATTAAGTGAATGACATTTTGTTATCTGATTCAAATATAGATACTTTAGAAAGGATGCTTGAAGAAGTAAAGAAAGTCCTGCCTAAATAGGGAGTACAAATTGTTCCTGAAAAAATTCAAAGAGGAGATTCTGTTCATTACCTATGTTACAGAATAGGTTTACAGAAAATTAGGACACAAAATTAGGAGAGACAGGTTGTGGACTTTTAATGAATTTCAAAGATTATTAGGAGATATTTCCAGTCTATGACTGGCTGTTGAGATAACACCTGATCTAATAACTCATTTAAATAAAATCTTAGATGGTGATACAAACTTGAATAGTGCCTGAGAATTAACAGCTGAAGCAGAAAAGGATTTGATGATTGTTGAGGAAAAAATTTAGGAGGTACATGTGGATAGGTTGAATCCAAATCTTAATTGTATTCTAGTCATATTGCCCTCCAGAATTTCTCTTACAGGAATTTTAATACATAGGGATGATATTATCTTAGAATGGATCTTTATACCACATAAACCAAGTAAAAATTAAAAATTTATGATGAAAAATTCTCTGAATTAATTCTAAAAGGTAAATTGAGACTTCATCAATTAGCAAATATAGACCCAGAAGAGATTATAGTTCCTTTTACTGTTGATGAAATAAAAAAAGTTATGGGAAGACAATGAACCCTGGCAAAGGGCTTGTGCTATTTTTTTGAGAGATATTAATAGCAATTACTCCAAAAGTGATAGACTTAACCTTATAAAGAGAACTTCTTAGATTCTTCCACAAATTGTATGTGATACAACAATAAGTGGAGCCCATACATGTTATACTCATGCAAATAAATCAGGGAAGGCAGGTTACAAATCAGAAGAATTAAGTAAGATGGAACAAAGCCTTTATAATTTTGTTTGGAAGGCAGCATTATATGCCATTCTTATGATATTAAGGGATTTTAAAGAACCTCTCAATATAGTTACTGATTTGCAATATGCAGAAAGAGTTATCTTGCATATTGAAACTGCTAAATTTATATCAGTTGATACAGAATTGACTTCATTATTCATCCAGATGCAAGAAATAATTAGGAGTAGGCTTTGTCCTATATAGATAACACACATCTGATCCCATACAGGTCTGCCAGATCCTCTAACACAAGGTAATGCATTAATTGATCAATTATTGATTGTAAGTGTGTTTCAGGCCTCTGAATTTCATGAAAAAATCATGTCAATAGCAAAGGTTTAGAGGAAAAGTTTTCTATTACATGGCAACAAGCTAAGGAGATTATAAAGTGTTGTCCTACTTTCTCTTTCTGTAATCAAACACCATTGCCTGCAGGAAAAAACTCAAAGGGTACTCAAAGGAATGAAATCTGACAGATGGATATGTTGCACTCTATGGAATTTGGTAAATTAATATATGTACACCACACCATAGACACATATTCAGGTTTTCAAAGGACAACTGCTTTGAATTCAGAAAAGGTTGATTCAGTAATCACACATTTATTGGAGTTATAGCCATCATGTGTATACCTTCACAAATAAAGACAATGGTCCAGCATATGTATCTAAGAAAATGAAACACCTTTTTTTAATTATAATATAAAGCACATTACAGGTATACCAAATATTCCTACAGGTCAGGCAGTCATAGATAGATCAAATCATACTATAAAGGATATGCTGAACAAACATAATGGAAAGGAATGTACCCCCAGAAATAGATTGCATAATGCTTTATTAACTTTGAATTTTCTTAACGCTAATGAGAAAGGAAGAACAGCAGAAGAGAGGCATTAGATAATGGAAAAAAAATCTTCTGAATTGGATCAACCAATATATTTCAAGGAAGTGTTCACCTCACAATGGAAACTAAGAGATGTACTATGTTGGGGAAAGGGTTTCACTCTTGTTTTCACAGGAGAAGAAAAATTATGGATACCATAGAAATTTATAAAGATTCACTTTGAAAAGCCGAAACCTATTTAAATATAGAAATGACAACTCATCCACAATGGCGAAAACCATGCAGGTGGTAAGGAAACACATATAGGTTTGGGGCAGGGTTCAGCTCTTATCTTTGCAGAAAAATACACATCATCAAAAATTCAAGAAACTCTGGATGTTTGAATGCTGACAGAAGAAAAAATATCTATACACTAGGAGCATCTAGAAAACTGAATATGTTTTATAAATCCGGATATGGGTTACACTTACATTTACACAGACACACACATACAAATATTAATATATTCAGCTGGTTTTAGAGTTGGACAATGGCTCTGTACTTCTCTAAATCTAAGCAGGTTGTTAAAAGGAACATGCAGAGTTTCAGTCTCATATTGGTATGGGATAGAAGAAAGACGTTAAGAAAAATTTTACTTTTTACATGCCTTTTTTGTCTATATCATAATTTTTATTGAATGTATGTTTATATGAATAATGTTTAAATTTTTCATGATGAACAATTGATTTTCTACAGATCTTTTTCCTACAGTAATCATTGAAGTTTCCAGGAAGTAGATGGGGTCCCACAGCAACAAGTCCATCTGGTTGAGATGACATTTTGATGCAAACAGCACTACTTTAAAACTGCTTCTGTTTTTGAGTACCCTCTGCTGAAATGGTTCACCTTTTCATGACATTCTGGCCAGAACTCCAAATAAGAACTTTGAAAGAAAAAAATAAAAACCTTACCTATCGACTGCTCAGAAATTGTTTGCAACTATACTAGACAGTAATTTTGAAACTTAATCATCATTTTAATTTTGCAGGATCCCATTAAAAGAACATCACACCCCTTAACAGCAGAAAGCAATTCTAGAATTTGCCCTCATCTCAAAAATGTTTGTCCCTAAGGTTGAGAACACTATTTAGGGGTTGTGGATTATTACTTGCATTAGATAGAGGATTGAGGTGGAAACTATGTTTAAAAAAGGGGGGGACTAGGAATAGTGGATAATAGAGTGAAAACTTGTGAGTTAACGTTCATAGGCAATTTATATTGGTATGGTTTTGTATATTGATACAAGTTCAAATCATATTTCTTTTTATTATTTTTATACCTAGTCAGAGTTACTCTGTCAGGTTGTATATATGTATGTTCTTATCTCTGTTTAGGACATTTTGTATATTGATACAACTTTTAGGATATATTTTCATATTGCATTATATATTACTCCTGCCTCTGATCAAGATACCTATAGATTGTTTACATTTTGTGGTCATTATCCTCATTTGTTTACAGATTATTTAATATTCTGACATGAAGGTTTAGCCTTTAAGTTATACAGGCATTAAATACTATAGGTCAATAGTTGTTCATATTTGTTGTACATACAGTCAGATCAATTAAGTTCTTTAGATACATAGAGACTGCATTGTCTAGATAGGTAAGCTTCAACCACTTCAAAATTTGTGGAACGTGGCATTTAAATAACTTAGTGTTCTATTGACATGAGACATGATTGCTTCTGACAGCACCAATCAATCCCCGGAGAATGTTGAGCACCAAAGACACTCCATTTGGAGCTTATTTTCTTCTTGGCAAAACTTGCCTTTGAGAAAGGAACTAACAGAGCCTCAGACACTAACAAGTTACATGATATCCAGATATAGATAAGCAGGACTGTCAAAACTTGTCAAGACAGGATAAGATGGTTTTGAAAAATTTCCTGCTTCTGAAAGTGGTCTGTCAATTACCCTAGGCCATAGCCAAAGTTGGTTGCTTCAACACTGCAAAATGAGACTTTGGGTGATTGCTCAGGTAGCTAATTTTCTCTGTCATATATTGCTCACTTTGGAAGCTACTTGATTGTACTTCCTGCCTACTCAAATAATATTATCTCCCTTCTCAGGCCTTCAATAGTATTGAAGATTAGATAGTCTTAGTTACCATTCTCTTATGATCTAGCTAAGCCATTTCCAATACAAGACTTAGACTCCTTAAGGTAGAATGTTTATTAAAACATTTAGCATATGTTCCTTGCTTAATATTGTTAATGCTGATTGTAATTCTAATCTTATACTTGATATCTTTTCCTAGTGTATATTGTTTTGTATTGGGTTTGGAACTCTCTTACTTAAACAAAAGGGGGAAATGTTGAGGGAGCTCCTTATGCTCCTTCAGCCAATAGTCTTTAAGACACCAGCCCACCTGGGCATGGTCTTTTTTGCTTTATAAAGTAGCATTATCTCTCCTCTTGCTCTCTTGCTTCCAGGTCTGCTTCCAGCAGCTAGACTCTGTTCCTGTTTGCTCAGTGGGCTGTTGTCTAGGGCAGTGATTTGTAAGTTTTCCCCTTAAATAAATGGCCTTTTTATTAATCATAATTCCAAACTGGTATGGGATTGTTTCATGACTTATGCCTTCAAGACCTAACATATCTACAGAGCATTTCAACCAAACACAAAAGAATGGTTTCTTTTCTCATTACCTTAAGGCACTTTACCAAAAATTGACCATATAGTGATCACAAAGCAAGTCTCAACAGATACAAGAAAATTGAAAAAAAATGCCCTTCATTTTATCAAACTACCAAGGACAAAAAGTGAATTTCAACAATAATAGAAACAATAGAATACCTACAAATTCATGGAAACTGATCAACTGTCTTATCAATTATCACTACATCAAACATAAATAAAAATTAAACAATTTCTAAAATTAAATGAAAATTAATGCACAATATACCCAAACATATGAGACACTGTGAAATCAGTGCTAAGAGAAAAATTTATAATACTAACTGAATATATGAAACAATTTGGAAGATCTTATATTAGCAACTTAACAGTAAAATTCAAAGCTCTAAAACAAAAAGAAGTAGGCACTTCCAAGAGGAGTAGACAGCAGTAGATTAAACAAACTCAGAACTGAAATCAATAAAATAGAAACAAAGAGAATGATACAACATCAATGAAACAAAAACTTTCTCTTTTAGAAGATCAACAATCCAGTCAAAACCTTATCAAGACTAAATAAAAAGTAGAGAGAGAATATACAAATTAACAAATTCAGAAATGAAAAAAATACATAGTAACAGATACGCAGGGCAATTCAAAGAATCATTAGGTCATACCTTATAAACAAGTATTCCACAAAATTGAAACATCTAAAAGAAATTGATAATTTTCAAAAGGTAATTCTTTCCCAAGTTAAATTAAAATCACATAAATAATTTCAATAGACACATAACCCTAAGGAAATATAAACATATAAGCAGTCATTAAAAGTATCCCAATCAGACAAAAAAAAAAAGCCAAAGGCAAGGCAGGTTTGGTGCAGATTTCTAGCAGATTTTCAAAGAAGAGTTAATGATAATACTCCTCTATTCCATTAAATAGAAACAGAAGGACCATTCCTAAATTCATTTTATTTGGTCACATTTACCGTAATACCCAAATGGCAGCATGATTCAACAAAGAAAATTACAGAACAAATCCCCCAAGAACATTGATGCAAAAGTACTCAACAAAATACTTTCAAATAAAATCCATGAAAATATCAAAAAGATTATTGACCCTGCTCAAGTAGGTTTCATACTAGAAATGTATGCATGGTTAATCATACTAAAATCAGTTAATGTACTCTTCCATATAAGTAGACTGAAATACAAAATGAAGCAGACAACCAAAAAGAAAAAAAAAATCATAGACCTGGGGAAGGCTCCAGAAAACAGAATGTGTTTTTCTGGTGTACTGGTATTGGATGGGGATGAGATCAAAATGTGCATAGTAGGGAGGTGTGAGAAAATAGGAAGATATCTGAAATAGTGATTTTGTGGAGTTTACTGGGTAGATAATGCAGTGTATATTTTCTGGATTCTTTGGAAACTCTAGAAAGGACTCCAAGTGATGAAGGATAAGGAGGTTGAACTGGTCATCTTCTTTTATCAGGAAAGGCTTCTAGTGTTGAAACTAATGTGAGGACCTAGGAAAACCTAATTAGCCTCACAAATTCCATCCTGAATAGGAGCCTCTGAAGCCATCTTGTGACCTGAGTGTCTGTTGAAGGAGCTGCGGGCGGCTTCCAGCCACCTGGCTAGCTTATGCCCCAAAATACGACACACAAACTGTATTCATATAAACACTGCTTGGCCCATTTCTATTAATGTGTGTAGCACCACAAGGTGTGCTTACCAGGAAGATTCTAGCCTGTATTCATCTTAGGTCAGAGCTTCATCACGTCTGCCCTGGAGAGGAGCTGCATGGCATCTGAGCTCACTTCCTCTTCCTCCCAGCATTCTGTTCTGTTTACTCCACCCACCTATGTTCTAACCTATAAAACCAAGCAATTTCTTTATTAATTATCCAATGAAAGCAACATATTTATATGACACTCCCACATCAAGTGTCAAACTTATTTTCAGAAGAAAAATATAAAATATGCTACAGCAGTGAAATTTGAGCAAACACCCTGGATATAGACAATGAGAAGTCAGGGCAATAAAATTTAAGAAGGTTAGGGTGTTTCTGGAGACAGCCTGTCAGTAGTTCATGGGTTCTTATAGATATCCTGTCAGCAGTGATTTCATGACTATAGTTTGACCAATAATTTAAAAAATTACCTTACTCCATACCCCTGCCCCAATCCTGAAATGTCAATACATGTGACCTGCTGGTTTTTTATTTGTTTTTGCTTTAAAAACTTGCCCCCTACTGATTTCATGGCCTTACTCCCTCCATCTGCTGCATCAATGTGTATTAGGACTACACTCTAGGCTCAAGATAGCCAAACAAAAACCCTTGTGTATTTAAATCGGAATTTGGCTCCATGTTCTCATTGGGGTTCTGCAACAAGGGCATAACATTTGCTGCATTATTTGGAAAATTGCAAAATTCCATGGACTCCCAGACCCAGACCACAGGATCTCAACAAGCTCATAAATGTCTGTTCTGTTCATCAGCACCCAATTCCCTTTCTTCTGCATTTTTTTTTTGTGATACAACTGAATAAGTAATTGTGATCAGTAGTGGTTAGGGTGGACATGCTGGACATCCATGATCATGGGAGTCTGAAAGACATTTCAGACCCGAGCAGTGAGGATGGAGAGTCTCAGGTATGGAGGGTGTTTAGGCACACTGACATGTCATTCCCATAGCATGGTGACAAACTATCCTTATATTTGTCACTCTGCCTCCAATCTCATTGGAACAAATTTTATTCTTGTTCCCTTGGTTTCCTGTGGTTTCTGTGTTTGTCTGTGTTTGTGTTTCTGAGTGTGATAAATTTTATAGGACAGATGACTTCCTCTTCTTTGTACTTACTCTTAGCTCACTACCTGGATGTAAGAACACATGCTCACAATATTTTAGTTCTGATTGAAATGTCTAAATTTATCACCCTTTTCAGATTGGAATGAGCACCTCCTAATGTTGATTGGCCCTCTAAGGGAAACTTTGAACTGGCCAACATAAAAGTATAGAGGAAATTGTCTTCAGACAGTGAATGGGGAGCCCAAACCAAGTATCCTACATAGTGGTTTGGAGGGACTTGATGGAGGTCCCCCTTCCTGGATTGAATCCTTTTTTCCTGGTGGCAGCAGACTTATTTCATTATCTTTCTATCATCATCCTTATTATTATTTTGTGACTACCAATTCTACTACCTATACATATTTGAGACACAATTAAGAACATAGTAAATCAACATTCATTTCTTATTAATATTTTCTCCAATGTGTGAATAATATTGTAACTAGAACAGATTTGGCTTTTAAATGTAGCATCATGGTTCTGACAATAGTAAATTTAAAAATTAGATTAAATACATAAAATGAGGGATTTTGAACCTGGCACAATAGAAACACTTAAAATTGGTGATATTGCTAACATAATAATCTCCTCTTGAAGGGAGAATAAATATGATCATTTGAGTTCAGGACAAGGCTAGATCAGCAAAAATTCAGAACAAATACAATATCATCACACACAAAGACATTAAATTATGAAAAATTGTCATAGTCTCAACTATTATTAAAACTATTTACATATTATAGTGGCCTGGACCTAACATCTGCTTCTATTGTAAGACAAGGGTTTGTACCCTGTCAGTTGTATTTTAATAAAACACTAACTGGCCAGTAGCCAGGCAGGAAGTAGAGACAAGATAACCAGACAGATAGAAAGATAATGAAATAAGTTTGCTGTTTTAAAAGTGTCTTTATCTGTGTCATGACCACTGTTGTATTATGAAAGCTACACAAAATACATGTTTTTATAATTGATCCTAAGAGAAATATATACAAAGAGAAAACACAATCAAAATAAGTCTTTTAGCCTGAAGAAGTGAGAAGTCAGCACATAGTCCAAAATGGGAATGGGGAGGCTATTTTTAGGGGACCATACTAGTTAATTTTCTCCTCTTTGGTCATGTTTTGAGAGTACATGCATCACGGAGTGGAAGGTATTATACAAGAAGTGGTGGTTGTATTGCACTGACTTCTTTATTCAGACTGGACCCAGGACCATTGGAATAGTACTTTCAATGAGTCTTACTATTGTTTACTTCTCTCTGTATGCCAATAACTGCTACGGTTATACATGGTACATTCCTTAACCTAATCTATTTGATTGTACAAATTAACCACCAAAATAAAATATGAAATGAAATTCCAGAATCAGTTAGGGCAGAATCTAAGTTCTTGGCCTTATCCAATAATTATGACAACCATGTAAATAAAAACAAAACAACAACAAAAAACACAATGAGAAGAGGAAATGCAATTTGCTTTCTTCTTGTTTTATTTTTTTGGAATAAAACTATGTATATTAATTTTGATGTGCAACATTTTGGACAACAGACATTAAAAACAGTCTTAAGGAAGTCCTAGAAAAGGTCAAAACACCAAATGGATAACATATATATATATATGTCAGCTACCTGGGGAGTCAGCTAAAAAGTAAAGGAGAACATTTGATGCGATGGAATTCAAAAGTAAATATTGGAAAGAAAGTAATCAGTTGAAGATGGAAGTTACAAAACAATCCCACACAAGTTCTGAATTATGAATAATAAAAGGGTTACTTATTTAAAGGAAAACTTACAGATCACTGTCCAAGATATCAATCCTCTACATGAACGAGAACAGAGTCTACCAGTTGGAAACAGGAGCTGGAAGCAAGAGGGAGAGCACATTACAACTGCTTTTTACAGTATCAGAGACCACATCCAAGTGGGCTGGTATCTTAAAGCCTCTTGGCTGAAGGGGCAGAAAGTGCTCCCACAGCACTTCCCCCTTTTGTTTAAACAAGAGAGTTCCAAACCCAATACAAAACTATATACATTAAGAACAGATATAAAGTATAATTAGAATTACAATCAGCATTAACAATATTAAGCAAGGAACATACGTTAAATGTTTTAATAAACATTCTATACTATATGGCCTAAGTCTTGTATTGAAAGTGGCTTGACTAGACCATAAAAGGATGGTAACTATAACTATCTAATCTTCAACACTATAGAAGGCCTGAGAAGAGAGATAATATTACTTGAGCAGGCAGGAAGTATAATCAAGCAGCTTCTAAAGGAAGCAATATATGAAAGAGAAAATTAGCTACCTGAACAATCACCCAAAGTCTCATTTTGTAACACTGAAGCAACCAAATTTGGTTAAGACCTAGCATAACTGACAGACCATTTCAGAGGCAGGAAATTTTTCAGAACTGTCTTACCCATCTTGGCAAGTTTTGAAAGTCTTTTTCCTTGTGTCTTGTTATCCATTTCCAAATACCAAGTACTTTGTCAGTGGTTGAGGAATGGGTAGTTCCTTGCCCAATAGCCAATTGTGCCAAAAAGGAAACAAACTCCGAGTGGAGTGTCTTTGGTGCTCAATATTCTCTCTGGAATAGATTGGTGTTGTCAGAAGCAGTCATGTCTCATGTCAATAGAACCCTAAGTTATTTAAATGCTCTGTTCTACATATCCTTGAAGTGTTTGAAAATTACCTATCTAGACAGAATACAATCTATATGTATCTAAAGAACCTAATTGATCTGACTGAATGTACAACAAACATGAACAACAATTGACATATAATATTTAATACCTGTATAACTTAAAAACTAAAACTTCATGTCAGAATATTAAATAATCTGTAAACAAGTGTGCAACAAATGAGGACAATGACCTTCAAATGTAAATAATCTATAAGTATCTTGGGCACAAGATGAAGATGGAAGCTACAAAATAATCCCATACCAGTTTAGAATTATGAATAATAAAAGGGTTATTTATTTAAGGGAAAACTTACAGATCACTGTCCTAAATAACAGTTCTCTGTGTGAACAGGAAGGGAGTCTAGCAGCCAGAAGCAAGAGCTGGAAGAAAGAGAGAGAGCAACATACTTTACAGCTGTTTTCCAAAATATCAAAGACCACACCCAAGTGGGCTGGTATCTTAAAGGCTATTGGCTGAAGGAGCAAAATGTCCACAGCAATCAGAGTTTAGTCATTTGTACTACTTGGGCAAAAAATTCTTACCATGAATGGGAATTTTCTATTTTGCCTGGTGCAAAAGATATATTTGTAAACACTTCTTGATGAATACAGAGTTGAATAGAGTTCTACATTTTGCCTAGACTGTATTTTTTTGCCCTGTAAAAGAACAATTGTTGGGAAAACAACCAAGAAATAAAAACAAAGCTATCCAACTTGGTTTTGACCTGAATTCAACTCTAATTCTCAGTTAGAATAAAATATTTGTTACTTTACAGTTTCCCCGGAGTAAAGTGTCATTTTTTTTATTATAAACTGAACTTATCCTTGTTATATACCAGCTTTTCAACAAAATAACTGGTTATTACAGGAATTGTACATTTGCTAATTTTTAAATTTTGTCTTCTTGTTTCATTCTTGTTCATCGTACTATATAATAGTATCAAATATTCATATAACAAAGGAATTGAAGAAATTTCAAAGTTGAGAAGTAGTTCTTAGTTTATAAGAAAAATGAGTGTCCTGAAAGCCAGAATATTATAGTGTGTGTGTGTGTGTGTGTGTGTATAAATATATATGTATGCAACAACAATTATTGGATTAGAAAGTCATGAGTTTAAAAATGAGAACCAAAAGTTCCATGGAATGTTTCGGAAGAAATAGGAATAGAAGATAATATGACTATATTATATTCTCAGAATTGAAGAATTATAAAGTATGAAAAAAGAATAAAGATCATGAGAGCTGGAATTTAAATAAATCGTAAAATCCTACTTTATAACTGCACTAGTATGAGAATTCATGTTTAAACAATAGACTGATAAGTCTGAAACTAAATCACTGGTCTCTAAGTTTGCTACTGTAAATTTTTTATTTCATCCAAATGACAGTTTTAAGCACTAGTTTTAAATGCATATAAATTACTTCACTACAATACAATTTTCTCTGTCTTCATTTACCATTTATGTCAATGGTGTGTTGTAAAATATTACTTTAAGGTGTGTATTGCCACCTAGCTGTGGCTTACCGACAAAATTTCAGCATGTCTGCCTTTGGTGGTGGCTCCATGGCTTCTTCCAGACTCTGCCTTCTTTTCCTCAGCATTCAGTTTCGTCTTACCTGCCTAGCTCTGTTCTGGCCTGCTCTGCTACGGGCTCAAATCAGTTTCTTTATCAACCAATGGTATTCACAGCATACAGAGGGGAATCCCACATCAGCAGAGGGTTTTGAAGGAGGGGTAACGAGAAGCATAAGAAATTCTTGGGAAATGCAAGGAGAAGAGCTGCTGAGCTGCTTGTTATCAGCCTCTCTGGGGAGAAGAATTCTACCTAGAGGAATCGAGAATTAGGTAGGTTCCCTTAATAACTTTGAAAGAACAGAATTTCCTCAGGATGCAGCTCTTGTTGCCTAACTTCTGTTGGTAGTGAAATTGCAGTTGCTGACTAGGATAGCTGCAGCTTCAGAATCAGCAGTTTGTAAAAAAAGAACAATACTGATCTTCAAAAATACTTTAGAATTAGAGAAATCATAGTACAGAATATGTCCTTTTAAAAATACACATCCAATTTTATTAGGAAGAATAGTGGCTTGCAAATTAATTTATTTAGACAGCAATGTACAATCTGTCATTTAACAAGCATCTTTAACTAAAAATCACTAATTTAGATGAAATTAATTTTTAGAAACTGAAATTTAGAACAGTCATCAAGAAGAAATCTGTAGGCCTAGAGAAATAGTCCAGAAGTTAAGAATATATCTTCTCTTGCAGAAAATACTAGGACATCCCAGCTTTCCTCACCACTTCCTGTACCTCACCTCTAGGAGATCTGAGAGCCTCTTCTGGTCTCTTTGGGTGCTGGGATTAAAGTGAAAATGACCTCAACATAAACATACAGAAACATACAAAATTAAAAATAATAAAATAAAATTTACAAGTTTGATGAATTTAATAAAAGATTTGACAATATGCCAAGCAGAAAGTGTTTAAGGAGAGTTTTGCTACATTTGGCAAAGAGTGTAATGAATAAGCACATCCTGAGTAAAGGAAAGAAATTTATAACTTGAAGGCTAGATGCGAATGTGGTTGCTGTGTATAATATTTGGCTTGTAGTATGAACCTCCTAAAGGTCAGAAAGTTAACAGAATCATATCACAAACTGATATATGATTTTCTTGCTATTTTCCAGTTTGTCTGTTTCTTAGAAAGCTGAGCTAAGTGTTTCATATAGTTTCAATGAGTTACTTTGTGCTGAGTTTTCTGACATTTGTCTTATTTTTTCTGTATATTTTTCAAACTTCCATGCTCATTTGCTCAGTTCCCACTTTACAATTTGAAATTCTTTATTTATTGGAGTGCTTTCATACAGCTGTGCATTTACATAGTTAACTTTAGAGAAGCCCGACTTAAAAATAAATAACAGCAATTGCCTATTTCCTGTCTTTTGAATAATCCTTTTAAAATTCTTTGACAATCTGAAGCATGTACATAATATGTCTTGATCGTACTCTCACTCCTTCTAATGACCCCTGTTCCCTCAAACACTTTTGTTTATCCCAAATTTGTAGCCTCTTTAATCAATAAACATGTGGTGATCCAATGAATGTATTCAGTATTGTCCATATGTACTTGGGTGTGGGCTCATTTGCTGATGATATGCCTACCAATAACTACCACCTTCTAAAGGAAAGTGACACTTCTTCCCTTAACTTTTGTTTGATTCTGGTACTGTGAATCATGTTCAAACAATTCAGGGGTAGTAAAGATTAAAAAAAGTATATTAAGACATATCTTTCAATTTTTTTTTTTTTTTTTTTTTTTTGCTCAAATCATCTGCATTTACTTTACCGTCTACATTCTTTTTCTCTGTGAACAACTACTGAGTATGTAAAAGCACAATGGTTCTGAACAAATAAACTGATCTCAGAAATAAAGATGTTCGTATGTAAAAACAGAGTAAAATTATTAAAATTAGTAAGGTTCAATTCCCTGTGAATGACAGAAGAACTGTATAGAAAGTGCAGCTGATTTCTTTTTTGTATGTAGTGGTCTGAATAGGAATGGCCCCATAGGCTCATTTATCAGAATGCCTGGTCACCAGGGAGTGCTGTGACCTTATTGGAGGAAGTGTCCAACCAGGCCCAGTGTCTCTGTCTTCCTGCTGCCTGTGGATCCAGATATAGAACTCTCAGTTACTTCTCCGGCAACATGTCTCCTGTGTGTCACCATGCTCCGTGACATGATGAAAATGTCCTAAACTCCTGAAACTGTAAGCCAGCTCCAATTAAATAATTCTTCTGTGAGCTGCTGTGGTCAGGAAGACGGCTGACAGCAAAGAACATGGACTAACACAGCACACGAGCTGTGCAGTTTGTATTCTATAGCAAAGCAAAACTACCAATAGCTCTATTATCTTCTCTGACTACTGCACTGGATTTAGTGAGTTTGCATCTGGGTAAGGGACCACATACATGTGCATCTTTACATGTGTGGAAGTCTTTTGTTCCTTTTTCTCATCTACTGTAACAGAACAATGAGAAACATGTGGTACCAGAAAAAGAAGATTTTATCTTCTACACTATTTTAGGGAAGAAATATTTGATTTCCTCATTGTAGACTGAAATGTTATCATTTGTTTTTCACCAGAGCCCTTTACCAGCTTGGGAAATGATAGAGTAGAAAGAACTTTCATCGGGATTGGATTTTGGATTCTGTCCATGCTTTTCTTAAATGAGTTGGACAATAGCAGAGGTTTTCTTTTACGCTCCCTGGCTTTCTTTTTCCAATGAGAGCTACATTAAAATCTTTTTTTTTTTTTTGGCAAAGCCTCCGTTTATTAGGGACAGGGTAACAACTTATATACCCCCTGAATGAGGGTTTGGGGAGCAGGGCACAGGAGCATGGAATCTGGCCGCGTGGTCCCAGTCACGTAACCTACATCCGGTCAGGTAGGCCAAGAAGTCAGGAGTTGCCATACCTAGTTCCCTGGATAGCTGGAATTTAAGGCAGTTCCGCTATCAGATTAGGTTCGTTAGCAATTAGCGAATAGCTAATTGGGTGTGGGGCAGGTTTTGCCAATAGGACTATTCTTAACATAATTATGGGTTTGGGGTTCCCTGCAGGCTCCCCAAGGTGATGGTTTCTGTAACAATCTTTAGGGGGGGAAACGGCTCCCAACATATTCCTCCTTTCTTATATAAAGGCAAGTAGTTATAGGTGGAGGGCACCAAGACAGAGTCAACCATGGTGTCAGATCTAAAGGAGAAGGGACTGGGACAAGGAGAGACCCTCCTCTCGACTGGTGAAGCAATTTACCTCTCCTGGGAACAGAGAGGTGCCTTATGAGTAGCATTAGTTTCTTGGAGCTTGTCAAATAAAAGGTATCTAGTAGGATTAAAGTAAGCAGATCACAGGGCACCCTGTCTTAGGCTATGTGGAGAGCGCCCTCGTACCTAAAAACCATGCCATGTTGAGCCGGCCTGTACGGCCTCTGTATGGTTTGAAATTTAAGTGAGGATCCACACTAACTCCCGTCATTGGGCCCCTGTATCTATCATTAATGAAAAATCTGTGAGGTGCTCCTTAAACAAAAGATATGATATAATTTTGGCACCAATAACTCCATCTCCAGACAGGAAGAAAGGGGCACCTTCCAAACCCAGTATTCACCTTTTAGTCTGGCCCATGGTATGTCCTCCTTCCTAAATGCCTACTCCACAAAAAGTTACGTGTGCTTGCCTGCCATCAATTAGGGAGGTGAAAAAGGGATCAAAATCTAAAATTCTTAACATATGCATTAAACCCAAACACTTTACAGCACGTGTCAAACCTTTCCCAACATCTATAAGCAGTTACAAATATCATTAGATCAATTTCAGTAAGAGTACAATGACATACATTGTTGTCAAATACCACCATTTCCAGACTCTGAGCAACAGTCACAGGAACCCCAATCTTTCCCCTTCTTAAGTGAAGAGGTTAGTATTTTAATTAAAATGAGTTCTGTGTCCCAAAGATTAAAACAGTCTGATGTCCAGTCTGCATCTCAGCTCCAAAGCAGACCAGAGTTCAAGCTGCAGAAGCAGTTTAGCACTTGTGCTTCAGGGCCGGTGGGATTCCTGGGTGAGGTGAGCTGGATTCAGCTATCTGAAGCACATCCTGGCATTATCTCAGCCGGGTCTCCCTGGACTCAGGAGGCAGAATTGACACCCTGTAGAGTGGAGCAGCAGGTTCTGTTGTCAGGGACTCCTCTCCTTGGGGGCAGGAAAAGCCAGACTAAGGACCTCTCTGCAATCGCCTCAGGAACTCCTCAGTGTCCGCAGCGCAGCCTCGACATCAGGCCCAGCTTTTATTTTCTTTCTGTGGAAAAAGCATAAACATATCCTCGACCCCAAATATATATAGGTCGGGTTTTTTCATAATGCATTGCAAGGGCTTTTCCACCTTGCCCTAGCAAAGGTCAGCTTGGTGTTATCATGTCACATCCGTTTGCATCTGGATCTACTTGCAAGTTTCATAAGCTGCTTACAAGGAGCCTTATTATGCTCCATAATATTTTTTTTATTATTATTAGCCATATATGCAGTTCCTCCATTGGAAGAGCCATTTGTAAAATTTAGCATAAAATCCTTTAAGGGATTTTTTTTGCTATAACATTAGCAAAATACAGTTGTGTGAATTGTAGCAATAATCATCTGGGGATCAAGCCATTTTTTAGCTTTTATCCTGCCCTTTTGTACCAGACAGGCTACTGGTTTAAATTAAGAGTTTAATATCTTAATTGGCAAAACTTGAGAAGATTTTGCCATAAACAGCATTTTTTAATAAAAATGTTGTAGAATAAGTTTTATATTTAATATGCACACTTGCCATAGCTGAATTATAATTAATATACTGTATTTGTTGATTATTGTATACTTTACCTGTTGATTTATATTTTACCTGTTTGAGTACCTGTTAGGCAGCTTTAAGCTCTCTCTATTGGAAACTGTTTTTTTTTTTATTTTATTTTTTTTCTATTCTAAGATGGCTCCCTTAATTAAGATGTGTGCTTCTCTGCTCCCCTAACCAACCTTCCTTTATCCCAAACATCCCGTTTCCCCAGGTTCCCCCCATCCTCCCCTTCTCACATTTCTCTCCCCTTCTCCCCTCACCCCCCTCCCACCACACCCCCAAGATCCCAAATTTTTGCCCGGCAATCTGGTCTACTTCCCATAACCAGGAGGATAGCTATATGTTTTTCTTTCGGTTCACCTTCTTATTTAGTTTCTTTAGGATATCAAATTATAGACTCACTGACCTTTATTTATCTCTAGAAACCAATTATGAGTGAGTACATCCCATGTTCATCCTTTTGGGTCTGGGTTACCTCACTCAGGATAGTGTTTTCTATTTCCATCCATTTGCATGCAAAATTCGCGAAGTCATTGTTTTTTACCGCTGAGTAGTATTCTAATGTATATATATTCCATACTTTCTTCATCCATTCTTCCATTGAAGGGCATCTAGGTTGTTTCCAGGTTCCGGCTATTACAAATAATGCTGCTATGAACATAGTTGAACAAATGTCCTTGTCATATGATCGGGCATCCGTGGGTATATTCCCAAGAGTGGCATTGCTGGGTCCATGGGTAGGTTGATCCCAAATTTCCTGAGAAACCACCACACTGCTTTCCAAAGTGGTTGCACAAGTTTGCATTCCCACCAGCAATGGATGAGGGTACCCCTTTCTCCACAGCCTCTCCAGCAAAGGCTATCATTAGTGGTTTTGATTTTAGCCATTCTGACAGGTGTAAGGTGATATCTCAATGTTGTTTTAATTTGCATTTCCCTGATCGCTAAGGAGGCTGAGCATGACCTTAAGTGCCTTTTGGCCATTTGAACTTCTTCTGTTGAGAATTCTCTCTTCAGATCAGTGACCCATTTTTTAATTGGGTTAATTAGCATTTTAAAGTCTAGTTTCTTGAGTTCTTTATATATTTTGGAGATCAGACCTTTGTCTGTTGCGGGGTTGGTGAAGATCTTCTCCCAGTCAGTGGGTTCCCTTTTTGTCTTAGTGACAGTGTCTTTTGCTTTACAGAAGCTTCTCAGTTTCAATAGGTCCCATTTATTCAATGTTGCCCTTAATGACTGTGCTGCTGGGGTTATACCTAGGAAGCGATCGCCTGTGCCCATCTGTTGTAGGGTACTTCCCACTTTCTCTTCTATCAGGTTCAGTGTGTTCAGATTGATATTGAGGTCTTTGATCCATTTGGACTTGAGTTTTGTGCATGGTGATAGATATGGGTCAATTTTCTTTCTTCTACAGGTTGACATCCAGTTGTGCCAGCACCATTTGTTGAAGATGCTTTCTTTCTTCCATTGTATACTTTTAGCACCTTTATCGAAAATGAGGTGTTCATAGGTTTGTGGGTTAAGATCCGGGTCTTCTACACGATTCCATTGGTCGACTTCTCTATTTTTATGCCAATACCACACTGTTTTCATTACTGTAGCTCTATAGTAGAGTTTAAAGTCAGGGATGGTAATGCCTCCAGAAGTACCTTTATTGTACAAGATTGTTTTGGCTATCCTGGGTTTTTTGTTATTCCATATAAAGTTGATTATTGTCCTTTCAAGATCAGTGAAGAATTTTAATGGGATCTTGATGGGGATTGCATTGAATCTATAAATTGCCTTTGGTAGGATTGCCATTTTTACTATGTTGATCCTCCCAATCCAAGAGCAAGGGAGATCCTTCCATTTTCTGGTATCCTCTTCAATTTCTTTCTTCAATGCCTTAAAGTTCTTGTCAAATAGATCCTTCACTTCTTTGGTTAGAGTTACCCCGAGATATTTTATGCTGTTTGTGGCTATCGTGAAAGGTGATGCTTCTCTGATTTCCCTCTCTCCTTCCATATCCTTTGTGTATAGGAGGGCGACTGATTTTTTGGAGTTGATCTTGTATCCGGCCACATTACTAAAGGTGTTTATCAGCTGTAGGAGTTCTTTGGTGGAGTTTTTGGGGTCGCTTATGTAGACTATCATATCATCTGCAAATAACGAAAGTTTAACTTCTTCCTTTCCAATTCGAATCCCCTTGATCCCCTTATGTTGTCTTATTGCTATTGCTAAAACTTCAAGCACTATATTGAAGAGGTATGGAGAGAGTGGACAGCCTTGTCGTGTTCCTGATTTAAGTGGGATGGCTTTGAGTTTCTCTCCGTTTAATTTGATGTTAGCTGTCGGTTTGCTGTAAATAGCTTTTATTATATTTAAGTATGACCCTTGTATCCCTAATCTCTCCAAGACTTTTATCATAAAGGGATGTTGAATTTTGTCAAAAGCTTTTTCAGCATCTAATGAAATGATCATATGGTTTTTTTCTTTCAGTTTATTTATATGATGGATTACATTGATAGATTTTCGTATGTTGAACCAGCCTTGCATCTCTGGTATGAAGCCTACTTGATCATAATGGATAATGTTTCTAATGTATTCTTGGATACGGTTCGCCAGTATTTTGTTGAGGATTTTTGCGTCGATGTTCATGAGTGAGATTGGCCTGTAATTCTCTTTCTTGGTTGAGTCTTTGTGTGGTTTTGGTATCAGAGTGATGGTAGCTTCATAAAAGGAATTTGGCAATGACTCTTATGTTTCTATATTGTGAAATACCTTAAGGAGTATAGGTATTAGGTCTTCTTGGAAATTCTGGTAGAATTCCGCATTGAAACCGTCTGGTCCTGGGCTTTTTTTGGTAGGGAGGTTTTTGATAACATCTTCTAATTCTTCGCGACTGACAGGTCTATTTAGATTGCTCACCTGGTCCTGATTTAACTTTGGTATATGGTATTTATCTAAAAAAGTGTCCATTTCTTTTACATTTTCCAGTTTTGTGGCATACAGGCTTTTGTAGTAAGATATAATGATTCTCTGAATTTCCTCTATGTCTGTGGTTATGTCCCCCTTTTCATTTCTGATCTTATTAATTTGCAGATTCTCTCTCTGCCGTTTGATTAGTTTGGATAGGGGTTTATCAATTTTGTTGATTTTCTCCAGGAACCAGCTTTTTGTTTCATTGATTCTTTGGATTGTTTTCTATGTTTCTATTTTGTTGATTTCAGCCCTCAGTTTGACTATTTCCAGTCTTCTACTCCTCCTAGGTGAGTCTGCTTCTTTTTTTTCTAGAGCTTTCAGGTGGGCTGTTAAGTCTCCAATGTATGCTTTCTCTGTTTTCTTTAAGTGGGCACTAAGGGCTATGAACTTTCCCCTTAGGACTGCTTTCAAAGTGTCCCATAAGTTTGAGTATGTTGTTTCTTTATTTTCATTGAATTCAAGGAAGACTTTAATTTCTTTCTTTATTTCTTCTTTAATCCAGGTGTGGGTCAATAGTTGACTATTCAGTTTCCATGAGTTTGCAGGCTTTCTGGGGGTAGCATTGTTGTTGAATTCTAACTTTAGTCCGTGGTGATCTGATAAGACACAGTTGGTTATGGATATTTTTTTGTAACTGTGGAAGTTTGCTTTGTTACCGAGGATGTGGTCAATTTTCGAGAAGGTTCCATGAGCTGCAGAGAAGAAGGTATATTCTTTCCTATTTGGGTGGAATGTTCTATAGATGTCTGTTAAGTCCATTTGATTCAATACCTCCATTAATTCTCTTATTTCTCTGTTAGGTTTCTGTCTGATTGACATGTCCATTGGTGAAAGAGGCGTGTTGAGATCTCCCACTATTAGTGTGTGCGGTTTGATGGCGTCTTTGAGTTTTAGTAATGTTTCTTTTACATATGTGGGTGCTTTTATATTAGGGGCATAGATATTCAGGATTGAGACCTCATCCTGATCAATTGTTCCTGTTATGAGTATAAAATATCCCTCTCCATCTCTTCTGATTGATTTAAGTTTGAAGTCAACTTTGTTAGAAATTAGTATGGCCACACCTGCTTGTTTCTTAGGTCCATTTGCTTGATAAACCTTTTCCCATCCCTTTACTCTAAGTAGGTTCCTATCTTTGTGGTTGAGGTGTGTTTCTTTTAAACAGCAGAATGTTGGATCCTGTTTGCGTATCCAATCTCTTAGCCTGTGTCTTTTTATAGGTGAGTTGAGTCCATTGACATTAAGGGATATTAATGACCAGTGGTTGCTAACTCTGGTCACTTTTTTAGTCATAGGGTTTGTGTGTTTGCTTTCTTTTAGTTGCGCTGGTAAAGGGTGTCTAGAAGTTTGAGTTATTGTGGTCATTGTTGGTCTCCTTGGTTTGTGATTTTCCTTCTATTACTTTCTGTAAGGCTGGATTTGTGGCTACGTATTGTTTAAATTTGTTTTTATCCTGGAAAATTTTGTTTTCTCCATTTATAGTGAATGAAAGCTTGGCTGGGTATAGTAGTCTGGGCTTGCATCCATGTTCTCTTAGCTTCTGCAGTACATCTATCCAGGACCTTCTGGCTTTCATGGTTTCCATAGAGTAGTCAGGAGTAAGTCTGATAGGTTTACCTTTATAAGTAACTTGACCTTTTTCCTTTGCAGCTCTTAATATTCTTTCTTTATTCTGGATGTTTTGTGTTCTGATTATTATGTGGCGAGGAGATGTTTTTTTCTGGTCCAGTCTATTCGGTGTTCTGTATGCTTCTTGAACCCACCCTGGTGATGTCTCTCCTGGAACCAGGATCTGGTCTCCGTGCTGCTTGGGTGTCTTGCGAACAAAGGGCCGACCACGCTGCCGCAGGGCAGGCAGGCCACCTAGACAAAGGAACTACTACCCTCCCGGCTGCCCTTCCAATTCGGACCCTGTCCCAGCCTTAAAACTGTTCTTGAGCACTGGTCCTATCAAGCCTCAGTGCAGGGTTGGGGGTGGGGTGTGTTCCATATCTTTCAATTTTATGTGTGTCTAAAAACCCTATACAGGTGCTACATTGGACAAAAAACTAACTTATAAGAAAAAAAAATATATAAAGGGAATTGGAACTTCTCTTTCTCTAATAAAATAGTCTGTGCAACACTAAAGAAAAAGTCAAGATTCTTTCCATGTTATTTCTATTATGTATTCAAGTTTACCTCAAGTTAATATTTGAATTTGATGTCAGACTATATTTTGCTCAGGATACAGATCATTTCTGTTGTTGCCTTTCCATACTTAAAATTTTCAAATCCTTTTCTAATAATTCCTTAGCTACCCTAGTATAACATAGTTTATACCATTATATTTATATTATTCCTTAACTTTTGACCCATTCCCACAATGAAAGGTCCACATTAAGAACCTTGAGACATGGTTGCCATGGTGGTAAGGCTCCTTGATTCCTGGATACATTCTTGCTACATAGTTTTAGAATATATGCCTTCAGTTTAACTTAATTCAATATTATCGCATTTAAAAGAAAATTAAAGACAGTCAGTAGTAGGGCTTAATATTTGTGAAATAAATATTTTTTTGTCTATTGGCCTTGAAAACTCTCTAAGTCATTTAATCTGAGAGCTCTGGAGTATTTGGCTGAGGACTTATGTCTGATTTATTTATTTCTTCCTTCCTTCCTTCCTTTCTTTCTTTCTTTCTTTCTTTCTTTCTTTTTTTGCTGCAAAGTAATGTGCAACAGAGAAGAAAGTTAATGAAAGCAGAACATGAATTTTAGGGAAAGACTCAGACAATCCTGAGACAGAGTTAAATAACCTTCCAGTAGTAATGATGTAATTGACCAGGTTAACATTACTTTAAAAAGTAACTAAAAAAAGTAACTAAGCTTGTCTATTTTCACACAAAATTTACTCTCCTAACATCAGTTATAGGCAATGTGAGTGTAAGGCAGTTGGTCATATTGCATTCACAGTCAGGAAGCAGAAATACCTAAAGTTTTACTCAGCTCTAAAATCTCAAAACTTATCCTCAGTTGCCCATTTTATATAGTTATGCTCTCCCTCAAGGCCTGCCCTCATCTTAGAATAAAATGTTCATGTACATGAATCTAAGGTGCCAGGTATTCATATTATAATCATTTATTTCTCTAACTTATATGCTCAGGGTAACAGTAGCTCTCTGGAATCCTGGTGCAAGATTCCATGATGCCCCCATTTAATTTTAAAGGTCTGGAAAGTTAGTGCCACATGGGAAATAATTTCAAATACTTTTGCTAACTCAGGACACAGCTTGAGCCTCTTTGGATTACAGATGCATAGGTTTTTGTGTGTGATCTTGAAAAAAGACTTTCCTATATTGTGCCTTCTATGAGAAATCACTTTGGCATACATAGTACTTAGGTAGTCTTTATCCAGCTGCTTTCAGTTTGTGTTATCTTGATGTCAGAGCACCTGTTATTGCCCTCAGGCAGAGAAGGAAGTTTCTCCTAACTTGTGTTAATTAACCCAATAATTACAACACTGCATGCCCATCTGGGAACAAATATTAAAACACAGTAACTCATGAAGGATATTCCATAATTAAATGATAACTATCAGGGTTATGGTAGACTGAAATTAAGATAGCCTTTTAATATTTTGAATATTTTTGTAAATTGATCAATTAGGTTTTACATATTTTTGTTTTGGAAATACAGTGTTATGGGGGGGTCAGTGTTCTTAAATTATTAGCTTTGCTTTTATATTTATGCCATTGCTTTTTGATACAATAGTGAATTCCACATAGTTATTCAGTCACAGATGCTAGGGAGTCTACCATACATGAAATTTTATTGCCTAGAACTTAGAAATTTAACATAAATAAAACCATTATCCCTGCTGATCACTTTAGCAATGTACAAAAAGGGAGAAAAATTGGCACTTAAAGTTTAGACCTACTTCTGGGAAGAATTGTAGAATATAGCATGAATCCTTGCTGTTTCTTTCAAATAGACATATAATTATTGCACTTTTAAAATCAATGCTGGAAAAAATGTGCAACCAAGGCTCTCATTTTTCAAGAGTCCCCTATTATACTTACCTTAGCATAATTCTGGACATTATTCCATACCTTAATATGTGTGTCCTGGTCAATGCAGGCTTTTTTAAACATCTTTTATTCTATTTACCAGGATCTAGTACATACTTGAAGTATAGTAGATAATATCTATATATTCAAATTGATGTCTGATGATACTTATAAACATTAGACATTGACAACAGGTGAGTCTCACACTTTTGGGAAGATACTATGAAAAGGCTAGAGTTTGTGAGTAGATTCAGCAGTAATTTGAAATTGGAAATTACACATATTTGACACTAGTTCTAATACATAAATTGCAAAAAAATAATTTTAACATACCTACAAATAGACAAAATAAATTAACTTATTTTTCAAGTTAATCATAAAAGATATATATTATGTTCAATGTAAATTTGGTAGTTTATACTTATGTGTCACTTCACTGAGAACAGAACAATATATTTCCAAATAATTCCTGTTTGACAACTGTGCAAGATAATATTTGTAAAAATGTTTCTGGATCTGTGTTCCTGTTAACACACTTTTATATATTTCACAGTCCACCAAAATTACAATAGTAACTGAAAGGAACTATTTAGTTGCTGCATTAATTTGCTTTCTCACAAAGGGTAGCTGTCTGCATAACTTATTTCTGTTTTTTTGTGTAGTGAATGGAAACAAATTATGATCCTGGTGTCTTGCCAAAGATAACTTTTCCTGTTATAAAGCTCACAGGTTTTAAAAATGGTTTCAAAGTAATTCTAAAAATGAGGCTAGGTTTTCAGAATCAGGTAGAGGTGAGCAACTTGTCATATTAAGAAAGTATAGTCATCACAATAATCATCAATTTCTATGTGCTCTATCCTTAATATTTTTTACCTCTTAGGAAATATATATATTCTCACAAATAACCCTAAGCTTAGTCAATTTCAGCAATACAGACTAGATGATATTTCATACTAATGCAGAAAGAATAGGCTCCAAAGCTACAGAGAAACCCAGTCTTGAAAAACAAAACAAGAAAGAAAACAAAAAAAGAAGAAGAAGGAAAAAAAAAGAACAGGAGAATAGTGATCATATTCTGGTTTTATAGAATCTTAAAACACTCTCATGATTTTAAGGCACAGTGAAAATAACATAAGCAATGTTTTTTATTATTTATTTATTAAAGATTTCTGTCTCCTCCCTGCCACCGTCTCCCATTTCTCTCCCCCTACCCAATCAACTCCCCCTCCCTCATCAGCCCGAAGAGCAGTCAGGGTGCCATGCCCTGTGGGAAGTCCAAGAGAAAACATGCAAATAACATAAGCAATGTTAATGTTCATGTCAATTCTTGCCTTTTCAGTAAGTAAATTGCAATTTCAAAGGAAAAATACAATTTTCTTTAGTATTTAGTACAAATATTTTGGAGATACATATAAAAATTAACCAGAAATCTTAATTGATATACTGAAACTGTAGACTAATTTACAGTTATATATTGAAATAGTATGTAAATGTTATAAACATATAATATGCTACATGGAACTTTCTTGCCTTTTAGCCAGGGGAAAATTTTTTAAGTGGGAGACCAGAGCAATTACAAAACATTCTTCCTGGGCTGTTTGTAAAAACCTAGAGCATTCACTTAATTTTACTTAGTCAAAAGCAAGACATAATGGGATGAATCTAACATAAATGAAGGAAGCTGCTATCCAAAAGATGTTTAAGGTGACTCTAGGCCATAGACAAATGTATGCTATCCATCTGACTGAAAAGGCCAGGAAACAGAAGAAGAAATGACAGAAAATTATATTTAGTGAAGGTGTCCATAATAAAAATAGACTTTTAAAAATATTTTTTCTGTTAAGAGATATTAATTTATGTAATATTTAATGTATCTATGCATAAAAACACACATGTTTTTAATACATGTGTGCATTTTGGAATACAGAAGAAGGCATATGTTTTTGTTAAGTTCTAAGAGGCATGTAAAATACATACATCATCCATGTTAGTTAAGATAGGTATAATCAGAGTATTTTTAATAATTAAAACAAATTAATTAGATGCACCCATGATTATTTTCCATCAATATGTGTGAATATTCTCTTCCATATGACTGGTACAGATGAGAGGTTGGTAAACAAAGTACATCAAACAGATGTGCTGTCTTCCAGGTGTAACAATCATAGAAGAAAATATTCTTTCTGACTAATTATGGTTATAATCAAACCATGTCACAATAAGTTGTTCTATATTGCCTTGTGGCATTTCCATGACTTTTGTTCCATTTAATACTATCTCAAGTAAGTGCATGAAGTATTTTGTTTTTCATCTCTGTGAAGCTGAAATTTTCTGTAAGCATTCAAGAGTTTATAAAAATATCAAGAATGAAATTAACCTAAATTAAACGAAAGTTCATAGCTCATTCCTAGTTCCAAATGATATGTAGAAATGTATGTGACACAGAAACCCTAAGACTGCACAAGAACAGACTGTACATAATCTCCACTATGACTACACATGAAATACTCTAGGACCATAAAGTTTTAAAGTTTTTATCAAAAGATAAATTGCATTATTTTCCTAGTAAAAACTCTTAGTGAAATCTAAGATTAATCAATTATTTTATTTTCTGGAAAAAAAATCTTATATAATAATTTTCTTTTGATGATGCCAGTATACTACAGGATGAAATGAAAATGTTTTCATTGTGTTATCTCTAGTATACATAATGGATACATTAACAAAATATAATTTTATGTAATCTGGTATTGTGTGTGTGCATCTATATCTGCTTGTTTTAACTGTTCATCAGGGACAAAAGAACTTTAAATAACTTAGTGTTCCCTGGATAAAAGTTTTAGATGATGAACAGGAGAGTTATCTCAGTAAAAGGTTCATCCCACTAGCATTTGTACCTGTATTCAGATAACCAGAACTCACTAAATATCTCTGTAGCAGTGTACTGAACAGGCAGAAAACGCAGATCCCTGGTGTGTAAAAATGAGGCAGACTACTTCCAAGTTCAGTGATAGGTTTTGTGTCAGAAATTAATGTGGAGAGTGACTGAAAAACACACCCAATGTAAACCTCTGGCCTACACATAAATATAAAAATACTTTACATGCATCTACATGTATGGGCATGTGCGTACCTGTGAAAATAAACACATATATTGAATATACACTCAATTTTTATAATAAAAATACCTGTCACACAGTTAAACACTGATCAACCATTAATTGATCTAACATGGTTGATCAGTGGAAGATAGAATCTCACCTGTTGAAGATACAATAGAAGAAATAGATTCATCAGTCAAAGGAAATGTTAAATCCAACAAAATCTTAACACAAAATGTCAAGGTTATCTGGGAAACCATGAAACAACAAAACCTAAGAGAATAATAGTGTTAGAAGAAGGAGAAGTCCAGTTCAAGGCACAGGAAATACATTCAACAAATTCAAACAAGATAAAAATTCCAACTTAAAAAGGACAAGCATATGAAGGTACAAAAAGATTACAGAATAACAAACATTGGACAAAAAACAAGTCATCTTAACACATAATAATCAAAAAGCTAAGAATACAGAATAAAGGAAGAATATTAAAAGCTGCAAAAGAAAAAAGACCAAGTAATGTGTCTGGTAGGTCAGCAGACCAACCAGAATTATACCTGACTTCTCAATGGAAATACTGAAATCTAGAAATCCTGGATAGATGTTCTGCAGACAGTAAGAGACCATGAATACCTTCACAGACTGCTATACCCAGGAAAACATTCCATCACCACAGGTGGAGAAAACAAGATATTTCATGACAAAACTGTATCCAAAAGTCAAGCCCTACAGAAAGTACTAGAAAGAAAATTCCAACCCAAGGAAGCTAGCTATACCCATAAAATCATAAGCAATCGATAATCCCATACAAGGAAAACCCAAAGGAGGAACACACACGCACAATATTGCCAACAACACAAACACTAAAAATAACAGGTATTAGCAATCACTAGCCATTAATGTCTCTTAATATCAATAGTCTCAATTCACCTATAGGAAGATTGGGTATGAAAACCGGATCTATCCTTGTACAAGAAACATACCTCAACTTTACAGACAGACATTACCTCAGAGTAAAGTGTATTGGAAAAAAATTTTCAAACTAATGGACCTAAAAAAGAAAAAAAGGTAATAGAGCTATCCTAATTTCTAACAAAATTCAAACTAACATTAATAAAAATAGATGAAGAAGGAAATTTCGTATTCATCACTGGACAAATTCATCATGATAAAGTTTCTATTCTAAACAACCATACACCAAATACAAGGGCTCCCACATTTGTAAAAGAAAGATTTCTAAAGCTTAACTCACACATCAAATCCCACACACTAATAGTGGGAGCCTTCAACACCCAACTCTGACCACTGGATAACACTGCAAGACAGAAACTTAACAGAGCAATAAAAAATAAATAAATAAAAGAAGTTATGACTCAATTTTCTTAAACAGATATCTACAGAACATTCCACCCAAACACAAAAGAATGTACCTATTTCTCAATGCCTCATGGATACTTCTTTGGTAAGAAATCAAAATTTAACAGATGTAAAAATGTTGGAATAACCCCCTGTTTCTTACTAGATCACCATAAATTTAAAGTTAGAATTTAACAAAACTAATTGCAGAAAGCCTATAGACTCATAGAAATTCCACTAAAGTCAGGAACAAGACAAATCTGTGTACCCTCTCCATATTTTCTTAACATAATACTTGAAATTTTAGCTAGAGCATAAAGACAGCAAAGGATGATCAAGGGAATACAATTGAAAAGGAAGAAGTCAAACTTTCACTATTCACAGATGATATGATAGTTTAATTAAATGACCTGAAAAATTCTACTGCAGAACTCCTACAGCGTTAACATCTTTAGTGATGTGACAGGATACAAGATTTTAGGAAAAAAAAAAAGATGAGTAGCCCTCCTTTATATGGATAATAAACTATTACCTGAGAAAGGTATCAGAGAAACATCATCATTCAAAACAACTGCAAGCAACATAAAATATCTTGGAGTAACTCACACCAAACAAGCAAAAGACCTGTATGAGAAAAACTTTAAGTCTTTAAAAAATGAAATTTAATAATATATCATAAAATGGAAAAATCTCCCATGCTCTTGGATAGAAAAAAATCCACAAATTAAAAATGGCAATCTTACCAAAAATAATCTACATGTTCAATTCAATCCCCATAACAATCTCAGCACGAATTTCACAGACCTTGAAAGAGCAATACTCAACTTTGTGTAGAAAAGCCAAACAGAGGGTAAAAGAATTTCTGAAGGCATCACCATAACCATTACTCATAAAAGTCAGAACCTGGAACAACCTAGATGACAGACAACTAAAGAATGTAAAAGAAAATGTGGTACATTTACACAATGGAGGACTACTCATCAAGAAAAAAGTAAAATAAAACAATAAAAGAAAAACATAAAGTAAAACAAAAACAATCACATATTGAAATGTGTAGGAAAATAGAAAGAATAAGAAAAAAACTATCCAGACCTAGAAAAACAAATATGGTATATATTCACTCATAAGTGGATAATAGATTAAAACAAAGGATAACCATCCTACAGTCCACAACCCTAGAGAAAAGAGTTTGAAAAAAGGAGAAACCTAAGAGAGACATATATTGATCATCCCACCCCAGAAGGGGAAGTAGACAAGATCTCTTGTAAAAATTGGCGGCATGGTGGGAGGGCATAGGGTAATAGGGGTGGGGAGGAAAGAAGAAGAACATAGAGGAAAGATCTGGAAGTCCTAGTAGAGTAAAGAACAGAGAAAGAATGGAAGGAAAGATTAAAGGAGCTAAGACCATGATGGACGAACCCACAGAAACTGCTGAGTTGAGCAAGTAGGAGCTCACTAACTCTGAACTGACAGTTGGTAACTTGCATAAGACTAAAATAGGCCCTCTAAATGTGGGTGACAGTTGTGAGGCTTGGGCAATTTGTGGGGAAACTAACAATGGAACCAGTATTTATCCCTAGTGAATAAAGTGACTCTTTGGTGACCATTCCCTAAAGAAAGATACTTTGCTCAGCCTAGATATGGGGAGAGGTCCTTGGTACTTATTTAAGGAATAAAACAGACTTTGTTCAGTTCACATGGGAGGCAACACTCTCTCTGAGGAGTAGATGGGATGTTGTCAAGGGAGCTGGATGATGGGAGGACAGAAGGGAGAAGGAAATGGGATAGGTACATAAAATTAGGTTTCTTTAAAAATAAATAAATAAATAAAATGAAAAATGTACAAGAACCATCAATTTGTGTTCTCTGTTTATGAATAGCATATTATATACATACTATTTCTGAAAATGAAATCAGTATATGCACCACTGAGAGATTATCAAAGAAGACAGGAACTCCTTATAAGGAAATGACAATATTTTGATTTTTTCGTCTTGAAAATAAGTCTAATAGTACAGAAAAAGACATTCAGAAACTCCAATTTTAGCTCAGCATGTAAGCATTTTGGAGAGATTTTAGTCTGTAATTATCAACCAAGAAAGGAATGAGGGAATACTTGAGCAAGAAAGGAAAGATGGAAGGGAAAAGACTATCTTGAAGTTTCTGGATATCTGTCACTGAAATTGGAATTATATAACTTTTTTTTTTTTTGGTTTTTCAAGATAAGGTTTCTCTGTAGCTTTGGTACCTGTCCTGGAACTAGCTCTTGTAGACCAGGCTGGCCTCGAACTCACAGAGATCCATCTTCCTCTGTCTCCTAAGTGCTGGGATTTAAAAGCGTGTGGAATTATATAACTTCCTTTAACCAAAATGTCCAATCCTCAAGTCCCATATTGCAGTATGGGTCTCAAGAAAAAGATATTTTACAGTGTCAGGGTAATATGTCCTCAAAATAGTAGAGATGTGTTAATCAGCATATATTATTAAAGAAATATTTTCTCTCTAACCTTTTAAAATGTCATGAAACATAGAAACCACATGCTGTTAATGTCATCATTAAAAGCAGCACAGAGCATAAAACCCATATGTTAAAGTTCCAAGTTTGTACAGAAACATTGGAGAATTGCTTATATTTATCAGTTTCAAAAATTTATAATAAAATGAATAGATTTATATTTTGGCAGTCATTATGTAATATCAGGATTTTTGGGAAAAAAAGATCTGTTAGGACAAAAACCGAATACTAAAATTAAAATATACCTAGATTAATGCTTTTATAATTAATCTAATTACAATGTGAATTATTGTTTTATTCCTCACCAAACTATAAAAGAAAACAGTAACATATCTATACAGGAGGCATCTTTGTTGTGGAGTATTGGTATATTTATAATATACTTACAATATTCAGTATGTATTGTGGAGTTTGAAAATATTTTTTCAACAACGGATCATGTGAAGAATAAAAGAATGAGGTAATTACACCTTCAAATCTATTACTGAAGTTGTAAGGAAAAAGAATGTATATTTGCTAATTCTGGAGGTCTATAGAAGTCCTCTTGACCTTGACCAAATATTTGTTGGCCTACTGAAGTGGGTCTACTTCACTTTTACTAAAGTTCAAAGAGTTTACATCTATCTTGCTCTTTCAAAGTTATTGGCGAGAAGTCTGACAGAAAAAGATATCTAGACCTAGAATGTGGTTATTTGGTGTCTTGGGTATTGAGATGGCTCATAGAGGTGGATCTGTTCCACCTTGGGAAAAATTCAGGAAATTCAAGCCTATTCCTACTCCTACAAGAATAGGACAGAAGGTGTTACCCAGTGAGTGGCTGCCTATAGGTGCTTGGTCTAAGGTTTGACCATTGTATTTCCTGACTAAACAACAGAATACTTAACTAAATAATTTTCCATACAATCATATACATACCACCACCCACAATAGAAACTGAGTCTCTTTACTGCTGCATGCATGTTCATGGGTAGTGTGAGTAGTCTCTACGGGACTATAACCATGATAAAACTGATTTTCCTTATATCTGAACCTGTCAATGGCCAGTAGCTCCTCAAGCAAGGGTAGCAACTCAAGAGTGCTTTCCCTATCCAAGGTGGGATTTTGGTCGGTTTGATCATGCATAAGTCTGGTGCATGCAATACCAACTGCTATGAGTTCATATGAGTTAGTGTTGCGATGGTCTGAAACAAGTATTCTACCACAGACCATTCCATCTGGGTCTTAAATTTTCCTCTCTTGCTTCTAAGATGATTCATAAAGGGAATGGGTATAATAAAGATGCCCTGTTTTGAATTGATTATTCCACAAGTGCCTTATTCTCTGCATAATGAAAAGTGATGGATCTCTATATTAATTGAAGTCTACTCCAAGAAAAAAGTGAATTTTCCCTTATGAATGCCAAAAAACCACACTAATCTATGGATATGAAGGTAACGACTTAGAGGTCAGGTAATTATGATGTCTGCTTAGTAGACCAATACTATTCACTGCACCATTGACCTACCAACTCTGGGCTTTAGGCTCAGTACTAGCATCAAACATAGGTACCTTAATGTAGAGCAGGCTTGAGAGTCAATCCGAAAACCATTGGATAATCTTATATGCATGCCAATGTTGCAACAATGGGTATATATTGAACATTATTGTAACTTGAAACATTAAAATTAGACAATGTTGTTGAGGAGCATCCTCATTTTTGCAGGGTAGACTATGAAAGTATTTCAGTAAGAATGATGTTTCTAAGACATTATTAATGTAAATTATCAAGGGGCTAGGACCCTGATGTGCTGTTTCTCAGAAATAATGTCTTACCTTCATGTTCTGGTGAATAACACAAGAACAATTGCAATAGCCTATAAAACGTAGATGAGTCTATCTGAATCAAAAACTCAAAACCTACTTGATGGGATTTTGGAATGTGACATAAACTTCTTTGTAAAAAATATACAATGATAAGTACTTAAAAGCAAAATAAGGTGTCATGAAATTTGTTGAAAGTAAACAAAACCCTCTTTGGAATGAATCACTTTGAATAAATATTTTGCCACCGAGCCTGTGGTTCTTACATAAGCAAACTAATATCTCATAGTTACATAAGCTGTAAAATGACACCAGTGTATAGAATGGACTGACATGATGAGGACTGTCTTCCTTGTGTACAGATTATTGTTTTCTTGTATTTATTCTTACGATAAAGAGACACAGGAGATGTTCCTTTTCCGACTCTCCCCTTTTCCTACGTATTTTATTAGCTATTTGAGAACTTAAAAATTAAATGATAAATTTTAATAATATTTACTTTTCACTCCTCCATAATCCATGTTGCCTTTCCTATGCACCCAACTTTGTTTTCTCTTTAAAAAAAAATAAAAAAAAACATTATGTCCACTTCCCATTTTCATTTTGGAATTTTTATTGGGTGTGAATATGTACAACTCTTGTGTTTACTGTCACAAGTTCTGTGAATTCATTTGTTCTGTTGTCTCCAGATCATTTTTTCCTTGTATTCATCCAGTGGTCATGGCTCTCACAATCTTTTTACTCTTTCTTCTGCCATAATTCTTGGGTGTTGGGAGGGAGAGGTATGATAACAATATCTTGCTTAGAACTGAGCATCATGCAATCATTTTTTCCCTCAGTACTCAGGTTTTTGTCTTTGTGATAATTGCCATCTACTACAAAACCAAGTGTATTTGATGATGGTTTAGAAAAAAGTGATAAGTGGTAAGTTGCTTTCATGATATTCTTATTACTCTTTCACCAGAGGATATTTAATATGAGGCAAGACGTAGCTTCCAGGATTCACAGTTCAGTAGGACTGGTGATTCTTGTTTTACTTGTGTACTGTGTGAGGCACTTTAAAACACAATGGAGTATAGTCAGTAGAGATGAAGTTTCCAGATCAGTAACAAATTGATTTCTTAATGCCTCAAGGCTTCCACAATAATGTCCCATTTTCATGTTCTTGTGAGTAACCAAGATTCATACCAATTCCTGTAATATGTGTTATTCAAGGAGACCACACACACCAATAACTCCAAATGTGGCCACTCACTCCTGCAATTGAAATCATTTTTTTGTTATCCTGTGGGGTCTAGTAGGGACACTGTCTCCTGTCTTTGCAAGGGTTTCTCAGTTTAAACTCTTCATATATGTGCATGCATATATTCCAGTAAATTTCTAGAATAGTAAGTTCCCATTTGATTTTTTAAAGTGTCTTTATGTAAGTTATTCATCCCTATATTTTCCCTATGTACTCTGACCTCAGAAACACCTGGACACTAAACACTTATTGTACCCTAATTCCATTCTGTCCCTTTATATCAGTACATCCTGTCTACTGTCATTTAAAATTCACTCAGCACTACATGGTTTCTTGCTAATTTGCTAATTTACTAACATCTATGGATTTTTTTTAAAATTTAGACACATATATTTGAAGATTCCACCCTAATATTCACAAGTGCAAAGAAACATGGTACATTTATTTTCTAGATTTGAGTTATATGACTCAGAAAGATTATTTCAACCTCTATTCATTTACCTGTGGATTTCATAATTTTATTTTTCTTTACATCTGAGTAATATCTCATTCTGTTTAGATGTATCAAAACAATCTTATACAATAAAGGAACTTCGGGAGGCATTACCATCCCTGACTTTAAACTCTATTACAGAGCTACAGTAATGAAATCGGGGTGGTATTGGCATAAAAATAGAGAAGTCGACCAATGGAATCGTATAGAAGACCCGGATTTTAACCCACAAACCTATGAACACCTCATTTTCGATAAAGGTGCTAAAAGTATACAATGGAAGAAAGAAAGCATCTTCAAAAAATGGTGCTGGCACAACTGGATGTCAACCTGTAGAAGAATGAAAATAGACCCATATCTATCACCATGCACAAAACTCAAGTCCAAATGGATCAAAGACCTCAATATCAATATGAACACACTGAACCTGATAGAAGAGAAAGTGGGAAGTACCCTACAACAGATGGGCACAGGCGATCGCTTCCTAGGTATAACCGCAGCAGCACAGTTATTAAGGGCAACATTGAATAAATGGGACCTACTGAAACTGAGAAGCTTCTGTAAAGCAAAAGACACTGTCACTAAGACAAAAAGGGAACCCACTGACTGGGAGAAGATCTTCACCAACCCCGCAACAGACAAAGGTCTGATCTCCAAAATATATAAAGAACTCAAGAAACTAGACTTTAAAATGCTAATTAAACCAATTTAAAATGGGGCACTGATCTGAACAGGGAATTCTCAACAGAAGAAGTGCAAATGGCCAAAAGGCACTTAAGGTCATGCTCAGCCTCCTTAGCGATCAGGGAAATGCAAATCAAAACAACATTGAGATATCACCTTACACCTGTCAGAATGGCTAAAATCAAAAACACCAATGATAGCCTTTGCTGGAGAGGCTGTGGAGAAAGGGGCACCCTCATCCAATGCTGGTGGGAATGCAAACTTGTGCAACCACTTTGGAAAGCAGTGTGGCGGTTTCTCAGGAAATTTGGGATCAACATACCCATGGACCCAGCAATGCCACTCTTGGGAATATACCCACGAGATACCCGATCATATGACAAGGACATTTGTTCAACTATGTTCATTGCAGCATTATTTGTAATAGCCAGAACCTGGAAACAACCTAGATGCCCTTCAATGGAAGAATGGATGAAGAAAGTATGGAATATATATTCATTAGAATACTACTCAGCGGTAAAAAACAATGACTTCTCGAATTTTGCATGCAAATGGATGGATACAGAAAACACTATCCTGAGTGAGGTAACCCAGACCCAAAAGGATGAGCATGGGATGTACTCACTTATAATTGGTTTCTAGAGATAAATAAAGGTCAGTGAGTCTATAATTTGATACCCTAAAGAAACTAATTAAGAAGGTGAACCCAAAGAAAAGCATATAGCTATCCTCTGGGTTATGGGAAGTAGACCAGATTGCCGGGCAAAAATTTGGGATCTTGGGGGGGTGGTGTGAGGGGGGAGAAGGGGAGAGAAATGTGAGAAGGGGAGGGTGGGGGGAACTTGGGGCAACGGGATGATTGGGATAAAGGACGGTTGGTTAGGGGAGCAGAGAAGCACACATCTTAATTAAGGGAGCCATCTTAGGGATGGCAAGAGACTTGGATCTAGAGGGGCTCCCAGGTGCCCAGGGTGAAGTCCCCAGTTAGTTCCTGGGGCAGCTGTGGATAGGGAACTTGAAATGACTCTATCCTATAGCCATACTGATGAATATATTACATATCACCATAGAAACTTCACCTGGCGACGGATGGAGATAGAGACAGAGACCCACACTGGAGCACTGGACTGAGCTCCCAAAGTCCCAATGAGGAGCAGAAGGAGGGAGAATATGGGCAAAAAAGTCAGGACCACAAGGGGTGCGCCCACCCGTGGAGACAGTGGGGGCTGAGTCTTTGGGAGCTCACCAAGGCCAGCTGGACTCTGACTGAAAAAGCATGGGATAAAACCGGACTCTCTGAATTTGGCGGACAATGAGGGCTGCTGAGAAGCCAAGGACCATGGCACCGGGTTTTGATCCTACTTCATGTTCTGGCTTTGTGGGAGCCTATCCAGTTTGGATGTTCACCTTCCTAGACCAGGATCGAGGGGGGAGGACTTTGGACTTTCCACAGGAACCCTGACTGCTCTTCAGGCTGGAGAGGGAGGGGGAGGAGTGGGGGGAGGGGAGGAGGGGAGGGAGGAGTGGGAGGGAAATGGGAGGCGGGGAGGAGGCAGAATTTTTTTTTTCCCAATTAAAAAAAAAAATTTTTATTATCATTCAGTAGTAGATAGACATCTATCCTCTTTCATTTTTATATTTATTGTGGATAGTGCATCAATGAAGATGCATAGGCAAATGTCTCTGACATGGTGTCTATAGCCCTTGTATATACTCAAGAATGGCACAGATGTTCAAGTAGTAAATCCTTTTCTAGCTTTGTGAAAAAAACAAAGCTACTATCTACAGTGACTGCATCAGAGTTCTCTTCTATTGGCAGTGAATATATGTTTTTGCTTCCTGATAATTGCACACACACACACACATATATATGTATAACGAAAAGTGACTATATGTATAGTCACTTTTTGTTTTTAACTGTTTCGATTGGGATAGGATATAATCTTGATTTCTAACTAGAATCTGTATTTCTCTGAGAGATAGATATGGATCTTTTAGTTTTGTCTTAAGAATAACAGAATCCCATAGATGTGGGACCTTTTGATTAACTTGTTTAAAATGTAAATATATATATATTTGAGGACTTATTCTTCTGGAACCCCTTCAAAAATTAATCTCTTAAATATTTCAATTCACTCACTTTTTTTAATCATCCCATTTTATGCTGCATGATTCTTATATATTTGACTGTGCTTTTATATATTAATTAAAGCCAAGCAAAGTAATTAACTTGCATGCTTTTGTACTACTCTTTGCTGTGGTCACATACTTTTTCAAATTCCATGTGGACAAATTATTTGGATTCTAGTTTTCATGATTTTTGTAGTGATTAATTTTTTAGAGCCTGAGACAATCTAGAGTCAACTGGCAAGAGTGGTTTCTCAAACAAGGAATTAGCTTCATCCAATTGTCATGCAGGCAGGTATTTGGATGGTTTTATTGATTAAAGTTTGGGGTTTTAGAGTCCAGCCATCTGTTGGCAGTACCACTCCTTGACATGTGGACTTGTATAAGAAAGGAAGCTGAGCAAGATTTTGGGAGCAATCTAGTAATAAGTTTTCCTCATGATTTTTCCTTCTGTTCCTGCCTGCATATTCCTATGTTTAGGTGTTTTATGAGAGTTACTTATCTGAATTCCCTCAATCACTGACTCTGCCAATGAAGTGTATGAGGAAATGAATGCTTTCTTCTACACATTGGTTTTGGTCAATGTTTTAAACTAGTGATAGAAAGTAAATAAAACAATTTACAAACACTTATTAAGAGAGAACATGTGTTTATTCCAGTATAAAGATCATCAGTGTACTGTCATTTCTTATGATTTAATTCTCTATGAAGATCTCTTAGTTTTGTGTAGAGTAGCATTCAATTGAACAATTACATGAAAGCAGAGAGCTCATGATCACTAGATCATCAATATTGTTTATGATAGTGAGATAATAAGCTTTCTCTTTCTTTCTATCAAGTTTTCAGATGTGAAGTCAGGTTCCCATGTCATCTTACTTTCAAAGAGTTATTCTTATTGAGTGGGACTTCAAGTTTGTCAATTGTCATGTGAGTATGAAAGTTCAAAAATGGAAATCTGCAGATGACCTTTGGACTCATCATTTTGCTGGCTGTTTATTTCTCTGAGACTGCTAAAACGGTTTTATCCCCTTGCTGTTGGAGCTAACAATAACATACAGTGGACGCACAGCTGACAGACCAATAGGAAGATCCACTGGAAGTGTATTTGTACATGTCTACATGGAAAAACACATTTTGAAGAGCTGCAGGAACACTTGTTTTTTGAAAAAGTCACTGTCATATCTGTAAAAACATTGTGAAACTATGATTCCTCCCTTTGAAGTGGAATTCATTCCTAAAGCACCTTAGCGTTGTGACTTCTACACAGGCAGTGGAGCAATCTTGTCCCTTTCCTCCATACCATGAGGCCTTGGAGCAATGGCATTCACTCTTTGTTATAACAGTCAAATTTACATAGAGTCAAAAGCAAAGGCATGTAATCCTGAATCCACATATTTCAAAAGAAAATGTTTTGATATGTTTATGAAATACAAGCAAGAAGAAGTAGATTTCTGTGTGCTCATTGATCCTCTAAAAGCAAGAGGAGAGGAATTTTTGGCAGCAGAGTGCCAAAGAAAGAAAAAAAAGACCTCCCCATGGAACTATCATAGATAAATATCAGAATTCTAACAACTCATTCCTAGCAGTTTTGTTTCTATCAGTTGATTCATTCATTCAGTGCCTGTATACTAAAGTGGCAGATCTAAGGGAATGGGTAGAATAGTAGAAGTAAACTACATATTAAAAAATATGATGATTACTGAGTCCTACTGAGTGGTGACAATTGGAAAACCTGAAATAAATAAAGTATATAATGTGAGTTTATAAAATAATATTAAAATTTTAGAAAGAAATTTTAGAAGGGTTACTATTTCTATATAACAGTATGCTACTAATTAAATTTTTATTTATCAATAAACATGGTATAGATAATTAATAATTAAACTTTGATGATGCTACAAAAACATTTCATGATGGAAAGAGATTGGAGACAAGAATAGGAGATCTAGAGAAGTGTGGCAGCTTTGCATTAGGAAATCAGAAATTACTCTGAAAAAATATATTTTAGATAATGAAAGATTTCTTTAATGTACAAATGATCTTTTTTTTATTGAAAAAAAAATTCTGCCTCCACCCCGCCTCCCATTTCCCTCCCCCTCCTCCCGCTCCTTCCCCCTCCCACCACTCTTCTCCCCCTCCCTCTCCAGTCTGAAGAGCAGTCAGGGTTCCCTGCCCTGTGGAAAGTCCAAAGTCCTCCCCCTCCATCCTGGTCTATGAAGGTGAACATCCAAACTGGCTAGGCTCCCACAAAGCCAGAACATGAAGGAGGATCAAAACCCAGTGCCACTGTCCTTAGCTTCTCAGCAGCCGCCATATTCAGAAAGTCCGGTTTTATCCCATGCTTTTTCAGTCACAGTCCAACTGGCCTTGGTGAGCTCCCAATAGATTAGCCCCACTGTCTCCGTGGGTGGGTGCACCCCTAGTGGTCCTGAGTTCTTTGTTCATATTCTCTCTCCTTCTGCTCTTCATTGGGACATTGGGAGCTCAGTCCAGTGCGCCAGTGTGGGTCTCTGTCTCTATCTCCATCCATCGCCAGATGAAGGTTCTATGGTGATATGCAAGATATTCATCAGTATGGCTATAGGATAGGGTCATTTCAGGTTCCCTATCCTCAGATGCCCCAGGGACTAACTGGGGACATCGCCCTGGGCACCTGGGAGCCCCTCTAGTTCCAAGTCTCTTGCCAACCCTAAGATGGCTCCCTTAATTAAGATATGTGCTTCCCTGCTCCCCTATCCAACCTTCCTTTATCCCAATCATCCCGTTTCCCCAAGTTCCCCCCAACCTCCCCTTCTCACTTTTCTCTGCCCCTCTCCCCTTACCCCCTTCCCACCCAGCCCAGCAATTTGTCTACTTCCCATAACCAGGGGGATAGCTATATGTTTTTCTTTGGGTTCACCTTCTTATTTAGCTTCTTTACGATATCAAATTATAGACACACTGACCTTTATTTATCTCTAGAAACCAATTATGAGTGAGTACATCCTATGTTCATCTTTTTGGGTCTGGGTTACCTCACTCAGGATAGTGTTTTCTATTTCCATCCATTTGCATGCAAAATTCGCGAAGTCATTGTTTTTTACAGCTGAGTAGTATTCTAATGTGTATATATTCCACACTTTCTTCATCCATTCTTCCATTGAAGGGCATCTAGGTTGTTTCCAGGTTCTGGCTATTACAAATAATGCTGCTATGAACATAGTTGAACAAATGTCCTTGTCATATGATCGGGCATCTCTTGGGTATATTCCCAAGAGTGGCATTGCTGGGTCCATGTTGTAGGTTGATCATGAATTTCCTGAGAAACTGCCACACTGATTTCCAAAGTAGTTGCACAATTTGCATTCCCACCAGCAATGGATGAGGGTACCCCTTCCTCCACAACCTGTCTAGCAAAGGCTATCACTGGTGTTTTTGATTTTAGCCATTTTGACAGGTGTAAGATGATATCTCAAAATCAGGAACACGACAAGGCTGTCCACTCTCTCCATACCTCTTCAATATAGTGCTGGAAGTTTTAGCAATAGCAATAAGACAACATAAAGGGATCAAGGGGATTCGAATTGGAAAGGAAGAAGTTAAACTTTCGTTATTTGCAGATGATATGATAGTGTACATAAGCGACCCCAAAAACTCCACCAAAGAACTCCTACAGCTGATAAACACCTTTAGTAATGTGGCCGGATACAAGATCAACTCCAAAAAATCAGTCGCCCTCCTATACACAAAGGATATGGAAGTAGAGAGGGAAATTAGAGAAGCATCACCTTTCACAATAGCCACAAAGAGCATAAAATATCTTGGGGGAACTCTAACCAAGGTAGTGAAAGATCTATTTGACAAGAACTTTAAGGCATTGAAGAAAGAAATTGAAGAGGATACCAGAAAATGGAAGGATCTCCCTTGCTCTTGGATTGGGAGGATCAACATAGTAAAAATGGCAATCCTACCAAAGGCAATTTATAGATTCAATGCAATCCCCATCAAGATCCCATCAAAATTCTTCACAGATCTTGAGAGGACAATAATCAACTTTATATGGAAAAACAAAAACCCAGGATAGCCAAAACAATCTTATACAATAAAGGAACTTCTGGAGGCATTACCATCCCAGACTTCAAACTCTATTACAGAGCTACAGTAATGAAAACAGGGTGGTATTGGCATAAAAACAGAGAAGTTGACCAATGGAATCGTATAGAAGACCCGGGTTTTAAACCACAAACCTATGAACACCTCATTTTTGATAAAGGAGCTAAAAGTATACAATGGAAGAAAGAAAGAATCTTCAAAAAATGGTGCTGGCACAACTTTATGTCAACCTGTAGAAGAATGAAAATAAACCCATATCTATCACCATGCACAAAACTCAAGTCCAGATGGATCAAAAACCTCAACATCAATCTGAACACACTGAACCTGATAGAAGAGAAAGTGGGAAGTGCCCTTCAACAGATGGGCACAGGTGATTGCTTCCTACGTATAACACCAGCAGCACATACATTAAGGGCAACATTGAATAAATGGGACCTACTGAAACTGAGAAGCTTCTGTAAAGCAAAGGAACTGTCACTAAGACAAAAAGGCAACCCACTGACTGGGAGAAGATCTTCACCAACCCCGCAACGGACAAAGGTCTGATCTCCAAAATATATAAAGAACTCAAGAAACTAGACTTTAAAATGCTAATTAACCCAATTAAAAATGGGGCACTGATCTGAACAGGGAATTCTCAACAGAAGAAGTTCAAATGGCCAAAAGACACTTAAGGTCTTGCTCAACCTCCTTAGCAATCAGGAAAATGCAAATCAAAACAACATTGAGATATCATCTTATACCTGTCAGAATGGCAAAAATAAAAAACACCAATGATAGCCTTTCCTGGAGAGGCTGTGGAGGAAGGGGTACCCTTATCCATTGCTGGTGGGAATGCAAACTTGTGCAACCACTTTGGAAAGCAATGTGGCGGTTTCTCAGGTAATTTGGGTACTACCTACCCATGGACCCAGCAATGCCACTCTTGGGAATATACCCACGAGATACCCGATCATATGACAAGGACATTTGTTCAACTATGTTCTTAGCAGTATTATTTGTAATAGCCAGAACCTGGAAACAACCTAGATGCTCTTCAATGGAAGAATGGATGAAGAAAGTGTGGAATATATACACATTAGAATACTACTCAGCCGTAAAAAACAATGACTTCTCGAATTTTGCATGCAAATGGATGAAAATAGAAAACACTATCCTGAGTGATGTGCAACTGATCTTAACAATCATCAAAAACAAGGGAAATTTGAAATTTTGCATTCACTACCATCAAATTCATCCAACAACATTTTTACAAAAGCTCTTTCTTTGGGAGACGGTAAGATATATGTAAAAGTCATTATAGAAATAAAAAAGAATAACTGTTTTACTGCAAAGCTTTAGTTTAGAGGATTAAAGAGAGAATTATAATAAAATATCAAAGCAAATAATAACTGATGTAAGGCTGAACTTTCAACCTTAGTAAGTAAAGAAAAAAATGGACCAGTAATTATTAATTTCCTGATAGAGAGGAGGACCCAGAACTTAACTCAATGAATTTGCATCATCTCAAGAAAGCTATGACTTGTCATTTTGTACTATAATCACTGGGAAAATGCCAGAATTCAAAACTGTACAACAAACTACAATTTGAAAGTTTCTGGTCTATTCTCAGTGTTTTTGCAGTAATAAGAAATGTGAAATAAAATTATTTAGGGACTGATCTGATTACTTCAAATTCTTAGATATGTTTACAATAATAAAATTCTGTTATTGTAAAAATCATTTAAATTTGGATTAATGCAATTCAACAGCAGGTAAAGGTGGCTGCCACCGTGCATGACACACAAGTTCACTACCTGATACTCAAATGTTATAAAGAGAGAATTGACTCATACAAGTTGTGCTATGATGTGCATACCACTGGCAAGGCAGGACTATATCGCCTCTACAAATTAAATAAGTATAATAAAAACAATAATTTTTAAAAGATTATGTGTAAACTCTAAGACAGCCTGGTGGACATACCCACTTTTGCAATAGTGGCATAAATATTATAGATGTAACCATTCACTTACTGACTGGACTCACAGTCTACTCCACAAGATGAAACCCATAACTAGTACCACTATTTGAGCTAAGAACCTCTAATAGACAAGTTATATTACCAGGGAGAACCTACTTCTATTATTCTGATAAATGGATATTGTATTAAACTGAATGGTTTGCCTATAGATTAATGAATCAGTCAATTCTCACCAAAGAAACTTTTATTTACAGTAAATGTCAATTAACAGAGATTCTTACATTGAATGGATCAAAGTATAAGAATATGAGACTTTAGATTCTTAGCCACGAATGAGTAATTTATATCACACCCATGTGTCACAACAATTATTGTATATAATTGTTCCTCATCCCAAGCATTGCATAAGAATTATTTAATAAGAGGGGCTGGGAAGTTTTGAGAGTCATAAGCACAGGGTAACTTTAAAAAAAAAAAAACATTATTTTCTGAACACGGGCAGTTAGTCATCTAAATTCACAGACATGCACATAAACAAGCCAGACAAAAATTTAAGCTCAGAAAAATATTCAAATGAACTCTTACCTCTATCTGAGTAGCTATTGGCATTTATTTTATAGCTTCTAGGATAAACATGGTCAGTTTTATTTAAGGGAGTTGCTCCTGGAAGACTGACCATGCTTCAGTAGAGTACTGCACAGCCAATGATGCCTGATCACCACAAATTGTACTTGCTGCGCTTTTTATTTTATTTTAGTTTTTTTAAAAGAAAACAAACAATCTATTTCATTTTACATACCAATCTCAGTGCCCACTTTCTCCTCTCCTCCAACTCCTTCTACCTTTCCCCCCACCCCCATCAACTCCTCAGAGAGGGTAAGACACATTGATTTGGGGAAGGGCTAAGGCCCTCCGTACTATGTCTAGGCTGAGCAAGGTATCCATCAAAATAGAATGGGCTCCCAAAAAAGCAAGTACAAGCAGTATGGACAAATCATGGTGCCACTGCCAGTGGCCCTGCAGTCTGTCCCAGCCATATGACTGTTACTCAAATTGAGAGGGTCTAGTTTGATTCCTTTTCTTTCTGGCTGGAGTTGGTGAGCTCCTGTTAGCTCAGGTTAACTAAGAAAACATATACAGACCACCTGGAAGGGGGAAATAGACAAGATCACATGCCAAAATTGGGAGCATGGAAGTGAGGTGAGAAGAAAGGGTAGAAGAGAAAAAGGAGGGGAAAGGAGGACAGAGGAGTAGAATTTGAGGGAATTGGATAGTCAAGATGGAGAAAGAACAAAGATGAGAGCAAGGAAAGAGGTATTTTGATTGAGGGATCAATTATGGGGCTAGCAAGAAACCTGGCCCTAGAGAAATTCTTGGGAATTCACAAAGATGACCCCAGCTAAGAACCTAAGTGATGGAGGAGAAGGTACCCGAAGTGGCCTTGCCCTGTAGTCATATTGATGACTATCTTAAATGTCACCACAGGAACTGACGAAAACAGAGACCCACAGTAGAACACTGGACTAAACTCCCAAATCCAGCTGAAGAGAGGAAGGGGTGGAGGAAAGATGGTGAATTTGGGATGAGTTGGGGAAAGGGAACGAGTATGATCAAAACATAATGTACAAAATTCTCAAAAAATAATTAAAATAAGCATGTTTTACTTTGGTTAATGTCACAAAATGATATCCTGAGCATATACCAGAGTCTCCAAAATAAAGTAAAATATAAATATAAATTGATTGTTAGTAATTTATCAAGGAACATCCATGGACATTGTCTCCATTTCTCTGAAAAAATGACCATACCCAAGTTTTTTGAATTGTATATTAAAAACTTAAAATATACCTGTAGACTATGGGATCTAGTTGGGACTTAACTATGCTTGCTGCTTGAGGTATTTCATCTGTTTTATTTTACGAATCCAATGTTTCTTTTTCTTTTTCACTGCTATATTTGAATCAGAAAAAATACATTGCTAAATTAATAGAAGCAAAAATTGGACTTCCTGTATATACCACTCTTGGGTATATATGCAAAGGATGCTCGATCATGCCACAAAGACACATGCTCAACAGTGTTCATAGCAGCATTGTCTGTCATATCCAGAGACTAGAAACAACCAAAATGCCCTACGACAGAAGAATGGATAAGGAGAATGTGGTGTATTTACATAATGGAGTACACACAGAAGAAAAAAAAAGTAACAACATCTTGAATTTTGCAGGCACATAGATGGAGCTAGAAAACATTTTGAGTATAGTTAATTTTTTTCTTCAGCAGAATGTGTAAATGAAAGAATATCTGTTTTTTTCTTTGATTGTAAGTGTTCATAGACATTAAGAAGTTGCCCTACAGAACAGAAGCTAATGAATAGCATTCTGTTTAGTACTGCATCCTTGTTTCAGATCCACCTAAGAATATAATGGGTGCAGTTACTACCTTGGACTAAGGAATAATGACAGGGCTGATGTCACAGATTCCATTTTCTTCCATGTTTCCTTCAGAAAGGCCTTTGGTCATGCAACTTCTTTAGTGAGATATTCTCAGGTAAGCCTCAGCACTGAAGTCATGCCCTTGTCAGATTTCAAGTGCATTTCCTCAGCCCCCTGTTCTGATGATCCAGGCCTTCAGGAACAGACGTGACAGTTGTGCCATCTCTTACTGTCAGTAGTTTTTCTCACACTTCCTGCCCAGCAAACTAATATTGTGACAAACACTGTGGTAGTGCTGGGTGCTGGCTAGGTGCCCAGACCATATTTTCTTGTCATTAGTTTTTTAAGTATGGCTTGAGGAGGACTCTAAATGCACTTTTAAGTAAATGACAATTATACTGCTATCAGTTTTGCAGTGGCATAAGGAGTGCAAGAAATTGTTGCCACTTCCTCATCTTTTAACTTAACTTGGAACATAAAATCTTGGTGGTTCTGAGTCAGTTTATAGGTCTTGAAAAGAACTGTGGTACTGGTTTTATTCAGGTTTTAGTATCCTCTTCTCAGTGCTGAAACATATGCAATGACGCCTGCGGAGCACTAATAATGCTGTTCACTTACAGAAATTCAAATAAATCTTCTTATATTCAGGCATGTAAAAATGCCCATAAATGGTCACAAACTTCCAGATTATTTCTTATTGATTCCATGATATTGAGCATAAAAGAAAGCAAGACATATCTTCTTTCAGAACAGCTAGAAGTTACTACCAAGATAAATTCATGTGAGAATTTAATATCAAAATCCAAATAAAAATTGCTTTAGTGTTCAGATCAATCTCTCTCTCTAGTGTTTCAGGTCAATGTAAACCAAATTCATGCACACCTGCACTTGGTTTTAAAATAGTTCATCAGAGTAAAACTTGGCATCAGTTCATTGGGCATTCAACTTCCAGATGTGATCAAAACTATATGCAGAATCCAGGTAATATTTCTTTTCTCAGATTTCCAAAGGAAATGGATAAAACGCTTTCTGTAAAAAAATTTATGGAATGTGCAAGAACACCTGTTGGTGTTGTAGCTGAAGACGATGTGGAAATGACAGGCACTTGCAACACCATATACGAGTGCATGTGAATGTACACATGCACACATATATATGTACACATGCATTTTAGAGGCACATTTAGATTCTGAAATTTATTGTATAAAGTTCAATTACACTCATTGGTCAGGGAAAAAGCTGTTCAAATGAAAAAGCTTTTGTCACTAGGCAAAGAGTAGTCCTGGCTTATCATGAGTTGAGATCACTAGTCCAGGATTATACTAGAGAAAGCTTTAGCATTTCTGTTTGGCTCAACAAATGGTAAGGCAAACACTTCAAAACTTTGTTTTTAATATCATACAATATATTAATATATTAAAATCATGTAGATATTTGAGTAATTAGAATAACCTCTTGTTTGCCATAATCACACATATACTGTTGTGATTTTTTGTTTACATAACAACAGGTATGGCAGCAATATAATCACAGAACTACAACAGTGAATAACAATGCCTCATTACATGTACTGCTGCTACAATTATAGTGGTTGGTACAATACTGCTTTTATTCATCTGACATTATAATAGTATTAGTAGAGAAGAAGCTGCAATGCAACCCAAGAATTTGAAAAAGAAGTATCATCACTTAACATTATCTAGTCAATAATACTGAGAAGTCAGTGCTTGTCACAGTGCCTTATTCACCCTGCTCTGTTCCTAGAAACCAGGTGTTTGTTAACATGTAACTTATTTTTCCACAATTAATGTACTTCAACCCACAAGGTGTGAATAAATTAAATGTTGTAATTTAGATGCTTGTTTATTTTTCCTTTTCCAATATGTAACAATTCCTTGTATAGACTTGAGATTTTGTTTTGTATAAATGAGTATTGTGTTCTTTAAATGTTATTTATAGTAAAAACATTTATTTATAGGTTCCATCAGCATTGTCAAGCATTAATCAAATCGGGACCTTCTATTGGAACTTAAAGAACATTTAAAAAATATTATTCAAAATTTATTCTAAGACCTTCAGGAGCAGAGAAATATGTCTACTGTTTAAATCAGTCTCTAGTTAGTCTTCAAAGATATTTTTTGATTACCTGAAAAATTTACCTTTAAACATGTTTATACTGAGGCTTGCCCTTGTCAGAAATATTAATGGTATTGGTTTTTTTCTGAAGCTAATACCACAAATTGTCAAGAAAAGGGAATTATGAGGCTCATTTAACAAGAAATAATTTTACCACCTTTGAAAAGATTAAGTCTAATTATGAATTCAATTCATAAAATCTCATGTCACCAAGAAATATTTCAGTTTTAGACACTGAGCATACCAATATGCTTGGTTCTAATTTAAAGTGACCAGAAACTCAGCTGACAAAGGAAGGACACTATGTGCTGCAATACTTCAGACACTACTTGGCTACTGTTCCAAGTCCTTTTCTCTTCCTTATTTCCTTGAAAACATTTTACTGCCATCAGTGTTGAACAAAAGTTTCATGCACAATTTTATGACCAAAAATCCTTTGTAATATCTAGCAAATACAGTGTAAAGAGTTTTCAGAAACACTCAGTTTTCAGAAATGGCACAGGCTCCAACAATGCTTTTCCCTCTTGACCTTAGGTTGGGGACACATATCCTATAAAACATATAAACTGTTCTCCAGGTGGGCAGAATAACCTCTGTGTGAAGAGTGACATCCTACCAGATTCAAAGAAAGCATGTCCTTAACGATGGTTCAGAGATGCAATATCTGGAGATTCCCAAAAACTTGCCCCAGAGATAAACCACCCAGGGAAAAAAAGAGGAGGTTGTTATACTGTGCTTTCTTCCCCAGTTTTATTCTGAGTCATTTTGCATTTCTATTCTTAAATCCTTTACAACTGAAGTAGTTTGATAGGATGAAGCCTGAATGTGGCTGCATCTCAAATAAAGACAACATCTGTTCCAAGAGCAATCAAGACAAAACTGGAATTGAGGCACAAAGCAAAATGTCTCTCTGCATTCTATTTTCTTCTTTTACTTTTTATTTGTCAGTTTCATCAAGATTTTAGATTATAGCCTAAAAGTAAAATGTTCAGAGAAACAAAATCTTTCCACCTTAGGAGTATTTCTCCTAGAATAAACATAAAAAAGAATTAAGATATCCCAGAAGATTATTATGTCATTAATTATGTGATAGCTAAGGAACATGTGAATCCTGTGTTTTAGTAATTGAATGCTTTTCTTTTTTTTTAAATTTTTTTTTATTTATTTATTATGTATATTCTGTGTGTATGCCTGAAGGCCAGAAGAGGGCACCAGACCTCATTACAGATGGTTGTGAGCCACCATGTGGTTGCTGGGACTTGAACTCAGGACCTTTGGAAGAGCAGGCAATGCTCTTAACCTCTGAGCCATCTCGCTTGAATGCTTTTCTATCTTCCATTTAAGTAGGGATGGTATTTAAACTTGATTGTTAACTTGATTGAACTAAGGTAGGCCTAGGAAATAATCAAAACACATTTCTGAGTGTGTATCTGGGGGCATTCCACAGATAATCACACCATGAGGACCCAGAAATAATCAGTGGATTAATCTGTTGATGGAATCATAGCATATGTCATTGCAATGAGTTAAAAGGTGGGAACTAGCTGGAAGAGACACTTCACTTAGTGTCCTCATTGGCTATCTCTTGTCCTGTCCTATTTTACTTTTCTCTGTTTCCTGGTACATCATAATACTGACAGGTTTGTTCTGCCATTCTTTCCCTTGTATTATACACTAGTCCTGAAAACAAAATAACTATGACCTAAAAAAATATTTTCTCACTTTAAGTTGTTCTAGAGAATATTTTGGTAACAGTAATGAGAGAAATGGCTAACATAATAGATGACCTTCCAATAAATAAAAAGAGAATCACATGAGTGTTTCAACCTCAGCTGCCTGGATGGCTGAGAAATGAGTTCTATGACCCTTGTTTTGAGAAATAAATTATTTTATGCTAAGGTTCCCATTACATATTTTATTACTGTTTTATTAATGGACTTTTTGGTATGATAAAATGAGCTTAAATCTAGCTGTTGTTTGAAGGCCTTGACCTTGATATGGAGGTCCCTATACTGCTCAAGGCTGCGCAGGCTGCGATCATAACCAGAACTCTTGAAAGGGCACTGGACACTGTCCTCCTAGAAATATGTGTAAGTTTCAAGGAGACGAGTGGTAGTCTACATCTGTTTAAGACCTCTGTCTGGGTGATATTGATGTAATGATGTTTTCTTTCCCGAACAGAGGTCAATATTCCCAGTTTTACATTTCTAACCAGAACTTTCATTATCACAGAAAGCAAGGAAAGATAATTTCATCTCAGGAAGAATTCTCAACTACAGCTTGCCTTTGTTAGGGCAGTTAGAAAAAAATAAAAGTATTACAAATTGAGGATATTATCCAAAGATGACAATTCTCTATGCATGTGTGTTTTACTTTCTTACACACACGTCTATCTAGATTATAATTCAAAGTTCAGTAACAGAGCAAGGCTTTATTACAGTCTTGGCTTGGAATGGTACTTGCCCAGCTTTCTTTTGGGGGGGATGGTACCTTCCTGGCTTTTTTTTCCCCTAGAATATTACTAAACCAAGCATTCATCTAGTTTATTTAATGTTTTATAAAAATATAAAGTATATAAATTTTTCATTTCCACAAAGTTCAACATCATCATTGCCATTACACTATGGCAAAGCAAAATGAAAATAGTATATCAAAATAATATACATGTTTCTCTGGGCAAAGGATATGTATATGTGTGATTATGTTTTACATAAAGAATGTCAATGATTATAGTATATATATCTGAATCTATACAATATTGATGAAGTCTTTAGTATAGTGTTTGTTTGGACAGATTACACACAGAGTGACTTACTATTATTTTTTTTAAGATTTATTTATTTATTTATACAGTATCCTGCCTGTAGGCCAGAAGAGGGCATCAGATCTCATTACAGATGGTTATGAGCCACCATTATTATTTTTTTTATAATAAAGGGTAGAAAATGCACAGGAATAATTTGTTCTGAGATATAGCTATATTTATATATTGTGTGTTCATCATTGAATAAACTTACACACATACACACACATATAAATTATTGACATGTTGCATGCTTTCTAGCTAATAGTAATTACTTTTTCCAACTTTTTTTTCTTTTCTTTATGTAACTTTGAACTGAAGAGTTCACTTAAGTCTCACAATGACCATGTGAGAAGGTTATAGTTTATCAACTGACCCAATTTTGGTGTGCATGCTGAGTATGTGCACCAACTGTTCTCATTCCTCTCTAGTTAAAAATCTACTCATCATAGCTTCCAAAGAAAGATAATGCGTGAAACAATCCCGCACCAGTTAGGAATTAAAGGGGTATTTATTTTGGAGGGTAAAACTCAAAAAGCATCAACCATCAGAAAGGAGCCTAGTCGCTGGAGCAGGAACCGGAACCAAGCACTGGAACCAAAAGAGCGGCCGTGGCTTGTTGCTCTTTTTATAGATAAAGAGACCATGCCCCAGTGGGCTGGTATTTCAGCAGCTATTGACTGAAGAAGTGGAAGGCTCCCATAGCACAGGGGGCTGGTTCTTCAGCGGCTATTGGCTGAAGGAGCAGAAGGTCTTCCCACAGCAGAAAGACTGTGAGATATTGATTTTATTTTAGTATAGGTTTCAATGTTTTATGAGTTTGGATGGCATAGCAATGATTTGAAAAGTTGGGACTTTAAAGAAGCTGTCCCATGATGTCCCTTAACAATTGTGGTAGAAGAGGTCTTCCAGTAAAAAAGACACTCTGTTCTCCCTGGGGCATGTGTTTTCTTTAGTGGTTGTTTCATGAGGGACACAAACAGCAGTGGCAGTTGCTGACTGCTTTAGTTATAGGAGTGAGAGACATGTCTAGTGTCTCATTGCTAGCATGTCTACATAGGTAATATAGGTAAATAAATATGTATGCCTTAATATTTTGGGGAAAACAATTTCTTTCCCAGAGAAAAATCATTGCAGGAAGTGATATTCCTATTTATAGTCTTTTGCTTTTAATGCTAATATAAAATTAGACATATTAAAAATGAATCAAAATTATTACTGTACCTGATACATGATAAATTAAAACACAGAAGACATGCTTGGTACTTGATTAAAAGCATTTCTAGGCTTTGAGAAGACATATGCTTTCTTTCTGTTTTGTAATAAATTTCCTGTTTTTTTCTTCCTTTGTTTGATATTCTCTAGTAAACCACACACAATGTCTTTCACCCTCTGCTGCTCTATGTGAGAGTGGTTTTGTTGTGCAGGGCTGTAGCAGTAGTTTGTAGACACAAGTAAAACCAATAATTAAGATAGCACAAAAATTTGGCAGAAAGGGGTTGAACTTGGGAAGAGCTGAGGAGCAACTAGTGGCATAGGTACAGTGGTCAGTTATGAAGTTCTTAAAAAGTAAAGAACAAAAAGGTCTAACCTGGTCAATTGTCTATGTAGCTTGAAATGTGGGGTCAGAAGTCTGGAGTAAAACGGAGAAATGCAGGCTCTTCTCTGAGCTCTGTCCTTCAAGTGTTATCTCATACAGGTTGCCCTTAAAGCCTCATCAATGAAGTTGCTGATTTCTTAAGCAGACCCATATTTTCTGATCCAGGAAGAGAAGGAAATGTATTAGATGCCATTCATAATGTCCTTATTTTAATATCAGGAGCAAAGTAAGTGTTTAATTAGCTCAAAGATTCATATTTCAAGGCAAAAAAATCTCTAATTGTCAAACACTGATCATTGGAGTTCGACACTTCCTGTCCAGTAACTGAGTCAGAATTTCCAGGCTCTCAGCACTTTAGTTTAGTGACTGTTTTCATTCTAGCATTCCAGATCAAGAATGGGGAACATTTTAGGAAATAGTTTTGTTTAGGTGTCATGCAGATAAGAAACACTTTCTTTTTCTTTCATTTATAAACAATCATAGCCCTTGGGTGCTACCACAGGTACTCTTAAAACAGGAAGACATCCTTGGTACTAGGATCACTGTTTTTTATCACTGATTTCCTAATAGCTGTGCACATACACACCCCAGGCACTGTGCTGAGGCTGGAGGCTTTCTGTACCTTTATCTTTAGCTAGAGCTCTGCTACTGGAAAGCTTATCTCCCAATCACAATTCTCCTTCCCAACTTGAACCTTGAACCAAAATAATCAGTGTATTTACCAACTTCCTGGTTGAAGATAATAAGCAACAAACAGAGGAATTAATTTCTGAAGAAGAAGCATGGAAAAATTGTACATTATTATGCAGTAACAGCAACATACTCATTTTGCCTGACTTCATGGCACTCTCTTAAGAGACACATTATAGTGTTAATTTCAAATTCAAATATTAGTCTGGTTTTAATAGTGTCTTACTTTCCATATATAATTTACTCATCTGCTGCTATCTATGCATCATCCAGATAGAGAGTGTCTTTGCTGCACTGTAAAGAGAGACAACACTTATTGTCTCTTGGGAATTTCCTGCTTCACAGTGTGAGGAAACAGGAATGAATTTAAATCAACCCTTGACACTGCTTTGTTTGCCAATGTTATGATGCTCTGAGTTTTCATCAAGGTCTGTGATTTTTAATCAATTCATTAAACTGTTTTTCAATAAAATATGAATAAATACTCTATTTTCAGGGAATTACTTACATAAGACCATTACAAGACTTAACATAAACTAGGCAACTTTTGAAATGGTGAAATTAGTGATTAATGACAGTGTGTTTGTTTTTTAAGTCAAACAGTGTCATCTATACAAAGATATATGCTTAGAATTTCCATCTTTTGAGAATACTTTTTCTTTTTGCTATTTATTATTTTTTTTCTATTTTTTGAGACTGGGTTTTTCTGTAACAGTCCTAGCTTTCCTGGAATCTTTTTTACTATTTTTACTTGTAAAAATTTCAATAAATATTAATGTTCCAGGTGACTACTGATTTCCAAATAAGAAGCATGATGTCATCTGAAAACTCAATGTTGAATTCATTCTAGAACTCTCAAGATATCCAACAAACACATAAGTGAAGAGGTTAAAATTTGTGCACCTTCATTTTTCCTTGTTTATATCTGTCCCTGTTTTCTTATCCAGAGAGAGAAGGGGGGGAACCATATCATTCATCAACTTACTGAAAGTTTTCACTAATATGTTATTGTTAGAACTACATTTTCCAATTGATACTAAGTGTAAAATTTGTATTGATTTTATTACCATGATTCTATGGATACTATCTATATGTCAACACCTCAGCACTATATATCAACAATTCATGAAAAATAAAACCATTAATTTGAAAGAGGAAACAGTTATATCAGAGGGTTTAAGGGAAGAAAAGTGAAGGAGGAAATGATATAATTTTTTTAGAGCCTCAAAAATAAAATATTATTTTCTAAATTATGACATATCATATACAGTTAGCAATGGGAACATGAATACAGACAATGATGGGCAGTGAAAGGAATGGCAGTGGGTTGTTTATGAGAACATGCTTATTTTTCCTTTGCTTGTTAATTAGAAAAAGTTAAATCAGTTTATATGTGTAGAAACAGCAGGAGACGGAAAAAATAAAATAAAACATAAGGGTCAGAGGCATAATTAAGCAGTGTGAAAGAAATGAAGAGAAGTAAACAAATTAGTCATGGAATTAATTTTGAGTGTGCAGGGTGCAGTCATATGATTCTGTGTGAGAAGAATGAAGGGAAGAGAGGACTTTCTATCTCTAACAGCACAGTCTTGCATGGCAGAGAGTATTTTCATGCTTGATAGCTTTAACATATGTCAGGGAATAAGGTCAATGTTTGCTCTTTGCTCTAGCCATGAGTCATATTGAAGAATTCGTTTTTTTTTTTCTAACTAAATAAAACTACAGAACCAGTTTTGATTTCTTGTTTGGAGAAGAGAATAAACAACAAAAATAGTGTAGGGAAATGTGATCATAGTCCTCTCAGTGCCTTTTCTTACCTTAGGAAATTGTTGCTAATATTGTATAATGATAGATTTGATAACCAGCAATCAAATATTTTGTCAGATGTAGAAATGATTTCTTAGATTTACAGAGATGAAAACAAAAATTTTAAGGGAATAAGCGTCCAGTAGACAAAGCTTCACATAGAACAACAATAAATTGCAATTGTAATTAGAAAATCTGTTGCAGTCCTCTAAAACATAGATCAAGATAGAGCAAAGGATCTCTTGGATTGTGGAAAATTACCTATAATTTATAGAACATTTAGACACAATCTTTTTTAACATCTTGATCATGGATTATGAAGAAACAGACCAGAACTATCAGGACATATAAGACTTAAATAAGTCAGTGTTTAATTTTCTTTCTTCATCTTAAGCTATTATTGAAGTATCTAAAGAAAATCATAGATATAAGGACTCCAAAAGATATTTATGTTTATCAGGCTGTTAACTCAAATCACAGAGGAAATTGTTGTATTGCATTCTAATATGCTGCATTTAAAGGATAGATCCCAAATTGAAACTGATAAACTTAGCCTGAGCCCCATTTCTGGGAATGTGTGTGGAAAGTTTCTTTGAAAATACTACAGCAGGCAATAGGATATGGCAAATGTGATTTTAAAAAGAATGTTTTACAAACAACAAAATTCTTTATGATGGATCACTGGTATGTAATATAAAGAACTCAATATTCAGAAAGGTACTCTGTTAAGACCTGATCTAATTTTTCAAAATAATTTTGGATGAGAGGCATTTTCAGCTGGCAAAAGTTCAGCACTTGCACCATTTGATATATCTGCTGTCCAGAAAATATAGAACAAAAATGTAAGAATGGTTATATTAGGGTTTCCAAAAGGGACAGAAAAGGCTAAAAAGCGTAGAATTGTCTTTGAGAAGAGTTTAATATTAATAAGTAGGTAAGTTTTCAATTTACTTATAGATTTTTTCATTAGAGAAAATGTAAAAGAGCTGATTAGAGAAATCAGTCAATGGGTATTTTGAAAAGACTCTAAATCACTGGCCACATAGTACATTCTAAAAGTCAAGTAGATTTTAAATAGTAATCATAGAAAGGAGAAACTTTGATGAAGAAGTTGGTGTTTTTGAAATTGACTCTTCAACTACTCAGTTATATACCATATAAGTATACTGTATACACTTTATTTGTGTGATAAAATTATTTGCAAAGTTTGAAATTAAATGATTAGAAAATGTTGTTATCAGATTTTTGTAACATGTTCTAACAAATAATTTGTTTACTTCTTTGTTAAACTATCTTGGAGATTAAAAGACATTAAGAACTCACAAACATGGTAAACTACAGTAATGTAAAAAGATAATGGTGACCTACTGCAATTCGAAGATGACCAATTATAATTTCTTTTGTATTTATTTTTCTTTCATGTATTACATCCTAAAGACAGTTTCTATTCCCTCTACTCTACACCCTGTATCTTCCCTCTTCCCCAGATCCACTCTTCAGTTTTTCTTCAGAAAAAGATAGGCTCTCTCAAGGCTATCAACTTAACACAACATAACAAGATACAATAAGACTACACTCAAAGTAACAAGAAAACTAGGTGTAAACCCTCATATCAAGACTGGACAAGGCTACATAGTAGGAAGAACAGGGTCTCAAGACACAGAACAAGAGTCAGGGACACTTCTTGCTTTACTCCCACTGCAAGGAGTTCCATAGGAATACCAACCTACAACCATACCATGCACACAGAGGACCTGGTTTAGAGTCATGCAGACACTGCAATTACAGTTTCAGTTTCTGTGAGCCTCTATGATTCCTGATGGGTTGACTCTGTATCCTGTTTTTTGTGGTTTCTTGACCATCTCCCCCCAAATCTGGTTTATAAAATCCTTCCTTCCTGTCTTCTTTCACGTTCACCCAGCTCTAACAAAGGTTTGTATCTGCATCTGCTCTGTCAACTGCTGAAGGAAGCCTCTCTAATGATGATTGGACTAGGCTACTATGTCTATTAGGAATCATTCTATGGAAAATCTGAGAAAGTCTAAGTCCAAACTCCAAACACAGATAACATTATTCTCTGTGTGGTTAAGTGTGGGATTCTTGAAATGCAGATATTTATATGAATGAGCCAAGCTATCTCAGTCAAATTATGAGAGTTCTGAAGAGTAGGCAGATTTTCTAATAGATAATAAGTAGCTATGAGATAAGAGAAGGAAAACAAAGCTTGACACTCTCTTTGTTTAAGGGAAATGTTTGGCCTCAGTTATTTGGAAATGTTAAGAAACTGTTCTGATCTGAAAGCTTCAATACATAATGTGAAATTGTTAAAATTTTCATCTGAACATTGTTGGTTCCTTGTCAGAAATGTATTTTGCAGAAATATGAAAAAAATTATAGTATTTTGTGATATCCCATTAAAAATAAGCAAATACAGATTTTACATTTATTACCAAAATCACAGGATGTATGGTGATGGAATATTTAATGTGAATATTTATACTATGAATAATATGTTTATTAAAACTATAAAAATGGCATAAGGCATATGCATAGAGGATATACAAAATAAAGAAATAACATGCCACATACATGCATACACACACAAACATATGCTTTCAAATGCAAGAGAAAATTGTAAATAAATTAATACTCTTATGTAATTGGCATTTGTCAAGGAAGTACAGTATTATAGTCGGAGCTGCGGGCCTGCTTTTCTTCCCACCCAGCTCCTGCACAGCTAGCTTTACACCAGAAATAACAACACACAAACTGTATTCTTTTAAACACTGCTTGGCCCACTAGCTCTAGCCTCTTACGGGCTAATTCTCATATTTTGCCTAACCCATTTCTAGTAATCTGTGTAGCACCAGTTTTACCGGGAAAGATTCAGCATGTCTGACCTGGTGGCTTGCTTCATCTTGTCTGCCCGGGCAAGGGGAGCATGGCATCTAAGCTCACTGCCTCTTCCTCCCAGCATTCTGTTCTGTTTACTCCTCCCACCTATGTTTTAACCTATGAAGGCCAAGCAGTTTCTTTATTATAATTAGCCAATGACTAAAGGCGTAATCCACGAACAATGCCACACCAGTTTGGAATTACTATTACTAGGGTAGTATTTATTTAAAGAGGAAAAACTTACAGATCACGATCCCAGACAACAGCTCTCTGCACAACCAGAAAGGGGGTCTAGTCGCCAGCGGAGCAGCAGTCAAGAGAGCGAGCAGAAGGAAATAGAGGCTTTATGAATGGAGAGAAACCACACCCCAATGGGCAGGTATCTCAGCAGCTATTGGTTGGAGGGGTGGAAAGACCTCCTGCAACACCTCCCCCTTTCGTTTAAGTAAGAGAGTTCTAAACCTACTATGAAATTATATACAATAAGTACAAATATCCTATTCTAACTAGCTTAGGACTTGTATAATAAATAACTTGGCCAAGTCATGAGAGAAAAGTAACTATAGTTATATAGTCTTCAATCGCATCAAAGATCTGAGAAGGGAAATAATGTTACCTGGGTAATTAGGAAGTTCAGTAAAACAACTTCCAAAACCTGCAACAAATCATAGGGACAACTAGCTACCTGGGCAATCACCCAAAGTCACAATTGCAGCGTTGAAGCAACCAACTTTGGCTAAGGCCTAACATAACTGACATACCATTTTCAAAGGCAAGCAACTTTTCAAAACTATCTTACCCTGTCTTGGCAGGATATGACAGTCCTGTTTTATCCATTGATGCATGCTCTGTATCTCTGTCAGTGGTTAAGGTATGGGCATTTCTTTGCCCCAAGTCCAGTTCTGTCAAAAAGAAAGGCTCCAGGTGGAGTGTCTTTGGTGCTCAACATTCTCTCAGGAATAGAGCGGTGTTGCCAGGAGCAATTGTGTCTCACTACCACAAAACTCTGAGTTAGATTAAAGGCCATTTTCTACAGCTCTTTGAAGAGGTTGAAGATCATCTATCTACACTGAGTATAATCTCTATATATCTAAATAACCTAATTAGTCTAATTATAAATGGCAAACTTAGATGACTATTAATCTATATAATTCTCAATATCTATCTAACTTAAAGACTAAGACAATAAACATCTGTGTAACAAATGAGGATAATGACCTCCAAATATAAACAATGTACAAATATACATTGCAATATGGTAAATATCGATACAATATATGTCAATACATAAAAAATATTTTAAACAGAGGAAGAAACATGCATGCATACAATAGTCAATATAATTTAACTTTGTATCAATATACAAGTATCAATACCAATATATTTGTCTAAAAATTGTAACTCACAATTACAAATCTATTATCCCATCATCCCTCTTTTTTTTTTTTCTAAAATGATCCCTGAGCTTATAAAGTTCCTCCCCCAACTTCCCAACCCCTAAATGATGTCCCTAAACCCAGGGGCAAACTTTACTGGGAGAGGGGATGTCGTCCTCTAGAATTACTTCCAGCTGTCATGGGGGCGACGTTCTTTCTGGGGGATCCTGTGAAAGTAAAATGATGGTGAAATTTCAAGATCAATGTCTTTTAAAATTGCAAATAGTCTCTGAGTATTTTGTGGAGGTCTGGCCAGAATGTTGTACAAGATGTGCACCATTTCAGCTAACCAAGTTGGTATCTTCTTGTGCAGCTGGTACCCAAAACAGGTCTTGTAGTAGCGCTATCAGTATCATGACGTCATATCAACCAGGTAGAGTTGTTGTTGTGGGACCCATCTTCTTCCTGGAAACTTCAAATGTCACTTCAGAAAAGACTCATTGTTTATTGTAAAAAACTTAAACATTAATCATATAGACATATATATACATATATTCAATGAAAGGCATGATAGATATATTCAATGAAAGGTATGATAGATATGAAGAAAAGCAAAGATGTTTTCTAAACTCATATTTCTTTCTGTCCCATATCACGGCTCTTGACATGAGACAGAAACTCCAGAAACTCTGGGTTTTTCTCTTACTAACAGGCTTGGAATTGGAACGGGACTGAGCCAGAGTCCAACTTCAAAACCAGCTCTATAAATTTAGAAATATGGTTTAATGAGTGTTTTCCTGTGGAGATAAGAACAGAACCCTGCCCCCATTCTATATGTTTTTCTTACCACCTGTATGAATATCATTGTGGATGAGTTGTCATTTCTCCTTTCCAAGAGGTTTCTCCTCTTCAAATCGAAACTTTATTAATTTTGATGGTATCCACAATTTTTCTTCTCCTGTGGAAACAAGAGCAAAATCCCTTCCCCAGCGTAGCACATCTCCTGGCTTCCATTGAGAGGTCAGCACATCTTTGAAATAAATCGGTTGATTTAGTTCAGCAGACTTTTCCATTATCCAATGTCTTTCTGTTGCTGTCGTTCCTTTCTCATTAGCGTTAAGAAAATTCAAGGTTAAAAAAGCATTATGTAATCTATTTCTGGGGGTATTTTCGGTCCCTTTCTGTTTGTTCAGCATATCCTTTATAGTACGATTTGATCTTTCTATAACTGCCTGACCTGTAGGATTATTTGGTATACCTGTAATGTGTTTTATATTATAATAATCAAAAAAGCATTTCATTTTCTTAGATACATATGCTGGACCATTATCTGTCTTTATTTGTGCAGGTATACCCATGATGGCCATAACTTCCAATAAATGTGTGATTACTGAATCTGCCTTTTCTGAGCTCAGGGCAGTAGCCCATTGAAAACCTGAATACGTGTCTATGGTGTGGTGTACATATTTTAATTTACCAAATTCCATAAAGTGGAACACATCCATCTGCCAGATTTCATTTCTCTTAGTACCATTTGGGTTACTCCCTGCAGGCAACGGTGTTTGATTATAGAAAGAACAAGTAGGACCTCTCTTTATAATGTCCTTAGCTTGTTGCCAAGTAATGGAAAATTCTTTCTTTAGGCCTTTACTATTGACATGATGCTTTTTATGAAATTCCGAGGCCTGCAACACGCTTCCAATCAATAATTGATCAATCTCAGCGTGGCCTTGTGCTAGAGGACCAGGCAGACCTGTATGGGACCAGATGTGTGTTATGTACATCAGACAAAGCCTGTTCCTGATTATGTCTTGTACCTGGATAAACAATGAAGTCAACTCTGTGTCATCTGGTATAAATTCAGCGGTTTCAATATGCAAGATAACTCTTTCTGCATATTGTGAATCTGTAACTATATTAAGAGGTTCTTTAAAATCCCTTAGCACCATAAGAATGGCATATAATTATGCATTCTGGACAGAATTATAAGGGCTTTGTTCCACCTTACTCAATTCATCTGACTTGTAACCTGCTTTCCCTGATTTATTTGCATCAGTATAGAACGTACGGGCTCCAGTTATTGGAGCATCACGTACAATTTTAGGAAGAATCCAAGAAGTTCTCTTTATGAGGTTAAGTCTACTACTTTTGGGATAGTTGCTATTAATTTCTCCCAAAAAATTAGCACAAGCTCTTTGCCACGGTTCATTGTCTTCCCATAACTTTTTTATTTCTTCAGCAGTAAAAGCCGGGCAGTGGTGGCGCACGCCTTTAATCCCAGCACTCAGGAGGCAGAGGCAGGCGGATCTCTGTGAGTTCGAGACCAGCCTGGTCTACAGAGGTAGTTCCAGGACAGGCTCCAAAACCACAGAGAAACCCTGTCTCGAAAAACCAAAAAAAAAAAAAAAAGGCACTATAATTTCTGCTGGGTCTATACCTGCTAGTTGACGAAGTCTCAGCTTACCTTTTATAATTAATTCAGAGACTTTTTCCACATAAGTTTTTAATTTTTTACTTGGTTTATTAGGTATAAATATACATTCTAAAATAATATCTTCCCTCTGCATTAGAATCCCTGTAGGAGAGATTCTGGAAGGCAATATGACTAGGATGCAGCTAAGATTTGGGTTCACCCTATCCACATGTGCTTCCTGTAATTTTTCCTCAATCATTGTCAGTTCCTTTTCTGCTTCAGCTGTCAGTTTTCTTGGACTATTCAAATCTTTATCACCATCTAAGGTTTTGTTTAAATGAACTATTAGATCAGGTGTTATCCCAACAGCTGGTCGTAGACTGGAAATGTTTCCCAACAATCTTTGGAAGTCATTAAGAGTCTTTAACTGGTCTCTCCTAATTTGTGCCTTTTGTGTTTTAATTTTCTCTAACCCTATTCTGTAACCTAGGTAATTAATAGAATTTCCTCTTTGAATCTTCTCAGGGGCAATTTGTAATCCCCACCTAGGCAAGACTTTCTTTACTTCTTCAAACATCCTTTCTAAAATATCTTTATTTGAATCTGATAATAAGATGTCATCTATGTAATGATAAATTATGGACTTGGGAAATTGTTTACGAATTATTTCCAATGGCTTACTTACAAAATATTGGCACAATGTAGGACTATTGAGCATACCCTGTGGGAGGACAGTACATTGATATCTCCTATTAGGCTGAGAATTATTATAAGTAGGCACCGTGAAGGCAAATTTTTCTCTATCCTTTTTTTTTTGTAACAGTATAGTGAAAAAGCAATCTTTAAAATCAATAACTATAAGAGGCCATCCTTTTGGTTATAGAGAAGGCAAAGGAATTCCAGATTGTAGTGGGCCCATAGGTTGAATTACTTTGTTGACAGCTCTTAGATCTGTCACCATTCTCCATTTACCAGATTTCTTTTCTACAACAAACACAGGACAATTCCAAGGACTGGTTGATTCTTCAATATGGTGAGCATCTAATTGCTCTTGCACCAGCTGTTCCAATGCCTGTAATTTATTTTCAGCTAGAGGCCACTGTTTGATCCATATTGGCTTCTCAGTTAGCCATTTTAAAGGTAGGGATGTTAGTACCTCTAAAGGTTTGGTATTTGCTATATGCTCTTGTACAGCCTGAATGGCTGGTGACCTTTTTCCATAATACCTCATCATATCTTTCCCAGAATTATGAGTTCCTGGAACTACAGGAATGTTAATCTGGGTATTCCATTGCTGTAACAGGTCACGGCCCCATAAATTTATTGCAATATTGGCTATATATGGCCTTAGTCTTCCTATTTGCCCTTCAGGCCCTATGCATTCCACCCATCTTGTGCTTTGTTTTACAGGAGATAGGGTTCCAATTCCCAGAAACTGAACATCTACCTCTTGAAGAGGCCAATTTGGATGCCACGATTCTGGGGTAATAATACTTACATCCGCACCTGTGTCTAATAAGCCTTCAATAAAAGGCTTCAAAAATACAGACTTTTAGCTTTGGTCTTTGGTCGTTAATAGAAGTCTGCCAAAATATATGTTTACTCTGTCCTACTGGGTTTTTTGACTCATCCTCCACACGTAATTCACCATTTAGACTAGTATTACTTTTTACAGCAGAAATTGGAACTTTTAGATTTCTTGGTGAGGCATGTTCTCCACTGTGACTAGGAATGACTGGGCCACTGTTGGCTTGGGGGCCTGCGAGAGGCCCCTCAAGGAGTTTCCCGACGGTATCAGGTTGCCTTGTTTGTCTGTTGTTGACCTGCATTCGTTGGACCAATGACGGCCTTTACCGCATCTCCTACATATACCTGAAGGCCTAGGTCCCCTATTTTTGTCATTCCCAGAGGAGATATTATTCCTAGAAATTCTGTGCCTGCAATCCCTTTTCAGATGTCCTAATTTGCCACAATTAAAACACCTGGCAGTTTGATGTCTCCTCATTGCTGTGGAAATCACTTCTCCTACCCAAGATTCATCATTATAGCTAAACGTCTCAACATTCATCGTATGCTGAATCCATTCATCCATAGGTGCTGATCTAGACTTTAAAGGCCCAATTATCTTTTTGCATTCTATGTTTGCATTCTCAAACGCTAGAGATTCAAGAAGTATTCGTCTAGATTCCGGGTCTGTTACCCCTACGTCCAGAGCCTTAATTAATCTTTGCAAAAAGTCAATAAAGGGTTCTCTCTGTCCCTGCCTAATTCTGGTATATGATTTAACCCTTTTTGCTGGATCTTGTATCCTATTCCAAGCATTTAAAGCTGCTTGGTGACATAGATGTAGTACTTCATCATCATAAAGAGCTTGGACCTGTGGATCAGCATATTCTCCTGCACCAAGAATTTGATCTTGGGAAATCTCGACACCTTTTGCTCTTCCTTGCTGTTCCATATGTTTGGATTCTTCTCTGAAATAAATTCCAAACATCAAGGAAGGTCCCTTATCTAAAACTGCAGACACTAACTGATGGAAATCATAGCATCTAGCATTAGAAGCCCAAGTCCTTATCATTTCCTTTACATATGCATTTTGCAAGCCAAAATTAACAATAGCCTGTTTAATTTCTTTCAGATCATTCATTGCTATTGGCATCCATCTAGCTTCTCTGACTCCCTTTGAGCCTTTAGAAGTTGACGCTTTGTCAGAATTAAGTATAGGGTATGCCGCTAAAACCCTGGGTAAGCCAGTTCTAATAGCTGGTGTTGGCTTTGTATCCTGTCCTTGTGCCTTATTACTCTGTTCATCAGTTCCAATCATTTTTCAAGCATTTCAAGTCTTTTTATTATTGTGTTTATTATTGCCTCTCTTGAATCCTGAATCTCCTGAATCTCCTGACCTGCATGAGTTCTTGAGAGTACCATAATCTTCCTAAATGATAGAATATTCAAAAGAATACTAAAACATAGTAACCAGTAAATTAAATTACCCTCATAGTCATATAAATTTTGCAGGATAAGACCCATTGTATTGGTAGCCCAAACAGTGAAAGTCATGTTGGAAACAAAAACTGCCATATTACCTATTATCCAGCTGGCCTCGAACTCACCGAAATCCGCCTGTCTCTGCTTCCCGAGTGCTGGGATTAAAGGCGTGCACCACCACCGCCTGGCCAGCCTCGAACTCACAGAGATCCGCCTTTCTCTGCCTCCCGAGTGCTGGGATTAAAGGCGTTTGCCACCACCACCTGGCCGGCCTCAGAGATCGTCCTGCCTCTCTGGATATTATGGGCCTTAAGGCCAAGTGTATCTCGGACACGGCACTGGGGCCTAAGTCACGAACTAAAGCCAGTGCGTGATGATTTAAGTTAAACTGCTGGCTCCACGCACAAGGCACAAGCTACAAGGCTGCCGCAAGGCACAAGGCACACGGTCGCAATGCGCAAGCTGCGGCTGAGGAAGGGAGGGCTCGCTCGCGCCAGGCCGAACTTGCGGCCAGCAGCCGAGGGGGGGTCCTAAAAGCCAAACGTTCGTTGGGCGCCAGCTAAAGGCATAATCCATGAACAATGCCACACCAGTTTGGAATTACTATTACTAGGGTAGTATTTATTTAAAGAGGAAAAACTTACAGATCACGATCCCACACAACAGCTCTCTGCACAACCAGAAAGGGGGTCTAGTCGCCAGCGGAGCAGCAGTCAAGAGAGCGAGCGGAAGGAAATAGAGGCTTTATGAATGGAGAGAAACCATGCCCCAATGGGCTGGTATCTCAGCAGCTATTGGTTGGAGGGGTGGAAAGACCTCCTGCAACAAATGACCTTCCTCCATCACAGTATGATGTAGATAGAATTCTGTAAATTACAGGCAGAATCAAGCACAATAGTAGGTTTTGGAAAAGAGGAAATGGAGAAGCAACTGAGCTAGTCCATCAATCAGATCATGTGGTAAGATAACTCAGTGAGTAAAGGTGCTTGGCATACAATGTTGGTGACCTGGTTTAAATCATTGGAATACACACAATGGTGGAAGTAGATAATGAATAGAAGAAAAAATTCCTGGGACATTTACATGTGCATTTAGGTACACAAATTCACACATACACACCCATGCACACACCATGGATACATATACTCTCACAGAGTGAAAGAATAAATAATAATTTATAAATACAAACAATAAAAGTACTGAATGGGTCATCGAGTACAGTTAGAAACTTGTGCTGTATTCAGCTTTCAAGAAGGAGATAAGAAAATGATGTTCATCTGAACAATTTATTCTGGGCTTCAGAATATCCATCAGGAGAGTGATACCAGGTGACATTTGATCAAATAATGTAATATTGGGGGATTCATTTTCTTGTAAGATAGCAAAACATATTTTGCCATTGAATAAGAGCTTTTAAACTTTAGTCATTCTTTCCCACAAATGTACATTGTAATATTCCTAAAATATGTTTAAGGCATTTAATGACTTGGAAAATAAGCTGCTTTAAAATCTTTGGTTCAAAAATGTCACAATCATTGTGAGAAAATGTTAGTATCCTTAATTTCAAAACAGACTTTATTTTAAAAAATCCTTACTTACGGTAACTATCGTCTTGTAGAGCCTCAAATAAGGGCTTGTTTCATAAGAGTTACTCTGAGATATTTTATGGTATTTGTGGATATTGTGAAGGGCGATGTTTCTCTGAATATTTTCTCATCCCTTTTATCATCTGTGTCCTAGGAGGACTACTGATTTTTTTTAGTTAATCTTGTGTCCTGCTACATTACTGAAAGTGTTTATTTGTTATAGATGTTCCCTGGTAGAATTTTTGGGATCGTTTATATAAACTATCATATCATCAACAAAGAGAGAGTTTGACTTCTTTTCCGATTTGCATCCACTTGATTTTCTGTTGCCTTAATGCTCTAGCTAGGAACTCAAGAACTATATTGAATAGATATAGAGAGAGTAGACAACCTTGTCTTGTTCCTGAACTTAGTGGGATCACTGGTAGTTTCTCTCCATTTAGTCTGATATTAGCTCTTGGCTTGCTGTATATTGGTTTTATTATGTTTAGGTATGTTCTTTGTATCCTTGCTCTCCCAGACCTTTGTCATGAAGGGATGTTGTGTTTTACTGAAAGCTTTTGCTTTTTCATTATCTAATGAGATGATCATGTGGTTTTTATTTTTCAGTTTGTTTATATGGTGGATTACATTGAAAGATTTTCATACATAGAAACATCTCTGCATCTCTGGGATAAAACTGACTTGATAATGGTGGAATAGATAGATAGATAGATAGATAGATAGATAGATAATAGATAGATAAGGGGCAGAGTCAAAGAGAAGCCATAGAATTGCCAGAGGAGAAAGATGCAAGTTGCCAACTAGAATCTTGCTGGTAGACCCTGAACCTTGTGGCAAAATATATTTTAAAAAAATGGTAAGGGGCCGGGCGGTGGTGGCACATGCCTTTAATCCCAGCACTTGGGAGGCAGAGGCAGGCGGATCTCTGTGAGTTCGAGACCAGCCTGGTCTACAGAGCTAGTTCCAGGACAGGCTCCAAAACCACAGAGAAACCCTGTCTCGAAAAACCAAAAAAAAAAAATGGTAAGGGTTAATTTAAGATGTAAGAGTAACCCAGAAATATGCTTAAGCTATTGACCAAACAGTATTACAAATTAAAATACACACATGCACACACACACACACACATAGACAGTTTTGAAACAGTGGCTTCCAGGTCCATTGTGCTAGCATAAATTCTGACTCTTTTGAGAAGTCCAGATACAGAGCATTTAAATAGGGTTTGTGATCAGAGTGCTAAAACTTGATTAATGGCAACCTAGACAGGCTGTGTGCCTTAAAATGGGGCTGTGATCATGGCTAGCACTAAGTAGACCTCCATCCTACTGTGATGGACTGGGCAGAGCCAAAAGCAAAGAAGCTTTAGCCATAGTAACAACACTTAGCCACTTAACATTTTAAGAAGTGCTCCTGGACAGAAAGGGATTTCAGATACACAATAGGACAGATTCAGTCATTGAAAAACTCTCAATGAGACACAGTGTGTTTAAAACAAGTACATAGGCTAGGGAGAGAGAAGTAGAAGAGTAAAGAGATAGTAAATATATTATAAAAAGAGTACAGACAGTCATAGATTAAGCAAAGATAATAAAATAAATATTAAACTTGTAGAAAAAGTAATAGAGTAAGAAAAACAAGCCATATAAAGATAGAATATAAACAGAGAGTCTGGATTATGTACATTATTGTGTTTGCTTTAAATTATTTGACTGTGAAGTAACTAAGTACAGACAGACATTTCATTGAATGGGCTGCTGAGATAAAACAAAATAAAGGTATCTTGACTTTAAAATTGGGTCTAAGGATTTGTAGCATTGGAAAGGAGGTTTTCTTTTGCTTCCACAGAAGATGAGAACCTGTGGATTAATTCCAGATTATTGTGGTTTGATGGACCAAGATCCCCTGAAAAGTCATCATGGGCATCCCCAAAAATTATTTTGGCCTACAAAGAGCAGAAGATTGTTTGTAAAGAACTATGCCCAAATTCCCAAATATTGTTTATAAATGTTTGTTTACATTTAAGGGGATATATGAACAGAGATATATACTTTAAATTGGTATGGATCTTGGTCTATTGATATAAATTTAAGGTAAATTTTGTTATATGTATGTTTCTGCTTTTGATTAAGATATTATGTTTGTGCAGTTCATTTAAAAATGTAATATATAATTAAGAAATAAATTATAGTAGCCAAGTTTGTAGACATGTTAGTTGGATTTTCTAGATGTACAGAAGTATATTTCAAATGGATAGTTATTCTTCAAAACTCTCAAAGACTACATATTGTGGCATTAAAATATTTTAAAAACTTAGACTTTTCACAATGATACACATCTATTCCTCCTGGCAGCAACAATCTACCTCAAAAGGATTATGGGCATTGAAGAGGCTCCTTAGTGAGTTGGTTAGACATTTGGGCAAGAAACTGCTCTTTGCTGGACTATTTGATGTTTTCCTATATGAACTGACATGCAGCACCCACAGAAAAATGACTGCTGAAGCTGCCTAAAGAAGGTGAGTACATCCTTTGGGCTTCCTCCTTCAAGAAAGAGACTTCTAGACATTCTGCAGGACACAGAAGATAGCAGTGACAAACTGCTAATATAGGCAGAACTGTCTTTGAAATTTTATGAGTCATGGAAAAGTTTGATGGATACTATGGAACTGTAGGCTGAAGATGGGATGGATGCTCCAACAATAGAGAAGAACTTTGGGTGACTGTCCAGGCAGCAAGACATCTGTGTCAATTCTAGAGTTTTGGAAGTTGCTTACAATGTACTTCCTGTTAACTTAGGTAATATTATATCCTTCTGGAATCTTTGATGGGGATATAGAACAGATAGTTATAGTTTTCCTTAGTTATGATAACAGATAAAGTAGATATAAATATTGTAACTGTAATTCTTTCCTGATATCGTTTTTGTTATATGTAACTTTACTATGTTAAAATTAAAACCTTTCTTTTCATTTAGACAGAAAAAGGGAAGTGATGTGTGATTCCCCTCTGTATGTTGTGATTATGATGGATTAATAGAATAAGCTTCTTTCAGCCAATGGCTTAACAGAATATAGCCAGGACAGAAGAGATATATAGAGAGAGTAGGCAGAAGTCATGGAGTTGCCAGGGGAGAAAGATATGAACTGTTAGCCAGAAACTTGCCAGTAGGCCATGAACCCCATGATAAAATATAAAATAATACATATGGGTTAATTTAAGATATAAGAGTAAGCCAGAAATATGCTTAAGCTATTGGCCAAACACTATTGCAAATTATATAGTGTCTGTGCTATTATTCGAATCAGGGTGGTTGGGAAACAAGCACATGGCCCCCAACAACATATTCCTGTGAAGCATGCAAATCCAAAAGCTGACTAGAGCTGGTGTTACACAAACACAAACACGCACACACATTAGACTTAACTCATACACCATTAATTATTGCAGGAAATATTGGCCTGTGCTTATAAGTGCTCTCATTTACTTGCCCAGATGATGGATGAAGACATGATTCAGTTGGAATTGTTTCCCTGTGTTCACAAATGGGATATAAACTACAACAATATTGCTAATTTTATATCAATCCTTAATATTTAAACATTCCCAAGATTTTGTCCTTGTAATGCCTTCATACTGATATTTTATTCATAAAAGACTCAAAATTATTGTTCTATATAGATAGCTATCCTTTGTTTTCATTGCTCACTGAATGAATCCTTTTATTTCATGACTCCTTTTCCCCTTGAAATTCAGTACCTTTGGCAGAGAGCTGTCATGTGCTCATCTAGAGTTAGCATTCGAAGACATTCTTGACTGTGAGAGTAGCATGCATCACATGTAAAACACCTGGAAGTGAAGACTAAAATGAAATATAGCCCCATGGCTACATTCCTAGAAACAGAAGCCTGTGTGAAAGGGTCATTATTTTGTATTTAAGACGATGTTGACTGAGCCAAAAGGCTCAAGAAAGAAAGAAAGAAAGAAAGAGAGAGAAATGAAGAAATGTAGGTAGATTTTCTTTTTTATTGTCAGTTTTAGGACAGTATCTTTAACTTATCAACCCTCACATGACCATCAAGGGTGAGTAGGCAAATATGTCCCAGATTCCTATGATCTCACCATCTATTTTTGTCCTCTTAATTCCCTTATATGAAAATTTATCTTTAATGATAAAGCTACAGCACACTGACTGTAAATTGTTACTCACTGATCATAAAAATTCATCATAAAATGTGTCAATGCAGTTTTCATACTGAATAAAATTTCTTTAATTATACTTGCAAGTCTGATTCTGCTGCACAAGGAAAATAAAGTAGAGGTGAGTATCTCTGGATGCTCTCATTACCTGAGAAGTAACATTCTAGGTGTTTATGGCCCTCTTAGAAAATATTCCTTTCCCTTTCATTAATGAAAAGATCATATGCAAACATTCCAAATTTTTTATTGTGTTTTGAGCTCTACTCAGTTTTTTTTTTAAATTAATTTGATGTAAAAATTCATGGATCTTTGTATCATGCCCAATTGTAGATTTCTCTAATGATCTCATTTCACTGCAGAGAAAAGCTTCTTTGCTAAGGGTGACGTTACACTATCTGTTTAAAGATAAGATTTAGAACACAACTGGTAATTATTCTAGTCTACAAATGTGGCTCTAGCATGTTATTTTCTAAAAGATCCATGACCTCTCTAACGATGGGAAGCAAGGATGGATTTCTCTCTTATTTAGTAGACTTTAAGTCTAGGACAACTTTGTATATCTTGTCATGCTGGTAATTGTTGTAGCCCATGAGTATTACAGCTAAGAAGGACAATTAAGTATTTTCTGCCTGACAGTTTTCATAGTATTTTCTGATACTATGGAAGTTAAACTGCAGGAGGTTGACTTTCAGGTTAGATCCAGCTCAAATATTTTCAGCACTGCTTCCTAGTGTTCTGTATCTTCAGTGATAGAGGTTTGTGTTCATCCTCTTAGAGGCAACCAAGAGCAATGAAAATAGCGTATGTTGCTTTGTGAGTAATTAAGACTACCCTGACCAACCACTCAAGAACACAAAAATATGTATAAGAATAGTATATTATCAAATATTATATAAGAATTCTTGCATAATATCTCTCTTCAGTATTATTTTTAATACTCAATATATTTCTTTTGCTTCTAAAAGATCTGTCCACAACTATTGGAAATTATTCAAATTCCTTAGCTAGACAATACCAATTTAGGAATAATTTAAAATTTAAAGGACAATTGTCTTCATAGTAGTCTTCATAGTAGACAATATATACTTTAATTTTTTATTTTATTTATTTATTTATTGTTGAAAAAAATTTCCACCTCCTCCCTGCCTCCCATTTCCCTCCTCCTCTCCCCACTCCTCTTATCCTTCCCCCACTCCATTCCCTCTCTCTCTCTCTCTCTCTCTCTCTCTCTCTCTCCCCTCTCTGAAGAGCAGTCCAGATTCCCTGCCCTGTGGGAAGTCCAAGTTTCTCCCTCTTCCATCCGGGTCCAGGAAGGTGAGTATCCAAACAGGCTAGGCTCCCACAAAGCCAGTTCATGCAGTGAGGTCGAAACCTAGTGCAATTGTCCTTGGCATCTCATCCGCCTTCATTATCCGCCATGTTCAGAGAGTCCGGTTTCATTCCATGCTTATTCAGTCCCAGTCCAGCTGGCCTTGGTGAGCTCCCAATAGATCAGCCCCACTGTCACAATGAGTGGGTGCACCCCTCGCAGTCCTGATTTCCTTGCTCATGTTCTCCCTTTTTCTTCCCCTCACCTGGGCCCTGGGAGCCCAGTCCGGTGCTCCAATGTGGGTCTCTGTCTCTACCCCCATTCATCGCCAGATGAAGGCTCCAAGGTAATATGCAAGACATTCATCAGTATGGCTACAGGATAGGGTCATTTCAGGTTCCCTCTCCTCAGCTGCCCCAGGAACTAACTGGGGACATCGCCCTGGGCACCTGGGAGCCCCTCTAGTTCCAAGTCTCTTGCCAACCCTAAGATGGCTCCCTTAATAAGGATATATACTTCCCTGCTCCCATATCCACCCTTCCTTTATCCCAACCATCCCATTCCCCCCCAAGCTCCCCCCATCCTCCCCTTCTCACGTTTCTCACCCCATTTCCCCTTAAACCATCCCACCTCACCCCCATTCTTCATAGATCTTGAAAAGACAATAATCAACTTTATATGGAAAAACAAAAACCCAGGATAGCCAAAACAATCTTATACAATAAAAGAACTTCTGGAGGCATTACCATCCCTGACTTCAAACTCTATTACAGAGCTTCAGTATTGAAAACATACTGGTATTGGCATAAAACCAGAGAAGTCGATCAATGGAATCATGTATAGTTTAATTTTTAAGGTAAAAATTTAATAGGAAATTCTGTGATATTACTTCCCTATATAAAGTGTATATAAAATATTAAGAATAAACCTAAAAATGTAAATTTAAGAATTTATCTTTAACACTAAATAATAACTGAATTATTTTCAATTATGTAGAATTATTATCATTAATGTTTACTCAGTTAAAAGTGTATGCTTCTAGTGTATTTTTTATCTTCACAAAGTTATTTCAGTTGCCTCATTTTATGAATAATTGCTGTAAGTTTTGCTGTTTTTTCTGAATGTTTGTGCATTTTACTGCACTTGTACCTAGTATGCTTGTAGTCTAGAAAGGAGCAACATATCCTTGGAACTTGAGTTTCAGCTATATATGATCTGTCAAGTAGGTGCTGAGAATTGATCCTGTATTCTCTGGAAGATCAACATGTGCTTTTAGCTATTGAACCATCTATTTCAGTCCTCAGATTATTACTTTATAGAAAACCCATATTGGAAATTGTTACAAACCTGTTATAATTGTTATAATACTGTGCTACAACTTCATAGCAAATGGAGAAAACTTGCTCTTTTTGCAATACTTTGGATATCACTATTTTGGTATTTAACAAAATGGATACTTTCTTCAGTTTCTCCATTAAATAAAAGGTTACAGTTGCTGTGAATGATACATAATACCTTTTCATCATCATGATTTTGGCACTTGCCACTAAACTCCCTTAATAATAGATAAAATGCCTTCTACCTTCAAAGCATCCTTCTTCGGTAAGAATATGATGCCTTGTACAAAAATAGCATACATCCTGAGAGGGCATTATTTATTCTAATTGCCCTCTGATGTGCCATCTCTTAAGTTATGAGTTGTACATGTCATACATTGCTGAAATAGAAACTCCAAACATTAGACTATAGGTATGAAGAAGCCTATTTTTTTTTCATTTTGAACATAAAGTCTTTTTTTTCTTGTTTAATTGCTGCACTCAGGATATAATCTTTATATCGTAGTTGATTCTGGACATTAAGTAAAAGTACTATTGATTTCATGTACAATTTTTTAAAATTATTTTATAGCATCAAATTTATTCAGGGAAGTTGTAACAAGCTTAAAATTTTTCCAAGGCTGTAGTTTCCTCATCTTATCATTGACTAAATGATACATATGCCTTGTTTGCACTGGATCCTCTATTTCAATGACACCAGGTTTGATATGGATTGTTATCACTGGTACTTTGAAGATAAATATCTAATAAAACTACCATTTCTGTAGGAAACACACGGTTTTGATCTAAATCAGAAATGTTCCCCCACTGACTCATGTCTTAAAGTTTTTGCCCACATTGTGGCCAGATTATAGCAATGTTATAGTAATCTGTGGGCTATATAGAGATGAAGTCTCATTGGCAAAGAAGACATTAGAGACTTAGGCCTTGGTGTTATAGCACATCCAAAGGCTCTATTTTCAGGTATTGTATTATGTGAAGCCCCTGCCACCACACTGTCTCCCACAACTATTAATGCCACCTTGCCTGTTCTTCCATGTTGGAGTGAGGTAGTCTGAAACTGTGAACAAAACTGAATCCTTGTTGTTTACACAGGAAAAGAACCCAATGGAAGGCTGAAGAAAATTCCTTGCCAAAGAGGGTATGGGCACATGCAGAGGAAGCTCTGTTGAAATAGGGGTGGCCGGCTGTGTCCTCCCTGTACCCGGCTGCCCGCATGGTTTAGCTTACGCCCCGAAATAATTACACAGAAACTGTAATCTTTTAAACACTGTCTGGCCCATTAGTTCCAGCCTCTTATTGGCTAGCTCTTGCACCTAGACTAGCCCATTTCTGATAATCTGTGTAGCACCCCATGGTGTGCTTACCGGGGAGATTCTAGCCTGCGTCTTCCTGGAGTGCGAACATCATGGCGACTCCTTCTTAGCTTCTCTTTCCCAGAATCCTCTTCTGTCTACTCCACCCACCTAAGGGTTGGCCTATCAATGGGCTCAGGCAGTTTCTTTATTTTAACCAATGAAATCAACAGATTGATATAGGACACTCCCACATCACTTCCCCTTTTTCTGTTTAAACAAAAAGGAAGGCTTTCATTTTAACATAGTAAAATTACATATAGCAAAACAGTTATCAAGTAAGAATTACAGTTACAATATTTATATCTATTTTATCTTTTATCATAACTAAGGAAAACTACAACTATGTATCCATTCTTCAACTCCATCAAAGACTCCAGAAGGATATAATACTAAACAAGAAATAAGAAAACTCTAGAAATGACAGAGACATCTTGCTGCCTGGACAGTCACCCAAAGTTCCTCTGTACCGTTGGGGCATCTATCTTCGGCCTCCAGGCCCATAGTATCCAGCAGACAGTTCCATGAAGCAGGAAATTTCAAAGACAGTTCAGTCACTTTCTGCTGTGTCCTGCAGAATGTCTCGTGGACTCTCTCATAGGTCAGGAACCCCGAAAGACCGTCTCACCTTTAGGCAAGTTCAGCAGTCCTCTCTCTGCAGGTTCTTTGTGTCCAGTTTATGCAACAGTCCAGGCAAGAGCAGTTTCTTGCCCAAATGGCTATCAAACTCCATAAGGATCCTCTTCGATGCCCATCTTTCTCTTGAAGTAGATTGGTGCTGCCAGGAGCAGACGTGTCTCATTGTCATGAAAAACCCTAAGTTATTAAAATATTTTAAATGCCATATTCTGCAATCTTTGAGAGATATGAAGAATGTCTATCTAATTGAAATATATCTCTATATATCTAGAAAATCTAACATGACTACAAGCTTGACTATTATTTACGATTATTTAACAACAACCTATATTTCCTAATTATACATTACATTTTAAAAATGAACTACACAATCACAATACCTTAATCAAGATCAGAAATACATATACATATAACAAAATTGACCTTAAAATCCACACCAATGCAAATTATTTATATCTATATCCTATCCCCCTTTAAATGTAAAAGAACAGTTATAAACAATGTTTTGGGAACATGGGCGCAGTTTTTTCTCTCTAAACTGCTTCCTGCTGAAAGGGGGCGTCGTTAATCAGATCTTTCATGGTGTAACCTGTGTGCCAGGGTCATCTCAGTTGGCAGTTGAGTGAAGTAATTTTTTGAGGGTGTTCACAGCAACCTTTCAGGAGGGCGTGGTCTATCATACCAAATTGGAATAGAAGAAATCCACAGGGTCTCATCCTCTGTGAAAACAAAAGAAGACCCTTTTCGAAGCATCATATCCTTAGACCCAAATTCTGAAGTCATATCCTCATGATATCCATTCTGGTTCCACTTGGCAGCCCATATAATGAAATGTCTTTCTGTACTTAGCTCCTTCACAGTCAAAAATTTTAAAGAAAACACAATGTACATAATCTAGACTCTCTGTGAATTTTCCATTTTTACGTGGCTTATTTTTTTTATTTCTTTTACTCTCTTAACTATCTGTACTCTCTTTAAAGACTTTACCTTTTTATTTTTAAAGGCATTAACTCTATTTTCTCTATATATATATTTATTTCTCTCTGAAGCCTACATACATTCATCCAACATTGTGATCCATTTAGTGGTCTGTCTGAATCTGTTTTATTGTGAATCTGTAATTTTTTTTACTATCCAGGAGTATTTCTTAAAATGTTAAGCACTTCTTAAAAACTTAAGTTGCACCATGTAGGGGTAATACGGTACTGCCTGTGTCCTGTAAAGTCTAAACCTTAAGTGCGCTGTTATCACAGTAATTACGGTAGTTCCTGCTTGAGAGGAACTCAGTTCAGCATGGTGGAGCTGAGCCGCTCCTGCCTCAGAGCCCCTGAGCTGTGCACAATTCCAGGCATACAGCAGTCCATATTGCCATCAAGCAAGCCGTAGAGCTTTAGTCCAAATGCTCCATTCAAAAGGTCTGTCTCCCCCAGGAGCCAGACAGAGATTGTAATGGCGGCACAGCCCAGAAAGCCGGCATTTTAAAACAGCCAGTTTTTTCCTGCTGCTGAGTCAGGACAATTTCTTTGCAGTACGCAACCCAGAAACAGCAAAAAGCTGTCTTAAATTTTTTGTATGTCCTTTTTAAGCCCTCTCAGGTTTTACGTGGAGTTCATTAGCACGTTGGCGCGCCACCTGTTGAAATAGGGGTGGCCGGCTGTGTCCTCCCTGTACCCGGCTGCCCGCATGGTTTAGCTTACGCCCCGAAATAATTACACAGAAACTGTAATCTTTTAAACACTGTCTGGCCCATTAGTTCCAGCCTCTTATTGGCTAGCTCTTGCACCTAGACTAGCCCATTTCTGATAATCTGTGTAGCACCCCATGGTGTGCTTACCGGGGAGATTCTAGCCTGCGTCTTCCTGGAGTGCGAACATCATGGCGACTCCTTCTTAGCTTCTCTTTCCCAGAATCCTCTTCTGTCTACTCCACCCACCTAAGGGTTGGCCTATCAATGGGCTCAGGCAGTTTCTTTATTTTAACCAATGAAATCAACAGATTGATACAATTATTTAGGTTATAAAATAGGTTTACAAAAAATCAAGACACAAAAGGCACAAATTAGGAGAGATCGCTTACGAACTCTTAATGACTTTCAAAAACTGTTAGGAGACATTTCCAGTCTACGACCAGCTATTGGGATAACACCTGATCTAATAATTCATTTGAACAAAACCTTGGAAGGTGATAAAGATTTAAACAGTCCCAGAGAATTAACAGCTGAAGCAGAAAAGGAACTGACAATGATTGAGGAAAAATTACAACATGCACATGTGGACAGGGTGAATCCGGAGCTCGATTGTATTCTCGTCATATTACCATCGAAAATTTCTCCTACAGGAATTTTAATGCAAAGGGATGATATTATCTTGGAATGGATCTTTTTACCACATAAACCAAGTAAGAAACTAAAAACTTATGTGGAAAAAGTCTCTGAGTTAATTATAAAAGGCAAGCTGAGACTTCGTCAACTAGCAGGCATAGACCCAGCAGAAATTATAGTGCCTTTCACTGCTGATGAACTAAGGAAATTATGGGAAGATAATGAACCATGGCAAAGAGCCTGTGCTAATTTTCTGGGAGACATTAATAACAACTATCCAAAAAGCAAGAGGCTTAACTTCATAAAGAGAACTTCTTGGATCCTTCCTCGAATCGTCCGTGATGCTCCAATAACTGGAGCCCGTACATTCTATACTGATGCCAATAAAACAGGGAAGGCAGGTTACAAATCAGAAGACTTGGGTAAGGTGGAACAAAGTCCTTATGATTCTGTCCAGAAGGCAGAATTATATGCCATTCTTATGGTGCTAAGGGATTTTAAAGAACCTATCAATATAGTTACTGATTCACAATATGCAGAAAGAGTTATTTTACATATTGAAACTGCTGAATTTATACCTGATGATACAGAACTAACCTCATTGTTTATCCAGGTTCAAGATTTGATCAGGAACAGGCTTTGCCCTATGTACATAACCCACATCCGATCCCATACGGGTCTGCCAGGTCTTCTAGCACAAGGTAATGCAGATATTGATCAATTATTGATTGGTAGTGTGCTACAAGCCTCTGAATTTCATGAAAAACATCATGTTAATAGCAAAGGCTTGAAGAAAGAGTTTTCTATTACATGGCAACAAGCTAAGGAGATTGTAAAGAAGTGCCCTACTTGCTCTTTCTATAACCAAACACCACTGCCAGCAGGGGCTAATCCTAAGGGCACCCATAGGAATGAAATCTGGCAGATGGATGTGTTCCACTTTGCAGAATTTGGCAAATTGAAGTATGTTCATCACACCATTGACACTTATTCAGGCTTTCAGTGGGCAACTGCTTTAAGTTCGGAAAAGGCTGATTCAGTAATTACTCATTTATTAGAAGTCATGGCTATCATGGGTATACCTACACAGATAAAGACAGATAATGGTCCTGCTTATGTCTCTAGGAAAATGAAACGGTTTTTTGACTATTACAATATCAAACATGTTACAGGTATACCATACAATCCTACAGGTCAGGCAGTCATAGAAAGATCAAATAGAACTATAAAGGATATGTTGAACAAACAGAAAAGGGTGGAAAACACCCCCCAGGAATAGGTTACATAATGCTTTGTTAACCTTGAATTTTCTTAACGCTAATGAGAAAGGAACAACGGCTGCAGAAAGACATTGGATAATGGAAAAGTCTACTGAACTAAATCAACCAGTTTATTTCAAGGATGTGCTAACCTCACAATGGAAGCCAGGAGATGTGCTGCGTTGGGGAAGGGGTTTTGCTCTTATCTCCACAGGTGAGGAAAAATTGTGGATACCGTCAAAATTAATAAAGGTTCGGTATGAAGAAGACAAGACACTTGGAAAAGATAAATAACAATTCATTCACAAGGACGACGAGCATACTAATGGTAAGGAACATAAATAGGTTGGGGGCAGGGTTCTTTTCTTATCTCCACAGATAAATACTGATCTTCAAAAAATTTAAGGGACCCTGAATATTTACTCAGTGATGGATGGAAAATGGTTACAACTCACTAAGGATCAGTAAGTATTGACTTTATATATATATACATATCTATATGTTTTATTGAACACTTTTTTATAAATATGTAGAACTGGTTTTGGAGTTGGACTCTGGCCCAGTCCCTCTTCAATTCCAAACCTGTTGATAAGAGATATCTCACAGGATAAGAATAATTATATACTTGGTAAACTTTCTTTACTTTTTCTCATATCTGTGTCTTTCTTTATATGTCAGTATGTGTCTTTGTTGTTAATGTTTAAATTTCCCATAACAAACAACAAATTTTTCTACAGTAATTTTTGAAGTTTTCAGGATGAAGATGGGGCCGCACAACATCAACTCAATCTGGTTTTTATGACGTCATGATTATATACATATTTTTTTTCTTTTTTCTTTCTTTTTAAGCGCTAATAATAGACTTGTTTTTTGGTACCAACTGCTCGAGACAATTTCGAATGGTGCACATTTTTGACAACACTCTGGCCAGACCTTCTAAAGATACACAGAGACTAGTTACAATTTTCTTAGGTCAAAGGTTAATTTGGGAATTTTTATCATCATTTGCTTTCACGGGGAGCCCCCTAAGGAGAACGTCGCCCCCATGTCAGCTTGAAGCAATCTTAGAGGACGACGTCCCCTCTCCCAACAGAGTTTGCCCTCAGGGTTAGGGACATCTTTTAATGGTTGGTTTGGGGTCGAGGGGATGGGGGGATGTTTTATGGAATTAGGGGTATGTTAAAAAAAAAAAAGAAAAGAAAGAAAGAAAGAGGGGGGATTAACTGGTTTGATGTTTGGTATTTGTGAGTTACTGATTTCAGAAAATTGTTTTCGGACTGTTTCCTGTATATTGATATATTGTATATTGAATGTGAGTGTTCCTACCTCTATTTTTGTATAAGAATATGCTTATATTAGATTGATACTTCTACCATAATACGATGTACATTTCTACCTCTGATAATATTTATGTAATATCAATATTGAATGTGAGCTCCTTCCATTGTTTACTTTTGATATGTAATGACATTGTTTACAGATGAAGATCATTGTCTTCATATATTGCACAGATCATTGTCTTCATATATTGCACAGTTTATTCTTTTAATCTTCAAGTTAGATAGGTATTGAGAATTATATGTTTGTCATGTTTATTTTTAGGTTAATCAGGTCTTCTAGATACATAGAGATTATATTTAGTATAGATAGTATAATCTTCAGCCTCTTTAAAGAGCTGCAGAAAATGGCTTTTAATCTAACCTAGAATTCTATGCCAATGAGACACAATTACTCCTGGCAACGCCACTCTACTCCCGAGAGAACGTTGAGCACCAAAGACACTCCACTGGGAGCTTGTCTTCTTGGCAGAACTGGCCTTTGGGTTAAGAAAAGCCCATACCTCAACTACTGACAAAGTTATGAAACAGGATTGTCTTATCTTGCCAAGACAGGGTAGGATGATTCTAAGAAAGTTCCTTACATCTGATAATGGGATGTCAGTTATGTTTGGCCTTAGCCAAAGTTGGTTGACTCAACATTGCAAACGAGAATTTGGGTGATTGCCCAGGTAGTCAGTTGTCTCTGTTATTTTTGGCACATTTTGGATATCTCTTATTTGTTAAGTAATATTTATTCCCTTCTCAGATCTTTGATGGAGTTGAAGATTATATAACTGTAATTACTCTCTATATTAGTTAGATTCTTTGAGATAGACTGTCTGGTAAAACTTTTGTTCTCAATATTGTTTATTATATTTATTTCTTGTTATTATTGTTTATAGTTGTATTTGGTTTAATTCTGTCTTATTTAGACAAAAGGGGGAGATGTAGGGATGAGCCCCACCCCCCTAGTGGGTGGGCTCGCCTGGGGCAGGTTTTGACTGTTAAATAAGTTGCGCAGACGCTGCGCCGGCCCTTGTCTGCTTCCTGTCTCCTGTGCTCCGCGGGAACCTTGGTGTCCGTGAGTTTGTTTACATTAAAGTTTTATATATATATACATATCACTATTTGTCTGAATTAATTAAATCCGCCTTCAAAGCTCACTCAGGACCAGTCTCCCCTCTGCTATTTTCTGCACAGGCTTAATGCAGGTCCTGGCAGGCAAACATGTTTCAGAAAGGAAAACAAAATGGTTTCTTTACATGCCATGTAAATGTTGCTGTTTTATCCTGTCTCTTTACAACATTTTAGCTTGAGATAGTTAAAGAGTTCTTCATCCTTGTGCTATAGGCAATGGTGTAGCCTTGGCTTTTCTTTTATGGAATATAGAGCCACAGGTGTCTAAAAGTCAAATGTCACAGAAGTGCAGTCTCTCCATCGAAAGTGAAAGAAATAACAGAATGGAGTTCAGAGATAAATAGCAGCACTCAGGATAGTGGATTAATTAATGAACTCATTTGGTACCCTGCAAAGTAATGTTTACAAACTTTTCAAATACAACCTACACAGAGTGAGTTCTTAGAATTCATAAACCAAGTTTTCTACACAGGCCTACCCTAGGAAATGATGATCAAAGCAATGGCCAGTAAGAGTCACTTTATTTTTCATTGAAGAATACTCAAAATTATTTATGGAAAAATCACCTCATCAGCACAAATCCAGAATTCATCAACAGACAAACCTAAGCATGTGCACACTTAACTAGTGATCCAGCCCTCTATTTACCAGGAAGTAATGATTTATCAGAAAAATTAATTAGGACTACCTGAGAGTCTCTCAGAATGAGGCTGAACTTGTATAACATCATTGTAAAATGGTCACAACAGTATATCTACATTCTTTGATGTATTTACATAAAAGAGTCAGGCCTAAAGGAATAGTTAACATATTTCTATGGAAGAGAAATGAGGAGTAAATGAGTGTAGTTATTTACATGGAAATGATGGTTCATGCTTCTGAAAAAGGAAAACTCCTTTCAATCCAGAAATACAGTAGGGCTGGCATGTGAGTTACGGTAGAGCTTAAGGATTCTAAATGCTGACTCTGTCACAGAAAGGAGCACAGGCTACAAGCGAGGAGTCAGAAATTACTTGTACTTTCTGTTTGACCTGTTAAAAATCTTCTTTCATTTGGGGCAATTAGTTTTGAGAGATCCTGATATTTCATATGCCTACACATATCTTTACTCTTGTTATAGCATCATCTTTAGACTGGAAATTCTATACATTCTTTTATACAGGACTGATCCTTAAATAAGTAGAAGAATAAAATACTGATTTACTAAAGATCACATTTCCAATTAATTAGTAATAAACAGTATAATTTCAAGGTTAAAAATAAAATCAGATCAAATTGTTCTTCAGAGAAGCCCCATTTCCATCAACTTGACTTTTCTTTGAATTTTTCCATATATATACAAAACAGTAGAACACTGTGAACTACACACATTGCCTTGTACCTTCCTTTCTTTGCCTAGTACAACTTGGGTATGTTTCCATGCCAGTACTCAGAGAACTTCTCCATTGTTTTTCTTTTATTTTTTTATGTAATTTGTTCATTCATTTTACATTCCAATCACAATTTCCCCTCCCTGCTCTGTTCCCATTCTCTCCCCCTGCATTCATCCAATTAACTTCTCCTCTGTTTCTGACCAGAAAGAGGCAGGCCTTAAGAGACAGTTTAGTTAATCAAAAGACTCATGTTTTGTTAGATTCACTGGCCGGGAAGACACTGAGAAACAGAGGTAAAAGTGTTCTCTTATATTTTCTTTCAGGAATTCCATATCATTTGAAATTAATTATCTAGAAAAATTCTATCATTGCTGTGTTTCCATTATTGTTTTATTTCATATTATGATGGGCCAATGATCTGAAATATGGCTTATCTACCCAAACAGAGAATAATCATTTACATTAAGAGTATCAGTTAGGATCACACATTAATTTTCACTTTTTTTGTTGTACACTGATCCAGTCCCAAACACTAGAAGGCTGAGCTTTCTGTCTCAGTTAAACAAAAAACAGGTAATTTTCAACAAGTACAAAAAGAAAGCAGCATCAGAAAATTAACATTTAAGAATTAATATCTGTTCTAAAACCCCATCAGAAAAAATTTCCACAATCCATACATTAAGTATGTGGTGATGAAAATCCACATGTGTTTTAGCAATTTCATACAGATATTATTCATCACAAATAAGTGCCAAAAGCCTTTCCTGGAGGAGCACTGCTGGAAAGATATGTGGCTCCCATGGACCCATTGATCTTCAACAAAAATTTCAGGACCTTGATATTTGGCATGAAAATGGCTAGTAGAGTCACTATTCTCTTTAATCACAACAGGGAGATCATTTCCATCCTTTTTTCTTTTGAGTGAGTTATAAGCTATTTAAATTCAGTAGAAATCTGATATAATCCTCACTGAAATATGCAGAATTAGAAAACATCCATTGTAGTATATTTATATCCCATTGACTCACTTAGCATAATAGAGCTATATAGGTTAGTCACTTGAAGTGGACTTTGATTCTGCCATCAAATTTTTCAGAAATTTGCAGAAGAGGAGTTTAAATTCATTAGTAATGAGATGAATATGTGTTTCTCTCATGCTCTAAAATATAGTCTATCATTAACATTATAGTAGTTTCTGTGATGTACATAACACAAGAGGACATTTTATCAGTTTCCTCAGAGAATTAATTACATTTGTGGTAGGCAAGGCAGGGGAAGAAAAGGAGACAAAGTCTCACTTCATACCCCTAGCTGGCTTAGAACTTGTGTACAGATATATCTGCCTTCCTCTGTCTCTCTAGTGCTAGGATTAGAGACATACACGACCACATCTTTGTTGGTTTAAATATTATTGTAGTAGCCCTGGTTCTCCAGGATATTGGACCTACTAGAATATACATATAATTTTGATGGAATTTATTAATTTGCCTAAATTGATCTGAAGCTGGATGCAAACAAGCAGATAGACACCTGAAAAGTTTTGACGTTAGTTTCTTAAAATACCATTTTATTTTCATGTGCATAAATGCTATTTCAAGTGGAAGTTAAGGTGAGACACAAGCAGATCTCAGCAGATTTCAGCTGAAGTGGGTTGTGTGGAAAGTGAGCATTAGCTAAGAATCAGGGCTGATGAGTTTCCCAAATGGAGACTCAACTTGAATTACAGAACAGTTAGGAAAAGAATTGCTTTATACTTTTTATCTCATGTTTTATTATTTTCTGACCTGTGGAGCAAATGAAATAAAACAAATAACTATGGATTATTAACATATTAGTTCATGATTCTTAACATCGATAAACAAGATGCATATGCAATTTAATTGGATCTCTGTATTTCATCTTTTTATTTATGGATGAACAATCCATTTTATTCTGATAACTCTGACCACATTTGAGAGATCCTATGTGCGTAAGGTTTCAATTATCTAATAGGTAAAAAAATTTTTACTTAATATTATCAGAGTTTTTTTAAACTCATTACCTTAACACTAGCTTTCTTCAATTTCCATTCTGGTTATTTTGCTGTAAAGAAAAATGTAAGATAAACAATTTTATTACATTTTATTTTATTTGTGTGTGTGAATACTGTCATGCCAGTACAAGCTTATGGTGGGCACAGGACAAGTTGTAGGATTCACTTTCCACAGCCTCAGGATTGTTGCCAAGGAACTCCACCCAATGAATTATCCTCATAATTTAAATGATTTGGTTTATGAGCTGGGTGATGACAGAGTTTCAGATATCTCTGTAGGAAGAAGTGTTTAGAGTTGGACTAAATACAACTTCTGTTCATTTACTTATGTTAAATTTTAGATGTGATGTTGAAATAAAACTACATATGTCTGAATCATAATCAAGTCAATATTTTGCAAAATAAAATCAGCAAGTGAAAACCTTATAAAGAAAAAGAAATTTATTAAAATTATATAAAGCCACCACCTTCATCATCCAGTTCCATACCCATACTCACCATGACCTCCCAAATCTAGTTTGGTAAATATTTATGGCTATTCTATATTTGTTTCACTATAACCTGCCAGGTTGGGCCTGGGTCCCACAGTCATTGGCCTCCAATCACAAGGTTAAGGTAAAAAAAAAAATCGGGATCATGCAATCTTTGGGAAAGCTGTTCCAAAATCCAAAAAGAGGCATTACCAGGGCAAACATCAAAGAATTCCTTATGATTATGAATTCATGAAATACCTCTGATCATACAAACAAAATTAAAGACATCAGGGACTTTAGACACATAGGATATGATGAGAAAGCACATGTACTAAAGGGTAAGAGCTGGGATGGGAAGACAACATGAGTATAACTACATTAGAATTAGATGTTTTCAGGTAAGCTTTCTAAAAATAGAACATATAAACTCAACAAATAAAATATGACTAAAGAACTCTCCAAATGATGAAATTGTCCTTCAGGGTCCCTGCTTCACAGAAGAAACTGCCAGACATTCTGCAGGACAAAGAAGAAAGTAACTGATGAGCTTTGGCATCACAAGGCAGAATAGATCCTTAAATTTCCTGCTTCATGGAAAAGTCTGCCAGATACTATCAACTATAGTCTGAAAATGGATGCCCCAATGTTACAGGAGAACTGTGCTCCAAGCAATGAGATGACTCTGTCAATTCTAGAGTTTTGGAAGTTGATTACAATGTTCTTCCTATTAACAGTTAATATTATATCTTTCTAGGATCTTTGAGAAATTTGACAGCAGATAGTTATAGTTTCCTCAGTTATGATAAAAGATAATTAGATATAAATCTTTAGACTCACAAAAATAAAATAGATGATAGAGTATTTTCCTTAGTTTGCCAAATGTAAATGGACTAAATATTGTAACTATAATTCATGTTTGATAGCTGTTTTGTATATGTAAATTTACTATGCTAATGTTAAAACCTTCCTTTTTGTTTAAACAGAAAAGGAGAGATAACTGGGATATTCTTCTATATATGTGTTGATTTATTGGTTAATAAATAAAGCTAATTCAGCAAATGGCTTAGCAGAGTAAAGTCAGATGGGAAATCCAAATAGAGATATAGAAAGAGAGTAGGCAGAGTCAGTGAGATCTAGTAACTTTTCCACAATTAATAATTAACTAAATTTATTTTCATGCTTTTGTCATCTAATTTAGCAGAAGGACAAGACACATCTGAAAGGCAGTTTAGGGATGATACTTGCCTTTCTTATTTGCTAAGAAGAGATTTAGGTATTTCTCTTGATTATATCAAGCATCTGTTTATTTAAAAATATGCACAATGTTTGTCTTACACTACAGAACAGAAAATAATAGTTACATGGATAAAAGTAAAAGCAAAAGGGATTTGAAGGACAACAAAATTAATAGAGAGGATCACTTCTAGTTATAGAAGCTGTGTATTACACTCAAATGTTCATAGATGCTATATACCCACTCCTCTTCTTCCCTTTCAGAAGAAGATAAAAGGAGAAGGAATGAAATCCTAAGGTAGTGTGATAAATTCATAGATCATATTATTTTATATTTACCAAAATTTATATGATTGTGTCTGTGTGTGTGTGCATTTTGAATCAAGTTATGAACATAGAGTGCAATCCTGAATGACCATATACTATCTAACCAAAGCTTTAAGACCAAGCACTAATATATAAGATATTATATATAATATAATATATATATTATATATATTATATATATAATATATAATAATATATTATATATATATAATATATATAATAATATATATTATATATATAATATAATATTATATATAATATAATATATAATATATATATAAAATATATAATATATAATATACTTATATATAATATATAAGAAAACCACTAATAAATTGTTCAAAGATGTCCAAGAGACTCTTCAAACCATTTAATATTTAATGTTTAGTATTACTCTTAGTTGCATCCTAGAAACTGAAGGTAAGTTCCTATTGATGAAGAAAGACATCATTCATTTTGGACACAAAGGGATTGAGTTCGACATTATCCAAACACCTCTTCCCTAAGGATTAGGCTCAATGGTACTGAAAGTTGGTATACAAGCATCCTAAAGATGAAAATAAATTAAGTACTAATTTTTTTCAGGAGAAATAGGAAATTGCAGAAAGTTACATATAAAATTTAAAAATAAAACTCCAATTGATAATTTACAGCACAACCCCTAGAGAAACCTTTTAAGATCTAGAGGGCCAGAATGCTGATTACAAGACTTCTGTGTATTCTAGAGACAATGAGAAAACTGCATCCACTCATTCACATCAATATGTCTGACTAAGGAAGAATTTGGCAATGAAAACACCAGTTGACATGTAAATATTGATGGGGAAAAATCTCATGGTGACTCACCTCTAGGAAGAAGAACTACAGGAAATTAATAACTACTTCTAGAGGAAGAAAAAGTTTTCCTCAGTCATGAGTGCCTTAATTGGCTTTTAAATACCACAAGATTTGTCTAAAATACATATAGATACAAGCAGCAATGAATAGTATTTATATATATTCTCATATATAATAATAAAATTTTTTAAAAGATGTGGATTTCAGAAATTGAGAGGGCATGGAAAATGTTTGAGAGAGGAGGAAGAATTCTTTACACAAATTAAGCATTTATAACTTTTAACAGTTTTAATTAATAAAACATGAACTACTCATATTTATTGTAGTGGGTTAGAGTCCAGATAGCAAACATAGTGATTTCCTGTGATGTAGGAATATTTACAGTTTGGAATTACCTGCCTACTGGGCGTGGCCTCTTATACTATATACACGGATGCTGAACCTGAGTCCATCTTTTTTCCCTTTCTCCTTGTTCCTTTGTGCTGATTGCTCATTTGGACTGTTCGGATTTGATCTCTATTCGCCGTTCAAGCAGCGTCTGTTCACCGCTTCACCTGGCAGGTTCACCGGGACACTTGGTGCCCATGTGGATTTAAACACCACGCCTCCCGGGAGGACTGCCGAGACGTTACATGGGCCCCAGACAGTCTCTGCTCACCTGGCGGCTTGCTCTTGCTAGAGGTTTTTTTTTTTTTTTTCCCTGTCACAATGAAGTTTGCAGTGCTTAAGCATCAAAGCAGAGCACAAGACCTGATTTGGGTACCAGCTGTACAAGATGGTTCCAACTTGGTTAGCTGAAATTATGCACACTTTTACAATGTTCTGGCCAGACTTCCATAAAATACTCAGAGACTATTTGCAATCATCCAGACATTAATCTTGAAACTTAACCATCATTTTACTTTTACAAGATCCCATAGAAAGAACGTCGCTCCATGACAACTTAAAGTAATTCAAAAAGAAAATGTCCCCTCTCCCAACAAAGTTTGTCTTCAGTGTTAGGGACATCATTTAGGGGTTGATTATAATTGGTATATGGTTGAGGGTGGGGGATTTTATAAGCTCAGGGATCTTTTTTTTTTAAATAAAGGGAAAATTGTATGGGATAAGAGATTTGTATGAGCTTACTCACACAAATAACAATAGTGAGTAATAGAATGAATACTTGTGAGTTATTATTTATAGGCAATTAGATTGGTATAGATTCTTATATATTGATACAAAGTTAAATTATGCTAATTGTAAGCATACATGCTTTTACCTCTGTTTATAACATTTTTATATATAGATGTAAATTTATTATATTGCAATGTACATTTCTACCTCTGATCAAGATACTTATACATTATTTACATTTGGAAGTCATTGTCCTCATTTATTATACAGTTGTTTATTGTCTTAGTCTTCAAGTTATATAGGTATTAAAAATTATAGACCAATAGTCATCTATGTTTGCTATATTTATAGTTAGAATAATCAGGTTCTTTAGATACATAGAGATTTTATTCTGCATACATAGATAATCTTCATCCACTTCAAAGAGCTGTAGAAAATGGCATTTAAATAACTTAGAGTTCTGTTGAAGTGAGACACAATTACTCCTGGCAGCGCCAATCTATTGCCGAGAGAATGTTGAGCACTGAAGACACTCCACTTGGAGCTTTTTTTCTTCTTGGCAAAAACTGGCCTTTGGGGAAAAAAATGTCCATGCCTCAACCACTGACAAGATATACAGTATCTGGACATGGATAAGCAGGACTGTCAAATCATGCCAAGACAGGGTAAGATGGTTTTAAAAAAATTCTTGCCTTTAAAAATGGTCTGTCAGTTATTCTAGGCCTTAGCCAAAGTTGGTTGCTTCAAAATTGCAAATGAGTGATTACCCAGGTAGCCAGTTGTCTCTGTCATTTGTTGCATGTTTTGGAAGTTGCTTGATTGCAATTCCTGCTTACTCAAGTAATATTATTTCCCTTTTTGGATCTTCAATGGGATTGAAGACTAGATAATTGTAGTTACTTTTTCTTCATGACTTGGCCAAGTTATTTATTATACAAGACTTAAACTAGTTAGAATAGCATATTTGTTCTTATCATATATAATTTTGTGTTATGTTTGTAACTCTCTTATTTAAACAAAAGGGGGAGGTGCTGTAGCAAGATTTACAGCTTGTAATTATCCACCTACTGGGGCATGGCCTCTTATAATATATACGTGGATGCTGAACCTGTGTCCCTCCCTTTTCTCCTTCCCCTTGCTCCTTTTTGACTATTGTTCTTTTGGATTGTTTGGATTGGATCTCCATCCACCATTCAAGCAGACGATCCTGATTTGAGAGTTTACCCCTAAGTAAGCAACTATCTATCTCTCAGTTCTAAACTAGTGTGGGATATATGTGTCCATTCACCACTTCACCTGGCAGGTTCACCATGACATTCCTGTCTCATATAACAATATCAACAAATTATCCAAACAATAATAATACTAAAATCAAGCCAAAACAAAAAAGTCAACTAAAACACAACACAAAAATCTAACTATCTTCTATTGTAAATAAGGAAATCTTGGTAAAGATAAAGGCATCTGACTTTCATTTATTCTACTTTTAGAATATGACTTTCTAACTTTCTATTTCTGTACCATAAAATGATGGCAATAATAATGGTTATAACATGTGTTTCTGAGATATAATTTAAAATCTGAATAAATAAAAATAATATTTGATTTGCAATACAATTTAAGGACATCTTTTCCATGAATACTCATTTAGGAGAAGAAAAAACAGAAGTTATATATTTGGAAATTGCTTACAAGATAAATATATATTTAAATGAATAGATACATGAAATGATGAAGAAAAACTAATAGATACATGAAGAAAAAGTATATAATATGAGAGAGGGGAAGTATTCAAGGGACCATAAATAGAAAAGAACAAATTGAATGATGAAAAGGAGCCACAAATAGGTCAAGAGAGTTGCATGTTTATTACTGAGTTAAAAAGTCCTTGTGAAAACATGGTATATACTTGAGGGAAGACAGGGAGGGTGAAAGGGGACCACCCATTTGATGACACACAATGTTAGAGGTGCTGAGAGCACATTGTAGGATACTTTCCTTTTGTGTGTATTTGCTTCCTTTGAGTGAGAGTGGGATCGCTTTAGACTACTGCTTTGTGGATTTTATGGGGAAGTGGGCAGGGACAAAGGAAGAGGTGCTTCAGGTGGCTTAGATGGAGCTAGAGAGATGGCTCAGTGTTTAAGAAAACTGTCTGCTCTTCCAAATGTCCTGAGTTCAATTCCCAGTGACTCAAACTATCTGTAATAAGATCTGATGCCCTCCTGAGGAAGAAATCTGGTCAGTCATCCTCCTATATTTAGACAATGAAACCCAATATAAACAAGTTCAATAGAACTACCATAAATTGGTTACCCATGCATGCTTCAGCATTGCCAAGGCATAAATTTCATTTCTATTTTCATGTACTCATTGACTGCAGGATTTAGAACAACCACAATAGCACTGAACAAAGATAGAATAAATACAGTATTTTTTGGCATTACTGTGGGAGAATTTACAATTTATATTACCAGTGAGGAGAATGAGGGATAGTGTGCAGCAGTGGGAGTTCTCAGAATTGACAATATATGAAAAAAAATGGCAAGGAATAAAAACTGATAATAAAAGTGATACTTATTTTGCACCTATATGTCCTCAAGTATTGATTGAATTAAAGAAAGTCATCTGCCCCAGATATGTATTCAACAGAATTGAGTGTGTATGAAACCATAGTGTTTGTTTTCTCATCTTTAGAAAACTATGTAATTTATAGTTAAAAATACTATGGTAATAGCTGCAGGCATCTTTAGTGGTCTTGGCTGTGCAGCAAGATTGCAATGTTACATGATGGCATTGCCTAATGTTAACTGTGATATCCCTGCATAGAAGTATATGATTGATGTGTATGTGAGTTTATACAGCTGAGGGAATTAGTTAAGAATTCACAAATACTAATCCCAAAGGAAATCTGCACCCCAGGTATGCTAATTTAATGTTTGGAAGAAATTTTAGAAGCAGAACAAACAACTTTTAAATTCTTTAGCATAAATCTTATTCAGAAAGCTTCAATTAACAAGTAGGAAATATTTTGATTCAAAGCAAAGAGATCAGATGAATTGCAACAAGTGCTTAGAAAGATGCAAACCCTGAACACCTAAACCTTTTCAAAACTCTTTTAAGTATAGAACTGTGTTAATCCTCAATATCATATCCTCAACATTGGATTAGATAAAATCCTGACATACCCTACCATTAGCTATTTGTTTAATTGTATTAAGATAAAGTGAATATTATCCCCATGTTCACATAGAGATTTTATGTACTTTCATTAGAACAAGTCAATGGAAAATGGGTAGAGGGAAAGGATGAGTAGGAAACATAACTTATGTTTTCTAATATACAAAGCTATACATACATATTATTTTTCTATTCTTCACATGGCACATTTAAGCAGAAACAATGTTCACATAACTGTAATGTATTTCCTCAATAATATTTAATGATCATGAAAGTAAAAGAAGCATAACTATCAAGGTGGTTAAGTGTGTAAAGTCCTTTCTACAAAATCATGAGCATTTGAATTCAGATCTCCAGCTCCACATAAACAGATGGCATGGTAAGACTGGAATCCCAGAACTGAAGTAGCAGAGAGGAAAGATCCTGATGCCCTACTGGCAGCTAATCTGGCTATTCACTGATCTCCATGTTCATTGTGAAAGTCTGTGTCACAAAGTTGGAGCACCAATGTTCCAGTCCACAAGGCCTCCTGCAGCAAGTACGAGATTGTCCTTTTAAATGACTTGTTTCCCAGAATCCTGATGAGAAAAGAGACTGAAGAAAATACAGATGCACACACTCAAAAAAGTGAGGCTTTGGTGGACTGGCCTAAGCAATCCAGTTGCTTAGCATGTTTAACATATAAATTAAACAGGGATTCTGGATTATCACATATAGTCAAACAAACAGGTGGAGTTAATACATAAGATATCAGAAAAAAGTTATTATATACAGCTGAAAAATGAAACAATTTTATCTAATATTGTCAGAGTCTATTTGGAGCAATCTTCAGGCTCCAAACGTTCAGCGGGACAAAGCTGCAGAGGACATTTTCTACACATACTATCTACAATCACTCTCAGAACCATGGAAGCCTTTGTCACTTCCCTGGAAGACTTTGTTACTCCTGTGGGATTGAAGCACTAGGGCTCAAAACCACCATGCCCATGTCAAGAAATATATATTTATTCATTTAAGACATCACTTGCATCCTGCAGGGAACCCTGACGTCTCTATCAGTTCCACCTACATAATACAAGATACTCTTGTACAAGATGAGAAACTCAACTTTTCCTTCTTAGAACTGTATATACTACTCAGAAACCATGCTTCAGATGTTAGCAAAGGCCTTCATCACCAGGTCCATCTTCATTTCCCACAGACTTTTCTTGAGGATCTATTGTTCTACAGTCTCCTCCCTCAATTAGGAGCGCCTTCCTTCTCCTGCTTAAGGCTATTCACTTTTTCTTTGTCAGTTGTGGGGTTCTAAGGTCCAAATGGGACATCTAAATCCTACCCCCTGACCCCAAAGCTCAAGGGTCATCACAGACACAGGATGAAAATATTGTAAGATGCAGAAATAGCAGACATACGCAGAAAAAGAGTATTTACCACACACGAGAGGGCTGCAGCACGCAGGAACAGACAGACACACAGCAGCTGGCCTACATGCAGAACAACAAACAAACCAAAATCCCAGTATAACTGGGAGTTCAAGGATAATGAATTCCCACCTCTGGCAGAGAAGCTATTGGCAAGTGTTGCTGGATGGGATAAGAAGAGTCAATACGTAGTTGTATTTGAACTAAATTTTAATAAATAAAGCTTTCCTAAGGATCAAAATAGTAAATAGCCATACTGGCCAGGCTTACAGACCAGGTAGTAATGACACACACCTTTAATTCCAGTATCAACAATAGCTTGTTAGAGAAACCAGGCAGTAGTGGGACAGGCACTTAACTGTAGAACTAGAGAGGATTAGAGGATGGGAGGAGACAGTTCTCAGTCTCAGTCTTATTCTGAGATTTGTGGAGGCAGGTCACCAATTTTGAACAGAGGTCGAGGTAAGAGACAGTGTCAGGCTGCTTTGCTTTTCTGGTCGTCAGGTTTATTAAATGTGCTTCATCATTTTCCTCTTAGGTTGTCTCCTGAGATAATATTCAAATTAATAGAATTTTTTTGACCTTTTTCTGATGTTTATATTTACATTTACATATGCATTTACATATATATACAAGTAAGTGAAAAAATAATACACATGCAAAGAATACATTATTTTAAATAAATGTGGTTTCTTCCACTAAAATTAAAATAAGTCTGATGAAATTATAATACCTTTGTAGTTTAAAATAGTATAGCAAAGACATTCCTTAATTTAAAAAATTCTGTGTTTTTCAGAAGTTAACATAATCAATAGCTACTTGAGCACCTATGAAAAAATGCTGCAATATTTTTACAACTCTTACCTATATCTAAATTTATCACAAAATTAATATTTGCTTGTATATGGAATGGGTGAAAGAGAAGGGAGAGACAGAAACACCAAGACAGATAGGCAGAAGCAGAATTTATATTGTTAAGAGGTCAAGCTTAAATATCATTAAACAAAAAGTCTTTTACAAAGTCCGTAAAAAATGTCCTTATACAAATAGAAAGCCAAAATGAAAAAAAAAAGAAATCACAGATGTGAAAGTCTGTAATATTTTGAAATGTTAGAATTTATAATTTTGAAAAGGGTATCTATATGTCCACTGTTTTAAGCCATGATTAAAGAAAATTAGAGGTGAATTTTAAGCAGTGTCTAAATTTTTCTTATTTCATTAACATTTTAGTACAGTTCCACACATTGTGGTGACCCCACAACCATAAAATTATTATTGTTGCCACTTCATAACTATAATTTTTCTTCTATTATAAATTGTAATTTAATTTTTTTTGTTTTCAGATGGTTATATGTGCCCCCATGTGAAAAGGATATTTTCCCCTCTCCACACCAAGAGGATGGCAAATCTCTGGTTGCAAAATTGCTGCTTTAAGGAATGAAACAGTCAGAAACAAAAGAAATGCAGAAAATAGTTGAAAAAATCACATGACACATAAGCATTCAAATTAACATTCCATTAAAAAGAGAGGATGATGAGATTGATTGCTTTAAGACACCTTAATCCTGGAAAGCAAAGAGAAAAAGATGACAGCAGTATATATTTTGCTTCCTATGAGTTTGATGGAGTCATTTCTGTGTCACTGGTAACAAAAGCTTAATGGTATAAAGTGGAAAAGTCATTGTTGGACTGTCATTGGATGAATGACTATGGTACTAAGTGAAACTATTAATAGTCAGAAGCTCTGTGGACTAATGGTACTCCACAGATATTTGAGAAGATATTAAAAGTTCTTTGTCATAATGAAGTGGAAGGCAATTAATTAGTTTCAATGTAGTGGTATAAATGCCATGGTATAAATGCCTTTTAATCAGTTGTCAAAGTAGAACATTTCTGTTCAAATTGTGCTGTTTTCACTGAAATTTAGACTCAATAAAGACTAGAAAGGGAAATCAATTAAAGCACATAACAGATATTTTATTGCCCCTTAAAAATAATATGTAGATGTGCTGAAAATCAATAAATTTAGATGAAAGTGTTCTTAGTTGCTATTATAAGGTATGTGAAATCAAGATTATCTTGCATAAAATCAAATCTTCAGACAGAAATGTAGTTCTCCCCCTTATTAGAGGAAACTTCTCATTGCTGAAGACATAGACTTTACAGAAAACCATAAAACTGGTTTTCTAAAAACTTTATTCTTCCAGAAAAAAATGAAGTTTCCTATATGTAGGGCAATATTCCTGGTATGTAGAATAAATCTGTAAATAAAGATAGTGACAGCAATTGGGGATGATGATGTATCTATGACAGAGATAAAACACTTGTTTAGCATGGTCAAGGTCTTGTGTTCAACTCACAGTATTATATTCGAAGTCCGAAAGCTCAGGAACTTCCAGAAAGCATATTATTGGGAGTGTTGGTCACATACAATGAAAAATCCACCCTAAACTGTTATAAGATCAAAAAAAAATTTTGAACTTGAAGTTCAATATCTAGGACAAGTGAAGTGTTGTCTAAGACTTACTTCCCATTTTTTTTAACTTTAAATCATTGTGCTTATAAGCTGTATTCAAAAACCAGCATCATCTAATGTAAAAATGGCAAACAAAGGGTTTAATTTCTGAGTTGTCTTTGATGTTTCAGTTTAGTTATAAAAAAACTTGTAGAAAACATTCTGTTAGAAACAACTACAGAAATTTAGCTTGGCATTGCTGGATTACAAGCCTGTATCTGAATAATGTTTCTTGTCAAACAATGTGGAGCACATATCTTACACATATGTTTTCTGCAGTCCCTGAAGGTGCAAGATGAAGTCAAATTACAATGACTAGGTGTAAGGATATAAGGATATATATAACGATAATAAGCCAGAGATGCTATGGAAGGAGAGAAGAGAAGATAAGCAGTGAGTGCACAGACAGTATGTGTATTAGCAATCTATTATTTTATCTGAATATAGAACACAAATTCATCCATTTCTAATAATAGTCCTGCTTTGTGGAATGTCTGCTGAAAACTATGGGCCTGTAGGCCGAAGATGGATGCCCCAACGGTACAGAGGAACTTTGGGTGACTGTCCAGGCAGCAAGATGCCTCTGTCATTTCTCGAGTTTGAACGTTGCTTATTTCTTGTTTGCTTAGGTGATATTGTATCTTTCTGGAGTCTTTGATGGAGTTAAGAATAGTTAGTTATAGTTATACTTTTCCTTAGTTATGATAAAGATTATTGTAATTTTTACTTGATAACTGTTTTATGTAATTTTGCTATGTTAAAGTTAAGGCCTTTCCTTTTTGTTTAAACAGAAAAAGGGGAAGTGATGTGGGAGTGTCATATATCAATCTGTTTATCAATCTGTTGATTTCATTGGTTAAAATAAAGACACTGCTTGGCTGGTCCTATAGGTTAGAACATAGGTGGGTGGAGTAAAAAGAATAGTATGCGGACAGGAAGAGGAAGTGAGCTCAGAGAATGCATGCAGCTCCGCTCAGAGAAGTCAGCCTCCTCTCTCGCGGGCCGGAGGGGATCGCTCGGCTCTCTGAGGCATGCTCGCGATGAAGCTCCAACCGACCCAAGATGGACGTAGGCTAGAGTCTCCCCGGTAAGCGCACCTTGGGGTGCAACACACTTTATGAGAAATGGGCTAGTCCAGGTGCGAGAGTTAACCAAGAAGAGACTAGAAATAATGGGCCAAGCAGTGTTTAAAAGATTACAGTTTTCGTGTAATTATTTCGGGGCGTAAGCTAAGCCATGCCGGCGGCCGGGTGCGGGGAGGACACAACCACGCTGCTCCTATTTCAACAGTCACACATCATTTCAAAACCATATTTATCCTAGCAATAGTGGAGAGAGTACCTGAACTGGTTTTCTCATGTAATCCGATCGGCAACCACCCTAGTATTCATAGTAGAACATTTGTCCAGTCACTGATGAAAGCAGATGCAGAGATCAGCCAAACCTGGGCTGAGCTCCAGGTTCTGGTTGAAGAGATGGAGGATGGATTATTTGAGCAATAAGGGTCAAAATCATGAAGGAGGAACCCTCAGAGTCATCTTACCAGGGAACTCACAGACTATAGACTTACAGCTAGGGAGCTTGCCTGAGATAAGCCTAGGCTCTCTGCATGTAGTTGACATTTGTGCAGCTTGGTCTGTTTGTGGGGCCCCTGGCAATGGGACCAGGATCTGACCCTGGTGCATGAGCTGACATTTTTGAACCCACTCCCTATGGCTCAGCTTTGATGTGGGGTGGGGGGGGGGGGAGCTTTGGCCTGCCTCAACTTGATGTGCCAGACTTAGTTGACTTCCCATCAGGGCATTATCCTTTCTGAGGAATGGATGGGGATGGGTGTAGGAAGAAGGTGGGGGAGGGAGCAGGAGGAGAGGAATGAGGGGAAACTGGTTGGTATATAAAATAAATAAAAATTTTAAAATAAAATAAAAATAATAAAAAAAATTGTGTTGATAAACTTTTGCCCTTTTTAGGGACACATGTAAGAACTGTAGAAATATCACAAAACTAAGAAACTGAAACTTTTGTATAGGTGTCATTTAATCTCTCCCTTTATGTATGTGTCTTAAGCAACTCAACACAGAGACAAGGAAGGTTCACATTTTTGTGATTTTTCACATTTTTTATTGCCTAGTTTGTTTGTTTTGGATTTATGCTTATATATTATGGATGAGTAATTAGGAGAGAAATGTTTTTACTTCCTGTCCAGAAATGAAAAAGAAAGTGAAAGTTGTTCAGGAGTTCACATCTAGTGGACACCAAGTATGAAAATTCCTGCAATTCCTTGAGTGTTAAGCTGTGGACCAATCCTTTAATATTTAGGCCTTTGGAAGCAAGACCCAAACTAGATCTTGATCCAAACTGTAGCAGTATATGCAAATGGGCTATTTAACATTGAATGTTTAATTATGCAATATTCTCTTATATAAAAATATTTCTGTGCTTAAAAATTAGTTTTATTTTAAAGTATGTGAATAAGGCTATGTGACCTCCAAGCATATAGGATTGAAAGCAGAGGTAAGAAGAGGGTGTCAGATTGCCTAAAGGAGTTTGAAATTAATCAGGGCCACTTAATAAATGTTCAAAAGCAATAAGCATCGCTGAATCATCTCTCTAACCCCAGAAACTTTTTCGTAACATAATGAGTTAAGGATGGGGATGTTCTCTAAGCTTTAAGAATGTTCACTTACAGGAATATTCAGCATTTATCAACACCAAGGGTGCCATTGTTTTCACTGTCCATCTGTAGCCTCCTGAACCATCTTCAGTTACAACTGCTGCTCATGCATTTTGCCACCAAGTTTCTACACCCACGTAACCATTCACAACCACTCTCTGTGTTCTTTATTCATAGTGTCCTCTATCCCCTCACTTTCCCAGCACAGAGTTTTCATCTGTTCTGTGTAGTTCTATGTTGGCAACCTGTGAGTTGCCTCAGCAATGCACTTACAATGGTTAATTATTATATCATTACTTTTTCATATTAATGCTCTTCTATTTTAAGACAGACAGTATCACCTGTCTCTCCTTAACTGTATATACTCTTAATTTATAGGAAGGAATTTAAAATTAAGGATTTTCTACCAATAAAATTAAGCAAAAACAATCATAAACAATCTAGAGGTTTGAAAACATGAAATTCTCATTTCACCATTTCATATGGATCTTAAAGTAACTTAGAAGTGTGATAACAAATTAAAACATGATTATATAACTTCATCATCTTCTTGATTAATACTTTTGAAAAGCCAACTTAAATTTGTAATAGTTTAATCAATAATTTGTATTATCATACCTTTGATGATAACTTTTTCTTGTACCTAAAGATTATTTGGATAAATTATAGCTGACACACTGGTTTGTGTGTGTGTTTGTGTGTGTGTGTGAGTATGTTTGTGTGGGCGTGCATATGAGCGTGCATCTATGTGTTTGTATGTGTATGGTAAACATCAAGTATTTATGATGATATCTTTGGAAGCATCAATGGTGATTTTGCTTTCATTGTCCTGAAGAACACTAGATTTTAGAAACATACTCATTGTTAATATTACACAGAAATGATGACTGTGAAATGCAGGAAGTGAAAATAGGTGAAACATATTTACAGAGTTTTCTTATATACTTCTGCATGGCATTAGAATAAACACAAAACTTGAAATTTTTTATTTCTGTTTTAGGAACTTTTTGACTTTCAACCTACTTTTCTTTTGGTGATTTTGGAGAAGTAAACAAGGACCATGTTTCCAAATGAACAGTCTGAGTGTTCATATATGAAATACTACTACTTTGAAACTCTTTACTATCATGTTAAATTCCTATACTCATTATGTTAATTCTATAATGCTGTGATATTTAAGAAGTTTACCATTAATATTTTTCTCTATAAATATGAAATTAACATGGAGTTTTCTCTCAAAATATTTTCCATTTGCTTTTTCCCTAAATTTCTTAGAAGTGTTACTTAAACTTATCATCCCCAAAGAGACACTGAATAGAGAAAAAAATCCATAAAATTTCAATTTATAGGGGGTCTCATTGTCTTTTTCAATCAAAACCTTATCACTCTTCAGCATGTTTCATGTACAGTAGAAAGAGGAAAAATTAATTTTCTTGTTCAATGTACTAAAAACCAATGCTTACAAATGATATTTAATTCTCAATGCACCCTCTTTATATTAACCCAATCCAAAATTTTGAGATTAATACTAAGCTGTGAGTGAGTAGTCAGTGAAATTAATTTATTTTAATTTATATATGTGCTTTCTATGAAATGATCACAATGCTTCTGTTAAGTTGGGAGCCAGTCCCTGGAATTCATCTCCGTTCCCCTGGCCTGGGAGTTGCATTGGTCTGGACTCCAAATCCCAGCATTTCAGGTCCTGACCCATCCCACAGGGTATTTAAGTTGGCTCCCAGAGGAGGAACACGTGGTTCTGGGTTTGCATGTGCTCCCTGCTTTCCTGTCTCTCTGTCATGTCCTTGACCACCAGAGAGCACTGTACTTAATAAAACATGGGCATTTTAATTTGGCTTTATTGGACCTAATTGGATTTCTTTACATTGGTGGAGATGCCTGTGTTATGATTTTTTTCTAGTGGTATTTTCTTAAGTCACACAAAAACACTATTCCCTGCAGTTACTATTCTATGACATGTGGCTAAAACCTGGCCACAAATATAGCTGAAATATAGTTTCTGACTTGATAGCAAAAATATTTTCTTGTGTCTTCAAGTATCCAAACACCACTGTAATGGGGGGGGGGGTTAGTGACCACCTTTTTCTATCTTCAAATTCAACAAGGGAAAGTATAACATGAAATCTATCACTCATGCTTCTTCTCTCTTTCCTTAGTACACACCCTTGAGATTCATTGTGTAATGGTCTGTCCTGTCTCTTTAAGAGACAAGTCATGCCTACTTCCTCTCCTGTCTTCTGAAGCACGCTGATCTTCAGTTTCCAGCCTGAGTTCCTTCCTTTTCCAGCCCCCTCTCAAAGTGTCAGCTTCTGTCTCTCCCTTCTCTCCCCCCTCCCTCTGCCTCTGCTCTTCTTCTTCTTCTTCTTCTTCTTCTTCTTCTTCTTCTTCTTCTTCTTCTTCTTCTTCTTCTTCTCCCTTTTTCCTTCCATAACCCACTAAATAAATATCCAACGTCACTCTTATTATGGCACACTTATCCATGTCTCTGTCTCTCACACACTGCATGACTCCCTGTCTGGAACCAGCCACCTTTGGAGACCTGCGGTGTGGTCTTGTGGTGTGCTCATCTTTCTGTCTCTTGAGGCCTGCTGCCACTACTTAGGGAACTGCCTGAGACTGGCCACTCTTGAGAGCTGCTGCCCGCTGCCTAATGCCACATGGCTGACTGCCTACCACCACTTGGGGAACTGAACCTGAAGCATTTCTGTCATTGCAGCCACTTAGGAAATTAGCATTTTTAAATTAATCCATTACATTGTCGCTGTGAGACTCGGGAGGCTCTTCAAACCCAAGCCTCTCTTCCGGGGTTGGGATATGTAACCAGGAATTTTTTTCACAACAACCAAGTGTTCCATATGCCTGAGCAGTGTGATTTCTACACACACAACTGGCTTCAACTGGTAAGTTTCCCTCATTCTGGTCAGGTTAACCATTTCTCTGAACCTGAGGAATTGACTGGTGAGCTCCCTGGCAATCTTCTGCTGTTCCTAGAAATGGGGGGGGGGGTTAACCATGGACAGTTGAGCCCTTCACTGACAATCATCTCTGGATAGCTTTCTTTAGCTGAAATTGTTTTTGCAATAGCCCATGGTCGGTCTACCTGTGACTGGGGGCCCAAGACTCATCAAATTTGTCTTTTTCTTTTTTCCTTTTCTTTTCTTTTCTTTTCTTTTCTTTTCTTTTCTTTTCTTTTCTTTTCTTTTTTCCCTTTACCATCAAAAGCTACTTGGAGAAGCCTCTGGCCTTTCTGGCTTCCGAATTGTGCTGATTGAATGCAGCCATCTATAACATCCACTCATAGGTAGGAGACACTTTCCAATTGGACCTGCGATAACAAATTCACAAACCGTCCATAGGGGAGAGATGTCTCCCAGTGCGCCTTGTGGTGTTGCCATTTTTCACGGGTTTTCACAGTTTTAGCTATAGGTAGCAAGCCATGCATGTCCGTCCCCCTTGGAATAGATGCCCTAAACTCCAGTCCTTAATGCCCTACTTCTTGAGCTCCTAACCTAACTCAGCTGGTGTCCTGCTAGCTCCGATTTTACAGGAGTTTCTAATTACTGTCAATGCATAGGCAAATGAAAGAAATTTTCTCAGATGTCCCTGCCACAGCTACTGCTCTTAACAAGATTGGTCAGATCCATGAGTCGGCTGTCTTCAATTCCAGCCTTTTGCTTCCTGCTCCAGCTTGTGTCATGGTGGCTCAGCGACAGGGTGAATCATGCCTTTAGGTTTTTCTTATTATTAAACTTAAAATCCCTGAAGCTCAAAAATTGTGGCTTTTCCATACAATATGTAACTGCTGCCATTTTGACTGAGGTCAGGTGACTTTACCACCATCTTAACTGATAGTCAGGTGAACAAGTCTGGTGTGGGACTATTCTATATTCTGTCAATTATATTTTAAATAAACACTGATTGGCCGGTAGCCAGGCAGGAAATATAGGTAGGAAACCAGACAAGAAGTAGAGGTGGGGCAATGAGAACAGAAGTATTCTGGGAAGAAGGAAGCTCTTTCCACAGTCCTGCTCAGACCACGGAAGAAGCAAGTTGTGACTTACCCCGCTGAGAAAGGTACCGAGCCATATGGCTAACAGAGATAAGAATAATGGGTTAATATAAGTAATAAGAGCTAATAAGAAGCCTGAGCTAAGGGGCCAATCAGTTTATATCTAAGGTAGACTTCTGTGTGTTTCTTTGGGGACTAAATGGCTGTGGGAATTGGGCAAGAAAGAAGCCCCAACAAGCAGGACCTCATGTTACACAAGTCTTTACTGAAGTATACTCTGTCTAGTTCCCTGATTTACTTATGTTTTTGTCTCTAAATTCCTCTTTCTGACTCTGTTGCATATGTGTTTTGCACAGTGGCATACCTTTGGTAGGGGCCACCAAGAGCATCCACTTCATCCAGTTTATGTTCACTCTGTATGTATGTTCATACATGTAAGTTAAATGCACCTATGTTTACTGTTAAATGTCATAATTGTTTATTCATTGTATCTCATTTTAGACTACAAAAACAATAAGTCTCATTTTTTAAACTGATATGTACTTTTGAAGTCTCTTACAAAAATAGTTTATATTTTATCCAACCCTATTTAAAATATATTAAGATGTTCTATACTATGGTCAGTTTTTCCACTAACCTTCTATTGCAAGAAGTTTTTCTTCTTTCTGTATTTTTATGAGCATAAATCATACCTGTTAAAAACCAGTACAGTCAAGCTCAGACCCAGCTCTCTAGGCAGATTCTGTGCTGTAGTTACACCAGATAAACAGATCTCAACTGCTCAGAGATCTAGGGAATATGGCATTTAAATACTTAGTTATTTTAAAACTTTTCATGACAAAAAGAGACAGGTTGGCTCCTAGCAGCAGTACTCTACTTCCTCCAAAGAAGACAGAAGACAAATGGACATAGAACAATGACCATCCACAATTTGCTTTAATTGTCAAGCACTGACCACTGGGAAAACTGCTCTTCTTCTAAACTGAAGATCTCCAGAAATGGACAGAATTGCTGGAATCGACAGCCTAGTTGCTCAGGCCAAGGTAGGCTTGTCTTCCTATAGATTTCTTAGCCCACAGGATCATCTGGAGCCTGGCAGGCCCTGTGCTAAACAACAGAGGGCAAATATGACCTTCAATGACCATGGAGGACCCTGAGGAGTAGCTCTAGGTGACAACCAAGTAAGTTCTCTGTCATTTTTAAATCAGTAAATCAAGTAAAATTTTATATTTCTCAGAGATCTCTGATGCAGTTTCACAGCTGAGAGTCTTGCCAGTTTAAAAGGACAGCCTTACCAAACAAATTTCAATAAATAATAAATACAAGTTATTAAGGTGTGTGCCTGCAAGTTATAAAGGTATAAAGACAAGTAGAAGCTAATAAATTTTTCTCTCATAAAGTCTTTCATTGTCTTAAAATACCTTTCATTGTGCAAAAATATCTGTCACAGTCATTCTGACATAAATATTCTACTGCTCATAATATATATATTCTCTTTTCACAGACCTAAAAAGTTCTTGTGAGTTCCAAATAGCCAAATTGAAGTCTGTCCTCACTTCCCTGGTCCTAATATTATTTCCCTAAACTTAACTTTGTTCTCTATTCTGCCAATAGCTTAAACATGTGTAAGAGACACCAGACATTTCTGTACCACAAACACTGAACAGGAACAAACAGACCAGCTATGCCAGGATGTGACCAGCACCCAGCCTTCTCAGATCCCCTGCCAAAGATGGTGCCACAAATTAACAACAAGCAGTCTTGAGAATCTGTCACCCCAATTTTTTTAATCTGTGGTGCCTAACATCACACCTTTTTATTATAAAAAGAGATGGGAATATAATCATCTATCCTGTCTCTTTAAGAGACAAGCCATGCCCATTCCTCTCCCATCTGCTGAAGCAAGCTGATCTTCAGCTTCCAGCCTGAGTTGTTTTTTCTGTCTCCCTCTAGAAGAGGCAGCTTCTGTCTCTCCCTTCTCTCCCCCCTCTCTTTCTTCCCCTCTCTCCCTTTCTCTCTCTTTCCTTACCCCCTCTTTTTGCCTTTGCTCTTCTCCTTCTTCCCCTTCCCTTTCATAACCCACTAAATATATATCCAATCTCAGTCTTCATGGTGTGCCTATCCATGTCTCTGTTTCTCGCCTGTGCCGTGGCTCCCTGCCCAGTACCAGTGGCCTTTTGGAGACCTGTGGTGTGGTCTTTTAGTGTGCCCATCTGTTTGACTTTTTGTGGCCTGCTGCAGGCACTAGGAGAGCTGTGCTGTCCCTGCTTGTGATTGGCTATTCTTGGGAGCCATTGTCCACTGCCTGCCTCCACATAGCACTGTCTACCACCGTTCAGGGACCTGGACCTGCAGTATTTCTGCCACTGCAGCCACTTGAAGATCTACAGCATTATTATTAATACATTACACATTGGTTTCACATAGTCCACACTAATGTTTCTAATATAAGGCAATCTGATTCAGTTACATCTGTAACTTCAATTGCATTGTTTTTACATGCAGTGTGATCTATTTAAACTTTCTGTCATTAACATTCAGACTTACTTAGGAGATTATTATTTTGATTGACCAAAATGATATCCCAAACAGAGGTCTAGAAGGCATTTTCTGTACTTAAAGCATCCTACTTCTCATCTTTTCTGTAAAATGACAAGCAAAATATTTGTATTTGAGGCTAGGGACTCCAAAGATAACAAGAATAGCTTTCTTTGTTTTGTGTTTTTTTTTTCTCTTTTAATCACCTAGTATTCCCACGTAAATAACCTAGATATCTTTTACCCCTCTCATTAAAATACTTTTGACTTAATTTCTTCTACTGTGTTTCTAGTTCATTCAAAGTTATTGTGCTTCTAACAAAAACCCCACCTAGTTGCAAATCAGAGTTCTGCTCTCTCAAGGCTATTGTCAAGAGGTGTGGCTAATTGCCAGACCTTATGTTCCTGAAATAGGGAAGTATTTGGTTTATACCTAACACAAAAGGCTAAGGACCCAACTAAGTTCCACTTCCCATTATGGATGTAAATTGAGATTCCAGCCAGGAAGTGGTTTGCCTAGAGTGTTTAGTATAGGGTATGAGTCAAGGGCATAAAAAAATGAATGTACCCCATGACTTTCAATTTGTATGTTAATACAGTCTTTTTGTTCTACTCCTATGTTTTGAAGTGAGGGATATATTATCCAGTTGAAAATTAAACACGGGTGAATTTTCAGTACTCACTGAAATTCCCTTCCGATATTATCTTATATATTTCTGCATTTTATTATTTTCATTTGTGTCTTCATATTCTTTACTATATTTCTAAATTTTCATGCCTCCACTCTGGACATTCACTTGATAAAAATTGGCGTCTATTCTCTAACATGATATACATGCCACCTAAATTGATGAATAAAATTTGAATATTAGGGTGTAAGGAGGTGACTAAGTGGGTTGAGAACTTGCTACACAAGCACAAAAACCTAAGTTAAAATCCTCAGAACCTAATGTAAATCAAATGTGGTAGAAAATGTTACTAAAAATCAAAGTAATTCCATGCCAAATTGGAAAGTAAAAACTTGTGGGCTAGTTACCCTGCAATACACAGTAGTGAAGAACAAAGAGATAGTGTTTTAAACAAAATGGAATATGAGAACACCCAAGGATTGTTCTCTGGTCTCCAAACATATATACATATGTACAATGTCATTTTTATAACAAATGTTTATGCTCATATCCATGAACATGCACACGTTTTATGAAAGGAAGAAAGGAAAGAAGGAAGGAAGAAAGATTTGGTATATTTGTTGAGATCATCCACTCTTCTAGAAATAGGAATTTATAGAAATGCTAGAATCAACCTGCATTTGAAGAGATAGTGAGGATGTTGAGAGAAAAATGTGAGTATTCTCAAGTCCCCTTTAAAAGCTGAGCTTCCTGGAGACATGGGTCAGTAGTTAAGAGCACTGATTGATCTTGAAGAGGACCCAACTTTGATTCCCAGCATCCACATGGCAGCTGAAATCTGTCTGTAATTCCAGTTCCAGGAGACCCAGTAACCATGGTCAAACACCAATGCACATAAAATTAAAATAAATAATCTGGATGGTGGTGGTGCATGCCTTAGCACTTGGGAGGCAGAGAGAGGTGGATCACAATGAGTTTTAGGCCAGTGTGATCTACTAAGTGAGGACATCAAGGACTGTTACATGGAGAAACCCTGCCCCCAAAACCAAAACAAAGAAAATACAAACACACACACACACACACACACACAAAAAAAAAAAACAGCTGAACTTCTGCTAACTTTAAAGTAAGCTCTAGTAAACTTCCACTGTGGAATTGTTTATTCACTGTATTTATACCAAATAGGAAGATAAATATTTATTTACTAAATAAACTGTTAAAATTTTTGAAAGGACATTGCAAGATGAAATTATTTTAAGACCATATATAATGTGATCATAAATGAAAACACACTAACTTCTGATGACTAATAGTATAAGTAAGAAGCTTAAACATGTCAAATTTATTAGAAAGAAAATCAGATACCTATATGAATATAAACTGAAGTCTAATTGGCAGCATAATTAAACTTTTTTCCACATTAGGAATGTCCTATATTCTTAAATATTATTGATATTACTCTATTTATAAGGAGAGAAATTCTGGAAAAGTAATTAAGTGACAATGGTGTAGACTTCATGAACTAATGAACTGAGTTCCTGGGTTACCAGCTATAGGTTCATAGTCACATTTTCTCATTGCCTATATCTCTATGTATATGGGATGATTATATCCAATAAATGGGATTAAAAAAAACCTGGAATCTAATATTTGATCATGTTAATGTTCTTCATGTATAGGTTCTTCACTAAATGGTAGGAACATGTTCTCTCAGAATAGAGCATGTTTTAAAAAGTCAAATTGCACAATGTTCATTCCATGATTATGTTCTACTCCATTAGTGTTATATAATGAGTAATTTCAGTTTCCCAGAGATGGTTGTGGTGTTCATTGGCTGCACAATATGATGCTGCAGAATTATTTATCCTATTCTTCTCTCCATTAAAGAACTATCTGGACTCTCAGGCTCATTGTGCAAGATGAATGAACTACAGCAAATGGCAATTTCACAACTTACAGAATGACTGCTATTGTTATTACTCACATATAACAAACCTAGTTTTTTGAGACAAAGTCTCCTTCTGGTTTGAGCTCACTAAACTAGCATGGTTGCTCCCAAGACCCAAAGAGCCACCTTTCCTCACTGTCCTTGAGCTTGGATTACAGCATACTCTACTACAATGCCTCAGCTCAGAATTTTATTTGAATTTTTGAAAATTTTTCTTCGTTCCTTTCAATACCATAAAAATCAGTTTATACACTGAAATATGTTCTCAACCTGCAAAATACATTCTTAGCCATAATGTACATCAATATTTTATGCATTTAAGAAAGTAACAGTGGAGCAAATATAACAATATCTAATGTTAAAAATCTCAAATTTAATAAAAGTTTCTATCCTTTTTATAAAATATATCTCCTTTGCATTCCCAAGTTGAAAGACCTAACACTTTTCTTCATCACTTGAATATTATACAATTAATTAATTAATTGAAATAATTAATAACAGTTAATAATTTATAACTAATTATTTGGTTTATAATTTTACATACAAATTAATTATTTTCAAATTTGGTTTCAGAATTATGAGTTATAAAATATGTCTAAAATATCTGTTATGTTAAATCTGTGATCTGAGACATCTTTCAAACCAAATGAGGGAAGTTTATATACATCAAGGTATAATTAACTATTTTAGCTTAAGCAGAAGTGGAATCATTCAGTAGTAGGGATTTAAACATTCCTTTCTCTTTTCTTTTTATTATCAAGAAACTTGTATAAATATTCTCAAAAAGTTCTCAAGTTAATATGATTACTTACTCCTCACCATGGTTTAAAGTATGTTAAATCTGAATTATTTCTCTAACATGTCTATTTCTTTAAAACTTAATTATATGCGATATATAAAATGAGATAGTCATTTTTAAAAGAGAACATTAGAAGTACAAATTCTAATTAGGAAAAATGTCCTGAACATGTCTTCTTTCACAGGCATCAAAGAAAATACTGCACATACAGCACTAATAACGTGTATACTTGCAAAATAAATTACAAGATCTCAACACCACTCCCATAAATTTTTACTAGGGGTTATCCACAAATTCTGTGTCTTTATATGTGGGATATTCTGAATTTTATATGCTATTACATAGATATGAAAGATATAGTAAAACTTGATCATAGGCATTTGTCTATATTTATATTTATCTTCCTGGAAATCTCCTGTCAGAATGGCTAAAATCAAAAACACCAATGATAGCCTTTGCTGGAAAGGTTGTGGAGGAAGGGGTACTCTCTTCCTTTGCTGCTGGGAATGCAAACTTGTGCAACCACGTTGGAAAGCAGTGTGGCGGTTTCTCAGGAAATTTGGGATCAACCTACCCATGGACCCAGCAATGCCACTCTTGGGAATATACCCAAGAGATGCCCCATCATATGACAAGGACATTTGTTAAATTTATTCTCTATTCAAAGATAACAACATAGTTTCAGAGGCAAATTTTTTGGAAAACAAAATGAAAATATTGGCACACCAAAAAATGTGTTCAGAAAAAGGAAGATTTGTTTAACCAAATAATAACTTAACACAAAAAAAAAATGTTGAAATGAGACAGAGGACTAATTTTTTTTTCTCACTCAAATGTGATTAAATGTAAGTCATTTTTTCTTAAAGAAGGGAGGAGCTAAATGATTTTGATCACATTTTAAAATCCACCTCTTTCTAGCTATTTAATAAAAGTTGTAAGTATCCTGAAGTTTGACTGAAAGCTTGAATTAGAATAAATAAAACTGATTTCTTGTATCCATTTAATTCTCACTTACTATGAGAAAATAGGAGGCCTAATTTCCTGGTATTTTATGTTCTTACTAATGTGAACATGAACTATTATTATTCTCAGTTATCTGTAGCATTTATTAGATATGGAAGTCATAAACTTGCTAACTTGAAGATAGATAAAGGTTAAAGATAGTAACTATTGTTAATGTTTTCATATGTATTTACAACTCTGAAGACTTCAAAACAAATGGAACTGTTTTAGAGATACATAATACTTTATTAGCTGAATTTTGAAAGTGAAAGTTTGAAAATGAACCTAAAAGCACTTGCCTGAATAAAGTGTGTTTAATTTATTGAAATGTCTTTCGGTGAATGTAAACTGTTTTATGTTTTTGTAAGAATATTTTTATCATATCAATTTTATCATTGATAAACAGAAGTGTTTATCTATACCTCCTAACTTTGCTGCCTTCCCAATTTGCTCTTAGTGAAGACTACACAATGCGAGTGATGTAACACTGGAAATATTGTAATTATGATATATGCTATAAAACCCAGGTAATTCATATAAATATGTATTTAGCATGTATTAACATTGCACTTTACAGTTGTAATATAAATGCTATGCTGATAAATGATTTCAATGAAAAGAAGCATTACATCTTCTATCAAAGTGACTTGCTTGTACTTATTAAAATAGCAGCCAAAGAGTCACAAGTCTAAGCACTTTGAGTCATGAGTATATTTGACTTTTGCTTAAAGGCTGTTAGCTGCATTTCTCTTATGTGTAAATATAGTATTTTAAAGCAATAAGAGTTGCTTAAAAATTTTGGAAGATTATATAATTTCTGTATTGCAAATAACTAGTACTGACAAGAATAAAGAATACTATCTTTAATGTACAAATACAATCATGATAAGGATTTTATTAAATTTAATAAAATGTTAGCCAGATTCTCCTTTTGGACTTATTTATTTATTTATTTTATTTTTGCTTTTTCCAGACTAGGTTTCTCTGTAGCTTTGGTGCCTGTCCTGAAACTAGCTCTTGTAGACCAGGCTGTGTTGAATGAGGAGCGGCCGGGCTGTGTCCCCTTCATCCGGCTGCCTACATGGTTTAGCTTATGCCCCGAAATAATTACACAGAAACTGTATTCATTTAATCACTGCCTGGCCCATTATTGGCTAGCTCTTACATATCGACCTAACCTATTTCTGATAATCTGTGTAGCACCCCATGGTGTGCTTACCGGGAAGATTCTAGCCTGTGTCTCTCTGGAGTGGGAACATCATGGTGACTCCTGACTCAGCTTCTCTTTCCCAGAATCCTGTTCTGTTTACTCCACCCACGTAAGGGTTGGCCTATCAATGAGCTCAGGCAGTTTCTTTATTTTAACCAATGAAATCAACAGATTGATATATGACACTCCCACATCACTTCCCCTTTTTCTGTTTAAACAAAAAGGAAGGCTTTCATTTTAACATAGTAAAATTACATATAGCAAAACAGTTATCAAGTAAGAATTACAGTTACAATATTTATATCTACTTTATCTTTTATCATAACTAAGGAAAACTGTAACTAACCATTCTTTAACTCCATCAAAGACTCCAGAAGGATATAAAACTACCTAAGTAAACAAGAAATCAAATGCTCTAGAAATGACAGAGACATCTCGCTGCCTGCACAGTCACCCAAAGTTCCTCTGTACCATTGGGGCATCCATCTTCGGCCTTCAGGCCCATAGTATCCAGCAGACATTTCCATGAAGCAGGAAATTTCAAAGACAGTTTAGTCACTTTCTGCTGTGTCCTGCAGAATGTCTCATAGATTCTCTCATAGGTCAGGAACCCCGAAAGACCATCTCATCTTTAGGCAAGTTCAGTAGTCCTCTCTCTGCGGGTTCTTTGTGTCCAGTTTATGCAACAGTCCAGGCAAGAACAGTCTCTTGCCCAAATGGCTATCAAGCTCCATAAGGATCCTCTTCGATGCCCATCTTCCTCTTGAAGTAGATTGGTGCTGCCAGGAGCAGACGTGTCTCATTGTCATGAAAAGCCCTAAATTATTAAAACATTAAATGCCATATTCTGCAGTCCTTGAAAGATATGAAGAATGCCTATCTAATTGAAATATATCTCCATATATCTAGAAAATCTAACATGACTACAAGCTTGACTATTATTTACGATTATTTAACAACAACCTATATTTCCTAATTATACATTATATTTTAAAAATGAACTATATGATCACAATACCTTAATCAAGATCAGAAATACATATACATGTAACAAAATTGACATTAAAATCCACATCAATGCAAATTATTTATATCTATATCATATCCCCCTTTAAATGTAAAAGAACGGTTATAAACAATATTTTGGGAACATGGGCGCAGTTTCTCTCTCCAAACTGCTTCCTGCTGAATGGGGGCATCGTTAATTAGGTCTTTCATGGTATAACCTGTGTGCCAGGGTCATCTCAGTTGGCAGTTGAGTGAAGTAATTTTTTGAGGGTGTTCACAGCAACCTTTCAGGAGGGCGTGGTCTATCATACCATATCGGAATAGATGTAATCCATAGGGTCTGGTCCTCTGTGAAAAGAAAAGAAGACCCTTTCCGAAGCACCATATCCTTAGACCCAAATTCTGAAGTCATAATACCCTTATATCCATTCTGGTTCAGCTTGGCAGTCCATGTAATAAAATGACTCTCTGTAGTTAGCTCCTTCATAGTCAAAAATTTTAAAGAAAACACAATGTACATAATCCAGACTCTCTGTGAATTTTCCATTTTTACGTGGCTTATTTTTCTTTATTTTTTTTTATTCTCTTAACTATCTGTACTCTGTCTCTTTAAAGACTTTACCTTTTTATTTTTAAAGGCATTAACTTTATTCTCTCTCTATATATATTTATTTCTCTCTCAAGCCCACATACATTTATCCAACATTGTGACTCATTTAGTGGTCTGTCTGAATCTGTTTTATTGTGAATCTGTAATTTTTTTTACTGTCCAGGAGCACTTCTTAAAATGTTAAGCATTTCTTAAAAACACTAAGTTGCTTCTTGTACAGTTAATACGGTATCGCCGGTATTCTGCCCAGTAGAAACCTTAAGTGTGCTGTCATTATGGTAATTACGGTAGTTTCTGCCTGAGACCAGCACAGTTTAGTATGGCAGAGCTGAGCCGCTCCTGCCCAGAGCCATTTGGTGAGCCTGAGCTGCATAGAGTTCCAGGCATACAGCAGTCCACATTGCCATCAAGCAAGCCAAAGCAGTTTATTCCAAATGCTCCATACAAAAGCTCTGTCTCTCATAGGAGCCAGACAGAGATCGCAATGGAGGCAAAGCCCAGAAAGCCGCACTTTAAAATGACGCAGCTTTTTTTCTGCTGCTATTGCCGAACCAGGAAATCTCTCTACGGCACGCCACCAACAAAGAACAAAACTCTGTGTTAAACTCTGTTTTTTCTCTGTTTAGAATTAAGCTCTCTCAGGTTTTCAAGTGGATTCAGCCCATCACGTCCGGGCACCACCTGTTGAATGAGGAGCGGCCGGGCTGTGTCCCCTTCATCCGGCCGCCTACATGGTTTAGCTTATGCCCCGAAATAATTACACAGAAACTGTATTCATTTAATCACTGCCTGGCCCATTATTGGCTAGCTCTTACATATCGACCTAACCTATTTCTGATAATCTGTGTAGCACCCCATGGTGTACTTACCGGGAAGATTCTAGCCTGTGTCTCTCTGGAGTGGGAACATCATGGTGACTCCTGACTCAGCTTCTCTTTCCCAGAATCCTGTTCTGTTACTCCCACATCAAGGCTGGCCTTGAACTCACAGAGATCCACCTGCCTCTGCCTCCCAAGTGTTGGGATTAAAGGCACGCTCACTGCCACCTGGCCTCTCTTTTTGGATTTTACAGTTCAATTGGGAAGATTCACAGTGGTGCTAACCTTTGTGTTCTTATATTTATTATGACAGTTTTTCAATTTCAGTTCATACTAAGGTAAGTAGTAATTTTATAAAGTATTTAACTCTTAGTATTTGATGATGCTGTTGCTGCTTGTGAAGTCGTAATATGTAAATTGTTTTCATCTCTAGCTTTGTTAATCAAGCGCAGTGGCTAGCATTAAGTCACAATACTACTGTAAAAGCACTGATTCAGTGAACTAACCTCTTTACCTTTCCACATATAGTAGGTAGGTGGATCCTACTTAATTATGTCTGTAGTATTAGTTTCCTAAATTGTGATGTTGTTTTTTATTTATTTATTTATTTATTTTTTTATTTTTTTTTTTTTTTTTTGGTTTTTTCGAGACAGGGTTTCTCTGTGGCTTTGGAGCCTGTCCTAGAACTAGCTCTGTAGACCAGGCTGGTCTCGAACTCACAGAGATCCGCCTGCCTCTATGATGTTGTTTTTTAATTTATTTGGTACAAAAGTTACCAGTTACCTTCGGTGACATATTATACTATTTTCTGAATTTCCCCCTATGTAATATAAGACAATCAAACATGATTTTGATAGTAACATTATTTTTCACTTCCTTATCTTCTGTTTCTGAGAAAGTTTTATAGCAGTAAATGATGAAAAATATCTTTATTGTGTTTCATTGCCATGCTAAATATCATGGATTATCATCCAGCTTGGTTCATGGTATCTGACTGAGTTTGCTTTAGGTATTATTATATCACCAGAAAATATTGAGTGAATGGACAATGGGATGCAGTATTAAGCCTCAAATTATCTCACTTTTTTTTTTACTTTGTTGTATGTCACCCACAGCATCTACCATAGTGGCATAAATTTGTCTTCTTTTTTTAAATTTTTTTTCAAATTTGTCTTCTATACTCATTATGAATTATGTTAAATTTAAAAGAAGAACACAAAATATCTTCACAATTTGAGATAGAAAATCAACAAAAGTAATGAAAAGTGTTATGTGTAGTGTTACTATCAGTTATGACTACACTTCCAGTATTATCAAAATACAGATAGCTAGCAATGAGATATTTATGTAAAAATATATTTACCAACTAAACATTATATTTTTCTGAGAAGATATAAATTTGTCTGTTTTCAATAGCAAATAAGAAAATATATTGAGACCTCATGCTAGTTTGCACAATACAATGATTGCAAATTCACCTAAACTGTAAAATATTTCTGTATTCTATTTTAAAATGCACATCACTTCTATCCCTGCTAAATATATTTACTCACAACACTAATACAATTTGTATTGACTTTCTCTTCTTTGGGCTTTTTTTTTTTTTTGGCTTTTTTATTTTTCGAGACAGGGTTTCTCCGTAGCTTTTGGTTCCTGTCCTGGAACTAGCTCTTGTAGATCAGGCTGGCCTTGAACTCACAGATATATATCTGCCTTTGTCTACTGATTGCTGTGATTAAAGGCATGCACCATCACCCTCTAATTTGGAACTAATTCTTTTTTTTTTTTTTTTTTTTTTTTTTGGTTTTTCGAGACAGGGTTTCTCTGTGGTTTTGGAGCCTGTCCTGGAACTAGCTCTTGTAGACCTCGAACTCACAGAGTAGTCTCGAACTCACAGAGATCTGCCTGCCTCTGCCTCCCAAGTGCTGGGATTAAAGGCGTGCGCCACCACCGCCCGGCTGGAACTAATTCTTAAATTAAATTTAATTTTAGGATTTTAGGTGACCCTCTTTTGCAAAATCTTTCTTATTGCCTATGCTGGACTAAAGATGAAACAATTTAATTTTTATGAATCTTAGAGGGAAATTATCCAATAATTTAGTAATCCTTTCTGTTAGTAAATCACTGATAGAGTTTACATAAACCTTTGATAGTGTGCCCTAAATCTGGTTTTATATTGTAAATCTCACTGAAGAACTATAGACCACTTGTTATTTCTTCATACTATTATTTCACCTATCTTAAGGTATCTACATATAACTTTTATCAAAGTTATTATTAGCCAACAGGTTTGATAATTAGAGAATTATGAAGTTTTGGTTTTAAATGAAGATTTACACTTGGAGCTACAAGCAGCAAAAATCAGTTTTCTTGACAAAGGAAGGGAAGTCTGAATTTTTGTCATATCTTAAACTATATTCCTTTTTTTACTTCTTAAAAGTTCATTAAATTGTAACAGTAGGTATATTAAAAATTAGAGCAAGAGTTCACAAAATCTCCTAATTTCTCCTTGTTCCCATTAAACCAATCCTTGGAGGCTATACCCAATGCTTTTGTAATTACCCTCTTTGGTGGTTTGAATGAGAATGTCCCCCATAGGCTTATGTATTTAAATGTTTGGTCTCCAATTGATGAGACTGTTTCCTCAGAAGTATGAGGTATGTCATTCTTTTCAGAGTTGTGTAACTGGAAACAAGCGTCAAGGTTTCAAAAGTCTAGGTTATTCCCAGTTAGTTCTGTCTACCTCTTGTTCATGACTGCTTCTCTCATTGACTTCTCCAGCACCATGTCTACCAGCCTGTTGATGTGCTGCTAGATATAGTCCTGAACTACATAGTCCTAAACAAACCTGAGTTTTCAGGTTAAATGCTTTCTTTTATAACTTGACTTGCTCACTGTCTTTTGTCATAGCAATAGAACAGTAACTATGTTACACTCTACCTAAAGAAAAAATTGTCTACTAGTAGCTCACAGTCACAGGTAAAACACCTTTATCCTCTTCCTCATTCTGCCTTCTTGTCTTTCTAGAATTACTCATGTGAGTACTACTGTCTACATGTCTGAGTCCCACCGGCTAGGCCTTCTTCTATTCCATCTTCATCCCCTTTGGGATTTTGCTTTCTTGTGCAGTCACAGGGTATGACTACTTAGATCTACTTCTCTGCCCTTTTCAGCTTTTCTTTTGAATCCATCTCCATTCTCTTGTGAAACCAGTCTAGCCAAAAGAAATGTTCTCTACCAGAAACTCAACAGCCATCACACTTGATTAAAACCTAGGTGGGTCAATTGTATCTTTACTACCCTCCAACATAAGGGTCCCTTAGAGAATTACTTAGTTCTTCTGATTCTTATCCACATGAGCCTCTCCTAACAGAAACCAACTCCACCCACTTGAGACTCAGGCTCTTAAGATAGACAAGGGGTTAAGGTCCCCCTAGTTCTAAGCCAGTGCCCTTTCCAGTTTCTTCTTCTAGCCCATCTTCATTCTTAATTCTTCTGTTACTCCACATGGATATGCAGAACTACTATCTACCTGGGACACCATAGTCAGGACACCTGATAGAATTGAGACCCAATGCCTATAAAATATGGCTAGGACCAGTTACCAACTATATGTATCAATTACCAAACAATAAAACATGCAAACAAAAAAGGCAAAAATAGATATCTACAGCAAGAATTATTCCAAAAGACTATATCCCAGTACAAAAACAGAAACATGAATAATCAAGACAAGATGCCTCTGCTGCAAGCCAACAACCCTATTATAACATCTTTTAGCAGAGAAATTTGGTTAAAGTACAAATTAAGGACATAAAAATATCAATCATAAGTACATTCAAGAACCTTAAAGATGTTATAAACAAAAAGAATGCCTAGGGGAAGAGCAACAAAACAAACACACTTGAATGAAGCAATGGAATTAACTCAAGATATGAAAGTAGAATTTAATAAAGAAGTATAACCACTGAAGCATGGAAAAAGTGAACTAAAATGCAAACTCTAACATCTCAAACCATTCTTTTAATCTGTGTATTGCCACTTGGCTGTGGCTTACTGGCAGTTTTCTCTCATGTCTGTCTCTGGTGGCAGCTACATGGTGTCTCGCTGACTCTGCTTATTCTCTCTCTCTCTCTCTTTCTCTCTCTCTCTCTCTCTCTCTCTCTCTCTCTCTTTATTCATTAACCAATAAAAGCAACACATATACTAAAGGGAATCCCATATCACCTCCCTTTTCTGTCTAAATGAAAAGACTTCTACGTCTTCCCTAAAAATGTTTGTTCACTCAAGAGGCAGAGGCAGATTCATCTCTGTGAGTTCAATGTCAGCATGGTATATAAGAGTTAGTTCCAGGACAGGATCCAAAGCTACAGAGAAACCCTGTCTTGAAAAAAAAAGTTTGTTCATCATGTTCATTTAAAACTTATTCATAATAGTCAATAATTGGAGACTACCAGATGCCAGCAGCTGATAAATGGGTAGTTTTCCACAACTGAATGTTATTCAGCTCTTACAAATAATAAAATCATTAAGTTTGTAGTTAAATGAATGGAGCTAGGAGCTAGAAACTAGTATTTTGAGTGAAGTAACTCAGATCCAAAATAACAAATATGTGCATGTCAGCTTTTAGCTCTTGAAATGTACTTTTTAATTATAACAGATACAGTGGTAACAGAGCTAATAAGGTACGAAGGTGGAAGAGCAGATCTTCAAAGGAAGGGAAAAGCAAGTCGAATATTATAAAAAAAATAAGGGCAAACTAGAATAAACATTAAATGGAAAGGCAAATGGAAATCATGGAAAAGAAAGGAATATGGGGAGGGACAATGAACAGAAAGGACATTTTGAAAGGCCATATGGAATTCTACTATTGTAGAAACTAATAAAATATGCACATATATGAAAGGAATTTAAATGGAATCATATAATAAAGGGGGGAGAGTATTCCACAATTAGATATCCTATGCCACTAAATAATGCCCCCACAGCCAAAAATGGATAATATATTGTTGACTCCTTGGACAAAGAGAACATATAGATTTCAGTAAGACCACAGACTATTGCCAGGGCTATTTATTATCCCTAAAACAAGAAAAAAAATCCTACTACTGAAAACACCACATATTTCATGTTATGACATGAAGAAATTGAGCTGATTCTCAAATATATGATTCACCCTACTGACTAAAGTTCCTGGTGATACAAGGTAGTTTTTATAACACTGGAGGGGAAGATAATCATCAACATCATCCAGATACAAGACTTTGATGTACAATATTAATCTACCTACAAGGTATATAGGTACAATAGTAGCACAAAAATTATGGGAATAACCAACCACTTTTTGATTGGTTTTAAGGCCCACTCCATGAAATGGAATTCATATCTGAAATATGAAGCTCTTAATGCTATATAGGAAGTGATTGTTTTAACCTGACATTGTTCTGAAGGGTTCTACAAAGGCACCATATTTTAGATATATGTTTCTGGAGTTAGTCTTTCAAAATGCAAAGGCTGCCCTAAAACCTATTGTGAAGCTAAAGATGACACTGATTTCTGATGGACAAAGGTCATTGGTTAAGTAATAAAGAAACTGCTTGGCCTCATAGGTTAAAACATAGGTGGGAGGAGTAAACAGAACAGAATGCTGGGAGGAAGAGGAAGTGAGGTAAGACGCCTCAGAGAGACACCATGCTCCCCTCTCCCAGGCAGACACGATAGCTCTGCTCTCTGAAGCAGACATGATAGAGCAAGCCGCCAGGTCAGACATGCTGAATCCTTCCCAGTAAGACCGGTGCTACACAGTTTAGGGTTGATCGGGATATCAGAATTAGCCAGTAAGGGCTAATGGGCCAAGCAGTGTTTAAATGAATACAATTTGTGTGTTGTTATTTCGAGGCATAAGCTAGCCAGGGGGCTGGGGTGCTGGGGATGCAGCCCTGCCACTCCTATTACTACAGATTTCTTGATCTCCTGTCTCCTCTTCCTGAAAGAAGAGGTTGCTTGGTTCTGAGTTCTGATCTCAGGAAAGCATATACAAAGAAAGTACTACAGCAATTGAGATACATTCAAACACTTTATTTTTTATCTTAAAGAACGGTAAAACCTATACATGAAGTTTATTGTCAGAGGCACACTATAGTTCTTATCATATGTTTTAGTCACACTTTGAATGTATAAATTACAGTCAGTGTATTAAAGAAAACTTTTAGACAATCACTTACTGTCATTTGTCATGAAATAGTAGGTCTCACAGCAACTGGTTCTGACCTTAAGTCTGTCATTGACTACAATATCAAATGTTGTCCAGCACTGACTACAGGATCCTTCCTTTCCAATTTCACATTTCATCTTACTTGCAAGTTCTATTACTCAAACATCAATCTCCTGTTTATATTCTTGCCTCCTATTTTCCAAGTTACACATTTTCTGAAAAAAAAAAACAAAAAAAACATTATGATTAATGGTGAGACAATCATTGATGCAATTAAGTCATTTGTACACTTGAGAATATAGGTCCAAAATTCATGACACTCAGTGTTTCTTTATCTAAACTTTGTTTAATAAAGGTTGTTAGCAGGAACAGAAATAATCAGAATTCATGTTACAAAATCAGTTAAAGCTACAGCAAACTATTAGCTGATGCCCTTTTTTAGCCATGATTTCCCCACATTAGATTGACAATATCACATCCTGTTGTACCTATATAGATTTTTTGACATTTTACTATTTAATATATAGGCATGCTTGAATGCAATTGTATGAGTCCATTTGTATCTTTACTTTTAAGATCAGTTTTCTCTTCTTTTTTATTCTTTATCTATTGTTTCATTTATGTTTTAGAAAGAAAGAAATATTATTTGAATTCTTCAAGTTGGTATAATGTGTTAAAATTTTTATGGTTTCTTAAATAAGCAGAATCCAATTCTTTTTAAAATCCATATTGTCTTCAAAATAAGAGAGACTTTTTTACTTGAGGTTTTTGATTGAAAAACAAGATAAAATTGCTACTGGCATTATTTGTGGCTTAAAATTTATAATAATCAGTAAGGTATTCCTTTGAAACATTGCTAATAAATTAGTAAATTATTAACAATTTTAATAGAGAAGTTTTGATCATTCCAACTTTCTTGGTACAGTTTTCCAAACTTATTATTTGTTATATTAATGCTTAAAATTTATTTCTTTTTAGAAAGTAATATTTGTTGATTTTTGGAACTAAAACCTCTAAATTTATTTTTAGATGAATCCACACAGACTTTGTTTGCATGATATTCTTATGTCTTCATGCCAAGCTATGGACATTTGATTGAAGGGTCAGAAAACATGTACTATAATATTTCTGGCTCCAAAAATATTATTTACATAAAAATTTACATTTTCTTTATAATTTTTAACTTTCTCTTAATAGATAACTTTATTTAACTTAATCAGCTTGATAATTTGACATCTATTTGACTTCAAAAAGATGGTACAACTAATATGCATAGAACATAATCGACTCTTTTGAGGAAAGAAAAATGATTATACAAAATATCATACACATTTATATATTTAAAGAAAATACCTTCTTTACACTTTCCTTATTGGTAAAAACAGATTTTGTAATATAAAAAATATATAGTAAGTATGAATGGCCACATTTATATTTAAACATCAATTAATAAAAAATAAGCCATGAACTTGAAAGAAAAGTGTAGTATATAGGAGTGTTTGGAGAGAGGAACAGAAAGGTAGAAACAATATTAAAATCTATAAAATAAAAGAGAACAAAGAAGGAAAGAGGGAAAGAATGGGATATAATCTGAACTACAAAGAATTTCACATGTGTTTCACTTTCCTCTTTAGGCTTCTACAAGTACCAGAAGCATAAGTGCCTTTAAAAATGAAAAAAAAATAGTTGAAACTATTGCTTGTTGGAAATTAGAAATATTGGATGTTTATAAAATGGCATAACTCAAGTATCTATGAGTTTTCTGGTTATCAAAGCATCGTCATATATTTATCTTTCCAGTTTCATAGTGCTGCCCATCAATGCATGCAGTCAATGTCTTCAAAAACAACAATGTGATATATTTGTTGGTCAATAAAAGTATGGTAAAAACAAGAGTACAATTGATGTATTGTTGAAGTGCGTGAGAAAGAGTCATGTGAGACTGATTGGCCATGCTTCATGGGGTGACCTCTACATGCTCTATTTTATTTATACATACATTAAATCATTTGTTAATTTGTAGTTTTAAAAATTGTACTAAATTTTCTTTATTGTACATCAGCAAATGGTATCAATGAAAAGAAAAGACAATTCTTGTATATATAATTTGTTGACATTTTTAATTAATTCTCTGAGACTATTATACATCATATTTGACAATATTTTTTCTTGACCCTACCTTCTCCAAAATTTATTTCCCTTTCCATAAACCCCCAAATTTGTGCCTTCATTAATTTTATAAGTGAATTAAGTCTGATTAGTGATGGTTCTACACCTTTGCTTATGTAACAGTTCACCAGACTGTGTTATTTCTAATAAAGCCTACACCATTAAACGAAGCTAAGTCTCCCTCTCTATCTATAGCTCCTTAGCTATGTATATGACTGTATCCACCATCCATAGTGGATTTTGTGTCGTCGTTCCTGTATAGATCTTATGTATGCTGTCACAACTAACTTGAACAACGTATGCACCTTGTCTATTGTATGCAAACAAACAAACAAACATCAACAACAGCAAAACAGATTATTCACTGAAGTCTTTTATTGCACAAGGCTCTATCAATAATTCTGTCCTGTCTAACATAATGATTCCTAGTTATTGCGAAAAAAGTTTGTGATATAAATGTATTAATTAAAAGGAAGCACTCAGCTGGATGGTGGTGGTGTACACCTGTAATCCCAGCACTGGGGATGGAGTGGCAGGCAGATCTCTATGAGTTCAAAGCAAGCCAGGTCTACAAAGCAAGGTCCAGGACTACCAGAGCTGTTACACAGAGAAACTCTATCTTGAATAGCCAAAAATGGAAAAAAAGTGAACATTCTTATTTTCTGTGGGTCTCATGGTTAGTCTCCATTCAAAGCAAAAGGAACTTTCTTTGATTGTATCTGGGAGATGGTTTAATTTTATATTCACTTAGCAGAAATAGAGAAATAAGTTATTCCTTGAGGTCTGTTACCTACTTAGGCAAAGACTTTTGAGGTCAACAACTCTGCCAAATATTGGTTTCATATCATGGTAGAGAGAACCTTCAATTCAATGAGAAAGAATTTGGTTACATCTATGACATTTGTATAATATTATTGAAAATGTAGGTGCATGTTTCCAGGCAGGTAATTATTCCACATCACAAAGTGAAAAACTGTATAAGAATAATGATTACTTTTCTTCTTTGTTACTATGAACAGTACCTTCTGGTAATATACTATGAAGTCTAACCAGTAGGAATACAATTTCTGGCCAACACCAGTTAGAGATTTCTTCTTGTTTTATGAATCAAGCATGTAATGTCTTCATCAATATGGTCTGAACCAAAAAAGAAAATTCTTGTAACCAAAAACAATGCTGATAGTAAGTAGCATTTTAAGGGTTGGGTGGAAGTTATGACACCTCATTTGCCAACAAACTTTTAGACATAAACTTAATATTAGAATTTTTATTTTTAGCCTGTGGAGACCAGTAAGGTAATTTTTGCCAAGGTATAGGTATTCCATCTAAAGTGTTGACACACACACTCAGCCATGCACACACACACACACACACACACACACACACACACACACTTTCAAATAAAATATGTCATATTTCAGAAATTTTCTACATTAATAGTTTTTCACATGAATTTTTCCAAAGTTCTTTAGTTTAGTCGTCCCTCACCATATTCACTTGTCTGCACTGCTCTCCCATCCTTCAACTCATTTAATTTTGCATTTTAAATATGGTTTATTACTCCTATCACTGCATTATATCTTCCTTACTTAGAAAGTCTGCACACACACTCTGAATCCTGAGTAACTTCTTGTCCTGTGTATGAAACACTCATTTCTAGAAATTCAACAGTAACATCCACAAATCAGAAAAAACAAACAAACAAACAAACCTGCGATGTTTTTCTGGGCTTTTGCTACCTCAGTTAGACTAAGTGTTTAAAGTGTTATCTATTCAAATGTGGTTTTCACAGTTTTATTTTCCTGTTTTATTAAAAACAGAACTTTCTCTTCTATAGTACATACCAGCAACATTTCCCCCAAAATCCACCATACACACTTCTCAAAACTTTCCCCTACCTCCTCTCTCATCTAGATTCTCTCCTATTCTGTTTCTCTTCAGAAAGGAGCAGGTCTCCAAGGTACAACAACCAAACATGACAAAAGATAAAATCAGATAAGGCAATACCCATACTAACAGTGGGCCAAAGCAACTAAATAGGAGGAAAATTTCCCCAAGAGCAGGTCAAAGATTCAGAGACACACTTGCTGTCAACTGTTAGAAGTTCAAAAAAAAATACCAAATTAAGAACAATAACATATATGCAGAGGACATGGCAAGGCCCACACAGGCCCTTTAGTCTCTGTGAGCCTATGTAATGATCCCGGATTAGTTGATCCAGTGAACCATTTTCTCTAAAAGTCCTCCATCAACTCTGATTCCTACAATCTTCTTCCATTGTTCTACGGGGTTCCATAAGCTTCAAGGGGATGTATCTAATGATGACTTCCCATTTATACTCTCTTCACTGAAAGAAAATTTGATTTTCCTTCACAGCTTAATGTTTCATTATATTATAATCACAGTTTGATTATTCTTTTCTTATATTGGTGGTCATGTAATATTTTATGTGGTCTTTGGTGTTATATATAACAAAACTACTATTTGGATTTTCCTTCAGTGAAAATTAAGGGAACCAGTAAATTATATGCTTGACACTCACTACTATTGAAATTTTCCTGCTGTTTCTTCTATTTTTTTCCTTTCTCATTAAGTCTTGTAAGTTGATAAATATAGGAGATGGAGTAGTAAGGCATCAAACATTTAATTCCATTTATATTTAAAATTTTAAGTATCTTAATGTAGAGAGGCAATGATAAGTCCTTCATCCACTCTGATTCCTACAATCTTCAGCTGTTCTGTGGGGTTCCACAAGCAGATAAATACATGTAAAATTCACATGGAATAGCAATACTAGAATAACAAAGAGTAAAATTAAGGATTAGGAAAAACATTTGGAAAAGTGGGATAGAAACTGAAAAAAGAGTTATTTAAGCATGTTGGTAACAAAATAATTAATTATAAGCTAAAATACACATCAGAATCTCCATCCTACTAGGTATTGCTTCTGAAGTTTCAAGAAATCACATGTAGAGAGTATCCAACCTTAGTGCACAGTAATAGAAATCAGTCAAGATGATTTTGAAGCAAAAAGCTTTAGAAAGCTGTTACTTTTGTTTACTTAATAGAAACCATTGAAGCAAATTGCTAGTATGTTACTGAGAAGAAAAATAATCCTAGTAAGGCCACCTGATAGTAATCAACCACTGTAATTATTTACAGCAATTATGAGGGCTCTTAAATTCCTTTGATTACATTTAACTACTCTGATATTTCCTCTAATTAATTGTTCTATTCTCCACTGAATAAAATGTTTATAAATTCAGTGAGTGTCAAGCATAATATTAGTGGTTCCCTCATTTTTCCTGAAACTTGTCCAAGTTTTATAGTTAGCATCAAAATTTAGTACACTATGATTATATAACAAATGGAAATAGAAACAGTTTTGAATGGGTATTTTGACTTCGTTACTTTTTGTAATTGACATAAATTAGGGAAACCTAGGAAGAGTATAGATCGAGGAGACTGTGGAATATTTTCTTGATCAATTACTGAAGTGAAAGGGCCCAGCTCCCATAGGTGGTGGCATCCCTAAACATCTAGTATTGAGTTGTTTAAGAAAGTAAACTAAATAAGCCAGGGAGTACAAGCTGATTAGCAACACTTCTCCATAGTTTTTCCTTTAGGTCCTGCTTCTAGATCCCTGCTATCAGGCCATGCCTTGCCTTCCAGGGACGATGAACTATAATTTGTAAAATGAAGTAAGTTTTTTTCCTTCCAATGTTACTTTTGGTTAGAATTATTTGCGGCACAAAGAAGTAAACTACAACTATTTCTAAAAGCTTTCAAACCTTCACTAATATATCACTATACATTAAAAAGGCTGAAATCCTCGGTTGATACTCAAGACCTACACAAAGAAATGGTAAATATACTTATGTTATTTGCTCAATAACTATATCCATAGTTTCCAGCCTGCTGCCCACTCACCAAATAAATACATTTCTTAAAAAAAAGAAAACCAATTTCTTATAGCTAGAAATGTTTCATGTACCAGTTCTACTGAACAGATAAATAGGTAATTTTGTGAATATATTATATTCTGTGAGATATATTCTCCTATTATTCACATTCTAATACTTTCTGTAAGTATATTCTTGTTGAATGATAATGATGTTCTCTCATTTGTTGTTCTATTCAACCTTTAGAGCATGTATTAGGTTGTTTAGTTGGTTTAGAGGGTTTATTTAACACGCTTAGTAATTAAAATACATTGGTGAAATATGCTTCATTTTTCTGCCTTCATAGAAAAGGTTTTGATAACTATTTACTTTCACTATTACTGCATACAAGTTAATTTGGGTTCCAATATTATTTTGATAGTGTTTCACTGAAATGCAGTTATTAACTGCACATTAAGACTCTTAATTCAAATACCATGTGTACAACTATGTATATAGTGAAGACTACTTACTTATAGAAAATGATTTTATTGGCATTGAAGTCATAGTTAAATTATCTTCTTGGTGATGGTAGCTACAATGAGAGGTGACCACACAGTCTCATGTAAGGGAACGACTGTTAACCTATTGGTGGTGCTGTTTCAGAAGTTATGGAGCTCCTAGGAGATGGAGCTTTACTGGAGGAAGTATATCACTGTGGGGAAGGCTTTAAATGTTCACTTCCTGACTTTTCTCTCTTCTTACTGAAGGGATAAAGATATAGTCAGCTATCAGAATAGCTTATAGCATCATACTATGCCTTCTTATACATTATGGGTTCTATGACAATGGAAACAAAGTTGAGATTCAATTTTCTTTTATAGATTGCTTTCTGTGATGCTGTTTTACCCCAATAAACATAAAAGTAATGAATACCTTGTGCCCCCTTTGTATACATTGGGTTAGTCATAAATAACAGGTTTTGAGCTTTCTTATTGAGTCTTCCTGGTCTTTCGCCCAAGGTAAAAGGATCTTATATGATTAAAAGTTATTTTATGAACAAAATATAATATTACACATCAAGATAATAATTTGATCAATAGATCAATAGGAAAGGAATACATGAAACAGATAAAGATGTATAGAAAATTGTTTTATTTTAAAGCATATAGATGGGAAATTTGTTAAAAATATACATAAAATGTACACAAACTATACAGCAAAGAGTAAAGAGATTATGCTGTGGTGATGTTTTCTTTGTGATATAACAAATAAAGCTTTTCTGATCACAGAATCAGAGAAGCCAGCTACTAGTTCTTATGTCTACAAAATACTCAGACCAAATGTCTGTTTCTACAAGTTCTCAGACAAAATAATATAATCTCCTCCTGCCTTAAATTCCTCTCTCTGCCCATTCATATTTTATCCTGTCTCCACCGCCTTAGTCTAGAATTAAAGGTGTGTGACTCCCATGTATTGGGATTAAAGGTGTGAGCCACCACTGCCTGGCTCTGTTTCCCTTTTAGACTGGAGCAACATATTGTTTCCCAGGATAGCCCTAGTCTCACAGAAATCTATCCGTCTTGCCTCATGAGTTCTGGAATTAAAGGTGTGTGTGTGCCACAGATGCCTGGTCTCTATGTCTAACTAGTGGTTTAGCTCTGTACTCTGATCTTCAGGCAAGTTTTATTAATTAGATCACAAACAAAATATCACCACACTATGCTAAAATAAAAAAGTAGATCATTGTATCCAATATTATTGTCAAGTATTACATGCCATATATAGACAAATGTACTTTTAATTTTATGCACCTAGCACTGTATTAGACTAAGTTATTCTGGTGCATTATATTGTTGTTTAAATAGCATGCAGTGATGACTTTAAGGTTAGAATAACACTAAAAAGAAATTTCCATATACACTAGAACATCATGGTACAACCATTATATTTGTGGTATTGATGAAAATGTTATCTTTCAGTGCATCACAGTAGAAACTAAATCTTTGTTGGGTAAATCATATGTATATTAAGTTTAATGATTCCATGAAAATATTACAATGAAACAAATATAATATATAGTACAAAAAACTTCCTCAAGAGTATTTTTTGCAGCTAAAGTTACTATTTATACATATAAAAGAGATCTTCATCTTTAATTTACCAATAAATTGTGGTTAAAATATATCTGGATGCTCACTGATAACAAATTCAACACAAATCACTTAACACTTGCTAACAGTACACCATAAGAATTAAAACATTGTTAGATGCTGAATTACTTATTTGCAAGTATGTGTGTGTCTGTGTGTCTGTGTCTGTGGTATGTGACACAATTCTTGTGTAGAAGTCAAAGATAAACTGATGGGAATCAGTTCTCTCCTTTCATGATGTGGGTATGATGTATCAAAATCAGGTCTTTTCTCTTGGTTTCAGGTATCTTTCTCTTAACTGCTGATCCATCTTGTCACAAAAGTCTATAATTTCTTAGAAAGTTTTTGTATTTTACATATATATGTATATATACATTCATATCGTTATATGTAATATATGTAGTAGTATAATATGATTTCAGTAATAATATATATTATAGATAGTAACATACATACTATATATAACATACAATAATATATATATACTTTACTACTGAAGAAAATATTGTGATGTATGCATTATATGTAGTACTATATAAAATATAAATATCTATTAAGTATATTATGATTAAAGGAAATAATAATTGAGTTTGAAATACAAAAATGTTTTTGGTTAAATGGCTATAATTTAGATAAAATAAATTGAATATAAATATGGTCAATATGAATTAACTGATATTAAGCAAATTCATAAGTAGCCTAGGTGTATTTTTCATAATTTAAGGTAAGATTTATATATTTTATTCTTTTTAAAATATCAATTTTTCCTAGATTCAATAATTTTAGTAAAATGATAAAAATATATAACAATTCCTGATTTTCTCTCCTTGATTTCATGTAAAAAAAAAACCCACAAAACTTATTGGATTTCTGGCATTGTAAATAATGTACTATAATCCACTCTTCATATTTCTTGGTGAAGCATAGTCAGATGATCTTTAGTCATAAGGATAATCTCAAGAGGAATTCTATTATCTAACTCCTCTGACCTTAACTTCAAGAAACTATGATCAAAAATTACATCTAACTTTGAGTACGTTTCAAATATTTTTATAAAATATATTCATGTGTATAATCCCAAATTGGACTACTTCTGCTTCCATATGTTTGGAAATTTTGTATTTCACTTTATGTAACTTTATTTTTACTTGTTTCTGTGTAATAATGTTGACAATATGAATGACAAGTATAATATTCATTTTTAAATATGTTTATTTTCAGACTCAAAAGGGTTATAGCATTTTCCCTTTACTTTTTGATTCCCGCTAACCCTTTCTATGTTTACCCTCCCCCACCATACATTTTTTTTTAATCTCAATCCATGGACATTGACCTTTCTGAATTTAATTGTTGTCACACAAAGAGATATACATTTCTAAATAAATAAATAAAATAAGCTCGGTCTGTGTAAGATTACTTGTTTTATCTGATTAGAGCATTGACCACTTGGTTATGGATAACAATTCAGGAACCTTCCAGGCAAAGACTTATTTTCACACACTCAGGATTCTTTAGCTGTCTGTAGTTTTTAATCTTCAGTTCAGGTCCTGTAATATTTCCCCTTTGCAAAAAACAAAACAGAACAAAAACCCTGCCACCTACCCACCCACCAAACAAACAAACAAACAAGCAAAAATCAATAAAGGAATTAGAATACTCGATATAATACAACTGCTTTCTTTTTTTTCACTTTTATAAAGAAAAATTATTATAAATATGTTATCAATGTTTGTCTATGAACTAAATGATTTGACAATAAAAGACATTTTCTGTTGAAACAGTTTTATAAAGATTTTATTTACACTTTTTGAGAATTTCATAAAAGACCTTTCACATGTGTTATCTTTCCTTTTTATCCATTGTGTTCCTCCATTCCTCAAATTCTTGAGTACTTCATTAACAAATATTGTTACATATATGTACAGAAAACACACAAACACAAAGACACACACACACACACCAATGCACCACACCAAAAAAAAAATGTTGGATCTATTTACTGTTCCTCATATGTATATGTGTTTATACTGGACCATTTGAGATTTGTTAACCTATCAGAAATATCCTCTGTGGAGAAGACTAACGGCATCCCCAGTACTTTGGGGTGCCCACTAGTACTGGCATTGTGCATTCATACTTAGATTCTTATAACCATTCTGCATTGCTATTCAGCAATAACCCTTAAGGGAGGGAAGGGTTTATGGTTCACATATTGACTAAGAAGGGAAATACGTGGCCAGTTTTTCCTTTGTATTTTGAACATTCATGAATTTCTCTAATGTTCTCTGCTGCATAAAAAGCTTCTTGAATGAGAGACTTTTTATTAATCTTTTAACCTTACTGTTGAACTTGTTTAGATAGTTGATTTTGGTTTAGATTTTGTTGTTTAGTATCTAGAAATTTAATCATTACTTTTGTATTTTCTGACTTAATGGGTATAGACTTAACATCTTCTGAATGTCTTTGTTGTCTGATATTACTTTTGTTTTTTTTTCTAATTTAGTTGTGTATAGACTTTATACTATTGTCTAAAAATCCTCTGAATTTCTTTGTTGTCTGTCATAAAAATCTCTCTGTTCTCTAATTATATTAACTTTGGATACTCGTTTTCTTTGTTTGCTTAATTGGAACAGTATCTATATATTGAAAGACCCTCGATTTCAAGGGTGGTGGGAGAGATCCCCCAGACTGAATAATCCAGGCCAACATATGCAATCAGCAAGAGGTTTCTTTATTGATCACACAGGCAACTGTGGGTGCATCAGCATCTTTTGCCAACTGAGCACTTTGGGCATATTCAAAAGACATATTTATAGGGAAAATGATTACATAAGAGGGTAGTATAGCACAAGCATTTCATTGGCTCTTAAAATAGTGGGCTTAGCTCATCCTGTGGATGGCCCCATGCCTGTTCTCGAATTCCCCCCCCCAAAAAAAAACACAAAGCTAGATAAAGCTCCCTGAAGCAAGTTGACAGTTTTGACAGAATGTCTTGGGGGTGGAGTATTCTCTCTTCTTAGCCTAGTCAGTGAGTCTGCACCTCATAGATATCCTGTTTTAGCATTGGCTGAGCCGGGGGACTTTCCTTCTATGACCCAGCTAAATTTCAGCAGAGTTTAACATAGTATGTGGGCACGGGGGCCTTTTAGGCACAGGGTGGGAAGGAGGGGGTCTTTCATAGATCTCTTTTCATCTTCTTGATGAAAAGATCTTATATTTGTTGGTTGTTTGCCTTCTTTTGTTTTATTAATTTCTGTTCTTAATTTCATTTTTTTTACCTAACAGAGAATTTGGATATGGTTTTTTCTTGAGTTTTAAAATTCATGACTTGGATTATCAAATTTGAGCTCCTTCATATTTTTAATATAGAAACTTTTTAAAAAGATTCCTTCTTATCTGTGTCCCTAAGTTTTATTCATTTATTTTTGCATATGTATGTTTTGTCTTTATTTTCCTTGTTGAAACTGTAACATGATTTTGTAGGACTCAGCCAAGACAAGCTCAATAGAGGCCTGAGTCTTAGTAGCTAGCCCTGGGGCAATTCCTGATTCTGATAAAGATCACAAACTAAGATTACCCAAGCACCAGCCAGGAACAAACCATCCAAAGGAAAGTTTTATCTTTCTTACCATTGTATCACCTACCAGCACATACCCATTGCTTTTCACCAAGACACTCCTAGACAAATGTCAGCCAAAGGTCTTTAACCTTAGAAATTCCTCATACTCACCTTTGCTCCTATAAACAACCAACTCTAACTGAGCTCAGGGCTCTCCAATCACTTCAATACGTTGGACACACAGAGAGACTGAATTTGCAAACTTGTGTAAGAATAGAGGTTTTACAAACATGACTAGATCTCCTAGTGGGTGTTGGGACGACTCTGTGATCTGGCCATAACATTTGAAGGCTCATCTGGGATCCCCAGGCCCACCAGGACCACTGTCCTGTAAAGTCTTCAGCCAACTGGTAAGTTCTCTGTGTGTAACCTTTGTATTGTTTCTTTCTGTTTGGATATCCTTCTGTAAATGGGCCCAGAATCTGTGAGAGTGTGTAGATGGTCTACATGGATGCACAAGTACTTAATAATAAAAGCTGCAAATGAACTGTCTAAACATACCAACAGGTGCTTATATCAGCATGGAAGGAAGGATATGAATACTAACTATAGGAAGGTTAAGTGTCTTTGTCAGTTTTCTGAAATATAATAATGTGTGGCATTGATCAAAGGAACTGTTTTTAAGTGTTTCAGACTCCCAAACTTCAGAAAATATCAATCTCGTTGCTCTAGGAACTGTCTCTTGTGATTTGAGTGTGATAATGTTTCTTTTATTAAATGTAGATACTGTTCATTTTCGGGTTTATTGAGGTCTCCCATCCAAATACTAACCAGGCCTGACTTAGTTTAGCCTCCGTGATCTAACAAGATTAGGCACATTCAGGGTAATATGATTTGTTGACTAGCCAGCCTAAGGTAGACTGGATTTGCCAAAAAGACACAGAAGTCCTGTCTCTATTAGACTCAAAGTTGAAAGAGAAGCCTGCCTAATAGCAAGGAATAAAGCCAAGTGCCTTTGAAACTGTAACTGCTCATTTTAATGTATTCATATACATAATGCATTTGTTTTCTTTCATAACATGGCATCATTCCTTGTTTTCCGCTTTGGGTCTACCGTGACTTTTAGAGTGACAGCTCTTGGCAGTTTACATTAGCATCATTAGGAGACTGATGATGTGCTTCCTCACTGAAGATTGTCAAGGTTTTATGCTCACTGCAGTTTCAACTTCTATGATTTGTACAGATCTGTATAAGTATAGAGGTAACAATTTGATGGACGCAAGCAAACGGAAGCCTTCCTTCTGAAATAAGATAACATAGAATTGACTCTCATCTCTACTTTTGCCCTGGCCTAAACAAAAAGATGAGATAATTCTCAATACAAAATTATATTAATAAAAGAAACAGACATAACATTATTTATTGTGTATTTATATAATTAACTATGCCATATAAATTTTAACACAATTCGTGATTTTTCTTGGCATTTTATTGAATTGGATAGTGTAAATAGCCCAGAGTTGATTTAAAGTATGCAATAAGATGTGCATGGAATATTTGCTGATATTTCCACATTAAATTGATGGACAGGCACGCACGCCTAAAACTTGGCATCTGTGAATTCTACAGCGTGCCCTTAAATGCAAAAAGATGACAGAAATCAATTTTCCAGCATATATACAGTGTGCTTTTTAGTTTTTCAGATTAAGTATTTTTGTAGTCTGAGAAGCATATCAATACCCCACCTACTAAGGGACACTGTCATTGCTAGAATGTGGTACTCCTCTTTTAAAGGAGTTGAGTGTGTCAGGTATGATAGGAGTACAAGTGAGGAAAAGATATGGTGAAGACAGAATGTCTAAAACACTATATGTCACTTACAAATTTCGAAAACCTTGATCTTCAATTATCTTTGTTTGCCCCAATAATGTTTCTTCATAATAAATTAGTCCTTATGACTTTTGCTAAGGGATAAAGTCATGTATACTTGTAAAATTTAGCTGGTTGTTGATGATTCACATCTTTATCACAGCACTTGGGATGCAGACAAGTTAGATCTCTCTTAGTTCAAGGCCATTCTGTTTTCCAAATGAGTTCAAGGATAGCCAATGCTCAAATCCCTACTACTAATCAACCATTTTCTAATGGTTTCTATTTTAAAAGTGTTTATTAGTCTTGTAAATATTGGACACCTGACAATATATGCATAATTAATGAAAAACATCATAGTCTGATAAGTTTTAGAAACCTTTATTGCTTTCCAGTGCTTCATAATCATTTTACAATGCCACACATGCATATAAGTGAATCATCAGTAAGTGCAGAAGCTTGGGAGACAGCAAGAGTTGAAAAAACATATGTAAATCTAGATTCACTTTTATTACAAGTCATTTATAGATTAGTATGTTTTGTGTCATAAAATTATAATGATGTTTTTTTAATTAATTTATTTATTTAAGATTTCTGTCTTTTCCCCACCGCAGCCTCCCATTTCCCTCCCCCAGATGTTTTATGAGCTAGTGTATGTGAAAACACACTGCAATGGGAAAATACCTTAACTTAAACATCATTTACATTCCTTTGATGCTTTGTAAAGTTCTTGTTTTATACACTTGTTGTCATTGCCTATTACATTTGTGAACATTTGTTATATTTTATAATTACCTGGTGGCATATTTTATCATTTTACAGGTTTCATTTCTACCAGTTTCTTTTTTCAGAAAAGAAGCATAATTTGAGTAGGAATGTTCTCTTTTCTAGATATCTGTATCTATCTAAGTTGAATCTTAAAAGCATATATCTATCACATATGTATTCATGTATGGGTTTAATTATTGTTCAACATATTATTGGTAGAATCTAAATTTGGCATTAATTCTGTTACGTTTGTGAAACCAGAGTAGAAATGTTATTTGATTTATTCAATGTTATGAAGAAAAAAGCCAAAATCTTCTGTTTAAATGCAGGAGACATTCTTTGATGTGCCCAATAACTTAAGCCACTTTGTGACCAAAAGCAGTGTATTTCTTAGTATTATTGCCAAGTATTGCAGCATAAAATGTGGATCATGTGATTTTTTATTTACTTTGGAAACCAGTAGATAAAATCCTTCTGTTACCTAATAATGACAGTCATTAATAATTTTTTTTAAAAAAGTACTCAATTAACATTATCACAAATCAAATTTCCATATTGTTAATGGGTAAAAGCCAAGGTTAATAGAAGTAAAGTATTTGATGGATTGGTTTGCTATTGGGACAGAAGATTTATCAAAAGAAATAACCTTAAAATATAAATGGATTGGTTATTATTGTCATAATCTTTGACTTCTTTCCTGAAGATTGTGGATTTGTTTAAAACAACAACTATGCATTCAGAATCACAAAACCAAATATAGAAAATGAGAAACTAAAGCTCCACCAGAAGCGAAGTCAGGAGTGAAAGACCTCCAGAGCAGGTCAACTCTCACTTAAGTCTCAGGATAGCAGGACCCCCAAGGAAGTCACGAGAGACCATTCTTGCTGCAGTCACACAAGATTTATTGATGGGACAGGAACCAGTGCACTGGGGCAGAAACACATTTCCCATGCAGAGGTAGAGACTAGACCCCAAGTAGCTGGGAGAAGGGGTATTTAAGGGAAAAAACCATTACCCAATAATCCAAAGGTGGTAGGGAGGGCATCATTGGAAAATTCCGAAAATACCAGTCATCATTGAAAAATTCTGAAAATACCAATGATAATCACAAAAGAGTAACTCCCTGTTTCTCAAGATTATAATCTAACTTTATCTTCAGCTAGTTCCTAAAACAGAGTCACTGAACTCGGCTAATCTAGATTTTTGATTCTTCTCTCCCTGCTTAGATTTTTGGCTCTATTTTTTTTTTCTGCTAGATTTTTGGCCCTATTTTTTCTGCTAGATTTTTGGCTCTATTTTTTCTACTAGAGGGGTCTGGATTTATCTGGGTCTTTCAGGATCAAATCCAGTCCTGGAAGCCCAACCCAGTTCCAGGTTACTGGCAGACTAAGATTGAGCCAGTGACCTGACTTAAAGTCAGCAATCTCTACCAGAACCAGAGTGGGACATAACCAGCTACCTAGGACAGAGAGCAAACAAGCTCCTCTGGGAGCAGAAGCCAGGAGCAAATCCAGTCCTGGGAGCTAATCCAGTCACGGAACACTGGCTGATCAGGATTGAGTCAGCAACCAGATCCATTGTCAGTGATTTGCACCTGAACAGGTACAGGGGAATAACTGCTGAGCAAGTGAGCCAGAGCCAGAGACTGCTGAGGGTCCAGACATGAATCTGGGATCTTCAAAGAAGTAGACCTAAGCCAGGACCCTAGTGGGTCTGGGCGTGAGTCTAGGACCTCGCAGGAACTAGGCCTGAGCCAGGTCCTCTGCCAGTCTGGGCATGAGTGAAGCTGAAACCACTAAGGGAATAGTCAGGAACCAAAGATCTTGGTGGGGTCAGGCATGAATCTGGGTCTTCAGAGGAAGTAGGCCTGAGTCAGGGCCTCAGTGGACCTGGGCATTGGTCTGGGGCATCAAAGGGAATAGGCAGGAACCTGAAACCTCTGCGGCATGAGTCTGGGTCCTCTGAGGTAGTAGATTAGTCAGGAGCAATTAAGCCTGGGACCTCTGAGGTAGTAGATTAGAGCCAAAAACCTGTCCAAGTCCAACTCCAACCCAGAGACTTCTGCAGGAGGTATTCCAGACCAGAATTTACACAAGGCAAAGCCAGCAACCCAGGTCAAAGTATGCCTGAGATAGCAAACTCAAAGGGAGCAAAGCAAAGCACAGGAGTGCTGACCTATCTCCAGAAACACGGTGTAACTAATGGGGTAACTAGAACTATGACACTGACTGTCCCATGGGGCTTTGGATTCACTGGCACCTAGAAGATTATTCAACAGAATCTCAGACAATCCCAATCACACCTATTGGAGAGAAAAAGATGAGTTGAAAAGTTAAGAACATAAGCAACATGGCAAAGAGCAACACAGCATCAGTTAAACCTAAAGAACCTGCAACAGCAAGACCTGAACAACCAAATATAGATGAAGCAGAAGAAAATGACCTAAAAAAGTAACCTCAGGAGAATGTTTGAAACTCTTAAAGAGAAAATGAGAAACTCCCTCAAAGAAATGGAGATAAAAACAAACAAAACATTGGAAAACATCAGCAAACCCCTTAAAGAAAACCAAGAAAAAGCAATTAAGCATATGAATGAAACTTTTCAATACTTGAAAACTGAAATAGAGACAACAAAGAAAACACAAGCTGAGAAAATTATAGAAACAGATATCATGAGAATAAGATCAGGAACCACAAACACAAGCATAAAAAGCAGAATACAATAGAAGGAACAGAGAATCTCAAGCACTGAAGATACAATAGAGGAAATAGACTCATCAGTCAAAGAAAACATTAAATCTAACAAAAGCTCAACTCCAAGTATCCAGAAAATATGAGACACCATGAAAAGGCCAAATATGAGAATAACAGGTATAGAAGAAGGAGAAGTTCAACTCAAAAGCATAGAAAATATATTTAAGAAAGTCATAGAAGAAAACTTTCCCAATCTAAGGAAAGATATGCCTATGAAGATACAAGAAGCTTACAGAACACTAAATAGACTGGATCCAAATAAAAATCCTCTTGCCACATAATAATCAAAACACTAAACATACATAGTAAAGAAAGAATATTAAGAACTGCAAAGAAAAAGGGCCAGGTAACATATAAAGGTAGACCTCTCAGAATTACACCGGATTCTCATTGAAAACAATGAAAGCCAGAAGGTTGTGGTCAAGTGTTATGCAGACATTAAGAGACCAAGGATGCCAGCCCAGACTACTATACTCAGCAAAACTGTCAATCATCATAGAATGACAAAACAAGATATTCCATGACAAATCTAGATTTCACCAATACAGAGCCACAAACCCAGCCCTACACAAAATATTAGAAGAAAAACACCAACCCAAGGAAGATGGCTACACCAACAGAAACAAAATTGATGATTTCAAAGCTGCAAATCCCCCAAAAAGAAAAATGTACAAATTAACATCATCAACAATGAAAACTTAATTAACAGGAGATAGCAATCACTGGTCATTAATATCCTTCAATGTAAGTTGATTCAACTCACCAATAAAAAGGCACAAGCTAACAGACTGGATACCAAAACAGAATCCATCCTTTTTCTGCATACAAGAAACACATCTCAACCTCAAGGATAGATATTGTCTCAGAGTAAATGGTTGGAAAAAATATTTCAATCAAATGGACCTAAGAAACAAGAGAGTGTAGCTATCCTAATATCTAACAAAATGGACTTCAAGCTAAAATCAGTCAAAAGAGACAAAGAAGGTCATTTTATATTGGTCACAGGAAAAAGCCATCAAGTAGAAATTTCAATATTGAACATCTATGCCCCAAATACAAGGGCATCCTCATATGTGAAAGAAAGACTTCTAAAGCTTAAATCATACATCAAACCCCACACACTAAGAGTGGAAGTCTTAAACCCTCCCTTCTCACCACTGGACAAGTCAATCAGACAAAAAATGGTTAGTGAAATAAAAGAACTAACAGTTTTTATGACTCAAATGGACTTAACAGATGTCTATAGACTATTTCACCCAAACATAAAACATATACCTTTTTCTCAGGACCTCACGGAACCTTCTCAAAAATTGACCACATACTTGGTAACAAAACAAACCTCAACAAATATAAAAAAAAATAGCATAGCAAAATGTACCTTATCAAATCACCATGGTACAAAACTAGAAGTCAACAGCAATACTAATTACAGAAAACCTTCAAACACATGGAAATTAACAATGCTCACTGGAATCATCAGAAGAAATAAAGGGATAAATTGAAGACTTTCTAAGATTCAATGAAAATGACCACACAACATACACAAATTTAAGGGACACAATGAAAGCACTGTGAAGAGGAGAGTTCATAGCACTAAATGCCTACGTAAGTTGGAAAAATCCCATACTAGTGAATTAACAGAACATGTCAAAACTTTAGAATAGAAAGAAGCAAACTCACCTAAGAAAACTAGATGGCAGGAAATAATTAAAGTGAGAGCTGAAATCGACCAAATTGAAAAAAAGAAACAATACAAATTATCAATGAGACAAAGAGTTGGTTCTTCACGAAAATAGAGAGAATATCCAAATTAATAAAAACAGAAATAATAAGTGTTGTATAACAATAGACATGGAGGAAATACAGAGAATCATCAGGCCATATTTTGAAAACCTGTACTCCACAAATTTGGAAAACTTAAAGAAAACTGACAACTTTCTGGATAAATATCACTTACCAAAATTAAATCAAGACTAGGTAAACAAATTAAACAGTTGTCTTGATTTTCATTTCTCTGATGACTAAAGATGTTAAACATTTCCATAAGTATCTTTCAGCCATTTTAGATTCTTTTGTTGAGAGCTCTCTGTTTAGGTTTGTACTCAATGTTTTATTGGATTACTCATTCTTTTGATGACCAATTTCTTGAGTTCTTTGTATATTTTGGAGATCAGACCTCTGTCTGATATGGGGTTAGGAAAATCTTTTCCCATTCTGTAGGCTTTTGTTTTGTCTTGTTGACCATGTCTGTTCCCTCAACATAAAGCTAGCTACTCTGAACCTTATAGAAGAGAAAGTGGGAAGTACACTTGAATGCATTGGCACAGGAGACCACTTCCTAAATATAACCACAGCATCACAGACACTGAGAGAAACAATTAATAAATGGGACCTCCTGAATCTGAAAAGAATCATTGATCTGGTACATTGACATTTTAAATACTAGTTGTCATGTGCTCTGTGCTCCATGGCTCCAACAAAGACTGACCAATCCAGAAAACAATGTTTTCAAGATAGAAAATAGTAAACCTTCTCATCACCCACAACTTCAGGTGGACTCTGAAACAAAAGTTGCAACTACACAGAGAGGAACAAGAGATGAGTGGCCACCCTCTTGGCAGGACACCCCACTCGCTAGGCCCTCTATACTGAGGAAAAACCCCAGGTTCTCTAGAAAGCCAGCAGGTAAACTTCTTGCAGGTAGGCTACTCCAACACCACAACCCCATTGAATATATCCTTTAAGCTACAGGTCCCAGTCCATCCCCAAACCCTCCCATCATCCATAATCTCAGAGTAACTCTTAAACACAGGCTGCAACTGCACAGAGAGGGCAAAGAGTTAGGCTATTCTAACACCTCCACCTTATTGACTGCCATGTAAGTTATAAGTTGTACTGGCTTTTTTAGAAACCCGTTCTCTTTTGATGGATACCTTTCTCAGCCTAGATATAATAGTGAGGGCCTTGGCTCTTCCCCAAAGCAATGTGCCTTATCCCCTCAGAGGAGCGGTTGGGAATGGGTAATTGGGCAGATGGAAAGGATGAGAAGAAGAGAGGGAGTGGGGGCTCGTATTGGTTGAAAAAAAAAGATAATTTGTTTTCTTTTGTAACTATAAAATAAAATAATAAACATACAAAATGATGATTTACAAAGGAAAGCCCAAAATTGGGACAGTGTATATAAAACCCACACAAATTCAATTCTGTCAGAGAAGACCTCAACAAGGATAAGTAGAAATATGTTTTATCATTAACCAAAAAGTATTTATGACTAATACCTGTTTTCAGAGACAAGAAATGTCATTTTGCAATAGTGTAACACAGTATATGTGTCATGCCTGAGGGTTTCTTCTTCTAAAATACATGCTGGAGATTTGTTATGTTGACTTTCTTCCTTTCCATGCCTTTTAAAGTCTCATTCAACCTATCTATTCATTATTTTTATTTTTTATTTTATACATATGGATATTTTGTCTGAATGCTTTTTTATGTAAAAAATGTATTCCTGGTAGCTATGTGGACCATAAGAGTGCAAATTTCTATTGGGTGTGAGATAATGATGGTTGTGAGTCACCAAAACTCTTGCTGGGAACATAGCCTGAATCCTCAGGAAGAGATAGTGCTATTAACTATTGAGCCATCTCTTTAGCAGCAAACATATCTATTTTTAAATGTTTATTTTAATATTTTGGTTATTTATATGCAAGTGTGTCTCTGTGTTAGTATGTGCACACAAACTCTGGTGGCCATGAATGCTATGGACTTATGTTTAAGGAGTTGTAGTTGTAGTAGGGAGTGATATGCCTGAACTTTGCTATTTTGACTCAAATTATAATGATATCCTCTCTTCTCTTTCTCTGTATATATATATTTAGTTTACAGATTAAAACATATGACATCTAATAAGTTTGACTGTATTTAGTAAATTCTCAGGTAATTCAATGTTGTTTCTCTTTATGATTATGAGTGCTTGTCTGGAAAGATGCCCACCTGCCTACCTGCACTGGGAAACAAAGTAAAGATGATATTCTTTTACAGTGCAGGAAATGTGATCTAGCCCTGAGTCAAACAATAAGGACTAGGAAGGACTTGTTTTTCTCTAGATTTGAGTTGCCACATCTACCTTCTCCAAATAGATTACCTCCTAAAATTTCTCCTAAAACAATTCCAACAACTGGGGAACAAGTATAAAACTATATAAGCTCAACTTCTTATGTATTATGAGGCATTAACATATACTTTATACTTGAGTAATTTTTTTTCAGAATAAGTTACTATTCTTTAGTATGCATGTTTTGGTGCCTTCATGTTATTACCACATTCCCTAGAGTAACTTAGAGCAAGTATCAAATCTAACTTTTCATTTCTTCCAGCATTGTTCGGAGGTTTGTCTGTATCTTTACCCTCAGAACAGTGTCTCTTCAATACATTTCTTTCATTTTTTAAAATCATATGGTTAAAATAATAGGAAGAGTGAATGTTTTTGTGATTCTGTACATACTTATACAATAGTAAATGAGTACTGCATTACTTGAGAAATTTAAATCAAGTTTCATAGTAGTAAGACAGATATTTCTTTTCATCAACCCTATTCAGTTGTCTAAATTTTGTTTTTCTGAATGTTTTTATAATTAACTAATTAATTAAAATATTTTCTTTTTATACATACCAAACCCAGTTACCACTCTCACCTCTCCTTCTTCTCCTTCCATCTGCCACCCACCCACCTGCATCCACTGCTCAAAGAGGGTAAGGCTTCCCATGAGGAGTCAACAAATTCAAGCACATCAATTGGAGGCAGATCCTCTCCACTATATATGTGCTGAGCAAGGTATCCCTCCAAAGAAAATGGGTGCCAAAAAAACTAGCTCAAACAGTAGGAATAAATCCTTGTACTATTGCCAGTGGCCCCACAGACTTTCCCAGCCAAACTACTCTCACCCGTGTTCACACGTCTTAGGTTGGTCCTATGCTGGTTCACCCCCTGTCCCAACAAGTGATAAAAGCACTTGCAGAGATCCACAGTAAAACACTGTGTTGTGTGCCCAAAGTCCAGTCAAAAAGAGGAAGGAGTGCAAAGGGTGTCAAGAGTATCATAGGGATACCCAATGAAACAGCTTACCTGAATTAATTTTGTGGGGAAGAGGTACAAAAGAATAAATATCTGAATAATCTAACTCATTTGTCTCTTATAGCATCGATAATTTTCTTTTTGAATCTCTTTGGTGAGCAAACAGTGGCTGAAAATGGTAGAATATTAATTTGGGGAGGCCTACATGACATTTTAGTGCATTCTTAGTTTAGTTGTTTTGATAAAGGTCGAACAAATATCTTAAAGTTTGAACATCATCCGAGACTTATAAACCTTGACACTTCTGTGCAAACCATTTGCAATTTAATTTAAGGCATGAATAGTCAAAAAGCATTCTATATTTTACAAAATAGCCATGGTAACTATTTTATCAAAATTACAAAGTTAAGAGCGAATGTAAATGCTTTCATGTTATGTTGCTAATCATGATTATATAATGCTTTAAGATGAAAGGTCTTCTTTGTCAATTATTTTAAGCACCTGAAATCTGAGGTCTCTTTCCATATCATAAATTCATCACTAGATAAGCAACTGTCATAGCAAAACCAAAATTTTAGAAATAAGTAATTATTATGATTTTGTGGTTTTTTTTTTTTATCTTTTTTTTATTTTTAAATTAATTTATTATGTTTTCCATTATTTAAAACAATTTTCAAATTCAAATACAGTTTGATCATATTCTTCCTCTCCCTCAAGTCCCTTCAGATCTTTTCCCCATCCCTACCCACCCAACTTTAAGTTCTTTCTTTAACAAGAAGCAAAAATCCTGTACAACAATTTGTGGTTTTAGAAATAAATAATTATTATGATCTTGACAAGCAGAATAAACATTCAGGCATTTTGTTTTATTTTAAAGGGAAAGGTGGAGGCAAATGTCAACTAACCTGAAATAGAGTACTGAACAGAGAACAAAGGAGCAGTTCTTCCATGTCCTGTTTGATGAACTAATGCATTTGTTGAGGTTGCATACAGGAGTATGGACAACACAAAAGCAACATCACCCTGGACTTTCTCTAAAGCACTGGCCATGATCCTTGTTAACAGAATCTCAGAACTCCTTGCCAAACTTGAAGAGAATGTTTATGGATAATGTATGGTGGAGTATGGTCTTTGTGAGTCTTGTAACATCTGAATTTAAGTGTAGTAAGTTTTAGTTGATTCTGATGTCTTAAAAGAATTGATTAAAGAGGAAATTCTTCAACTTAGAGGAAATAGTTATGAATCCTGCCCTTCCTGGCATACCCAAGCCAGTGACAACAGCAATCACTATAAACTATCCAGATAGTAATAATTATGACATATATATCCATACTAGGGCTGGAGAGATGGCTCAGCCGTTAAAGGCTAGGCTCACAACCATACAAGGTATATTCTATGGTGTTGTGTTATCTCTGGGCATCGCTGATCATTAAAAGTTCTTGCACTTTCTTTAATTGCCAAGTCTTCTTGTATTATTGAAAATTGTGAGTCACTTCAAATAAGAATTATATTAATTAACACTAGTTGAAGCTATTCTTGCTGAAAAATAATAAATATTAAATAGGATTGATATCTAGTGAAATATGTCTATGGTATGTCCAAAGAGTGGTGATAATTTTGCAATTTAATGACTCAGAACACCCATAGCTAAAATTAAATATAGGAAAAACATTAAGAGGATAATTTAGATACAATTGATCTTCCATTTTTTGTACATATATATTATATATTATAATAATACATTGTATATTCATTGTAGAAATGATATTAAATAGTTAAATAATCTTCAGGAATTAATGGGAACAATTAATATAATATGATCATGTGAATACTTTTTAAATGTTAATAGGAAATACATTTGTACATATATGTGAGTATGATTTTCATGTGTATTGCCACACTGGTTTATGTTTTTGTGGCGCACGCCTTTAATCCCAGCACTTGGGAGGCAGAGGCAGGCGGATCTCTGAGAGTTCGAGACCAGCCTGGTCTACAAAGCTAGCTCCAGGACAGGCTCCAAAGCCACAGAGAAACCCTGTCTCGAAAAACCAAAAAAAAAAAAAAACAAAAAAAAAAACAAAAAAAAAACTTTCAGGAGTCAGTTCTTTGACCATTTCTCTTTTTTCTTGCATCTGTGGTTCATACTTCAGGCTGGGTGGTCTACAACCTTACTAGTGACTCTTCTCTTTCTGACTCTCACCTCACTTTTTGAGTGTGGGGATTATGGGCATATGTTACAATATTTAACACCTTGCAGGTGTCTTATAGATACAAATTTAGGTCATCAGGCTTGCACACAAAACATTTAAACTCACCAATGTCTTTCTGTATATCATGTGTGCATACATTTTGCATCAACTTTTATTGTGCTATAAAGACAAAAAGAAACCTATATCAAACTAAAACAAAAATATGTTTTTGACCAAAACAATAGTAAATTTTCTTTTTTTTTACTTTAATGCTTTGTAGTATAGTGACTCTATGACTAAGGACTGGAATTCACTGAGTAGGCATAGAATGGCCTCAAATTGATGGGACCCAGCATACCTCAATCTCATGATGGTATAAGATGTGAATAGTAGGCTTATGTAGTAATTTATTATGAATAACTTTTCATATTTTGTGTAATCATCATTTAGTCTGCACTATTTTATTATATATCTATACAAATATATGTGCGTGTTCTGTGCACAAGTACATATATCATTCATTCATGGTTTAGGTCATTCAGCACAGACAATATTCTCTCTTTTTTATTTTTATTTTTTTAATATATTTATTTATTTATTTATTAAAGATTTCTGTCTCTTCCCCACCTCTGCCTCCCATTTCCCTCCCCCAATCAAGTCCCTCTCCCTCTTCAGCCCAAAGAGCCATCAGGGTCCCTGTCCTGTGGGAAGTCCAAGGACTACCCACCTCCATCGAGGTCTAGTAAGGTGAGTATCCAAACTGCCTAGGCTCCCACAAAGCCGATACGTGCAGTAGGATCAAAAACCCATTGCCCTTGTTCGTGATTTCTCAGTAGTCCTCATTGTCTCTATGTTTTTTCCCAAGACCGGTTTTATCCAGGCATTTTCAGACCCAGGTCAGCTGGCCTTGGTGAGTTCCCGATAGGACATCCCCATTGTCTCAGTGTGTGGGTGCACCCCTCGCAGAACTGAGTTCCTTGCTGGTGCTCTCTCTCCATCTTCTCCTGATTTGGACCTTGAGGTTTCAGTCTGGTGCTCCAATGTGGGTCTCTGTCTCTGTCTCCTTTCATTGCCTGAAGAAGGTTAATATTCCGGAGGATGCCTATATGTTTTTCTTTGGGTTCTCCTTCTTATTTAGCTTCTCTAAGATCACGTATTATAGGCTCAATGGCCTTTATTTATGACTAGAAAACAAATATGAGTGAGTACATCCCATGTTCCTCTTTTTGGGTCTGGCTTACCTCACTCAGGATAGTGTTTTCTATTTCCATCCATTTGCCTGCAAACATTTGTTTTCTGAGTGTATGTGTGTATGTGTGTGTTTATGTGGACTTGTTGCCTGTGGAGATCAGAAGTGAGTATCATGTCCCCTACAAGTGCAGAAAAAGTCTCTTATGGGCCAGCTTATGGATTCAAGCAGCCAAACTCAATTTCTATGCAAAAACAATAAGCACATATAATCAGAGAATTAATTCTCAACCCAAGACTACAACTTCTTAATGATTTAGAATAACAGATACAAATATTTATTTAAATATAAATATAATTATTGAAATACATTTGTGATTAAAATATAATGCATTTCTTTAACTCTATTTTCCTCATGTACTTATGTTTTTATATCAATATGACTATTGATAATAATCTTTTTGCCTTAATGACAGTAAAAAATTCATCTTATACAAATATAAAAGTTAATCTAATGTTTTTGTCTGAACAATATTTATACATGTTGCAACTTTTTAAATGTAGAGTAGAAAGCAAATGAACACAATAATGTTTATGGAGTAAACAATATAGTGGAGGATAGCAATTTAAACATAATAACATAAATATTGCTGACTGTATTTCCTGCAAATCCCTCCCCTATAGAAAGTGTCCTGGATTCCTGATCACTGAAAAAGATGGATATGTGAGCAGAATCACTTATGGCTTGCTATGTATTCTTTATTCTAAGACCAGGACAGGCTTCACTGCAATATTAGCTCTTAGGTATCAATGACATATACTGAGCTTAGAAATCCACTTAATAGTCATTTCAGAATATTGCTTTCAAAGTCCTTAGTCAGTAAGGCCCTAAATGAGAAAACTTTAACTCAGTGTAAGTAATTTCAAGTACAAGCCTTTATGGCTGCTAGCAATTTTAATTATCCATCAAGCAGTAGGGACATATAGTGGAAAATGTTAATACATTTTAAATTTGTAGGAAGACTTCAGGGGATAAAATGTATGTGAAATTTAAAACAAAATGTGCTAAAAATTATCAGACAACTGAATATTTTTCTTCACAATTCAACTAAATGACATTTCTAATTATTTGAAAAGGTGCATAATCTTTCTTAGAGCATTATGAGTATGACTCATAAGTAAAGATCAATATGTTATGATGATAAAAATATTGAGTGTGTTTATGCCTATGTGAAGATGCATATGAATGTGTATTAAATAATTTATGATATGGAGAATCAAACTAACAGCTTTAAAACATCTATAATCTGGCAATGCAATATTCAGGTTAATTAATTATGATCATCATATGCATACAAGCACCAAGAAACAAGAATGACTACATTGGTTAGGTAAGCATTCACTGTTATACTTCTTAACTAAGTTATCTAGAAATTAGTTTGACAAAGGTAATATAGTATTCTACTAAAATGTGGAAAGTTGAGTAGCCCAAGAAATAAATCCTGAACAGTATTCTGCCCATGATAGAAACATGGAATTCTCTTTTGTTGCAACATTTAAGTCTCACAAAGACAAACGAAAATCAAAGGGGGCATCTATAAAATAAAGATAAGTGCCAGATATATAAAACGCTGATAAGGAAAGCAATAACCTTTGTGAAAAATAGGAGAATATTCTTTATATGTTTGAATTTTACTAGTTTTCCTTGCTGAAAATAATTGGTGAGGACTTAATGTCCAAAAGTGGATTGGGATTAATATGCAGGTTGTTAAGTGTCAAGTCAAAGGATTATCACTTTATAGAAGCTGAACTTCTTCAAATAAAAACTGAAAAGTATCAAAAATATTTCATATTGTGGGGTCACATTATTACATTTGTTTACATAAAGATTTGTATTAAGTTAGAAATAAATTAATTATGGCAGAAATTTTATCCTATAAAATCATATTGGAAAATTATATGATGAGACACATTTTATATGCCAAATAATTAATAACCATTCATAAAAACAGCATTACATTTAAATAAATAAATTTTGTGTGACTTGTGGAAGAAGGCAACAGTTCTCATTATCTTGATCTGGAACTGAAATGAATGGCCTTTTCTTAAGGGCTAGCTTTCATGGTACAAAAAAGAAATATGCAATATTCTAAAGGGAAAGGAAAAGTAACAGTCATACGTAACTATAAGACCAATGAAAAAAATCAATGACCAACATGATAATACTTAGGGTGAAGTAGTGGCACTCTTATCATGGAAGTAACTTTTGGTGGGCTATTTGTAGATTGTCTGAAGATGTATTTGTAGTGTGAGAAGGGCTGCTTGTTGTTTCTCAGCAGACGAGGTAGCTTAGACCCAAAATAATCACATTAAAAATGTATTAATTAAAACATTGCTTGACCCATTGGCTCTAGCTTCTTATCGGATAACTCCTACATTTTAAAGTAACCCATCTCCATTAATCTGTGAATCACCATTAGGTTGTGGCCTACTAGCAAAATTTCAGCATGTCTATCTTTGGCTCCATGTCATCTCTTTTTCTACCTTCTTTATCCCAGCATTAAGTCCAGCTTTCCCTGCCTATCTAAGTTCCACACTAACAACAGGCCAAGGCAGCTTCTTTATTCATTAACCAATAAAAGCAATGCATAGACAAAAGGACCACCCACACCATTTCCTCTTTTCTGTTTAGATGAAAAAGGATTTAACTTTAACATAGTGAAATTATATATAACAAAACAGGTATTAAGTAAGAGTTGCAGTTACAATATTTAGACCTATTTTGTCTTTTATTATAACTAAGGAAAACAATATCTGTTCTTCAACTCTGTCAAGGATTCTTGAAGGATAAAATGTTACCTAAGTAAACAGGAAGTGCATTGTAAGCAACTTTCAAAGTTCTAGAATTGACAGAGACATCCTTCTGCCTCCACCGTCACCCAAAGATTTTGTACTTACAGGCCCATAGTATTCATCAGACTTTTCCATGAAGCAGGAATTTTTTTTTTTGATATGCAAGCATTGATGCTTCCTCAAGGATGAAGCAGGAAATTTTAAAGACAGTTCCTCTTATATTGTCAGTTTATCAATCACTTTCTTCTGTCCTGACTTTGTCTAGCTCAGTTGGTAGAGCATAAGACTCTTAATCTCAGGGTCATGGGTTTGAGCCCCACGTTGGGCACCAAAAATGTAACGGCGTAAATGAATGCAAAACAGATTGTAAAATATATACACAGCTTTAATGGGGAAATTAGACTTACAATACCACAGTTCCCGCGGAGAACAGGAAGCAGGAAGGGGCACACGGGCACCCACGCGCCCGATTTATAGATAAACATTCGCCCGAGGCAAGCCCGCCCCCTAAGGGGTTGGCTTAACCCTACACTGTAGAATGTCTGGCAGACTCTTTCATGTAGCAGGAAACCCAAAGGACTATCTAAACTTTAGGCAAGTTTATCAGTCATTTCTCTGTGGGTCCTGCATGTCCAGTTCAGCAATCCAGGCCAGAGAAACTTCTTGACCAAATAAATGGCTAAGAAGCCACTTTGATTCCCATCTTCCTTTCTAAGTAATTGGTGTTGCCAGGAGATGACGTGTCTTATTGTCATGAAAATCCCAAGCTAGTAAAAGATTTTAAATACCATATTCTGAGGGTGTCTGAAAGATTTGAAGAATACCTATCTAGGTGAAATATATCTCTATACATTTAGAAAATCTAACATGACAACAAGCTTGACTATTAAAGATAAGTGTCTATTAAATTATATTTCTTAATTATATATTACATTTTAAATGAACTACACAAACATAATACCTTATCAACATCAGAAATATATAAGCACAGTATAACAAAATTGACATTAAATTTGTATCAATAAAGTATGATCCAAACCAATGCAAAGTATCCATCTTTCTAGCATGTCCCCCTTTAAATATAAAGAAACATATAGAAATAATATTTGGGAATATGGGCATAGTTTTGTCCAAGCGTCGTCCTGATGTTTATTAATGAAGAATTTTCTTTGTAGGGGTCTTGACAGAAATCTTTCAGGGGTTCTTGTTCCTTCACACAAAATTGGTCTGGAAGTAATTCAAAGGTTCTCATCTTCTGCTAAAACAAAAGAAGAACCTTATTTCCAAAGCAACATAGCCTTAAACTCAAATTTTGAATCAAGATACCTTTATGTTGGTTTACCTTAGCAACCTATACAATAAAATATCTCTCTGTATTTAGCTCCTTTGCAGTCAAAAACTTCAAAGAAAACACAGACTCACAGTGAAGTTTCCATCTTCACATGGCTTATTCTTTGTTTACTCCTTTAAATCTATGGCTACCTGTACTCTGTCTCTTTAAAAACTTTACCTTTTTTTAAAGTATTAACTTTATTTTATGATGCTCTACAGTATTTTTCTTCTCTCTTCCAAGCCTACATACATTTACCCAACACTATGACTCATGTGGATTTGTCTTTATTGCATATTTGTAATTCTTTGCTGTCCAGTAGCACTCTTAAAATATATACAGTACTTCTGTTTGTCCACTGAGTTTAAAACTTAAGCTGTGACATTATTATGATATATATGGTATTTTCTGCTTGCTCCACACAGTCCAGCATGGCAGAGCCAAATGTACCTCTGAGCAGCACACAGCTCCCCAGTTCAAGGCTGAAAGCTGGTCACATTGCCATCAAGCAAATTGCAGCTCACAAATCCAATCTAAATACTTGGTCTCCTGAAAAAAACAGAGGTCATGCTGGCACCATGCCCCAGAAAACCTACATTTTAAAACAGCATGGCTTTTTTTCTTCTGTTGCTTCTGAGTCAAAAAAACCTCTCTTAAAGGAGCTGCCAGCAAACAGCAAGAAGCTGTGTTAAACTCTGTATTTTGGGGTTTAGAATTAAGTTCTCTCAGGTTTTTAAGTGGGTTTTAGTTTGCCACATTGGTGCCAATTTGTTGTAAGGAGCAAGCTGCTTGTTGGTCCTGGACTCCCAGAACCAAAATAACCACACAGAAACTGTACTAATTAAATCACTGATTGGCCCATTAGCTCTAGCTTCTTATTTACTAACACTTACATGTTAATTAACCCATTTCTTTTAGTCCATGCAATACCACAATGTTGTGGTCTACCAACAAAGTTTCAGTACATCTGTCTCCAGTGGCTCCATGGATTTTCTCTGACTCTGCTTTTCTTTTTCCCAGCATACAGCGTAGATTTCCCTGCCTACCTATGTTCTGCCTTGCTATAGGTTCAACACAGCTTCTTTATTCATTAACCAATAAAGCAACAGATAGATAGAAGCACCTCTCACACCGTGTGATTGGTGTAATTAAAAACTGAAGGGCAAATAGCTAGGCAGGGAGTATAGGTGGATCTTCTGGGCAGAGAGAGTACTTTGGGAAGAAGAAAGCTGCAGCCACTAGCCAGACACAGGAAGGAAACAGAAGCTGCAAGATAGAGGAGAGGTAACTTCACATGCCAGAGCATGGACTCATATAAATGATTTAATTTGTTATAAGAGATAGTTGAGACAAGCCTAAGTGAAAGCCAAACTTTTATAAATAATGATATGTCTTCATGTATTTATTTGTAGGCTGGTAGTCCCAATGATAAATCATCTTACTACAGCAATTAAAAGATCATTACTTAGACTTAAGGCCTGCTAGAGAAAAGGAAAAACATGCCTGATATGGGAAACCTAGTTAACCAGTCAGTGATATTGAATTCATGGGTTATTTGAGGATAATCAACAGATACAAATTTCTAAGCCAGCATAATCCCTAGGGACAATCTATAAACAGTTGTCTTTGTACTCACAGATAAGTTCAGTTCTCACCTTTCATCCAATAAATTTCTCTTTGCAACAGATGGAGACAACTATAGAAAACTACAGTGAATCAAAGTGCAGAGCTTTAGAGCTCAGTCCAAATGAATTTATTTAGAAAACACCCCTGCATCTAAGGCTTAGAAGAACATTGAAGGGGGTGAGGTAGAAAGGTAGAAGGTCAGAGTTTGCTGTAATATTGTGTACCTGTTAATTTTAGAAGTTGTACCCATAAAGCCATGACTGTCAAAATATAATTGAATGAAGACTATATCAATGAACATTCCAAAGTGGATGGGGAAAAGTTTATGAGGCCTCCAAACTATTCAAAGAACTACAGGCAACTGAAAGATGTCTTCCTCTGAGTACAGCACACTAATTGATTTTCCAATGACAAATTGGCTCTAAAAACATACACAAGTAACATTATACTAACTACTCAAGTTATGCATAAGAATATACATGTGTATACATGGATGAATGCAATAACATTAGTAAAAAAATATGTCATCAGTTTGACTAAGAACAAACCATGGTATACAGAAGAGTTTTGAGGTAGGAAAGGAAAGGGAAACATGCTGTAATAATATTATAATCTCAAAAATAATAAAAATAAATATACATGAAAATTCATTGTTGCATACTTTAAAACCTAAAAAATCTTGACATTGCAGTCCACTTTATTTTCAGAAGCATCTACTAAATATTTAAGTAGCAATTGTAGCCAGATGAAGGTTCTATGGTGACATGCAAGATATTCATCAGTGTGGCTATAGGATAAGGCCAGTTCTGTTACCCTCTCCTCAGCTGCCCAAGGTACAAGCTGGGGACATCTCCTTGGATACCTGGGAACCCTCTAGAGTAAAGTATCTTGTCAACCCTAAAATGGTTCCCTTAATTAAGATATATACTTCCCTGCTCCCATATCCACCCTTCCTCCATCCTAACCATTCCATTCCCCCAAGCTCTCCCCATCCTCCCCTTCTCATTCTCTCTCCCCATCTCCCCTTACACCCATCCCACCCCCACCACCAAGCTCCCATTTTTTGCCTGGCAATCTTGTCTACTTCCAATATCCAAGAGGATAACTATATGATTTTCTTGGGCTCACCTTCTTATTTAGCTTCTCTAGGATCACAAATTATAAGATCAATGTCCATTATTTATGGCTAGAATCAACTTATGAGTGAGTTCTTACCATATTCATCGTTTTGGGTCTGGGTTACCTCACTCAGGATAGTGTTTTCTATTTCCATTCATTTGCATGCAAAATTCAAGATATCATTTTTTTTTTACCACTGAGTAGTACACTAATGAATATATATTCCACACTTTCTTTTTCCATTCTTCCATTGAGGGGCATCTAGATTATTTCCAGGTTCTGGCTATTACAAATAATCCTGCTATGAACAAAGTTGAACAAATGCTTTAGTAGTATATTCCCAAAAGTGGTGTTGCTGGATCCTGGGGTAGGTTGATACCAAATTTCCTGAGAAACTGCCACACTAATTTCCAAAGTGATTGCACAAATTTGCATTCCCACCAGCAATGGATGAGTGTTCCCCTTACTCCACATCCTCTCTAGAAAAGGCTGTCATTGGTGTTTTTGATTTTAGCCATTCTGACTGGTGTAAGATGGTATCTCAAAGTTGTTTTGATTTGCATTTCCCTGATGGCTAAGGAGGTTGAGCATGACCTTAAGTGTCTTTTGGCTGGGCACAAGAGACCACTTCCTACGTATAACCCCAGTAGCACAGACAATAAGAGCAACATTGAAAATGGAACCTCTTAAAACTGAGAAGCTTCTGTAAAACAAAGGACACTGTCATTAAGACAAAAAGGCAACCTACTTATTGGGAGAAGATCTTCACCAACCCCACAACAGACAAAGGTCTGATCTCCAAAATATATAAAGAACTTAAGAAACTAGACTTTAAAATGCTAATTAACCCAATTTAAAAAAATGAGGCATTGAACTGAACAGAGAATTCTCAACAGAAGAAGTTCAAATGAAAGATGCTTAATACAACTTCAAAAGCTTAAATAATTTTGTAAATAATTTCATTTTTTATTATATAAAATGTTCATTTAAGAGACATTAGAAATTCTTGAGATATTCAAATATAAGTGAAATTGAAACTTTAATTATACAAATATTAGCTTATTAAATAAATTATATAAAAATAGTATAAATCATCTAATTGCAAATATTGCTTAGTAATTGGTTGATCAAACACATGAACATCTTTAGTTTCTCAACTCATATCTGACCAACTCCCAGGAACTATTTTGGGGTAACTGTTATTTTACTTTCTATCCTCTGAGGACATTTGGCCTCATGTATTATGTAAAAAAAATCAAGTTCTCTATAAACTAAATACTGTAATCAGTGTAATACTTTCCCACATTATACTTTGAAGAATTCTCAGCTGACAAATTGTTTTTGATCAACAACTTAAAAAAATTGAGAGCAAAAAACACTCAGAAGAACAAACATTTGATTCTCCAAAGTCAAGTATGTGTGTGTGTATATATATTTGCAAAATTAAGGGAAAATATTGATTTATAAATAGTTTACTATATCAGCTGTCAAAAACACTTTATCTAGTGGGATGCTCCATTAGCTGCTTATAACTATGGGACTGCAACCCTGTTTATTCATCTTATCATTCAACAAAGAAGCAAAAGAGCTATTCATGAGAAAACTGTAGTTGGGTTAGCTCACTCAAAATGATGTTTTCTAGCTCCATCCATTTGCCTGCAGAATCCAAGATGTTGTTACTTTTTTCTGCTGTGTAGTACTGCATTGTGTAAATGTACCACATTTTCCTTATCCAATCTTCAGTTAAGGACATTTAGGTTGTTTCCAGTTTCTGGCTAGGACAAACAATGTTGCTATCAACATAGTCGAGCACATGTCTCTGGTATGATTAAGCATCCTTTGTACATGTACTCACTCATAAGTGGTTTTTAAACACAAAGCAAAGAAAAACAGCCGACAAATCACAATCCCACAGAACCTAGACAACAATGAGGACCATAAGAGAGACAAACATATATCTAATCTACATGGGAAGTAGAAAACAACAAGATATTCTTAGTAAATTGGGAGCATGGGGACCTTGGGAGAGGGTTGAAGGGGAGGGGAGAGGTAGGAGGGGAAACACAGAAAAATATAGACCTCAATTAAAAAAAACATAGTTAGTAAAGCCTTTAAAAATGTTTTTATTTCCAGTCTTCTTTCTATTATTTGACACTTAATATTGAAGAATCATCATTAGCAATATTATTTTACCATGAGACTATGCTACTAAGAACAGATCATTTTTTGGGACATACAAGGAAGCAGGAAAAAGCATCTATATTAAGTTTCTCTAAATACTTTCTATTAATTCTTAATCTTGAATCAATTTGATATTTACCTATTAGTTTGAAACTGACATAGTAATTACTCTTTGTTAAATTATATGCCATCTAAAATACATATTAAATTCTTCAGGAGAAATTATGAACAGAGTAAATTTAAAAACACTTGGGAAATTAAAGTATTGTATATTAACGAGCTCACTTAGTGAAAGGAGAAGGCAAGTAATTAGGACTAATTATAAGCTACTAGCAATATGAAGTGACATTGGAGTTGTATATGACATATATAGGAATCTTCAGAGTGACTAAATTACCTTTGTTTCTAAATTGTAAACAACTACTTAGAGACAGAATCTTATCATCAATATTTGAGTTTTTAATCCAGATTTGATATGTATACATTTCATGGAATTCTACATTCGACTTTTCTTTAAGTTTTCTCTGTACATCAAGATAAAATTCAAAAATATAAAATTTTAGATGAAAGATGAGTAATAAATACATGAGTAAATTAAAGACTAGGGAACTTTTAGAACATGTATTTCTTCTTAGCTTGATATCAAGACAATATTTTATTATAATTTATGTTTTTAGAAGCTATGTTGATACTTAAGAAAGATAAATATTTTATCTTTGAGAAATATCCTGCGAGTTTTCTCTGATACCTCAGACATAAGATAATAATATCAAACAATCTTAGAATATCTGTTTAGTATGTTATATGAAAGAAGTTGAAGATGGATGTAGCATACAAAGACTTAGGAGTGGCACTCACAGCATGCATGTAGTGAATTCTGCACATGGTAGCTAAATGCCACATTCTGATCATGAAAATATGCTCTGCACTTATTCAAGAATTCTGGTCTATTAAGACTCTCCCTAAAGGAGCTTCATCCAATGATAGATGAGGTACTGCAATATCAAGATATTGTTATTCCTCCTGTTTCCCTTGCCCCATTGTTAAGATAACACTGAAACACAATCATTCCCCTCTCTGAGTTTGTGAGTGTCATCAGAGTGAACTTGACACAGTTCCACATTTAAGTTTCTGTGGTTTTTCCTTTTACATATTGCTTTCTCTCATGTTAGACAATGTCAGTCGAGATGGGAACTATTTAAGTTTTGAATGTAACAGTGGTAAAGTTCCATGCTTCTGCAACTGCATAAAATTCTGTTGAAATGATATAGAGATATTGTTGCTGAAGTAGCATGTGACACTGCAAAGAGATATCAATTGATGATATAAAACCATGTCACACTTGACCAAAGGACTCTTATATGTTTCATTTCTGCTAAGTAGGTTTTATAAATACTCTGTTAATTTTTTTTTTTTTTTGGAGCTATACAGTTTAATCTCATGTTCTCATCAGAGGATTTTGGGAACCTAGTCAGTCTGGATGCTGCACAGTCTTCTCCAAGTATTAGGCTTTTCTCCTTCCAGAGCCAGTCCCACCATCCTAAGGGCTCTTGCTACCTACTCTGATGCCATTGTCTTCCAGTGCACAACACCACAGTAATGCAGAGACAAAGAGCCTGCTCTCTGTGCTCTTTTTCATTGGGAATTTTTTTTTCTCTTTTTTTTTTCATTTATTTATTTATTTATTAAAGATTTCTGTCTCCTCCCCACCGTCACCTCCCCTTCCCTCCCCCTCCCCCGATCAAATCCCCCTCCCTCAACAGGCCAAAGAGCAATCAGGGTTCCCTGCCCTGTGGGAAGTCCAAGGACCACCCACCTCTATCCAGGTCTAGTAAGGTGAGCATCCAAACTGCCTAGGCTCCCACAAAGCTAATAGGTGCAGTAGGATCAAAACCCCATTGCCATTGTTCTTGAGGTCTCAGTAGTCCTCATTGTCCGCTATGTTCAGCGAGACCGGTTTTAACCCAGGCTTTTTCAGACCCAGGCCAGCTGGCCTTGGTGAATTCCCGATAGACCATCCCCTTTGTCTCAGTGTTTTTAAAAAAAAATTACAAGTAGAATATGGAGTCTTCATCTGTATTGCTATCATTCCAGGAAGTTACATCTATAAAGTTTCACTAACTTAATTCTCTAAACACTAGCAGAAAAAGATGAAACTGATAGGCATGTTAAAGTAGACAGTGGACAGAACACAAGATCTAAACAAAAAAAACAATTAACTATAGAAAATTAAGGAATGCTGAATAGAAGAGAAATAGTCTTCCAGAGCTAAAGAGCACACTAATTGATTATACAACACCAAAATATTAATCCAGAAAACATATGTATACTAGTAACATTATACAGACAAACAGGAAATTATTGCATATTAGGAATTTATATTTATAGATATATACAATATTTAACAAAATTAATTTTTAAAAAGAGGTCATAAATTTAAATGAGAGGAAAAAGTGCTTATGGGATATTTTAAAAGAAAAAAAAGGAACAGGGAAATTATATATTTACATTATAATTTTAAAAACAAAAAAATCAGAAGGAAAAGTTTGGGATATAAATATGTAATATCTCTTATAGGAACTATAAGTAATGGAATTATTAAAATGAAAATATACTTAGAAAATGGAGAACAAATATGATAACTTGATATTAGTATTTCCTTAAATAGTTGCTTGCTACATTTATGATCCACTGTCTAATAGTCATCTAAATGAAGGATTCTAATGAGTTTTATAAGACTGAAATTTGGTTAATGATGTGGAATGATATCATTTGTGAATTTAGTTTCTACTTAATAAATAAAGCATACGGTTTATATTTTGTATGCAAATAAATAATCCAAAAGTCTTTTTCTTTTAAATGCACATGGTTCTAAAATTATATGCCCCATAATTTCTTACTAAATTGTTTTTTTTAATTTTCTCCTTTTCATAAACTATCTCAAATATTTCTATGTATCGTTTTTTCAATACTCATTCATATGCTTGTTGTTTTTTAAATAAATATGCATTATATTCCACATTTTTGCTTAGAATATGTAAATGTAATTGGCTGATATGCAAACCTAGGCTAATAACTAATAAAAGTATATTATTGACAATTGTTTAACCCAGGACAGATTGTTACAGAATGTGATAGAAAACACTTTCAAAAGTTTTCAAATTTGTATATTATGTGTACAGATATATTTTTGGTATCATAAGGATAAATAGTCAGGTTCATAAATAGCAGTTTTACAAAATTATTAATATTTGGAGAATATTAACTGTTAGGATTGACAAAAGGATATTCTCCTTGCCTAAATATAAAGAAAAAAAGCTAAAATGAGATCAGTTTGAAGACACAGAAAACCATGACTATTACTGAAGTCAGTGTTTGTTTCATGTCATCTATGAAGGAGCTGAAGAGACATTACCTCCCATTTGACTGGAAGAAAACATGTTTGATAATGTCAGTGGTGGGTTAGCAGCTTTTATTTTTGAGCCATTTTCTTTGGGTTATATGCTTGACAGCTCTCTTTTTCATGTGCTAAGAAACTCAAGAAGACAGTAATAATAAGATGGGAAGGTCATGAAATGTGCTTTGAAATGTAATTGCACTTCCTGATTTTATTGAAACAAGGAGCAACTAAATGTTTCCCAGGGACAAGATGCAGGTTATAAGCAAGAAGGAGCTACTTTTATTTTTCTTTTTTTAAGGATAAACATTGTTTAAACATCTGGCATGTAAAGCGTGAAACAATCTCACACCAGTTTGTATTCAAAGGGTTATTTATTTGAGGGAGAAAAACTTACAGAACACAGTCCTACATGACAGCCAGGAAAGAAGGCTAGTTGCTGTAGCAAGAGAGGGCAGAGGGCTGCTGCTGTTTTTTAAAGAGAAAGAGACCACACAACAGTGGCTGGTATCTAAATGGCTATTGGCTGAAGGAGCAGAAGGAGCTCCTGCAGCACCTCCTTCTTTTGTTTAAGCATTTTTAAATCTACTACAAAATTATATACAATAAAAACAAATATCCTATTCTAACTAGCTTAAGTCTTGTATAATAAATAACTTGGCCAAGACATGAGTGGAAAGTAGCTACATTTATCTAGTCTTCAACCCCATAGAAGATCTGAGAAAGGAAATACTGTTACCTGAGTAATTAGGAAGTGCAATCAAACAGCTTCCAAAACAAGCACCAAATCACAGAGACAACTGGCTAACTGGGCAATCACCCAAAGTCGCGTTTGCAGTAATGAAGCAATCAACTTTGGCTAAGGCATAGAATAACTGATAGATTATTTTTAAGGCAAGAAATTTTTCAAAACCATCTTGCCCTGTCTTGGCAAGATTTGACAGTTCTGCTTATCCATTTCTGAATACTATGTATTTTGTCAATAGTTGAGGTATGAGCAGTTCCTTGCTCAGAGGTCAGTTTTACCAAGAAGACAAGCTCCAAGTGAAATGTCTTTGGTGCTCAACAATCTCTCAAGAACAGATTGGTGTTTCCAGGAGTGATTGTGTCTCTCTACCACAGAACTCTAAGTTAAATTAAATGCCATTTTCTACAGCTCTTTGAAGAGGTTGAAGATTATTTATACAAAATATAATCTCTATGTATCTAAAGAACCTAATTAGTCTAACTATAAACATGACAAACATAGATGACTATTGACCTAAAATTTTTAATACCTAACTTAAAGACTAAGAGAATAAACAACTGTGCAATAAATGAGGACAATGACCTCCAAATGTAAACAATGTACAAGTATACATTGCAATATGGTAAAAATATTTATCAATATATGAACAATATATAAATATTTTAATCAGAGGGAGAAATGTACACTGCAATACAGTAAATATATATCAATACAATAAGTATATCGTTATACAAATAATGTTTTAAACAGAGGTAGAAGCATGCACGCATACAATATTCAATATAATTTAATTTGTATCCATATATAAGAATCTATGCCAATGTAATTATCTTTAAACAATAACTCACAAATACCAATCTATTATCCCATCATTCAATTTTTCTTTTTTTTTTCAAAAAGATCCCCGAGCTTATAAAATTCCTTCCCAACCCTCAACCATATACTAATTATGATCAACCCCTAAATGATTTTCCTAAACCCAAGGACAAACTTTGTTGGGAGAGGGGACGTCATCCTCTAGAATTACTTCCAGCTGTCATGGGGGCATATCCTCTAGAATTACTTCCAGCTGTCATGGGGGCAACATTCTTTCTGCGGGATTCTGTAAAAGTAAAATGATTGTTAAATTTCAAAATTAATATCTGCTAAGATTGCAAATAGTCTCTGAGTATTTTGTGGAGGTCTGGTTAGAATATTGTAAAAGATGTGCACCATTACAGCTAACCAAGTTAGACCCAAAACAGGTCTTGTAGTAGCGTTATCAATATCATGACGTCATATCAACCAGGTGGAGTGGTTGTCATGGGCCCCATCTTCTTCCTGGAAACTTCAAAGATTACTGAAGGAAAAATTCATTGTTCATTGTGGAAAACTTACACATTAATTATATAGAAATATATAGACATACATATATTCAATGAAAGCTATGATAGATATATTCAATGAAGGGTATGATAGATATAAAGAAAAGGAAAGATGTTTTCTAAATTCCTTTTTTTCCTTCTGTCCAATATCATGGTACTTGACAGGAGACAGAAACTCTGGGTTTTTCTCTCAACAACAGGCCTGGAATTAGAGAGGGATTGAGCCAGAGTCCATCTCCAAAACCAGCTCAATGTACTTATGAATATAAATAAACTATATATATATATACATGTATATATATGTATATATATATATATACATATATATACATTACTTACGGAACCTATTCGATTTTCTTGGTGATCCATATTGGGTAGTAATTTTTTCCATCTGTCAGAATTCAAATATCCAGGGTCCCTTAAATTTTTGAAGATGTTTTCCTGCAGAGACAATAACAGAATTCTGCACCAATTCTAAATGTTTTTCTTACCACCTGTATGATGATTATCATTGTGGATGAGCTGTCATGTCTCCTTTCCAAGAGGTGTCTCCTCTTCAAATCAAACCTTTATTAATTTTGATGGTATCCACAATTTTTCTTCTCCTGTGGAAAAAAGAGAAAAAAAACCCTTCTCCAATGCAGCACATCTCCTGGCTTCCATTGCGAGGTCAGCACATCCTTGAAATAAACTGGTTGATTTAGTTCAGCAGACTTTTCCATTATCCAATGTCTTTCTTCTGCTGTTGATCCTTTCTCACTAGGGTTAAGAAAATTCAAGGTTAATAAGACATTATGTAATCTATTTTTGGGGGCGTTTTCCACCCCTTTCTGTTTATTTAAGATATTCTTTATAGTTCAATTTGATCTTTCTATGACAGCTTGACCTGTAGGATTTTATAGTATACTTGTAAAATGCTTAATATTATAATAAACAAAAAAATTGTTTCATTTTCCTAGAGACATAAGCTGGACCATTATCTGATTTTATTTGTGCAGGTATGCCCATGATGGCCATAACTTCTAATAAATTTGTGATTACTGAATCAGGTTTTTCTGAGCTTAAATCAGTTTCCCACTGAAAGCCTGAATAAGTGTCAATGGTGTGCTGTACATATTTTAATTTTCCAAATTCTGCAAAGTGGAACACATCCATCTGCCAAATTTCATACCTTTTAGTACCCCTTGAGTTAATCCCTGCAGATAGGGGTGTTTGATTATATAAAGAGCAAGTAGGACATCTCTTGATAATCTCCTTAGCTTGTTGCCATGTGATGAAAAACTCTTTCTTTAAACCTTTGTTATTGATGTGATTTTTTTATGAAATTTTAAGGCCTGCAACACGTTTCCAATTAATAATTGATGATTTCTGCATTACCTTGTGCTAGAGGACCTGGCAGACCCGTAAAGGACCGGATGTGTGTTTTGTACATTGGATAGAGCCTATCCTGATTATGTCTTGTACCTGGATAAACAATGAAGTCAACTCTGTAACATCTGGTATAAATTCAGCTGTTTCAACATGCAAGATAACTCTTTCTGCATATTCTGAATCAGTAACTATATTAAGAGGTTCTTTAAAATCACTTAGTACCATAAGAATGGCATATAATTCTGCCTCTGGACAGAATTATAAGGGCTTTGTTCCACCTTACTCAATTTGTCTGATTTATAACCTGCCATTCCTGATTTATTAGCATCAGTATAAAAGGTATGGGCTCCAGTTATGGGAGCATCATGTACAATTCGAGGAAGAATCCAAGAAGTTCTCTTTATAAGTTTAAGTCTACCACTTTTGGGATAGTTGCTATTTCTTCCAGAAAATTAGCACAAGCCCTCTGCCATGGTTCATTGTCTTTCCATAACCTTTTTGTTTCATCAGTAGTGAAAGGCACTATAATTTCTGCTGGGTCTATACCAGCTAGTTGATGAAGTCTCAATTTACATTTTAAAATTAATTCAGAGACCTTTTCTACATAAGTTTTTAATTTTTTTTACTTGGTTTGTGTGGTAAAAAGACCCATTCAAAAATAATATTTTCCCTTTGCATTAAAATTCCCATAGAAGAAATTATGGAAGGCAATATGACTAGAATACAACTAAGATTTGGATTCACCCTATCCACATGTGCCTCCTGTAATTTTTCCTCAGTCATCATCAGTTACTTTTCTGCTTCAGCTGTTAATTCTCTGGGACTATTCAAATCTTTTTCACCATCTAAGGTTCTGTTTAAATGAACTATTAGATCAGGTTATCCCAACGCTGGTCATAGACTGGAAATGTCTTCTAACAATCTTTGAGAGTCATTAAGAGTCCATAACTGGTCTCTCTTAATTTGTGCCTTTTGTGTCCTAATTTTCTGTAAACATATTCTGTAATCTAAGTAATTAACAGAATCTTCTCTTTAAATCTTTTCAGAAAACATTATCTTTATTTCCTCAAACATTCTTTCCAAAGTATTTATGTTTGAATCAAATTTCAAAATGTCATACATGTAATGGTAAAATATAGACTTAGGGAATTGCTTAAATATTATTTCCAATGGCTGATTTACAAAGGGTTGACACAAGCTGGGACTATTGAGCATTCCCTGTGGTAGGATAGTCCATTGCTATCCCCTAGTAGGCTGAGAGTTATTATATGTAGGCACTGTGAAGGCAAATTTTTCTCTATCCTTTTCTTGTAAAGGTAGAGTGAAGAAGCAATCCTTCAATTCAATAACTACAAGAGGCCATCATTTGGGTAACAGAGAAGGCAGAGGAATTCCAGACTGTAGAGGGCTCCTAGGTTGGATTACTTTCTTGACAGCCCTTAGATCTGTTACCATTCTCCATTTACCAGATTTTTTTTTTTTTACTAAAAAACACAGGAGAATTCCAAGGGCTAGTTGAATCCTCAATATGTGGAGCATCTAATTGCTCCTGTGCCAATTGTTCTAAAGCGTGTAATTTATCTTCAGCCAGAAGCCATTGTTTAACACATATTGGCTGCTCAGTTAGCCATTTTAAAGGTAGGGTTGTTGGTACCACTAAAGGTTTATTAGTTGCTTTATGTTCTTGTACAGCATGAATAATTGGTGACCTTCGTGCACAGTACCTTATTACATCCTTCCCAGAATTATGAGTTCCTGGGACTGCAGGAATGTTAAACTGGGTATTCCATTGCTGTAGCATGTCGAAGCCCCATAAATTTATTGCAATATCAGCTACATATGGCCTTAGCTTTCCTCTTTGACCTTCTAGCTAAAATTTAGTAAACCCATCTCATGCTTTGTTTAACTTAAGATATCGTTCGATTTCCTAGTAACTAAATATCTTCCTCTAGAAGAGGCCAATTTGGATTCCAAGATTCTGGAGTGATGATACTCACATCCACTCCTGTGTCTATCAAGCCAATAATCACAATTCCATTTATATGTACTCTCAGATTTGGTCTCTGATCATAGAGGTTTGCGAAAATATATGCCTCTTATTTCCTATTTGAATTTCTGACTTATCCTCCAAATTTGAGCCATCATATAGAACCTTATGCTCTAGCACAGAAGCTTCTAGAGTTTTTAATTTTCCTGGTGTGACATGTCCTCCATGGTTACTGGCAATTACACTGGGCCATTTTTGGCTTTGGGGTCTGTGAAAGGCCCCTCGGGGAGTTTTCCAATGGTATTGGGTTACCTTGTCTGTGTGTTTTTGATCTGCATTCATTGGTCCAATGTCGTACTTTACCATACCTCCTACATATACCTGAAGGCCAAGGTTTCCTATTCTGAGATGAAGTGTTATTTCTAGAAATTACTCTCCTGCAATTCCTTTTTAGGTGTCCTAATTTACTACAATTTAAACATTTGGCAGGTTGATGTCCCCTCACCACTTTGAAAATCGCTTCTATCCAAGATTCATCATTGTAATTAAAGGTCTGAAAATTCATGGTATGCTGGATCCATTTATCCATGGGTGCTGATCTAGACCTTAAAGGCCCATTTATCTTTTTGCCATCTAAGTTTGCATTTTCAAAAGCCAGCAATTCAGAAATTAGTCATCTAGCTTCTGGGTCTGTTACTCCTGTGTTCAGAGCCTTAATGAATCTTTGCAAAAAGTTGGTATAGGGGTCTCCCTGTAACTGCTGAACCGTGGTATATGACTCTAACTTTCTTCCTGTATTGTCATCCTATCCCAGACATTCAAGACTGCTTTGTGGCATAGAGACAATACTTCTTCATCATAAAGAGCTTGGACCTGTGGATCATCATATGCTCCTATGCCAAGAATTTAATCCTGTGAAACCTCAACACCTTTTTCTCTGCCTTGCTTCTCCATATGCTTGGATTCTTCTCTGAAATAAATTCCAAACATGAAGGAAGGTCCATCTTCCAATACTGCTGATGCTAACTGCCAGATATCATTGTGTATAGCTCTGACATTAAAGCCCAAGTTCTTATCATTTCCTTAACAAATGTAGAGTTTAAGCCACAATTAACAATGGGTTGCTTAATTTCCTTTAGGTCATTCATTCCTACTGGCATCCATCTAGTTTCTTTGGATCCCTTTGATCCTTTAGAATTTGACACTTTGTCAGAATAAATTACAAGGTATGTCACTATACCTCTGGAAAAATCAGTTCTGACAGCTGGTGGTGGCATTGTATCCTTGTATCTTCTCACCCGGTTCATCAGCTCCAACAATTTCTTCAATGATTTCATATCTTTTAATCATTATCTTACGTAAGACCTGACTCTTCTGACCTGCAAAGATTTCTAGTGATTTCCCTATGGTAATAATTTTCTGGCCCCCATTCTGCACCTGTGATTCCAAGGCCTTAATGTTGCCTTTCAAAGATAACATCTCCTCTTTGAACTGCCCCCAGATATTGTGTAAGTTGCCGTTTTGGACGTATATTCTGTCTGTCACCTTGTCAAAACTCTGTGATAACTTCTGAAAGTCAAATTCAACATCCTGGACCTTTTCAGATAAGTTCCTAGTACCCTTAGATAAGAAATCAATTTTGCCTATCATGGTATTAATCCTATCAATTAATGCCATATACTTCTTTAATGATATAATATAAATAAGGAAACTGAAGCCTAATAACCAGTAAATTGAGTTACCTCCATAGGCATATAGGCTTCTTGTGATTTCTTTCAAAGTGGCAGCAAAAGCCACGGCTAGAGAGCCATTAAAAATGAAACCTGCCATTTTTCCTGTTAACCAACAGATGGCACTGTTTCTGATTCATGACCAGAATCAAGGGAATGATGTCAGGTTAGGTCCTGTGGTACTCAAGAAGTAGATGTACAAAAATCCAGTGGCTGATAAACAGCATGACTCACCCCAGGTGATCACCCTTTCCAATGCTTATTGTAATTTGACTTGGGTAATTGAGATTCTCATTTAAAAAATTAATTGCTGGCAAAGGGAGTAGGGCATGGATATGAGAGAAGTTAGGAGAGGAATGGTGGGCTGATTGTGATAAAGATGCATTGAATAAAATTCTCAAAATAAAGGAAATATATAAAATGATTTTGTAGTTTTACTATTATTGATTGCTGAAAGAAAAAAAATTGAGAGAATGTTTTGTTATAGAAATAATCTTTATATATATTTTAAATTAACTGATATTATCTATAATTTGTTTGTGTTCGTTTCTACACATAATCACTATTCTTACATAAGTGTTTAAGAGACAAGTTTGCTTCATAAGTACCACTCTTACTTTCTTGTATTCTTGTGCTAGCCACTGAGGGGACACCCTATTACATGAGACCCTGCTTTGCTGTGTGGAGTGTAGTATACTTAAATTGCCACCTTTAAAGTGTTCAGATTAATATTTCTAACAAATCCATTACCTATGCCTGTTATGAATACATTATTTAAAAGAGCATTAGCTGTGATTACTTAAAGTATGCATGCCAATGCAACTCTGCTATAATGGCCATAAAACAATAATGTTTGAATGATTAAACTACAACCAAACAGAATGCAGAATTGTGGTACCCAGTTCCAATGGATACATCTAGAAAACACTCCTTCTCTGTGATTTGAGGCCAGCCTAGTCTACAAGAACTAACTCTAGGACAGGCTACAAAGATATGGAGAAACCCTATCTCAAAAAACAAAAACAAAACCAAAAAAACAAAACTAAAGAAAGAAAGAAACAAACAAACAAAGAAACAAAGAAAGAACAAACACTCCTGCTGCTATTGATCATGGAGCATTTCAGAAGAGTAAAAAGATTACAAAAGCCAGCCAATCAGACAGTTTATGTGAGGTTGTGCCTCCTAATAATGTAAATGTTTATATAAATATAGTTTCACCAACATGATATTATAAATACAGCTGAACAAGGACAAAATTAATATATGTTCAAAAATAGATGGAGAAAAATCCATTAGGCCTCCACCCTTCGCAAAGAAGTACTGGCAGGTGAAGAAAGTTGTGAGCAGAAAAGGTGGTGTTCTCCTGTAAAGAGCACATTAATTAATGGTTTATTGCCAAGTGATTGGTCCTGAAAACACACATAAAAGTATCATTATTTGAAATGAATATGGGACATTGAAAAAAAGGCCTTAAATTTGAAGGAGAGCAATGAGGAGTAAAAGTGAGGATTTAGGTGGAGAAAGGGGAAGGGAAAGAGCTGTAATTTTATTATAATCTTAAAAATAAAAGTATATAAAGAAAATAGCTTTAGTTGTATAGAATAGAACAGATTATACAATAACCATACAAATATCATAAAACAGAGAACATGAAAGCACATTTACCGAGTGAAAATTCACCGAGGAAACAGATTATCTTTGATTATCTGAAAAGGAAAGATAACAGAGTTCACAACATTTCAGAACTTGAAAATATAAGAAAATGCTATAGAAAATGATCATATGCTGTGGGAGCACATTCCACTCCTTTAGCCAATAGCATTTAAGATACCAGCCCCATCGGGAATGGTCTCTTATACTGTAAATGCAGCTGCAAAGTATGTGCTCTCTCTCTCTCTCTCTCTCTCTCTCTCTCTCTCTCTCTCTCTCTCTTTCTCTCTCTCTCTCTCTCTCTCAAACACACACACACACAGACACACACACACACACTTTCTGCTTTCGCTTCTGGCTGTTAGACTCTGTCCCTGTTCACTGCTATCTAGAACAGTGATCTTTAAGTTTCCCTTAAATAATAACCCTTTATTATTCATAATTCTGAACTGGTGTGAAATTATTTTGTGACTTCCACCTTCATCTGGCACCCAACTCCTTGGTTTCACATCTTTCAGCTCTGAATGCACACCACATATGTAGCTAACAAAATGAAACTTTTTGCCTATTGCAATATAAAACATATTATAGGTATACCAAATCCTACAGGTCAGGCAGTTATACTATAAAGCACATGCTGAACAAACAGAAAGAGATGGAAAATACCCTCAGAAATAGATTGCATAATGCTTTATTAGCCTTGAATTTTCCCTACATTAATGAGAATGGAACAACAGCAGGGGAGAGGCATTGGAAAATGGAAAAAAAAAAACTTCTGAATTGAATCAACCAGTGTATGTCAAGGATGTGTTGATCTCACAATGGAAAACAAAAGATGTGCTATGATGGAGAAGGGGTTTTTCTCTTTTTTACACAGGAAAAGAAAAACTATGGATACTATCAAAATTAATAAAGATTCTCTTTGAAAAGGAGAAAACTCTTTAAATAATGACAGCTCATCCACAATGGTGACAACCATACAGGTGGTAAGGAAAGCATATAGGGTTGGGTCAGTGTTCTTCTCTTATCTTTATAGGAAAATACACATTATCAAAAGTTCAATAGACTCTGGATGTTTGAATGCTGACAGAAGCAAAATAACTATCAACTAAGGATCATCTAGAAAAAGGAATATGGATTAGGAGGTCAGGTAATAGATATACATATATTAAACACACACACACACACACACACATATTAATATGTTCTACTGGTTTTGGAGTTGGACAATGGCTCTGATCTGTACCTCTCTAAATCCAAGCTGGTTGTTAAAAGGTACAGTCAGAGTTTCTGTCTCATATCAGGATCTATCTGTTAGGAGACAGAAGGAAGACTTTGGGAAAATTTTTACTTTCTCCATGTCTATTTTGTCTATATCATATTCTTTAATGAATGATTGAATATATGTCTCCATGAATAATGTTTAAGTTTTCCATGATGAACAATAGATTTTCCTTTAGATCCCTTTCCTGCAGTATTCCTTGAAGTTTCTAGGAATAAGATGAGGCCCCAAAGCATCAACTCCACCTAGTTGAGATGATATTGTGATGCTGATAGTGTTTTTTTTTTTTTTTTTTTTTTGGTATCAGCTGCTGAAATGATGCACTTTCTCATGACGTTCTGGACAGAATTCCAAATAAGAACTTTGGAAAAAACCTTATTGACTGCTTCAAAATTGTTTGCAATTATACTAGATAGTAATTTTGAAACTTTACCATCAATTTACTTTTGCAGGATCCCCTTAAGAGAATATTACCCCCATGATGGTGGGAAGCAATTGTAGAGGATGATGTCCCCTATCCCAAAAAAGTTTGTCCTTAGGGTTTGGGACAAAGTTTAGGGTTTGTGGTATTATTTGTATCAGGTGGAGAGTTTGGGTGTAAACTATGTTTGTTCTAAAAAGAAAAAGGATAATGATGGTTAATAGAATGAATACTTGTAAGTTATTTTTAATGGATAATTTACACTTGTATAGTTTTTGTATATTGATACAAGTTCAAATTATATTTGTTATTTTTATTTACATTATTTGAACAACTATGAAAAGTTATTCTGTCAGATTGTATATATGCATGTGTCTACCTCTATTTAGGACATGTTGTATATTGATACTACTTTTAGGATATATTTTCATATTGCATTATATATTTCTCTTACCTTTGACAAAGATGCTTATAGATTGTTTACATTTTGAGGTTATTGTTCTTATTTGTTGCACATTTGTTTACAGATTATTTAATATTCTGACATAAAACCTTAGTCTTTTCAGTTATACATATATTAAATATTATAGGTCAATAGTTGTTCATGTTTGTTGTCCATATAGTCAGATCATGTGGAATTTTAGATACATAGAGATTGTAGTCTAGATAGGTAGTCTTCGACCACTTCAAGGATATGGTTCTATTGACATGAGACAAGATTGCTTCTGACAGCACTAATCTATTCCCAAGAGAATGTTGAGCACCAAAGACACTCCATTAGGAGTTTGTTTTCTTTTTGGCAACATTGGCCTTTGGGCAAGGACAGCTCATACCTTAACCACTGACAAACTACATGATATCTGGAAATGGGTAAACAGGACACAAGACAAAAACTGTCAAATTTTGCCAAAAAAAGGGTAAAATAATTCTGAAAAAAATTTCAGCCTCTGAAAATTGTCTGTTAGTTATGCTAGGTCTTAGTCAAAGTTGGTTGCTTCAATGTTGCAAGACTTTGGGTGATTTTGCTCAGGTAGCTAATTTTCTCCATCATATATTGCTTACTTTGGAAGCTGCTTGATTGTACTTCCTGCCTGCTCAAGTAATATTATCTCCCTTCTTAGGCAATTGATTGGGTTAAAGATTTTATAGTCCTAGTTACTGTACTCTTATGATATAACCAAATGATTTCCTGTATCATTTTCTTAGAATAAGATGTTTATTAAAACATTTAGCATACATTCCTTGCTTAATATTGTTTATGCTGGTTTTAATTTTAATTACACTTGATATCTGGTTTTAGTGTACATAGTTTTTTTTATTGTGTTTGGAACTCTCATATTTAAACAAAAGGGATAGGTGTGGTGGGAGCACATTCTGCTCCTTCAACCAATAGCATTTAAGATACCAGCCCACTTGGGCATGGTATCTTATATTGTAAATGCATCTGTAAAGCATTCACTCTCTCTCTTGCTTCCCATTCTTACTTCCAGCTGCTAGACTCTGTTGCTATTCATACAACAGACTGTTTTCTAGGACATCTTCCCTTAAATAAAGAACCCTTTATCATTCATAATTCTGAACTGATGTGGGATTATTTTATGACTTCCACTTTCTATCAGGAATCCAAATTAGAATTTAATTGTCCTCTTCCAATGATATGGCCAGAAGAACAAGCTAGGTATATGATTATATTTATGAGGATCTTTTGTCTCAGAATACATAAAAATATTCCTGTCTAATTAAGACAGTTATATTAATTTTTATATTGTGTAACTATCCATGTTGAATAAATTTCTAAGCAATACATAACATCAAGAACAAGTAAGCCTTTATTTCCTAGGAACAAAATAAATAAGACAATGTACTATCTTTACAATAATAAAACTTTAAATAACACTGTTAAGAAACCCTGTTAAACAACTTTGTTCAAGTGTATTTTATGACTCAAACTTTTTTTTTCATTTTTTCAATGATTTTTGAATGATACCACATGACAACCACACGCTGAATTCTGGATATTTCTCCTTGGGTATAAATAAAGAGGAGTTAGAAGTCATGATTTTCACAAAAAAAGTTTATGTCCAATGTTATAAAGGCAATGGCTAATATAGGATATCCATGATTCTTGATTTTCAGAAAGATGAAGAGTATGAGAGTGGAGGCAGCTTGGAAGAGCTATTTTTCCCCTAAGAATTCAATTAATGGGTGATTTTAGTTTGAGAGTTGTTGACTATTCTGAACACATGAATAAAAGCTAGAAATAGAAACAATTTAGATTCAACAGCTTGTTTTGTCCCAGGGTTCAATGTAATATTTCTTATCACTTTGAAATTTGTAGCTGCTAATAATTAAGATAAAAAATTAAAGTTTATGATTATGTTGTCTCATTCCATCCTAATCTCTCCTGCCCAAAGCATAGTCAGTCAAAAATCTAGATTGTCCAGTTTTTTAGTTTATTGATTACTTTTAAATCAAATACTATTAATAGTGTTAGTGAGTCAATAATGTCATTTTAGCAATCATCATATAAAGACAAGATGATCAACAGTTCAAAATTTATACTGTACTATATGAGAAGCTTGCTTTAGCATATGATCATTTTTTGTCTAGCAAAGTAAATCCAAGCCATTACTATACAAATTACTGAGATAAATAGCATGTTCTATATATGACACAAAGGATGTGTGTGTGTGTGTGTGTGTGTGTGTGTGTGTGAGAGAGAGACCATCAAAATATTATTGTAATGTTTTGATTGATCAAAACCCTTGATCACTTTTGAGGATTACTCCCATCCTCAGCCCCATGAACAGCACTGCTGTGACACTGAATCTCCTAGTTTTGTTGCTATTTTACCCAGACAATTTTCAGTAGTTTCATCCGTGTTCAGAATGACTTAATATAGCTGAGTAACATTTATTCTGCTTCCATAGCAATCCTGATTAGAATAAAAAGTCATGTGTTTATATACAAGAGTTGCAGACATATTTTGTAGTGGTTTGACAATAATAACCCGAGGTACAGTACATATGCTTGTAATTCTTATCCCAGTCCAGCTGGTATTCATTTCTGATCATTTGGAAATTAGATTAAGGGGCCAATTATGAAAATATAAGCTTGGTAAAGGAAGAGTCACACATACATTATAGAACACAGATGGGCAAGGCAATATCCAGTTCATCTAAATATGGTTTTGTTTCTGTAAGTTTTAGAAGATATTTGTAAGCTTTAAAAATCACTAAATTAAATGAATAGACATGACAAGTCTTGGCTGAATTTAAGTAGTTGGTTTAAGTTCCCATTTTAAATTCATGATCTATCCTCTTAGCAGTCTATACACTTTAGCTATTTTCAGTATTCTCTCTTTGGCATACTTTATGAAGAATATTTAGAATGTTCTTTATAAATATAAGATCTCAATGATTGTTATATCAATGCATGTTTTAGAAAAAATGGTCAGTGTAAATTACATTTTCAGCTTCCCCATTAGTGTTGCAATATATAAGATACTTAGGAACCAATCTGTAATTAAAATGCTTTCTTATATTTTTTATTGATTTTATTGAGTTATAATTTTTTTTCTGCTCCTATCCTTTACTCTCCCTCCCTTTATATCCTCTCCCATGGTTCCAATACTCCCAATTTACTCTGGAGATCTTATCATTTTTTTTATATCCTATGCAGATTAATACACATATGTCTCACTTCATGTTCTCCTTGTTGTCTAGGTTTTCTGAGATTGTGAATTATAGGCTTTTTTGTTTGTTTTATGTATAAAAGTCACTTTAGAGTGAGTACATATGATATTTGTCTTTCTCGGTCAATATGATGTTTTCGAATCAATCGGTTTGCCTGCAAATTTCAAGATATCATTAATTTTTCCCTGCTCTGTAGTACTCCATTGTGTAGATGTACCACATTTTCCTTATCTGTTCTTTGGTAAACAGGCTTTAAAGGTTGTTTCAATGTTCTGGCTATGACAAACAATGCTGCTATGAACATGTTCTTGTGGTACTATTGAGCATCTTTTGGGTATATTCTCAAAAGTGGTATTGCTGGGTCTTGAGAAAGGTTGTTTCCTAATTTTCTGAGAAATCACCATACTGATACCCAAAGCAACTGTACCAATTTGCATTCCCACAAGCAATGCAGGAATGTGCCCTTTACCTCACAACTTATCCAGCGTAAGTTGACATCAATTTTTTTTTTATCTTGATCATTCTTACCTGTGTAAGACGATATCTCAGAGTTCTTTTAATGTGCATTTTTCTGATGGTGAAGGATGTTGAACATTTCTTTAGGTGTCTTTCAGCAATTTTAGATTCCTCTGTTGAAAGTTCTCTGCTTAGGTCTTTACCCAATTTTTTATTGGATTATTTGGTCTTTGGATGAGCAATTTCTTGAGTTCGTTGTGTATTATGGAGATCAGCCCTCTGCGTGATGGTAAAGATCTTTTCCCATGCTGTAGTCTGCAATTTTGTCTTGTTTACTATGTCCTTTGCTTTACAGAAGCTTTTCAGTTTCAGGAGGTACCATTTATTAATTGATTCTATCAGTGTCTGAGCTAGTGGGATTATTTTTGGGAAGTGGCCTCCTGTGCATTCAAGTTTACTCCTCATCTTTCTCTTCTATGAGGTTCAGTGTGGCTGGCTTTATGTTGAGGTCTTTAATCCATTTGGATTTGAGTTTTGTGCATGGTGACAGATATGGATCTGTTTTCAGTCTTCTACATGTCCCTGAGTTCAAGCTCTACTACAGTACTGATAACAGTCTGGTATTGACATAAAAATAGGCAGAGGGACCAAAGAAACCAAAACAAAGTCCTGAATATCAACCCAGTCTCCTACAAATGCCTGACTTTTGACAAATAATCAAAAAATATAAAGTGAAAAAAGCATATTAAACAAATGGTGCTGGCATAACTGGATAAAATACTTATGCAGTGCAATATATATCTATGAAGTAATTCCATGATCCTAATTTTAAAATTATGCATAGATTAAATACTCAATATTATTTCAAAATATATCGCATCAAGACAAATGTAGGATAAAAAGTAGTGCCTTTTGTGTGAGGGTATTCTGACTCTCAGAGAAACATTTCATTTTCTTTTGCCAGATTTTTTACAGTGATTCAACCTGGCATATATCTATTTGCATATAACAGAGATGGTCATTTTCTACTTGGAAGTACATTGGAAAATATTTGCTATGGAATGTATACATGACTCTATTTTTTCAGGGACTTTTTTTTTGACATGTGAAATAAAACTGCCATTTTATTTAGTTTTAAACAGTATAGTCATACAATCAATGCTTTATCAATATATAGTCCATCCATTTATATCTATAAATGTTATAAAGTGTCAGTTAGTACATATATTTTAGTGCATATCTAACACAATGAACTTTTATTTTTCCTGTCTTTTACTTATGTTCTGGAAATATTTAAAAAGAAGTAAAATAATCAATTGTCACCCACTGAGATACTCTGTGTTTTTTGTTAAAACAAACAATGTTTGTATATTGTTAAAGAATATAAGTTAGCAAAGTGTTTACAAAGTAGTCACATGACTCATTAAAGTTGAGAACATACAGTAAAGCCAGAACCTGATATTTGATGAGAGAAGTTATATTTATAGGTACTGAAATTACTTTTATATGAAATCAAAAATTACATAAAAGAGTAATTACATTTTAATAGGCTAGATACTTAAGTTTTTCTGCATGCTCTTATCTACCAAAAATAATTAGGTAATACATGGATATGTTATAATAGTTCCACCTAAACTCAAAATTGTGAAAAATGTGATTGTGATGTTTGATAATTTTAAGCATCCAGGGACCAAATACTGTAGAAAAAGTATATGAAATTCTCTTGACCTCTCATCACTGCTCTTTTTCCAAAATGTTTGTAATCAAATAGAAGATATCAAGATTTTGACAACAAGTTGATAATTAATGTATGTTTTTAATCATAGTACACTTAACAGATTTCCTCATTTACAATACTTGTTCTTTTCAATTGTATCTATTTAGCTATTTTAAGACCACAATCTCAAGATAATTTCTAAGAATTCAAAATGAGAAGGCTAAGGTATAACAAATAAAAACTATAAAAGAAAACAGGAAAAGTATCATTTGCCTCATGTGACCTGGAGAAGCATACAAAGAAAATGGATCAGTTTAGTACATTTTCAAAGTTAGAACCTAATTTAGTTTATCACTTCCTTGCATATGTGAGTATTCTGATAGGGTCTCTTCAGTCAGCTAAAATAACACATAATTATATTCTAATTTAAACATCTATCCAAAGTTTAAATTAGGTATTCTATGTATATATTATGAATAAGAATAAATTATAGATAAATTTGGAAGAATATTATTTCTTAAATTTATTCATCCAAGCAACAATTTGTTCTTAAGTCTTTATTTTATTCAAGACAAATGTCTGACTTTGATGGTACTCAGTATTAGGAGTTACTGAAGGGGTTTAACCTGTGTTGGGGCTAAATATTTTAGGTAATTCAACATCTTTTGATTTTTCTCTCTAAGTTTTCCAACATCAACAAATTTATACTACAGAATCCTTATTAGTGAAGACTTCTAAAACAGGTATATATTGAAACACTCTAATATTTTCCCTGGATTTTTGGAGCCTATTCTTTTTAGAGGGATACCTTGTTTAGCCTGAATATAAGACAAAGGACCTTGATCCTGCCTCAAAGAGATGTGACAGACATTGTTGACTCTCCATGGGAAGGCTTATGATTTCTGAGGAGTGGATAAGGGTTGGGATTTGTGGAAGGTGGAGGGAGCTGATGTGGGATGTCCTTCTGTATATGTGTTGCTTTTATTGGTTGATGAATAAAGGTTTTTGGCCAATTTCTTAGCAGAGTAAAGGCAGTCCAGAAATTTAAACAAAAAGTTAGATAGAACATAGGTAGAGTCAAACAGAAACCAGCTAGCAATAGAGGAAGCAAGACATGTAGAAAATGAGGTAAAGCCGCAGTCATGTAGCCATTCATAGACTAATATAAATGGATTAACTTAATATGAAATATATAACTACACATATACCTGAGCTATTGGCCAAGAAATGTTGCAGATAATATTATTTCTGTGTGATACTTGGTTCTGGGAGGTCGGGAAAGAAAAGGGTAGTCACTGTCTATAGGGAGCAAAAAGAGGTACTGGGATAGCAATGTAAAATGAGGAAATATTGCTTTAAAAAAATTTAAGAATTACAAAAAAGAGAAAATACTGTCTAATGGGCAAGAGATAGTTGATAGTTTCTGCATCTCTCTCACAGCACAACCTCTCAACCTCTCATCCACACATTCAGCCTAAGAAGTATACTGCTTCCCTCCACTCATGCTGTCCACCAAAGATTCTACTTAAGTCTATACTCCTTTGCATCTCCACTGCTGGAATGAAGCAAGAAAATCTCATGTATGCAAAGGCATAATGGATTTTTCTTCAGCCAAGTTGAATACTGAAGCTATGAGTTATATTATAGCTGGGTGGTTCTGGTGCATGCCTTTAATCCTAGCACGAGGAAGCATAGACATCTATGAGTTTGAGTCCAGTCTCGTCTACAGAGTGCCAGAACTGTCTCCAAAGCTACAGAGAAGCCTGGTCTCTGATATGAAGTCTAAAGAATAACTATTAAAAGAATCAATAGATAAATGTTTTTATACTATTTTGAACTGTGATAATTTACATTGAAAAAATCATGATCATAAATACACTAAAAAGACATTTTTTTCTCTCCTTCTCCCCCTTCCTAATTATAATGAATGCCAACTTTAGCCTCAGATATAATCTTTGTTTGTGAAGTGTATGTAACAGAATGTGAAATCCACAGTATTGTGAAATTACAACTCCAAAAGGAAAGACTTATAAACCTCAATACTGACCCAAAAAGATATATTTGCATTTTTATGTATGCATGTTTTCGCAGGTATGAAAGTTTAAGGAAATAAAGCAATACAATTTTGTATTAAAAATAAATGCTGAATCATTTCCTTTGGATGTATATGAATTTAAGAGCATGCTTTAATTTCCTTCACAAGTTGATTATCCTCAGTATTCACGAGAAAATATGTTAATTTCTCTGTACTCTTGATGTAAAATAAAGTTAAAGATAACATAACGGATAAGAACTATCATTGCAACACTACAATTCTGGGAGTGGTTCCAACTTACTGATATCTTTTTAATATTCTGCTTGCAGCACAAGCTGTATTCTGCTTGCAGCACAAGCTGATGTCATAAGAAAATCAAGGGGAAAAAATTAATTGGATATAAATAGGAGACAGAGAACAGCTATTCCTATTTGCAGATAACAGGATATTATACATTAAACATATACAAAATTCTATTAGAAATCTTATAACATTTATTAAAAAAAATCCAACAATGTGTCAGGATACAGAATTATCCTGCACAAGTAAAATCTTTTTATTTATTTATTTATTTATTTTAGATTTCTGTCTCTTCCCCACCGCAGCCTCCCATTTCCCTCCCCCTCCCCCAGTCAAATTCCCCTCCCTCTTCAGCCCAAAGAGCTATCAGGGTTCCCTGCCCTGTGGGAAGTCCATGGACCACCCACCTCCATCCAGGTCTAGTAAGGTGATCATCCAAACTGCCTAGGCTCCCACAAAGCCAATACATGTAGTAGGATCAAAAACCCATTGCCATTGTTCTTGAGATCTCAGTAGTCCTCATTGTCTCTATGTTTTTTCCCAAGACGGTTTTATCCCAGGCTTTTTCAAACCCAGGTCAGCTGGCCTTGGCTGAACCTGATAGAGGAGAAAGTGGGAAGTACTCTACAACAAGTGGGCACAGGAGACCACTTCCTACGTATAACCACAGCAGCACAGACAGTAAGGGCCTGATTGAATAAATGGGACCTACTGAGACTGAGAAGCTTCTGTAAAGCAAAGGATACTGCTGCTAAGACAGAAAGGCAACCCACTGACTGGGAGAAGATCTTCACCAACCCCGCAACTGACAAAGGTCTGATCTCCAAAATATATAAAGTAAAATCTTTTTTATAATAAATAACATTTTAAAGTTATTTTAGTTTTTATACAAATTTGCTAAAATATTTCATATGTACAGTCAATAGAAAGAAACTATTACATTTTCCTTATAAACAGAGTATTTTCCTGTTCCTTTCCATTTAAATTTTTGTTCTGTTTTTGACAAACTGTTTCTCTTTAGCCAAAGAAACCTGAAATATACTATGTATATCAGCACTATCCAACAAAGTTTACGGACACTCTATTCACAATATCCTCAAGGAAAATAAACTATTTTAATAAACTTAACCAAGGAAGTGAAGGATCTGTATAATGTAACTTTATACATTTATGTAAAGAAATACTAAAAAATAGAAAGACATGCCTTGTTCATGAGTTAGAACAATTGTGATTGTGGAGGTGATCTTTTTACCAAAGCTATGTAGGAATTCATACTCAGTGCAATCACAATAAAAAAAATGCCATCTAATTCTTTGAAAAACTAAAGAAAACAACTACTCTAAAATCCATATGAAAAGTGAAGAAAACCTGGATTTTCAAAATTAAAAGAACAACAATGGAGTAATTATCATCCCAGATTCTTAAGATATATTACAGAGCCACACTAATAAAAACAATATGAAACTGGAACAAAAATAGACATTTAGGCCAGTAAAACGAAATTAAAGATGCAAACATGAATATAGACATTTTTCAGCCATTTCATTATTTGACATACACACACACACACACACACACACACACACACACACACACACACAAACATATGCTAGCAAAAGAACTCACCTTCAAAAAATGTTTCCAGAAAAATTGGTGAGCATATGCAGAAATATGTAATTCGATGTGTATCTGTCACATTGCAAGAAAACTAACCATAAATAGATAAAAGACCTACAGATGAAACCTGAAGTACTAAAATTGCTAGAAAAAGTCTTTGATAGGGTCATCTTTGTCGATTTCTGGGAATTTCTCTAGAGTCAGGTTTCTTGCTAACCCCATAATGGCTCACTCAATCAAAATATCTCTTTCTTTGCTCTCATCTCTGTCCTTCCTCCATTTTGACTATCCAATTCCCTCAAGTTCTTCCGGCCCCTCCTTTTTTCTCTTCCTCTTTTTCTTCTATCCTCACTTCCTCCCCCAACCCTGTGTTCCCAATTTTGTTAGGTGCTTTTGTCTATTTTGACTTTCTAAGTGGATCTGTATATATTTTTCTTCAGGTTCACCCTGTTATTTAGATTCTCTAGGATCATGAACTATACCCTTAATATCTTTAGAGGAGAGGGTTCCCAGACTGGCCTTGTCCTATAGTCAAAATATTTAATATCTTAAATATCACTATAGAACCTTCATCTAGCAACTGAGGAAAAAAGAGAAAGAGATCCACAGCTGAGCACTGGACTCAGCACCCAAAGTCCATTTGAAGAGTGGGACAAGTGAGAATATGAGCAACGTAGTCAAGATCACGATAGGGACATCCATTGATACAGTCTACCTGAGCTAATGGGAGCTCAACAACACCAGCCAGACTGAGAAGGAACAAGCATAGCATGAAACGGGTCCCTGTGAATGTGTTTAACAGTTGCATGGCTGGGACAGGTTGAGGGCCCACTGAAATTGGTACCAAGATTTAGCCCCACTGCTTGTAATGGCTCTTTTGAAACTATTCTCTTTGGATGGATACCTTGTTCAGCCTAGATATAGCAGGGAGAGCCTTGGACCTTCCCCCCCCCCCAAAAGAGGACTTTACCCTGTCAGAGGAATGGATAGAAAGTATATGGTGGAGTAAGTGGAAGGAGTGGGAGAAGGGGAGGGAGTGGGAACTTAAATTGGGTATGGATAATTAAAAAGGGACAGTTTGTTTCATTTAAAAACTTGTTAGAAAGAAACATAGTCAGGAACCTACATGATATAGGTGCATTGAAATGGACTTCCTGGAGATTACTTCATTTTCCACAAGAAAAGGCCAACAATCACAAGTGGGAATTCTTTTTTTTTTTTCTTTTTATTTATTTTTTTTATTTTTTATTTTTTGGTTTTTCGAGACAGGGTTTCTCTGTGGCTTTGGAGCCTGTCCTGGAACTAGCTCTGTAGACCAGGCTGGTCTCGAACTCACAGAGATCCGCCTGCCTCTGCCTCCCGAGTGCTGGGATTAAAGGCGTGCGCCACCACCGCCCGGCCATAAGTGGGAATTCTTAAAATTAAAACCTCCCCAACCTTTGCACAGACAGCTAAAGAAATAATCAACTGGACTAAGAAGAATCCCTCTAAAAAGGAGAAATTCTTTGTAAAGTATACATTTGTCAGAGATTTTTTTCCAGAATGTAAAACAAAACAAAAACCGTAGAGTTAAAAATTAGCAAACACACACACACACACACACACACACACACACACACACACAGTCAATTTGAAAATAAGTTTTGAGAGATATTGGGAAGGAAACTTAAAGGGTGATGAGGGAGAAATGGAAGGGGAAATTATGAAGTTATATTATAACCTAAAAATATTAGAAAAAATAAAAAGTAGAAAAGCTAAAAGTGATTTTGAGACCTTATCAGCAAGCTTCAAAAAGAAGGGGGAAATAACTGTAAAATAGCTCAAAAGTACAATATTATTCAGCTATAAAGAAAAATGAAATCATGAAGAATGCAGGAAAATAGATGAGATTAAGGATTATATTTAGTGAGGAAACCCAGACCCAGAATAACAAACTTTGCGTGTTGGTTTCATATGAGGATAATTTGAATTTTGCACATGGGGCTAGAAATAATGGACAGAGAATATGTATTGAATGTTACATGATATACAAATTTAAAAAAAATAAAATAATATCAGCGATTTTCCCCTATATTAAAACTGTTAACATTTATAGAAGATCTAACATTCTACAACTTTAACCTGTTTATAAATACTCCTAAACTGTCAGATCAAAATATTTCCTAAAATTCTATGCTTTTTTATTTACCTCATTTTTTGTGATTATATCATAAGTAGATAATTCCTTGCCTACTTTTCATACCTTTGGCTACTCTGAATGCCAGTCTTTCAAATTCAAGGTCTCTTTTTTAAATTAATTGAATATTAATTAAAATTTAATATTAATTACAAAACAAAAAAAAGCAATGAAAAAGGTAAAAGAAACAGTTCAAGACTTGAAGACCAAAATGGAGGTAATAAAGTGAACAAAAAACAAGGGAAGGCTGGGTATGAAAAATTTGAGTAAACAAACATGAACTACAAAAACATGTATAACAAACAAAATACAAGAGAGAGAAGAAAGTATCTCAGGCACTGAATATGCTATAGAAGAAATAGATTCATTGATCAAAGAAAATTTCAAATCCAACAAATTCTTAAGAAAATCATTCAGAAAATCTGGAAACCATGAAGAAACCGAGTCTTAAATAATAAGGATAGAAGAGGGAGAAGAACTCCAGCTTAAGACCCAGAAAATATATTCAATAAAATTATAGAAGAAAACTACTCCAACCTAAAGAAGGATATCCCTATAAAGGTACAAGAAGTTTAGAACAACAAATAGATTGGATCTAAAAGAAACATCCACTCACCATATAAAAATCAAAACACAAAATATACAGAGTAAAGAAAGAATTTTAAGACCTGCAAAGAAAAAACGTCAAGTAACATATAAACGTAAACCTATCAGAACTGTACCTGACTTCTCAAAGGAAACCATGAAAGCCAGAAGTTCTTGAATAGATATGCTGCACACATTAAGATACCATGGATGCAAGCCCAGACTACTATACACAACAAAACTTTCTTTCGCTATCAATGGAGAAAACAAGCTATTCATGACAAAAACAGATTTAAGCAATACGTAACCACAAGCCTAGCCTTATAGAAAGTACTAGAAGGAAAATCTCAACCCAAGAAAGCTATCAATACCCAAAATAGCACCGATATCTGATAACCATCCACGAATACAACTCAAAGATTGGAAACACAAAGACTACCACCAAAAAAATAACTGGAATTAACAACCACTGGTCATTAATATTACTTAATATCAATAGACTCAATTCACCTATAAAAAGGCACAGGTTAAGAGAATGGATATGAAAACATGATCCAGCACTGTGCTGTTTACAAAAAATACACCTCAACCTCAAAGACAGACACTACCTCAGAGTAAAGGATTCGGAAAAGATTTTCCATTCAAACAGACCTAAGAAAAAAGTGGGTGTGTGTATCCTAATATCTAACAAAATTGATCTCAAGCTAAAATCAATCAGAAGAGATGGATAAGGACACTTTATACTCATAACAGGAAAAATTCATCAAGATGAAGTCTCAATCCTGAATATCTATGCCCCTAATACCAAAGCACCAACATATGTAAAAAAAAAAAAAATTACTTAAACTTAAATCACACATCAAACCCAACACACTAGTAGTAGGAGATTTCAACATTCCTCTCTCACCAATTGACAGATTAACCAGGCAGAAACTTAAAAGAGAAATAAGAGAAATAACCAATGAAATGAATCAAATGGACTTAACAGGCATCTATAGAACATTCCACCCAATCAAGAAAGAATATACTTTCTTCTCAGCACCACATGGAACCTTCTCGAAAATTGATCACATAATTGGTGACAAAGAAAACATCCACATATACAAAAAAAAAAAAATGGAGTAAGCACCTGTGTCTCATTGGATTACCATGGAGTAAAGTTAGAATTTAACAACAATATTACCCCCCAAAAGCCTACAAACTCATGGAAACTGAACAGTCAACTACTGAACCAACCTTGTGTCAAGGAATAAAGAAAGAAAGAAATTAAAGTCTTCCTTGAATTAAACAAAAATTAAGAAACAGCATTCCCAAACCTATGGGACACTATGAAAGCAGTGTTAAGAGGAAAGTTCATAGCACTAAATATTCACATAAAGAAAACAGGAAAGTTCACATAAATGACATAACAGCACAGATGAAAGCTCTAGAAAAAAAAATAAAAGAAGCAGACTCACCCAGGAGGCGTAGACGTGAAATAATCAAACAGGGCTAAAATCAACAAAAATAGAAACACAGAAAACAATTCAAAGAATCAATGAAACAAAGAGCTAGTTCTTTGAGAAAATCAACAAGATTGACAAACCCCTATCCAACCTGATCAAAAGGCAGAGAGAGAACACCCAAATTAACAAAATCATAAATGAAAAGGGGTACAAAACAACAGACAATGAGGAAATTCAGAGAATTATTAGGTCTTACTACAAAATCCGGTATTCCACAAAATTGGAAAGTGTAAAAGAAATGGACAATTTTTTAGATAGATACCATTTACCAAAATTAAATCAAGACCAAGTGTTCAATCTAAATAGACCTATAAGTCACGAGAAAATAAAAGCTGTCATCAAAAAACCTCTCAACCAAAAATGTCAAGGGTTGGATGGTTTTAGTACAGAATTCTACCAGAACTTCCAAGAAGAGCTACTACCTATACTCCTCAATGAGTTCACATAATAGAAGCAGAAGGGTCATTGCCAAATGTTTTTTACGAAGCTAAACTTACTTTGATACCAAAACTACACAAAGACTCAACCAAGAAAGCAAATTATAGACCAGTCTCATTCATGAACATTGATGCAAATATTCTCAATAAAATACTGGCAAATCAAATCCAAGCACACATCGAAAACATCATCCATTATGATAAAGTAGACTTAATCCCAGAGATGCAGGGCTGGTTCAACATACAAAAATCTATAATGTAGCCGGGCGGTGGTGGCGCACGCCTTTAATCCCAGCACTCGGGAGGCAAAGGCAGGCAGATCTCTGTGAGTTCGAGGCCAGCCTGGTCTACAAGAGCTAGTTCCAGGACAGGCACCAAAAGCTACAGAGAAACCCTGTCTCAAAAAAACCAAAAAAAGCCGGGCGGTGGTGGCGCACGCCTTTAATCCCAGCACTCGGGAGGCAGAGGCAGGCGGATCTCTGGGAGTTCGAGGCCAGCCTGGTCTACAAAAGCTAGTTCCAGGACAGGCACCAAAGCTACAGAGAAACCCTGTCTCGAAAAACCAAAAAAAAAAAAAAAAAAAAACCAAAAAAAAAAAATCTACAATGTAATCCATATACTAAATAAACTGAATGGAAAAAAAAAAACACTAATCATTTTACTTGTTGGTGAAAAAGCATTTGACAAAATTCAACACCCCTTTATGATAAAGGTATTGGAGAGAATAGGGATAGATATCTAAATATAATAAAAGCAATATATAGCAAGCTGAGAGCTAACATTAAATTAGAGTGCTTCCACTAGAATCAGTAACAAGACAAGGCTGTCCACTTTCTTCATACCTCTTCAACAGTGCTTGAAGTTCTAACAATAGCAATAAGACAACATAAGGAGATCAAGGGGATTCACATCGAAAAGGAAGAGGTCAAACTTTCTTTTTCATTTGCAGATGATATGATAGTGTACATAAGTGACACAAAAAACCTCTACCAGAGAACTTCTACAGCTGATAAATACCTTCAATGATGTGGCAGGATACAAAATCAACTCTAAAAAAATCAGTAACCTTTCTATACACAAAGGATAAAGAAGCTGGGGGGAAAAATCAGAGAAATATCACCTTTCACAATAGCCATTAATAGCATAAAGTATCTTGGGCTAACACTAACCAAGGAAGTGAAAGACCTATTTGACAAGGACTTTAAGTGTCTGAAGATAGAAATTGAAGAGGAAACCAGAAAACTGAAACATCTCCCATGCTCTTGGATTAATAGGATCAACATAGTAAAAATGGCAACCTACCAAAGGCAATCTATAGATTCAATGCAATTCCCATCAAAATTTCAACACAATTCTTCACAGATCTTGAGAGAATAATAATCAACTTTGTATGGAAAAACAAGCAAACAAAAAAAAAACAAGGTATCCAAAACAACTGTACACAATAAAGGAGCTTTCAGAAGTATTAAAATCTCTACATTAAGCTCTATTAGAGAGCTACAGTAATGAAAACAGTTAGGTATTGACATAAAAACAGAGACACTGACCAATGGAATTGAATTGAAGACCCAGATATTAATCTACTCACCTACGAACACCTGAATTTTGAAAAAGAAGCTAAAATTATACAATGGAAGTAAGAAAGCATCTTTAACAAATGTTGCTGGCATAACTGGATGTCAACCTGTAGAAGAATGAAAATAGATCCATATCTATCACCATGCACAAAATTAAGTCCAAATGGATTAATGATCTCAATATAAATACTACCACACTGAACCTGATAGAAAAGAAAGTGGGAAGTAGACTGCAATTTATGGGCATAGGAGACCACTTCCTAAGACCACTTCCAGCAGCACAGACAATAAGGGCAACAGTGAATAAATGGGACCTCCTAAAACTGAGAGGCTTCTGTAAAGCAAAGGACACAGTCATTAACATAAAAAGGCAACCTGCTAAATGGGAGAAGATCTTCACCAAACACACATAAAACAAAGGACTAATCCCCAAAATATATAAAGAACTCTTGAAACTAGACATTAAAATTCTAAGTAATCCAATTGAAAAATGGGGTACTGAACTAAATGGAGAATTCTCAACAGAAGAATTTCAAATGGCCAAAAGATACTTAATGCCATGTTCAAATTCCTTAGCTATCAGGGAAATGCAAATCAAAACAACTTGGAGATACCATCTTACACCTGTCAGAATGGCTAAAATAAATAAATTAAAAAAAAAACAATGATAGCTTATGCTGTAGAGGATGGGGAGTAAGGGGAACACTCGTGCATTGCTGGTGGGAATGCAAACTTTTGCAACCACTTTGGAAATCAGTGTGGTGGTTTCTCAGAAGTTTGGGACCCAGTAATACCACTCTTGGGAATATACCCAAAAGATGCTCAATTATACTAAAAAATAATTTGTTCAAATATGTTTATAGCAGCATTATTTGTAATATCCAGAACCTGGAAATAACCTGGATGCCCCTCAACTGAAGAATGGATAAAGAAAGTGTGGCACAACTACACATTAGAGTACTACTATAATGACACCTTGAATTTTGCATGCAAATGGATGGAAGTAGAAAACAATATCCTGAGTGATATAACCCAGACCCAAAAATATGATTATGGTATGTACTCATTCATTAATGGATTCTAGCCATAAACAAAAGACATTGAGCCTATAGTTCATGAGAGAAGCTAAGTAATAAGGTGAACCCAAAGAAAACATATATTGATCCTCCTGGAAATTGAAAGCAAACAAGATTCCCAGGCAAAAGTTCGGATCATGGGGGTGGGGGGACAGAGTAGAGGGAAGGGGAGAAGGTTAGGGTTGGGGAGAGTTGGGGGGAGTGGGATGGTTGAGATGGAGGGAGGATGTATATGGGAGCAGGGAAGGAGATATCTTAATTGAGGGAACCATTTTGGAGTTGGCAAAACGCTTGGCTCTAGAGGGCATCCCAGGAGTCCACGAGGATGACCACAGCTAGGACACAGGGCAGTGGAGGGGAGGTTGCCGGAACTGGCCTTGCCCTCTAGTCAGACTGATGTCTATCTTGAATATCACAATGGAACCTTCGTCTGACGACAGATGGAGATAGACAGAGACCTACATCGGGGCACTGGACTGAGCTCCCAAGGGACAGTTGAAGAGCAGAAGGAGGGAGAATGTGAGCAAGGCAGTCAGGACCACAAGGGGCTGGTTCACCCACTGAGACTGTGTGCCTGAGCTAATGGAAGCTCACCAACTCCTGCTGGACTGGGAATGAACAAACATGGGATCAAACTGGAACCTCTGAATGTGGTTGAGAGTTGGCGCAGATGGAGGGGCCAATGATAACGGCACTGGGATTTGTCTCTACTGAACGCACCGGCTTTTTGAGATGCTATTCTCTTTGGATGCATACCTTCCTAAGCCTGGATGTAGGGGAGAGGGCTCAGACTTTTCACAGGGCAGTGTGCTTTGCCCTCTCTTAGGACTGAAGGGGGGTAGGGGTAGGAGTGGGAGGGATGTGGGAGGAGGGGAGGAAGTTGGAATGTTGATTGGTATTATTTATAAACTAATAAAAATAAGAAGAAAAAATAGCAGTAGGAATATGTGAAAAAAGTCATAAGGAATTACATTATTAGCAATCTAACTAAAAGTAATTGCAACACACATAAGCAGGTGTAGAAATATGACACAAGCTTAAATGAAAATTTCCTCTGTGGGATAACAATGCTACCACCACCAGTAAGAGACCATCCAATGACAGCCTTCTTTTGAGTTGCTTATCAGGCTTGTCCAGAAGACTCTCTAATATTATAGGCTTTTGGTGTTGGTGTTGCTTAGAAGCATGAAGGGGAAGGTAAATCCTTGTTTCTCGAAATAACCTGAAAGTCACCTCTGTGAGAAGTAGCTTGCTCCTTTTGAGCTTCTAAATGAAGCACAATAGTCCTATGCAATCAGTAGTCTGCTTCAGCTGTTATACTGGTGAGCTACATTGATGACAATCAACAGAAAAAGCAATACAGCATGGCTGAAGCCCAAAAATCCTAAGATAGAAAATACCTGAACATCCCAATGCAGCTGAATCATGAGAAAATGACCATAAAATCACCTTTATAAGAATGATTAGAGGTCCTTAAAAAGGAAATGAAAAAAAAATCCCTTAAAATTTGAGGAAAAGACAGACAAAAAATTGGGAGAAAACAATAAATCATTTAAGGAATGCCAATAGGCTCAGATAAAACCATATATGTGTGAAGGAAACTGTTCAAGACCTTAAAATGGAAATAGAAAAAATAAAGGAGCATAAATGGAGGGAACTCTGAAAATGGAAACTCAGAGTAAGCAAACAGACACTACAAATGGAAACATCACCAAGAGAATAATTGAAATGGAAGAATCTTCGTACTCCATTTTTAATTGGATTACTTGATTTGTTGCTGTCTAGTTTTTTAGTTCTATATTTATTTTGAATATTATCCCTCTGTCATATATGGATTTGATGTAATATCCATGTCCAACATTGAAAGCATGGCCAGAAACCAGAGACAGGATGACTCAGAGAATTACAGTAGAACCAAATACAACTAGAAAGAAAATCAACGAAATGATTCCTAATGATAATCTGCTATATTCATAGATTGGTGTCTAGCCCAGTTGTCACTGGATAGGCACCTGATGAGAGCATCTGCAGAGATCCACATCCAAGTAGTGTTCAGATCTCAGGTAATACCACTGACAAGAGAGAAAATATACTGTAGATACTAGAGAGATACATGGTACCACATGAACAAGGCCCACAGAATCTAACACATAGAAATTAAAGCTATAATCATGGAGCCTACATGGGTCTACACTAGGTCCTATGCATACATTCTGTGGTTGTTTAGAATGTGTCTTTGGCGGAACTCCTTAGAATGGGAGTGGGGAATGGGTTCTCTAACTTTTTTCCATTGATTTTGTTACCCATTTTCTTTTTACTGTTTTGTTCCAGTCAGCCTTGATATAAAGGTTTGTGCCTTGTCGTATTGCATCCTCTTATAGTGTATTTTGTTGATATGACTGGGAAGACTTCTCTTAAGGGAAAAGTAGATGCCAAGGAAAGAGAAGGTGGGTGGCCTGAGAGGACTGGAGAGAGGAGAAACTGGGTTTGGAGTATCTTGTGTGAGAGAAAAATAAATACAATAAAAATAGCAATTAATCCTTTTGTGCCAAAATATTCTAAATTCAATTAAAATGAATTTAATACTCACAATATCTCAGTATTAAATAAGTTTAATTCCTAAGGTGTGAGTGGGAGAACTATTAGACAAACTCAAAGTTACAGAAACCAATGAAAATAAAATATAAATTGACCATGTTCCATTAGAATACAAAGTCTTCAACACACAGTTTTTATCTTGGACATGGATAATAGCATGTGGAGGAGTTCTTGAGGCACATGCTTAGAAGGAATGTGAGATGTCGTGGTCTGGCTATATGTGGTACATCAACAGAAAGTTTGTTAATGTGTCAGATAGGTTTCTGCTATTTTGTATTTTTAACCTCTGTGGAATTCAATATTGAATGCAATGAGAAAACAAAGTAATTATTCAGTTTTGAGGAGATTACAAAGTTTATGCCTCCTTAAAATTCAAAAATTGCTTTGTTATAAACTTAAATGATTTTTTTATGTCTATTCATTATTATGCTGTGTACACATGCTTCTGGATGTCTGTGCTAATTTCCTCCTGAGTAGAACATGTATACCCTCCAGCAGACACTGATACAAACTTCAGATAGTAAAAACACAACCCAGCTGTGGCCATACACAGCTCATTTCAGAGACTGTTTGTAATATTTCCTTTTGTCTTAAAATGCTTTTTCATCATCTACTCCCTCATTTAGCTTATGAATGAAAAATAATAAAACTCCAAATGCTTAATAGTATTGTCTTTCAGCTAGTGAACATAATACATATTGTAAATCTCACTCTTAATTTTCATATTCTCTTAAGAACTGATATAAACAAGAAAGTTAAAAACATTGATTAGACACTAATACACTGCTTAATTCTACACAATAATAATACCTTTTGTATTTGATATATAAAGCACTGTTTCTATTTCACATCAAAATGTATGTGAATATATCCTCTGCTTCAAAGTTGCAAGATAATAATGTCATTCTAGGATTGTGATACTTCTAAAGCAGACATGGCTCTTCCAATGGACAGGGACAATTAAAATATCAAATATGATATGATACGTTATCAGGTTGCTAGCTTGTAAATAACTACTGCACAAATAAATTAAGATCACAAACTGAGTGTTCAAGTTCAAAGATTTTTCACATCTTCAGTTTGCACATTTATAGCAACACCACTCTTTTTTTCGGGGTGGGGGGAGGCTAATTTGAGACAGGGTTCTCTGTAGTTTTAGAGCCTGGCCTGAAACTACCTCTTGTAGCCCAGACTGGCCTTGAATTCACAGAGATCCACCTGCCTCTGCCTCCACTCTTAACTCTTAGTATGGTGATAAGAAATTGTGTTTTCATTCAATAATGGCTGTGTTAAAGAAATTTCAAATATACATGGGGTTTGATTTAACTAGCTCATCACTTACAACAAACATCCCACGTGTTTGCAGTAAACGTACCTTGAAAAACCAAATAATGATTACACATAAAAAAAGTAAGAATCCATTTTCAAACACCAAACTCAATTTTAAAAACATTTATTGAACTTATTGACCTTGTGAATTTTTGGCTATTAAAATTCTTGAAGGCTTGAATAGTGGACTTTGTCTTTTGTTTAGAACAAAGAATGCTTGCATCTCTACAGGTCAAATTGTACTTAGTACTGTGTGTGGAAACACACAGTAATTACCACAATTGCTCGGTATGTACCATCAACAATCTTGTGTGGAATTCTCATTGTTATTGTTTTTCTTTCTCTCTGTCTCTACAATATTAACATCATACTCTCAGAGAGCTTAGGGAACAATTACTTATGAAGAACTAATTGAATACATTGATGAGAAAAAACAACAATCGTACAAAACAGGGAATGTCCCTCTATTGGTTTCATGTCTACTATTTTATTCTGAGACAATTCTTTTTCTGTGTATATAAAACACAGAAATAGCTAAAGACTGCCTTTCGATGCAGTTATGATGATGAAAGCAAGATTCTCACATAACAATTATAAAAATCAGGTTCATGTTGGCAGCCCACCCCACCCCCAATCCTGCCCTGCGGCCTGCTAGGACCAGTGGTCAAGAAAAGTTTTAAGTTCCTTCACTAAGGCTATCCACCCAGAGTGGGGAGTGCCTGCCTTCTGGGCAGGTCTCAAGGTTCCCTGTGGGGGAGCTTGGGCACCTACAGCTGGTGCTCCAGGGTTGCCATGTGAATTGTTGTGCTGAGGAGTTCCATCTGGAAGGGTTGGTTCCTGTTTCTACACTGAAGAGATACACCCAGAGAGTCAGTCACAGCAAAGACTGGACCAAGACACCAGGCCTCTCTGGGCTTCATTTGGAGCAAGAGATAGGAAGGCACCAATACAAGAATTCCTCCAGCAACATGAGAGACAACATGACATCACCAGAATCCAGGCACCCCGAAACAAGAAGAACTGTACACCCTACTCCAGAAGAATTAGAAGAATTCGACTCAAAAGTGAATTATATGAAAATAATAGAGGACGATAAACAGGAGGTGAAAAACTGCCATAAACAATTAGAGATGACAAACAAAAAAGTAGAGGAAATGAATAAATCACTCAAAGATACCCAAGAAAACCAAGAGAAGCAAGAAAAAGCAATCAAACAGATAAGGGAAGCCGTTCAAGACTTGAAGAATGAAATGGAAGTAATGAAGAAAACACAAACTGAGGGAAGGATGGAGTTGGAAAACCTGGGTAAACGATCAGGAACCACAGAGACAAGTACTACTAACAGATTACAAGAGATAGAAGAAAGAATGTCAGACACTGAAGATACCATAGAGAAAATAAACACACTGATCAAAGAAAATAGCAAAACCAACAAATTCTCATCACAAAACATTCAGGAAATATGGGACACAATAAAAAGACCAAACCTAAGAATAATTGGGATAGAAGAAGGATAAGAAGTACAGCTCAATGGTCCAGAAAATATATTTAATAAAATTATAGAAGAAAACTTTCCCAACCTAAAGAAAGATATTCCTTTGAAGGTTCAAGAAGCATACAGAACACCAAATAGACTGGACAAAAAAAAATCTCCTCGCCATATAATAATCAAAACACAAAACATACAGAATAAAGAAAGAATATTAAGAGCTGCAAAGGAAAAAGGTCAAGTTACTTATAAAGGTAAACCTATCAGACTTACACCTGACTACTCTATGGAAACCATGAAAGACAGAAGGTCCTGGATAGATATACTGCAGAAGTTAAGAGAACATGGATGCAAGCCCAGACTACTATACCCAGCCAAGCTTTCGTTCACTATAAATGGAGAAAACAAAATTTTCCAGGATAAAAACAAATTTAAACAATATGTAGCCACAAATCCAGCCTTACAGAAAGTAATAGAAGGAAAATCACAAACCAAGGAGTCCAAAAATGACCACAATAACTCAATCATCTAGAGACCCTTCACCAGCGCAACTCAAAGAAGGCAAACACACAAACTCTATGACTAAAAATCTGACCGGAGTTAACAACCACTGGTCATTAATATCCCTTAATGTCAATGGACTCAACTCACCTATAAAAAGGCTCAGGCTAAGAGATTGGATACGCAAACAGGATCCAACATTCTGCTGTTTACAAGAAACACACCTCAACCACAAAGACAGGCACCTACTTAGAGTAAAGGGATGGGAAAAGGTTTATCAAGCAAATGGACCTAAGAAACAAGCAGGTGTGGCCATACTAATTTCTAACAAAGTTGACTTCAAACTTAAATCAATCAGAAGAGATAGAGAGGGACATTTTATACTCAAAACAGGAACAATTCATCAGGATGAAGTCTCAATCCTGAATATCTATGCCCCTAACATAAAAGCACCCACGTACGTAAAAGAAACATTACTAAAACTCAAGGCTGCCATCAAACCGCACACACTAATAGTAGGAGATTTCAACACTCCTCTTTCACCAATGGACAGGTCAATCAGACAGAAACCTAACAGAGAAATAAGAGAATTAATGGAGGTAATGAATCAAATGGACTTAACAGACATCTATAAAACATTCCACCCAAATAGGAAAGAATATACCTTCTTCTCTGCAGCTCATGGAACCTTCTCGAAAATTGACCACATCCTCGGTAACAAAGCAAACTTCCACTGTTACAAAAAAATATCCATAACCACCTGTGTCTTATCAGATCACCATGGACTAAAGTTAGAATTCAACAACAAAGCTATCCCCAGAAAGCCTACAAACTCATGGAAACTGAACAGTCAACTATTGACCCACACCTGGATCAAAGAAGAAATAAAGAAAGAAATTAAAGTCTTCCTTGAATTCAATGAAAATAAAGAAACAACATACTCAAACTTATGGGACACTTTGAAAGCAGTCCTAAGGGGAAAGTTCATAGCCCTTAGTGCCCACTTAAAGAAAACAGAGAAAGCATACATTGGAGACTTAACAGCCCACCTGAAAGCTCTAGAAAAAAAAGAAGCAGACTCACCTAGGAGGAGTAGAAGACTGGAAATAGTCAAACTGAGGGCGGAAATCAACAAAATTGAAACACAGAAAACAATCCAAAGAATCAATGAAACAAAATGCTGGTTCCTGGAAAAAATCAACAAAATTGATAAACACCTATCCAAACTAATCAAACGGCAGAGAGAGAATTTGCAAATTAATAAGATCAGAAATGAAAAGGGGGACATAACCACAGACATAGAGGAAATTCAGAGAATCATTAGATCTTACTACAAAAGCCTGTATGCCACAAAACTGGAAAATGTAAAAGAAATGGACACTTTTTTAGACAAATACCATATACCAAAGTTAAATCAGGACCAGGTGAACAATCTAAATAGACCTGTCAGTCGCGAAGAATTAGAAGATGTTATCAAAAACCTCCCTACCAAAAAAAGCCCAGGACCAGACGGTTTCAATGCGGAATTCTACCAGAATTTCCAAGAAGACCTAATACCTATACTCCTTAAGGTATTTCACAATATAGAAACAGAAGAGTCATTGCCAAATTCCTTTTATGAAGCTACAGTCACTCTGATACCAAAACCACACAAAGACTCAACCAAGAAAGAGAATTACAGGCCAATCTCACTCATGAACATCGACGCAAAAATCCTCAACAAAATACTGGCAAACCGTATCCAAGAACACATTAGAAAAATTATCCAATATGATCAAGTAGGCTTCATACCAGAGATGCAAGGCTGGTTCAACATACGAAAATCTATCAATGTAATCCATCATATAAATAAACTGAAAGAAAAAAAAACCATATGATCATTTCTTTAGATGCTGAAAAAGCTTTTGACAAAATTCAACACCCCTTTATGATAAAAGTCTTGGAGAGATTAGGGATACAAGGATTATACCTAAATATAATAAAAGCTATTTACAGCAAACCGACAGCTAACATCAAACTAAACGGAGAGAAACTGAAAGCCATCCCATTTAAATCAGGAACACGACAAGGCTGTCCACTCTCTCCATACCTCTTCAATATAGTGCTGGAAGTTTTAGCAATAGCAATAAGACAACATAAGGGGATCAAGGGGATCCGAATTGGAAAGGAAGAAGTTAAACTTTCGTTATTTGCAGATGATATGATAGTGTACATAAGCGACCCCAAAAACTCCACCAAAGAAATTCTACAGCTGATAAACACCTTTAGTAATGTGGCCGGATACAAGATCAACTCCAAAAAATCAGTCGCCCTCCTATACACAAAGGATATGGAAGCAGAGAGGGAAATCAGAGAAGCATCACCTTTCACAATAGCCACAAACAGCATAAAATATCTCGGGGTAACCCTAACCAAAGAAGTGAAGGATCTTTTTGACAAGAACTTTAAAGCATTGAAGAAAGAGATCGAAGAGGATACCAGAAAATGGAAGGATCTCCCTTGCTCGTGGATTGGGAGGATCAACATAGTAAAAATGGCAATCCTACCAAAGGCAATTTATAGATTCAATGCAATCCCCATCAAGATCCCATCAAAATTCTTCACTGATCTTGAAAGGACAATAATCAACTTTATACGGAATAACAAAAAACCCAGGATAGCCAAAACAATCTTATACAATAAAGGAACTTCTGGAGGCATTACCATCCCTGACTTTAAACTCTATTACAGAGCTACAGTAATGAAAACAGGGTGGTATTGGCATAAAAATTGAGAAGTCGACCAATGGAATCGTATAGAAGACCCGGATTTTAACCCACAAACCTATGAACACCTCATTTTCGATAAAGGTGCTAAAAGTATACAATGGAAGAAAGAAAGCATCTTCAACAAATGGTGCTGGCACAACTGGATGTCAACCTGTAGAAGAATGAAAATAGACCCATACCTATCACCATGCACAAAACTCAAGTCCAAATGGATCAAAGACCTCAATATCAATCTGAACACACTGAACCTGATAGAAGAGAAAGTGGGAAGTACCCTACAACAGATGGGCACAGGCGATCGCTTCCTAGGTATAATCCCAGCACCACAGTCATTAAGGGCAACATTGAATAAATGGGACCTACTGAAACTGAGAAGCTTCTGTAAAGCAAAAGACACTGTCACTAAGACAAAAAGGGAACCCACTGACTGGGAGAAGATCTTCACCAACCCCGCAACAGACAAAGGTCTGATCTCCAAAATATATAAAGAACTCAAGAAACTAGACTTTAAAATGCTAATTAACCCAATTAAAAAATGGGGCACTGATCTGAAGAGAGAATTCTCAACAGAAGAAGTTCAAATGGCCAAAAGGCACTGAAGGTCATGCTCAGCCTCCTTAGCGATCAGGGAAATGCAAATCAAAACAACATTGAGATATCATCTTACACCTGTCAGAATGGCTAAAATCAAAAACACCAATGATAGCCTTTGCTGGAGAGGCTGTGGAGAAAGGGGCACCCTCATCCATTGCTGGTGGGAATGCAAACTTGTGCAACCACTTTGGAAAGCAGTGTGGCGGTTTCTCAGGAAATTTGGGATCAACATACCCATGGACCCAGCAATGTCACTCTTGGGAATATACCCACGAGATGCCCGATCATATGACAAGGACATTTGTTCAACTATGTTCATAGCAGCATTATTTGTAATAGCCAGAACCTAGAAACAACCTAGATGCCCTTCAATGGAAGAATGGATGAAGAAAGTATGGAATATATATTCATTAGAATACTACTCAGCGGTAAAAAACAAATGACTTCGCGAATTTTGCATGCAAATGGATGGAAATAGAAAACACTATCCTGAGTGAGGTAACCCAGACCCAAAAGGATGAACATGGGATGTACTCACTCATAATTGGTTTCTAGAGATAAATAAAGGTCAGTGAGTCTATAATTTGATACCCTAAAGAAACTAATTAAGAAGGTGAACCCAAAGAAAAGCATATAGCTATCCTCTGGGTTATGGGAAGTAGACCAGATAGCTGGGCAAAAATTTGGGATCTTGGGGGTGTCGTGGGAGGGGGGGTAAGGGGAGAAGGGGAGAGTAATGTGAGAAGGGGAGGGGTGGGGGGAACTTGGGGAAACGGGATGATTGGGATAAAGGAAGGTTGGTTAAGGGAGCAGAGAAGCACACATCTTAATTAAGGGAGCCATTTTAGGGTTGGCAAGAGACTTGGATCTAGAGGGGCTCCCAGGTGCCCAGGGCGATGTCCCCAGTTAGTTCCTGGGGCAGCTGTGGATAGGGAACCTGAAATGACTCTATCCTATAGCCATACTGATAAATATCTTGCATATCACCATAGAAATTTCATCTGGCGATGGATGGAGATAGAGACAGAGACCCACACTGGAGCACTGGACTGAGCTCCCAAAGTCCCAATGAGGAGCAGAAGGAGGGAGAATATGAGCAAAGAAGTCAGGACCACAAGGGGTGCGCCTACCCGTGGAGACAGTGGGGCTGATTCTTTGGGAGCTCACCAAGGCCAGCTGGACTCTGACTGAAAAAGCATGGGATAAAACTGGACTCTCTGAATTTGGCGGACAATGAGGGCTGCTGAGAAGCCAAGGACCATGGCACCGGGTTTTGATCCTACTTCATGTTCTGGCTTTGTGGGAGCCTATCCAGTTTGGATGTTCACCTTCCTAGACCAGGATCGAGGGGGGAGGACTTTGGACTTTCCACAGGGAACCCTGACTGCTCTTCAGGCTGGAGAGGTAGGGGGAGGTGTGGGGGAAGGGGAGGAGGAGAGGGAGGAGTGGGAGGGAAATGGGAGGTGGGGAGGAGGCAGAAATTTCTTTTTTTTTCCAATAAAAAAAATAGACTTAAAAAAAAACACATTCATGTTATACAACCCAGCTCATCCTCCCTCATCCCTTCCTGTTTTTCTTTCCTTTTTTTTCACTTTGATCTTTGTTTTCCTTTTAAAATAAACATTATTTTTGTCTCCCAAAATTTTCCTTTAAAGGCTGAATTGTAGAACATACGTTAATATCCCATATACAACTTACTCTCTATTATTCAAGCTGAATCTAACAGGTTACACATGCATCCTCATACTTAACCACCTTTGCTGATAGGTTTAATAGGAATAAAACAGAAATCTATTTGCATTACATCTAGACGTAACTGTTTTTCTGTGGGATAAATCATGGCTGGTAGTATCAGAACCATAAAATGTACCTAGGATTTTACAAAAAAATAAATGGACATTTCCTAAGACACAGCTGTGCTTTCTTTGCCTTAACTACAGGAATAGTTAGAGAAAATGATAAATTTTATAAAACTTCACATTTTAGACAAATAACTTCTAAGCATTTCATAAGTGTTCTATATTTCAAGAAATATCTGTAGTTATATTTTAAATTAATGTTAAAATACTTTTACATGTAATTTTTATTATTTCTGAAAGCTTTTTACAATGACAATATTTGGCTTTTCATTTCATTCTCCTGCCTGAAGCTTTGGTAAGTATAGGAAAATATATGTCTTGTAATGTCATTCATTTGATTCCTCCTTTCAGTATCTCAACTCTATCTTTGAAACAAGATTCAAATCCATGGAAGGCTTTCAGAGCCCTTTTTATGTCACAAATTCACCTAATATAGTCTGCTTCACTGTTCTCTCCCTCAATATTTGGTACTGTGCCCTACATATAATGATTTTCCTAGTGATTATAGTCGCTATAAATTTATTTGAATAAAGCATAATATGGGTCACTTATGTCATATAAAATATATACTACATACTATTACAAAATGACAACCATTTCATCATAATTGCTTATATATTTGTATATCAGCCTACTATTTTTTCAAAATAAATTAATAGGAATAAATTGAGAAATGAACACAATTTTTTTCAAATTACATTTTTTTTATTATAGAAGAGAAAATTAGTTTTTGTTTATGGTTCATATTCCATAGTGGTCCATAGTGAAGCTAGGTTCTTATGTGACAATCAAATACTCAAATACACACACACACACACACACACACACACACACATCTATATATAATCATTTCTATGAATAGCATTTCTAAAATGATCCTTTATCTTGCCTTTAATAATTAGATTAATTATGTTCTATTATTTAAGTTTAGAAAAAGGGAAAGAAACCAGAATATACTACTTTTCTTATTATATGAAATAATTTACTTTGAACTTTGTATTTTTCTACCTAAGTACTAAATCAAATAAAGTCATTGAGTCCCATGCAAACAAAAATGCCTTAGTGATTGACATATTGAAACACTGTGTGATTAATAGAATCTCTGTATGGAAAGCTGTCATTGTAAATAAATGTATATGAAATTAGTTGGATGTGAATTAAATGTCACTTCATCAATCAATTAGTCAGTGTTACTGAGATTATGAATGAATAACAGCATTAAAGTGCTAGTTTGGATGAACAACTTAGTGTTTTCAATTATGAGCAATGAGAGCCTCAACTAGGAAAGGCTAATGAAATTAAAATGTTGAGAAGAATTTTAGATTTTAGGTACAGTTTTATCACAGCCTCTTTGTGTGTTTGTAACTTCATTGAGGCTTGTTACTTCTTAAATTCTTGAGTTGTGTTGTCTTGTGCAAAACAGGTTTTATAAAAGAAATAAAATAATAGTGTTTCTAATAAGTTATACTTGATTATAAATGGTATAAGAAGGTTCATCAAATTTAGTACATGTTACAGGAAGTTTAAGGTTATACATTTATTAGTTAATTATCTCATTGCTGTGACTGAACACTAATAAGAAAATATTTATTTTGAATCATGATTGGTGGAGATGCATTCAAACACATTCAAGAAGACAGGACTCCATGTAGCTTCATGATGTTGAGAGAAAATACAACTGGGACAACTAGTCTCCTCACAAAAGAGCAACATAGGGAGCAAAGGAAAAAAGCCAAAATAGGTTGGATAATAGTTATGTAGGCCTGCCCCGTCACACTTATTCATTTCAAATTTATTGAAAAGTAATTTGTATTAATACAAGCAGGAAAACAGCAATTTTGCTTTGTTAAGAGAATAATACCTCACTACAAAATTTTTCACAAGCTGCTGCAATACCCCTGGCAACAGTTAACTAAAGATTTAAATACATGAACATGTGGAGCACATGTCACATTCCTATCATGATGCAGGGTACTCCTTATGGTAAAAAAGGTCTTATAAGAAAAAGGAAAAGTTTTGATCATCCTGGCTGCACACATGCAAAATTAAATCATGTGTTAAATTTACTTATGTGAATAAATTTTATTATCATGGCAGTTTCACTGTCTGTTTCTGAAGCCTTAAGAAGTTCTCAGTATTAATATAGACAGGAAAACCAACATATATTGAACCAATGAATGAGAGGTCAGATTTCAGTCAGAGTCAATTTTTTTTATTAAAGTACTCTCAGAATTAATATAAGAGTTTTCAAAAGTCCTTCCAGTTATTATGAGACTGTAACTAATGTATCAAGTGATGAGAAAATGAAGTGGTTTTTTTTGGTTTTAAATATTTAATTTAAAAAAAAACTAATCATCTATTTTTTTCATTTTATGTACCAATCCCAGCTCCCACTCCCTCCCCTCCTCCCATCTCCTCCACCTATTCCTCCATCCCAACCCTCATACACTCTTCTGGAGGGTAAGTCACATTGCTTTGGGAAAGGTCCAAGGCCCTCCATACATCATCTAGGTTGAGCAAGGTATCCATCCAAAAAGAATGGGTTCCCAAAAAGCCAGTACCTACAGAAGAGACAAATCCCAGTGCCATTGACAGTGGCCCTGCAGTCTGACACATCCATACAACTATCACCCACATTCAGAAGATCTAGCTTGGTTTTATGCTGTCTCCTTCCCTGTCTGGCTGGATTGGGCAAGCTCCCATTAGCTCAGGTAAACTGTTACAGTGGGTGTCCTCATCATGGTCTTGACCTCTTTGCTCATATTCTCATTTGTCCTACTCTTCAACTGGACTTTGGGAACTCAGCCCAATGCTCTGCTCTGGTTCTCTGTATCTGCTTCCATCAGTTTCTGGATGAAGGTTTTATGGTGACATTTAATATATTCATCAATCTGACCATAGGGAAAGGTCATTTTGAGCACTCTCTCCTCTGTTGCTTAGGGTCTTACCTGGGGTCATTCTTGGGGATTCTTGGGAATTTCTCTAGTGCCTGGTTTCTTGCCAGTCTTATAATGGCTCCCTCAATCAAAATTTCTATGTCATTGCTCTTATCTCTGTCCTACCTCCATTTCATCTGTCACTATTTGTGTCTCAGGGGAGCCATTGAGGTCTCTCTTGGCCCATTCTCTTGGCCCGCTCTCTTGGTTCACTCTGTGCAGTCACAGCTTGTGCTTCAGCATTCATCTCCTGGTCCTGTCTCTTAGTCCTCTCTGTGTTGTTGTAGTTTGTGTTTCAGCATTCCTCTGAGGTTGAAGGGGAGAGGGATTGTTGAACAATTTGGGGGGCAGAGTGAGAATTGCAGAGTCCAATGGATGGGGGTGGGGTGGTTGGAACAGCCTACCTGTAGAAACTCACATGCTGGTTGGCTAGAGTATCTGTAGAAGGAGCTGCGGGCTGCGTTCCTGCCACCTGGCTCCTGGCCGCCTGGCTAGCTTATGCCCCAAAATAACAACACACAAACTGTATTCATCTAAACACTTCCTGACCCATTAATTCTAGCCTCTTATTGGCTAATTCTCATGTCTTGCTTTAACCCATATTTAATAATCTGTGTAGCACCACAGGTGGTGGCTTACCAAGAAAGATTCAACATATCTGACCTGGTGGCTGAATCCATGGCGTCTGCCCTGGAGAGGAGAGGCATGGTGTCTGCCTAACTTCCCTTCTTCTTAGCATTCTGTTCTGTTTACTCCACCCACCTATGCTCTGACCTATCAGGCCAAGCAGTTTCTTTATTAATTAATCAATGAAAGCAACAGATAGACAAATGACCTTCCCACATCAAGTATCTGAGGCAGGTGGGTGGGGTCAGGGTTTTTGCCTTGGTATAGAGGGCCTAAAGAGTGGGCTATCCCTCTAGGTGGGTGGTCACTCACTTCTTTGTCCTCTCTGTATAGTAGTAGGCTGTGTTTCAGATTTCCACTGAGGTTGTGGGAGCATAGGTGGGTTTGGGGGTGGAGCAGGACTTGTAGCTTGCAGGGTCTAATGGATGGGATTAGGGCAATGGAGCATCCTACCTACAGGAAACTCACCTGCAGACTTTGTAGACATGCTGAGGAAGGTAGGGGGTGGGCCCTGGGTTATGATCCAGTTTGGAGGGTCTAGAGAGTGGGGTGTTTGGCCTGGTAGGTGATCACTCAGCTCTTGGTCCTTTCTGTGTAGTAGCAGGCCATGTTTCAAAATTCCTCTGAGTTTGCAGTGGGATAGGAAGGTTTGGGGACAGAGTGAGACTTGTAGCTTTAGGGTCAGATTGATGGGATGGGGTGTTGGAGCAGCCTACCTTCAGGAAACTCCACTTCTGGCTGGCTAGAGAAGCTGAGGAAGGTGGGGGAGGTGGCTAGAGTTTTGCCCAAGTATGGAGGGTCTATAGAGTGGCATGTTCTCTGGGTGTGTGGTCACTCACTTCTTGCTTTCCAAAAAAAAAAAAATGATATGTTAAACCATTTAAAGAATAAGGCTATAGAAGATACTTGAGGATATAATTTGTTTAGCATATCAATAAATTATGAAAAAGTACTAAAACTATATGACATTCAATTGGGTTGCTCAGATTGTCTTTTCTTATAAACTTAATTATTGGGAAGACTAAGATATTTTTATTATATGTTAGTAATTAGTTCTGGAAAGTTGTGTTAACCTCAGTAATTCATGACTTTCTAAAATTAGGTGCTCATTTTTTTTTAGCAAATGAAATATGCACTAGTGTACAAAGATAAAAACTAATTTCGGAGAGTAGAGACTTACATTACCAAATGATTGAGTGTCTTAAGTTTAGGAACATTTTTAATTTGATGGATTTTGTAATAGTCATTGGTTTTTATATATTTATGATTAGTTGAGCTTATAATATTTATTTTCAGAATTACTCATGACCTTAGCACTCAGATCTCACTGCTATCATTATGTCCAAAGTCGAATAGAGAATATTGCAGGTCAAACAATGGCTTTTACTTACAACAAAAGGGGTTGTAAACTAGTTTATATTTCATTAATAAAACATGTTATGCTAATGACAGTAAGGAGAATGGTTGTGATAATCAGTAAGTTCCTTAGTCTCTTAAAGATAATTCTAAAACATTTCATCATAATGTGTCTTGGTTATGACTACACCACATGTATTGTAGATGTTTTCACATGTGAATGAATCAATATTATTGAGAATAACACCAAGTGTTCTTTTTTATCTGTTTATACTTTCATGTTCTAGGTTGTTTTATGTCTACTTGATACAAGCTTGAGTTGTTTATGAAGAGGTATTTTCAAATGAAAAAAATTCTCCCAATAGATTGGATAATCTGTCGGGCATTTTCTTGATTGCTGTTTGATAAACCTGGAGGGGTGTTTGAAAAAAGATACTGAACAAAACATGGGTAGCTATGGGATGACCCTGGAGTTGTGTTTGAAAAAGGATACTGAACAGACATGGAAAGAACATGAATAGCAGTATTCACTTTTTTGTGTCCTGTGACTTCCACTTCAGTTTCAGCTCTGACTTTACTCAGTGACAGGACTTAACTTCAGTTTAGTAAGAGAATGTAAACCTCTTTCTCCTCAAGTTACTTTTGGTCATGGTTTATCACAGTAATAGATACTCTACAATAGGAAGGAATTTTCTGTGTGAGTAATTTTTCTTTGTTTGGATACTGTGTGTCTAGATAAATATTTCTCAAAATGTTAACAAAATAATAACACATTCATGACTATAAAATGAACTATAGACTTGACATTTTCTCTCACATATTCTTTAATATTATTAACATTTTCTACAAAGAAGGATTCTGAGAAGGGTTATGAAGGGTGAGTCTTATGTAAATGCTGACATGGGGAAGTAGACTCAGATCCACATAATGCTTTTGTTCTTCTAAAGTAGTCACTATTTTGGGGAAAAATTCCATGAATGAATCAGTGAAACAAAACTTTCTTTTTCTACTGAATTACTGAATAATGCTTCATATTAAATACTTTTAAAAATTAGAGTTTAACGATTAGAAAATGCAGGTCAAGAAAAAAGAATCTGCCATTTCTTTAGAAAAGAAAAAAGAAAAGAAAAGAAAAAACCCAACAACAAAACTATCTGGGAGCAATTTCCTAAACAGTTTGTTAGAAAATGTCAGCCACGCTGAACCTCTTAGAAGAAAAAGTGGAAAGGACATTTGAATGCATTGGCACACAGGAGGCCACTTACTAAATATAACCCTAGTAGCAGAGACTATGAGAAAAAATTAATAAATGGTACCTTCTGAAACTGAAAAGCTTCTATAAAGCAAAGGACACAGTCAATAAGACAAAATGGCAGCCTACAGGATGGGAAAAGATCTTCACCAACACCACAAAGACAGAGGTCTGATCTCCAAAATATACAAAGAACTTAAGAAATTGGTCATCAAAAGAATAAATAATCCAATAAAAAAGATGGAGTACAGACCAAAACAGAAAACTCTCAACACAGGAATCTAAAATGTTTGAAAGACACTTAAGAAAATGTTCAACATCCTTAGTCATCAAATAAATGCAAATCAAAACAACTCTGAGATACCATATTATACCTGTAAGAATGGCCAAGATAAAAAACACTAATGACAACTTATGATGAAGAGGTTGTGAGGTAAAACGAGCACTCCAGCATTATTGGTGGGAGTATAAGCTGATATAGTCATTTTGGGTGTCAGTGTGGTGATTTTTCAGAAAATTAGGAAACAATTTTCCTCAAGACCCAGTAATACCACTTTTGGGAATATAACCAAAGGATGCTCAATCGTGCCACAAGGACATATGCTCTACTATGTTCATAACAGCTTAGTCATAGTCAGAACCTGGAAAAAATCCAAATGGCCCTCGACTGAAGAATAGATAAGGAAGATGTGGCACATTTACACAATGGAGTACTACACAGCAAAAAAAAATAATGACATCTTGAAATGTGCAGGTCAATGGATGCAACAAGAAAACATCATATTGAGTGAGGTAACCCAGACCCAGAGAAACAATTATCATATGTACTCACTTATACATGGTTTTTAAGCATAAAGCAAAGAAAACCAGCTCACAAACCACAATCTTAGAGAACCTAGACAACAATGAGAACCCTAACAGAGACATACATGAATGTTATATATATGGGTAGTAGAAAATAATCTCCTTAGTAAACAGAAAGCAGTGGTACCAGGGGAGAGTTTTTAAGGGGAGGGGAAAGGAAGGAAAGGTAGCAGATAAAAATGTATATCTCAATAAAATCAATAAAAAATGCCTTTCTCTTTGCTTTAGAATTTAAAGCCTTATTTGTTTGATTTCTACTATATTTCCAACATTTCGTCATTGTTTTCATCTGCAGGAATTTTTTAACCCCTGTGTTTCAGACAGAAGGGTAGAAGAGCAGTTGTCTCGACTGAAGGAACCAAATATTTGCCAAATGAATGAAATTCTGCCTGAACTCATTGTCCGTTTTGCCCAACATATGAGAGTATTGGGAAGTCTCTCTTTTTTTTTTATTGATTTTTGTTTCTCTCAGTGTCTGTGCTACTGGGATTATATTTAAGAAGTGGTCTCCTGTGCCAGTGCATTCAAGTGTCCTTCCCACTTTCTCTTGTATAACGTTCAGTGTGACTGGCTTTATGTTGAGGTCTTTGATCCATTTGGATTTGAGTTTTGTGCATGGTGATAGATATGGATCTATTATCATTTCTCTACATGTTGATATCCAATTATGGCAGCATCATTTATCAAATATGCTTTCTTTATTCCATTTAATATTTTTTCCTTATTTGTCTAAAATCAGGTATTTGAAGGTATGTGGATTAATATCCAGATAATCTCTTTCATAAGTCTTGTTCAGATCTGTTTAGTCATAGTCCGCCTTTATATGACTTTAAAACAATGTTTACTTCCTTCAGTTTGAGATACATGTAAAGAAAACCTGCTTATTAAATAAACAAAGGAACAAAGTAATGGAGCAACTTCAACCATCAAACAAATCAAACAGCCTTTATGTATTCCTACCTACTAATAAAGACTAAAATTCTAATGAGTGCAGTAGAATTTAGATACCATCAATCAGTTTCTTCCAGATTTTGTTGGTTAGGTCATTATTAGCCCTGTGACCAACTTCAACCTCATTCATACTCCTTTCCCAGCCATAATGAACTTGTTTGTACCCTCCCACATGGACTTCTCTTTAAAAATATCAAATCTACACTGAAACTTACTTCTGTTTGCACTTTACTCTTTCTTGTAATTTCTTCCACTAAATGACAGTTTTGAATTCAACCTTACCCAAATTTTGAGGACATCTGCAGAGACATTTGCAGAAACATTCATAATTTTTGACTAAATATATTATAAATAGCCTCTAGTCAATTTGCAAGCCTTGTATTTGAACATCTCTGAAATATCATGAACAGTCTTTACTGTCTTTTTTTTTAGCTTGCTTTGTTGTTGTTGTTGACATTCAGATATCCTGTATTCCAATCAGAATGGCCAGTTAAGCTCAATTTACAGTCATCTAGGGATTTTCTATCCTATAGATCTAACTTCTTTTATATTCCTTGTACATACCAGTTCTGACAGATTACAAACAACATTATCAGCCTGATTTCAAAAATATCCTCTCTACAAGTAATTTCAGTGTAAGGTACTTTTCCTAGTACTGGGACTTCTCAGTGTTTACTTAACTCTGTGTTTACATAACACAAAGCAATCTAAGAGACATAAAGCAATCTAAGAGAACAGAGCATACTTTTGCATACAGTTTAGTGGTGCATAGTCCATCATGACCAAGCAAACACTGGAAACTCTAGAGCTTAGACTGTTGTTTCAATGAGGATTAAGAAAGATGAGAATACTGATGTTCAGCTGACCTCTTTTCCACTATTTTAATTTGGTCGAGGACCCCAACACATCAGAAAATATCAGTCACACATAGAGTTAGTCCTCTTTGCTCAGTCACCATGAAAATACCCCAGCAGGCTAAAACAGACACATGTTTCTTTGTTCAATGGCAATACATTCAAGTTGACATTGAAGATTATAGACCATCCTTGTATTTTTCTATTAGTCTAACAAAGAATAAAATATTTCTTTAGATAAATTTTACTGTATCCAAGACTTATATAATGTGTCTATTTAAGAACTCAATATCTTATAAAGGAATAATTGGAATATAATGATATAGCCTGCCATTGAGTGAATTTATGAAGGTAGTGCTTATTATAAAATTATTTTAAATTTTAAGTTTTTAATTTTTATAATTTTAATGAAAATATAACTTATATGATGATTCAGGAAATGAATAGTAATGGGGGACTTCTAAGACATGATCTCACCAGCCATATTATTAGCTAAGTTCCCAGAAACAGTCATGGTTTCCTTCCTGGTGAGCTAGCCCTAAGTCAAGTAAGATCTGGTTATCACTCTTGTACCTTTAGGAACAAGGCTGTGATTGGTAAGACTCTCAACTGAATACATATGGTCACTTCTCTCCCTACGAAGCTTGCAAAGTATTTTCAAATAAGAGGAAATGTGGTGTAAAAATGCTCTTGTACACTCTAAGGATTTGCCACTTGAACTTATTTAATAAAGAGCCAGTAGCCAGGAAGGAAGTATAGGTGATAGGTGGGGACACCAATTTAAGGATGATAGGAAGGAGAAGAAAGGAGTAAGGAATCATCAGCCAGGTGGTGAGGGAGCAGGAGATGAATATGCAATGTTGATAAATGTACCACCACATGACAGAGTACAAATAAGAAATATGGGTTAATTATAAAATATAAGAGCTAGTTATAAAGCAACAATCCTTGGCTATTGGACAAACATTTGTAATTAATAATTTGTTTTTATTTAGAAGCTGCTAGAGGAATAGAACCTTCCAATACAAGGAAAAGTAGATCTGATGGTTATGGATTCTAGGTAAGTGTAGTAATTGGAGTGGCGGGGCTGCGTCCCCAGCATACTGGCCACCTGGCTAGCTTATGCCCTGAAAAAACAACACACAAACTGTATTCTTTTAAACACTGCGTGGCCCATTAGTTTCAGCCTCTTAACCCATTTCTAATAATCTATGTAGCACCATGAGGTGCACTTACCAGGAAAGATTCAGCATGTCTGACCTGGTGGCTGGCTGCATTGCCGTCTGCCTCAGAGAGCAGAGCTATCGTGTCTGGCCAGGAGAGGGGAGCATGGCGTCTCTGAGCTCACTTCCTTTTCCTTCCAGCATTCTGATCTGTTTACTTCTCCCACCTATGTTTTAACCTATCAGGGCCAAGCAGTTTCGTTATTACTTAACCAATGAAATCAACAGATTGATATATGACACTCCCACAGTAGATCTGATGGTTATGGATTCTAGGTAAGTTTCAGCTCAAAATTCTGAGGTCTGCATCTGAAGGATGCTATCTTCATCAATAAGAACTCAGCTTCAGACTCTGTTAGATTACCAAAACGAACAGTTTATTTCTAAAAAAAAAAAAACAAAAACAAAAATAAAACAAAACTACCACAGTGAAGTTCAATAATAATTGTCATGCTGAGTATTTTCAGAGTTCAGCTTGTAGTCTGAGAATTAGAGGAAAAGACTTGTTTTTCAGACAAAAATAAAACAGCATCAACAAAAACATTTAAAAAATCTAAATAATTTTACAATTAATTTCAACTATTTTAGTAGGTTATATTTATTTATATTTATTTTAAATATTCTTGGCATATGTGTTATAACCAGAAATTTTAGCTAAGACTAAAATAATGGGAATACAAAGTACATTTTCAATGTTTCCATAAAAATCAAGCACTTATTTTATTAAATATAGATGTAAAATTCAAAGGTGAATGTTCTTGGCCTACACATACAAACACGTACACACACACACAAACAAAAAGAAATACCAGCACATATTTACATACATATATATGTACACACATATTTGAAAATATATGTGCATACATGTATATACAGGCTTACATACACACATGAATAAAAAGCTAGTTATTTTTTAGGGAAGTAAGATTAAAAATTTGATGAAATAGAATAAAGAAAACATACCCTCAAATATAACCTAACTGTAAAAAGAGGATGGTTTCCAGGCATCATTTTGTAATATACAGAGAGTTACACTGAAATTGACACCTGGATGAATCTGAAAACCATAACAATAGTTCTGTAAGAGATGGTAATTTGGCTATATAATTAAATTGGAATGTATTCAGTAAGCAGATGTTTGCAAATAAAGAAGGATATAAACTCCCTATTCTCAGTTCTCAATCTTTCTTTGTTTGCTTTTTTATGAGGACGCCCCATGGCTTTTTGCTGCTGCTACCTTGTACTTGCTGCTTCTATCTTGACTAAATAGCTACCAACACTAACACACTTCATGTTGGTGAAGCACAAATAATAAAAACTGAGAGACAGAAATCGGGGATCAACCTTGAAGATGTGAAAAGCAAAGCAGCCAGTTAATGGCTCTTACTTCATCCTCAGTCTGAAATGGCAATCCTGCCTCCAGAAATCTAAGAAGGAGATAGAGACTGACAGCTGTCTACTCCCATTGTTTTTTTTTATTACTTTCTTTCTTTTATTGGAAAAAAAAAAAAGAAATTTCTGCCTCCTCCCCGCCTCCCATTTCCCTCCCCCTCTTCCCCCCTCCCCCCCTCCTCCCCCTCCCTCTCCAGCCTGAAGAACAGTCAGGTTTCCCTGCCCTGTGGAAAGTCCAAAGTCCTCCCCCCTCAATCCTGGTCTAGGAAGGTGAACATCCAAACTGGGTAGGCTCCCACAAAGCCAGAACATGAACTAGGATCAAAACCTGGTGCCATTGTCCTTGGCTTCTCAGCAGCCATCATTGTCCGCCAAATTCAGAGAGTCCGGTTTTATCCCATGCTTTTTCAGTCACAGTCCAGCTGGCCTTGGTGAGCTCCCAATGGATCAGCCCCACTGTGGTCCTGACTTCTTTGCTCATATTCTCCCTACTTCTGCTCCTCATTGGGACTTTGGGAGCTCAGTCCAGTGCTCCAGTGTGGGTCTCTGTCTCTATCTCCATCTTTCGCCAGATGAAGGTTCTATGGTGATATGCAAGATATTCATCAGTATGGCTATAGGATAGGGTCATTTCAGGTTCCCTATCCTCAGCTGCCCCAGGAACTAACTGGGGACATCGCCTTGGGCACCTGGGAGCCCCTCTAGGACCAAGTCTCTTGCCACACCTAAGATGGCTCCCTTAATTAAGATGTGTGCTTCCCTGCTCCCCTAACCAGCCTTCCTTTATCCCAATCATCCTGTTTCCCCAAGTTCTCCCCAACCTCCCCTTCTCACATTTCTCTCCCCTTCTCCCCTTACCCGCCTCCCAGCACACCCCGAAGATCCCAATTTTTTGCCCGGCAATCTTGTCTACTTCCCATAACCAGGAAGATAGCTATATGTTTTTCTTTGTGTTCACCTTCTTATTTAGTTTCTTTAGGATATCAAATTATAAACTCACTGACCTTTATTTATCTCTAGAAACCAATTATGAGTGATTAAATCCCATGTTTATCTTTTTGGGTCTGGGTTACCTCACTCAGGATAGTGTTTTCTATTTCCATCAATTTGCATGCAAAAATCGCGAAGTCATTGTTTTTTACCGCTGAGTAGTATTCTAATGTGTATATATTCCACACTTTCTTCATCCATTCTTCCATTGAAGGGCATCTAGGTTGTTTCCAGGTTCTGGCTATTACAAATAATGCTGCTATGAATATAGTTGAACAAATGTCCTTGTCATATGATCAGGCATCTCGTGGGTATATTCCCAAGAGTGGCATTGCTGGGTCCATGGGTAGGTTGATCCCAAATTTCCTGAGAAACTGCCACACTGCTTTCCAAAGTGGTTGCACAAGTTTGCATTCCCACCAGCAATGGCTGAGGGTACCCCTTTTCTCCACAGCCTCTCCAGCAAAGGCTATCATTGGTGTTTTTGATTTTAGCCATTCTGACAGGTGTAAGATGATATCTCAATGTTGTTTTGATTTGCATTTCCCTGATCGCTAAGGAGGCTGAGCATGACCTTAAGTGTCTCTCGGCCATTTGAACTTCTTCTGTTGAGAATTCTCTCTTCAGATCAGTGCCCCATTTTTTTAATTGGGTTAATTAGCATTTTAAAGTCTAGTTTCTTGAGTTCTTTATGTATTTTGGAGATCAGACCTTTGTCTGTTGCGGGGTTGGTGAAGATCTTCTCCTAGTCAGTGAGTTCCCTTTTTGTCTTAGTGACAGTGTCTTTTGCTTTACAGAAGCTTCTCAGTTTCAGTAGGTCCCATTTATTCAATGTTGCCCTTAATGACTGTGGTGCTGGGATTATACCTAGGAAGCGATCGCCTGTGCCCATCTGTTGTAGGGTACTTCCCACTTTCTCTTCTATCAGGTTCAGTGTGTTCAGATTGATATTGAGGTCTTTGATCCATTTGGACTTGACCTCCATATCAATCTGAACACACTGAACCTGATAGAAGAGAAAGTGGGAAGTACCCTACTCCCATTTTTTTAATCCTCTCTAGGGCTGGGTTTAAATGCATGTACCACTGGGATTAAATGCATACACCACTCAGTTTCTATGGCAACTAGTGTGGTTACTGGGATTAAAAGTGTGTGTTACCATTGCTTCATCTGTAAAGCTGACCAGTGGGTTTGTTTTACTCTCTGATCTTCAGGCAAGCTTTATTTATTAAGATATAAGTTAAATGCCACTACAGATCTTTTCAGGTGATTTCAGTATTGACATATTTCAGGCATATTCAGGAGCCATCCAAAACTAACACACTTAAGGTTTATTCAGGAGCCTTCTAGGCAGTAGAGATCTATTTTGTCAACAGATGGCATAAGATATGATTCTGCATACTTAATGACTAAAAAGGAACGTCTTCCAATTGCTGTGCAATGGTTGTATTTAAATTATCTTCATAATTATGTTGAACAAACAATGCACATCTTATTTGAAAAGTCACTATGAGGTATGACATTGTTTTAATTTTAATGAAAAATAAGTTTCTCAGAATTTCAATGACTCCAGGAAAACATGAATGAGTGTTTGCTTCTTATGCTGTTCTAAAGCTGTTATTCCATTCCTTATATCATATAGTTCAACATGCCAACATAATATAGTTGGTGTACAGCGATTATCAGCAATTTTTGGTGACTATCACCAGCTTGTTCAACTAATAATTTTATTATATTGAATTCTAGTTCCTTCTAAAATAGCATGTGGAAATTTAACTCCAACCTTCATTTGCATATAAACATAAAAGAAAACACTGAAATATAGTAGCAGAAGTGACAGAAGGTTTATTCCAAGAATTCCCTTCTGTAAATTGTTATAGATGCCATTGGGCTTAAACTTTTTCAATATACTGAATACAAGAGAAGAATCAAGATTTGTCCAAATTAACCAAAAGTGCTGAAAATTTCCATGGTTTAGTGAATCCAATCTCTGGTTATGGATATTGTTTAGATACAGATTTAGTGCTAACACACCTTCTGCCTCTACCCTCTCTGTGGAACCTGATATACGAATAGGGTTATGAAGATACAAAGCAGAAAATGTTATTGGCATCTAGAGAACAGACAACAAAGGCTCTTGATTACATAAACTCTTGTCTATTACACGTAGGCTGTCAGGGCACTTTTAATAGACACAGATATTTAGAGGCCTCATCTTATGCTTGAAACATGTGAATGAAAGTTCTCAGAAACTGCAGTTACAGTCACAGCTGACATATTTGAATTTCATTGATAAGAAGTTGGAACATCCTACAACCAGACGCTAATTAGTTTAGACTGTCTTCTGCCTCCTTATGCAAAGAAAAATGTTCATCCAGTGTCCAATATCTATCTAGTTTCCACTCTTAAGTAAGATCTCAGCATCCTTTTGATAATTGGGTAAATAGCTTGGAATGGATTGATGGACCCATATGATTGAAGCAAAAGGCTGACAGTGTTCTCTGATATCCTCTGGGGCCTGTTTGCATCAGAGGTATCATTGCTTTTCTGTTACCTGTGTACCAGATTTTTTAAACAATGTACTAGAAAATTAGTTTGGTTTACTTGCCTTATTACTTATTATAAAAATATCCTTAAACAGCTGACAAATCAGAACAATGGATTGGAATAAACCTAAATCTGTTTTTCCCAGATATGGCCAATCATATTTGGCTCCAAAATAAAGATTTTATACCTTTCAGCTGAAAATTTGTGTTTATAGTTCACAGATGTAAAGAAGACATTGTGTTGCCAATAATTATTGGGAGGTTTGGGAGGTGATACATTTTACTGAGTCAAGAGAGATAAATAACAAAGATCACTTGATAAATGAAGACAGAAGTGAGATAGAGAAAGGAAAGAGATATGTTGTAACTTTTAAGTTTCTGAATAAATCTCCTTTCCTTCATATCCTTGAATATTCATTTGTTAATCTCTAAGTTATATTTAGTGAAAAATTTCAAACTATTACTTTATTTAGGTATCAGCAATATTTTAAAAACTATTTGCAAATGTATTGAATTGTGTCTGGTTAAAGTTAAATTTATTTATTTTAAAACATATTGACATGTAGCATTTTCAAAATTATATTATACATCACTGAATTGTTTTTTATTTACATAATGAAAAATAATACTGATGAATAACTTAACAATACATATTCTCTATCCTTTCCTAATGATTGCATAACAGGACAAATACTCAACACTTAGCACACTTAGCACAGCAGAAGGCATTTGTAGCATTTACAATCAAAAGCAAAGTGTAAATATTGATAAAAATTAAATAGTTTTTTATCATCAAAAATTGTTAAAATACCTTGGAGCCCCTGATACTTTCTAGCTTAGCTCTCCCCTTCTTTTTATTCTTATTTATAAGAATGGTCTCCTACTACTCTGTATAGGTCTTTGATAAGTTGTTTATTTAAAAAGCTTAATAAATCATGTAAATATAAAATCTATATATTTTTATAAAATGTTTTATTCTGTAAGATTATTGCAAAGGAAGTTGTAAATTGTAATTTCAGTTTGCTTAGCTCCATTTGCCCACAACACATTAAAGACAAATGGTGAGATTTTAAATTTCTTTACAAAATAACGTAATTTTTATATTGTTGTGAAAGTATTATGAAAACATAAATCACACAATAAGAAAGAACCAGGAAGTGATAAATATTCCCTCAGAATTAAAACATCATTTCCTGGGTTGTGGAGTCAAGAACATAAGTGAAATTAGATATATGTAAAATAGAAACGAATTTTTCTCTCCAAATTTCTGCGAAGAAGAAGAAGGAGGAGGAGGAGGAGGATCCCATTTTATTTTGGCCAACTTCTGTGGGCTGTAGGGCCTTCTGTAAGTGTGTGATCTGTGATTCCAATTTTTACTCTTTTAAATCAAACTAACTTGCTCTCTACCAGAAGTAATCAAATGCCTACAGATCTTTAGTTAGAGGTGAAACTTATTGTCAATCTCCCCACCTCCATGCAGTTGTTTGATATGGCTTCACCTTTTCCAGGTTTTATGTATACTCTCACTGTCTTGGTGATTTCATAAGTATACTAGTTCTGTTATACAAATATTGTTTCCATGGAATTGTATACCACCTCTGACTCTTATACTCTTCTTCCACATGGATTCCTGAACCTTGATCAAAGAAGAGTGATATACACATCCAATATAAACCTAAGATTGTCAATGTTTCTCATTTTCATTGGACAGTTATGGGTTTCTGTGTTAATTGTCAACTGGTGCAAAGGGAAACTTCTCTGATAAGGGCTGAATGATGGCTATAGTTAACATATGAGTATATCAATGTGTCATTAAGAGACATGTTGCTATGCCCTTTTATCAAAATAGTAGGATATATGGTATATCTAAGTTCAGGTACTTGTCCTCATTAAATATGTCAAGTATGAATTCTATCTCATGGAATATGCCTTCATTCCAAAAATAAAGTATCTAGTTGTCCCCATAAAATTTGTGCAAATACATTTTTTTTTATCAAATCATTATTGTAGCTTGTAGATCTTACAGTTGGGTGAGTTTGGTGTATTTTGCCATCTGATAACCTGCATAATACATTCCAGTAATATGGACATCAAATATCCAAGACAGTGCTGAGTAGGTTTCTCCATGTTCTTTTACATAAGTTTGTGTTTTCTTCACAAATAGAATATCACTGTGAATTCATTGGGGGTAACAAAGAGTTTTGTTGCAAACCACTAATGTTTGGAGACTCAATCAGAAATTTTTGGCCAAAAAAAAATCAAAAATAAGGAAGCCAATCTTGTTATTGGGGATTTTATTAAGGAACATATGTTGTCTAGTTGGCAATGAAAATTTGTGTGGAAAACACATCTTTATGAAATCGTACATTCTGAAGAATAAAATGGGATTTACCTTCACAGAGAACTAGAGAATATCTTAGAATTTGATGACAAAACTAAGTTGTGTCTTCAGAAATAGGGACTTAACTATCAGATTTTGCAGAGTAACCAGTAGTTTTGTCAATAGCCTATGATGTTTGCAGGATCCACTGAACTCCTTTGGACAAAAACTCAAAAATGTAACTCTTTTTGTTTTTATTTTCTCATTTATTTCCTTTTATTGTTTTTGGTATTGATTTACTTTTCGTGTGAGAAAGAGATAGATAGATAGATAGATAGATAGATAGATAGATAGATAGATAGATAGGCAGATTGATCACGAATATGGGTAGGTAGTGGGGAAGAGCAAGATGAAGCTACTAAGAGGAAATTATACAATAGAAATATAGGATATGTAATTTTGTTAAGTGAATTAATTAAGAATAAAAAGCAAATGCACTCTTCACATTTTATGGGCCATACCTAAAATTCTACCTAGTTTTGCTAACTTGCATTCATCAATTTACATTTAAATGTAAATGCAGTTTTTAATCTGAAGTGTTGGTTCTGCAGTTATGAGCATATACTACACTAGCCAAGGACCAGATTTTGGTTCCCAGCACATTTATCAAATGCCTTATATTTGCCTATGATTCTAGGTACAGATTATGCATTTTGCTTGCTTCTTTAGACATTTTTATCCATACAAATACATGTCTACCCTGACACATACATTGAGTTAGCAACCTGCCTTACCTTTATTCTAACTTCACTTTAAATATCACAGTAAATTGTTCTTTTATATGAATGAGACTCTATTGTCGTACATCTTATTATTTTGTTTAAACTATTTTTTTTCAAATTTTGTTACTGAAAACATTAAGTATTGTGACTAATGTAAAAGTAAAAATGAGTAAAAATTGACAAAACTTAATGTCATAAAATATATTATTTACATCATATTAAAACAAATTTTATTCCTTTGAAAGTATGAGAAAATATTATCAACTCCAGAGACATGCTGGTTCAAATTCCTGAACTATGAGTGTTAGACAGTAGATGAATAACTATTTTGGGAGCTTAGAAGATTACTAGCTTGTCTACTATAAGTGAAATTCAACATACCTTTATATTCTTCACAATGATAAAATAGTTTATTACTCTTTACCTTCTGTCATAGCAGTGTCTTTGAATAGTTTTCATGACCTAAAATGATATCTGTAAAAATGTCTTGGCACATTCATTAAAATATGTTATAAAATCAGAATTAAAATTTATTGTCACTTTTATCCTAATCTGCTGATATCCTAGAAAAAGATGTGGGTAGCATAGAAAGATAACGATTAAAGAAAGAATCTGTGTGAAGGCCCTGGACTGGTGGGAAGATACCCACAACCTGCCTGGCATTTCCATTTAGGCAGGTGCTAGCCACCCACAGGCTAACCTGGGTCCCAGCATCTCACAGCACCAAACAGGTGGGTCCCATTATGAGTGACAAATATGTCACAGAGAAATGGGAAAGAGAAACTGTATGCTTATGTGCTGTGGGAAAAGACAGAATGGAAGAAGTGAAGGTGATAAGAAGAAGGCTGATGTGGGAAGCCTGCTTGCCAGCCGGGGCATGGTAACATCTGGAACCATGATGGTTTGTGTAGCATGCATCCGCAGGTCTACAGCAACAAGGGTTGATTAGATATCTGTGGCTCCTGTTGGAACTGAGGCTATGTGTTTGCCCGGGATCGGATCACCCACTTTGGACCACATTGGTACCTGAGGGCCATGTTCCCAGAGAGGCAATACAGGTCTGAGTGGCACATGCTACTACCCAGTACCATGGTGACTTCCCAGATGAGACTGAAGCTTGGGGCCATGTCTGGTTCCATTGCCCTACTGAAACCAGGGTCTGTGTTGATGTCTGTGGCTCCTGTTGTCATTTAGGGACATGCAAATTCCCAGGATCTATAGTACCACTTGCAAGCTATGTTGATGTTCAAGGGCCATGTTGTCATTAGGGCCATGCTGATCTGGGTGGCTTCTGCTGCCACCAGGGTCCATGGTGATATTCAGACATGGCCTTCTGTCAAGGACTATGTCAGTGCGGGTAGTCCTATAGTTGTGCCGATGTCTATGCCTCCAGTTGTCACCGAGGGCCATGTGGATGCTAGGGTCAGGTCAGGCACCTGAGGTGTGACCATACAGATCTAAGTGGACTGTGCTGCTACCCAATACCACAGTGTCATCTGGACCAGAACTAGAGCTGATGGCTATGTCTAGGTCCCTGACTGTAAGGCAGCCTGGGTCTGTGTTGTAGTCTGAGATCAAAGTTCACATAGAAGCCGCAACCAGTGTCTTTATTGGGTGTCAGGGATAATGCTGTCACCAAAGCCATCCTAATGTGAGCAACCAGTGCTTTTTCCTGGAGCCACGATAATATGCAGACTTGAGTTGCAGCCAAGGGCTATGTCTGCATCTGTGATCCTGATGTAGCTGGGGTCTGTGTTTGTTTTTAGTCTGTGTCATCTCAGGGGGCCATAGGAACCTTATATGATGAAATCAGAGGGCCATGCTTAGTCTGTTCGACCTTTCACTGACCCTCAGAAAGTTGGGCCTGATTCTCACTGGACATTGATGAAAGAAAGCAGGCCACAACATTCACAGGAAAGCTGCCAACCCACCCACATACACTGGGGTAAACTTACTCTCATTACTCCACCATCTCACCTAAGGGGGTAACCCCATGGACCCAGAGCAATTGGCTTACCTGCTACTCTAGCCCACAGCTGGGCCTTGGGTTGGCCTACCATAATATCTACCCCATCTTGGATCTAATGGAGCTTGTGAAGTGACTGGTCCTTTGGGAATGATATCCATAGGATTTTCATGACTAGGGTGATTGCAGGATATTAAGGAGGTGTTTTAGTGAGGATCCAGTGATAATACTGTACCAGAAATGAAAAGACTTGAACCAGGACAATGACTAATTGTAATGACCATTTGCTAGTAAAGTTAATTTGACAAAATGGTATTCTATGTGACACACTTTAGGTCCTAATGAAGAGATGTCGGAGAGGTGAAAAAGACAGAGGAGCAAAGTTTTCTTTCTTTCTTCCTTTCTTTCTTTTGTTCTTTCTTTCTGTTGACTGTTTATTGAGTTTGTTTTCTTACATAATTTCCTTGTGGTTGATTATTTTTAATTTTCTCTTGAGAGGGACACTGCAGGGATCAAGGAAGCATATGAGGGACTAAGAGGTTATTAGAATAGGTGTGAATGATGTGAAACGTCCTAAAAATAAATAAAGATATTATTTGAAATTAATGAAAAAGAAAAAAAGCACGAGAGAGAGAGAGAGAGAGAGAGAGAGAGAGAGAGAGAATAATCTGTGTAAGTCCCACTGATTTTGTACTCTGGACATGAGAAGTATTCTAACTGGCTCCCATACAAGAAACTTAAAAAAAAAAATGCTTGAGAACTAGAAGACATTTGGCAAATTTTGGTGTCACTTGCTTAGTGGAACCACTGTAAACAATCCACTTGAGCCGGGCGGTGGTGGCGCACGCCTTTAATCCCAGCACTCGGGAGGCAGAAGCAGGTGGATCTCTGTGAGTTCGAGACCAGCCTGGTCTACAGAGCTAGTTCCAGGACAGGCTCCAAAACCACAGAGAAACACTGTCTCGAAAAAAAAACAAAAAAAAAAAAAACAATCCACTTGGCTAGAGGGTCCATTGGTTTGATTACCTCTTTATGTCGAGAGATTGGAAGAAAGAAGAATTTATCAGTCTATGCTTTGCAGATTACAAAGATGACAAAGGCCTGTACTCCTGTCAAAAGTACTATAGGTTTTAATATATTATTAGAAACACTACCAACTACATCTTGACCTATTATTCTACTACTGTTCTCAAGATACCATCTCCAACAAATAATGCTTTTCTATAGAACAAATAGCTCTGACTGGAAATTGCTCCTCTCTTCCATACCCAGAATGATAGAGACAGGGGGATTTGAGAGAGAGATTAGAGATAAAATAAAAAATAAGTGAATGACAGCTAGATAGGTATGTATGTAGGTAGGTAGGTAGGGAAGTAGGTAATGAATGTGAAGATTGTTGAGACTTATAGTGTCACCCAAAATAGAAACTTTACCAATCAGATTCCCTGACACATTTAGGTTGTCTATTTGTATGATTCTGTTTACATGGTAAGCCTTCCTCTATTTCTCTCAGCGTATGTTATTGTAGACAGGTGTTGTAATATGAGTGGCGGGGCTGTGACCCCGGCACCTGGACGCCCGCATGGCTAGCTTATGCCCCGAAATAATTACACAAAAACTGTATTCTTTTAAACACTGCCTGGTCAATTAGTTTCAGCCTCTTATTGGCTAGCTCTTACATATTGACCTAACCCATTTCTAATATTCTGTGTAGCACCACGAGCTGGCTTCGAACTGGTCTCTGTAGTAAAATGAGCGGCAGACTGAGTCCAAGGCACCCGGCCGCCCGCATGGCTAGCTTTACCCAAAATAATTACAAGGAAACTTTATTCTTCTAAACACTGCCTGGTCCATCAGTTCCAGCCTCTTATTGGCTAGCTCTTACATATTGACCTAACCCATTTCTAATAATCTGTGTAGCCCACGAGCTGGTTTACCAGGAATGATCTAAACTGAGTCTGCCTGGAGTGGGAGAATCATGGCGACTCCCTGATTCAGCTTCTTTCTCCCAGCATTTTGTTCTGTTTACTCCACCCACGTAAGGGTTGGCCTATCAAATGGGCCTAGGCAGTTTCTTTATTAATTAACCAACAAAAGCAACAGATTAGAAAGAAATCACTCCCACATCAGACAGGACACTCCATATGACTCTTGATTAATAAAAACCAAGAGAGAGTAATTGGGGTTTAACCTGAATATCTGAAAATCAAAATAGCCAGCCACTGGTATTCATGCTGACCTACATCCAAAATGGCAATCCTGCCTCCAGGAATCTCAGAATGAGACTGTGTTTGAGAGCTTTCTCCTCCCATTTTATAATCCTCTCTAGAACTGGGATTAAAGGCATGCACCAGTGCTACTTGGTTTCTATGGCAAGCTAGTGTGTTTAGTGGCATTCGATATGTGTGTCACTATGGCTACTGAGATTAAAGATGTATGTTATTGATACGTGATCTATAAGGCTGGATAGTACGGCTGTTTTACTTTCCTGATCCCCAGGTAAGCTTTATTTATTAAACTATAATTGAAATGTCACTAAATCTTATCAAGCAGAAAAGCAAATACTTCAGAAGACTTAAGATGGCTATATTCTACAAATATGGTTGGAGTGGTATATACTCTGTTCCTGCTTAGACATCTGTCTTCTATTCACAGCAAAACTAAAACTTCACACAAGTTAGAAGGGAAAATGATTTTTATTCATTACCTGTTTCTAATTAATATAATAAGAATATAAATATGCTAAACTCAAATATCACCTACATTTTCCCCTTTTCTGAATAGGCCGTCAAAAATTTATTTACATGTCCTGTTTTTTCTTGCATTCAAGTTTTTTTTAAATTAGTTGTTTAACATAAAGATACTCTTTAAGGACACAAAACATAAACTGTATCAGGTGAACATTATCAGAGAAGAGCAAGTATGGCTGATCCCTTTATTGTAAGTATATGGGTGAGATTCACACATGGGTGTTATGTTACACAGTCCTTATTTGAGAAGCAATCCAATTGTCTGATGAAAAGTTTTTAGATGTGCCCATCTTAGAGAAAATTTTAAATCTCATGTAAGGAAATTTAATCTTTTTTTCTTTTTGTACACGATCTGTGTGTTAGGGAAGAAATGACATTAAAAATATAACCCACTCTCAAGATTGGTTACAGTGAAAAGTTCACTGATTTCTAAAACCGAAGTAAACATAACACTCTGATATATCCTTGATAGGGAAATGTAAGCAACATTGGAAACCATCATAATTTTTGCAGGATCCAGGAAGCCTTTATTTTATTATCAGTGGCCAGGCAGAATGGACATATGTCTCAGTTGACTGCCCAATCTTTGCTCCTTGATGGGTTGCCCATGAATTGGCGAAATTTTGTTAGACTCCAGTATATTCTGATGTTGTTTACCATCTATTTCTACTGTCTGTGTTTTGCATGCTGCCCAGATATGCCCTTTCTTCTTAAACACTACACATATACATGTACATCAAATTGCCATCAATTCCAGGGCAGCCCAACCTGGCACATGAGTATGCTATTCAATTAAAATGATAAAACCTTTTGTTTAGTGCCAGAGCCCTCATTAAGCCAACCACCTGGCTCCAGAGCGCAACTACTAGGGCACAGAGCTTTTCATGAACAATCTACATGGCATTTTCCTTTGATGGTGAACGTTGTTCAGTTTCATTTTGTTTTTAACAATACTTTCCATGTGTTTACACCTATTTATTTTCCAATTACATGATTTAAACTTGTCATCTTGCAAAGATTCATAGGGATAAAAAACAGCAATAGAAAAAGTAACAGAGAATTAAAAAATAAATGGTTTTATTGTCTATTTAAATACAAGGTATTTTATCTTTAAAATGAAGTGCTTCTTTAAGTATACAATAATATACTAATTCCAGCTTAACAGAAAACATTCAAGCGAAATTTTTTCCATCACATATTACATGTTGTTTAGAATCATCTATAATTTCATAAAAAAATCAAAGTATTACTATTAAACTTTGACTTGCTGAAATGATATAAAATATATGTGAAATAAGTGGTATCTAATACCACATATTTGTAATTGGTCTAAAAAGTGTGTCTAAAATTGAGATGGTGATTATTAGTAACTTTTAAATATTTTAAATCTATTTAAAGTATGCAGTAATTGTTGATAGTAAATAAAATCACTATAGTTTTAATATAGTTACAAAATTAGAAGCTTTTCTATATCTACATATTTTCATTCGTTAAGCATTTCTGTCTTTCTTATATCTGTTCCTTTCTTTGAAAATTATCTTTTATTTTGTGAAAATATAATCAGACCATTTTTTCTTTCCCTTTTCTCCCTCAAAATACTCCTATACATGTCTCCTTGCTGTCTTTCAAATTTCTGGAAACTTTTAAACTTAGCTGTTATATGGTGATATATATATATATATATATATATATATATATATATATATATATTACATGCTGAAGTCCAATTATGCCAGCATCATTTGTTAAAGATGCTTTCTTTATTTCATTGTATGATTTTATTTTCTTTGTAAAAATCAGGTGTTCATAGGTATGTGTCTTTGATAATATTCCATTAGTCTACATATCATGCTAATAGAAATATGTTTTCATTACTGTAGATCTATAATAGAGTTTAATCTTAGGGATGGTGATGCCTCCAAATGTTCCTTTATTGTATAGGATTATTTTAGCTATTCTGGATTTTTTCTTTATTTGTCTGTTTGTTTTTCCATATAAAGTTGAGTACTATTCTCTCAAGATCTGTGAAAAATGTACTAGGCTTTTGATAAGGATTGAATTAAATCTGTATATTGCTTTTGGTAGTATTGTCATTTTTACTTCTTTATGCAAAGACTCAAAGATTTTGTCATACAGATCTTTCACTTTTTTTGTTAGTGTTACCTCAAGATATTTAATGTTATTTGTGGCTATTATAAATGGTGACATTTCTCTAATTTATTCCTCAGAGTATTTTTCATTTGTATATAGCAGGGGTACTGATTTTTTTTGAGTTGATCTTCTATCTTGCCATATTAGTGAAAATGTTTTTCAGCCATAGGAGTTCCCTCATCAAAATTTAGAGTCACTTATGTATACTATCATATCTTCTGCAAATAGCGAATCTTTCAGTTCTCTTTTTTTTTTTCAATTTGTATCCCTTTGATCTCCTTTTGCTGTCTTATTGCCCTAACTAAAACTTCTGGTACTATGTTGAATATATAGAGAGAGAGTACCTTGTTTGGTTCCTATTTTTTTTTTTTGGAATAATTTTGAGTTTCTCTCCATTTAATCTGATGTTGGCTGTTGGCTTGCTGTATATTGCTTTAATATGTTTAGATATGTTCCTTTTGTTCCTGACTTCTCAAAGACCTTTAACATGAAGGTGTATTAGATTTGTCAAATACTTTTTCAGTGTCTAATGAAATGATCATATGATTTTTTTCCTTTCAGTTTATTTATATACTACATTACATTGACAGATATTTGTATGTTGAACTATCACTGCCACTCTGGGTGAAGCCAAACTGATCATGGTGGATTATTTCTTTGATTCAGTTTGCCAGTATATTATTGAATATTTTTATATCAGTGCTCATAAGGGAAATTTACCTGTTATTCTCTTTATTATTTCCATATTTGTATGGCTTGGGTATCAAGGTAACTGTTGTGTCATAAATAGTTTGGCAATGTCCCTTGTGTTTCTATTGTATGGAACAATTTGAAGTGTAACAGTATTGCCTCCTCTTTGAAATTCTGGTAGAATTCTGTGCTGAAACCTTCTGGCCCTGAACTATTTTGGTTGGGAGACTTTAGATGACTACTTATAGTTCCTTAGGTATTATTGGTCTATTTAAATTATTTATCTTTTCTTGATTTAATTTTAGTATGTGGAGATAACCAGAAAATTGTCCATTTCATGAAATTTTTCCATTTTTGTGGCATACAGGTTTTTGAAGCATGACCTGATAATCCTCTGTGTCTGTTGTTATATCCCCCCTTTTCATTTCCTATCTTGTTAATTTGCATGTATTCTCTTTATCTTTTAGATAGGTTGGATAAGGATGTGCCTATCATGTTCATTTTCTCAAGAACCAACTCTTTGCCTTATTGATTTTTTGCATTGCTTTCTTTGTTTTTACTTAATTGATTTTTTCTGGCATATGGTTCTCCTGGGTGAGTTCACTTCTTTTTGTTCTAGAGCTTTCAGGTGTGCTCTTAAGTCATTAAGTTACTTCTTTGAGATTTGTTCACATTCTTTATATAAGCACATAGTGCTATGAACTTCTTAGTACTGCTTTCAAAATGTCTCATAAGATTGGTTATGTTGTACATTTATTTTCATTGAATTCCAGCAAGTTCATAATTTCTTTTTTATTTCTTCCTTAAGCCAGGTGTGATTCAGTTCAGCACTGTTCAATTTCCACGTGTTTGTAGGTTTTCTGCAATTTGTGTTGTTGAATTGTACTTTTAAACCATGGTGCTAAAATAAGATCGATGGAGTGTTGACGGAGCTGCGGGCTGTGTTCCATCCGGCTCTCAGCCACCTGACTAGCTTATGCCCCGAAATAACAACACACAAATTGTATTCTCTTAAACACTGCTTGGCCCATTATATCTAGCCTATTCTTGGTTAACTCTCGCACCTGGACTAGCCCATTTCTAATAATCTGTGTAGCCCACAAGGTGGCTTACCAAGGAAGATCTTAACCTATGTCCATCCTGGTTCGGAGCTTCATCATGTCTGCTCCAGAGAGCAGAGCTATCAAGTCTGAGCTCACTTCCTCTTCCTCCCAACATTCTGTTTTGTTTACTCCACCCACCTATGTTCTAACCTATAAAATGGGCCAAGGCAGTTTCTTTATTAGCCAATGACCTTCCTCCATCATTTCCCCTTTTTCTATTTAAACAAAAAGAGGAAGGCTTTAACTTTAACATAGAAAAATTACATATAACAAAACAGTTATCAAGTAAAAATTACAATATTTACATCTATTTTATCTTTATATTAACTAAGGAAAACTATAACTAACTATTCTTCAACTCCATCAAAGACTACAGAAAAATACAATATTACCTAAGTAAACAAGAAATAAGCAACTTTCAAACTCTAGAAATGACAGAGACATCTCGCTGCCTTGACAGTCACCCAAAGTTTCTCTGTACCATTGGGGGATCCATCTTCAGCCCACAGGCCCATAGAATCCAGAGACATTTCCATGAAGCAGGAAATTTCGAAGTCAGTTCAGTCACTATCTGCTATGTCCTGCAGAATGTCTTGCAGACTCTTTCATGAATCAGGAACCCCAAAAGATCATCTCACCTTTAGGCAAGTTCAGTAGTCCTCTCTCTGCAGATTCTTTGTGTTCAGTTTATGCAACAGTCCAGGCAAAAGTTTTTTGCCCAAATGGCTATCAAACTCCATAAGGATCCTCTTCGATGCCCATCTTTTTCTTGAAGTAGATTGGTGCTGCCAGGAGCAGAGTGTCTCATTGTCATGAAAAGTCATAAGTTATTAAAACATTTAAAATGCCAAATTCTATAATCTTTGAAAAATATGAAGATTGCATATCTAAAATATATCTATGCACACCTAGAAAATCTTAACTAACATGACTACAAACTTGACTATTATGATTATCTATTAACAACCTATATATATTACATTTGTAAGTGAACTACACAATCACAATACCTTAATCAAGATTAGAAATACATATACATATAACAAAATTGACCTTAAATTTAAATCACTAAAGCAAAATCCACATCAATGCAAATTATTCATATCTATATCATATCCCCCTTTAAATGTAAAAGAATGTTTATAAACCATTTTTGGGAATATGGGCACAGTTATTTCTCTCCAAACTTCTTCCTGCTGAATGGGGGCGTCATTAATTAGGTCTTTCATGGTATAACCTGTGTGCTTGTTTCATCTCAGTTGACAGTTGAGCGAAGCAATTTTCTGAAGATGTTTACAGCAATCCTTTAGGAGGGTGTGGTCCATCATACCATATCGGAATAGAAGAAATGAACAGGGTCTCATCCTCTGTGAAAACAAAAAAAGAAACTCCTTTCCAAAGTATCATGTCCTTAGATCCAAATTTCAAAGTCAAGGCATTTTCACAATATCTATCTTGGGTTAGTTCAGCAGCATTTATAAGCAAATATCTTTTGGCAGCTGTTGCTCCTTCCTCAGCATTCAAATGATTCAAACAGAGCATAATAGCATACAGTATCAAAATTCTCTGTTTATTTTCCATCTTTGTACACTTTATTTTAACCTCTATTTTGTTTATTTTTACTTTTAACTTTTTGAGCATATATCTTTGACCTGGAATAACTCTGTAGACCAGGCTGTCCTTGAACTCTCAGAGATCCACCTGTCTCTGCCTCCCAGGCATTGGGATTAAAGGTGTATGCTACTACATCTTGGACTCACAGAGATCTGTTTGTCTCTGCCTTCTAGGCACTGGGATTAAAGGTGTGTGCTACCATTCCTTGAAGTCACAGAGGTCAGTCTCCCTCTGCCTTCCAAGTGTTGGGATTAAAGGTGTGTCCTACCACACTGACTACTCTCTTATTTTTTACTTTTAAGAACTTACTTTTAGCTTGCATATATTTTTAATACATTGTAAATCATTTAAACATTTTCTTTGTCTTTGACGCTCTCTTTAGTGTATCTCTTTCTGTTTTTCTGACCACATGAGTCTTTGATTTACCAAGCAATCTCAGTAGGACTAAAGGCATGGTTTTGCCAGCTAGATCCAGTCCATTCCTTAGCTTTCCAGCCTCATGGTGGATATACAGGCTGTAGCCATGTTTACTGACACAAGTCTATGGCATTTCAAGGTCCCTGCCAGCAATTAAGCTGCAACAGACAACACTCAAGTTCTCTCTCTGTAGTAGGCCCTACTGCCTCAGTCAGAGTTGCCCTGGCAGGATGGCCCAGAAAGCTGGCTTTTTTAAATGGCGCAGCTTTTTTCCTGTTATGGCTGAAAACCGAAAAGCGTGCGTTCAGCTTTTCATCAACCCCATTTAAGTGTTTCGTGGCAGGACCTCTTAATGAGCTGCAGAGTTTTGCAGCTGAAGCTGAGTCAGGAAGCCTCTCTTAGATGAGAGCGCTTGGTTGCTTCTAGCAAGCAGAGTAGACCCAAGAAATCGCTGCTACCCAGAAACCATGCACAACGCTGCCATTTTGTTCTAGAATTACTTCCCAAGCTGTCTCAGGCTTTCAGTGGATTCAGTTGTCCACAAGTCTGGGCGCCATCTGTTGAAATAGGGGTGACGGGGTTGCGTCCCCAACACCCCGACCACCCCTGGCTAGCTTATGCCCGAAATAACAACACACAAACTGTATTCATTTAAACACTGCTTGGACCATTAGCTTCAACCTCTTAACCCATTTCTTATCATCTATGTAGCACCATGAGGTGCACTTACCAGAAAGATTCTAGCCTATGTCCATCCTGGGTCTGAACTTCATGCTTCTGCCTCAGAGAGCAGAACTATCACGAGTGGAGCATGGCATCTTTGTCTGAGGCGTCTGGCTCTGAGCGGAGCTGCATGCTTTCAGACCTCACTTCCTCTTCAGCCCAGCATTTTCTTCTGTTTACTCCACCCACCTATGTTCTAACCTATCATGGCCAAGGCAGTTTATTGAACCAATGAAATCAACAGATTGATATATGGCACTCCCATATCATTCTACTACTAGTGTGTGGGGTTTTATGTGCAATTAAACTTTAGTAATGTTTCTTTTATATATTTGGGCGCTCTTGTATTAGTGGAACAGATGTTCAGAATTTAGACTTTGTTTGGATGGATTTTTTTCTCTGATGAGTGTGAAATGTCCTTCCCTAACTCCTTTGATTGACTTTAGTTTGAAGTCTATATTTTTTAGATATTAAGATAACTACACCTGATTGTTTCTTAGGTCCATTTTATCAAAAAAATCTTTTCCCAACCCCTTACCTTGAAGCAATACTTGTCTTTGAGGTTGAGGTGTGTTTCTTGTATGCAGTAAAAGGATGGATCCCATTTTCCTATCCATTCTGTTAATCTGTGTCTTTTTATAGGTGAATTGAGTCAATTTATATTAGTGATTGCTCATTCCTGTTATTTTTGGAGGTAGTGTTTTTGTGTTGTACTTCTTTGGTGTGGGCTAGTGTGAGGTTACATATTGCCTGTGTTTCATGGGTGCAGCAAATTCCTTGGGTTGTAGTTTTCCTTCTAGTATTTTTTGTAATGTTGGATTTGTGCATAGGTAATGTTTAAATTTGGTTTTGTTATGGAATATCTAGTTTTATCCATTTATGGTTTTTGAAAGTATTGCTTGTTATAGCAGTCTGGGCTTGAATCTGTGATTCTTTTGTGTCTGTGGCATATCTGACCAGGACCTTCTGCCTTTCAGAGTTCCCACTGGCAAGTCAGGCAAATCAGGTGTGATTCTGGTGTGTCTGTCTTTATGTTACATGACCTTTTTTCCTTTTCAGGTCTTAATCTTCTTTTTTTTTTCTATATATCTAGTTATTTTTAAAGTTTATGGTAACATGGTCACATGTGTAACTACATTTGCAATGTGTTTTACATTACATATAACTATATTATATTACATTAATTAAGCTACAAAGATACCCATATGTATAATAAGGGGACAATTATACTCACTAGATAAGCTACTAAATCCAGGACTGTAGAAGGAAGGCTACTTGGGAAGATGGACAAGTTTAGTGGGGGAAAAGGAAGGGCACAATATGATAATGGAGTGAGAATATAATTGAAATGCATCATAATGATATGGAAGCATGTCATAACAGTCACTTACATGTGCAACCAACAAGAGTGTTGTTTTTTTCTAGCATGCTTATATCTTGAAATCTGGATTTCAAATAGGATAATATTTTTCCATTAACAAAAATTGTAAATCTTTTGCTGTGTAACATTTAATATGCTGCAGGACAAAACAAGAGGAGTTTCATGAAGGACGGTTTCTACCTTAGAAAACCAGACAATACTTGGAGGGAGTTTTCCAACAAGGATGTTTTCCTACTGAGTTGATATAAAAAAGTAAGTGTGATGGTAAGTATGATTATTTGAAGATATTTAATAAAAATGGAAATCAGTTACAATTTTGAGAGTTTGGAATGTCTGGGGATCTTTGTTTTACATGTATATTATTTAGACTAGTTTTGCTTTTTAACTCTTTTAACAGAATATCCAGAATCTACAGTGAAGTTTTTCGTATCACAATTTTAAAGTTTCAGTATTACTCTCAATGACAAGGATGGGGTATGAAGGGTTGTTTAACCATTTTATTTCTGATTTATGTTGCTGACTTATATATTATGCAAGAAAACAGTGAGCTGTAGAGTACTATTGCTAAACTAATAAAGGAGTATAATATTACAAGAGTCTTCATTATGTCATTATAAAAAATCAAATTCACTATCTAAAATATTAAACAGTATTAAATATCAAGTGTTACAAGAAAATTTATGTGCTGAAATTATAAATAGAAACATAAACAGAATAATATGTAGTACCATATTTCAAATGATTTATCTAAATTCACATATATAGGCTGCCATTCAAAGCATACTGATGTATGTTATGTTTATTTTTAAAAAGTAGCAAAATGGGACAAAACTGAAGAAGAAATACAGTGTGAGTTGATCTTGGAAAGGGCAAGGTAGGGAAAGCTAAAAAGAGGTGGGGGAGGGAAACTGTGGTCATGATATATTATATGGGAGAGAAGTCTATTTTGAGTTAAAATTTAAGAATGAAGAAATAAGCAAGTTGATGATAAAAATTCTACATGCCTCAAAAATATTGTCACTTTGGTATAGTATGTGTAATAAGTCTATGCCACTTGAAGATATTCTTCATTTCAAAAGCTGAATTGCATTTAAAAGTGGTTTCAAAACTCAACCCTAAAAATAATATCTCCATCAAATCTATCCTTTCAGCGTTCAGAGAACTCTAGAAAAGCAAACAGAAAGTATGTGAGATCCGGAGGTGATGGAGGACAACAGGGAAACAGGTCTCTCTATATCAACAGGTGAACATATGAATTCAGAGAGACTGAGGCAGCATGACAGGACCTGCAAAGGATCTGTATGAAGTGGGAGTCCTAAAGCCAAAATGGGAAGTGGACTGATATGGGGAGTCCTTCTGTATATGTGTTGCCTTTATTGATCAATGAATAAAGCTGGTTTGGCCAATGGACTAGTAAAATAAAGCCAGGTGTGAAATATGAACAGAGATATAGAAAGAGTAGGCAAAGAGTCAAAAAGATGCCATGTAACTGTCAAAAGAGACAGATGCCAGAACCTTACCAGTAAGCCACAGCCTCTTGCCAATACATAAATTAAAAGAAATTATTAATTTCTTATTAACTATTAATCAGTAAAACATAATAAGAAATATGTCTGAGCCATTGGTCAAACAGTGTTGTATTTAATATAGTTTCTTTGTGATTATTCAGGTTTGAGCAGTCAGGAAACAAATGAGCAGTCTCTTTCTACAGAAGACATATGTCACCACGCCTATAACCCAGAAGCTATCCCCAAATGATAACCAGATGAAAATGAAACTTTAGTTTTCTCCAAGAGAGTTTCACTGTGAAAACAAGTTACACTTAAAGGTAGGGTACATGTGCAGTAGTAGACAGCCAAAAGCAATTGAACTCAAGCAAATGAACTCATTTTTGGAAGTTCCTTGTCTCATAAAGTCCTGACAGAGTTTTTCTTTCTTTCTTTTTTCTTTCTTTCTCTCTCTCTCTCTCTCTCTCTCTCTCTCTCTCTCTTCCTTCTTTCCTTTCTTTTTCCTTTCCCTTTCTCTCTTTTTTCTTTCTTTCTTTCTTCCTTTCTTTTGTTCTTCTGTTCTTCCTTCCTTCTTCCTATCTTCCACAATTTGTTTCTTTCACTCTTTCTCCCCCTCTGTATTTCTCTTTCTTTTTTAAGTCTTTGTATTTTTATTTATATATTCTTTATGTATTTATTATCTGTTTGCTTTTCTAACCTTTTGCCAAACAATTTTTTATGTATGCATTATGACTTTCAGTTTAATGTTTTTATGGGATTATGAGTGTGTCTATGGGTATATCCACATTTATGTATGTGTCTTCTGCCCTATCTTGGTCCATTTCCTTTGCATTATTATTCTGTACTAATTATATATATATATATATATATATATATATATATGATTTGATTTTAGTTATCTCTTAGAAGCCTGTTTGTTTTCTGATGAGAGACAGAAAATGGGATGAATCTGGGTGAAAATGGAGGTGGTGCAAGTTAATTGTTTTTGTAGAAGAAGAGGAAATGATAATCAAAGAATGTTATGTGATAAAAAATTATATTTTCAATAAAAGGAAATAATGTGTTTCACAATATTACATATTATAGTCTCTATTCTCAACTAATTTTTATATAGTACATTTGTTTAAAATATTTTAAAGTATTTTTCTTTAAAATATTTTATATTATGAAATTAGGTCATCACTAGGCCCTCAGAAAGGAATTTTCAAATTCAACTAAAAGTGAATATACATTTTAAATTTAAGTTAAATTCATAATATTTCAATATGTATTCAGAAAAAATATACAAATTTTACTTTATAACATCATCATATGCATATTTTGAGCATGTATTGTGTTTCTGGTACTTAAGGAAACCTATAGCCATGAAGTCATTTTCTGAAAAAAATTGTATGTCCTTTATTAACATTTATTTTTATTTAGATTATTTTTATTTATGTTTTATCCTTTTCCATACCTTTTGTGATTTCCATATTATTTATTATTTGTTTACTTAAATAATTTCTACTAATATAAATATATTTTTCTATATTATATATATATTTATAAGTATATGATGTAAATGCAGGAATGTACATTTACTATAAATCTCATTTTGAAGTCAGCCTTTTCGAATTAAATCTGTCCTTCTACTATGAGTACCATTTTTCAGTTTTTCTGATGATGAAAATGGGTGGCTAGTATATTTCAAAGAATAGTCTATATTATACCTGTTTTTTTTATACATCACCTTATATGATACTATATCTCACAAATTTCTATATTCTAAACCTGTGTAATATAGGCAGGAATTACTATGAGTTCAATTTTTCAGTTTTTATGATGATGAAATTGGGTGGTTAACATATTTCAAAGAATATTTAATCTATAGTATATCTATTTTTATACGTCACCTTATATGACAATATATTTCACAAATTTCTGTATTCTAAACATATTTATTGTAAGCAGTAATTCATTATGTTTTTATGCATTGAGTAGGGGTATTTTATTTGAAGTCTGTTCTATTAGATATAACCCATACTTAACACTATCAATGAGATCAAAAATCTAAAAATAGATGGATTTTGAGACATGGGAAGGAATACTATAACTCTGCTAAATTAACAGAGTAATAAGACTTATAATAACATTTGTGTACAAAGATTCAGTACACACTCAGCCTTTGTTATAGAATATTTTTTTGTGCAGGAGTTGGTAATTAACTTAGAGATTCACAACTGCCCTATATTCAATGAGCCAGATTTTAGAGTGCCCAATGATAAATGAGATGTCTATATCACACCTCTCCTGATACATTTGGGATTATGTATGGGACCACAATGTGGTTGCAGTCATGGGTTATAGATGACCTCAAGGAAACAATATTTTGCAGACATAAAAAGGCAGAAGTGCTTAATTTACAGAAACTATAACAAAATTCATAAGACATTTGCCAGTTGAAGACAGATAAAAATCCTAGAACTGTGGTGAGAAAGTGGACACAAATTCCCACTCTTAACTGAGAGGCTATTTGCTATTGATTGTGACTGAAATGGGGAAATTTAATTTTTTTTCAGTACAGGTGACATATTAACTACACTCCAGGTGAGGTCACATGCTTAGGAGTAGCTGATCAAAATAAATCATAGTCCATGTTCTTCTGTGATTATATTTTATTTGTAAAAGAGAGAAACATAGATTTTGTTGCGTAGGAAAATTAAGAAGTATTTGAAAAATCTGGTGGGGGAAAAAGACACTATATTGCATATAATTCTCATGGAATAAAGCACGTCTTTAGAAAAAGAACATTCCACTGACCAACATCACACCACATTTATTGGAAGCGGATTTATCAGGAAGATAAGAGAATCTTCTCTTTCTCTCTCCTTCCCCTGTACCCCCCCTTCTATTTTTCTTTCATCTCTCTATCTTTCTTCCTTTTTTGTTTTTATCAAGAGATTATTTCTTTATATAACACCTTGGCTGTCCTTGAATTCCCTCTGTAGACCAGGTTAGCCTCATGTTCACAGAGATCTGCCTACCTCTGACATCCAAGAGCAGGGATTCGATTAAAGTATTGTGCCATTACCAGGCTTAGTTCTCTACTTTCTTTCCATTACCCTGACAACACTTATATACGGTTCCTAATTCATGGTGAAGAAAGAAAGGTAGGACAGTGAAGCGATACTAGTTGTATGGTAATATAAATAAAAACAAAATATGAAGGAACCAAATATATAAAATTAAATGTGCCAATTTTCACTAATCTGGGTACAATATCAGTACATTAATGTGGCACAATGACACCTACTTGAAAGAAGAGAAAGAATAGATATTAGCCCAATTTTCAGAATCTTGATTTTAGCTAAAGTAGGTTGTAAATAAGGAGTTAGAAAACAGAAACCATAACTACATACTTGATATTTGGATATCTATACTCCAAAAGGGAAATTCAGTTCTACCTAATACTGACTTCAGTCAAGCAGATTGATATCTTTTCTTCAACTTTCCAACTGGATTTTAATAGCATCATTTGGACACTGGCAATTATAGCTCCTGGTCCCTTGATTTTCCTTTCACTTTATAATTATGAGTGAAGAAAACTGGAGGTGGTAAGGCATTATTCTCTCTAATTTACTTTGATTTTTCTTCTTCAGAAGTAATTTTTCTCCTTTAAACCTTTGTTTCACACATTTTATTTGTGTCACTGCACAACTGTGAACATAATAAGCAGCATTTTAGCACCATTCGGTTCTTTCCTTGTGATGTATAAATTGCAGAAAAGTTGCTAACAGTTTGTGACTGACAATCTGCCTTGATAGACAATCTGTGATTCTTTCAGCCTTTTACTAATAAGCTCATTAGGGAAAGATGATGAGAAACTCTTTCCGGGATATGGCAATAAAGCACAGAAAATTCAGTGCATGTCTGACCACTCAAAATTCAGATTTCAATTTTTCCTCAATCAAAATGTTGCCAAGTATAGCTGAATGTCTGTTGAAGGTTACTGATCTCTTCTTTTAATATAATTGTGTCAGAAAAATTAAGAAAACATTCTAGTCTATTAGTATATGTCAAGAGGAAATTTTCCCAAAGCATGTTTTGTCTTTTTTATTTTATTTTGGAGAATCAACAACTAAAGAATGCTTTTCAAGTACTCAAAGTTTTCTTGATTTCCAAATTGAAAATGAAATATTTATTAATACGCAGGACTTCAGTGATCAAATACTATGAAATATTGAGTGATGACATAAATCACAAAACAATCCCACACCAGGTCAGAATTATGAATAATAAAAGGGTTACTTATTTAAAGGGAAAACTTACAGATCACTGCCCTAGACAGCAGTCCTCTGAGTGAACAGAAACAGAATTTAGCAGTCAGAGTGAGAGCTGGAAGCAAGATAGTGAGCACACAGTTACCACTGCTTTTTACGGTATAAGATACCATGCCCAAATAGTCTGGTATCTTAAAGGCTATTGTTTGAAGGAGCAGAATGTGCTCCCACAGCAATTGAGCTTGAAGAAAATATTCAGAACTCATTCTCTCTTAGATTTATGTTCATCTTCAAATGAATAGTAAAAGACTTTCTGCAAATCACAATGTATTTAATAAATTTAAAATATTGTATATGTTTAGTAATAAGAAATTCATATTGTCTCATTAAATTAATCACCATTAGGGTAACTTGCTTATATATTTTTGTAAAACTATTTCATTTAGATTCTGCTATGGGTTTCAAGGTGAAAATATAAAATGAGTCTTCTTTTATTGTGGAATCGAGTTAGTTGCATGCTATCCTAGTGTTTTGTTTAAATATTTTATTAATATAAGATTTTCAGAAACAGGACTGGAAGAAGTTATAAGAAAAAATGGTTTTCCCTATTCATAATTAAATGACTTCCATTACTACAAATGGAAGTAAACTATAGATTAAACAACTAAAGCAGGGTTCAGTGGCATGACCCCAACTTGTGATGGTTAAGTGTCTGTACTTCTTTTACAGAAAGCTAGAGCTCAGTAACCAGTACCCAAGTTGGTGATTACAGTGCTCTGTAAGTTGAAGAGTGTTTTTTATTTTTATTTTTACTTAAAAATTTCCACCTCCTTCCATTTCCCTTTCCCTCCCCCATCCCCATCCTCCTCCCCTCCCACTCCAGTTCAAAGAGCAGTCAGGGTTCCCTGCCCTGTGTGAAGTCCAAGGTCTTCCCCCCCTCCATTCAGTTCTAGGAAGGTGAGTATCCAAACAAACTAGGCTCCCACAAAGCCAGTATATGCAGTAGGATCAAAACTCAGTGCCATTTTCCGTGGCTCCTCAGTCAGCCCTCCTTTTCCGATACATTCAGAGAGTCCGATTCGATCACATGCTCCTTCAGTCCCAGTCCAGCTCGCTTTGATGAGCTCCTATTAAATCAGCCCCACCGTCTCAGTGGGTGGGCACACACATCGTGGTACTGATTTCCTTGCTCATGTCCTCCCTCCTTCTGATCCTCATTTGGAACTTGGGACCTCAGTCCAGTGCTCCAATGTGGGTCTCTGTCTCTATCTCCATCCATCGCCAGATGAAGAGTTTATGGTGATATACAAAATATTCATCAGTATGGCTATAGGATAGGGCCATTTCAGGCTCCTTCTCCTCAGCTGCCCAAGAATATAGCTGGGGACATCTCCATGGACACCTGGGTACACCTCTAGAGTCAAGTCTCTTGCCAACCCTAAAATGGCTCCCTTAATTAATTATATACTTCCCTGCTCTTATATCCACCCTTCCTCCATCCCAACCTTCCCATTCCCAAAGCTCTTCCCATCCCCCCTTCTCACTTTTTCTCCCCATCTCCCCTTACCCCCGCCCCACCCCCACCCTCAAATTTCCAATTTTTGCTTGGCAATCTTGCCTCCTCTAATATCCAGAAGGATAACAATATGTTCTTCTTTGGGTTCACTTTCTTATTTAGCTTCTCTAGATTCATGGATTATAGGCTCAATGTCCTTTATTTATGGCTAGAATCCACTTATGAGTGAGTACATACCATATCATATTTTTGGGTCTGGGTTACCTCACTCAGGATAGTGTTTTCTATTTCCATGAATTTGCTTGCAAAATTCAAGATGTCATTGTTTTTTACCGCTGAGTGTTTTAAATATTAAGCCTACACACGTGTGTTCTATATCCAACCACGTAACCAGAACAAAACAGATATTTTATAATAAATACAAAACAGTTGTCAAAAAAGAAAATTAATTGATTGATCTGGGAACAGTGTATGATAGTTAATGTTCATTGTATGTAGGTCACAATCTAGGATATGGGACTTTGGAACTGAATATATAGGTATGATCTTATGTGAATTGATGTGGAAAGAGCCACTTTAATTATGGACAGATGTTGATGACTAATTTGTTTGTGTGCTTGACCATGTATGTATTCAACTAAAACACAAGCTACTGGTAAAGCTGCTGAAGAATTTGTTTATTACATTATTTAATTTAATAATTGGTTGTTCTACAGTAAATCTAGTGGCTACCTACAGAAAAGAGCATGGAAGAAAATAACTTTGCCTTTTGGCTCTTTGACCTTAATATTTCTGGCAAATTCATATATCATATTGCAAGACATTCTTTGCTTCATGGAAGAAAGCAATAATGATTATAGTTTTTCTTAATCATAATATTGCCATAGTTCAACTACGTGCTCTACAGACAGTAATCTAGTCTGATAAATCTCTCTCTTTCTCTCTGTTTTGCTCTCTCTGCCTCTCTCTCTTTCTCTCTCTCTCTCTCTCTCTCTCTCACACACACACACACACACACACACACACACACACACGAACAATCATCCTATTAGATCTCTTAGAGAAAATCAATTAATACAGCTAATAGATGAGGAGGGGATCGTAGACAAAATGGAGAAAGCATGCAAAGCATTCAAATATATTAATTTATTTCAACTTCTTGACAGAGGAAACAATGTTCCCAATTCCCTCAAGTTTTTGCTGATATAATTTCCTATATAAGATTAACTGTTATTTGAATGATAAGCTAAAACAGCTCTTTTCATCTTTAAGGTGGTTTGGTCTTAGTAAGTTAGTACTGTAACAATAAATGATACTAAGGAACTGTAATCATTAATGTTATGATATTTTTACTTATTTTGGTAAAATTATATTTTAATCTGTGTTTTTTCAGCATGCATTTATGGCTACCATAGTATTGTACTGCCCTATGAATTCAAAAGATAAAATTATAGATGGAGCAAGCTGCCATCTGAGTGCTAAGAACTTAATCCAAGAATAGTAACTATTCTGAAGTTATGCCTCAAACCTCAGAAGTAAAATTTTAAGTCATAAATAATGATTTTGTTACATATTCATAATAATTCATACATTTTTCTCTCCTTAAAGAATTTATTTTTTTTTAAAGAAAACAAACTATCTTTTTTCATTATACAAATGAATCCAAGTTCCAGCTCGCTCCCATCCTCCCATTCCCTCCACATAACTTCCACATAACTTCCCACCCCACCCCCATGCACTTTTCAGAGAGGTTAATGCACAATACTTTGTGGAAGGTCCAGGACCCTTCCTACGATATTTAGGCTGAGCAAGATATTCATCCAAAGAGAATAGTTCCCAAAAAGCCAGTACATGCAGTAGGGATAGATCCTGATACCACTGCCAGTGGCCCCTCAGTCTGCCCCAGTAATTCAACTTTCAACAAAATTCAGAGGGACTAGTTTGGTCCTATGTTGATTTTTTCCCAGACTGACTGGAGTTGGTAAGCTCCCATTAGATCAGTTAGACTTTTTCATTGAGTGTACCCATCATGATATTGGCCTATTTGTTTATATTCTCACTCATCATCTAGCCTTTGGAGCTGAGTCCACACTTCTCAAGGGTGAGTCTGTTTCATTTTGTTCTAGAACTTTCCAGTGAGCTGTTAATTTACTGATTTAATCTTTCCTTTTTTTTTTTGTGGGCACTTATTGGTATGAACTTTCCTTTTAGCACTGCTTTCACAGTGTCCCAAAAATTCGGATACATTGTGCCTTCATTTTTATTGAATTTTAGGAAGTTTTTAACTTCTTTCTTTATTTCTTTCTTGACCAAAGGGTTGTTTAATAGTTTACTGTTTAATTTGCATGAGTTTGTAGGTTTTCTGAGAGTAGTGTTGTTAAAATCTAGTGATCTGATAAGACACAGGGGTTATTCCATTTCTTTTTTTTTTTTGTGTCTGTGGAGGTTTTCTTTGTTACTGAGCATGTGGTCAATTTTAGAGAGGGTTCCATGAGATGCTGAGAAGAAGGTATATTCTTTTGTGTTTGGATGGAATGTTCTATAGACGTCTGTTAAGTACATTTGATTCAAAACCCATGTTAGTTCTCTTATTTCTTTGTTAAATTTCTTTCTGATTACCTGTTCTTTGGTGATTTTGAGGTGTTGAAGTCTCCTACTACTAGTGTGTGGGGTTTGATTGTGACTTAAGTTTTAATAATCTTTCATTTACATATATGGGCTCTCTAGTATTAGAGGCATCAATGTTCAGGATTGAGATTAAATCTTGATATATATATCACAGAAGGCTGTATCCTATTTTCATATCCATTCTTTTAGTCTCTATATTTTTATAGGGAATTGAGTCCAATGATATTAAGAGATATTAATGGCCAGTAGTTGTTAATTCCGTTTTTTTTTTTTTTTTAGTCCTAATGTTTGTGTGTTTCCCTTCTTTTGGTTTTGCTGGTGGGAGGTTATCTGTTGTCTGTGTTTTTGTAGGTGTAGTTAGCTTCCCTGGGAGGGGGTTTTCCTTCTAGTACTTTCTGTAGGGCTGGGTTTGTAGATATGTATTGCTTAAATATGGTTTTGTCATAGAATATCTTGTTTTCTCCATAGGTGGTAATTGATAGCTTTGCTGGATATAGTAGTCTGATCTTGCATAATGGTCTCTTAGTGTCTGCAGCATGTCTGCCCAGGAACCTTTAACTTTCATGGTTTCCACTGAGAAGTCAGGTGTAATTCTGATAGGTATATCTTTAGACCTTACTTGATATTTTTCCTTTGTAGCTCTTAATATGCTATCTTTATTCTGTATAACTTGCATTTTGATTATTGAATGATAAGGGGACTTTTTCTTGATCCAGTCTGTTTGATATTCTATAAACTTCTTGTACCCTTACAGGAATATCCTTCTTAAGGTGGGAAAATTTTCTTCTATGGTTTTATTTAATGATGGAGGAGGGCTATCTATTTGTTACTTTCATTGGTTAATAAATAAACTGATTTAATATATTTTCTGTGCATTTGAGGTGGAGTTCTTCTATCCCTATTTTTCTTAGGTTTGGTCTTTTCATGGTATCCCATATTTCCTGGATATTTTGTGTTAAGAATTTGTTGGACTTAATGTTTTCTTTGGCCAATGAATCTATTTCCTCTATAGTTGATGTGGGAGTGATTTTTTATTCTTTTAAACACTGCCTGGCCCATTGATAGGCCCACCCTTAGGTGGGTGGAGTAAACAGAACAGAATTCTGGGAAAAAGAAGCTGATTAGAGTCGCCATGATTCTCCCATTCCAGACAGATGCAGGCTAGAATCTCCCCGGTAAGCACACCTTGGGGTGCTACACACCTTTTAAGAAATGGGCTAGTCCAGGTGCGAGAGTTAGCCAATAAGAGGCTGGAATTGATGGGCCAGGCAGTATTTAAAAGAATACAGTTTCCGTGTAATTATTTCAGGGTAAAGCTAGCCATGCGGGTGGCCAGGTGCCAGGGATGCAGCCCCGCCGCTCCAAATTACAACATATAGTATTTTCAACCCCTGAGATTCTTTCTTCTATCTATTGTATTCTGTTGTTTTACTTGCTGTGGGACACTCACCTATTATTCTCAAAGGGGCAAGAAGAAATTTCCTAACAAAATAATTTCCCAGGAAGATAGTGGCCTTCCCCTCTCCCACACAGGAGATTCCAAGCACAAGATCACTTAGCTCAGCCCAGCCAGCCACTTGGTACAGGCTGATAAAGATGGCCTAACTCAAGAACAGTGCCCTTGTTCTAAAATTAAGGAAAAAGCTGACTTACCAGAATGGGAGGGAGCAAAAGTCCTTGTACCCATGCCAAAGCATCTTCAAAGATTCTCTTTGTAGTTATGCCTTTAAAAGCTTACTCCACAAAAGAGATACAACTCCTCTCTACCTGGCTGTAACGGGGATGGAGATGCATTCCAAACATGTTTGTATTATGCTGATTAAACCTTGCTTATTACAGTCTGGGCCTCTCTGGTGGTCTCTCTCTGGGGGTTGTAATCTGGGCACAACACTTGTCTCTGAAGTTCCTGTTCATTTATTCAGATTTTCCATATCCAGTATTCCCTCAGATTGTGTTTTCTTTATTACCTCTATGTCAGTCTTTTAGTCTTGAACTGTTTACTTAACATGTTTGATTGTTTGTTTTTCTTAGTTTTCTTGGGTTTCTTTGAGGTATTTATTAATTTCTTCCAATTTTTGTTTACCTTTCCTCCATTTCTTTAAGGGAGTTTTTCATTTCCTCTTTAAATGTCTTCATCACTTTTATAAAGTTACATTTAAAGTTGTTTACTTCTGCTTCTTCTGGGTTAGGATGATCAAGTGTTCCTGTTGTGTGACCATTGGGTTCTGGTGTTACCCTGTTGCCTTTAGGTTGTTGGATAAATGCTTGTAATTTTTGCCTATCCATCTCTTTCTTCAAATGAGGCTGGCAGTGTCTTTGTGTCTTGACCCAATCCTTGTATTGGCTGTCTGAGTTTTTGAGATTTTTTTTTTATTTGGTCTACTATATACTGTCAGTGTCTGTGTCTCAGGGAACTTCTGAGGTCTCTCTAAGCCTGCTCCCTTGGCATTCTCTCCTGGTTCACTCTCCTGACCCTCTCTTTTGGTCCCCTCAGTCCTGCAGCAAGCTCTTGGTCCCCTTAATATTGAAAAAAGCTTTTAGTTTGTGGGCTGCATGGGGTTAGCAGCTTCTGTTGGATGTTGGTATTTATTGGGAGAGCCTACCTGCAGAAAACTCTCCTGCTGGCTGGCTATACAAGCCAAGGAAGTTGGAGGAGGGGCCCTGGGCTTTGTTCCCCAGTGGAGGTCCTAGAGAATGTGGTGCCCTACCAATGGGCTGTTTACTCAACCCTTAATCCTGTAAGTATTTTAGCAAGCTTCGTTTCAGAGTTCTACCAAGGTTGTAGGAGGGAGGATAGGTTAGTTTGGGGGTGGGATGGGGCTAGTAGTTTGCAGGTCAGGTTGATGATGGTGGGTATGGGGCAGCCTAATTGCAGGAAAATCTCCTGCTGACTGGTTAGAGAATTCAAGGGAGTTGGGGGAGGGACCTGGGTTTTTGTCCCACTATGAAGGTCCTAAAGAGTGGGTTGTCCCACCTTGTGGCTGCTCATTCACCTCCTACTTCCGGCAGTATTGTAGCAAGCTGAGTTTCCAGTAATTTATACTTAATGTTAAGTATTAATTAATGAAGGGCCAGATAAATGTCTCAGAGAATAAAATACTGGCCATGCAAGTTAGAGAAACAGAGTTCAGTTTCCTAGAACCCATGAAAAATGATGGGTGAGCATGTGTAGCTGAAAATAATTCCAGTGGATAAAAGACAAGGGATGGCAAAAGCCACTTGGCACATTGGCTGACTGAAATATGACTTATAAATTCAATTTGAGATCTTCCCTAAATATGTAAAGTAGGAAGCAATCTAAGAAGATACATGACATCAATTTCTGGCCTCCATAGGTATACACACACAAACACACACACACACACACACAAATATGTAAATGCATATGTACAGCTACATTTGCTGAGATTCATATGTATACACTCATAGTACATAGGTACAATTGCAAAACAACTTATGCATAAAGAATTTAGGCTTTTTTATATTAGAGAAGAAATTATCAGATTTGAAAAGAAATTGACACCACATATTGTTCAAGTGATCAAAAGCATTCAAATATAACCACAAAATTTATTCAATGTATATATAAACTAAAAGAACGAATTTGAGTATAGCACTGTATTGGTTTTATCAATGCTGTGATAACCATGCTACCAAAAGCATCTTAAGAAATGAAGGTATAGCCGGGCGGTGGTGGCGCACGCCTTTAATCCCAGCACTCGGGAGGTAGAGGTAGGCGGATCTCTCTGAGTTCGAGACCAGCCTGGTCTACAGAGCTAGTTCCAGGACAGGCTCCAAAGCCACAGAGAAACCCTGTCTCGAAAAACCAAAAAAAAAAAAAAAAAAAAAAAAAAAAAAAAAGAAATGAAGGTATATTCTGAATTACACTTTATGAACATGATTGAATCATAATAAGCAGACTCAGAAAAAACATGCCAGCTTGTCTCACCAAATTCTTAGTCAGAAGGCAGAATTACCAAGATGTGAGCTCTGACTAGAGACCTGCTTCCAGAAAATCACTTCCACAATGTTTCAAATCCCTCTTAAATATCACGAACTGCTGGACACACAGGAATCAAACAAGGTGTTAGTGGTGAATAGTTCATATTTAAATCACACCACCCTGGATTGCATGAGTGTCAATCAACAGGATATTTGAGAAATTAGACACATTTTATACATTAAAGCCTTTCAATTATTAAGACCCAATTCAGTAAGTAGTATGTTGGCACTACACCCAAAAGTAATGTGGTGAACTCTACATTTGAAATGCTGCTCCTTGTCAACAACACATATAAATTATGATTCAATATTAAAAATAGAAGAAATAACTCCTGTGCATCATGAAGCAGGGCAACGTATCAAGATGCCTGCCTTCTTGAACTAATATCTGTCTCATTTATTATATCAGTCTGGACTAAATATATAAATACAACATCAATTGATTTTGCTAAGATTTCTGTCAGAAAATTACTATAAACATACTATTACATTGCAGTATTATAAAAGTCTAATAGCTTTCTTGGTAAAATCCACTGCTAAGAACCTGTTGATTTCCTCTCATTTTTGTTTTTTTTTCCCCATGTGAGGATCATATATAGGAGTTAACTAATATGTCACTCTTATCATAAGGTAAAGGCATTTTATGCCAAAAATCACAATAGTCTAAAATTACATTTAGGAAATTAGTACTTTTAACCATGTGATCTTGTAATATGCTTTTTCCATAATTCTAATTAAGTAAACACTATTATTGAGGTAATTTTATTATAAAAACATGCATGCCTTATATGGAAATATGGTAGTACCTTTGGAGTTCACATAAAATGAATCTTATAAAATTTGACTAAACTTGAAAAAGTACTACCAGAAAAAATGCATTTGATTTTTCTCAACAAACTAAAAAGAAAGCAAAATTGAAAATGTGAAATTATTGCATTATGAATAAAATCTAGGTAGGCATATTAAGTCTATATTTGAATGCAACACTTTGTGAAACATGAAAAATATGCTTTTACTTTAAGACTGAATTTTTTTTCTTTTTTTCCCCTTTGGTAGCAGTGATACCCTCACCATAAATAGAAAAAATGCATAGTAGATGTTATATAATAACTACCTACCTTGTACAAATTGAAAATTCAAGGGACTTCCATATATTTCTGTCTCTTTTTCTCATTTGTAACTCAGTCAATATTACATTTGGAAGGGCATAGGCACAGACATGAAGTTTACATCAAGTCCTCTCCCTAGCTTTTGTCAGTAAATTGGAGAATTTGCTTTTTTGACAAGTGAAACCAAAAGCAACACTGGAACCAACTGAGCATGAAAGGGTCCATGCATTCTTGGCTGTGTACAGAATTGGGAGGTAGCAATGTCATTTTGCATCTCCATCAATCAGGGCAGAATTTGAGGGATATAAAGTAATAAGAGAAAAAGGAAGAATAACAAAGCAGAGAGATATTCAATTCTTTTTTGAATAACATGGGTTACAATAAAGTTAGAGGTCACATGGATGTTTATTCTAGTAGCTATCTTAAATCTATTTTAAATCATGGATACAAGAAACATATATAAATATAATAAAAGCAATAAACAACATGCTGATAGCCAATACCAAATTAGACTGAGAGAAACTCAAAGAAATTTCAGTAAAAGCAGGAAAAATATACGGCTCTCCACCCTCTTCATTTATATTCAATATGATACTCAAACTTCTAAGTAGCATAATTTGACAACAAAAGGAGATCAAGAAGATAAAAATTGGAAAATAAGAAGACAAGGTATCACTATTTGCAGGTAACCTAATAGTATACACAAGCAATCCCAAAAAATTCTACCAGAGAACTTCTACAGATGATAAACACCTTTATCAATATGGCTGGATACATGATTAACTTCCAAATTAAGTAGTCCTCTTAAAAATAAACAATAATGGTTTGAGAAAGAAATCAGGGAAACCACACCTTTTAGAATAGCCACAAACAATGCAAAATATTGTTGAATAATTCTAGCCAAACCAGTGAAAGACCTGTATGATAAGAACTTCAAGTCTTTGAAGAAAAAATCAATAACAGAAGATCGATAAATCTCCCATGCTCATGCATAAGTAGAATTAACATAGTACAAGTGGCTATTTTACCAAAATCAATCTACAGATTCACTGAAATCCTAAAAATAATTTATAACAATTCTTTACAGATCTTGAAAGAACAATGATGATCATCATTTGGAAAAGGAAAAACTCAGAATGGCTAAAACAGTCCTATACAATAAAAGAACTGCTAGAAATTGCACATTACCTGATCTTAAGCACTTGAATAGAGTTATAGTAATAAACCATCATAGTATAGGCCTAAAACACACATATTGAGCATTTCATTCAAATTTTTACCAAAAATAAAAATAAAAACTTTACCCATAAGTAAATTCACAAACATATGGACAATTGATTTTTGACAAAGAAGTAGAAATTATAGAGTGAAAACAAGAATCTTCAACAAATGATGCTGGTATAACTGTAATGTGCATGGAGAAGAATAAAAATGGATAACATATTTAACACCTTGCACAAAACTCAAGTCCAAGTAGATCAAAGACCTAAAAACAAAACCAGTTACATTGAACCTGATAGAAGAGAAAGTGTGAAACAATATTTAAGGCATTGACACTAACACTGGCAATCAATAAATGGTACCTTGTATAAATGAAAAGCTTCTGTAAGGCAAAGAACATTGCCAATAGGATGAATTAGCAACATACAAAATGGGAAAAGATCTTCACTAACCCCATATCTGACAGAGGGTTATACATAAAAGACTCAAGAAACTAGATAATAACAAATTTAATAATCCAATTAAAATGGGATACAGATCTAAACAGAGAATTTTCAATAGAAGAATCTCAAATTGTATAGAAACATTTAATGACATGTTCAATATCCTTAACCATCAGAGAACTGCAACTCAAAAGGACTCTAGGATTCCATCTCACAACTCTCAGCGTGCCCAAGGTTAAAAATGCAAATAATAGCTTTTGCAGAAGAGGACTTGTAGCAAAGGTAAGAGCTCTCCTTGGCAGGTGGAACTGAAAACTTACACAGCAACTTTTGAAATCAATATGGAGGTTTCTCAGAAAAGGATAACCATCTTACCATTCACAGACCCAGAGAGACAAGGTAGCAAGGAGTGCCTAGAGCAGCTCATATGAATCAGCCTGGGAAAGGGAAGTAGAAACAATTTTCTAGGAGGACTGGGGCAGTAGAGATGGGAGCTTGAAGGATTGGTTAGGGTGAATAGTGGAGGAGAGTACTGAAAGGTAATACTGGAGGAGGGAAGACTTTTGGGGTCAGGTAGAATCTATAAGGCTGACCCCAGCCACAGTTTTTAGCAGTAGTGGGTACATAGCCAGCAATTGCCATCTCCTGTAATTAGATTAATGATTTCCCCAATTGTCATCAGGAAACCTTCATCCAGTAACTGAAATGAGTATATGCAGAGGCCCATAGCCAAACATTAGTCTAAGCTCAGGGAATCTTACCGAAAAGAGGGAGAAAGAATTGTAGGAGTCAGTGGGATAAAGGCAACCAAAGAAAACCCACAGACAGAGTTAACCTTGACTCAAACAAAGCAGCTCACAGAGACTCAACCAAAAACCATGAGCCTGCATGGGATTTACCTAAGTCCTCTATCTCTATATGACAATTTAATAGCTTGATATACTTGTGGAATTGTTATAAATGGGAGAAGGGGCTATAAGCTGTCCCTAATGCTTCAGCTGCCTCTTGGAAACCCATTGCTCTTTTTGGGTTGCCTTCCCCAGAATAAGGACAATGGGGAGGAGAAGGTTTTGGATGAGAGAAGAGAGGGGAATCCTGTGGCCAGGATGTGGAATAAATAAATAAATTATAAAAAATAATATGATTAAGAATCAACTGATATTTATAGAGGTCATTTAGTACCAACACAAAATAACTACCCTACTAATGAATATAATAATATATATAAAACTCAAATTAAAGTATTAAGATAAGCATGTTTTATTAGCATCCTTTAGAGTACCATCAAATGTAAAATCTATATTCAATCAAAGACTGAGAAAAGTTTGGTGTACTTAACTTTTAAGAAAAAACTATGATGCCAGATTAGAGTGTCAGGATCATGAAAATCAACTAGCATATGGTTCAACAAAACTACTTGACAATTTAAGAACTAGACTCATCATAAATGCCCCATGTGACTCATAAATAATTCAACAGTATAGATGACTGAAGAGGATTTGGACCACATACATACTTATCTAGCCCTCTGACTTAATTCCAAGTAATAGATTGTAATAGAAATAAAGGATCCTTCTGGAAAGGACATACTGAATTTGTTTTACAGACACTACCTTTTGATAAAGTGTTATACCTGGGCACTCATAAGGCTCTTTAATTTATTGTGAGAAACAACTCTAAAATAGACACTAATGCAACAGAAGCATGGAAGTGAACAAACATTTAAATAATATTGCAAATGTGCTAAATGTTTTCTCAATATGCAGCAAAGCTAATATTGTAACATTGAATATGGAAACATATGCATACAGACACACAGACAAGCACACATCCACACATACACAGAGGAAGAAAAGTGCATTCTAATACAAGAGGCACTTAGATTATATGAAATCTAATAGAAAATAATGCTTCATGCCAAAAGTAATCCAAAATTCTTGGAAGGTCTATTATCACAGCAATTAAAAAAGATGTCAAAATAAATGGAATCATCAGTTTTTATAAAAATAAAATTGTTACTCCATCAAAGAAAACTTATAAACTTAAAAATAAAATTAAAGTTACACACACAAAAGTGAAGCGATAGATAGAAAGAGAGAGAGAGAGAATACAGGAACATTTAAACATAGAACAGCACAATTTCATTCTCTCTGCCATCAGCCAATTAGTAACAGAGACAAGGTCAATAGAATTAGATAGCTTGTCCTTTACAGAGCATTTTTAAGCATGGTGAATTAAATACATTTTTTTCAAATGCTACCCAATGACAGAAAAGATGTCCAAGCATATGTATTTCATACAAAAATACTCCAAACCCTTTAAGATACATAGGTGATAAAAATATTTTTCATCTTTTGCTCTTACTTAAGAATCAATAATAAAAAGAATTATATAAAACACTGTAATAGTTGGTACTACTCAATACACTTTGAAGTCAGGTACATATTTAGAATTTCTTCTAAGGAAACACTAAGGAAAACACTAAGGAAAAAAAGTATAGTTTCTTTGAAAAGAAAGGGGAAATAATTTAGAACACTGTGTAAGATACTAATTAAATTAAATCACTTTATGAGTGAACATTATAACACTAAAGATATATTTTATAAAGGAAAAAAATATTTTGCATTTATTTAGTGGTTTAAATCTTTAGTTAATCCTGCTAGAACAGAAAATACAATTTAATCATAAAATTACCAAAACTAAAGAAAATGCTATTCCTAGACATAATTCAATGGTGTAAAACTTCTAAAATTATAATAGATTAATTCAGTGAAGCCAAAATCTGATTCTTTCAGAAAAATCAATAAAATTGATGAACCTGGATTCTATTCATTCAGAAAGATGTATTCTTACAGTTTTGTTTACAAGTAAGAGTGTGTGTTTGTGCATGCACCTGTGTGTGTATGTGTGTGTGTGTGTTTGTGAGAGAAAGAGAGAGAGAGAGAGAGAGAGAGAGAGAGAGAGAGAGAGAAAGAGAGAGAGAGAATACTGTATGAATGCACGTGGCCATGGAGCTCAGAAGAGTACATTAGATCTTCTGAAGCAAGAGGTGCAGTCCTCTTTATAGTACATATTATAGTACCAATATGGATACTATAAATAAAACTCTGGTTTTCTGAGAGGCAACCAATACTCTCAAGAGCAGAGTCATCTCTCTAATTCATTTAGTTTGTTTTGAATGTACTTTATTATTACATGTACTAGAGAAATAGTTGAGTACTGTATATTTAGATTTTCTGAAGCATCTTATTAAAACCCTATTCCCAGTACCATAGGCCCAGAAAATTGAGGCTATAGAACATACTTAGTCTCTCAGGATTTGCCTTCATGAACGGAATCTGTTTCCTTGTGGAAGGGGGCCAAACAGACTGTTCCTTGTACCATGTGAGATACTGAAATTAATTCATTCACTGTACTACATACACAAGTCAGTTCATTCATGGAATTTTTTTGAGTGCTATAAGAATAACACATTACCTCTATCTATAAGGATAGATTGAGGTATCAAAGACACATATGTCTTTTAAAAATGTGAAAAATGAAAACTATTATTATCAGGTGGCTGTGAGAATGTATAAAATGAAACAGTAGATGAATACTTTGCCTATATCTTTTTGCCTATTTCCAATATTCATAAATTTTTAGCAGTACACACACACACATACACACACAAGTCAACAATGAGTGTGAGATAGAATATAGCCCAACCCCCCAAAATCTCATATAATTAAAATAATGATGAATATTACTAGTTATAGAAAATCAGTGATTATTGCTGTGGGATAATGCTCTTGTACACTGTTGGTCAATCATATTTATTTAATAAAATGCTGATTTGTCAGTAGCAAGGCAGGAAGTAAAGGCAAGGTAACAAGACTAGTAGAACTCTGGGAAGCGAGGCAGAGATGTGGTTACCAGTCAGATACAGAGAAAAGATGAGAATGCCTTACTGAGCAAAGTTACCCAGCAATGTGACTAAACATTGATAAAAATTGTAGGTTAATTTAAGTTGTAAGAGCTATTTAGTAAGAAACCTCAGCAAGAGGTCTAGAGTATGTGATTTAATATTAAGCATCTGTGTGTTTTTGGGTACTGAACAGTTGCAGGACATGGCAGGACAAAAACTTCCATTACAGATGTTCTGAAGCTTCTTTTCACTGTATATGCTCAAAAATTATCAGACTTAATATATGCAAATAAATAATTGAAAAGCATTTTGAAAATAAAAATAGTTGATTATAACTATGTATAATTATCCAAATGGAGTGATATATGCCTATATAACTAGTACTTAAGAAGATGGGGGAAAAGTGTCTCAATCTTAAAATCAGGGTATAATCAATAATGAGACCTTATCTCAAAACTAGGTATTAATGAAGATTTTAAGATTTATAGAAAAGACATTCATGTATTACCCCAAAATAACAAAAAATAAAGTCTTTATTTATATAATAAATAATTATAGCATTACAACACATTACACTGATGCATGTTATAAAAAGAGCATATGACAGAACATTTCCATTCTTTGTGTTGTACTAGAAACAGAGAAAGGAAAAACAGAATGAGGTAGGCAACGCAGAGCTTGCAAGAAATGACTCTACCCCTGCAGTTAGTTTCATCTTCTAATAATCACCATCTTCTAATAAAGTCTTCATTTTATGAATACACCAATGAATTAATTCATTGTGTCAGAGCTCTCAAGTCTTAATTAAGAATGCCTTTTAGCTGCTCTTATCAAAACATGAAGGTTTAGTCAGTGTCACATTTATAACCACACAATTCTACTCTTGGTTTCCAAATGTTCATTGCATGTCCTATGCAAACTGCACTTGCTTCTTTTCTATGATTCCTCCAAGTTTTAACAATCCGTCATAATTCAATGTTTGGGGAGGTTGTTCATTCATTCCCAGATGCGTAGAGCTAAAATAATCACACAGAAACTACATTATTTGCAATAATTTCAGCTAATTGCTTACACATATTTCTAGCTAAATCTTACATTCTGAACTAACACATCTCCATTAATGTATGCATTACCATGATGTTGTATACTACCAGCAAATTTTTGGCATGTTCTGGTGGAGGTGTCTTTCTCCTGTAGCAGCTACATCGCTTTTCTTTGATTCTGCCTACTCTCTCTTTATGTCTTTTCCAGCCTGGCTATGTTTTGTTAATCCATTGGCCAAAAGCAGCTTCTTTATGCATTAACTAATAAAAGCAGCACATATAAAGAATGAATTCCCACACCATTTTCTCTTTTCTGTTTAAACAAAGATGAAGGTTTTAATATTAACATAGAACAATTACCTATGACAAAGCAGGTATCAAGGAAGAATTGCAGTTACAATATTTATATCTACTTTATATGTTTTCATAACTATTGAAAATTGTAATTGTAACTATATTCTTCAAGTCCATCAAAGACCCCAGAAGGATATAATATTACCTAAGTTAACAAGAACTTAACTAACAGCAACTTCAGAACCTCTAAAATTGACATAGACATCTCGCAGCCTAGAAAGTCACCCAAATTTCTTCTGTAATGTTGCATGAACACCATCTTCAGCCTACTGGCCCATAGTATCTGGCAAACTTTTTCCATAAAGCAGGAAATTTTAAAGACAGGTTAACTTATATTGGCAGTTTGTCAGTCACCTTCTTCTGTGTCTTGCAGAATACCTGGCAGATTCTTTCATGAAGCAGGAAACCTGAAGAGCTGTCTAAACTTCTTCCAGCCACTTCTGCAGTCATTTTTCTTTGGATCCTGAAAGTCCAGCCAAGCAGTTCAGGCAAGAGCAGTTTCTTGCACAAGTGCCTAATCAACTTCATGAGAAGCCTCTTTGAAGCCCATCATCCTCTTGAAGTAGATTGGTGTGCCAGGAGCACAAGTGTCTCACTGTCATGAATAGTCTAAGACCTTAACACATTTTAAATGCTATATTGTGTTAGTCTTTGGAATGTTTGAAGAAAATCTAACCATCTAAAATATATGTCTGCACATCTAGAAAACCCAACTAAAATGACTACAAGCTTGACTATTATAGATGACTATCTATTAATCTGTATTTCTTAATTATACATTACATTTTTTATTAATTTTTCAATTAAAAATTTCTGCCTCTTCCCCACCTCCCTTTTCCACCCCCTCCCCCCACTCCCTATTAGTAGATCACCAAGGCCAGCTGGACTGGGACTGAAAATGCATGGGATAAAACCGGACTCACTGAATATGGTGGACAATGAGGACTGCTGAGAATGGCACTGAATTTTGACCCTACTGCATGTACTGGCTTTATACATTACATTTTTAAATGAGCTGTACAAATACAATATCTTAATCAAGAGCAGAAGTATACATGTAACAGAATTGACCTAAAATTTGAATCAATAGACCAAGATCCATACCGATGCAAATATTCATATCTAAAGAATATCCCCATTTAAAATGTAAGCAAAATTAATCAGGTCTGTCATGGGTTATTGTGTGTGGTAGGTCCACTTGAGCAAGCAATTCTGATGCCATCATGGATTTTAAGCCATCTGGGCCATGGTTTTAGGGGGTCATTTTCCATCATAGCACATTATTCTTGAAGGAATCCACAGGTTCTCATCCTCTGTGGAAAAAAAAAAAGAATTTCTTTTCCAAAGCAACATATCCTCAGACTCAAATTTTGAAGTCAAGAAAACTTTAAACTATATATGTTGGTTTAGCTTAGCAGACAGTACAATAAAATGTCTGTCTATACTTAGCTCATTCACAGTCCAATAATTCAAAGAAAACACAATAATATATATAATCCAGACTCTCTGTGTATATTATATCTTTATGTGGCTTATTTTTCTTACTCTACTTTTTCTACAAGTTTAATATTTATTTTAATATCTTTATACCTTTAATCTATGACTGTCTATACTTTTCTATATTATAACTGTCTATGCTCTCTTTTTCTGTCTCTCTGAAGCCTATAGACATTTACTTATCACTGTTACCCATTTAGAGGTTTTTTTTTATCTGAATCTGTCTTTATTGCATATCTATAATTATTTTCTGTATAGTCCCACTTTTTTTCTCTTATATTTAGAGGCATGATGCATCCCCCACTCCAGGATCACGGTGGTTCCATGTCTCCATTAAGCAACTTGTAGCAGTATGCTTATAAACCCCATTTAAATGGTCCATAGCTGGACCTCTCAAAAGAAAAAGAGACATTTCTGCTGATGAACTAGGAAGCTGCCATTATTAAAGAAGCCATGCAGTTTTTACTGCAGCCCCCTTGTTAAACAGAGCCTATATGAAGAAATGCTGTTACCAAGAACCTGTTCTTGACTCCCATTTTTGTGTGTCTAGAACCATTTAAAAAAAACTTTATTAGATTTTACATGGCAATTTTTTCTCCATGCTGGCACTCCAACATTTTGGTGGTGGCTGCTAGTTTGCTTACTGGCCACTTAGAGCAGAAATAATCACTCAGAAGCTGTATTAATTAAATCAGTGTTTGGTGTATTAGCTCTAGCTTCTTACTTTATACCTCTTACATCTTAAGTTAACCGATTTTTATTAATCTGTATATTGCCACATGGTTGTAGCCTACTGGCAAGGTTCTGACAAGTTTCTCCCCTGTGGGCCACTACATGGTGTCTCTCTGACTCTTCCTTCTTTTTCCAAGTTTAATATTCCTGCCTAGCTTTACTCTGTTAAGCCATTGACCAAATGCAGCTTCTTTATTATCCAATGGCAATAAAATACACTCACTGCATACAGAAAGCAATTCAATATCATCTCCACATTACTGTCTGGTGCCCATTGTGAATCCCAGTGCCACACCTACCAGGTGGACCAACCTAAAATGCTTAAAATATATGTGTCCCAGAATGTCTGCCAGTTCTGCTGGTCTGGCTTGATTTCATCACAGCAGAGCTAAGCAGAGGGCTTGGAAATTTCCCAGGCTCACACAAATTCTAACCCCACCCTGCAGCAAAACACATTTTTCAGTATTTAACCAGGCACCAATGTATGAAACCAAAGCAGCAAAGAACCCTTTGTGGTACAGCTGATCATGTCTCAGTGCCATGCAGTTGCAACCACAACACTTGATGACCAAAACAGATTATTAGACCTACAATAATTTTTCAAAATCTCATAACAAAGCTAACTATTTGATTAATAAATTAATTAGTAAACTTGAAAGTTATATATTTGCTGTCAATATGACCATCCAGGAATTTAATAACCTTTTTGCTTATACTATGAATGGTGATCTGCAAGAATTATGTTTTTTGATACATTTATTTATTGATTATTGAGACCCAGTTTTTTTTATATTATATACTTAAGAAAATGGTATGATAACAGAGACCAAAATGAGGCACTTTTAGAAATAATACAGTCTTTACAGACTAATAATTAACAGCTAGGTTACAGAATTAATACTATTGAAAATCAAAAGTTAGCTGAAAAAAAATTAATACTGTTGAAAAAGATAACATTAAATTTACAGACAAAATTTAATCTATGTCAAAGGGTACTGAAAAATTATCTGAAAGAATGCATTGAATTTGACAAACAAAATCTATTAATAAGTTATGATAGGTTAACATATAGAGTATCTTTCCAGGGAGGGAATCTGTATGCTATCAAAATAATGACCAAGGATGAAATGTCATATTTAAAGAAGAACATCATACCTTGGAATAACATACCTTGAATGAGGACAAGAGGCTAGTTGCCTCAATAAAATAACTAGAAACATATACAGGCCAAAAATAAGCAAGCTTTACAAAAGACAGTAGTAAAAAGATTTGAAAGGATTGTGGAAATTATTGGAGTTTGTGAGAAGGGAGGGAAGGTATAAGGATAGTATTTAATATCTCCAAACCTGTCAGAGTCAGAGATGGTTTACCAGGGTTTTAGCTTCCTACTCTGTAATCACCTCTGAAAAAGCATCAGGTTCTAAATGCCCAAAGGAATCCAAAGAATATAGATGGTTACCTATAGGTCTATATGCACTGAGAGAAATTAAGCAAGCAATAGTATCTTATTGTTTGCATTCAAGATTTTTTAAGGAAGAGGGTAAAGACATGGGCTTTTAGAAATAAGGCTACCCCACAAAATTGACATTAATTAGTTTCAGTGATTCTCAAAGATGGGTCACAACTATTGTGGAAATGCTATTTGTGAGAAGAGGCAAAAATTTTTGAACAACAAGGAAAAGCAAAAGGACTTGAGGCTTCCCAAGATAAAATTCTTGGTGAGGAGACATATGCTGACCCAAAGGATCAAGCTCTTCACAATGAACACATCTTGTCACTGTCCCGTAGAGCAGCCTTGAATGCTTATGACAGGATTCAATAATTAGGAAAATCAATTGAATCATATACGAGGGTTAAACAAGGCTAGAGAGAATACTTTAGTTACTTTTTACAAAGATTAACTAAGTCTCTACAAATAGGAATAACAGACACAGAAGGTAGATGAGTACTTATTGAATCTCTGGCTTTTGAAAATGCCAACTTAGAATGTAAAATGATACTTGGAACTTTAAAGGTTAGATCAGCACCAATGGATGAATGGATCCTGAATATAGTGAATGTTGAGACACTTGACTATAACACTGAGGCTTAGGTAGGAGAAGAAATTTCTGAAAGTATGGGGATTCATCAAAATGTCAAATATTTTAATTTTGGTAAAATAAGAAATCTGATAAAGTATTGTAGACAAGGAATTCCTAGAAATAATGTGCCCTCTAGGAATGGCAAAAATATAATGTCTCACTCGTCTGGACTGCATATGAGTTGTGACAAATGCTGACAGTAGACTAATGAATACAGATCAAGAGAGAGAGAGAGAGAGAGAGAGAGAGAGAGAGAGAGAGAGAGAGAGAGAGAGAAAAGGCAACCTGATATCATTGGAAAACTCCTTGAGGGTCTCACACAGGCTCCCAAGTCAAACATGGTCCAGTCATTCCTAGTCATTGTGGAGGACATGTGTCACCAGGAAAATTTAAAATAAAGTCTATTGCCTGCTGAAAAAAAATATTGTTATAGATGATGGAATAAACATATAGGATGAATCAAAAATTCCAAAAGGAAATAGGAAACATATATTTTTGGCACACTTCTATAAATGATCCAAGACCAAAGCTAAGAGTGGATATAAGTAACATTGCAATTGAGGGATTGCTAGACATGGTGTAGGCAAGGGTATCATTACTCCAGAATCTTGGCATCCAAATTTGTTCAATTTCTAGGCTTTGGACCCTATTTTAAATTAAACAAAGCATAAGATGGGTTAAATGTAAAGGGCTAAAAGGAATGCGAGGAAGACTGAGGCCATATGTGCCTAATATTGCAGTATATTTTTGGAGTCATTATATGCTGCAGCAATGTAATACATATATTAACATTTCTCCTGTCCCAGAAACTCATGTTATATGGTGCTATAAACAAAGATCAATAGCCATTCAGGCTGTACAAGAACACAAAGAATCTAGCAAACCTTTAGGGGTACCAATGGCCCTACCTTTAAAATGATAATTGAGAAACCAATATGGGTTAAACAGTGGCTTTTAAGAGAAGAGAAACTGCTTTCTTTAGAACAGCTGGCATAGGAACAACTAGATGCTCACCATATTGAAGAATCAACCAGTCCTTGGAATTCTTCTGTGTTTGTTGTCAAAAAAGAAATCTGGAAAATGGAGAATGGTGACGGATCTAACAGCTGTCAAATAGGTAATTCAATCTGTGGGCTGTCAACAACTTGGAAATCCTCTGCCTTATCTATTGTCAAAAGAATGGCCTTAAAAGATTGTATCTTCCCTATACCTTTACAAGAAAATGACAGAGAAAAATTTGCCTTCACAGTGCCTACTTATAATAGTTCTCAGCCCACTAGGAAATACCAATGGACCATCCTCCCACAGGAATTGTTCAATAACCCCATCCTGTGCCAATATTTTGTAAATCAGACATTGGATATAATACATAAACAATTTCCCAAATCTATAATTTACCATTACATGGATGACATTTTGCTATCTGATTCAAATGTAGATATTTTAGAAAGAATGTTTGAAGAAGTGAAGAAAGTTTTGCCTAAATGGGGATTAAAAATTACTTCTGAAATAATAAAAAAAGATATTCTGTCAATGACCTATGATATATAATAGGTTTACAGAAAATTAGAACAAAAAAGGCCCAAATTAGGAGAGGACAATTGTGGACTCTTAATGACATTTAAAGTTTGGTAAGAGATACTTCCAGTCTATGACCAGCTTTTGAGATAAAACCTAATCTAATAATTCATTTCATCAAAACATTATACAGTAATAAAGACTTAAATATTCCCAGGGAATTAACAGCTGAAGCTGAGGAGAAAAAAAAATGGCATTGAAGAGAGAGTCAATTTTCCTTTGGTCTTTTTGTTATTTTGCCTTTTTTTCAAATGTAAGGACTGAACCCAGGGCCTTGTGCATGCTAAGCAAGCAATCTAAAACTGAGCTAAATCCCTAACCCCCATTTTTTGAAGACCAGATGAAGTTATTTTGTTTTATAGTTAGACTTCTCTAACTGCAGTAATGACATAAGCACATTATCTTCATTAACAAATGGGAGACATATGTGGATAGGGTGAACACAAATATTTATATCATTCTAATCATATTGCCTTCCAGAATTTTCCCTACAGGAATTTTAATGCAAGGGGAGGATATTATCTTAGAATAGATATTTTTTATCACAGAAACCAAGTAAAAAATTGAAAACTTACATGGAAATGGCCTCTGACTATAATTATAAAAGAAAACTTGAGACAATGTCCCAACTCCTAAGAAAGTTTTCCTCAGAGTAAGGGATATCAATTAAGGGTTGATTTTTAACTGGTAAGGAGTTGAGGTTTGGAGTGAAAATTATGTAGTCTCAGGGATTATTTTAAAAAAATGGAGAGGAAAATTGGATGGGATAATAGACTAGTGTGAACTTACACTAATATTAATAGTGAGTAATAGAGTAAATACTTGTGAGCTATTATTAAAAGACAATTTATATTGATACAGATTCTTGTATAATGATATAAATTCAAGTTATATTGAATATGTTCCCATATCTGTTTAGAGTATTTGTACACCTAGACAAAGTTATTTTGTTATATTTTATGTATGTATGCCTCTAGCTCGGATTAAGACATTTTGTATATTTATTAAATTATAGGATATATTTATCACATTCTAATCTTGATCAAGATACTTATACATTTGCTGCACAGCTGTTTAATGAATATTTAATATTCTAATATGAAGTCTTAGTCCTTATACTATATTTGTATTAAAATTTATAGGTCAATTATAGTTTAATGACAATGAGAACATAGTTCTCCATGTTTGTCATACATATAGTTAGACTAATCAGGTTTTTAAATACAAAGAGATTGTATTTTACATAGATACATAATCTTCAACCACTTCAAAGAACTGTATAATATGGCATTCACATAAATGAGGGTTCTGTTGATGTGAGACACAATTGCTCCTGACAGCACCAATCTATTCCTGAGAGAATGTTGAGTACCAAAGACACTTCACTTGGAGCTTTTCTTCATAGGAAAACTGGTCTTTGGGCAAGAAACTGCCCATGCCTTGATCATTGTCAAATTGCAAGGTGTCTAGATAGGACAAGAAGAATATAAGAAAAAAAGACTGTAAAACCTTGCCAACAAACAGTAAGATATTTCTGAAATTTCTCCTGCCTATGAAAATGATCTTTCAGTTTCTCTAGGCCTTAACCAAAGTTGGTTGCTACAACATTGCAAATGAGACTTTGGGTGATTTTCCAAGTAGGCAGTTGTTTCTGTGATTTATTCCACATTTTGGATATTACTTGATTGTGCTTTCTGCCTTCTCAAGTAGTATCCTTAACAGGTCTTCAAAGGTGTTTAAGACTAGATAGTTATAGTTATTTTCCTCTCACTGCTTGGCCAACCTATTTCTAATACAAGACTTAGACTCCTTAGAATAGAATAATTATTGACACATTTAGCATATGTTTCTTTCTTGATATTATTTATACTTTGTAACGGTGTAAACGAATGCAGACAGATTGTAAAAATATATAAAGCTTTAATGGAGAAATAGGCTTACAGAACCAATGTTCCCGTCGAGACTAAGAAAGCAGAAGCAGCGGCTGGGAGCACACTCGCCAAATTTTTAGGCAAACATTAGCCTGAGGCAAACATGCCCCCTAAGGGGTGGGACTTATCCCTACATCTCCCCTTTTTGTCTAAATAAGACAGAGCCAAACCAAATACAACTATGTACAATAATAACAAATAATAAATATAACAAACAATATTGAAAATCAAAAGTTTTGTTAAACATTCTATCTCAAGGAGTCTAAATAATATAGAGAGTAACTACAATTATATAATCTTCAACTCCATCAAAGATCTGAGAAGGGTATAAATATTACTAAACAAATGAGATATATTCAAAATGTGCAACAATTGACAGAGACAATTGACTACCTGGGCAATCACCCAAAGTCTCGTTTGCAATGTTGAGTCAACCAACTTTGGCTAAGGCCTAACATAACTGACATACCATTATTAAAAGCAAGGAACTTTTCAAAACTATCTTACCCTGTCTTGGCAGGATATGACAGTCCTGTTTTATCCATTGATGCATGCTCTGTATCTCTGTCAGTGGTTGAGGTATGGGCTTTTCTTAACCCAAAGGCCAGTTCTGCCAAGAAGACAAGCTCCCAGTGGAGTGTCTTTGGTGCTCAAGGTTCTCTTGGGAATAGAGCGGTATTGCCAGGAGCAATTGTGTCTCACTATTACGAAACTCTGAGTTATATTAAAGGCCATTTTCTACAGCTCTTCGAAGAGGTTGAAGATTATCTATCTATACAGAGTATAATCTCTATATATCTAAAGAACCTGATTAGTCTAATTATAAATGACAAACTTATGTGACTATTAATCTATATAATTCTCAATATCTAACTTAAAGACTAAGAAAATAAACAACTGTGTAACAAATGAGGATAATGACCTCCAACTATAAACACTGTAGAAATATACATTGCAATATGGTAAATATATACCAATACACAAATATTATATATCTTAATCAGAGGTAGAAATGTACACTGCAATATGGTAAATATATATATATATGTATATATATATATATACATATATATATATCGATACAATATATGTCAATACATAAAAAAATTTAAACAGAGGTAGAAACATACATGCATAAAATAGTCAATATAATTTAACTTTGTATCAATATACAAGAATCAATACCAATATATTTGTCTAAAAGTTGTAACTCACAATTACAAATCTATTATCCCATCATCTTTTATTTTTTTTTTGTTCAAAATCATCCCTACGCTTATAAAATTCCTCCCCAAACCTCCCAACCCCTAATATGATGTCCCTAAACCCAGGGGTAAACTTTACTGGGAGAGGGGACATCGTCCTCTAGAATTACTTCCAACTGTCATGGGGACGACATTCTTTCTGGGGGATCCTGTGAAAGTAAAATGAGGGTTAAATTTCAAGATCAATGTCTTTTAAAATTGCAAATAGTCTCTGAGTATTGTGTGGAGGTCTGGCCAGAAATTGTATAAATTGTGCACCATTTCAGCTAACCAAGTTGGAATCGTCTTGTGCAGCTGGTACCCAAAACAGGTCTTGTAGCAGCTCTATCAGTATAATGACGACCTATCAACCAGGTAGAGTTGTTGTTGTTGTAGGGTCCCATCTTCTTCCTGGAAACTTCAAATGTCACTTCAGGAAAAACTCATTGTTCATTGTGAAAAACTTAAACATTAATCACATAAACATATATATATATATATATATATATTCAATGAAAGGCATGATAGATATATTCAATTAAAAGTATGATAGATATGAAGAAAAGCAAAGATATTTTCTAAACTAATATTTCATTCTGTCCCATATCATGGCTCTTGACATGAGACAGAAACTCCACAAACTCTGGGTTTTTCACTTACTAACAGGCTTGGAATTGGAGAGGGACTAAGCCAGAGTCCAACCTCAAAACCAGCTCTACATTTTTATAAAGAAATGTTTAATAAGACACACATTATATATATAATACTTAACAAAATATGTCTATCCATCAGCAGTAATTAAATATTCAGGGTCGCTTAATTTCTTTGAAGATGAGTATTTTCCTGTGGAGATAAGAAAAGAATCCTGCCCCCAACCTATCTGTATTTCTTACCATCAGTATAATCTCCATCCTTGTGAATGAATTGTTATTTATCTTTTCCAAGTGACTTCTCTTCTTCAAACCGAACCTTTATTAATTTGGATGGTATCCACAATTTTTCCTCACCTTTGAAGATAAGAGCAAAACCCCTTCCCAAAGGCATCCTTGAAATAAACTGGTTGATTTAGTTCAGTAGACTTTTCCATTATCCAATGTCTTTCTGCAGCCGTTGTTCCCTTCTCATTAGCGTTGAGAAAATTCAAGGTTAACAAAGCATTATGTAACCTATTTCTGGGAGTGTTTTCCACCCCTTTCTGTTTGTTCAACATATCCTTTATAGTTCTATTTGATCTTTCTATGACTGACTGACCTGTAGGATTGTATGGTATACCTGTAACATGCTTGATATTGTAATAGTCAAAAAACTGTTTCATTTTCCTATAGACATAAGCAGGACCATTATCTGTCTTTATCTGTGTAGGTATACCCATGATAGCCATGACTTCTAAAAAATGAGTAATTACTGAATCAGCTTTTTCTGAACATAAAGCAGTTGCCCACTGAAAACCTGAATAAGTATCAATGGTGTTGTGTACATATTTTAATTTGCCAAATTCTGCAAAGTGGAACACATGCATCTGCCAGATTTCATTCCTTTGGGTGCCCTTTGGATTATCCCCTGCAGGCAGTGGTATTTGGTTATAGAAAGAGCAAGTAGGACATTTCTTTACAATCTCCTTAGCTTGTTGCCATGTAATAGAAAACTCTTTCTTCAAACCTTTGCTATTAACATGATGTTTTTTATGAAACTCAGAGGCTTGTAGCACACTACCAATCAATAATTGATCAATTTCTGCATTACCTTATGCTAGAGGACCTGGCAGACTCGTATGGGATTGGATGTGTGTTATGTACATAGGGTAAAGCCTGTTCCTGATCAAATCTTGAACCTGGATAAACGATGAGGTTAGCTCTGTATCATCAAGTATAAATTCAGCAGTTTCAATATGTAAAATAACTCTTTCTGCGTATTGTGCATTGGTAACTATATTAATAGGTTCCTTAAAATTCCTTAGCACCATAAGAATGGCATATAATTCTGCCTTCTGGACAGAATCGTAAGGACTTTGTCCCACCTTACCCAAGTCTTCTGATTTGTAACCTGCCTTCCCTGTTTTATTGGCATCAGTATAGAATGTACGGGCTCCAGTTATTGGAGCATCACAGACGATTCAAGGAAGGATCCAAGAAGTTCTCTTTATCAAGTTAAGCCTCTTGCTTTTTGGATAGTTGTTATTAATGTTTCCCAAAAAATTAGCACAAGCTCTTTGCCATGGTTCATTATCTTCCCATAATTTCTTTAGTGCATCAGCAGTGAAAGGCACTATAATTTCTGCTGGGTCTATGCCTGCTAGTTGACGAAGTCTCAGCTTGCCTTTAATAATTAACTCAGAGACTTTTTCCACATAAGTTTTCAGTTTCTTACTTGGTTTATGTGGTAAAAAAGATCCATTCCAAGATAATATCATCTCTCTGCATTAAAATTCCTGTAGGAGAAATTTTTGATGGTAGTATGACGAGAATACAATCGAGCTCTGGATTCACCCTCTCCATATGAGCCTGTTATAATTTTTCCTCAATCATTGTCAGTTCCTTTTCTGCTTCAGCTGTTAATTCTCTGGGACTGTTTAAATCTTTATCACCATCCAAGGTTTTGTTCAAATGAATTATTAGATCAGGTTTTATCCTAATAGCTGGTCATAGACTGGAAATGTCTCCTAACAGTCATTGAAAGTCATTAAGAGTTCGTAGGCGATCTCTCCTAATTTGTGCCTTTTGTGTCTTAATTTTTTGCAAACCTATTTTATAACCTAAATAATTAACAGAATCTTACTTCTGAATCTTTTCAGGAGCAATTTGCAATCCCCATTTAGGTAAAAGTATCTTTATTTCTTCAAACAGTCTGTTCAAGGTTTCCATGTTTGAATCGGATAACAAAATCTTGCGGATCATTTACATTGGTTGATTCACAAAATATTGGCACAAGGAGGGGCTATTTAACATGCCCTGGGGGAGGACGGCCCAGTGGTATCTCCTTGAATGTTGAGAATTGTTATAAGTAGGCGCTGTGAAGGCAAATTTTTCTCTATCTTCTTTTTGTAAAGGTATAGTGAAAAAACAATCCTTTAAATCAATAACTATGAGAGGCCATCCTTTTGGTAATAAGAAGGGCAAAAGAATTCCAGATTGCAGAAGGCCCATAGGTTGAATAACCTTGTTGATGGCCCTGAGATCTGTCACCATTCTCCATTTACCTGATTATTTTCTTAACCACAAATACAGGAGAATTCCAAGGGCTGGTAGATTCTTCTATATGTCCAGCATCTAATTGGTCTTTTACTAGCTGTTCTAAAGCCTGTAACTTTTCCTCAGCTATAGGCCATTTCTTTGTCCATATTGGTTTCTTAGTCAACCATTTTAGAGGCAAGGCTGTTAGTATCTCTGACGGGACATAAGTTGCTTGTTGTTGTACAGCTCGAATGGCCGGTTTTCTCTGTTTGTAATATCTTTTAATATTATTCTCAGAAATATAGGCTCTAGAAGTAACAGGAATGTTAATTTGGGTATTCCATTGTTGTAATAGGCCACGACCCCATAAATTCATTGCAATATTGGCTACATATGGCCTTAATTTTCCTATTTGTCCCTCTGGCCCTATACATTCAACCCATCTCATCCTCTGCCTTACTCGAGATAGGGTTCCAATTCCCAGAAGCTGAACATTTACATTCTGAGGATGCCAATATGGATGCCAAGATTCTGGGGTAATGATACTTACATCAGCACCTGTGTCCAGCAGGCCAGTAATAAAAATGCCAGTTACACACACTCTTAGTATAGGTCTTTGATCATTTATCTAAGTTTGCCAAAACACACATAACTTATCTTTCTGATCATTATTGTTTGTAACAGTAGGCATGGGGCTTCCTAATTGTCCTGATGAGTCACGTTCTCTGCAGAAACTGGAAATAACTGAACCATGTTTGCAATGGGGGCCTGTGAGGGCCCCTCTCACGTTTCCCATCTGTATCAGGTTGCCTTGTCTATCTCTTGTAGATCTGCATTCATTCATCCAATGTCTGTCTTTTCCACATCTTCTACATAAACCTGAAGGCTGAGTTCTCCTATTTCTCTTATTTCTAGAAGATGCATTATTATTATTTCTGAAAATCCATTGTCTACAATTCCTTTTTATATGACCCATTTTGCCACAATTAAAACATTTGGTATTCTGGTGTCTCCTTTTACTATTGGAAATTGCTTCTTCTACCCTTGATTCAGTGCCATAATCAAATGTATCAGCATTCAGTGTATGCAAGACCCATTCTTCCAAGGGTGCTGATCTGAGCTTTAAAGGCCCCCAAATCCATTTGCATTCCACATTTGCATTTTCATAAGCCAAAGATTCAATCATTATACATCTTGCTTCTGGGTCAGATATCCCTATTTGTACAGCCTTAGTTAGTCTTTGTAAAAAGTCACTTAAGGGGTCTTTCTGACCCTGTTTAATTCTGACAAATGATTCCATTCTCTGTCCTGGGTCTCATACCCTGTCCCAAGCCCTTAAGGCTGCTGTAGTATGCATGGAGAGTGTGTTTTCATCCAAATTAGCTTGTTCCTGAGGGTTGGAAAAGAGTCCTTCACCTAGAATTTTATCTAGGGAAATGTCAATTTCCTTCGCTTTTTCCTGCTGTTCTAAAAATCTAGCCTCTTGCCTGAATAAGCATTTCCATTTCAATTGTGGTCCACTCTCAAGTACCGCAGAGTTCAGCTGGAGCCAGTCCGAGGGGGTTGCTCTGCTTGTCGTGGCCCAAGATTATAGCATCTCTTTAACAAAAGAGGCGTGCATCCCAAAAGTCATGACAGCCTGTTTAATTTCTTTGAGATCATTCATATGAACAGGCTTCCATGTATCTTCCTTGATGACCCTAGGGTTTCTGGAACCAATCACCTTCTCTGTTGTTATTACTGGAAAGGCAGGTAGAGCTGTATGTAGAGCTTTGTGGAAAATGTCCCTGAGAGATTTACCCACAGATGTAGTTAAAATTTGCCTTTCTACCCTTTGCTCTTCTTCATCAGAATTTAGAAATTCCTCAATCTTTTCAATTCTATTCACCATTGCCTTCTGTAATGTCTGAATCTCCTGTCCAGAATTATGTTCCAAAGCCTTCATTGAGGATTCTAAAGTATGAAGTTTGTCCATTAGAGATAACATCTCATCTTTAGACATAATTTTATGGCATAAACCGTGCCTTCTTGTATTGACAACATTTCCGCCAATCTGTCATAAGCTTTAGACAAAATCTGATTGTCATATTCAGCAGTTTTGATTCTCTCAGTTAATGTTTCAGTTCCTACAGAAAGGGACTGAAGCTTATGATCCAAATCAGCTGTTCCCTCTTTCATAGTAATGAATTTCTCCTTAACATTATCCTGTACCTTTTTTAAATTTTGCTCAGTTGATCGAGTCATGTTAAACAAATATCTGTTCTCTTCTTGGAGAACTTCAAACTGATTCTTGAGAAGATTGTTGTCATTCTCAATTGTTTTTAAGCATGCAATCTCTGCTCGTAAACACTTGATCATATTTCTATTATCAAACCATATAGTGCCAAGGAAAATTACGAATCCCAGAAAGATCCATAGATGTGGGGTGATAGACACCTCTTATAAAATCTCCCACATGGTACAATTAAAAAAACTGTTAAATTCTTGAATGGTAATGTGTTCAGACATTTTATTTATAAAAGAATTTTTTTTACCTGCAATGACTGTTTCCTTCCAGTGGTGGTCTTTGTGGTTTTGGAGCCTGTCTTGGAACTAGCTCTTGTAGACCAGGTTGGCCTCAAACTCACAGAGATCCGCCTGCTCTGCCTCCTGAGTGCTGGGATTAAAGGCAGGTGCCACCACCACCTGGCCGGCCTTGAACTCACAGAGATCTTTGAACTCACAGAGATCCACCTGCCTCTCTGGATATTATGGGCCAGAAGGCCGAGTGTATCTTGGACTTGGCACTGGGGCCCGAGTCACGAACTAAAAAAACAGCACCCAGGAGCGTGCTGTCTTAGCTAGCGGGCTACACGCTTGAGTAGGGGGCAAAATAGCCTGACATTGGATGCCAAAATGTAATGGCGTAAACGAATGCAGACAGATTGTAAAAATATATAAAGCTTTAATGGAGAAATAGACTTACAGAACCACCATTCCCTCAGAGACCAGGAAAGCAGAAGCAGCGGCTGGGAGCATGCTCGCCAAATTTATAGGCAAACATTAGCCTGAGGCAAACACGCCCCCTAAGGGGTGGAACTTATCCCTACAATACTTCATATTTGTTCCTATTATATATAGTTTTGTTTTGGGTTTGGAACTCTCTTATTGAGGCAAAAGGGTGAAGTGCTATAGGAACTTCTTCAGCCAGTAGCTTTCAAGACATCAGCCCACTTGTGCATGGCATCTTATACTATAAATGCTGACATAAATGACCACTCTCTCTCTCTCAGTTCTCACTGCTGGATTCAGTGTGTTTCCCATTCATGCAGAGGACTGTTATCTGTGAATCTACCACTAAATATATAATCCTTTATTATACTCAATTCTGAGTTAGTGTGAGATTATTTTGTAACTTCCATCGGGAATTCAAAGCACCAATTTCCAATGGTTTCTATGGTTCAAATTAAGTTTGATTCCTTGCAGTGAATCCCTATAAACCCCAAAATAAAAGCTCTATACCTCCAACACATAACAGCATAGATACTTTATTTTTAAAGGATAGAGATTTGGAAAGTAAAGTACTAAAGCAAAATAATTCCAAAACTAATTGGAACAGACAATGGTCATGCATGCCTTTACTCCCAGTACCTGGGAGGCAGTGATTGGTGGATTTCTCTGAGTTCTGGTCTGTATAGTGTGTTTCAGGACATTTAAGGTTACACAGAAAAATCCTGTCTCAAAATACAAAACATAAAGTGTGGGAAATTTGTCATGTATCTCTGTATAGTATAAACCATAAGTGATGCTCTTTAGTGGCTTCAAAGCTCTTGAAAGAATCCACTACTGTTAGAATTATGACATTGTCAGATACATGACTTCATTACCTGGAGATAGCATTTTTTTGTTTGTAACTTTCATGAGGTATGATTCTGATATCACAGCTTATATTTACCATATAAAAACAAGTACCATCCTTTCAGATTTTTTTTTTAAAATTCTGATTCTTTCTCATATTTTCTTCTGTCCCAGGATACTTTTTTAATCTAAGTGGAAGACTCAATGATACTATAACTTTTACATTCTATAAATTTGCCAGTATAATATAAACATCTTGTACTGATGGACAATGATCATATATCCTATAAAGATTTGTCACTTGTATTGGTTTAATAAAACACTGGTTGGTGAATAGCCAGGCAAGAATTATAGCTGAGATGAGCAGAATAGGAGAATTCTGGAAACAGGAAAGGCTCAATCTGTAGACACCATCCAGACATGGAGGAAACAAGATGAGAATGTGTCACTGATAAAAGGTACCAAGCCACTTGGCTAACACTGATAGAAAAAATTTAGATGTAAGAGTTAGTTAAAAAGAGTTAGTTACCAATGATTTATAATTAATGTAGGCTTCTGTGTGTTTCTTGGGGACTGAATGGCTGTGGAGCCAGGTGAGACAGAACCTTCTGCCACAAATGGTACAAACATGGTCAACTAATTCACATAAAACATAAGAGAGCTTGGGAAGTAATTTTAGACACAAAGGAACAGAATTATGTGTGACTTCTTGGTACCAGCATTTTATTGGGTAGGCTCTGTTTGGTATAAGTAAGCATATGTCATTTAAGAAAGGTTTCCTGACTCAGCTTTAGCTGCAAAAATCTTGGAGCTCTTTTAAGAGGTTCTGCCACCAAACACTTAAATGGTGTTAATGAATAGCAGGCATCATGCTTTTTGGTGGTTGCAGGGACCTTGAAACTTCATAGAGTTGCAGAAATTAACATGGCTCCTGCCATAAAACTAGACTTTAAAATAGGGTGGGTCTAGCAATCAAAACCACAGATTTAATCCTAGCCATATTATCAGCAAATTAAAGACTCATGTGGTCAGAAAAAGAGAGATATACAGTAAAGATAGATTCAGATAAAAAACTCAAAATTGTTTACAGTATGTTTTAATATATTATATATATATAAATATATATAATATATATATATATATATTATATATATGCTTCGTTTAGAAAAGAAAAAAGATAAATCCTTAAAAAAATAAAGAAAGAGAGGAGTTGGGTGTGGTGGTATACACTTTTATTCCCAGCACTTGGGATGCACCTGCTCTACAGGGTGAGTTCCAGGACAGAGAAATATACACAGAGGAGAAACCCTGTCTCAAAAAAAATTAAAGTAAGTAAATAAATGAATATATATATATATATATATATATATATAGTTTAAAATAAAGCCACTTAAAGATGAAAAATACACAGAGAATCTAGATACTGTATCTCTGAATTGTTTTGTCTCTGAATTGTTTGACTGCTGAAAACAGGAGCAACAGCTGCTAAAAAACATTTGATTATAAATGCTGAATCAATAAAACATCAGCATTTTGAAAATGCCTTGAATTTAAAATTTATGTCAAAATATATGTTACTTTGGAGAAGAGGTTTTGATTTTGTTTCCAAAGGAAATAAAAGGCTGTGGATTCGTTCTGGGTTAAGAAAAATCACATGTGATCAGGACAGACCCCTAAAAAAAAATCTCTGATAGGAGTGTATGGCCTAGATGATCCACTAATTCAGACAACCTCTGTTGGAGTTTCCTCTGAGTTCTAAATCCTGAACAATCTCAAGACTGCTGGCTGAGATGATCAATACTCACAGAACCAACCAATCAAGACTTGACAATAATTCTAAATTTTCTTTAGGTTTCCATAAGATTATCAGCATCCCTAATCAGCAGGAAGTATCTTAGAAAACTATACCCACATTTCTAAAAAATGGATTATGGATGTTTATCTATGTCTAGAGTATTGGTTACAAGTTGTTATGGATTATGTTCAGGAAAAAAGCTAAACAAAGGAGTTTAGATTCAGTATTCTTGTATTAAAAAAATAAAAACAAGGGAAGTACTGTGGGACAATGGTCTTCTATCCTGTAAAGATTTATTACTTGCATTGGTTTAATAAAATGTTGATTGGCCAATAACTAAGCAGGAAGTATATAGGTGTGTTGACCAGAATAAAAGATTTCTGGGGAAAAAAATTCAGTTCAGTCTGTAGTTGTCATCCAGACACAGAGGAAGCAAGATGAGAATCCCTCACTGATAAAAGGTTCCAAGCCACATGGTTAACGGGGACAATAATTATGGTTAATTTTAGATTTAAATGTTAGTTGATAAGAAGCCTGAGCTAATAAGGCAACCAGTTTATAATTAATGTAGGAATCTGTGTGTTTTTGGGGACTGATTGTCTATTGGTTCAGGTGGCAAAGAAGTGTCAGCCAACATTCTTAGACTTCAGAACAACTGTTCACATTAACTATTAAATCTTGTTTCAATCCAGGGTTTTTCTAGTGCCCATAACCTACAACTCAATTCCAATTGAAAAAGAAACAAAAGCTTGTTTGTTTCAAGAAATAATTCTACTCTGCTACATAGTTTTTTAGTATTCTTTTCTTCCATTTCTGTAGTTAATACCCATAAAACAAAATTTACAAGAAGAAATATTTATTTTGAATGATGGTTTCAGGAGATTCAATCTGTCATTATTCAGAATTGGCATTACAAGATAGATTACATCTTGATGGACAAGGCAGGACAAGTAACAAGAAGAAATACTAAAATAAATTTTGGGCAATTTGGCCTATTGTCTTGCTTTTACTACCTTACAATATGTGTGTGTCACTATTTTTTGCATATAAATACAGAATAAGCTTTATCTTTAAGTGAGAACCTTCACAATACACTCAATTCTTAAAAGCTGATTAGCTAACAAGCAGGCTGCCTGTGTCTAAGAATATGGGAATATCTCATATTAAGATAATAAAAATCCCTGATTAATCTTTTAGTTTTCCATTTATTGTATTCCCTTTATCTAATACTTTTATCATTTTCTGGGTGTCATGAAGATTGCTATGCATTGATATAAAATACAGATATAGCAACTCAAATTTCAAATTAAAACATACTGTTAAATTTAGAAAGCGAATCTTGCTCAATTTAAGTAAAATTGAATGACTTCAGAATAACTTGCCTAAATTAATATGAATGATCCTGTATGAAAGAATATGTAAACATTAAGTAATAAAATTAATTGTAATCATCATGAATAAATTTTACTACATGGCTACTATTCAAGAAGTAAATTTTTTCATGGAACTTTTTAAGTCATTGATCAAATTGCTTTAAGTTCCTCTGTAGCTAAGCTCTTTCTATTTTAGTAAAGATATATAATAAGAAAAATGGAAAATTCTTTGAAATTTATTTTAGGAGAAAATGAAATTACTTTTTGTTAATGTAATGGACACTTGGCAATGAATCAAGTGTAGGTGGTTTAGGCTGAAAAAACTCTGGTTAATACCAGGCTAGTAAACATTGGAAAAGTGTTCTTAAATGAGAAATCATTGAATATGAATCCCTCACTGATAAAAGGTACCAAGACATGTGGCTATCACAAAGAATAATTATGGTTAATTTTAGATGTAAGAGTTAGTTAATAAGAAGCCTTATCTAATAGGCCAATGAGTTTATAATTGATGTAGGCCTCTGTGTGTTTCTTTGGGACTGATTTGCTGTGGTTTCAGGAGGGGCAGAAGCATCAGTCAAGAATCTTGGACTCCAGAGGAATTGTCCACATGAAATCAGTCCTGCAATCTGCAAAGAATATCAGGTGATATGGTAACAAGGTTTTCTTTAGGGCAACAAATGATACATAGTTGTAAAGGCATTTTAAATGCAGAACCAGTTTTAATTATGTTGGGAGTTAAAAGAATTCCAATTGCAAATACTTTAATTAATTGAAATTACACCAATAATGTATGTTTGCATACATTATTTAGATGCCTGAAACCTGCAATATCTATGAATATCCATTTGAAAATGATCCACTATGACATTCAAGGAAAAGTCAAGAAGCATTTAGTTGGCTGGAACAATCCAAGCTTATGAAGTTTTTTTTTTAATTTGTTTTAGTGGCTTCAAACCAGTGGCTCAAGAACCATTTAGCAAATGTCTATCTCCAAAAATTATTTACAACTCAAAACTATAGTTAAATAAATACAATTTTTAGCTGGAGGGTCATCCGAAAATGAATAACTGTACTAAAGGGTTATACCATTAGGTAGGTTGAGAACCATTGGTAGGACCATGTGAAGAAACAATGCTACTGTGAAATGAGGGGTATATAGTAATCTTATCCCTGTCTTGTATTTGTGAGTAAGTACCACTTTCATTTCTCTTAAATGTGAAAGTCATAAAGAAGGATATTTTTTTCTATATCCTTAACCAGCTGTACCTTGGACTTTCTTTTCTCAATACAATTTGCTAGTTCAAATTTAGATAAAAATTTCTGGGTATATTTTAAAGTTATTAAATGTTGAAGTTTGAAAACAGTTCTCATGGAATTTCTAAATTTCTACTCTCTACAAGTAAGAAATTATTAAGACTGCATAATTCATTTGTAAAGAAAATAAAATCATGACATTATTAAGTCCTTAGCAAAATAAAATGTAAAAATACGTATGGAAAAGGTTTTGACAGAAGAATGTTCTTAAATTATGTAAATATACCACATTCTTATTTTCTATTCAAGAAATAATAGAAAACAAAGTTGTTTTCATTTTCTTGCCATTGTGAATAGATGTGCAAATCACTCCATAGAAGGATAAAGAGTCCCCTGGCTTTTTGTTCAGTAGTGTTAGAACTAGGGCTAGAGTCCATCTATTAACAGATATTTTAGGAGCATCCAGATTAATTTTCATAGTGACTATACCACATTCCACCTTTAATAAAAATCATTAAGTACACCCTTTCCCCAAATCAAACCAAATCAATCAAAAGTTGCTGTCATTTGTTTCTTTGATTTTGGCCAATTTAACTTATATAAGATAAAATCTGAAAAGAGTTTTCATTTGTATTTACCTGATGGATAAGGATGCCAAATATTTTTAAAGCATTTCTTAGCCATTTGCATTTCATCTTGTGTTACCTCCAAGTTCTGGTGTGGGAGAATTGTCTGTAATCTGTCAATCATGTTATAAATAAATGTTGATTGGCCAAGCAGGAAATATAGGTGGGAAAACCAGACAGGAAGTAAAAGTGATGTCATGAAAACAGGAGAATTCTGGGAAGAAGGAATTTGATTCCTCCCACTCCTGCCCAGACCACCAAAGCAGCAGGATGTGATCTGCACCACTGAAAAAAAGTACTGAGCCATATGGCTAACATAGATCAGAAAAATGGGTTAATAAGGTGTGAGAGTTAGCCAGTGAAAGTCTAGAGCTAATGGGCCAATCAGCTTTATAACTTACAGAGGTCTTTGCATGATTTTCTTTGGGGCTAAACAGTTATGAGGTACCTGGTGGGAGGACAAAAACCCCAACAACAAACAAGCCAGACCCATCCATGTTACATAGTTCTGTGACTTATTTTTTATTTTGGCTGTTAATTTTTGAGATTTTAGTGTAATTACAAAATTTCTCCATTCCTATTCCTCCCTATAAATCTACTCATATGTTCTCCCTCCTTCATTTTATTCAAATTATTGCCTATTTATTTTATCATTTTTATTATATGATGTATTAATTAGTTAATATATTTCTGCAAACAACCTGTTCAGTCTATATACTGTCCCTTGTATGTATGTTTTCCAGGGCTGGCAATTTGGAGTTATACTCTTCCATGGGGATCTTGATGTTTAAATTTTTGAAGATCTTTATGTAATTTAGTTATTAACTTTCTGTCAGATGTACTGCTTGTAAAAAAAATCCCAATCTCTAGACTACCTCGTCATGTAAATTATGGTATTTGCTTCTGCTCAGGAGCTCTTTCATCTAAGGAGGCTCAATTTGTCAGTTGTTTGTCTTAATGCCATCTCAGAAATTCCTTCTCTGTCCCTTAAGTTCAAGCTCAGTCCTTACCTTCTTCTTTATCTGATTCAAGGTATCAAACTTATCTTTAGGTCTTTGTCTCATTTTGATTGGAGTTTTTTTTTTTATTTTTATTGTTATTGTTCAGAAAATTCACTAGTACTTTGATAGAACTGTAAACAGTCATTTTGACTATAATAAATCAGACCCAGAAAGGCAAGTGTTATGTGTTTTTCTCATATGCAGATTCTATTTTTGAACTAATATGATGTATGTTTCATTTGGAATAGCCAAAGTACTATGGGTAAGGAACCAATGGGTATTAAATCAGAAAGAACAGACTGAAGTGATATAAAGGGATTATGCTGGATAGCTTTTGTCAGCTTCACACAATCTAAAGCCACCTCCAAAAAGAAATCCTTCATTGAGGAGTCACCTCCATCAGATTGTCTGGAAGACATACATATACGGCAATTAATTAATGTTTGAAACAGAAAATCCCAGGAAACTATGGGCAAAATCATACGTGGAAAAGTGATTATGATTTATGATAAAGCTAAACTTATGAAGCAAACCAACAATCAATATTTCTCTGTAGTCTCTTTTTTACAATCTCCCTTGAGTGTCCTAACTTCAGCTCCTGTTCTTGACTTTTTCCATGTTAGAATGTAGCCTGTATGAGTCGGTAGCACCCTTTTCCCAATGTTGTTCAGACTATTTATCACAGGAACAGAAATAAAACTAGAACACAGGAAAGAGGATAATGAAATAGAAACTATTAAATGGAGTGGGTGACAGAAAGGCAGGGTATAGGAAGTAGTGTGGGGAGAGCAAACTAATGATTATTTGAAAAGGACATATAAAAATGTGTGACTGTATATGCTTGCCAAAAAGCTTAAATATAGTTAATTTGTAATAAGAACTACCCTTACTTGACAACATGGGCTAAAAAAATTTTAAAAAATGTAGTACTAGGAATGGGTTACCTTCTTTGGAGCCACTGAATTTTAGAGAACTAAACTTTATAGGCTATTGTCATGACTCTTATTTATTCTCTATATCCCTCTAGTTAGATCTGAATCCTGAAAACATCACATAATAGAGTTGTGAAATATGGGAAAGTCAAGGTGGTACTTTTCTTGAAGCTTCTTCACTACTAACTAGTTTTCAAAGTCCTAGATGATTGTCTTCATGCTGAAGGAGGAAAATGTGAAGATAAAGCATTATCTAATAACCATCTTGGCAATCACCAGTAATTACTGGCATTTTTTGATATGTTCATGGTATAATAGTGACACAAAGATTATGGGAGCACCAAAACACATTCTGATCAGATTTAAGGTATGCTCTGAAAGATTAAATGAATACCTGGCAACGTTATTGAAGCCAGGACCTGTTACTAGATACAGTATAAGTCCTAGTACAGAACTTGCTATTATTTTTTCTGCTACATGGGCATAATATTAAAATGACTTTTGATAACTTATACACTCACTAAAAACACTTCTTGCAATAAATGGTGAATAATAAAGAGTCTAAAACTGGTCAAATTGTAGTGAATAAGGGATTATGGACTCTTCAGTCATAAATGGAACATCTGTATCATATTCCTCTTACCAAGTCTCAAGGATCATTGTGGAATATGGAACAAAAGTATTATTTAAGGCATGGATAGCAGATGACTACACAGAAGCAGCAGATTCTGCATATAACATAGCAGTTTCATATGAAGGTACAATACTTGTGTCAGTATGCAGACTTGCAAAAGTTCAAAGGAGACAAAAATCCCGACACGGAACAAAAAGGTAGGCATGATGTCCTTCCCCTAGATGAGGTTCTATTCATAAATTGATAGATGCTAGGAAAGGAAGAGTAAGGTTTTTTCTTTGTTTTGTGTTTTTTAAGCATGTGACTTGTGGTAGATTTACTAAACTCCAGGGGGGTGCTTCTTGTGCTTGTTACAATTGTAAACAACAAGGCATTGGGTGGGTGGATAGGTTGGTTTGGATCTAAGAGGAGTTACATATTTTTGAATTCTTAAAGAATTAAAATTGCACAACATTCTTTTGGAAAGATGCATTCCTAGAAAATGAAGTTTTCTCTTTTTAGCTAACTCATTTTCAATATTGCAATTTTTAATTTTTGTGATTATGTTTTTCTTTCAATATGCAAAATGTATTAATTTATCCTTCTAAAATCCCTCATTCTTTACATATATAAAAAGTAAAGACATCTAGGAATTTTGATAATCATGTAAACATCCTACTATATTCAGTATTGAGTGGAGACATGTGATATAATCACTTTGTTTGCCCTGATTGACCATATTCCATTTACTTTTTGAATCATTATTTGTCACTTGATATATTTGTAATCAATACTGTGATTCCACATGTTTCCATTTATTCACTTTGACTACTAACTTGCATTTATGACTTCTTAAGTTCTCAGTACAAATAGAATGCGTTCATAATAAAATGAGATTTATTGGATTGGCTTACACAACACAGCCTCAGTACAAAGAGTTTGTTTGTCTTCCTAGTAGAGAAGTTGACAACTCAGTAGAGGCTATATCTATAAGGCTGGATTCCTCAGTCTTCTAGTGCAGAAGGTCTCTAGCATACCAGAAGAGACAGTGAACTTCAGTCAATATTAAAAGACCAAAACAAAGATATGTGAATCCTGATGGAAGTAAAGATGGCAGCCTCAGCAACAGGGTAGACAGACACACAACACTTAAGAAGATAATTGATGGACAAATTGAAAAATAAAGCAGTTTTTTTTGGTATAATTTTTAAATATAGCTATGCTGCAAGAGTTTTACCTACAATCTGATTTTTAAAAATTGCTTGTATCTAGGTGGTGGTGGATCATACCTTTAATCCCAGCACTCAGGAGTCAGAGGCAGGCAGATATCTTGAGTTTGCTGCCAGCCTTGTCTATAAGAGCGAGTTCCAGGACAGGCTCCAAAGCTATGGAGGAACCCTGTCTCAAAAAGTCAGAAAAAAATACTTGTTAAGTATGCCTAATAGCTGCTCTTTTACATGATCTAGATCAAATTAAGTCATGAATTAACACTATCACAATTGACCTACTGTAAAAAAAAGTTATTAATCACACAAATTTAGTACTTAAATGATAAAGGTTTGCTAACTTTGTGACTGTCTGCTATTTGCTCTCACTCTAACTGGTCATCCAAGAAAGTGTACATTTTCTTCGATGTACATAACTATCTTTATTCACTGTTCCTTCAATAATGACTGGCCATTTGACTTTATTTATCCAAGGAAAAGACCAGAGGAACCAATGCCAGTGGACGGCCTAAACTACCCTTCTCATTTAATTCTTCTGTTGCACTTTCCCAACTTTTCATCAGAAACAGCAAGGAAAATGTCAGCGCAGATGAAGTTGCATAAGGAACAAAGGACATCATATTTCTTCTGGGCACCTGTGGTGCTTTTGGAAATAGAAAACTTGTGAAAGCTATTGGAAGCTGAAAGATATTTTAACAGGTATTAACTTATCCTTCAAATAAAATGTATACTGCTTGCAATGTAAAAGCAAAAACAGCCTGTTAATGCATTAACTAATATGATTATAACATAGAATATATGTAACTAGAATCCTGTTTGTCAACTTCCCTTTTAATACCACAAGCACGAATTTGGTATAATAAAATTTGACCTATTACATTTCTGACTTCATTTACATAATATGAACCCCAAGAGGTGGAAAGGTTATATCTGGAACAGCCGAGGCTGATTAGACTTTGAAAAAAATTGCACATAGAAAGCATAATCAGGATTGGATTGGATCAAATATATGTATTTGGTTTTGTTGATGGAGGTATCTGAAGAAACAGTGATTCACTCCTTTTCTCTCTGGACTCTTTTTTCAGTACAGTTCAGTTTGCTATTTATATTCTAATTGCTCATAAATTTTATATTTTTCATGTAAATATATAGATATTTCAGGAAGTACATTTTTATAGCTATTTGTATTATACTCTAAAGATTAATAGAATAAATGAAGTATTTTAAAGGAATATATACTCTGGATTATATCTCAATTTAAAAACTGACTGAGTTTGCTTGTTTTATAAAGAGGTGAATATTGCATTCTATAATGTGGGATATCCTTCTGTATATGTGTTGTTTTATTAGTTGATTAATAAAGATTGTGGACCAATGGCTTAGCAGAGTAAATTCAAGTTGGAAATCTTAACAACAAAAAGATATATACAGAGAATAGGCAAAGTCAAAAAACATCATGTAGCTGCTGAAGAAAAATGATGTCAGGAACATGTCTGGTAAGCTGCAACCCCATGCCAAGATATCTCAATCACTTCTAGAGTTTTAGCAGTTGCTTACAATGTATTTCTTGTTTACTTAGGTAATATTATAATCTTCTGCGGTCTTTGAAGAGTTGAGGACTGAAAGTTATAGCAATAGTTTTTCTTAGTTATGATAAAAGGTAAATTAAATATGAAACTTTGCAGAGACAATAGACTAAATATTGTAAGTGTAACTCTTGCTTGATACCTGTTTTGTTATATTTAATTTTACTAAGCTAAAGTTAAAACCTTCCTTTTTAGAATGAAAGAGGGAAATGATGTGGGATGTCTTTTTATATATGTGTTGCTTTTAATAGTTTATGAAGCCGTGTTTGAGGCTGTAGGGCCCTGGTCTCCCTTATTCCTGGGGTGTATTGGCGGGGACAGTTTATGATCAGCTTACTAAGCTTCCTGTGTATTTCTGTGCTATTCCTGCCCCGCCTGGTGGTTAGCTGCAGGACATCTTCTCCATTATTAATATGATAATTTCCCACCTGCCTGGATGGAGATCCTTGTGCTGCAGTTAGGTAGATAAGGACTTCCCCAAGCCTAATAAAGTGGCATTTGGCTGATCTCCTTTTGAATGACCCTGGTCTCTCTGTGTGTCTGTGTGTTCTATTCAATCTCCAGGCCCTTACTCAACTCGCATTCGGTACAGTGGCGTGCGAACTGTACTGAGGGTGTAATACTAAATTGGATGTTACATGAGCCAATGGCTTAGAAGAGTAAAGTCATTCAGTAATTCCAAACAGAGATATATAGAGAGAATAGGAAGAGTCAAGGAGATTCCATGTAGCTGCCTAAGAATGAAGACACCTGGAAACTTTCAGGTAAGCCACAACCTCATAGTGATACACACACTAGTAGAAATGTGTTAAATTTAAGATATAACAGTTAATAAGAAGCCTGAGCTGATACACCAAACAATATGTTGATTAATATAGTTTTTGGGTGATTATTTGTGTCTGGGTAGCCAGGAATAAAAAAAATCAGGCTCTTCTTACAATTTTACAATAGATTTCCTCTCTTGTGCACACATACATCATACACTTGGAAAAACATAAAGTGAAACACTACCTCTCAGATTTCTAACTCATTGCTGAGAATTTATCTCCCTGGAATTCCTCATGTACAATATTCCCTCTTTCACTGAAGAAAATTCACAAACATTCTCAGCACTTGAGATACAGAGTTAGATTGGGAAAACAGCATAGCCTGTCAGTAGCAGTCCTTTGCTTTGCAAATGTACTTACCATCACTTATCAGAAAAATATAATTAAATTTCATAGGATAAATGGCCAGTTTATCCTTCATCACATTGATTTCCAACATTTTATTATTTATCAAATCAGGCCTATGTAACAGTGACCTCAGATTTTAATTCCTTCACATTAATTTTCTTGAAAGTATTAATCAATCAAAATGTATTTGCCATCAACTTGAAAGTGCCTCTTTGAGGAGATTAGCTCTGGTTACTACATGGGGATGTGCTGTTACAATAATCTTTGGCACTTTGAATTTTCTAATCACTTTAATTCCTCTTGTATTTAAGATGTAGAAGTGTTCAATGAGTAAGACTGCCACCCTAAAGGCTGGAAAAAATAGCATCTTCCACAGATACACTAGAGATCCAAGAAAAATAATCTAAATTCAAAAGTCAATAAACTCCCTCAAAAGAATACCTATTTCTCAGAGGATTAGTGTAAGAGTTAGCAAACATAGAACCATGTGAGAGAAGCTGGGCGGTGGTGGCACACGCCTGTAATCCCAGCACTCAGGAGGCAGAGGAAGGCAGATCTCTGTGAGTTCGAGGCCAGCTGGTCTACAAAGGGAGTTCCAGGACAGGCTCCAAAGCTACAGGGAAACCCTGTCTCAAAAAAAAAAAAAAAAAGAACCATGTGAGAGAAAAATCAGATGGTATTTTATAGATTGTAAATGACTACATGAAGGTGAACTTAAAACCTTGACTGCTAGGAGCCTCAACTGTCAGAGAACCTTGCCATCTTTTCCATGGGCTTATTCAAATAATCTTAAGGATGGATTGCTGCATTAGTTAGTCTCTTATTTTTCTGAGCAAATGCCTGACAAGACAAAAATATATGGAATGGAAGTTTATGTTTACTTTCATGCTGAGCAAAGACATTTCATGAGAATACACAACACTGGTAGCTGTACAGCAATGTTGGGATTAGGCTACTTCCTTATAACTTGAGACCATGAGGTAAAGAAAAATATTTTTGTAATATGCTTATTTCAACTCTTTCCTTTCAATATGTTTTATTAATGTTTTCCCCTACCATAACTCTTCTCAAATTTCCCCACATCTGTACACACACAATATCATGTTCCTTGTAAACAACCAGAAATAGAAAAGAAAAAAGTATGGTTTGCAATGAGTATAGTCAGCAGGATGCAAAGTAACCTACAGAAAACTGGAGTGAAATGGTTTATTTTGTAAAAGAAATGTGAGAAGGGTGACCTAAAAAATATAATAAGAATCCCTGTAAACACAATTTAAAGAAGTATTAAGCATGGGCATAGACAGTCCTTCAATAATAAGAGCATCAGATAGAAATCCTCACATGTATAAAATGCAATATTATTCCCATTTAAATATAAGGAATTTAATGACATTAAACAATATAGATAGATGATCCTTGAGGGGTCTAACATTAACCAAATCTTATCTCAGAGTTTAAGACCATATATCTCCAACTTCTGGTTTTTGGAAACAGCTGATTATAGACAAAAATACTGTATGAATAGCTGTTATGATCTATAAGGGCTTCAACTAACAGGAAAAACATTTCATTTATATTAGGTGGATGTCTTAATTGCTCCTCTATAACAATATCACATCAAGTTAAGGTGAACTTTCTTTCTTTAAAAATTCTTCCCATATTTATGGTTGTGAGCCTAGCCTTTAACGGCTGAGCCATCTTGAGGAGACAGGAATCTTTAATAAATAAATAAATAAATGAAAAAAAAAGGAAAAAAAATTCTTCCCATAATTACTTTACAGATTATAAAGTTACACTGAGTGTTAGAAAAAAGAAAATAATATATAACTTAGCCATTATAGAAAAAAGGATACTTCTACAAGCCTTTATAAAGTCCTGGGACCACTGTAAGATGGAAAGGTAAGAAGAGATGTCTAAACATTCTAAAATGTTCATATTATAACAATTTGGGTAACCACAAGTTTGATATTTGGTATTCCTGTTTTAGCCATCCTCATATAAGCTCCTTATTGATATGTGCATTTAAAGAAATCTATCTCTTGAGAAGTGTAAAAGTGATGAAAAATAGTTTGGATTCATAGTTCATGTTGTGGCTTGATTATTCTTTGGTGGCATGGTAGAGAAACTGCCTAACTATGTAACTGAAAGTTAACTCATTAGGGAAACATCTCAGAACATCCTACTTAAATGCTGGGAGAATGCATTGGAGTACAGAACACTTTACCAAGGGTCTGAAATGGGAATATTTAGGACATGAGGATGTGATGGTATACTGAAAGCCCAAGAAAGGAATGTATGTGCAGCTGGAAGGCAATGGAGAATAGTACTCAAAAATAGATTATTGAATGCTCAGAATTAATTGCAAAAGAAAAATGCAAGACTTCATAATAAAAATAGAAGGAGACTCTAATATCTCTGAAGATGACAGATTGGCTTGACTTGTCTGTTTTGTTTCTTTATGATTCTTTAAAAAACTTATTCAAATATACTGTGGTTTAAACATATCCACCTCTTTCCTTTTCCCTTAGCTAATTAAATTGTTTTCCTAACATGTATACATACTAAATTCATGTCCTATTTTTTTCTGAAACCGTGTGTGAGAGAGGGTGTTATCATGTGTGCATGGGTAATGGGTCATTTGCAACATTCCAGTGGCCAAATCAACACTCTCCAAAGAGTCATCAACTGCTAATAACTCTTCAGTCACTTGAATTTTTGTATTGGAAAATCTTTTGAGTAGGCCAGAACTGGACTGTGGCAGAAGATGTAAATGAATCATAGTAATGTTCAAATCTATTTGCATCTGCTTTTCTCTAGAGTCAAGAAAATGCTTTTCTGTTGTTCAGCAGTGTGGCACACCTTTAACCAGCATTTGGGAGGCAGTGAGTTCAAGGCCAGCTCGGTCTACAAGAGCTAGTTACAGGACATGCTCCAAAACTACAGAGAAACCCCATCTCAAAAAATCAAAAGAAAAAAGAAGAGTCTCATTATTCAGACTCATCTCCATACTTGCTATTACATTAAGAATATTTGTACTTTAATATATGTTAAATAGACATGAGTTACTTTAGGAACAAAAGTATTTCAAATTAGGCAAATGAATATATCATGAAAATCTATGAGATATATACAATTCCTTAGTGCTCTATGTTTTCACAGACTTATAAAACATACTTTTATTGTGCTATTTTGTTAAAACAAAAATTTATATCCATTGAGAAACCTTTTTTTCTTTGAAGCAGACTATAATAGTAACTACAATTCAATGTTCATTTCCTATGGATTTAATTATTTCAGATATTTCACTTAAGTTAAAACATATAATTTTGGGTTTGGGCTAGATTATTATTAAGAAGTTTAATAATATTAAGTTTTATTAAGTTAGGACAACTAATAATATATGATCTTAAGATTTTCAAAAAACATGTTTTTATTACAAATTAATGCTATCATTCAAAAAATTGCAAAAGGTACAGGTTTATTTAACTTCAAATAATTTTGCTTAAGATTTTCATTTCCAAACTAACATAAGTCTGTCTTAATGTAATTCCTTCTCATTAGTATAATATTTTCAGAAATAAACCAATAGAATTATTGAGTCCATACTAAATCCCTAGGACTGTTCATTGTTATTTGGAAATGACACAAAACCCTAGAAGCAAATACTATTTTATAGAGAAGAGAAGTAGCATGATACATAATGAGAAGATGGAAATTATAAGTGGTAAGATGTATAACCTGTACCAGATGGTAAATATAAAACATACATTAAAAGATGGCATCTCTAGAGAAAAACAGAAGAAGGAAAAGACATTTAAGGGTGAAAAGTTAGCATGATGACTCTGTGGTCTCAGAATCTCAAACAGGAGCTAATCTGAAACACTCAGAAATTAAAATGTGTTTCTGTTTAAGAATGCTGCTTTTTTCCCCATCATATTAGCAGATGATTTCTCTTGAAGTGATTCTGTGATGACTCTACAGTTTCACATAGCAATGTTCAAGAATTTGTCTTTCTAACTTGTCCCACTCAGTTTTAGTCTTTGCTCTTTATTTTTTAGATATTCTGACCAACAGGGCTTCATGAAGAAAAAATAAAGGAGTATTAATGAAAGCTTTGTTTAAAACAGAAATATCCATTTAGAGACAAGTACTCATGGTAGTGAAATTGTAGTCATGTTTGCAGCTTGTTAATTATGAAGTGAGGAACAATTAAAGCATATGTCAGTCTAGCATCATGGAGACTCAATGTTTTAGTTGACTTAATCGTATGTCTTATATATATATATATAGGTAAGGAAAATTAATGGATGATTAAATAACACAATTGACATTCTAAAGGTATTAGATTATTGAATATGGTGTGAAGTCAAAAGTGCCAAGTGTGTACAAATGAAAAAGTGGCTCACCAATGACTCTTTTTCCTGGGCTGGAAAACCATGATTTAAATTGAAGTAGAGTTGCTGGTTCTCCATCTTTTAAACAAATCACTGAGGAATTCATCCTGATTCTGTATTCATGCCTCTCTTGGGAATAACTGGCAGATTTTCTGTGATATTGAACATAGACACCAATCTCTGGGGAATGTGGCAGGCAGATGAACATGGATAGTTTTCTAATTAAATCTCCAAGGATTCCAATTAGTAGCAGAAAACCAAAATCTTTATTTAGGAAATTTGCATATGCACTCAAAATTTAAGACATGAGTAAATAAAATATCCATAAAACTATTATTATTTGCCTTCAAGCCTTATTACCTCCCCAGAAAATATTTCAATAATGAATCTGTGAGAAGCACACATTTTTTCTAATATGTATCACTTGCATCACAAGAACCACTTGTCTCTGGTTTCCTTCAATATGATTTCTTGGCAATGCACCAAAATTTTGCTGTTCTAGATAAGGAAATACTTAATAATACAAAAAAGAAAAACAAAGAGTTAGCAAAAATAAAGAAGCCAAAAGGCAAAGGTTGTATTCTAATCCCTGTTAATAGATAGCTGTGACAATGTAGGAAAGACAGTACAAATTTAAACCCCTAGTTTTAAAAAATATCATTTCTGTAATATGATTAATTAAACCTTAAATATCACAGTTGTGAAGTTTAACCTTCTACACAGTGTTTTTATAGCAGCGTTTTCCTATAATTTCTTGGGGTAAATTAAACTAATGTGAGGCTCTATTTGATGTACATCATTTGGCCAGTCAATCCTCAGATGTAATATTTAACTTTATTCTGCTGTTTTCTAAGGCACATGTGATCAGAACAAGCTACAAACAAAAAAGAGCTAGCTTATAGAAAGGCAGTCAGATTGACATACAGACAAACAAAAAACCAAAGAAATCCATAAGATATAGATTATAGATAAATTAGTGGCCCATATATGAAAAATATATGATAGATAGATTGATTCTAAATGTTATGGTTGTTTTCTATTTTGTCTTATCCAGAATTTCTGGATTCTTTGGTAATGTATTAAGGTATAATTGTAATTTTATATTTCTGTTATTCACAGCAGTGTTCAGTATTGTATATTTAATAATATCTAGGTAGAATAGCATTTTGTTTTTGAATATGTTATGCTTAAAATATAAAATGTGACATACAGGATCAATATTGGGGAAATATCTGCCACCTGATGGTGTTTAGAGCAGTGACTAAATTGTAAAGCTCTGATTTATTCAAGAATAATATTCTTATGGACTTTCCTCTGAAGAAATTATTTGACTACTATCAATCTCAAAGGATGGGCTTTTTTGAAGGATATATGATTTTGAGTTGCATCCTCATTGCTGTATCTTTAGTCATACTCTTCCAGTCTTGCTTTGCTAAACATCTGTGCTCTGCCAGTCCTTCTATACCACACACATATGCATGCATGCATTTACACCCAAACACACATGCACACTCAGGAACACACACATTTATACATATATAGTTTTCAATAAAGGAAATCTTTGTGATATTTTTCTCTTGTGGCTCTATAAACCCAGCTGGCATTGAACTCACAGAAATCCTGTGGCCTTTACCTCATTTGTGCTTGGATTAAAGACATGAACCACAACTACCTAACTTCCTTTCATAAGCTTTCCAAATTAAAAACAAACAAACAAACAAACAAAAAAAAAAGGTTTTCAGTTTGTTGGAAATTTGAAGTTTTCTTGGGTCTAATTTTCTTCTGAGTTTCTATATTAAGTTTTTCTTTGAAAACATACATAATGTAACTTATTTTTTATCTATCCCTCCCTCTCCATCCTTCAAATTCTATAGACAGAGGATGCTGAAAATTATGTTGTCCTTCCTGCTTCAAAATCTCTTGCTTTTTTTTTTTTTTTTTTTGCTAGCTCCCATGTCTAACCAGTGAAGTTCAGATATCTATGACTGTGAAGTTGTCAACTGGGCACAGTGTAACCTAGGTCTAGCCAATTTTCAATGAAAAGTGACTCTACCTCCTGTGCCAGTTGTCAATTTTCCTTAATATCTCAGCAAGGGGTGAGACTTTTCTTGACCCTCTCATTTTCTGGCTACATTTATCAACTGGCTTGATGCTTTGCAGGTCATTTTCAGGTAACTATAGCTGCTATGTTCCATGGATGTAACAGCCATATTCAGTGTTATGATGTTCTTGTATACAATAAAGATGTGTCACTCTTACTGGTTTAACAAAGTGCTGATTGGTCAATAGCCAGACAGGAAGTAGGTGGGGCGACCAGACTAGGAGAATTCTGAGAAGAGCAAAGGCAGAGATGCAGTCACCAACCATATGCAAAGGTAGCAAGGTAAGACTGCCTTAATGAGAAAAGGTACCTAGCCACATCGCTGAACATAGATAAGAGTTATGGGTTAATTTAAGTTATAAGAGAAAGTAAGTAATAATCCTGAGCAATAGAACAATGGTTAATTCTTAATATAAGCCTCTGTGTGTTTATTTGATAGTGAATGGATGCAGGACCAGATGGGACTGAAGTTCCTGTCAATAGCCATGTCATGTGTAGAAGACCACATTTCACCGTGCTTCCCCCTACCCTCCACAACAATTTGGCTTTTGAATTCTTTCTTTTCATCACTATATTGCATTCTATGATACCTTGTCTGAAATAGGTACAGTATATATATAGGTGCTCCATTTACTACAAATTGCACATAATTATTCTCATCATTTTGAATAGTCTTGAGTTTATGTATTGGCAGATATGCACTGCAAAGAATTACTTCTGTCCAAAAATTGAGATCAGCGCAAATTTATGAATAAATGTAATTCATTACAATACAATATGAAACGCCTTTAATCCCAGCACTTGGGAGGCAGAGGCAGGCGGATCTCTGTGAGTTCGGGACCAGCCTGGTCTACAAGAGCTAGTTCCAGGACAGGCTCCAAAACTACAGAGAAACCCTGTCTCGAAAAAAACAATACAATATGAAAGAAAATCCACTTAATAAGACAGCACCAAAAACTTGTGCTCTTAAGCATATGATCAAAGCCAATGTTTTGACAATGTTTATAGTGAAATGTGTGAATTCCTTCTTGTAGTAAGGAGGCTGCTTGTTTGTTCCTGGCTGCTCAGCCCCAAAATAACCACACAGAAACTGTATTAATTAAATCACTTCTTAGCCTATTAGCTCTAACTTCTTATTGGCTATATTTTACATCTAAATTTTACCCATTTCCATTAACATATGTATCACCATGTGGTTGTGGCTTACTGGCAAATTTTGACATCTGTCTCTAGTAGAGGCTCCATGTTTTCTCTCTGATTCCACCTCCTTTTTTCCCAGCATTCAGTTTTGTTTTTCCCACTTAGCTCTGTTCTACCTTATCAGGCTTAGCCAGTTTCTTTATAAACCAATGGTATTCAAAGCATACAGAGGGTCATCCCACATTACCTTCTCATGAAATAGGCTGTAACACTAATGATGAAAGCATTTGGTTGCTCCATAAAGACACTTTCTATTTGTATTAGTTTATTTATCTTACCTGATAGGTTAGATTTATTTTTTGATATGAATCATGCAACATAAAATTATATTAATTCCATTTATAGTTTTTAATGAATATAATATAATTGAAAAATTCAAGTTTTGTAATTGTTAACCCTCAGGTGTGCTTTATACTTTTGTTGTTTTTCTTTGTTTTTATAAATACTTGCTTTGTTTTTTTTTTGTTGTTGTTGTTTTTTTTTTGTTACTCTCTACCCACATATATTTATAATTCCCAGTTTTTATTGGCCAGTTTAGATACCCTCACGGTTATTGTTTAGGGTCTTATCTGGGGGTCATCTTTGTGGATTCCTAGGAATTTCTCTAGTATCAGGTTTATTGCTAAGGACCATAATGATTCACTAAATCAAGATATATCTTTCTTTGTTCTCTGTGTCTGTTCTTTCTCCACTTTGAACACTTCAATCCCTCAAGTTTTCCTCTCCCATCCCTCTCTCCCTTCCTTTTCCCCTTCTGCCTTCTGTCTACACCCCCATCCTCCCAAAATTTTGAGGAGATCTTACCTATTTTCTTTTCCAAGGGAAATCTATGTATGTTTCTCGAATGGTTGTCATCAGTACTCTGGGGTCATGGGCTATAGGCTCCTGTGTCAGATTGATGACTATCTTTTTGTTGTTGTTGTTGTTGAAATGGCAGCTTCAGTTTATTTATTTATTGAAAAAATTTCTGCCTCCTCCCCGCCTTCCATTTCCCTCCCCCCTCCCTTTCCCCCCTCCCTTTCCAGTCCAAAGAGCAGTCAGGGTTCCCTGCCTTGTGGGAAGTCCAATGTCTTCCCCCCTCCATCCAGGTCTAGGAAGGTGAGCATCCAAACAAGCTAGGTTCCCATAAAGCCAGTTCATGCAGTAGGATCAAAACCCAGTACCATTGTCTTTGGCTTCTCATCAGCCCTCATTGTCCGCCATGTTCAGAGAGTCTGGTTTTATCCCATGCTTTTTCAGTCCCAGTCCAGCTGGCCTTTGTGAGTTCCCAATAGATCAGCCCCATTGTCTCAGTGGGTGGGCACACCCCTCGTGGTCCTGACATCCTCGCTCATGTTCTCCCTCCTTCTGCTCCTCATTTGGACCTTGGGAGTTCAGTCCGGTGCTCCAATGTGGGTCTCTGTCTCTATCTCCATCTATCGCCAGATGAAGGTTCTAAGGTGATATGTAAGATATTCATCAGTATGGCTATAGGATAGGGTCATTTCAGGTTCCCTCTCCTCAGTTGCCCAAGGCACTAGCTGGGGACATCTCCCTGGACACCTGCGAGCCCCTCTAGAGTCAAGTCTCATGCCAGCCCTAAGATGGCTTCCTTAATTAGGATATATGCTTCCCTGCTCCAATATCCACTCTTCCTTTATCTCAGTCATCCCATTCCCCCAAGCTCCCCCCATCCTCCCCTTCTTAGATTTTTCTTCCCATTTCCCCTTACCCTTATCCCAACCCACCCCCAAGTTTCCAATTTTTGCCTGGCAATCTTTTCTACTTCCAATATCCAGGAGGATGGCTATATGATTCTTTTGGGTTCACCTTCTTATTTAGCTTCTCTAGGATCATAAATTATAGGCTCAATGTCCTTATTTTTATGGCTAGAAACCAATTATGAATGAGCTCATCACATTTTCATCTTTTTGGGTCTGGGTTACCTCACTCAGGATAGTGTTTTCTATTTCCATCCATTTGCATGCAAAATTCAAGATGTCATTGTTTTTTACCACTGAGTAGTACTCTAATATGTATATATTTCATACTTTCTTCATCCATTCTTCCATTGAAGGGCATCTAGGTTGTTTCCAGGTTCTGGCTATTACAAATAATGCTGCTATGAAAATAGTTGAACAAATGTCCTTATCATATGATCGTGCATCTCTTGGGTATATTCCCAAGAGTGGGATTGCTGGGTCCATGGGTAGGTTGATCCCGAATTTCCTGAGAAACTGCCACACTGCTTTCCAAAGTGGTTGCACAAGTTTGCATTCCCACCAGCAATGGATGAGTGTACCCCTTTCTCCACAACATCTCCAGCAAAGGTTATCATTGGTGTTTTTGATTTTAACCATTCTGACAGGTATAAGATGGTATCTCAAAGTTGTTTTGATTTGCATTTCCCTGATTGCTAAAGAGGTTGAGCATGACATTAAGTGTCTTTTGGCCATTTGAACTTCTGTTGAGAATTTCCTGTTCAGTTGATGACTATCTTAAATGACATTGTAGATCCTGCATCCAGCAACTGACGGAAGCAGATGAAGATATCCACAGTAGAACACTGGGTTGAATATCTGAAGTCCAGTCAAAAAAAAGTCAAAACCATGATAGGGATGCCTTAATCTGCTGTTCTAACTCATTAGTTCTGTTCATTCAATTTCTAATCAATTTCTGATCTTCTTGCTGGTATGGGGCATGTTCCATAAAGATATGAACAAATGTCCATTAGTTCCATAATGTGCACTGACAATAAAGGAAAGAAATGAATCCACCAATGTCTTGTTCAGTGTACAATTAAGATCACTGGGTTTTGTAAAAACAGCATGGATGATTCAAAGGCAACTGTATCAATGAACAGCTATCTCAGGTTACTTTCATTGAAGGAGTCCCAGTAAAAATATCTTCTAGCCTGATCCTAACATGGAAGTTGTATGTGTTTACATATAGATGGGTATGGATATTTTTACTATCTGAGCTTCTTAATTCTGGTATGTTCAAGAAGCTTCTTGATTCTTATGAGTATCATCTTTCCCTGTAGGAAGAAATATTTCAATTTAGAAGAAATTGCTATACAACCAAAGCCTCAGGCATTGTTTGGTTATTACACCATGTTAGTTTGTATTTTGTAAATTCAATATTTTCTCTTATCACATAAATTCCACTGATCAAAGATTTTTTATATATTTTAATACACATAAAATTTGATGTGTATACTGAAGATGCAAAAGGAATATACAAATTCTGCTGATCTCATGGGATATGAAAAATTGAAATCAGCACTTTAACTAAAGTAAGATGCGGGACTCAGGTCAGCTAACAACAGCTATAAACTTTAAGTATCTCAGTGCTATTTAGCTATCTACCTTGGGAGTGACAAGAAACTTATATAGGTAATAGATTCTTGAAAACATTTTCTTAATTCCACAACATGGCCCTTGGCAAAAGCAAAACAATATAAAATAATATGAAACAAAGTAAAGCAATACATGTCTGAAATCTCTGATGAATAACAAAATGATAAATTATATCAAACAGAAATTAGAGAAACACAAGAAAAAACACACAATGTATAGTAAAATTATATCAGACAGAAATTGGAGAAACACAAGAAAGAAAGCACAAAATGTATAGTAAAATTAAAAATGGAAAAAAAAACACAATTTCTCCAAGACTTTTATCATGAAGGGATGTTGTATTTTGTCAAATGCTTTTTCGGCATCTAATTAGATATCATGTGGTTTTTATTTTTCAGCTTGTTTATATGGTGGATTACGTTGACAGATTTTTGTGTATTGAACCATCACTGCATCTGTGGGATAACGTTGACTTGGTCATGGTGGATGATGGTTCTGATGTGTTCTTGGATTCAATTTGCTAGTATTTTATTTCTTATTTTTGCACCAATGTTCATGAGTGAGATCGGCCTGTAATTCTCTTTCATAGTATTGTCTTTCTGTTGTTTGGGTATCAGGATAATTATAGCCTCATAAAAAGCGTTTGGCAATGTTCCCTGTTTCTATTGTGTGGAATAATTTGAACAGTATTACTATTAGTTCCTCTTTGAAAGTCTTGTAGAATTCTGAGCTGAAACCATCTGGTCCTGAGATATTTTTGATTGGGAGATTTTGATGACTGTTTCTCTTTCTTCAGCAGTTATAAGTCTGTTTAATTTTCTTAACAGGTCTTGATTTAATTTTGGTAAGTGATATTTATCCAGAAAGTTGCCCATTTCCTTTAAGTTTTCCAATTTTCTGGAGTATGTATTGTCAAAATATGACCTAATGATTCTCTACATTTCCTCTTTGTCTGTTGTTATGTCTTCCTTTTCATTTCTGATTTTTTTTAATATGGATTTTCTCTTTTTGCCTTTTCATTAGTATGGATATAGGTTTGTCTATTTTGTTGATATTTTCGAAGAACCAACTCTTTGTCTCATTGATTCTTTGTATTATTTTCTTTGGTTCTTTTTTGTTGATTTCAGCTCTCAATTTGATTATTTTCTGCCATCTAGTCCTCTTGGGTTATTTTCTTCTTTTTTTTTTCTAAAGATTTCAAGTGTTCTATTAGTTCACTAATGTGGGGATTTTCTAGATTCTATATATAGGCATTTAATTCTACTAACTTGCCTCTTAACACTTCTTTCTGTTGAAATTGGGGGCACCGGGGTTGCGACCCCAACACCCCAGCCGCATGGCTAGCTTATGCCCGAAATAACAACACACAAACTGTATTCATTTAAACACTGCTTGGCCCATTATTTCTAGTCTCTTCTTGGCTAACTCTTGCCCCTGGACTAACCCATTTCTAATAATGTGAGTAAGCACCCCAAGGTGCGCTTACCGGGAAGATTCTAGCCTACGTCCATCCTGGGTTGGAGCTTCATCTGGAGTGCCTCAGAGAGCAGAGCTATCCCATCTGCCCGCTAGCCAGGAGCATGGCATCTCTGAGCGGAGCTGCATGATTTCTGACCTCACTTCCTCTTCCTGTCCACATACTATTCTGTTTACTCCTCCCACCTATGTTTTAACCTATCAGAACCAGCCAAGCAGTTTCTTTATTTTAACCAATGAAATCAACAGATTGATATATGACACCCCCACATCATCCTTCATTGTGTCCCATAAATTTGGATATGTTGTGTGGTCATTTTATTGAATTTTAGGAAGTCTTTAATTTCTCCCTTTATTTCTTCGTTGACCCATTAATGACTCAGGTGGAGTACAGCTTTTCAAAATATGACCTGATGATCCTCTGTATTTCCTCCGTGTCTGTTGTTATGCCCCCCTTTTCATTTCTGATTTTGTTAATTTGTATATTCTTTCTTAGCCTTTTGGTTAGTTTGGATAAAGGTGTGTCTATTTTTTGATTTTCTTGAAGAACCAATTCTTTGTCTCATTGATTATTTGTATTGTTTTCTTTGTTTCTATTTTATTGGTTTCAGCTTTCAATTTGATTATTTCCTGCTGTCTAGTTTTCTTAGGTGAGTTTGCTTCTGTTTGTTCTAAAGTTTTCAAATGTTCTGTTAATTCACTAGTGTGGAATTTTTCTAGCTTCTTTATGTAGGCACTTAGTGCTATGAACTTGCCTCTTAACACTTCTTTCATTGTGCCCCATAAATTTGGGTATGTTGTGTGGTTATTTTCATTGAATTTTAGGAAGTCTTTAATTTTTTTCCTTTATTTCTTCCTTGACCCACTGATGATTCAGGTGAGCATTGAATAATTTCCATGTGTTTGTGGGTTCTCTGAAATTGATATTGCTGTTGACTTCTAGTTTTAAAGCATGGTGATCTCATAACGTACATTGAATTATTCCATTTTTTTATTTGTTGAGGTTTGTTTTGTTACCAAGTATGTGGTCAATTTTGAGTCCATGAGGTGCTGAGAAGAAGGCATATTCTTTTCTGTTTGGATGGGATATTCTACAGATGTCTGTTAAGTCCATTTGAAACATAACATCTATTAGTTCTCTTATTTCTCTGTTAAGTTTTTGTCTGATTGACCTTTCCAGTAGTGAGGGGAGTGTTGAAGTCTCCCACTATTAGTGTGTGAATGTTTACTATATTATTTAAGCTTTAGAAGTGTTTCTTTGACATATGAGGGTGCCTTTTTATTTGGGGCATAGATGTTCAGTATTGAAATTTCCTCTTGATGGATTTTTCCTGTGACTAATATGAAATATCCCTCTTTGTCTTTTTTGACTGATTTTAGCTTGAAGTAAAGGACATGTGCTCAACTATGTTCATAGCAGCTTTTTAAAATCATAGCCAGAATCTGGAACCAACCTAAATGCTCCTCGATCAAAAAAAGGATAAGAAAAATGTGGTACATTTACACAGTGTAATACTACACAGCAAATAATAATAATAATAATAATAATAATAATAATAATAATAATAATAATACAGCTTGAACTTTGAAGGAAGATGGATGGAACTAGAAAATATTATTTTGAGTGCTGTAACCCACACACAGAAAGACAAGTATCACATGTATTCACTCATAGGTGGTTTTTAAACATAAAGCAAGAGAGCCAGCCTAAAAAAATACAATCCCAGAGAACTTAGACAATAATACAGACACTAAGAGATACTTACATAGATATAATCTACAAGGAAAGTAGGAAGTAAATTGGGAGCATGGGGACCTTGGGGGAGGGTTGAAGGGGAGAGGGGAGAGGAAGGGATGGGAGCAAAAAAAAGTAGAGCTTAATAAATATCAATAAATATCAAGTAATTACTTCCTGAGTTGGGATATGCAACAGTATGCAACAATGCATTTAGGATACTGTGAAAATCTAAGTTTTTGAATAGCAAATCAAAAGCTAGAGATTTTGGTGCATGGAGATAATTGTGTCACCAGTCAAAACTCAAATTATTAGGTGGGGAGAAAAAGATCATATTGCTGAAGTGATTCAACTGGATATGTAAGTCACACCAGCTAAGAGCAAAAAAAAACATAAATCCTACTCAAGTATTCCTTACCATTGGTGAAAAAACAAGATCTGGGGTGGAAAGACGTTTACACATGGTCTGGTTGGTATTTCTAGGACTCTTAGGCTCTGGAGAACAAACACAATTTGTTGTGTACCAGCCTTGACAAAAATATCTCTTGCCATGGTAGGGGCATGAGGTTTTTGAAATATTATTAAAGAATATGAAGATGCATGAGAAATAATAAGAGCAGAATACATAGAAAGTACTAGGCAGTCATTTCAGTGAATACTGAAAATTGCCTGCATTTATTTTCCATGTTTTCATACCCAAATACAAATAGGAGGGAAAATATAACAAAAGAATTTATTAACATGGCCCAAAGGACAACTCAAACAGTTAATCACCTTAGCACGTTGGGACATTATTATCATTTTGTTGTTTAGGCAATGAAGTTGTCCTGGACCATGTATCCTGAAGATAGCCACTCCCCATGACCTTAGAGTTACAAAAGAAGGAGCAGAAGTAGATTTGCATATCCTGATGACATGGACCTAGTTGTATGAACTAACTTAATGTCAACAGAATCAAGTAATTACATCCTGAGTTGGGATATGCAACAATGCTTGTCAACCACTTAGAGCAACATCCAACTCACTGACCTTCAGACAATGTAGAAATAGGCTTACATTTTTGGATCTTTATAATTTTTCTCTTTTTATTAATTTTAATAAAGCCTGTACTTCTCCAAGAGAACAGATTGTGTCTGCCTTAGGTGAATACTTTCCCATTTCCCAGACTTTCCCATCTTCAGTATATTATTTTAATCAAACAAGTCCATGTCTTTGGTACCTGGTAGGAAAATGCATCAAACCTGTCTGTAACTGCCAGCCTCTGTAAGCAAAGACTTTTTGTGAGATTCCCCTCTGTATGTTGTGAATATCATTGGTTAATAAAGAAGATACTTTGGATGTATTGTAGTGAAGAATAGAACAAGATGGGAATCTTATAAGCAGATAGATGTTGAGAGAGAGAGAGAGCGAGAGAGAGAGAGAGAGAGTAGGTGGAGTCAAAGAAAGACCATGAAGCCTCTAGTGGGGAAAGATGTGAGCAACCAGCCAGTACTTACTGGTAGATCATAAGTCTCATGGTAAAATTTAAAATAATATGACTGGGTTAATTTAAGATATAAGAGTTAGCCAATAAGGCATGAATTAATAGGCCAAGCAGTGTTGTAATAATAGTTTCTGTGTGATTCTTTTGTGTCTACATGACTGGGGAATGAGCAAGCAAACTCCACCAACAAAATGATGCCCTATGTTTGACAATGTACATCCACATAAAGCCTAAAAATATTTTTTTTAAATGCAGCTTTTAGACTCATAGCTTCTTGCTAACCATTTTTTTCATATTGGTTCTGTATATAGGCAGTGAGCAGGGACACCATGTTTTTTTTTTCTAAGAAATTATTCCTGATTCAACATTAGCAGCAGAAAAACCACACAGCAGTAGGTTCCTCTTCACAAGCACAAACAACTCTGATTTTTTTTAAGTAGGTCCAGCCACAGAGCACTTGAATGGGGCTTGTGGATCCAGATGCTTCTGTGCCTGCTCTAGTTAGGAGGAAAATAGCTGAGAATATGCCCATTTCTTAGTGCCCCACACCTGGACAGGCAGTGGAATCAGGTCTGCTAGGAGTACACAGGCACCTGCAGCCATACACAGTGATATTTCCAGGTGTGCTGCATGTCAGATTTAGCCTTTACTCAGATTTAAAAAAAAAAAGGCTTATATGCTACATTGTATTTCCCGGAATTAAGGTTGAGATGATGGCTTCCACCCAGTGGGCTTGAGCTGGTGGTGAACCTCTGCCATATTGAAAGCTTGAGAGAGGTAGAGCCAGCATCCAGGGCCTCTGCAACCAAGCTGCTTACTTAAAAGCAATCCTGGTCAGAAAATCATTATATATACACAATAAAAACAAGTTCAATTGGAAAAGACCTCTAAATGGGTCACAGTGTTAGATAACTATATGTAGGCTAGGGAGAGAGAGGAAAAGGACTATAGAGAGTTATAAAAGTAGCAAATGGTTTTAATATATATGTGTGTCTTTAAAGGGACAAAAATAGACAGTCATAGATTAAAGGAAGAAAAAATAAATTAAGCCTGATAAAGATGGAATATGTACATAAAGTCTAGATCATGTATATTATTTTTTGACTGTGAATAAGCTATATATTGACAAACATTTCATTGTATGGGCTGCTGAGCTAAATCAACATGTATACTTTAAGTGTATCTTGACTTTAAAATTTGGGCATAAAGATATGATACTTTGGAAAAGAAATTCTGTTTTAGTTTCCACAATGAATGAGAACTGGTAGATTTCTTCCAGGATGATGTGGCTTGATGGACCAGGACCTGCTGAAAGGTCTCCATGAAATCCCAAAATTATTTTGCTCAAAAAAAAAAAATAAGCAGGAAACACTCTGGAGAGAACTATGCCCAAATTCCCAAATATTATTTATAAATGTTTGTATGCTATGAAGATTAATACTTTACATTGATATGGCTCTTAGTATATTAATACAAATTTAGAGTCAGTTTTGTTATATGTACATTTCCACTCTTGAGTAGGGTGTTATGTTTGTGTAGTTCATTTTAAAATGTAATGTATAATTAAGAAATACAGATTTATAGATAGTAATCTGTAATAGTCAAACTATAGCCGTATTAGTTAGGGTAGTTAGTCAGTTAGCTTTTATAGATGCATACAAATAGATTTCAGATGGATAGGTATTCTTCAAATCTTTCAAAGACTAACAGAATATGGCATTTACAATATTTTAAGTGACCCCATGCACAGACCCGCCTATCTGCCTACAACCTCAGTGGAACTCTGAAACACAGCTTGCTCCAATTCTGAGGGGACTTAAGAGGTAAGTGAACAATTTCACAACAAGACACCCCAATCTCTAGGACCTCCACAGTGGGACAAAATCTTGGACTCCTGCCCCAACTTCCTAAGCTTTTCTTGCCAGCCAGCAGGGAGCTTCCTGTGGATAGGCTCTCCCAAAACACAAACTCATCCAGCAGCCCATCCGAACTATTAGCCACATTCCACCTCCAAACCCAACTATCATCCTCTAACCTTGACGGAACTCCAAAACACAGATTGCTCCAATACTGAGGAGATTTAAGATTTGAAAGAGGTTAGTGAACAGTCATACAGTGGGACACCCCACTCTCTAGGGTGTCCACATTGGGACAATACCTCATGCCCTTGTCCCAACTCCCAGGATTTTCTAGCCAGGTAACAGAAAGTTTTATGTGGGTAGACTCCCCAAAACACAAACCCATCCAGCAGCCCATCAAAACTATTAACCACATTCCACCCCCAAACCGAACTATGCTCCTGCCACCTGGATGGAACTCTGAATCATAGCTTGCTCTAATACTGTGGGTACATAAGAGGTAAGTGAACAGATCTGCAATGAGACACCGTGCTCTCCAGGACCTTCACAGGGAGACAAAACCCTGGGCCCCATTCCCCAACTTCCTAGACTTTTCTAGCCATCCAGTATGGGCTACCCCAAACCCAAACACATTCAGGTGCCCATCTAAGCTGCTATCCACACCCCAAATTCACCTATCATCCTGCAACCTCTGAGAAACTCTGGAACACAGCTTGCTCTAATACTGAAGGAACTTAAGAGGTGAGTGAAGAGACACATGGTGGGAAACCTCACTCTATAGTACCTCTTCTCAGTGGAACAAATCCTCAAGCTGTTCCCCTAACTATCTTGATTTTTCTAGCCAGTCAGCAGGGAGTTTCCTGTGGATAGGCTCCCCCAAACCTATCCACTAGACTCCCAAGCTATTAGCCACACTCTGCCTAAGAGCTTAGAGCTTGCTATAATACTGAGGGAACCATCAGCTTGCTACAACATTGAAGTGTTAAGAGACACCACCAAGAGAGCAAACCAGGAGAGAAGACCAAGAGAGCAGGATTATAGAGATCACAGAGGTTTTCTGAGACAGACATTGATAGTACAGAGAAGATCAAGAAAAACTCCCAAACACTCAGACAACCACTGCAGAATTAGACCAATACACATGACACTGCTGCCTCATTTGAAGGAAGATGGGTAGGTTGCAATGCAAGACGCCCTCCAACAACCTAAAAGGAAACATGGTAACACCAGAACCTAGTAGTCACACAGCAGGAAGATTTGCACATCCTAAACAAGAAGAAGAAGAAGAAAATAATTTTAAATGTAACTTTATGAAAATGAAGAAAATCTTTAAAAAAGAAATGAAAAACCACCTTAAACAAATGGAGGAAATGAAAAAACAATTGGAAGAAATTAATAAATCATTCAACGAAACCCAAGAAAACCAAGAGAAAAAGAAATCAAACAGGTGAAGCAAACAGTTCAAGACTTGAAGACTAAAATAGAGGTAATGAAGAAAACAAAAGCTGAAGGAATTCTGCATATGGAAAATACAGAGACAAGTATAACCATCAGAATATAACAGATAGAAGAAAGAATCTCAGGTGCTGAAGATACTATAGAAGAAATAGACTCATTGGTCAAAGAATACATTAAATCCAACAAATTCTTAACACAAAACATCCAGGAAATCTGGGACATCATGAAAAGACCAAACCTAAGAATAATAGAGGTAGAAGAAGAAGAACTCCAGCTCAAAGGCACAGAAAATATATTCAACAAAATCTTAGAAGAAAACTTTCCCAACCTAAAGAAGGATATCCCTACAAAGGTACAAGAAACTTACAAAACACCAAATAGACTGAATCCAAAAAAAACTCCCTCATTATGTAATAATCAAACACAAAATATACATAATAAAGAAAGAATATTAAGAACTGCCAAGGAAAAAAATCAAGTAACATATAAAAGTAAACCTGTCAAAATGACACCCAACCTCTCAATGGAAATCATGAAAGCCAGAAAGTCCTGGATAGACGTGTTGTAGACACTAAGAGACATGGATGCAAGCCCAGATTACTCTACCCAGCAAAGATTTCAATCACTATCAATGGCTAAAACAAGATATTCAATGACAAAACTAGATTTAAACAATACATATCTACAAACTCAGCCCAACAGAAAGGACTAGAAAGAAAACCCCAGTCCAAGGAAGCTAACTACACTCACAAAGACACAGGAATCTGGCAAACAACCACCAGCATAGCCCAAGAAGGAAAATACACAAAAGCTACTACTAAAAAACAACCAGAATTAACGACCACTTGTCATTAATATTGTTTACTATCAATGGACTCAATTAACCTATAAAAAGACACAGGCTAATGAAAACAGGATCCAGTATTCTGCTGTATAAAAGAAACAGACCTCTACCTCAAAGACAGGAACTATCTCAGAGTAAAAGGTTGAGAAAAGGTTTTACAATCAAATGGACCTAAGAAACACATGGATGTAGCTATCCTAATATTTAACAAAATTTGTTTAAAACTAAAATCAGTCAGAAGAGGTGGAGAAGGATACTTTATACTCATAACAGGAACAATTCATCAAGATGACTTCTCAATCCTGAACTTCTACACCCCTAATATAAAAGCACTGACATATTAAAAGAACATTACTAGAACTCAAATCACACATCAAACCCCCAAACATTAATAGTAGGAGACTCCAACATTCCACTCTCACCAGTGGATAGGTCAACCAGACAGAACCTTAACAGAGAAATAAGAGAAATAACAGATGTAATGAATCAAATGTACTTAACAGACATCTATAGAACATTCCACCCAAACACAAAAGAATATACCTTCTCAGCATCTATTGAAAGCTTCTTGAAAACTTAACACTTACTTGATAACAAAGAAAACCTTCACAGATACAAAATTGGATCTTATTGGATCTTATTGGATCTCCACGTTAGAGTTAGATTTTTAACAACAATACTACTCTCAGAAAGCCTATAAAACCATGGAAATTGAAGAGTGAACTACTGAACCACCCCTGGGTCATGGAAGAAATAAAGAAATTAAAGACTTCTTTAAATTCAAGGAAAATGAAGACACAATTTATCCAAACCTATGGGACACTATGAAAGCAATGCTAAAAGGAAACATGAAGGAAACAGAAAACTCACATTAGTGACTTAACACCATACCTAAAAGCTCTAGAGCAAAAAGAAGCAGACTTACCCAGGAGGAGTAGGAGATAGGAAATAATAAAATTGAGGGCTGAAATCAACAAAATAGAAACAAAGAAAAGAATACAAATGAATCAGTGAAACAAAGAGCTGGTTCTCTGAGAAAATCAACAAGAAACACAAACCCTTATCCAAAGTACTCAAAAGCAGAGAGAGAATATTCAAATTGACAAAATCAGACATGAAAAGGGAGACATAACAACAGACACCAAAGAAAATTTTGAGAATCATTAGGTCATACTACAAAAATCTATATTCTACAAAACTGAAAAATGCATAAGTAATGGACATAGATTAAATACCACATACCAAAATTAAATCAAGACCAAGTAAAAATTTAAATAAATTGCAAGAAAATAGATGCAGTCATGAAAAAACTCCCAACCCCCCCCCCAAAAAAAAGTCCAGGGCCAGATGATTTTAATACAAAATTCTAACAGAACATCCAAGAAGAGCTAACACCAATTTTCCTTAAAGTGATCTCATAATAGAAACAGAAAGAACATTGCCAAATACTTTTTATGATGCTATAGTTACCCTAATACCAAAACCACAAAAGACTCAACCAAAAAGCAAGAACTACAGACCAATCTCACTCACGAAACTAGATTCAAAAGTACTCAATAAAATACTCGCAAACTGAACCCAAGAACACAACAAAAATTATCCACTATAATCAAGTTGGCTTTATCCCAGAGGTGCAGGGCTGGTTCTCCATATAAATCTGCCAATGTAATCCATCATATAAATAAAGTGAAAGAAGAAAAAACATATTATCATTTCATTAGATGCTGAAAAAACATTTGAAAAAATTCAACACTCCTTCTTGATAAAGGTCTTAGAGAGATCAGGGATACAAGGATCATATCTAAATACAATAAAAGCAATATACAGCAAGCCAACAGCCAACATCAAATTAAATGGAAAGAAACTCAAAGTTAATACATTAAAATCAGAAACAAGACAAGGCTGTCCACTCTCTCCATATCCCTCCAGTGTAGTTCATGGTTTTATCAATAGCAATAAGACAAAAAAATGAGATCAATGGTTTTCAAAATGGAAAGGAAGAATTCCATCGTTTGTTTTTTTTGCAGATGATATGACAGTATATATGAGTAACCCCAAAAACTCTACTAGAGGACTTCTACAGCTGATAAATACCTTCAGTGATATGGTAGGATATACAATCAACTCAAAAAAATCAGTAGCCCTCCTATACACAAATGATAAAAAACTGAAAGGTAAGTCAAAGAAACATCACCTTTCACAGTAGTCATAAATATTATAAAATATCTTGTGGTAACACTAACCAAAGAAGTATAAGACCTATTTGTCAATAACTTTAAGTCTTTGAAGAGAGACCAATTCCTATGTATAACCCCAGTAGCACAGATAATAAGAGCAACAATGAATAAATGGGACTTCCTGAAACTGAGAAGCTTCTGTAATGCAAAGGACATTGTCATTAAGAAAAAAAGGCAACCTAATGAAAGGGAGAAGATCTTCATCAACCAACCCTGCATCAGACAAAGGTCTGATATCCAAAATATATAAAGAACTCAAGAAACTAGACTTTAAAACTCTAATTAAACCAATTAAAAAATGGGTTACTGAACTGAACAGAGAATTCTCAACAGAAGAATTCAAAGGGCCAAAAGACACTTAAGGTCATGCTCAACCTCCTTATTGATCAAGGAAATGCAAATCAAATCAACTTTGATATACCATCTTATACCTGTCAGAATGGCTAAAATCAAAAACACCAATGATAGCCCATGCTGGAGATGTTGTAGAGTAAGGGGAACACTCATCTATTTTTGGTGGGAATGCAAACCTGTGCAACCATTTTGGAAATAAGTATGGCAGTTTCTCAGGAAACTGGGAGTCAACCTACCTCAGGATCCAGCAATTTCACCCTTGGGAATATACCCAAGAGATGTCCAATCGTACTACAAAAGCATTTGTTCAACTATGTTCATAGCAGCACTATTCATAATAGCCAGAACCTGGAAACAACCTAGGTGCCCCTCAATAGAAGAATGGATAAAGAAGGTGTGGTGTAGGGAGGAGCCTCACCCATCTAGTGGGTGGGCTCAACTGGGGCAGAGTTACATGGTTAAATCAGGTGCCCAGATGCTGCGCTCAATCTCTGCTTCCTCTCTCCTGTGCTGCGTGGGAACCGTGGTTGTATGAGTTACATATTAAAGCTGTATAACCTTATAATAATTAGTCTGACTTAAATTAAATCCGCCTTCATTCTGGCGCCCAGTGGGGCTTTGCGAATACCGCCCGATTCGGAGGCTCCGGGGCTCATTCGCCCCACCCCTGTACGGGGAGCGTGGAGCTCGGGGAAACAGCAGGTCCAGGGAGGTTGCGATTGATCCCCACAGAGCAGGCCCAGCACTCATTGTCACTCCCTCCCGCCCGTGCGCCCGCCCCGAACTCCTCTCGGCCACGGCCGCCGCAGAGGGCGGTCCCTGCCTGCGATCCTGGGCCTCTCGGAGCCCACATTTCTCCCGGCACCCTGCCGCCGCATTGAGCGCAGCCGCCAGAGTGGTTAGCAGCAGCTTCCGGGTGCTGCTTAGAACCAAACCCTCCCTCCCTACCTGCAATTTACAAACTGCCACAGAGGCAGAGTTCTTCTGATTCAAAGTGGTCTGGCCCAGTCCTCCCCAACTGCACCTCCCTGTCTGTTCAGCCACCATGCTGCATGTCCCAGCCGCGTCTCCTCGCCCCACCCCCCAGCCACCCTTTGTTTTGCTGTAGCACCCACTTCCAGGTGCTGCTTTCAATCAGACTGGCTCTCCACGTGGACTCAAGTGGACTCTTCTGCCACCTCTGGCAGGAACCAGTCATTGCAGGTAAAATTTTTTTTCATAAATAAAATGTCGGATAATATTACATATCAGAATTTTGACAGTCTTTTTGAGTGTGCCATGTGGGAGATCTTACAAGAGGTGTCTAGCACCCCATATCTATGCATCCTTCTGGGATTAGTAATTTTGTTTGGCACCAAATGGCTTGACAGCAAGGATGTGATAGAATCTTTAAGAGACAAATCCAGGATCCTTAAGACAGATGCTGCACATCTCAAAATTATTGAAGACTAATCCAGGATTCTTAAGGCAGAGGTGGAATGTCTCAAAATTATCAGATATGATAATGATCTTCGCAAGAATCAGCTTGAACTGCTACAGGAAGAGAACAGATCTTTGTTTAATAAGACTCTGTTAACTGAGCAAAATTAAAAAAAGTTCAGGCTGATATTAAGAAGAAATTCATTACTATGGAAGGGGGAACAGCTGAGTTGGACCGTAGACTTCAATCCCTTTCCATAGGAACTGAAACATTAGTGGCTGATATTAAGGAGAAATTTATTACTATGGAAGAAGAATCAGTTGACTTAAACCGTAAATTCCAGCAGTCACTTTCTGAAGGGATTGAAACATTAACTGAGAGAACCAAAATGGTTGAATGTGACAATCGAATTTTGTCTAAAACTTGTGACAGATTGGCGGAAAGATTGTCAGTACAAGAAGGCATGGTTTACGCCATAAAAATTATGTTCAAAGATGAGAACTTATCTCTAACGGACAAGCTTCATACTTTAGAATCCTCAGTGAAGGCTTTGGAACATAATTCTGGACAGGAGATTCAAACATTGCAGAAGGCAATGGTGAATAGACTTGAAAAGATTGAGGAATTTCTAAATTCTGATGAAGAAGAACAAACGGTAGAAAGGCTAATTTTAACTACATCTGTGGATAAATCCCTCCGGGAAAGTTTCCAAAAAGCTCTACCTGCCTTTCCAGTAATAACAACAGAGAAGGTGATTGGTTCCAGAAAGCCTAGGGTCATCAAGGAGGATACATGGGAGCCTGTCCGTATGAATGATCTCAAAGAAATTAAACAGGCTGTCATGACTTTTGGGATGCATGCCTCTTTTTTAAAGAGATGCTAAAATCCTGGGCAACAACAAGCAGAACAACTTCTATGGATTGGATACAACTGAGCTCTGCGGTACTTGAGAGCAGGCCACATTTAAAATGAAAATGCTTATTTAGGCAAGAGGCTATACGTTTAGAACAGCAAGAAAAGGCAAAGGGAGGTAACATTTCCATAGATAAAATTCTAGGTGAAGGACTCTTTTCTGACCCTCAAGACCAAGTTAATCTAGATGAGGATATACTCTTCCTGTGCACTACAGCAGCCTTAAATGCGTGGGACAGAGTACAAGACCCAGGACAGAAAACGGAATCATTTGTCAAAATTAAACAAGGTCAGAGAAAACCCTTTAGTGATTTTTTTACAAAGACTTACTAAGGCTGTGCAAATAGGGATACCTGACCCAGACACAAGGCGTACAATGATTGAAAATTTGGCTTATGAAAATGCAAATTCGGAATGCAAAATGATTTTGTGGCCTTTAAGGTTAAGATCAGCACCCTTGGAAGTATGGGTTTTACAAACACTGGATGTTGATACATTTGATTATGGCACTGAAGCATGGATGGAAGAAGCAATTTCCAATGGTAAAAGGAGACACCAGAATACCAAATGTTTTAATTGTGGCAAAATGGGTCCTATGAAAAGGAATTGTAAACAACGGACTTTCAGAAATAATAATAATAATGCATCTTCTAGAAATAACAGAAATAGGAGGACTCAGCCTTCAGGTTTATGTAGAAGATGTGGAAAGGGCAGACACTGGATGAATGAATGTAGATCTACAAGGGATAGACAAGGCAACCTGATATAGATGGGAAACATGAGAGGGAGGGCCTCACAGGCCCCCATGGCACACATGGTTCAATCATTTCCAGTTCTAGTGGAGAACATGCCTTGTCAGGACAATTAGGAAACCCCATGCCTACTGTTACAAGCAATAATGATCAGAAAGATGAGTTACGTGTGTTTTGGCAAAGTTCTATAAATGATCAAAGACCTAAGCTGAGAGTATGTGTAAATGGCATTTTTATTACTGGCCTGCTGGACACAGGTGCTGATGTAAGTATCATTACCCCAAAATCTTGGCATCCGTATTGGCCTCTTCAGAATGTGAATGTCCAGCTCCTGGGAATTGGAACCCTATCTTGAGTAAGACAGAGCACGAGATGGGTTGAATGTATAGGGCCTGAGGGACAAATAGGAAAATTAAGGCCATATGTAGCCAATATTGCAATGAATTTATGGGGTCGTGACCTATTACAACAATGGAATACCCAAATTAACATTCCTGCTACTTCTAGAGTTTATAGTTCTGAAAATAATATTAAAAGATAACCGGCCATTTGGGCCTTACAAGAACAAGCAATTGAAGTCCCTTCAGAGATACCAACAGCCTTGGCTTTAAAATGGTTGACTGAGAAACCAATATGGACAAAGCAATGGCCTCTAGCTGAGGAAAAGTTACAGGCTTTAGAACAGCTGGTACAAGATCAACTACATGCTGGACATATAGAAGAATCTACCAGCCCTTGGAATTCTCCTGTATTTGTGGTTAAGAAAAAATCAGGTAAATGGAGAATGGTGACGGATCTCAGAGCAATCAACAAGGTTATTAAACCTGTGGGCCCTCTGCAATCTGGAATCCCATGGCCCTCTTTGTTACCAAAAGGATGGCCTCTTATAGTTATTGATTTAAAGGATTGTTTTTTCACAATACCTTTACAATAAGAAGATAGAGAAAAATTTGCCTTCACAGTGCCTACTTACAAGAATTCTCAACCTTCCAAGAGGTACCACTGGGCCCTCCTCCCCCAGGGTATGTTAAATAGTCCCTCCTTGTGCCAATACTTTGTGAACCAACCATTGCAAATAATACGCAAGAAATTTCCCAAATCCATAATTTATCACTACATGGAAGACATATTGTTATCCAATCCAAACATGGATACCTTGAACAGACTGTTTGACGAAATAAAGATACTTTTACATAAATGGGGATTGCAAATTGCTCCTGAAAAAATACAGAAGGGAGATTCCATTAATTATTTAGGTTATAAACTAGGTTTGCAAAAAATTAAGACACAAAAGGCACAAATTAGGAGAGATCGCCTACAGACTCTTAATGACTTTCAAAGACTGTTAGGAGACATTTCCAGTCTACAACCAGCTATTGGGATAACACCTGATCTAATAATTCATTTGAACAAAACCTTGGAAGGTGATAAAGATTTAAACAGTCCCAGAGAATTAACAGCTGAAGCAGAAAAGGAACTGACAATGATTGAGGAAAAATTACAACATGCTCATGTGGACAGGGTGAATCCAGAGCTCAATTGTATTCTCGTCATATTACCATCAAAAATTTCTCCTACAGGAATTTTAATGCAGAGAGATGATATTATCTTGGAATGGATCTTTTTACCACATAAGCCAAGTAAGAAACTAAAAATTTATGTGGAAAATGTTTCTGAGTTAATTATAAAAGGCAAGCTGAGACTTTGTCAACTAGCAGGCATAGACCCAGCAGAAATTATAGTGCCTCTCACTGCTGACGAACTAAAGAAATTATGGGAAGATAATGAACCATGCCAAAGAGCTTGTGCTAATTTTTTAGGAGACATTAATAACAACTATCCAAAAAGCAAGAGGCTTAACTTCATAAAGAGAATTTCTTGGATCCTTCCTTGAATCATCCATGATGCTCCAATAACTGGAGCCCGTACATTCTATACTGATGCCAATAAAACAGGGAAGGCAGGTTACAAATCAGAAGACTTGGGTAAGGTGGAACAAAGTCCTTATGATTCTGTCCAGAAGGCAGAATTATATGCCATTCTTATGGTGCTAAGGGATTTTAAAGAACCTATTAATATAGTTACTGATTCACAATATGCAGAATGAGTTATTTTACATATTGAAACTGCTGAATTCATACCTGATGATACAGAACTAACCTCATTGTTTATCCAGGTTCAAGATTTGATCAGGAACAGGCTTTGTGTTATGTACATAACACATATCCGATCCCATACGGGTCTGCTTGGTCCTCTAGCACAAGGTAATGCAGATATTGATCAATTATTGATTGGTAGTGTGCTACAAGCCTCTGAATTTCATAAAAAACATCATCTTAATAGCAAAGGCTTGAAGAAAGAGTTTTGTATTACATGGCAACAAGCTAAGGAGATTGTAAAGAAGTGCCCTACTTGCTCTTTCTATAACCAAACACCACTGCCAGCAGGGGCTAATCCTAAGGGCACCCATAGGAATGAAATCTGGCAGATGCATGTGTTCCACTTTGCAGAATTTGGCAAATTGAAGTATGTTCATCACACCATTGACACTTATTCAGGCTTTCAGTGGGCAACTGCTTTAAGTTCAGAAAAAGCTGATTCAGTAATTACTCATTTATTAGAAGTCATGGCTATCATGGGTATACCTACACAGATAAAGACAGATAATGGTCCTGCTTATGTCTCTAGGAAAATGAAACAGTTTTTTGACTATTACAATATCAAGCATGTTACAGGTATACCATACAATCCTACAGGTCAGGCAGTCATAGAAAGATCAAATAGAACTATAAAGGATATGTTGAACAAAGAGAAAAGGGTGGAAAACACCCCCAGAAATAGGTTACATAATGCTTTGTTAACCTTGAATTTTCTTAACGCTAATGAGAAGGGAACAACGGCTGCAGAAAGATATTGGATAATGGCAAAGTCTACTGAACTAAATCAACCAGTTTATTTCAAGGATGTGCTAACCTCACAATGGAAGCCAGGAGATGTGCTGCATTGGGGAAGGGGTTTTGCTCTTATCTCCACAGGTGAGGAAAAATTGTGGATACCGTCAAATTTAATAAAGGTTCGGTATGAAGAAGAAAAGTCATTTGGAAAAGATAAATAACAATTTATTCAAAAGGATGGCGAGCATACTGATGGTAAGGAATATAAATAGGTTGGGGGCAGGGTTCTTTTCTTATCTCCACAGGTAAATACTGATCTTCAAAAAATTTAAGGGACCCTGAATATTTAATCAGTGATGGATGGAAAATGCTTACAACCCACTAAGGATCAGTAAGTATTTATTCTGTATATATACATATCTATATGTTTTAATGAACAGTTCTTTATAAATATGTAAAGCTGGTTTTGGAGTTGGACTCTTGCCCAGTCCCTCTTCAATTCCAACCCTGTTGATAAGAGATATCTCACAGAATAAGAATAATTATATACTTGGTAGACTTTCTTTGCTTTTTCTCATATCTGTGTCTTTCTTTATATGTCAGTATGTGTCTTTGTTGTTAATGTTTAAATTTCCCATAACAAACAACAAATTTTCCTACAGTAATTTTTGAAGTTTTCAGGATGAAGATGGGGCCCCACAACATCAACTCAATCTGGTTTTTATGACATCATGATTATATACATATATATTTTTTTTTCTTTTTCTTTCTTATTAAGCGCTAATATTAGACTTGTTTTTTGGTACCATCTGCACGAGACAATTTCGACTGGTGCACATTTTTGACAACACTCTGGCCAGACCTTCTCAAAACGCACAGAGACTAGTTACAATTTTCTTAGGTCAAAGCTTAATTTAGGAGTTTTATCATCATTTGCTTTCACGGGAGCCCCTAAGGAGAACATCGCCTCCATGTCAGCTTGAAGCAATCTTAGAGCATGATGTCCCCTCTCCCAACAGAGTTTGCCCTCAGGGTTAGGGACATCTTTTCATGGTTGGTTTGGGGTTGAGGGGATGGGGGGATGTTTTATGGAATTAGGGGTATGTTCAAAAAAAAAGAGGGGGATTAACTGGTTTGATGATTGGTATTTGTGAGTTACTGATTTTAGAAAATTGTATTGGTACTGTTTCCTGTATATTGATATTTTGAATATTGAATGTGAGTGTTCCTACCTCTATTTTTGTATAAGAGTATGCTTATATTGTATTGATACATCTACCATATTACAATGTACATTTCTACCTCTGATACTATTTATGTAATATCATTGTTTACATTTGATATGTAATGACATTGTTTATAGATGAAGATCATTGTCTTCATATATTGCACAGTTTATTCTTTTAATCTTCAAGTTAGATAGGTATTGAGAATTATATGTTTGTCATGTTTATTTTTAGGTTAATCAGGTCTTCTAGATACATAGAGATTATATTTAGTATAGATAGTATAATCTTCAGCCTCTTTAAAGAGCTGTAGAAAATGGCCTTTAATCTAACCTAGAATTCTGTGCCAACGAGACACAATTACTCCTGGCAGCGTCACTCTACTCCCAAGAGAACGTTGAGCACCAAAGACACTCCACTGGGAGCTTGTCTTCTTGGCAGAACTGGCCTTTGGGTTGAGAAAAGCCCATACCTCAACTACTTACATAGTTATGAAACAGGATTGTCTTATCTTGCCAAGACAGGGTAGGATGATTCTAAGAAAGTGCCTTGCATTTGACAATGGCATGTCAGTTATGTTGGACCTTAGCCCAATGTTGACTCAACATTGCAAACGAGAATTTGGGTGATTGCCCAGGTGGTCAGTTGTCTCTGTCATTTTTGGCACATTTTGGATATCTCTCATTTGTTAAGTAATCTTTATTCCCTTCTCAGATCTTTGATGGAGTTGAAGATTATATAACTGTGATTACTTTCTATATTATTTAGACTCTTTGAGATAGACTGTCTGGTAAAACTTTTGTTCTCAATATTGTTTATTATATTTATTTTTTGTTATTATTGTTTATAGTTGTATTTGGTTTAGTTCTGTCTTATCTAGACAAAAAGGGGAAGATGTAGGGAGGAGCCCCACCCATCTAGTGGGTGGGCTCAACTGGGGCAGAGTTAGATGATTAAATCAGGTGCACAGATGCTGCGCTCGCTCTCTGCTTCCTCTCTCCTGTGCTGCGCGGGAACCGTGCTTGCATGAGTTACATATTAAAGCTGTATAACTTTATAATAATTAGCCTGTTTTAAATTAAATCCGCCTTCAGTGTGGTACATATATACTTTAGAGTTCTACTCAGCTGTAAAAAACAATGATATCTTGAACTTTGCATGCAAATGGATGGAATTAGAAAAAAACTTTACTGAGTGAGATAACCCAGACCCAAAAAGAGGAATATGGTATGTACTCACTCATAAACAGATTCTAGCCATAAACAAAGGATATTGAGCCTATAGTTCGTGATCCTAGAGAAGCTAAATAAGAAGGTGAACCCAAAGAAAATCATATAGTTATCCTCCTGGATATTGGAAGTTGACAAGATAGTTGGGCAAAAGTTGGGAGTAGGGGGTGGGGGTAGATTTGGGAAGGAGAGATAGGGAGAGAAAAGGGAGAAGGGAAGGATTGGGAAGAGCTTGGGGGAATGGGATAATTGAGATGGAGGAAGGGTGAATATGGGAGCAGGGAAGAAGTTATCCTAACCAAGTGAGCCATTTTAGGGTTGGCTAGAGTCTTAGCTCTAGAGGGGTTCCCAGGTCCCAAGGGGATTTCCCCAACTAGTTCCATGGGCAGCAGAGGAAAGGGTGCCTGTACTGGACTTATCCTATAGCCACAGTGATGAATATCTTGCATATCACCATAGAACCTTCAAGCAGCGATGGATGGAGATAGAGACAGAGACCAACTTTGGAGCCTTGGACTGAGATCCCAAGGTCCAAATGAAGAGCAGAAGGAGGGAAAACATGAGCAAGGAAGTCAGAACCACGAAGGTTGTGTTCACCCACTGAGACAATGGGACTGATCTAATGGGAGTTCACTAAGGCCTGCTGGACTGGGACTGATGGAGCATGTAATCAAACCGGACTGTCTGAATGTGGCTGACAATGAGTGCAGACTGAGAAACCAAGGACAATGGCACTGAGTTTTGATTGTACTGCATGGACTATCCTTGTGGGAGACTAGTCTGTTTGGATGCTCACTTTCCTAGACCTGGATGGAGGAGGGGAGGACCTTGGATTTCCCACAGGGCAGGAAACCCTGACTGCTCTTAGGACTGGAGAGGGAGGGGGAGAGTGTATTAGGGGGAGTGGAGGAAAATGGGAGGAGGTGGAAATTTTAAATAAATAAATAAATGGGAAAAAAAGACATTGAAGATACCAGAACATAAAATATGTTTTCATGCTCTTGGATAGGTAGGATCAACAAAGTAAAAATGGCAATGTTATCAAAAGCAATCTCTAAATTGAATGCAATCCACATAAAAATCCCAAGGCAATTGTTCACAGACCTTGAAAGAACAATAATCAACTTCATATGAAAAAAAAAACAAAACAAAACACCCAGGATAGCCAAAACAATCCTGTACAATAAAGGAACTTCTGGAGGTATTACCATCTCTGACATCAAGATCTATTGCAGAGTTACAGCAATAAAAACAGCTTGGTATTGGCATAAATGCAGAGAGGATGATCAATGGAATTGAATCAAAGACTGGGATATAAATCCACACACCTATGAACAAAGAAGCTAAAATTATACAATGTAAGAAAGAAAGTGTCTTCAATAAATGGTGCTGGTGTAGAAGAATGAAAGTAGATCCATATCTATCACCATGCACAAAACTCAAGATAAAATGGATTAAAGACCTCAATATAAGTCTGACCACACTGAACGTGATAGAAGACAAAGTGGGAAGTAGTCTTTAATGCATGGGCACAGGAGACCACTTCCTAAATATAATCCCAGTAGCACAGACACTTAAAGCAACAATAAATAATTGAAACTTCTGAAACTGAGAAGCTTCTGTAAGGCAAAGAATGCAGTCAATAAGGCAATAAGGCAGCCTACTGCATGGGATAACACCTTCACCAAACTTGATCTTCACCAAGGACTGATCTTCCAAATATATAAAGATGTTAAAATACTAAATATTCCAATTAAAAATTGGCAAACAGACATAAACAAAGAATTCTCAACAGAAGAATTTCAAATGGCCAAAAGATACTTAAGGAAAATTTTCAACATCCTTAGCCATCAGGGACATGCAAATCAAAACAACTATGAGAGACCATGTTCCACCTGCCAGAATGGCTATAATAAAAAATCATTGATAGGATCCAGAGCGGGGAGTGCCTGCCTTCCAGGCAGGTCTCAAGGTTCCCTGTAAGGGAGCTCGGGCACCTACAGCTGGTGCTCCAGGGTCTCCAGTGGTCTCCTGGACCCCGCTCTACCTCCCACCTCCTTCCTCTTGTCCCCAGGTCTTTAGGCTACCAGGCGGCCCTGTAGATGCTGAGGAGTTCCATCTGGACAGGTGAGTGTCTGCTATCCAGGGGCAGTGTGTCCCAGAAGCGAGCACAAATCCCCCTCCCCCAGCTCCTTCTGCATGGCTGTCTTTGTTAGGCACAACCCAACCTCCCAGCACCCCTCCCCACAACCCTGACCTGCTGTTTGCTAGGACCAGTGCTTAAGACTGGTTTTAAGCTCCTTCACTAAAGCTATCCACCCAGAGCGGGGAGTGCCTAACTTCCGGGCAGGTCACAAGGTTCCCTGTAAGGGACCTCGAGCACCTACAGCTGGTGCTCCAGGGTCGCGTGCGAGTTGTTGTGCTTAGGAGTTCCATCTGAATGGGTTGGTTACTGCTTCTACACTGAAGAGAAACACCCAGAAAGTCACTCACAGCAAAGACTGGACCAAGATACCAGGCCTCTCCTGGCTCCATTTGAAGGAAGAGATGGGAAGGTGCCAATGCAAGAATTCCTCCAACAACCTGAAAGGCAACATGACATCACCAGAATCCAGGGATCCCAAAACAAGAAGAATTGTACACCCTACTCCAGAAGAATTAGAAGAAATCGACTCAAAAGTGAATTATATGAAAATAATAGAAGACCTTAAACAGGAGGTGAAAAACTGCCATAAACAATTAGAGATGACAAACAAAAAGGTAGAAGAAATGAATAAATTGCTCAAAGATACCCAAGAAAACCAAGAGAAGCAAGAAAAAGCAATCAAACAGATAAGGGAAGCAGTTCAAGACTTGAAGAATGAAATGAAAGTAATGAAGAAAACACAAACCGAGGGAAGGATGGAGATGAAAAACCTGGGTAAACGAACAGGAACCACAGAGACAAGTACTACCAACAGATTACAAGAGATAGAAGAAAGAATGTCAGACACTGAAGATACCATAGAGAAAATAAACACACTGATAAAGAAAATAGCAAAACCAACAAATTCTCATCACAAAACATTCAGGAAAATGGGACACAATAAAAAGACCAAACCTGCCGGGCAGTGGTGGCGCACGCCTTTAATCCCAGCACTCGGGAGGCAGAGGCAGGTTGATCTCTGTGAGTTCGAGACCAGCCTGGTCTACAGAGCTAGTTTCAGGACAGGCTCCAAAGCCACAGAGAAACCCTGTCTCGAAAAACCAAAAAAAAAAAAAAAAAAAAAAAAAAAAAAGACCAAACCTAAGAATAATTGGGATAGAAGAAGGAGAAGAAGTATGGTCCAGAAAATATATTTAATAAAATTATACAAGAAAACTTTCCCAACCTAAAGAAAGATATTCCTTTGAAGGTTCAAGAAGCATACAGAACAACGAATAGATACAGAACACCAAATAGACTGGACAAAAAAAAAATCTCCTCTCCAGATAATAATCAAAACATACAGCATAAAGAAAGAATATTAAGAGCTTCAAAGGGAAAAGGCTAAGTCACTTATAAAGGTAAATCTATCAGACGTACACCTGACTACTCTATGGAAACCATGAAAGACAGAAGGTCCTGGATAGATGTACTGCAGAAGCTAAGAGAACATGGATGCAAGCCCAACTACTATACCCAGCCAAGCTTTCATTTACTATAAATGGAGAAAACAAAATTTTCCAGGATAAAAACAAATTTAAACAATACGTAGCCACAAATCCAGCCTTACAGAAAGTAATAGAAGGAAAATCACAAACCAAGGAGTCCAACAATGACTACAATAACTCAAACATCTAGAGACCCTTCACCAGCTCAACTCAAAGAAGGCACACAAACTCTATGACTAAAAAGCTGACTGGAGTTAACAACCACTGGTCATTAATATCCCTTAATGTCAATGGACTCAATTCACCTATAAAAAGGCACAGGCTAAGAGATTGGATATGCAAACAGGATCCAACATTCTGCTGTTTACAAGAAACATACCTCAACCACAAAGACAGGTACCTACTTAGAGTAAAGGGATGGGAAAAGGTTTATCAAGCAAATGGACCTAAGAAACAAGCAGGTGTGGCCATACTAATTTCTAACAAAGTTGACTTCAAACTTAAATCAATCAGAAGAGATGGAGAGGGACATTTTATACTCATAACAGGAACAATTCATCAGGATGAAGTCTCAATCCTGAATATCTATGCCCCTAATATAAAAGCACCCATGTGCATAAAAGAAACATTACTAAAACTCAAGGCTGCCATCAAACCGCACACACTAATAGTAGGAGATTTCAACACTCCTCTTTCACCAATGGACAGGTCAATCAGACAGAAACCTAACAGAGAAATAAGAGAATTAATGGAGGTAATGAATCAAATGAACTTAACAGACATCTATAGAACATTCCACCCAAATAGGAAAGAATATACCTTCTTCTCTGCAGCTCATGGAACCTTCTCGAAAATTGACCACATCCTCGGTAACAAAGCAAACTTCTACAGTTACAAAAAAATATTCGTAACCTCCTGTGTCTTATCAGATCACCATGGACTAAAGTTAGAATTCAACAACAATACTACCCCCAGAAAGCCTACAAACTCATGGAAACTGAACAGTCAACTATTGACCCACACCTGGATCAAAGAAGAAATAAAGAAAGAAATTAAAGTCTTCCTTGAATTCAATGAAAATAAAGAAACAACGTACTCAAACTTGTGGAACACTATGAAAGCAGTCCTAAGGGGAAAGTTCATGGCCCTAGGAGCCCACTTAAAGAAAACAGAGAAAGCACATGTTGGAGACTTAACAGCCCACCTGAAAGCTCTAGAAAAAAAAGAAGCAGACTCACCAAGGAGGAGTAGAAGACTAGAAATAGTCAAACAGAGGGCAGAAATCAACAAAATAGAAACACAGAAAACAATCCAAAGAATCAATGAAACAAAAAGCTGATTCATGGAGAAAATCAACAAAATAGATAAACCCCTATCCAACCTAATCAAACGGCAGAGAAAGAATATGCAAATTAATAAGATCAGAAATGAAAAGGGGGACATAACCACAGACATAGGGGGAATTCAGAGAATCATTAGATCTTACTACAAAAGCCTTTATGCCACAAAACTGGAAAATGTAAAAGTAATGGACACTTTTTTAGATAAATACCATATACCAAAGTTACATCAGGACCAGGTGAACAATCTAAATAGACCTGTCAGTCGCGAAGAATTAGAAGATGTTATCAAAAACCCCTCTACCAAAAAAAGCCCAGGACCAGATGGTTTCAATGCGGAATTCTACCAGAACTTCCAAGAAGACCTAATACCTATACTCCTTAAGGTATTTCACAACATAGAAACAGAAGAGTCATTGCCAAATTCCTTCTATGAAGCTACAGTCACTCTGATACCAAAACCACACAAAGACTCATCCAAGAAAGAGAATTACAGGCCAATCTCACTCATGAACATAGACGCAAAAATCCTCAACAAAATACTGGCAAACCAAATCCAAGAACACATTAGGAAAATTATCCATTATGATCATGTCGGCTTCATCCCAGAGATGCAAGGCTGGTTCAACATACGAAAATCTATCAATGTAATCCATCATATAAATCAACTGAAAGAAAAAATACCATATGATCATTTCATTAGATGCTGAAAAAGCTTTTGACAAAATTCAACATCACTTTATGATAAAATTCTTGGAGAGATTAGGGATACAAGGGTCATACCTAAAGATACTAAAAGCTATTTACAGCAAACTGACAGCTAACATCAAACTAAATGGAGAGAAACTAAAAGCCCTCCCACTTAAATCAGGAACACGACAAGGCTGTCCACTCTCTCCATACCTCTTCAATATAGTGCTTGAAGTTTTAGCAATAGCAATAAGACAGCATAAGGGGTTCAAAGGGATTCAAATTGGCAAGGAAGAAGTTAAACTTTCGTTATTTGCAGATGATACGATAGTGTACATAAGCGACCCCAAAAACTCCACCAAAGAACTCCTACAGCTGATAAACACTTTTAGTAATGTGGCCGGATACAAGATCAACTCCAAAAAATCAGTCACCCTCCCATACACAAAGAATATGGAACCAGAGAAGCATCACCTTTCACGATAGCTACAAACAGCATAAAATATCTCGGGGTAACTCTAACTAAAGAAGTGAAAGATCTATTTGAGAAGAACTTTTAGGCATTGAAGAAAGAAATTGAAGAGGATACCAGAAAATGGAAGGATCTCCCTTGCTCTTGGATTGGGAGGATCAACATAGTAAAAATGGCAATCCTACCAAAGGCAATTTATAGATTCAATGCAATCCCCATCAAGATCCCATTAAAATTCTTCACTGATCTTGAGAGGACAATAATCAACTTTATATGGAAAAACAAAAAATCCAGGATAGCCAAAACAATCTTATACAATAAAGGAACTTCTGCAGGCATTACCATCCCTGACTTCAAACTCTATCACAGAGCTACAGTAATGAAAACAGTGTGGTATTGGCATAAAAATAGAGAAGTCGACCAATGGAATCGGATAGAAGACCCGGATTTTAACCCACAAACCTATGAACACCTCATTTTCAATAAAGGTGCTAAAAGTATCCAATGGAAGAAAGAAAGCATCTTCAACAAATGGTGCTGGCACAACTGGATGTCAACCTGTGGAAGAATGAAAAATAGACCCATATCTATCACCATGCACAAAACTCAAGTCCAAATGGATCAAAGACCTCAATATCAATCTGAACACACTGAACCTGATAGAAGAGAAAGTGGGAAGTACCCTACAACAGATGGGCACAGGCGATCGCTTCCTAGGTATAAGCCCAGCAGCACAGTCATTAAGGGCAACACTGAATAAATGTGACCTACTGAAACTGAGAAGCTTCAGGAAAGCAAAGGACACTGTCACTAAGACAAAAAGGCAACCCACTGACTGGGAGAAGATCTTCACCAACTCCGCAACAGACAAAGGTCTGATCTCCAAAATATATAAAGAACTCAAGAAACTAGAATTTAAAATGCTAATTAACCCAATTAAAAAATGGGGCACCGATCTGAACAGAGAATTCTCAACAGAAGAAGTTCAAATGACCAAAAGACACTTAAGGTCACACTCAGCCTCCTTAGTGATCAGGGAAATGCAGATCAAAACAACATTGAGATATCATCTTACACCTGTCAGAATGGCTATAATCAAAAACACCATTGATAGACTTTGCTGGAGAGGCTGTGGAGAAAGGGGTACCCTCATCCATTGCTGGTGGGAATGCAAACTTGTTCAACCACTTTGGAAAGCAGTGTGGTGGTTTCTCAGGAAATTCGGGATCAACCTACCCATGGACCCAGCAATCCCACTCTTGGGAATATACCCAAGAGATGCCCAATCATATGACAAGGACATTTGTTCAACTATGTTCATAGCAGCATTATTTGTAATAGCCAGAACCTGGAAACAAGCTAGATGCCCTTCAATGGAAGAATGGATGAAGAAAGTGTGGAATATATACACTAAAGGCGTAAGCCACGAACAATGCAACACCAGTTTTGAATTACTATTACTAGGGAAGTATTTATTTAAAGAGGAAAAACTTACAGATCACGATCCCAGACAACAGCTCTCTGCACAACTAGAAAAAGAGTCTAGTCGCCATACCAGCAGGAAGTCAAGAGAGAGCGAGCGGAAGGAAATAGAGACTTTATGAATGGAGAGAAACCACGCCCCAATGGGCTGGTATCTCAGCAGCTATTGGTTGGAGGGGTGGAAAGACCTCCTGCAACACCTCCCCCTTTTGTTTAAGTAAGAGAGTTCTAAACCTACTATGAAATTATATACAATAAGTACAATTATCCTATTCTAACTAGCTTAGGACTTGTATAATAAATAACTTGGCCAAGTCATGAGAGAAAAGTAACTATAGTTATATAGTCTTCAACCCCATCAAAGATCTGAGAAGGGAAATAATGTTACCTGGGTAATAAGGAAGTTCAGTAAAACAACTTCCAAAACCTGCAACAAATCACAGGGACAACTAGCTACCTGGGCAATCACCCAAAGTCACATTTGCAGCGTTGAAGCAACCAACTTTGGCTAAGGCCTAACATAACTGATATACCAATTTCAAAGGCAAGCAACTTTTCAAAACTATCTTACCCTGTCTTGGCAGGATATGACAGTCCTGTTTTATCCATTGATGCACGCTCTGTATCTCTGTCAGTGGTTAAGGTATGGGCATTTCTTTGCCCCAAGGCCAGTTCTGTCAAAAAGAAAGGTTCCAAGTGGAGTATCTTTGGTGCTCCACATTCTCTCAGGAATAGAGCGATGTTGCCAGGAGCAATTGTGTCTCACTACCACAAAACTCTGAGTTAGATTAAAGGCCATTTTCTACAGCTCTTTGAAGAAGTTGAAGATCATCTATCTATACTGAGTATAATCTCTATATATCTAAAGAACCTAATTAGTCTAATTATAAAAGGCAAACTTAGATGACTATTAATCTATATAATTCTCAATATCTATCTAACTTAAAGACTAAGACAATAAACATCTGTGTAACAAATGAGGATAATGACCTCCAAATATAAACAATGTACAAATATACATTGCAATATGGTAAATATTGATACAATATATGTCAATACATAAAAATATTTTAAACAGAGGAAGAAACATGCATGCATACAATAGTCAATATAATTTAACTTTGTATCAATATACAAGTATCAATACCAATATGTTTGTCTAAAAATTGTAACTCACAATTACAAATCTATTATCCCATCACCCTCCTTTTTTTTTTTTCAAAATGATCCCTGAGCTTATAAAATTCCTCCCCCAACTTCCCAACCCCTAAATGATGTCCCTAAACCCAGGGGCAAACTTTACTGGGAGAGGGGACGTCGTCCTCTAGAATTACTTCCAGCTGTCATGGGGGCGACGTTCTTTCTGGGGGATCCTGTGAAAGCGAAATGATGGTTAAATTTCAAGATCAATGTCTTTTAAAATTGCAAATAGTCTCTGAGTATTTTGTGGAGGTCTGGCCAGAATGTTGTACAAGATGTGCACCATTTCAGCTAACCAATTTGAGATCTTCTTGTGCAGCTGGTACCCAAAACAGGTCTTGTAGTAGGGCTATCAGTATCATGACGTCATATCAACCAGGTAGAGTTGTTGTTGTGGGGCCCCATCTTCTTCCTGGAAACTTCAAATGTCACTTCAGAAAAGACTCATTGTTTATTGTAAAAAACTTAAACATTAATCATATAGACATATATAGGCATATATATATATATATATATATATATATATATATACATATTCAATGAAAGGCATGATAGATATATTCAATGAAAGGTATGATAGATATGAAGAAAAGCAAAGATGTTTTCTAAACTCATATTTCTTTCTGTCCCATATCACGGCTCTTGACATGAGACAGAACCTCCAGAAACTCTGGGTTTTTCTCTTACTAACAGGCTTGGAATTGGAGAGGGACTGAGCCAGAGTCCAACTTCAAAACCAGCTCTATAAATATAGATATGGTTTAATGAGTGTTTTCCTGTGGAGATAAGAACAGAACCCTGCCCCCATTCTATATGTTTTACTTACCACCTGTATGAATATCATTGTGGATGAGTTGTCATTTCTCCTTTCCAAGAGGTTTCTCCTCTTCAAATTGAAACTTTATTAATTTTGATGGTATCCACAATTTTTCTTCTCCTGTGGAAACAAGAGCAAAACCCCTTCCCCAACGTAGCACATCTCCTGGCTTCCATTGAGAGGTCAGCACATCTTTGAAATAAATCGGTTGATTTAGTTCAGCAGACTTTTCCATTATCCAATGTCTTTCTGCTGCTGTCGTTCCTTTCTCAGCGTTAAGAAAATTCAAGGTTAATAAAGCATTATGTAATCTATTTCTGGGGGTATTTTCGGTCCCTTTCTGTTTGTTCAGCATATCCTTTATAGTACGATTTGATCTTTCTATAACTGCCTGACCTGTAGGATTATTTGGTATACCTGTAATGTGTTTTATATTATAATAATCAAAAAAGCGTTTCATTTTCTTAGATACATATGCTGGACCATTATCTGTCTTTATTTGTGCAGGTATACCCATGATGGCCATAACTTCCAATAAATGTGTGATTACTGAATCTGCCTTTTCTGAGCTCAGGGCAGTAGCCCATTGAAAACCTGAATACGTGTCTATGGTGTGGTGTACATATTTTAATTTACCAAATTCCATAAAGTGGAACACATCCATCTGCCAGATTTCATTTCTCTTAGTACCCTTTGGGTTACTCCCTGCAGGCAACGGTGTTTGATTATAGAAAGAACAAGTAGGACATCTCTTTATAATGTCCTTAGCTTGTTGCCAAGTAATGGAAAATTCTTTCTTTAGGCCTTTACTATTGACATGATGCTTTTTATGAAATTCCGAGGCCTGCAACACGCTTCCAATCAATAATTGATCAATCTCAGCATTGCCTTGTGCTAGAGGACCAGGCAGACCTGTATGGGACCGGATGTGTGTTATGTACATCGGACAAAGCCTGTTCCTGATTATGTCTTGTACCTGGATAAACAATGAAGTCAACTCTGTGTCATCTGGTATAAATTCAGCGGTTTCAATATGCAAGATAACTCTTTCTGCATATTGTGAATCTGTAACTATATTAAGAGGTTCTTTAAAATCCCTTAGCACCATAAGAATGGCATATAATTCTGCTTTCTGGACAGAATTATAAGGGCTTTGTTCCACCTTACTCAATTCATCTGACTTGTAACCTGCTTTCCCTGATTTATTTGCATCAGTATAGAACGTACGGGCTCCAGTTATTGGAGCATCACGTACAATTTTAGGAAGAATCCAAGAAGTTCTCTTTATGAGGTTAAGTCTACCACTTTTGGGATAGTTGCTATTAATTTCTCCCAAAAAATTAGCACAAGCTCTTTGCCACGGTTCATTGTCTTCCCATAACTTTTTTATTTCTTCAGTAGTAAAAGGCACTATATAATTTCTGCTGGGTCTATACCTGCTAGTTGACGAAGTCTCAGCTTACCTTTTATAATTAGTTCAGAGACTTTTTCCACATAAGTTTTTAATTTTTTACTTGGTTTATTGGGTATAAATATCCATTCTAAAATAATATCTTCCCTCTGCATTAGAATCCCTGTAGGAGAGATTCTGGAAGGCAATATGACTAGGATGCAGCTAATATTTGGGTTCACCCTATCCACATGTGCTTCCTGTAATTTTTCCTCAATCATTGTCAGTTCCTTTTCTGCTTCAGCTGTCAGTTTTCTTGGACTATTCAAATCTTTATCACCATCTAAGGTTTTGTTTAAATGAACTATTAGATCAGGTGTTATCCCAACAGCTGGTCGTAGACTGGAAATGTCTCCCAACAATCTTTGGAAGTCATTAAGAGTCTTTAACCGGTCTCTCCTAATTTGTGCCTTTTGTGTTTTAATTTTCTCTAACCCTATTCTGTAACCTAGGTAATTAATAGAATTTCCTCTTTGAATCTTTTCAGGGGCAATTTGTAATCCCCACCTAGGCAAGACTTTCTTTACTTCTTCAAACATCCTTTCTAAAGTAACTTTATTTGAATCTGATAATAAGATGTCATCTATGTAATGATAAATTATGGACTTGGGAAATTGTTTACGAATTATTTCCAATGGCTTACTTACAAAATATTGGCACAATGTAGGACAATTGATCATAGTCCTGTGGGAGGACAGTCCATTGATATCTCCTATTAGGCTGAGAATTATTATAAGTAGGCACCGTGAAGGCAAATTTTTCTCTATCCTTTTTTTGTAACGGTATAGTGAAAAAACAATCTTTCAAATCAATAACTATAAGAGGCCATCCTTTTGGTAATAGAGAAGGCAAAGGAATTCCAGATTGTAGTGGGCCCATAGGTTGAATTACTTTGTTGACAGCTCTTAGATCTGTCACCATTTTCCATTTACCAGATTTCTTTTTTACAACAAACACAGGAGAATTCCAAGGGCTGGTTGATTCTTCAATATGGTGAGCATCTAATTGCTCTTGCACCAGCTGTTCCAATGCCTGTAATTTATCTTCCGCTAGAGGCCACTGTTTGATCCATATTGGCTTCTCAGTTAGCCATTTTAAAGGTAGGGCTGTTGGTACCTCTAAAGGTTTGGTATTTGCTCTATGTTCTTGTACAGCCTGAATGGCTGGTGACCTTTTCCCATAATACCTCATCATATTTTTCCCAGAATTATGAATTCCTGGAACTGCAGGAAAGTTAATCTGGGTATTCCATTGCTGTAACAGGTCATGGCCCCATAAATTTATTGCAATATTGGCTATATATGGCCTTAGTCTTCCTATTTGCCCTTCAGGCCCTATGCATTCCACACATCTTGTGCTTTGTTTTACACGAGATAGGGTTCCAATTCCCAGAAACTGAACATCTACCTCTTGAAGAGGCCAATTTGGATGCCACGATTCTGGGGTAATAATACTTACATCCGCACCTGTGTCTAATAAGCCTTCAATAAAAGTGCCATTTATACAGACTTTTAGCTTTGGTCTTTGGTCGTTAATAGAAGTCTGCCAAAATATACGTTTACTCTGTCCTACTGGGTTTTTGACTCATCCTCCACACGTAATTCACCATTTAGACTAGTATTACTTTTTACAGCAGAAATTGGAGCTTTTAGATTTCTTGGTGAGGCACGTTCTCCACTGTGACTGGGAATGACTGGGCCACTGTTGGCTTGGGGGCCTGCGAGAGGCCCCTCAAGGAGTTTCCCGACGGTATCGGGTTGCCTTGTTTGTCTGTTGTTGACCTGCATTCGTTGGACCAATGATGGCCTTTACCGCATCTCCTACATATACCTGAAGGCCTAGGTCCCCTATTTTTGTCATTCCCAGAGGAGATATTATTCCTAGAAATTCTGTGCCTGCAATCCCTTTTCAGATGTCCTAATTTTCCACAATTAAAACACCTGGCAGTTTGATGTCTCCTCATTGCTGTGGAAATCGCTTCTCCTACCCAAGATTCATCATTATAGCTAAACGTCTCAACATTCATCGTATGCTGAATCCATTCATCCATAGGTGCTGATCTAGACTTTAAAGGCCCAATTATCTTTGTGCATTCTATGTTTGCATTCTCAAACGCTAGAGATTCAAGAAGTATTCGTCTAGAATCCGGGTCTGTTACCCCTACGTCCAGAGCCTTAATTAATCTTTGCAAAAAGTCAATAAAGGGTTCTCTCTGTCCCTGCCTAATTCTGGTATATGATTCAACCCTTTTTGCTGGATCTTGTATCCTATTCCAAGCATTTAAAGCTGCTTGGTGACATAGATGCAGTACTTCATCGTCATAAAGAGCTTGGACCTGTGGATCAGCATATTCTCCTGCACCAAGAATATGATCTTGGGAAATCTCGACACCTTTTGCTCTTCCTTGCTGTTCCATCTGTTTGGATTCTTCTCTGAAATAAATTCCAAACATCAAGGAAGGTCCCTTATCTAAAACTGCAGACACTAACTGATGGAAATCATAGGGATAGCTCTAGCATTAGAAGCCCAAGACCTTATCATTTCCTGTACATATGCATTTTGCAAGCCAAAAGTAACAATAGACTGTTTAATTTCTTTCAGATCATTCATTGCTATTGGCATCCATCTAGCTTCTCTGACTCCCTTTGAGCCTTTAGAAGTTGACGCTTTGTCAGAATTAAGTATAGGGTATGCCGCTAAAACCCTGGGTAAGCCAGTTCTAATAGCTGGTGTTGGCTTTGTATCCTGTCCTTGTGCCTTATTACTCTGTTCACCAGTTCCAATCATTTTTTCAAGCATTTCAAGTCTTTTTATTATTTTGTTTATTATTGCCTCTTTTGAATCCTGAATCTCCTGAATCTCCTGAATCTCCTGACCTGCATGAGTTCTTGAGAGTACCATAATCTTCCTAAATGATAGAATATTCAAAAGAATACTAAAACCTAGTAACCAGTAAATTAAGTTATCCTCATAATCATATAAATTTTGCATGATTAGACCCATTGTATTGGTAGCCCAAACAGTGAAAGTCATGTTGGAAACAAAAACTGCCATATTACCTATTATCCAGCTGGCCTCGACTCACCAAAACCTGAAATTCGCCTGTCTCTGCTTCCCGAGGGCTGGGATTAAAGGCGTGCACCACCACCTGTCCGGTCGAACTCACAGAGATCGTCCTGCCTCTCTGGATATTATGGGCCTTAAGGCCAAGTGTATCTCGGACTCGGCACTGGGGCCTAAGTCAGGAACTAAAGCCAGTGTGTGACGATTCAAGTTAAACTGCTGGCTCCACGCACAAGGCACAAGCCACAGGGCCGCAAGGCGCAAGCCCTGGGAGGGTTCGCTCACGCCAAGCCAAACTTGCGGCCGGCAGCCGGAGGGGAGGGGGGTCCTAAAAGCCAAACTTCGTCGGGCGCCAGGTAAAGGCGTAAGCCATGAACAATGCCACACCAGTTTGGAATTACTATTACTAGGGAAGTATTTATTTAAAGAGGAAAAACTTACAGATCACGATCCCAGACAACAGCTCTCTGCACAACTAGAAAAAGAGTCTAGTCGCCAGACCAGCAGGAAGTCAAGAGAGAGCGAGCAGAAGGAAATAGAGACTTTATGAATGGAGAGAAACCACGCCCCAATGGGCTGGTATCTCAGCAGCTATTGGTTGGAGGGGCGGAAAGACCTCCTGCAACAATACACATTAGAATACTACTCAGCGGTAAAAAACAATGACTTCGCGAATTTTGCATGCAAATGGATGGAAATAGAAAACACTATCCTGAGTGAGGTAACCCAGACCCAAAAGGATGAACATGGGATGTACTCACTCATAATTGGTTTATAGAGATAAAGAACCTTCATCTGGCGATGGATGGAGATAGACACAGAGACCCACCCTGGAGCACCGGACTGAGCTCCCAATGTTCCAATGAGGAGCAGAAGGAGGGAGAATATGAGCAAAGAAGCAAAGGACCACAAGGGGCGCACCCACCCATGGAGACAGTAGGGCTGATCCATTGGGAGCTCACCAAGGCCAGCTGGACTGTGACTGAAAAAGCATGGGATAAAACCTGACTCTCTGGGAATTTGGCGCACAATGAGGGCTGCTGAGAAGCCAAGGACAATGGCACCGGGTTTTGATCCTACTTCATGTTTTGGCTTTGTGGGAGTCTACCCAGTTTGGATGTTCACCTTCCTAGACCAGGATTGAGGGGGGAGGACTTTGGACTTTCCACAGGGCAGGAAACCCTGACTGTTCCTCAGGCTGGAGAGGGAGGGGGAGGATTGGGGGGAGGGGAGAAGGAGGGTTATGTGGGGGGAGGGAAATGGGAGGTGGGGAGGAGGCAGAAATTTTTTTTCCAATAAAAAAAATCATTGATAGTTATGCTGGAGAGGATGTGGACTAAAGGGAACACTCATTCATTGCTGATGGGAATGCACACTTGAATAATCATTTTGCATATCTGTATGGCGGTATTCAAAGAATTGGGAATTAACCTACCTCAGGATCGAGCAATATAACTCTTCCGCATATACCTAAAATATGTTCAATCATACTAACAAAAGCATTTCTTCAACCATGTTCATAGCAGTATTATTTGTAATAGATAGAACATAGAAACAAGCTAGATGCTCCTCAATCAAGCAATAGATAAAAAATGAAATGTGGCATATTTATACATTAGAGTACTATTCAGCAGTAAAAAAACAATGATATCTTGAATTTTGCATGCAAATGAATGGAATTAGAAACAAAAACCCAAAAAGGTGAATATAGTATGTACTCACTCATAAGTGGATACTACCTATAAACCAAGAACATTGAGCCATTAGTTTAATATCCTAGAGAAGCTAAGTGATAAGGTGAATCATACATAGATCTACCTGAAAATTGGAAACAGACATGATCACCTGATAAATTTTGGGGCAAGGAGGTTGGGGTGAAGGGAAGGTAGAAAGGGAAAATGATTGGCGAACTTGAGAGAATAAGATATTTGAGATGGAAGAAGGACAGAGATGATATATATCTTGATTGAGGGAGCAATTTTTGGGTTATCAGAAACCTGGCTTTAGAAACATTCCCAGGAATCCACAAGAATAATCTCAGCTATGACCCTAAGCAATAGAGGAGAGAAGGCCCAATCTTGAACTTCCCTGTGTTCAGACTGATGAATATCTTAAATATCACCATAGAACCTTCATCCAGCAAATGATGAAAACAAAGGCAGATACCTACATTGAAGAACTGGACTGAGTTCCCAAAGTCCAGTTTGAAGAGTTGAAGCAAAGAGGTCAAGATTATGATGGGTTCACTCACTGAAACAGTTACTTAAGCTACTAGAAGCTTACTAACTCCACCCAGACTGAGAAGGAATAAGCATAGGACCAACGTTGGCTTTCTGAATGTGGTGGACAGTTGAATTTCTGGGGCAGATTGAGGGGTCACTGGCAGTAGCACCCAGATTTATTCCTACTCATGTACTGGCTTTTTGTGAACTTTTTTTTTTGATGGATACCTTGCTCAGCCTTGATATAGTGGGGAGGGCCTTGGACCTATCACAAAGCAATGTGTCTTTACTTCTCTGAGGACTGGATGGGGGTGGGGTGAGAGGGTGTATGGAGCAAATGGGAGGAGGGTGGAATTGGAAAATTGGATTGGTATTTTTTTTTCAAATCTAATAAATAAAAAAAATAATTTGTGAACTTAGAACTTTTCATGACAGTGAGACACCTCTATTCCTGGAAGCAAAAATTATTTCAAGAGGATGATGGTCATTGATGAGCCTCCATATAGAGCTTGATTTATGTTGATGGAGCAGTGGGCTGCATTCCTGCTGCCCAGCTCAGCCACCTGGCTAGCTTATGCCCCAAAATAACAACAAACAAATTGTATTCTTTTAAACACTGCTTGGCTCATTATATCTAGCCTCTTCTCGGCTTACTCTCGCACCTGGACTAGCACATTTCTAATAATGTGTGTAGCACCCCAAAGTGCGCTTACCAGGAAGATTCTAGCCTAACTTCATCCTGGGTCACAGCTTCATTGCGTCTGCCCCAGAGAGGAGAGCTATCGAGTCTGAGCTCACTTCCTCTTCCTCCCAGCATTCTGTTCTGTTTACTCCACCCACCTATGTTCTAACCTATGAGGGCTAAGCAGTTTCTTTATTTTTTAACCAATGACCTTCCTCCATCAGATTTAGGTAAGAAACTGCTCTTGCCAGGACTGATTGATGTAATGCTGTATGAACTGGACATGCAGGACCCACAGAGAAAAGACTGTTGAACTTGTCTAAAGGTGAGATGGTCCTTCATGGTTCTTGCTTCATTAAAGAGTCTGCCAGACATTCTAAAGGACACAGAAGAACATGACGGACAAACTCCTGATAAAGGTGAAACAGTCTTTGAAATTTGCTGCTTCATGGCAAAGTCTGCCAGATACTATGGCCCTGTAGGTTGAAGATAGATGCCTAGAAGAATGTTACAAAGAACTTTGGGTAACTCTCCAGGCAATGCCTCTGTAAATTCTAGAGTTTTGGAAGTTGCTTACTGTGTACCTCCTTTTAACTTAGGTAATAGTATATTCTTCTGGGGTCATTGATGGAGTTGAACAATAGATAGTTATAATTATAGTTTTCCTTAGTCATGATGGAAAAATAAAGAGGATACAATATTGTAATTGTAATTCTTACTTGATACCTGTTTTCTCATAGTAACTTTTAAAATGTTAAAGTTAAAACCTTCCTTTTCATTTAGACAGAAAAGGGGAATTGATGTGAGATGTCCTTCTGTTCTTTTTTACTTTTATCGGTTAATAAATAAAGAAACTGCTTAGGCCTATGACAGGGTAGAATAGAGCTAGGCAGGAAAATTAAACTGAATGCTGGGAAAAAGTAGGTGGAGTCAGGGAGAAGCCATTTATTTAGTCAATGGAGGAGTCAGAAGCTGGAACCTTGCTGGTAGGCAACTACTACATGGTAAAATATAAAATAATAGAGATACGTTAATTTAAGGTGTAAGATCTACATAGATATATGCTCAAACTATTGGCCAAACACTATTTCAATTAATATAGTTTTCTGTGTAATTATTTCAGTTCTGGGACAGCTGGAAACCCCAAGCAACATTTGACTATAAGCGTTAAGGGGAAAAAATGCCTCTGGGCTCTGTGTCTCTGAGCCAATTTTCTGTCAAGAGAGTTCATCTGCAATTAGATAATGTTTTGTGAATAAACATTCTCATAATGGCTCCAGTTTCTCAATTGAAGATCACTAGTGTTGAGAATGCCCTTTTCAATTATGGTGTTTCTTAATAATTTTTAGCTCTATCAAAATCTAAGTTTCTTATCAAATATGTGTAATCCAAGCACTCATACATCAAACTTTTCTTAACATCTTACAGTGAACTAAAGCAATTACAAACATTAACTGGTCAATATAATTCTAGAGTGGAAGGTAACATAAACACACAATTATCACATCATGGTCGTCTTCAATCCATTCTAATGAAACAACAGAAAAAGGATTTTCTGACAGATGAGAGTACAAATAACTAATTGTCCCAGCATTTGAGCAGCAGTGAAAAAAGCCCTTAGGCTACCCTCCTCATATTTGAAGCAAGAGGGTAAAACTGATGTTTCAGTTTTTAGGTCCTATATTTCTACAGGAGTTTGAATGCCATACTGGACAAATGATTTCTGTGCCCAAAAAGTAAAACATCAAATGTTCAGTCTGTGTTTCTGGTCTGGGTCCAAGGCAAACAGTACTTAATATGTCTGGAAGTTTGCACAGTAAATCCACTAAGAGGCTGGGAACCACCAATTGTCACTACAATCTTCTCTCTCTTCTCTGGCTTCAACAAGTGTTAATGAGTCAGAAACATAGGTTCATGTACCCCTTTCCTTGTCCTGCTGCATGAAGAAGTCAGGATTGTGGTTCAGGAACCTCCTTCTGCTTTCCTGATGGAGTCATCAGTGGCTGCAATGTTAACAGAGTAGATACTCCTCTGCTGTGTATGCAGTTTTCACATCCAGGTTTATTTTATTCATGTGAAAAAAAGCACACACATATTCTTGACCCCAGATTAATACAGAGTTGGATCATTTCCACAATCCAGTGCAAAGGTTTTTTCACCTTAACTTAGCCTTAGCAAAAGTTGTCTTGTTGCGTTCAGTTCAAAATCTGTCTGCTGCAGATTGCTCATGGGCATGGCATAAGGCATTATGTAACAATTCTTTTTTTTTTTTTTTTTTTTTTTTTTGGTTTTTCGAGACAGGGTTTCTCTGTGGTTTTGTAGCCTGTCCTGGAACTAGCTCTTGTAGACCAGGCTCACAGAGATCCACCTGCCTCTGCCTCCCAAGTGCTGGGATTAAAGGCGTGCACCACCACCGCCCGGCTATGTAACAATTCTTAATTCTCCTGGTTTTATTTATTTAAGTTATTTTCAAGGAGTCATGGACATGCTCCGCAATACCTTTTCACCATTAATGACATATGCAACACTTCTACTGGAAGAACTATCTGTAAAATTTAGCATAACATCTTTTAAGAGATCTTTTGCTACAACTTTAGATAAAATAAAATAATACAGTTATGCAAATTGCAGCAGCAATCAGCTGGTGAAAGATTATTTACCTGGCTTTTAAATTGAGCAAACACAATTGCCCAAGAGTCACTATTTTTGAATAACCAATCAATCTGTTGCTTAGTATAAAGAATATTAATCATAGATGGTTTTCTGCCAAAATATCTCCAGATTCCATCCTGCTCTTCTTTGCTAAGCAAGCTAATGCTTCAAAATAAAGGTGAAACAGAATACTACAGCCATAGAAGCAGACCATTTTGCCATAATACTGCTGTAGTAGTAAGTGTTGTAGTTAAGATACATGCTCTCCAAGGCTGACCATAATTAATATATTGCATTTGCTATTTCTGTATAGCATTCTCTACCTAGGTGAGTACCTGTCTGGCAGCTTCTGTTAGCTGTCTACTGGAATATGGATCACTGCTCCCTTAAATAATTTTGCTAAGTGGTCCAAGGTGTCTCATACAACATTTTAAATTAAGTTTTAAGCATTGGGCATTTTATTAATATTTTGTAAACTATCACTTTAATTCAAGTTGCAAGTCTGCCTAGCTGACAGGAAAAAGGAAAAATGAAAGCATATTCAAAAACTGGTGTTGGCATAATTGGATATCAACATGTAGAAAAATGAAAATAGTTCCATATCTATCATTACTCACAAAACTCAAGTTCAAATTGATTAAAAACTCCAACAGAAAATCAAATACACTGAGCCTCATAGAAGAGAAAGTCGGATCTACACATGAATGCATTGGCACAGGAGACCATTTCCTAAATATAACCCATTAGCACAGACACTGAGGGTAAAATTATTAAATGGAACCTCCTGAAACTGAGAAGTTTCTGTAAAGTTAATGAATCTGTCAACAGAACAAAGCAGCAGCCTACAGAATGGAAAAATATCTTCACCAATCCCATGTTGGGCAAAGGGCTGATCTCCAAAATACATAAAGAACTCAAGAAATAGGTCAACAAAAAACAATAATAAAAAAATGGGTTATAGACTTAAACAGACAATTTTCAACAGATGAATCTAAAATGATTGAAAGACAACTACAGAAATGCTCAACATCCTTAGCCACTAGGGAAATCAAATCCAAACAACTTTGAGATTCCATTCTATACTAGTAAGAATGGCCAAAATCAGCTGGGCAGTGGTGATGCATGCCTTTAATTCCAGCACTAGGGAGGCAGAGGCAGGCAGATCTCTGATTTTGAGGCCAGCCTGGTCTACAAGAGCTAGGTCCAGGACAGGCATCAAAGCTACAGAGAAACCCTGTCTTGTAAAACCAAAGCAAAAAAATGGCCAAAATCAAAAACACTAATGATAACTTATACTGCAGAGGATGTGGAGTAAAAGGAAAATCCTCCATTGCTGTTGGGAATGCAAACTGGTGTAGTCACTTTGGATGCCAGTATGGTGATTTCTCATAAAATTAGGAAACAATCTTTCTCAAGACCCAGCAATATTGCTTTTGGGCATATACCCAAATGATGTTCAATCATACCACAAGGACATATATATTCAATTTCTTCATAGCAGCATTTTTTTTTGTCATAACCAGAACCTGGAATAAACCTCAAAGCCCCCCATTCAAAGAATGGATAAGGAAAATGTGGTACATTTACACAATGGAATACTACACAACAGAAAATAATAATGACATTTTGACATCTGTTGGTAAACAGATGGATCTAGAAAACATCAATCGTACTGTGTTAGATAGCCCAGACTCAGAAAGACAAATGTAATATGTACTCATTCATAAATGGTTTTTAGACATAAAAAAAGAAAAACCAGCCTACAATTCACTACCCCAGAGAACTTAGACAACAAGGAGGACCCAATGAGAGACATACATGGATCTAATCTCCATGGGAAGTAGAAAAAAACAAGATCTTTAAATCTTTGAAGAAAGAAATTGAAGAAGACACCAAAACATGGAAAGATCTCCCATGGTCTTGGGTAGTTAGAATTAACATAGTAAAAATGGTGGTTTTACCAAAAGCAATCCACAGATTCAGTGCAATGTGCATCAAAATCCAGCAAAATTCTTCATAGACCTCAACAGAACAATACTCTACTTAATATGGGGACAAAAAACAAACAAACAGAAAACCAAGATAGACAAAACAATCCTGTACAATAAAGGAAATTCTGGAGGCATCACGGTCCCTGATTTAAAACTCTACATAGAACTACAATACTAAAAAGAGCCTTCTATTAGCATAAAAACTAACTGGAGGTCCAATGGAACTGGTTCAAAGACATGGATATCAATCCACACACCTACAAACAACTAATTTTTGACAAAGAAGCAGAAAATACAAAATGAAAAAGGAAAGCATATTTAACCTGCTTACTTACATTTTCACAAACACTTGGCTGCAGTTTCCTGAAGTTTCCTTTTTGCATCTTGGCTGTCAGTTCAAGCTAGGCTCCTAACTAAAGTTCAGTTGCGTGGTGGGGGAGGAGGGGGGTTGGCGGGGACACAAGTAATGCTCTCTGCTTGTCACTGTCCCCGAGGGACTTGATATCAGGAAATGATGGTCCCTCATTGTCTGATGTGCTTTTTAAATTTAGCATCAGAGGCTAGTGTTAGAGAAGGCTGACAATTTTTGTGGCTCTGAGACTGCAGCATGAGACCACAAGCTTGGGGACAGCCATGCAGACTGTTACTATCCTTGCTTTTTTTGTTGTTTTAAATCTTGTAATCACAAAATTAGGTGATTTCCCAAATCCTCTCCTCTGTTAAAAGTCATAGATTTATCCATTATAGGCCCCTTGGCTCATGAGTAATTTAACCTTTAGGCTCTGGGTGCTGACTGTGAGAGGAATAGCCCTTTAAAACTTTTTGTCTCTTGCCTTTCCTGGCTCCACCACAATGCGTGGATCAGACTGACACAGCACATGTACGTGGACTGCCACAATCTCAGCAGTAACCTACGCTATTTTTGGACCAAGCACTGCATTCCCTTCATTCTTTACACCCAGTCAGCAGCAACAGAGACAGTGGCTGTGTGACCATAGCACCACGCTATCATGGGCGTAGGTAAGGTCTTTCTTTGGCCTCCCAGAGAAGGAACAGCCTGAGGGTGGCAGGTGCAGGGAATAACATGTTTAAAAACTCTAAATATTTCTGCCTTTGTTTTTGCTACACTTCAGTTCTTCTAGCTATCAAAATGCATCCAAGTAACTGGACAAATAGTTGAATACTATTTCCTTGTCCCATATCTACAAATATTTACAGTTTGACGCCAGTATTTTTGCCCTGCCTTTCTCTTTCCTTTGTTTTTGTTTTTGTTTTGTTTTGTTTTTTTTTTTTTGTTTTGTTTTTCTACTATTTATTTCTGAGCACTCATTACTCATCTCTCCTCCTGAGGTACACTTTTCATGTGGATTCCTTCATGTACTCCCTTGTACACCTTTCCATACTATTGTGTGTTTAGGGGTTCACCGGTCAGCCCCATATTTAGTGCCCCATGTCATGGATCAGCCTTAAGAAAAATATCTTGCCAGGGTAGGGCGCAGGGTTTTTGAAATATTAATAAAAAAAATGGAGATGCATGAAAACTAAGAACAGAAACCATAAAAAGTACATGGAGAGCATTCTAGTGACACTATTAGACAAACATTTTTATGTGTATATAAAAGTGTGACAATCATGTGTCAGCTAATAATTCTCATATTCTGAGGGAGAAACTAATAAGGGAATAGTATCATTAACTTCTTGACACTAAGGAATATTGATTGTATGGGTAATGGGAAAGTCTTGGTAGATATCAACAGGAAGTCTTGCTAAGGTGCAAAACATATATTCATACACCCACACCCACCCCCCCACAGAAAGAGAGAGAGATCCCTTCTCTCTGTCTCTCTATCTCTTTCATGGAAGAGCAAAATATATAAGGTATATGAAAGAAGAAAGAAGACAAATTAGATACTGGGATCATCTATAAAGAAACTGCTTGACCCTCATAGGTTAAAACATAGGTGGGAGGAGTAAACAGAACAGAATGCTGGGAGGAAGAGGAAGTGAGCTCAGAGGCCATGCTCCCCTCTCCCGGGTAGACATGGGCGATGAAGCTCCGACCCAGGATGGACGTAGGCTAGAATCTTCCCGGTAAGCGCACCATAGGGTGCTACACACACTATTAGAAATGGGCTAGTCCAGGTGTGAGAGTTAGCTGAGAAGAGGCTAAATATAATCGACCAAGCAGTGTTTAAAAGAATACAGTTTGTGTGTTGTTATTTCAGGGTATAAGCTAGCCAGGCGACAAGGAGCTGGGGCAGCAGAAACACAGCCTGCAGCTCTTACTACAGATAAGATACAATTATTGGACTAGAAATTCTATATGCATGGTTTGATTGCTTCTTGTGAGCTAATGGATTAGTTTTCCCATAGTCATTTCCTTTAATAATAGCAAAAAAAGAGATAACACATAAATATTGAAATAGGGAAGATGAAAAATTGTAATATGATGTTTTTACTTTAATTAAAAATTAAAAATACTATTATATTAATTTTGATCAAATTTATCAAAATCATTTATCCTAAATGATTCAAAGTCAAGTGCAATATATATATATATATATATATATATATATATATATATATATGAAACTGATGTCTAACTTAGATTCTAATGATAAATTAATGATAATTAATTGGCAGAGTTTTGAAATTATGTACAAATAAATTTGCAAAATGATATAAAAATTGAGAGTATAAAAGACATTCTTTAGTCACTTGAAATACTGTATTACAGCTGCATTATTCTTTAAATTACACATTAAATCCTATTTTTCAAAATAATTATTTTAGGAAAAGAACATTTTAATTAATTAGCTTTTCTTAGGAACTAAGGCAGGAAAGAAAAATATGATCAAAGAAGAATGATCTAAAATTTAAGGTCATGTTCCTAATAGCTCTTTGGACATTTGACTTTGTTGTTGTATCTAAAAGCCAATAGAGTGGCTCATAAAATTGATTGCAGAGCACATTTGAGAACTAATAAAACAAATAGAGTATTGATGATGTGAACAGGGCAAATTCAATTATATCTCACAAAGCTTTATATTGTTCCATTTCTCATTTAATGTTTTCAACTTATTTATTTCAGTTAAAAGTCTGGGTAGTGTGCTGAAGGATGCACTGTTGGCAGTAAGCGTATGTCTTATGTTTTAGAACCAAGAGTCTTGACTGAAATTGTGGGTCTGTTCTGTAACTCTGTTTATGGATGTGTATTTCAACTCTCTGTATTTTAAACAACTGGATGAAATCACTGTCTTCTCTGAGGACTAAATAAAAGAAAACACATGCACACGAACACACACACACTTTTCTATGTCCTATGATAGGATAAAAGTAAAGAGCTTATTATCTTTTTAATCATAAATACAATGCACATGTAACAGTGAATCGCAATATGACATACACTACACACAAATTCAAAACACATGTGCAATAATGGCTCAATTTTCTTATGACATGTAAGATATAAAGGATGGATTTTCTGTCTTTCCTAGAATTCCAGCAGAGCTACATGTGATCCTAAAGTCATATTTTTTTCTTTCATTGCACCTAGGCTACCTGCTTCAAGTGGACGAATGTTACAGTGATTAAACTGCTGCTTCTTGGAAATGAGAAATATAATTATCACATACATACAAAATGCTCTACTACAGTCGCCTTCTGAATACATGTACCTGCTGGACACTGTGATAATGTCTGCCACTTGAACATTGATCAAATGTCTTACTGGTGCTTTAAAAACAGTGTTTCTCACTTGTCTTCTTCGACCTGGCACAGTCCTACAACTGGAACCAGGGACACTGAAATAGTCTACATATGCTGCTTCACCAAACAACTCATTTGTAAAAATTCCATCAGCTTATTTGCATCCTCTTAATTTTCTTTTGCTACTGATTAATCATTCATGAAAATAATATTTTAAAAATTCTCTTTAGAACATTTAGAAAATGATGATTCTTTTGGTGGACATTGCCCTGGAAACACAAAGAGAAACAAACAGAACCTTACAGAAACATCAAAGTTAAATGATCAAAAACTGGTATATTTTTTCTACAATTTCTACTCTGTAGTCTAAACTCTTCTTGGGATTCATGAGAAAGTAAAGTAATTAGATTTGTTTCAGCATTCAGATACTGGTATCTTATATGCTCAAAAAGCCATTTCATTACATAATAACTTTAAAAAATCAGTTCGAAATTATTTTTGAATTAATTATCTTGGATTTTTCAGAAGTAGAAATTCTACCTCAATTTCTATATCATAAAACAGACTAAGAGATCAATAAAATAATTTTTCTCAAAATGTATTCCCTAGTATTTGTTGATCTCCTACTCCATGTCAGATTTTAATTATCATCATTACTATACTATAATTTTATGTATGTTTTTTACTATATAAGATCTGATATTATTTGTACAATTTACACACATGCATTTCATTTAGGATCATAAGAACACTAATACATGTATCTTTTGAAGATAAAGTCCTCACAGCATGTATGAAGGCAAGAGTTGAAGCTAAGTAATTTCTCCCATGTCATAAAGACCAATCCAAAGTCATGGTATTGAAAATGAAACTGTCCCAGAAAGATAATTATCACATGTACTCACTAACTAGTGGTTTTTAAACATAAAGCAAAGAAAACCAGCCCACAAATCACAATCACAGAGACCATAGACAACAATGAGAGACATAAATAGATCTAATTTCCATGGGAAGTAGAAAAAGGTAAGATCTCCTGAGTAAATTGGGAGCATAGGGACCTTGGGAGAAGGATGAAGTGGAGGGGAAAGGCAAAGAGGGGAGCAGAGAAAAATGTAGTGCTCAATAAAAATCAATTTAAAAAAATGAAACGCATTTTCATGAAGCAGTTCATACATTTCATCTTCATCTGGATTAGGTGTTCCTTGGGGCATTATTATGGGAGACAGTACAAAACATGCCTTCCCAAGATATTTTAACGTGAACAGTAAATGGACATGTACATCAACACTAAAAGCAATGTGAAATTCAATAACCATGATACATTTGTCCACATTTTGAGACAAGTGGCTCATCAAAGCTGGAATCACTGCCTCTATGTTAGTGTGGCCAGATTTAGCTTTAGTTCAACAGTTAGCAACTGCCATTGGATGATTAATTTTATTACCCTTATAAATAATCAGTTTATATGTAAATTAGTGATACCATTGCTAAAATGAAACACCATGATCAAAATCATCTTAAGGAAGAAAATATTTGTATTACTTAGAATTTCATATGCAGTTCTAAAATGTAAAGAAGACAGGAACTAAACAATTGCAGCAACATGGAAGCAAGAGTTAATGAAGTGGTCCTGAAGGAATACTGCTGATTGACTTGCTAGTCACAGCATGGTCAACCTGCTTTCTTATAGAGGCCAGGATTGGCAGCCCAGTGAGTACTTCACCCTCATTAAATTGGATAATCTCCCATGAATTACTAAAAAGAAAATGTTCACAGGTGTGCCTACTTTCCAACCTTTTCTAAACATTTTGTCAATAGAGGTTCACTCTTCTCTGAGGACTCTTTGTTGTGTCAAGTTGACATAAACAAGTCATAAAAGTTTAGTAGTATATTTTTTCTTTATAAAAGTGAAGAATTATGCAATAAAGCATGTTGAAATAGAATTGTGAGTAGTTCTATTTATCCCTTGGTTTGAAAGTAAATTAAGATAAGTATGCAATCCTAATCTTAAGAGACTCACAGATTGCCAAGGACCAGGATTTATCTCTGCCACAATCAAGGTTTTGAAGGTCAAGTAACATAAAAAATCTTGAGCTGAGAAATTGATAGAGTTCATTGTATAACCTTTATTTGTATTGATAGGCTTAGCCCAGTCATTGTTTATTTTCTTTATATAAGTGAATTACTACAGGCAAAATAGGCAATACCTGAAAACATAAGATTTATTTGTAACCAGCATTCATACAGAAAATGATGTGAGCTCGAAGCTATTGAATTGATCTAAATAATAAAACTTTAATATAATTCATATTAATGGAGAAAAAATAAACCATAGAGTTAAAATTGTTTATTGGTTGGATATGAATCTGAATGAGATTTAAATATCTATGTATTAACTTGTTCAAAACACAAAAGAAATTTATCTAGATTCTACTTGTACTGCTTATTTAAAAGTTGTTAAACTAGATGAACAGAGAGATTTCATGCTATGTTAGAAGACTTTTTATTTCTTTGCACATATTTTATTAGGTTACAACATGAAACACATTACTTTTATAACTATAAAAATCAATATTTCACCAAGAAATAAGAAGTAGCTGCTGAGTTAAATTGTATTTCAACACAGATCCCATACAGCCTCTTGTAGTCCTAGAAGTTTTGCTAAAGTGGCATAGGCTCATTTCTATGACCAGCTATTAATCTAAAGGTACTGATTTACTGTCTTGAGAGAACCTTTCAAGATTTACAGGAAGTATCCCAGAGGAGGAATGAAAGCATAAAAAAACAAAATAGAATAATTTCATTTTAACTTTTTAAAATTAATTAGGATGTGACCCCCAAATATGAATTCCTACATGTTGAAATTGGGGCGTCGGGTTGTGTTCCCAACACCCCAATCGCCTGGCTAGCTTATGCCCGAAATAACAACACACAAAATGTATTCATTTAAACACTGCTTGGCCCATTATTTCTAGTCTCTTCTTGGTTAACTCTCGCACCTGGACTAGCCCATTTCTTATAAAGTGTGTTGCACCCCAAGGTGCGCTTACCGGGAAGATTCTAGCCTACATCCATCTTGAGTCGGAGCTTCATCGCGTGTGTGCCTCAGAGAGCTGGGCCATCCTGTCTGCCCACTAGACAGGAGGCTGCTGTCTCTGAGCGGGGCTGCATGCTTCTCTGAGCTCACTTCCTCTTCCTGTCAGCATACTATTCTGTTTACTCCACCCACCTGTGTTCTAACCTATAGGACCAGCCAAGCAGTGTCTTTATTTTAACCAATGAAATCAACAGATTGATAAACGGATTGATATATGACACTCCCACATCACTTCCCCTTTTTCTGTTTAAACAAAAAGGAGAGGCTTTAACTTTAACATAGCAAAATTACATAAAACAGTTATCAAGTAAAAATTACAATAATCTTTATCATAACTAAGGAAAGAAAAGTATAACTATAACTAACTATTCTTAACTCCATCAAAGACTCCAGAAAGATACAATATTACCTAAGCAAACAAGAAATAAGCAACGTTCAAACTCTAGAAATGATAGAGACATCTTGCTGCCTGGACAGTCACCCAAAGTTCCTCTGTACCGTTGGGGCATCCATCTTCGGCCTACAGGCCCATAGTTTTCAGCAGACATTCCATAAAGCAGGAAATTTCAAAGGCAGTCACTATCTGCTTGTCCTGAAGAATGTCTTGCAGACTCTTTCATGAATCAGGAACCCCGAAAGATCATCTCACCTTTAGGCAAGTTCAGTAGTCCTCTCTCTGTGGGTTCTCTGTGTCCAGTTTATGCAATAGTCCAGGCAAGAGCAGTTTTCTTGCCCAAATGGCTATCAGACTCCATAAGGATCCTCTTTGATGCCCATCTTCCTCTTGAAGTAGATTGGTGCTGCCAGGAGCAGAGTGTCTCATTGTCATGAAAAGTCCTAAGTTATTAAAACATTAAATGTCCTATTCTGTAATCTTTTAAAGATATGAAGAATGCCTATCTAACTAAAATATATCTCTATATATCTAGAAAATCTAACTAACATAACTACAAGCTTGACCATTATCGATGATTATCCATTAACAACCTATATACATTACATTTTTAAGTGAACTACACAATCACAATACCTTAACCAAGATCAGAAATACAGATACATATAACAAAATTGACCTTAAATTTAAATCACTAAAGCAAAATCCATATCGATGTAAATTATTCATACCTATATCATATCCCCCTTTAAATGTAAAAGAACACTTATAAACCATATTTGGGAACATGGGCGCAGTTTTCTCTCCAAACTGCTTCCTGCTGAATGGGGGCGTTGTTAATTAGGTCTTTCATGGTATAACCTGTGTGCTGGTTTCATCTTAGTTGGCAGTTGAGCGAGGCAATTTTCTGAAGGCGTTCACAGCAACCGTTCAGGAGGGCGTGGTCCATCATACCATATCGGAATAGAAGAAATGAACAAGGTCTCATCCTCTGTGAAAACAAAAAAAGAAACTCCTTTCCGAAGTATCATGTCCTTAAATCCAAATTCCAAAGTCAAGGCAATTTCACATTGGGTTAGTTTAGCAGCATTTATAGACAAATATCTTTTAGCAGCTCTTGCTCCTTCCTCAGCATTCAAACAATTCAAACAGAGCATAATAGCATACAGTATCAACATTCTCTGTGTATTTTCCATCTTTGTACGGCTTTTTTTTTTTAACCTCTATTTTGTTTATTTTTACTTTTAGCTTTTTAAGCGTATATCTTTGACCTGGACACTGTAGACCAGGCTGTTCTTGAATTCTCCGAGATCCGCCTGTCTCTGCCTTCCAGGCACTGGGATTAAAGGCGTATGCTACTACACCTTGAACTCACAGAGATCTGTTTGTCTCTGCCTTCTAGGCAGTGGGATTAAAGGCGTGTGCTACCACACTTTGAAGTCACAGAGGTCAATCTCCCTCTGCATCCCAAGTGTTGGGATTAAAGGCGTGTACTATCACAACCAACTTCACTTTTTCTTTCTTTTTTTTTTTGTTTTTACTTTAAGAATTTTAACTTTTAGCTTGCATATATTTTTAACACACTATAAACCATTTAAAAATTTTCTTTATCTTTGAATCTCTTTTTACTGTATCTCTCTCTGTTTTTCTGACCACATAAGTCTTTAATTTACCAAGCAATCTCAGTAGGACTAAAGGCGTGGCTTTGCCAGCTAGATCCAGTCCATTCCTTAGCTTTCTGCCATTCCAACCTTGTGACTGAGGTACCGGCCAGAGCCGCGTTCAGTGTCACAAGTCTACAGTGTTTCAAGGTCCCTGCCAACAAGCGACCTTCAGCAGACAACACTCAAGTCCTCTCTCTGTAGTCGGCCCTCCTGCTTCAGTCAGAGTTTGCCCTGGCTGGACGGCCCAGAAAGTCGGCATTTTTAAACGGCGCAGCTTTTTTTCTGCTACGGCTGAAAACCGAAAACCATGCGTTTAGCTTTTCGTCAACAACGTTTAAGTGTTTCGTGGCAGGACCTCTTAAAAGAGCTGCAAGGCTTTGCAGCTAAAGCCGAGTCAGGAAGCCTCTCTTAGATGAGAGTGCCTACAAGCAGAGCAGACCCGAGAAATCGCTGCTACCAAGAAAACATGCTTTACTCTTTCCCAAGCTTTTTCAGACTTTCTGTGGATTCAGTTGCCCACACGTTGGGCAGCCATCTGTTGAAATTGGGGCATCGGGTTGTGTTCCCAACACCCCAATCGCCTGGCTAGCTTATGCCCGAAATAACAACACACAAAATGTATTCATTTAAACACTGCTTGGCCCATTATTTCTAGTCTCTTCTTGGTTAACTCTCGCACCTGGACTAGCCCATTTCTTATAAAGTGTGTTGCACCCCAAGGTGCGCTTACCGGGAAGATTCTAGCCTACATCCATCTTGAGTCGGAGCTTCATCGCGTGTGTGCCTCAGAGAGCTGGGCCATCCTGTCTGCCCACTAGACAGGAGGCTGCTGTCTCTGAGCGGAGCTGCATGCTTCTCTGAGCTCACTTCCTCTTCCTGTCAGCATACTATTCTGTTTACTCCACCCACCTGTGTTCTAACCTATAGGACCAGCCAAGCAGTGTCTTTATTTTAACCAATGAAATCAACAGATTGATAAACGGATTGATATATGACACTCCCACATCACCTACAAACTTCATGCCATCTTAATTTTTTTATTTATTTTTTGAAACACTATATCTTTAATAACTTATTTTCCTTCCTTTTAATCCTTTAACAAAACTCTTTACTCTCTAAAATGTATGGCCTCTTTTTGCATCTATTTTTGTTATATTACAAAGCATAACCTATTCAGCTATCATAATGTTACAGGTATCTAAATTTTATTTATTTATTATTTATTTATTTATGTTGAAAAAAATTACCGTCTCCTCCCTGCCTCCCATTTCCCTCCCCTTCCTCCCACTTCTTCCCCCCTCCCCCCACTCCTCCTCCCTCTCCCCACTTCTCTACCCCTCCCCCCCACTCCATTCCCCCTCCCTCTCGAGTCTGAAGAGCAGTCCTGATTCCTTGCCCAATGGGAAGTCCAAGGTCTCCCCCTCCTCCATCCAGGTCCAGGAAGGTGAGCATCCAAACAGGCTAGGTTCCCACAAAGCCAGTTCATTCAGTAGGATCGAAACCCAGTGCCATTGTCCTTGACTTCTCATCAGCCCTCATTGTCCGCCATGTTCAGAGAGTCTGGTTTTATCCCATGCTTATTCAGTCCTAGTCCAGCTGGCCTTGGTGAGCTCCCAATAGTTCAGCCCCACTGTCACAGTGGGTGGGTGCACCCCTCGAGGTCCTGACTGTCTTTCTCATGTTCTCCCTCCTTCTGCTCCTCATTTGGACCTTGGGAGTTCAGTCCGGTGCTCCAATGTGGGTCTCTGTCTCTATCTCCATCTATCGCCAGATGAAGGTTCTAAGGTGATATGTAAGATATTCATCAGTATGGCTATAGGATAGGGTCATTTCAGGTTCCCTCTCCTCAGTTGCCCAAGGCACTAGCTGGGGACATCTCCCTGGACACCTGCGAGCCCCTCTAGAGTCAAGTCTCTAAATTTTTAATACAGGTATGGTAGCCAGTTAGTGCTGTCCATATTTACATGGATATGCAGTCATCTGCTAGAACATGGGCAGATATAATAATAGCCCCAAAGAAAAGTGACTTTCTCTCTTAGAACCAAAATAAATAGCCAACAGCTCCTCATTTAAGGATGTAGACTCAATAGGCCCTGCCTCATCCTTGCTAAAATGAGGTTGATCTTTTGAGGATAACTACAGATAGTAGAGTTTGTAAGGGCCAAAGTAATGTCATAACTAGAAAATAATTTTCACATCTCCTCACTTCATGATTCTCACACAATGCTAACAATAAGGTGCTCATATGCATTATATCTTATTTGGTCTTTTCATTCTTCAATCTTGTCTTTCACTTATGCCTTAAAACAAATGGTTACAACTGACTCCTTTTTCTCAAATTTCATTTCAACTCTTCTTGTTTTAGAGGTATGTGGTTTATTTAAATTCCTTCTCTTTTTTTTTATCCCATAAAATGCTGATATTCTTAATTTATTTGAACACAAATCTAACATTTTCCGCCTTCAGTGCAGTCATCAGTGTATATTTAAATATTTTTGTACATACAATAGGGCATGGCAGTGTACTCATTTGAGTGTCCACGTTCTCTACTTATGGCCTTCTCTGCCTTGGAGGAATATGCTCTAAAACAGACCATTCTTTATTGGCCTCTGAGTTTTTTAGTTTTTGCCTCTAGCAGTTGACTAAAATGTGTTATGCTTTCACCCGCTCTTCTTCCTGGGGATGATCTTTTTTACTCAAACAATAAAAATAAGGATAAAACCAGCATTATTTGTTTCAAGAGACTTTTCTTGTCAGTTATTTTAATGCTATGAGTTAGAAATTTTCTCTCCTCTGCTTCATTAGCTGTTTCTTTTATGTCACTATTATTAATCACCATTGTCCAAAATATTAGTTGTAGAGGATTAATTTAGCTTTAGGATACATTCCTCTTACATTTAGAAAGTGTTGATCGTGTACGGGGATATAGCTTAGATGGTAGAGTTCTCTCTTTACATGGATGAGGCCCTGGGTTTGATTTTCATCACCACCAAAAAAGAGGGAATTAAAAACTGTTTATCATTTAAAAAATCTGTTCTTCCCTACAAGAATGAATGTGAGGTAGAAACAAATCTTAGAAAATCACACAAGCTCAAATTTACTTCTATTGTGAATTTCATTTTTTCTGGACTTTTCTGTATTACCTGTATTGACATCACCAACTACCCAGTGCCAAGAGGCCTGGGCAAATGCAGGATAGCAACTACTGCACACCAGGACACTAGTTTTGTGCAAGCAGAGATCTACCACAAGCCTTCCCAGTGCCTCAGACATAGACAATCAGGAATTATTATTGTAAGTGATTATATGGTGGAGAAATTGGAGAAAGAGAGAAAAGAATAAAGGTTCATGTGCTAAGAATGGGCAGATCTGAATATTTGAGGGCACTGAAGAATTGGCTAGCATGGTGTACTTGCTACCTGGAATCATGGGGATATCTTCACAAGGGCTCCTGCCAAGGGCCATGTGTAAGTCCATGACCCTCACAAAATCATGGCACTCTGTAAAGATATGCATGCCTTCTGTTACCACTTAAATTTTTAATACTATTAAATTATTTTCTTCCTACCTATCTCTATATGTGTATAACTATGTTCATATAAAGTTATTTTGTATGTGTGTGTGTGTATTCATGAGAAAGAATATAATATGTATTTTAGTCCATAACTAAAACCAAAAGTTTACTTCTGGTATATCATGGAGTTTTTCAAAAGGTACACAGAAAGCATTATTTTTCAAAAGTATTTCAAGTGTACCCTAAAAACATTACTGTGCTCATATACCTATGAATAATTAAAGATGAAGACAATTTGAATAACTTCAACATTTTATTAGGGCAACAAATGATGATGCTGACCAATAATAGTAATAATAATAATAATAATAAATCAATTAAAATTTAGACTCTAAATGTGCGGAAATATCTACAATATGTTTAGAGAATATGAACAAAGTGACCAGCCTTTAATATTTAGTATATGCCTGTTAGGTATTTATTTTATTAACTTTTATCAAACTTACTTTTAGCTATATATTGTCCACATACCAATAATTTTCATCCCTAAAACAGACAGGCAACAGGGTAGTTATTAAACTAAGGTTGTGATACCTAGTGAGATCTGTCTAAAAGAGAAACATTCTTTCATTTATGAGATATGTCTTTCTGTACAACTGACTTAGATCAAGGAAACACATCTACTGTGCAGTAAAGTTTTATGTGCTGAAGTTTGTATAATCCCTCATTTTTGCTTCATCTTCTATTTAAAAGGGAAAATAGGCCGGGTGGTGGTGGTGCATAACTTTAAGCCCAGAACAAGGAAGGAAGAAGCAGGTGGATGTCTAAGAGTTTGAGGCCTACCTGATCTACATGAGTTAGATCCAGGACAGATAGTACTCTTAAACAGAGAAACCCTATCAAGAGAAAAAGAGAAAGAAAGATGAAGAGAGAGAGAGAGACAGAGAGAGACAGCAAGAGATAGAAAGAAAATGGGATGGAAGAATTTTTCAATCTGTCAAGTGCTTGCTTGGAAGGATGAAAACCTGCCAGTGATCAATAACCAGAAGACAAGAAAATATCTGATCATGAACAGATTTTTTAGTTCTTTATATACTCTAGATATTAATTCTTCATCAAATATAATTTAAAAAGATGTTTTACAGGCTAATATATTACCATTTGGCTTGAGTGGTGATTTCCTTCGCTAAGTGTTTTTACCTTCCAGAAGTCCCAGAAGTTCCAGAAGGTAAATTGTGGTTCTCATAGATTGTACCACAAGATCCAGTTTCGAAAGTCCTTTCCAGTTGAGAAAGTTTGTTCCTTTGTCATGATTACAAAATTATATTCTACTTTCTTTTTCTATACATAATATATACAGATATATTTTTAATATGTGATATATATTACAAATTTAATATATATGAAAATAGCTAATTCTTTTATCCACGGTGGCATTTTTGGTCATCCTTATTATCATTTTACACTCTTGTCCTTATGTACTAGCCTTGCTCCTCCCACCTTAATGAGCTCCTGTTGCACAGTTTTTTCATCAATTCTTATATTCTTTTCTTGCTCTTTACTCTCCTCTCATCTTCAGATTTTACCTCCTTTCCCCTCCATGACCAGATTGTGTTTAATAACATGTATCTTGGATTATATAAACAGTACAGAAAGACGGTGAAGTGGGTGGGCCCTTCTGTGTACAAATTTCAGAATATTACCTCTCTCTCAGTGTAGAATATTAATCATCCCTACCCTGGAAGTGATGAAATTAGTCCTTCAGTGTTCTTGAATTCTAATGCTATAAAACCAAACCATATTAAACTCAAAATAAAGATGATTCAAGAAATATAAAGTCTTCTATTTCCCACTCAACTTAACAGCTGACTTGCACACTGCTGTTCCCCTGTATCTTTTCCCCAAACTTCCATATCTTGGCAATATTCCCATTTTATTTTTTTTTGTTTCTGCAGTTCCCACTGGCTATATACTACTATCTAAATATTTGAAGAAGATTCTGATGAGAAAAAACATGCAACATTTGTCTGGATTACCTCACTAAATATTTTTTTTTCTAGTTTCTCTTATTTACCTGAAAAGTTCATGATTCCATATTGCTTGGCACCTGAATAGCATTCCATAGTGTACATGTACAGTATGTTACTAAATATTTAGCAGATGTAGGATGTAAGACATTTAGGTTGTTTCCATTTCATAGCCATTGTGATTAGAGCAACAGTCAAGATGGCTGAACAAGTTTCTGTGGTGTAGGATGATGAGACATGGAGTATGTGCTTATTACTATATAACTGGGACATGTAGTAAATTTATTTTTAGCTTGTGATAATTCTCCACACTTATTTATATAGTGACTGCACCAGTTTCTAATCCTCTCGACATTGTAAGAGGGTTTCTTTTCCCTGCATCTACAAGCAGCAACCTATAAACATTTATCTTCTATCCACAAATAAGTATAGTCTTCTAGGAATTTTCTCTTTGCTACAAATGTAGAACATTTTATCAGCCACAAACAATAAAAAAATACAGAGCTATGAAACCCAAACCAATGTACACAAATGAAAAACACACCAGCCCTAAGGTTCAGAAAAAGCAGAACAAGAGGGAAAACAAGATTGTAAGACATGAAGGTTCTGAGAGTTTGATCTGAGAATGCATCTCCAATTAATATTACAAGCTACATCTTTAGAGTTTCAACATCAAGGTATCTCCAATATTAGCTGAAAAGAGATGAGATCAATGAACATGCCAAAATGGATGGATAAAATCATAGAAGATATTAATCCTACTTAAAGAAATATAGGACACTGCAGAGAGCTGTGAATAGGAGAGGTGGTCTTTCGCAGAGAACATACCAATTGTTTGTCAGCTGCTGCATGATTAGCCCTGAAAACATATGTAAAATTAACATATATTAGCTGAATAGTTTATATTTAGGTTATATTTATATGTACATATATGCCTATATATGTGTACAAAATAACAGTTATTGAAAAAAGGTTATAAATATGAGGGTATCAGGTTAGAGGATATGGGAGTAAAAGAGAAATGTAATTATGATCTTTAAGATGAAAAATAATAAAAATAAAAATACACTGTAATTTTCTACTTAATAGATTCCATCTTTCCTTCTGAAAGAAACTGACTCATAAAAATGTAATTTAAAACATTTTTAAATTCTTATTTTTCTTTGTTGAGTAAATGATATTTCATACGTAGACAATAAATAGAAAAAAATTACCTGTAGTTTGAGCTACTTAGAAGCACACATGTTAATTGCATGTCATTGGATTGTGATTAACATCTACCTAAAAAATAATAAAACAGTATTTGTTGAAATTTTAGAATTTCCTAACATATTATAAATTTAAACTACACAGTCATCATGCCAAAAATAAATAAAAATAAAAAAAATGTGCTAAGCATGGTGGCAGGTTTCTGAAACCACAAATGGAAAGAAGAAGCATACAGATCCCTGGGAAATTGTAGTATTAAGAACATCGGGGTGTGTCTCGCCCAATTCCTGGCCACTCGGCTAGCTTATCCCCCGGGAAATAACCACACAAAAATTGTATTTATTTAAACACTGCTTGGCCCATTGTCTCCAGCTCCTTTTTGTTTATTATTAATATATTAATTTAACCCATCTTCATTAATGTGTATTGCCACTTGATTGTGGTTTACTGGCATGAGTCTAGCCAGTGCCATCTCGGAGAGGAGAGCCATGGCATCTGCCACACTGCCTTCTTCCTCCCAGAATCCAGTCCTATCTTCCCCAACTAAGTTCTGCCCTATCAAAAGGCCAAGGCAGTTTCTTTATTTGACCAATGAAAGCAAGACATAGAAAGAAGACCCTCCTACACCAGGAAATCACTGGTCAGTCTGTGCAGCCAGATGTACAGATTCTAAGCTACTGAGATACATTGTCTTAACACACACACACACACACACACACAGAGAGAGAGTATATGTGTATACACACATGTATATGCATATAATATTATGTGGATGGCATTGAAATGACACGTGAGTTTTTCCTGTTACTTCCTCATTCACACATTTGTATATGCACACATACAAGCCTCCCTGTGCATGCACACATACCCAAACATGCACACACCCACGCATACATACATATATATACACACATATACACTATCACAAGTCCCACCTACACTGGGAAGGGAGTTAAATACAGAGGGGCAGTACTGAATACTTTTCCACATGGTTAAAATGCTTTTTTCTCAGTTCTAACTGCCTTTGATTCTTTTGCAAGAGGAGGCAAAAGAGCTCTAGTGAGATACTCTGAATGACCTCATTTATTTTCATGCAGTCATTTTAATTTCCCCCTATTTGTGCAAGTTCAGCTGCTTTGCAATTTATATAGAATATTTCTTCTCAAAACCAAACAACACCAGCTCTTTTCACTGCCCTATAATTCAGATATCTCACAAAAACCTCAAAACTGACTTGCCAAGTGGTTTCCAGTGATACTCTATATACTTGTGCTTTTCTTGATGTTTCTACTATGTTCATTCTGCAACCATTTTTATCAGTTCATCGTACTAATATCGTGCTTCAAACTTCCTATTGACACTTGAAATTCTACTTGTGCTTATTCCTTTATCTGGTTTTTCTCAAGGTCTGCACGGATTTTCCAATTCACCCTTTTTCATCCTGAAATTGTGGAAATACATGTGCTTTTACATAACTCATCTATTGTGACTACCTTTAAATTGATTGTTGCCTGTGGTAGGTATTTATAATCCCAAAATCCTGATAAAATTATATTATTCTGTTCTGGGCCAGTTAATGGTCTCATATTGCTGCAGGATACTTTCAATATCTTTATTTTCATATAATGGCCTTTTCTAATCTTTTCCTAGACACTCTTTTTAGATTTATCTTCTGCTAATTTTTATCCACCATGCAGAATACAGTGCTACATAATTTGGTTCTTTCTATCCTGCTCTGATGTCACGTGTCCTCCATGATCATGATATTATAACTTTACCTCGGATATGTTCATTCAGAGAGTCCTTTCATACACTGAAATTTGATAGCATTTGTGCTCATCTTACAGAGCACTGCTTGAAGTTCATTCTATTGTGCCTTTCTTTTGTTCTTCTTTTCCTTAGGACAAGGGGAATAGCTTGACATCATCTCTGACTCTAGGTACAATTCCTGATAAAATTATCCAGAGATTTGTAGTTGCTATTAAAGATACACCCTTTGATTTTATGACCATGTTCTGTTAAGGACAGAAACAAGTTTATTATAATTAAATTTGGTAATATATTCAAATACATGAAAACAATCATAACTAGCATTTTAGTTTTTGTCTTTATTATGCATACTTCCATATTTAAGACAATTTAACAAACCTCAAATAAATGGTAACAGCTTTAATCCCAGAATTTCATCATTGTTTTTCTAGAGTAATTTTATAATAATGTAAAAATGATTATTTTCTTCTATTTGCAAGAACCTGTAAGACAGTGATCAACAACTAATCTGCCATTCCAATGGCTATTTTAGAGCATTGGTTTTTAACAGAATTAAACATTTAAAACTTACTTTGCTCAAGAGTTAGCAATTTAAATTACATCAGAAGCTAAAGTAAAGAAAAACAAAGAGAACATTCACTTGCATTCGTAGAGCTGTGAAATAGGGCACAGAGTGCTTGTACCTTTAATAATATAACATGCAGTGAAATGTCCACATATAAAAATATTTTGTCATTTACTGTCTCATAAAACTATAAGTACCCACTTAAAGTCAGGATATTCTGATGTTCTGTTTCCTACAGATCTCACTATGAGATCTATAGAGGGAGGACATTAAAAATAAAAGAAAGTTCAATGCAACTCTCTGAAATGGGATAATTGGAATTTAGTAAAACATCTCAAATATAAGTGTAATAACAAGCAGGATGTTGGCAATACAAGAGTATCTGGGTACTGTGTTTAATTTTTAACTGACCCTTTGGAAGGCAAAAATGAAGAGTGCAAACTTCAAAGAACTAAGAGCTTTGTTTTGCATAAATTGTGTACTGATACACTGTCTTAGAGTGCTCATACCATTTAAAAGGTAAATTGAAATTTCAACAAAGAGCAACATATAAACTCTTCCCAGTAGTTAGTATTTCTTGGATGTCTGTAAACAAGCATCCATTGTCATTATATACACATTTGCCTTAACTTACAGTAGAACAGTGCCTTTCTAGTCGGTGCACATAATTGGAACAAGTGACACTTTTATGAGATCATCACTTATGTTGTGCCACAAAGGAACAGCTTGTGGTACTAAATTTAAAAAGAGTGAATCAGTAGGCAAATAGCTAAATATTGTATCACAAATGACCTCAATTTTATGATCCACATAACTCCCTTGTTGCCTCTCTAATTTGTGAACATTCTCTGGTATAGCAGGATATCCCTAATGTTGCATACATATGTTGGTTAAGAATTTATGGGAAAACTATATAACCAATAGTGAACCATGCATGAAACATAAGAATATTGCAAGAATTTTATGTAAGAATTAGGATGTTTCTCACTGTATTTAGCTCAGTGTATCAGTTTTACATGAATCTCAGTAATGGCCTCCACAATTTAACACTCGAAAATTTTTTACAGTACTTTTATTTTCAAGCGTGACCATAGAAACATTGTTTACAGACCTGGTGGTGCATATGTCTCTTTCTCCTTTTCCTCACCCTCGCTGAATTCACATTAACAAAACATATACCTTTTTCTACCTGTTGAACTATGATTTTTTTATTCAGTAATTGTATACTGTGTGTAAACCTTCACCTTAGACATAAACTTCTTTAATGGATTTTTTGTGTGCTTTATTTGACTTTAATGGCAAATGAGATGTCGGGAGTGAAATCTGTTCTCATAAGTATAAGTCACTAAACCTGTCTTCTTTCTTGTTTACTCATTCACTATTTCTCAGATCTCAGTGAAGAGGTATACATTATTTTTCTGCATATTAATTGTTGTTCTAAGAAATACAGTATTTTGTTTAATTTTTATTTTTAAGATTTCACCTCAAGCAGTATCTACTTGAAGACTTTTCTTACTTCCAAAATAAAACTATATTCTTGAGTTTTATCAAGTTGCTATAGTTATAGTTTTCTTAAATTATTTTTATGTTTGTTCTTACTTTTGAAAAGGAAAGCTGTCTTCTCGTACACTAATGAATGGATCACCCTCAAACAAATGTAAGCTTTCCTTCACTTGTTTAACTTGCAAACTACAACTACTTTGAGTGTGTCTTATAAGTATTTTCTAAAGAAATGGGTAGATGAATTCAGATGAGATTGCAAATGGTAATGTAACATGACTGTACTTTACTTAAGATAAATTATGTGTTTGCCAAACCTGACTGCACTTACTCAAGTCCTTGTGGGATTTACATTCTTTATTTCATAATTAAATCATAAAATTGACACAAGGAAAAACAGCACAATAAATCATGTTGGTCAAATGTGATTTCTCTTTATTTTTTCTGCCTTATTTCACCTGAATCATATTAAAGAAAATAAAATTATTATGGTAGTCGATTCATTTCTTATATTCCTACTTATTTTCTATTATCTAATTATGCATTTCAATAAGCTAGTTTACAACTAATGTTGTCATATTTGTCCTATAAGATTTCTCTCAGTCTGTTTACATTAGCCATGGAATTCATCTTCTTCCAGCTGAAACTCTTAATATAGATACTTTCTTTGGAACTTCTGTTGTTGTTTCCTTTATCTAATAGTGTTAAAAATGTTATTTTACAGTTCACATGGGGAACTCTGTACTTACAACTGTAAGGTTATGTTTTCTATGAGATAAACTCTGTTATCTTCTTCCAAAGAAAAGATAAAAGGGAATGGACTTTTTCTGTTTAACTTTCCAAACCTTTGACATCAATGCATTTTACAGTTTCTAGAAAAGAAATACTTATTCATGAATTTCTTATTCTTTTTATTGTCTTGTTCTTCCATACAGTTCACATCTCTTTTATCTTTGTATTTTGTAGCTCATGTTTCTATGCACTTCAGACTATGCAATTATTATCTTTCCTTCTCAATTTTTCTAAAAGAAAAGACACCTGCTAAATCTTATTATGTACTATTCTTGGCTCAATACTATATAAACATCTACTTTCTACCACCTCCAGAGTAATCAATGACATTTCAGCTACTAAATTAAAGATGACTCCATCACGTTTGTGATATCTAAGCAGGTGGAAATTACATCACCCATGAGGACTATCTTTACAAGGAAACAAAGTTTTACATAATGTAAGCATGATAGACATTTGTTTCTATGAGAAGGACAGATATTTTAAAGAGGAGGTAAAAAAAAGTGTGATAGAACTCATGTGGTAAGAAATGAATATTGCACTACATGGAGTAGCAGACCTGAAGAGAGAAAGGACCTCTGATATCAGGAGGTAAGGATATAAAGCAAGGAATTGAGCAACATAAAAAATAAGAAGTACATATATATTGCAAATATCACAATGAAACTCACTTCAATGAATGAATGCTAAAGTTAACTTAAAAAGGAGCCCTGACATATTACATCTGTTTGTTTTTATTTTATAAATTCTGCAATGTGTATGATATATTGGGAGTTAATTCATGCTTTCTATGGGAAGCACCCTAAGAACTTTCTGAGCCAACAGTAGAATATTTAAAACCTTTCATTCACCAAAAATATTCTCTTTATCTACATTTTGTTTATGTAAAATTTATTGTCATAAAATGGTCAGAAGTGTAATTACATGTAACTTAATTAAAATCCTCGTTAATCTTACTGAAAGAGGAACTCTCTTGAAGGAATACTTGACTGCTCTGAGCTCTTCTTTCTCTGCAGGATAAAAGGAATTGCAGACTGACTATGGCAGACATTCTATTGCAAGGAACAATGAGTAAGTATAGACAGTCAAATAGAGAGGAAAATAATATTATACTATAATCACAAAACCTAAGATTAATATGAAAATAGAGAAAAAATCAACAAAAATACATTCATCACAGTAATCATATATCAATCAAGGAAACAGTTACATAGAAGGTAAAGGTTATGCGTGGTAATCTTTTACTTTCCACATTTTTATATAAAGTATAAACTATTCTAAAATCAAAATGAGCCAAAAAGGGGCAATTCTTTTTGATAAAGTAATGAAATAGTTCTTCAATAATCTGGACCATTAAATTGATTAAAGTAAATCTTTCTGTTACTTACCTTATGGTTTAAGAGAGGTAAGACAAGCCACAATACCTTCAGAGTATATTTAAATACCGTGTGACAATTTAGTTTGGGGACAGAGTTTCCTTAGTTCTTATTAACTTTTATAGTCACATAAGAACAACTCTACTTACGACAAGGTTGTGACTTTATTGATGCAGTAGAGAAGTTTATATTAATAATAGATTCTTATGCTATTAATTTTTATTATTCCTTTTCATTCCCAAAATACTCTCAGATCTGGTACAGAATTATTTTAACTTCTCAGGTATAACATGATAATTTTAAACTACATCACTGGTATAAAGAGCAACTTACATACTTTTAAAATGCATTATTCAATCTCCAGATTCTGGAATGTTTATTCAAAATAAAAAATGCAGAAAACTGGGAAGCACAGATTCCAAACTCTTGCAAACTCTTAATTTAAACACGTAGAACATCAAAACTCACTTACTGATTTTGCATTCATTTGTCTAAATTTAGAAAGCAGTAATGAAAGCTGCAATTTTCCTTTGAAAATTATAAATCTGAAGCAATAATTGTATCTGCACCTACTCTTTTCCTATTTTTGCAGTGTTCAAAAATATTCATGTGACTAGAAAGCAGATGTTTGATATAACATGTGTTTCATGACTTATTTCTTATGCAAAACAAGGATTTAATCCATATTAAATCTATGCCCAAGTGCACATGGGAAAATGCTTCTTTACATGCCTATCATGGCTTTTAATCAAGTGAGAAGATTCTCTAAATATCTATGATTTAATAGACAAGACAGACTTCCTTTTCTATCATTTACTTAAGTATAAATATTACAGTAAAGAAATTTTGTTTATTTCATAGTACTATTAATTTATTTATTAATTTTTGTCTATAAAATACTTCTCTAATCCAGTGGTGTCCTAGGACTCATTAAGTTATAATGGAAACATTCATAAATTTTGACAATATACCCTAAAGTCTAGCTCACAGGAGGAAGAAGTATCATAACAAAAGAAAATACTGAAAAACTTACAAAATGTTTTTATTTAAGTAAATACCCAACCAATTCTTGGATGCTCTAGACCAAAACAAAACAACACAACTGCGTGTCAGTAAAGTTTGAAGGATCAAAATATTTTAAAAATTCAAAACACAGCCCTGAATATGATCACAGGTAAAGAAAAGCTATTGAATTATTTGACTGAAAAATTTCTTCTTAATGAAATATACATATGATGTTTGAAATATGTTTTAGATAGTTAACCACTAATAAAATAGGAGATAAGAAGAACACATACCTGTCAAATAATATATTTACAAAGCAAGTAAACATAGTAATATAAATAATATTAAAAGTAGATTTAAAGATAAGAAATTTCTTTCGCTTACATAACAGAACTTGGCCTCTAAGTAGGACATGAAGCATCATTGATTCAGTGGCTTAATGGAAGCCTTAAGGATTCAGTTATTTGAGGCAGATCCTTTGCTTCTACACTTGAGTTTAATCTTTAGCAAGTGTCCAGTGTTCAGTGGTTTTGTTGGATGGCCATGTGAAGCAACAGGAATGCACCTATGTTTCTGTTGGATAACGGAAGAGATAAAGAGAGTTTCCTGCAGAAATACTGCAAAATAACCCCCAAACCTTTGAGGAATCCTAATAAAAATAGTCTGGGAACACAGACATTTTTTCTAACCAATTCTAAATAAACAAAACAAGGGATATGTTTTGTATTTGTGTTAGTTTACCTCTAAGGACACCTTTGTCTGCAAAAGATTTCAGGTGTTATACTCAACACACTAGACTACATACACTTCCTGATACTAAGATAAAAGCTGTCTTGGTGAGTAACATGAATAGGAGAAAACAGCATTCATGGTAACATACACAATATGTAAATACAGAGTTAAAGGAAAATTCTCCAAGTTTAGTATATAAATAAAGAGAAGAAATTGGAAGTATTAGCTTCAAGTCTACAGTTTTAATACTGGTGTGACTAACCCGAGAGGATCAGGCTTATATTAAAAATCTGTTTGTGCCACACAGTGAGACATGGTCTTCCAAAACCAAAATGAAAGAGAAAAGAGGACTAATAAATTTTGAACAAAAATCAAACTTCTATATAAATGATCTATAGAAGTTTAAGTTCTATATTTTTTAACTTAAAAAAATAAAGTGAAAAAATACTAAAAACATTTGACTAAATATATTGTTCTTAACAGCAAGAAAGTTGCAAAAATCTTATAAAAATTATTCCCTCTTATTAAAAAAAATGGTGCTGTAGGAAGACCATCAGCTTTAAGTATCCGCCTATTGGTGCGTGGCCTCTTATACTATATATGGGGATGAAAAATCTAGGTCCGTCCCTTTTTCTCCTTCCCCTTGCTCCCTTTCCACCAGCTGCTCTTTTGGAAGGAGTGATTCAACCGGTCAAGTGGAGGATTCTGATTTGTGAGTTTACCCCTAAATAAATAACTATTTTTCAATTTTGAGCTAGTGTGGGATTTCTTTTAAGTGCCTGTTTACTGTTTTAAGATAAGACCATTTAAATGCAACAGCAATAGGTAAATACAACCTTACTTACCAGTCTTCTATCTGAAATTGTGGGTTCATACTCTCATAATTCAAATACTACCTCCAGAAGACCCAAACCACAAACAAAATGATAGTGTTGAGTCATTACCCTTGTGCATCAGAATACAGAGGATTCTGGCATTTGGAACATACGCATTGGTCAAGCGGGGCTAGTATGAGATGCAGATCCTGAGTTTGCAGATGTTGAATTGACTACTCTTTGCTAATGGCTACATCTGCAGAAATTTATTGAATGCGTTTTTCTATTTTTCAGTATTCTGTATTTATTTAATTACAATGTTCACTGTCTCATTTATTCATACAGCATAAAATTTTTCAAATTTCACTCATTATGCTTTATTGAGAAAATGCTTTAGAGATTCATGTACAGAAAATAGATTTTAAACACATCTTTAACATTCATTTGTTCAAAAATTTCCTAAACTTTTTCCCTAACGTATTCATTTGTTTATAACCCAGCCAAATTTAAGTAACACTTCCCTGTGCTTATCACTGTCAAATAGATAAGTGTTATAAATTTTTATAGCAGTGCTCCTAAACCTATATTGCATGATGTAAAGCACCGTCATAGTTCCCTAATTCATATATTATTTTTATAGTGAGAATTACAGCTTTTATGAGTCTATAATTCCTGAAATTACCAATTCTTCCTGGGAACTCAATGTTATCCTATTCTACAAAGAGGAAAACAGGAGACAGAATGCATTTTCAAGGTCAAATGAATTTTCTGAATCTAGAAGTAGGATTTTCTAAGCAAGCTAACATAATGTGTTTGATTAAAATGAGAGGTAATATTTGACAATGCAAGGTGATGCTTATAAATGAGTTCTAAAAATAAAAGTGCTAATGCCTCAAGTAGTCTAGATTTGCTATGAGTAAAGCCAACAGATAACAACAGGGTGCCAGAGAGGCATGATGCTGTTCTTTAAGAGGACCCAGTTCAGGTACCAGGACTCTTGATACACAACTTATAACCTATAATTCCAACAATATTGGAATGATACCCACCTTTGGCCTCTGGAGATACCACTGTACATGTGACATATATTCTCACAGACAACACCCACATGAACAGAAATAAAAGTAAATGCTTTAAAATGACAGCAGAAATACTCCAATTTTAAGATGAAAATTATCAATAAAACATGGTTCAATTCTATATAGACAGACACAGTGTGCCTCAAGTTAGCATTTATGGAAATTTGAAAAAAAAATATCCACAGGATGTTTCTCCTACCAGAACAAGACATAGAATATCACAAAATGTGACTGATCCAATCCTCCTGTAACACTAACAAATGCAGAAATGTTTAAATTAGGACAATTATGATGCAAATTACAGTAAAATAATACTAAAAAGCAATTACATTATATTGATCTTTGTTAAAACAGGGGTGGCCAGCTGTGTCCTCCCTATACCTGGCCGCCTGCATGGCTTAACTTATGCCCTGAAATAATTACATAGAAACTGTATTTATTTAATCATTGCCTGGCCCATTATTGCCTAGCTCTTACATATCGACCTAACCCATTTCTGATAATCTGTGTAGCACCCCATGGTGTGCTTACCGGGGAGATTCTAGCCTGTGTCTCTCTGGAGTGGGAACATCATGGCGACTCCTAACTCAGCTTCTCTTTCCCAGAATCCTCTTCTGTCTACTCCACCCACCTAAGGGTTGGCCTATCAATGGGTTCAGGCAGTTTCTTTATTTTAACCAATGAAATCAACAGATTGATATTGGACACTCCCACATCACTTCCCCTTTTTCTGTTTAAACAAAAAGGAAGGCTTTCATTTTAACATAGTAAAATTATATATAGCAAAACAGTTATCAAGTAAGAATTACAGTTACAATATTTATATCTACTTTATCTTTTATCATAACTAAGGAAAATTATAACTATAACTAACCATTCTTCAACTCCATCAAAGACTCCAGAAGGATATAAAATTATTTAAACAAACAAGAAATCCAAATCCTAGAAATGACAGAGACATCTCGCTGCCTGGACCCAAAGTTCCTCTGTACCGTTGGGGCATCCATCTTCGGCCTCCAGGCCCATAGTATCCAGCAGACATTTCCATGAAGCAGGAAATTCCAAAGACAGTTCAGTCACTTTCTGCTTTGTCCTGCGTCCTGCAGAATGTCTCGTAGACTCTTTTACGAATCAGGAACCCTGAAAGATCATCTCATCTTTAGGCAAGTTCAGCAGTCCTCTCTCTGCGGGTTCTTTGTGTCCAGTTTATGCAATAGTCCAGGCAAGAACAGTCTCTTGCCCAAATGTCTATCAAGCTCCATAAGGATCCTCTTCGATGCCCATCTTCCTCTCGAAGTAGATTGGTGTTGCCAGGAGCAGGCATGTCTCATTGTCATGAAAAGCCCTAAGTTATTAAAATATTTTAAATGCCATATTCTGCAATCTTTGAGAGATATGAAGAATGTCTATCTAACTGAAATATATCTCTATATATCTAGAAAATCTAACATGACTACAAGCTTGACTATTATTTACGATTATTTAACAACCTATATTTCCTAATTATACATTACATTTTAAAAATGAACTATATAATCACAATACCTTAATCAAGAGCAGAAATATATATACATATAACAAGCTTGACCTTAAAATCCACACCAATGCAAATTATTCATATCTATATCATATCCCCCTTTAAATGTAAAAGAACATTTGTAAACAATATTTTGGGAACATGGGCGCAGTTTCTCTCTCTAAACTGCTTCCTGCTGAATGGGGGCGTTGTTAATTAGGTCTTTCATGATATAACCTGTGTGCCAGGGTCATCTCAGTTGGCAGTTGAGTGAAGTAATTTTTTGAGGGTGTTCACAGCAACCTTTCAGGAGGGCGTGGTCTATCATACCAAATCGGAATAGATGTAATCCATAGGGTCTGGTCCTCTGTGAAAACAAAAGAAGACCCTCTCCAAAGCATCATATCCTTAGACCCAAATTTTGAAATTGTACCCTCATGATATCCATTTTGGTTCCACTTGGCAGCCCATATAATGAAATGTCTGTCTGTACTTAGCTCCTTTACAGTCAAAAATTTTAAAGAAAACACAATGTACATAATCCAGACTCTCTGTGAATTTTCCATTTTTACGTGGCTTATTTTTCTTTATTTCTTTTACTCTCTTAAGTATCTGTATTCTGTCTCTTTAAAGACTTTATCTTTTTTTATTTTTAAAGGCATTAACTTTATTTTCTCTCTCTCTATATATATATTTTTCTCTCTCAAGCCTACGTACATTCATCCAACAGTGTGATCCATTTAGTTGTCTGTCTGAATCTGTTTTATTGTGAATCTGTAATTTTTTTACTATCCAGGAGCATTTCTTTAAATGTTAAGCAGTTCTTAAAAACTTAAGTTGCACCATGTAGGGGTAATATGGTACTGCCTGTGTCCTGTAAAGTCTAAACCTTAAGTGCGCTGTTATCACAGTAATTACGGTAGTTCCTGGTTGAGACCAGCTCAGTTCATCATGGCGGAGCTGAGCCGCTCCTGCCGCAGAGCCATTTGGTGCCCCTGAGCTGCACACAATTCCAGGCATACAGCAGTCCACATTGCCATCAAGCAAGCCATAGCACTTTACTCCAAATATTCCATTCTAAAGCTCTGTCTCCCGCAGGAGCCAGACAGAGATCACTATGGCGGCACAGCCCAGAAAGCTGCACTTTAAAATGACGCAGCTTTTTTTCTGCTGCTATTGCCGAACCAGGAAATCTCTCTACGGCATGCCACCAACAAAGAACAAAACTCTGTGTTAAACTCTGTTTTTTCTCTGTTTAGAATTAAGCTCTCTCGGGTTTTTAAGTGGATTTAGCCCATCACGTCCGAGCTCCAATTTGTTGAAACAGGGGCGGCCGGCTGTGTCCTCCCTATACCTGGCCGCCTGCATGGCTTAACTTATGCCCCGAAATAATTACATAGAAACTGTATTTATTTAATCATTGCCTGGCCCATTATTGCCTAGCTCTTACATATCGACCTAACCCATTTCTGATAATCTGTGTAGCACCCCATGGTGTGCTTACCGGGGAGATTCTAGCCTGTGTCTCTCTGGAGTGGGAACATCATGGCGACTCCTAACTCAGCTTCTCTTTCCCAGAATCCTCTTCTGTCTACTCCACCCACCTAAGGGTTGGCCTATCAATGGGCTCAGGCAGTTTCTTTATTTTAACCAATGAAATCAACAGATTGATATAGGACACTCCCACATCAGATCTTGGGCCAGTTAAGTTAATGCTGTCTATGCTGTGTGTCAAGAAGTATGTGCTGTAAAGGGTGTAAACAGCTTGCACTCAATATTTAATTTCTAGGCAATGCTTAAAGTGAGCTATGTAACTTATTCAACACTAATTTGCTTAAAATTGCTTACTGGAAACTAAGAATATAATGAATTTGAATGTTTTTCTACTAATATATTCATATAGCAGTAACAAAAACCTAAACTACACCACCTTAACCATTTTAAAATGTACTATCACGTGGTGTTTCAGTGCATACTTGGAGTTCTGCATTTATTTTTACTGTCTAAATAAGCTATATTTCCAATGACAATTTTCAAATTTTCCAAATTTTATTTCTTTCCTGGGCATTATACTTGTATGATGATTTCTGTTTCTCTAGATCCTGAATATTTCAACTTAATGAACTCCTTCAGCATCTGTCTTTTGACTAAAAGTCACCTTGATTTTTAAATCAATTTTTAACTTTTCATCAATGAATACTATTCTTGGTGTGATTATATTTTATTTTGTGCCATCAAAGATAAATGAACATTTGGGGGTTTGATACTGTCTAATAATTTAAGGGAAGTTAATGAGTAATTGTTAACAATTTTTAAACATGTGAACTAAGTAATAACTAAATGATTAATTTTATCAGATAGTATCCAACAACAATGAATAATGAAATATTCCAGTCCTAAGAAAATCTTCCAAATTAAATGATTTTGATAGATTAAAAGTGAAAATTGCTATCTTTCCATCTCCCCTATTTGAGACAGACATAGATCCTATCTGCATAGCATCTTGCATCTCATCTTCTTAATTATGAAAGCATCTATAGCAGATATAAATATTTTTGTTTTCTTTTCTTTTAAATTCATGTTTGTTTGCATTGTTGTGGTTTAAATTTTTGTTAAAATAAATTTAAAGAAGGGTATGAAGATTTATGACATTGCCAGGCAAGAAGAGTGTTAGCTGCAGTGGTAGATGTAGGGTAACATATACCACCTAAGAACATTTGTTCTCAGAGGAAAGGTGTGCTGATCTGGAATGGGGACTGCAGAATGGGGAAACATGTAGAAATACACTTAGGGAGAATGCAGAAATGATTTAGATAACATTTGAAATGCAATGAATGAAAAATGCAAGTTCTTCTGGGGAGCCATGGTAGCATAAACCATTGTTTTTTTTTTTTCTGTTTGCTTACAGCCAGTGAAGTGATATTAAAAGAATCAAAATGGTCTGTGAATATAGTTGTTTCATAATTGCTTTCATGCTAAATCTTGTGTCACAATGTGTTTTAAAATTCCAGGAGACAGGGATATAATATATTTCTCTTCGATTTATTTTACTCTAAACTTGAATATTATTGTTAGTGAGATAAAACTACACATTCAGCAATGACAAATGATGAAATAAATCTCAATATTGTTTTGGTTTCTTTTAAAAAGTTTTAAAATTTTCTACTCCTAGAACTTTTGTAAAGTCTTGATATTCCCTAGATATTTACTCAATTTGATGCTATTTGGGGATTTTATTTTCTACTGTTTTAGATGACTGAAGAGCTTTATTTTGTTACTTTCCCAAAAATTTTGAGTTTCTTTTTTTCTTGTGTGAATAAAGGAGCCCTGAAATTATGGATGTGCTCCTATATCAATACATGTTATCGTTATCTTTGATGCTTCTTTCAACATTTCACAGAATGCTAATGAACTTTACATATTTCCACAATGTGAAAAATATTTCTTGATGTGTGTCTATTTGTGTTTGCATTTTTTGTCACATGTAACATTTTAATATTGTCATCTGAATGCTAAAAAAAACTCTTCTTTTTCCTTAAATTCTAGCTATTTTAGGTAAACTAGGTCACTTCCTTTTTCTTTGACTATATTCTTGTCCATCTCAACATACAATTAATTACTTCTCCTTTGTTCTTTCCTCACCTCCATTTCTCTCTTCCTTCATCTTTTGCTTTCTTTCTAAGAGTTATTGGAAAACTATTTTCCACTACGCATTGCTGCTATGGAACAATGGTCTTGTATCCTGTAACTTGTATTATTTTAATAAAATGCTGATTGACCAGTAGTGAGGCAGGAAGTAAATGTGGGATGACCAGGCAGGAAGTAGATGTGGCATAATGTTCCTGGGCGGATGTTTTCTAGGTGTCTTTCTATTCTCTTTCTTCCTACATGGCATCCTTATCATCTCTGATGTTATAACTGTTCACCTTTGTCTGTGCAAACATTGAATTCTCTTATGTGCCACATATTGTCTTACATAGTTCAGCTGAATATGGTGAAAATACATAGCTGCTCCCCTGAAGAAATTTATAAAGTAATATATAATATCTAAATTTAACATATGCAAAGACAATGAGTCACAGTTAAGAAAGAAAATAGGACTGAAGATATAGCTGTTTTGGGGACAGTGCAGGCATAGGATGTATGACTTCCTGGTACCTCGTATCATACTTAAAAAAACAACAAAAAATGATGCACATGTTCATGCACACATTTATTCCTCCTGAAGGATCAGAAGCTCAGTCACCCTAAGCTCTAAAGCTGCACAGTGATTTTGAGGCTAGCCTGGGATACGAGGAGCATGATGATTGAAGATGACGGCAGCATGGACAGTGGCAGTGGGTGGTAGTGGTGGTAATTTCTAGTCTAGGAAAACATTTTAAAGAGGGGATGTTTGGGGTCGGCAATGAAAATTGGCTAAAGATTTAATAGTCTCAGAAGAGAACGGATATTAAGGACCAGATAAAGGAGTAGCACGGTGAAAAGAGTTAACATCTCCCAGCACAGACGTTTAGCAGAGTCACACCACAAAGAGCAGTGACTAGGTGACATTGGCTGGAAAATATGCGGAGGTCTGCAGGATTGCAGAGATATGGGGGATTTCGAAGAATAAATTTAAAAAGAGAGAGAGAGAGAGAGAGAGAGAGAGAGAGAGAGAGAGAGAGAGAACAGGAGAATTCTACAGTCAGTTTGTAGTCATAATCCAGATGTAGAGGAAGCAAGATGAAAATGCCTCACTGATAAAAGTTACCAAACTATGTGACTAACACAGATAAAAATTATAGGCTTATTTAAGATGTAAGAATAAGTTAATAAGATGCCTAACAGGACAACCAATTTATAATTAATGTAGCCCTCTGTGTTTTGAAGCTGAACAGCTGCAAGATTGGGTGGGGCAGAAACCTCAGTCAAAGCATTAACTATCTGAAGATTACAATTTTTTTCTTTTATCTATTTTTGTGAAGAATGGGAATTATAAGTCTGTGCTCCCATCTTTGGTTTTGCAGTTGTGACAATCAGTACAAGACTCTGTACATGGTAGGAAAATAATCAATCAACTGAGCTACATTCCCAAATCCAGTGTCCTTTCTATTTCTAAATAACCTATACTGACAGCATTTGAACACAAATAATAATGCTTTGCAGAAATAAGGGATATGTAATAATAAAATGTCTAAATCTAAGGAAACATAAAAAATAAAAACTAATTCCACTGACAATTCTTTTAAAATAATAAATTGTGTCATCCTTCTCATCATAATTTTAATTATTTTAATTACTCTGTGTTCTCTAGATACATTTCAGTGTAAAAATAAATTAGGCCTTATGGACTGACAAGAATGTCACTATTAGGGATTTGTTTTTCTTATTTATATTGTATTTATTATTGTTGAATAATGTCTCAAGGTTCTTATTGAAAGATTTTCGTATTTTATTTTACTTCCTCCTATGGATCAAAGTCATTTGCTAATTAGCTGTCATACTTGATTTGTTTTCAGAATCAGTTTGTCTCTTTTTGGCTTATTCTACCTCCCCCAAAATAGTACCATTAATTAGCTTGTGGTCTTTCCCCATCTCCGTTCATGTACATGTAAAAACACAAATTATTTTTTATTCATTCTTAAATATAAAAAATATAATATAATAAGACATAAACAAAAGCTATCATATTGATGTCTGAAGAGACAGATCAATAAATGTAAACAAGATTAAGAGCAGGCACAAAATTAAGAGACCTACTTGTTTGAACTCAGGAATCCTATAAAAACATCAAACTGGAAGAATAAGGGAAATGGATCTGGTGAAGACCCATGTATTCTCTATGCTGCTTCAGTCTCATGAGTTCATATGACCTTTGTTTGTGTTGATTTTGAAGGTATTGTTCTGATGTTCTCCATCACCTCTGGCTCTTATATTCTTTCTCCCTCCCCTACATTTGGATTCCCTGAACTCTAAGGGGACAGTTTTGATGAAGACATCCCATTTAGGGCTGAGATCCAAGATATCTCATTCTCTGCATAATGTCTGGCTATAAGTCTCTGTATTTATTCATTTCTGCTATATGAGGATGTTTGTCTGATAATGATTGAATAAGGCACTGTTTTGTGAGTTTTGTAGAATATCATAAGGAGTCATTTTATCACTATAGCTTTTCTTTCTCTTTCTCCTTCTCCTTCTTCGACAAATATCATTTGGTTTTGCATTATGTACCTGGGCTATCTGGTCTCAGGTTCCTGGACACACAAACGGTGTCAGTATGAGTTTTATTTTGTGGAGTGTGCCTTAAATCAGATCAGTTTTTTTTTTTTTGGTACTCCTACAAAATTTGTCCCACCATTGCTTTAGCATATCTTACAGACAGTACACCATTTTAGATAAAGGGCTTGGAGTTTGTTTTTCTTCAGTAATAAAGACAATGGAATGGAGTTATGGCTCTATATAGACACCTCCTCAATATCTCCATACTCAATGAATTGTGTGGGTGATAACTTCAGCAATGGGGCCTTGTTGTCTGATTGTGGAACCAACCTACATCTTTGACTCTGAATTCATGTAGATTACCATGGAGCATATTTTATCAACCACTCCAGGGCAAATCTCATCATCTTCAGGAATAGATAGGCAACAAATAATAGATCCCACAGATTTTTGTTGTGCATTTATTTGTTTACAGTTTAGTGGGGTTTCGTTTGTTTGTTTGTTGAGGTAATGTTATGTTTGGTTTTCTAAGTTTGTAGCATTTTGTTGTCCCATTGGGGTCTTGGTTTGCTTTTAGAGAAAAAAACTTAAAAATGTCTAGGTAGAGAGGATATGGACAAACTTTGGGGACAGGAAGAATATGATCAAATGTACTTAAGTTTAAAATTATCTTAAGTGATTAAAAATTAATTAAAAGAAAAAAATATCATAAAGAAAAATATGTGTTGTGGCATTTGAAATATAGACTATCATTCCTAGCTTAATTAACCACTTTTAAGCTAACACTTTTATTTCCTTACATATTTTTCCATTTTGCAAAATATATATATATATATCCTTTACTTGCTTTTCATTTTCTTAATTTCAGGTACCAAAAATTGTACCTTTTGTTTTAAAATACAGTTAATATTTGAGATATGTTAATTGTACTTGTAATTGTTTTGAGTATTGTTTCATGTAGAAGATGTATAATATTTTCTTATAAGTTATTATTTTTGTCAAGAAGATTGGATATATAGCTATAATACAGTAACAATATAGAACTTAACATTACTCTTAATGAGAGAAGACTTTAGACAACATGACCTCAGACTGAACTGGTATTTGATGTTGGGATTACATGTGACTGAGCACAAAGTGTAAGTGTTGACATATTTACTGTCAATATTTGTTTCTCTGAAGAGTAGCTCCAAATATCTTTATTTCTGGCAATGTTTTTGCATTAAGATAAATTCTTTTAGGTAAAATGTTTTTAATTTTCCCCAGATTTATTCATTTTAAGTTTACATGGATTGCCTGTATTAGGTATATATTATAAAATTATTATTATAGATAAATGATTCTCCTTTATTTTTAATTGCAAGCATATACTTAAGTATTGACTTAGTCTTTCACTGAAACCAGTTTATCGATTGTTTGAAACTCTCTGAAAAAGATGTTGTTTGTATAACCTTATGTATGCAGAAAGGATAATTGGAATTGGGGTATCGCACACTACTGAAGCTTTCAGCAATGGGCAAGGTCCTGTGCTTAGTTCCCAGTATTTCCAACCACAAAGAGCAAACACACACTAAATTCAGACAGACAGACAGACACAAACACACACAAACTCACACAAAAGCATGTCTTCCAAAATTATTCTCTTTATGCATTCCTTACTGTGTATGTAAAACATTGTCTTTGATTTTGAAGAACGTTCTGGCTACATAGTGATTTGAGAGGCATCTCCCCTGGTAATGTCACACAAATGAATAAACAACTCCACAAACTCACCATAATCATTTCTTTACAATTTAGCACATTCCATATTTTGTTAGAGGAAGTAGCTGGAAATCAGAGAATTTACAGATTTTTTATTTACTTTTTATTCATACATATACCACCTGTGTGCCTGATGCCTGTGGAGGCCAGAAGAGGACACCAGATTCTAAGGAACAATAGTTATTCATAGTTGTAGCTGCTAGCGATCAAGCCCAAATCTTCTGGAAGTGTATCCAGTTCTCTTTGATGAGCTTAAATGGTAAACAAACATATTTATAAGTAAATAAATATTAAAAATAAACTTTGCTGATTATATTCTGAATACTGATAATTTATTTTAATGCATCTTAATCATGCACTTTTTCATTTCAGAAAAAAAATAGACCTTAAAATATTTAGACCCCCTAGCATTCAGATTAATACTTTAAATATAATTGTAATTAAATCCATCTTCATATGAATAAATATGTAAGCTAAATATTGCTGATAATTTCAAGAAAATAATATATTTTTGAAGAAAAAAACAGCATAAGAATCTGTCCCATAATTTGGTTTAATCATGAGTTTGACTCATTAGAGAGCATGCACATACCTCTTCCAACTACTTAAGGATGATTGCTCTGGGTTGAGTTCTGCTTTACCATCAGTTCTGCTGTTTCTCAATGAAGCCAAAATTTTAGCCATTTATAAGGGAGTTGAGTGACATAATATGTACCATTTTCTTCTATATGGTTGTAAAGCAACTATGATTAATTATATATATATATATAAAACTCTCAATAGAAAAAAAAATTAAAGATACTGGAGCAGGCTCTAATCTGTGTCCACATCCCATTAGCACTTCTATCTTTGCATCCTCCACATGTTCGTATTTGAACAGGACTCCCTTCATCTGCTTACAAAAAAAAAAAAATGCATTCCTGTAGATAAAGGTAGTTCATCAATGTTTCAGCATGAGGAAGATTTATGGTACTGTGGTCACAATTTTTTAGTCCTTAATGGCCATAGCAGATAAAACTAAATTAGCAGGTACTAAGCATCTGTGAAAACAGAAGGTATTTGTCTTCTAATCAGCAAGGGCTTGAGATGTTCTATATTTCAGGAAACTGTGTCATAGCAAATATCAATACTACCTTACAATGATAATGTTATGTCAAAAATGCTAATGTTGAAATGCCTTTGCCTTTCTGAAATTGGTATAAATGTTTAAATGGTAAATTTCCTCTTCTCTTGGATTTTTCTGTTGCTTCTCTATATTACACACTGACTAGCAGTAGGATAGTTCTTTTTACTGTGTCAGCTATCTCTATTATCATCCTATTATAGCAAAGGAGTCAAGAGTTCAACAATGTAAGAATACAGTCCAATAAGAAAATGGCAGAGTGTGAAAAGTGAGAGGTACTCTGTAGTTAATTTGATTTTCATTTGTGATGTTTAGATACATAAACTTTTGAGTAGCATGCCTTTCCATAAAATAATATAGAATATAATATTTTTGATGATTGAACTTTTCAAAATATATCAAACATTTCATGCTTACTCATTAGATTTTCCTATATCCACATGTTATTGAAGCTATAAATTATGAAGGTTCTATTTTATTAAGAGTTAAACATTTAAAAGTTGTCATTTTGGTTCAGTGTTATTTGTGAATGAAAGGCAATTAATACATTTAATTCCAACTATATATGAAAAATTGTGTGTTAATGAGCCATACTTGAGTAATAAAATGAGTCTTTTTAATATAAAGTACCATATTATACTTTTAGACATTTCATAAATGATTTCTATTTGAAATGTAAGTATATAAGTTATTAGCTTTAGATAATAGCATGCATTATTATATATAAACAGAGATAATTTGTAACTTTTACAGGTTGTATATCAAGAATATTTTATAAAAAATATTACAACTCAGACTTAAAGAATTTTTAATACATGGTTAGGTTTTTGTTAGAATTTGAATATGGAGATGATGTGGGATACCCTTCTGTAAGCTGTGAATATGTTTTATTACCAATAATTAATAAAGAAGCTGCTTATGCCATTGGAAGGGCAGAATAAAGCCAAGCAAAAAATTCAAACAGAAAAATATAGAGAAGTAGGTGGAGTCAAAGAAACACCATGTAGCTGCCAAAGGAGGAAGAAACCAGCCAACTGCAGAGGAAAACAAAAAAACATGAAGAAAGTGATGTCATAACATTTTGTTGATACACAGATTAATAGAAATTGGCTAATTCAAGATATAAGAGCTAGGTAGAAATACACCTAAGCTTTTGACCAAGCAGTGTTGTATTTAATATAGTTTCTGTGTGCTTATTTGAGTCTAGGCAGCTGGGGAACAAATAAGCAGCCTCCATCTACATTGAAATTAATGTAGGAAATATGACAGAATGACTATACAAATCAGATTTTATTACAAGAATATTGGAGTGCCCAATAGACACATATAATCCATATAATCATCATATGTACATATACATGAGTGTTCGTGTAACCATGTATACATACAACATAGCAAATAAGTTAAGATCAAATATTGTCAATAAATTTCTATAATTTTAGTATGGACATTAGAGTGACTTTAGGTGATCTTCTTTGGTATATAATTTACACTCCTTCAAAGAGCATAATAGGATAGTGGTTTCATTGAGCATGCAACCTGCTTCAGAACAGAGTTCTGAGACTTGCCATTATATAAGTGTGAGAATTTTACAGAGAAAACAAAACACACACACAAACATACACACAAGAATAGCTACTCAGTAACCATAGCAGAAAAACAATGAGTTTATTGAGTTTGTGTATAGCAGTATGGGTGAGGTGTTACTTAAGGTTGCAGTAATGTCTCAAAGGAAGATATATCACAGGAAAGCACAGTCCAGTATGTAAGTTGCAACCATCAACCTTTCTGGAGGACTTGCAGTGAGGTCCACAGTTCTGAGAATCTTTAGAAGAAGCTAAGTTTCCTCCAAGAAGTCATAAGAAGTCTATGACTTTTCCCCAACCAAGTGTTACTGCATCTGGCATCTGAAAGAGGGGTTCCTTAGTTCATGTGATTTCCAGCTTTTACAGATATGTGCAGTTTGTTTATTTCCTAAGTTTCAATGGCTTCATCTTTCATTTCTGGAAGGATTGTTTCAATTCACAGTAAAGCATCATAATATTCTTTCTGTAGCATGGAATCCATGTCTTCATTCTATGAGTTCCATGTGTCACCATACCTGTGTTTTTGACTCTTTTAATTTTATTATGTCATATATCTGTTGTTTTATTGGATATAAATATATACAGCTATTGTGATGTAGGTAATATGAATTTATTTTGTCAACTAGACAGTCTTAAAGAATGACTTATGCTGTGTCTGCAGTTCTATGAATCAGTGCTATAGAAAGTCCTCTTAATTTTTCAGAAGGTCTTGTCTATTTTCCATACTCAGGGAGATTTATATATGTTTCTCTTATGATTCACCTTTTTACTTAACTTCTCTAGAGTCATGGACTATAGGCTCTTTATTGTTTGCTTTACAGCTAATATCCACTAATGAGTAGTACATACCATGTGCATCTTTCTGAGTCTGGATTACCTTATTCAGGATGGTATTTCCTAGTTCCATCCATTTGCATGCAAATTTCAAGATGTTATTGATTTTTCCAGATGAGTAGTTCTCCATTGTGTAAAGGCACCACATTTTCCTTATCCATTCTTTGTTTGAGAGTCTTCTATGTTGTTTCTAGGTTCTGGTTGTTACCAATAATGCTGCTATGAATATAACTGAACAAATGTCCTTGTATTAAGGAGCATCCTTTGGATTTATGACCAAGATTTATGGCATTGCTGGGTCCTGAGCTAGATTATTTCCCAATTTTCTGAGATACCACTGGTGGTAGGAGGAGAGAGGAGGACAAAATGAGAAGAAGAAAGAGGAGGGGAGAAGGAGAGAGGGAGGAGAATTTGAGGGAATGGATAGTTGTGATATGAGAATAATAGAGAAGGAAAGCAAAAAAAAAATGAGATACTTTTATTAAGGAAAACATTATGAGGCTAACAAGAACCCTGGCACTAGATAAATTCCCATGAATCCACAAGGATGACCCCAGGTAAGACCCTAATCAATAGTGAAGAGGGTTCCTGAACTGGCCTTTCCCTGTACTCTGACTGATGACTCTCTTAAATGTCACCATAGAACTTTCATCCACCAACGGATGGTGACAAGGGTAGAGACCCACAGTGAACACTTGGCTGAGCTCCCAAAATCCAACTGAAAAATGGGAGGATTGAGAATATGAGCAAAGAAATCATGACAATAATGATGACACCCACTGAAACAGAATTACCGGAGCTAATGGGAGCTCACCATCAATGGCCATAGAAGGAAGGAATGAGCATAGGATCAAATTAATCTTCTTTTTTTTTTTGGGGGGGGGGGGGTGACAGTTGTATGACTGGGCAGACTGCGGGACCACTGCAGTGGCAACAGGATTTGCACCTGCTGCTTCTCTTGGTTTTTTGGAAACCATTTTCTTTGGATAGATGCCTTGCTCATCCTGGATATATTCAGGAGGGCATTGGTACTTCCTTGGAACAATGTGCCTTGTCCTCTCTAGGGAGTGGATGGGGAATGATGATGGAGAAAAGGTGGAGGGAATAGGAGAGAGAAGGGACTGGAAACTGGGATTGGTATGTAAAATGAAATAAGATAGTTTGTTTTCTTTTTAAAAAACTAAAATAAGAATGTGAAAAAAACCAATCAAACAAAAAAGGCCTCTTTTACTATACCTGTTTCTGAATAATGCATCTGAAATCACATGGTATTTGTTAGATGAGTCAGCAATTTCTCTTCAGTTGAAAATCCTTTCTGTAAAGCCCATCAATCTGTTTAGAGGATTTCATCCTGAAAATTTTACTTTCAACCTCATGGATCATAAGAAAATAGTAGAAGCAAAGAAGCAAGTAATTGCTTCTATTGGTTTTGTGTTTTTTTTTCTCTTGACTGAAGATAAAGTTTCCAGATAAGAGAGAATCTGAATGAATTGCCTCAATTAGGCCAGTCTGTGGTATTGCAGGACCCAGCCTTGACAAGTTCAATGGAGGCCTGAGTCTCAGTAGTTTACCCTGAGGAAATACTTGGTTCTAATAAAGACCACAAACTGAGATCACCCAGGAACAGACCATCCAAAGGAAATTCCTAGTGTTCCAATCATTATAGATAGGGTCACCTGCCATTTTTCATCAAAACAGCCAATCAGCGTCCTAAATCTTAGAACTCCCTCACCTCCACCTTTACTACTATAAAAACCCAACTCTAACTGAACTTGGGGCACCCTTAGGCAAATGTCAGCCAATCAAGGTCCTAAACCTTAGAAACCTGTCACTCCATACACTGCTAATGTAACTTTTCTGGTCTTACCTTTAAATAATGCCTAGAAGGGCAAAGTATCTCCTCTTGCTGTTGCTGTGCCAGTTGCTTTGACAAGGTCCCTACTGGCTTGTATTGTGTACACAATAAACCTTTTTTTTTTTTTCATTTCAGTGAGTTGGTCTCCCTAGTCATCTTTTGGGAGCTTAATAACATCTAAATCATTATTTAAAGTATTTATGATGAATACTCTCTTCCACTCCATAGTAACACTACGTAGATTGCAATATTATACTCATAAATATAAAGTTTCCAAAGGGTGAGAATTAAAAATTGTGCCCATTCATATTTAATGGAAATCAATCACCTATCAATCATAAAGTTTGTCTTTGTCTTATTTCAGATTGGTAAAAATAACTGACCTTGTCTTAAAAATTGAAAAATATTTGGAAATGCAAATATTAAATTAAAAATGTAATATTATTTTGTTCATTTTTTTCTACATACAGATTAAAAACTCCAGTTGAACAACTGTAATCAGTTTTCAAATTCTTCTCAAGATTTAAAAGTAAATATGTGTAGGTATTTAAGCTTCAATATTAGGATGTCATTTTATTTGCCCTACAAATGTGCTTTGAAAGTTACTGTATATTTATATGTGTTTCTCAGTGCTCTACAAAAAAGCAGTTAATTTGTCACATATGTCAATATTTTATTTAAATGAATAAAATATGGTATTTACACTCCCATGTAATACCATATAATGTAAATATAATGTAATGTAAATTATAAAATTTTGCATATGTCAAATAAAATATATTATGAGGATTGAATCCTTTATATAGATAGAAATGATAGGCAAAGAGAAACTAAATATTAATATAGTTACTGTGGAATGTAGAGAAGAAATGCTTACTTATTTTGTTGAAAATTATACTAAAGTTTGTAAGAATTAGAGATGTTTGCCCTGTACAATGCCCTGAGTTTGAGATTGAGTATTTAAAAAAAAAGGAAAACAAAGGGTTATAGATGGTCTAATAGCTCATTCTTGCAATACAATCATTTTAGAGGCTACAGTAGAAAGATTCTGTTTGAATACAGTCTCAGATACATGGTGAGGTCAAGCTGAGTCTAAGAAATATAATGAGGTGCTTTGGATGCTTTGACAATTGTAAATTATTTACTTTGAATGAGAACATATGTTAAAATGATCAACATCATGATGTTGTTTCTACTTATTACCACTTTGATCTCCAAAGTATTTTGTTTTGTCAGCTCTTATACATTCTCAGACAATGAAGGTAACCAAAACACATATATTTAAAAAAGCTCCTAATTTACTGTTATATTGAAAATCTAAATATGAACACAATTATGAATAAAACTGGAAATATCTGATCTAAAACATATAGTTAATAATATAATGGAAAAATCTATTTTCATTGAATGTAATTAGGGTATTAAAGCACAGATAAAATTATAGAACTCACTGAGACACACATGTAACAATTAAATCTTGTGGTACATGAGAGTTAATTGGGAAGATTTATGCTTTTACATGAATCCACTTGAATATTTTGATAAAATATAAAAAGCAAAACCAAGCATCAGGGAAGTGCCTAAAGAAGGATAATGAGGGCTCATGTAACTCTAGGGGGAGGCAACGTCTGAGCACAGAGCTGACACCTCCAGAAGTATTTTCCCTGAGGGATTTGCTGAATCTGCTTTATGAAGGAGGCTGAGAATGTAGGTTATGCCCCAGAAGAGGACTGCTTCTAGGAAGAGAAAAAATTAACAGAGCATGTACTGGTCTTTTGGGACAGAAAAAGAAAATGGAGATGTGATGGTTGTTGAATATGGTTGTTTTCCTCTGTAGGCAACATGGAAGTAGAGGAAGCAAATTGCTGAAGAAGGCACCTCCAAACAAATAAGAAGAGTAAGATGTTGTAGGATGAATGAATGAATCATATCTGTCTCATATTACCGAGAAAATGAAGAACATATAATGCCATCAGATGTTAAAGATATAAAGAGCACATGATATTAAAATATTTAAAATGTAAATTTGTAATTTCTATTTAAAAATGGAAATAGAATAATTGATAGGAGACATGCATATAATATGGAACTAAAATTTTAACTATTTGAAAAAAAATAGTGAAAAATCTAGAAATAGTTGTGTTTAAAAGCTCTTGGAACAACAATAACTGATGGTCTGGAATACATCAGTAAATAATAAATAAAGAATAGTTAGAAAATCGAATGTAAATATACCATGTATTTGAGAAGTTTAACAAAAATCTTAATAGCTGGTCCAAAAAAATTTCTATACTACTAATACTCTTTCTTTAAAGAGATATTGGCAGAGCAACAATTCTTACTTAGTGGTATAAAACATGGCACAGTGATAGTACATGGTGAATACAGGAAGGGTCTACACAATAAATAAATGGAATATAAAAATATTCCAGGTTCATATTTGGGACATTTTATACAAAGCATTTCTTCATTTTAATTGTTGCTCTGCCATCATCTCCTTAAAAGAGGAATATTCCTATTATACAAATCCTTCACATGTGAATGGATGAGCTATTGGATGTTCTAACTGGAGCAGATTTCCTACCTGCTCACTAAGTGAATTAATATCAGAAACCCTAGCAAAGACTGGTGCAAACATCCATAGATCATTGCAATCAACCCATTGACATGTACATTATTAACATAGTTATTAGCTTAAGTAGTATATATTAATATGGTTTGTAATATATTAACCAAACAGGTGAAAGAATTTATGGAAACCAAAACACTAAGAAAAAATAATTGCAAAGTGGATATTTTAACTCGGAGATGTAGTGGCATTTCACTTGTATTTCATAAATAAAGCTTCCCGGAGGATCACAGAGATAAATAGCCCCACTGGTCAGCCTTACATGCCAGGCAGTGAAATTAACACCTTTAATCCCAGGAATCTCAATAGTTGTCATAGAAACCAGGCGGCACATGCCTTTAATCCCAGTGGTGCATGCCCTTAATACCAGAACTAGAGAGAATTATAAAACAACTCTCAATCTCAGTCACATTATGAGATTTCTGGAAGCAGGATCACCATTTTCAGACTGAGGGCAAGGTAAGAGCCAGTTGTAACACCCAATTTTGTGTTACACCCTCGGTACAGTTTGCGTGCCACTGTACCATACACTAGTCGGGCAAGGGTCTGGAGATTGAAAGAACACACAAGGAGACCAGGGTCAATTGAAAGGAGATCAGCTGAATGCCATTTATTCAGACTTGGAGAAGTCCTATCTATGTAGCACAAGAACCTCCTCACAGGCAGGTGGGAAATTACCATATTAACAGTGGAGTCAATGCCCTACAGCTAATCACCAGGCGGGGCAGGGGAAGCACAGGAACAAACAGAATGCTTTGTCAGCTGACCAGAAACTGTCCTCGAGATGCACCCCAGGAACAAGGGCAGACCCAGGCCCTACAGCCAGTGGCTGTCTGCTTTGCTTTTCTGGTTTTCAGGTTTAACCCCAATATCTATTTCTGAGTTTTCATTAATCATGCTCCATTTGGTGCATAATATTTTGGGCACGAATTTATGAAAAAGCCATTTGACTCAGTTTTTTCAGCCACCAGCCCAGGTCAGAGCTGGAAGGACCTTCAGTTCTGGGAATTGGAACCCACACCTAGTCACATGGATTCAGAAGAACGTCTCAGTTTCCATTCAATCAGACTTAGCTCCTTTTCCTGTCATGACAGTTCTTGCTGGCACCCATATTGTATCCCTTGGAACCCTGCAGTTTCCAGTGGCTCCCACACTCTGTGGCTTCCCCCATGCCCCATGTGCATGCTGCTCCCATGTGGCTACTGCACCTTCCCCTGACTCCTGAAACAGATGTCCAACTGTTGCACAGCTTGTGATGACTGGCTTCTTTTCTAACATAATTTTGCTCAGTTTGGTTTTGAGTTCTGCTGAGAAAATTCAGTTTTTTCTGTCCCACATCATTATTACATATTAAAAGTCTCAACTAAACCAGGATTTTAACATGAGTAAGTCAGGTGATAACTATAATTGTTTTTGCAATTTGTAAACCACTCCTAAAATAATTGCAGATAATATCCACATCCAAAATTTAGTAACCATTTTCATTATATTATGGATGGAATTCTAAGAGAGATATATGACCTACCTAGGATTTATATATTCTTAGCAATTAGCTGCTAACAGTTTGATAATTCATATTACATATTTAAAGAAATAGTTTGATAATAGAGTCAAGAATGAGAAAATTTTAGAAATGATACAAACATTATAGACTAGTAATGTGAAGTTGACTGAAAGGAGTCCTACCATTAAAAATGATAGCCATAATTTGATAGGCAAAAATAAATCCATATAAATGGGTTTGAAAATTTCAAAATGGTACTAAGAGATTATCTGAAAAGATTCATAATGTTGAAATTGACAATTAAAATCTATTAAAAAGTTATGACAAGATGGCAGATGTAACATCCATCCATCATGGAAGGCAATCTACATACCACCCAAATAATCTCTAAGGATGAGATGATATCATTAATGGAAAAATTTAAGAATTTGGAATAACAAGTACAGAATCACCAAAAATTATTTGATTGAATTAAATAATTAGAAATATTCACAGGTGAAGAGATTCAGACTTTATAAAAGACAGTGATGAAAAGATTTGAATCAATTGAGGAACTTGTCAGAACTGATAAATATAAGAAGGAGATGCAGGCAAAAGACAAAAGTAAAAAATTAACCATACCAGTATCCCTCAGAGTCAGAGATGACTTACCAAGAGTTTTAGCTACTTATCCTATAATTACCACTGAAAAACCACCAAGTCCTCTATACCCAAAAGGATATAAAGAATGTAAATGGGAACCTCTATGTATAAAATATCTAAAAGATATTAAGCAAGTGGTAGTATCTTATGGCATACATTTACCATATGTTAGGTAGTCAGTAAAGACATAGACTTCAAGAAATATAAGTATTTCACATGATTGCCTTCAACTATTGTCAGCTATACTAGATATCGTCCACAACTTCAGTGAAAGACTTCTTGGGGAGAAGAAACTAAAGCCCTTGAACATCAAGATACAGTCAGAGGCTTTTAGTCTTCCCAAGATCAAATTTTTGCTGAGTGCCCTTATGCTAATACAGATAGCAAATCAACTTACAATGAACACATGCTATCCCTATCCCATACAGCAGCCTTGAATGCTAGGGACAAGATTTCAGAACAAGAAAAATAAATTGAGTCATATACTAAGGTTATGAAAGGCCCAAGAGAACCTTTTAGTGACTTTTTGAAAAGATTAACTAAATCTGTACAAAGAGTGGTAGCATACCCAGAAGCTAGATGAGTTTTCTCAGAATCTCTGGCTATGGAAAATAATAATTTAGAATGCAAAGAGGTAAATGGGCCCTTAAAGGTCGGATCATCACCAATGGATGAATAAATCCTACACACACCAATATTGAGTTTTGACTATACACTGAGAAGTGGGTTGGAGAAGTGATTTCCAAAGTTATGAAGAGACATTAAAATACCAAAATCTTGGGCTGGAGAGATGGCTCAGAGATTAAAAGCACTGACTGCTCTTCCGGAGGTCGTGAGTTCAATTCCCAGCAACCAAATGGCTCTCAACCATCTGTAATGAGATCTGATGCCCTCTTCTGGCCTGCAGGCATACGTGGAGGCTGAACATTGTGTACATAATAAATAAATAAATCTTAAAAAAAAAGACAAAATACCAAAAACTTTAATTGTGGTAGAACAGACCATCTGACAAGTGAATATAGACAGGGTAATGTTTCTTCTGGGAATTACCCAAATAGAAGGCAACAAACTTCTGGGTTATACAGAAGATGCAACAAAGTTTGACATTGGGCCAATTAGCAAAGAGGGAAAAAAAAAAGAGACAAAATAGGCAACCTGTTATCCCAGGGAAACTCCTTGAGGGGCCTCTTTTAGGTCCAAAGGTGAAATGTGGTCCAGTCCTTGTCAGTCACTAGGGATGTCATGCCTCCACAGGAAAATTAGAAAATCTAATGCCTATTATAAAAATCTATACTGCAGCTGGGCAGTGGAGGTACTCAGTTTAATCCTAGAACTAATATGGCAGAGGCAGGTGGATTTCTATGAGTCTTAGGCCAGCCTGGCCTACATGAGTTTGTTCCATGACAGACTCCAAAGTTTCAGAGAATCACTTTCTCAAAAAAACCAAAAAGAAAAGAAAAAAAAATTAGCCAACTACTCTGAATGGTAGACTAACCATGGAGTACCATGGAGTATGAAGCAAAAAATCCAACAAAAAAAGAAGAATGCATATTTTGTCAGACTTCTATAAATGATCAAAGACCAAACCTGAGAGTAAAAAAAAATAACATTATAATGAAAGGATTATTAGACACAAGTTTGAATATAACTATTATTACTCCATAATCTTGGCACTCAAATTGGCCTCTTCAGGAGGCATGTTTCATTCTTATAAATTGGAGCCACATGTCAAGTAAAATAAGCACAAGATAGTTTGAATGCATAAGGCCAGAATGATAGAGAGAAATGCCGAGGTCATATGTGGCTAATGTAGAAGTGAATCTATGGATTGCAAATTGCTCCAACAATGGAATAGCAAGATAAACATTCCTGCAGTCTTATAAATAGACCATAAACTAACTCATGTTTCTGGGAAAGATATTATAAAGTACTATAAAAAATAAACACATACTATTCAGGCTGTGCAAAACCAACGAACAACAACTGGAGAACTCTCAGATATATCAATGGCTTTACCTTTAAAATACTTGAAAAAAACCTGTATGAGTTAAACAATGGCCTTAACAATAGAGAAACTGCAGGTTTTAGAACAGCTGCTACAGGAGCAACTAGATTCTCAGCATATTGAATTATCAATCAGCCCTTGGAATTCTCCTGTATTTGTTGTTAAACATATGGAAAATGGAGAATGGTAACAGAGTTAAGAGTTGTTAATAAGGTGATTCAACCATAGGTCCTCTAAAATCTGAAATTAATTGGGCAGCTTTATTGCCTATAAGATGGCTTCTTATAGTGATTGTTTTAAAAGATTGTTTCTAGGGACATCTCCTTAGACACCTGGGAACCCCTCCAGAATCAAGTCTCTTGCCAGCCCTAAAATCGCTCCCTTAATTAAGATATCTACTTACCTGCTCCCACATCTACCCCTCCTCCATCCCAACCATCCCGTTCCCTCAAGCTCTCCCCATCCTCCCCTTCTCTCTCTCCATCTCCCCTTTTCCCCACCCCACCCCCATCCCCGTGCTCCCAACCCCTGTCTGGCAGAGAAGAGAGTGCCTGAACTGGCCTTATCCCATAGCCACACTGATGAATATCTTGCATATCACCATAGAACCTTCAAACGGCGATGGATGGAGATAGAGACAGAGACCCACACTGGAGCACTGGACTGAGATCCCAAGGTACAAATGAGGAGGAGGAGGAGGAGGAGGGAGAACATGAGCAAGGAAGTCAGGACCATGAGGGGTGTATCCATCCATTGAGACGGTGGGACTGATCTAATGGAAGATCACCGAGGCCAGTTGGACTGGAACTGAAGAAGCATATGATCAAACCAGGCTCTCTGAATGTGGCTAACGGTGAAGGCTGACTGAGAAGCCAAGGACAATGGTGCTGGGTTTTGACTCTACTGCATGGATGGGCTTTGTGGGAGCCTAGTCTGTTTGGATGCTTACCTTCCTGGACCTTGGGGGAACAGGGAGGACCTTGGATTTCCCATAGGGTAGGGAACCCTGACTGCTCCTTGGACTGGAGAGGGAGGGGGAGGGGGAGAGGAAGAAAGTGAGAGGAGGGGAGGAGGTGGAAATTTTCAATTAAAAAATAAATTAAAATCAATAGAAAAAAAACATAAAAGATTGTTCTTCACTGCTCTTTTACAAGACAGGGACAAAGAAAAATTTGCTTTCACAGTGCCAACATATAATAACTCTCAGGCTGCTAAAAAAATATCAATGTAATATTCTCCAACAAGGATGTTTTTTACTGCTGAGTAGTATTCTAATGTATATATATTCCATACTTTCTTCATCCATTCTTCCATTGAAGGGCATCTAGGTTGTTTCCAGGTTCTGGAAATAGAAAACACTATTCTGAGTGAGGTAACCCAGACCCAAAAGGATGAACATGGGATGTACTCACTCATAATTGGTTTCTAGAACTAAATAAAGGTCAGTGAGTCTATAATTTGATATCCTAAAGAAACTAAATAAGAAGGTGAACCCAAAGAAAAGCATATAGCTATCCTCCTGGTTATGGGAAGTAGACCAGTTTGCCGGGAAAAAATTTGGGGGCGCGGTGGGAGGGGGGGTAAGGGGAGAAGGGGAGAGAAATGTGAGAAGGGGAGGTTGGGGGGAACTTGGGGAAACGGGATGATTGGGATAAAGGAAGGTTGGTTAGGGGAGCAGAGAAGCACACATCTTAATTAAGGTAGCCATCTTAGGGTTGGCAAGAGACTTGGATCTAGAGGGGCTCCCAGGTGCCCAGGGCGATGTCCCCAGTTAGCTCCTGGGGCAGCTGTGGATAGGGAACCTGAAAGGACTCTATCCTATAGCCATACTGATGAATATCTTGCATATCACCATAGAAACTTCATCTGGCGATGGATGGAGATAGAGACAGACACCCACACTGGAGCACTGGACTGAGCTCCCAAAGTCCCAATGAAGAGCAGAAGGAGGGAGAATATGAGCAAAGAAGTCAGGACCACAAGGGGTGCGCCCACCCGTGGAGACAGTGGGACTGATTCTTTGGGAGCTCACCAAGGCCAGCTGGACTCTGACTGAAAAAGGATGGGATAAAACCGGACTTTCTGAATTTGGCGGACAATGAGGGCTGCTGAGAAGCCAAGGACCATGGCACCGGGTTTTGATCCTACTTCATGCTCTGGCTTTGTGGGAGCCTACCCAGTTTGGATGTTCACCTCCCTAGACCAGGAGTGAGGCGGGAGGACTTTGGACTTTCCACAGGGCGGGGAACCCTGACTGCTCTTCAGGCTGGAGAGGGAGGGGAAGGAGTGGGGGGAGGGCAGGAGGAGAGGGAGGAGTGGGAGGGAAATGGGAGGCGGGGAGGAGGCAGAAAATATTAGAATAAAATAATTAAAAAAAAACAAATAAAAAAAAATATTCTCCAACAAGGAATATTAAATAGCCTCACCCCGTACCAGTACTTTTTAAGTCAATCATTGGAAATGATACATAAGAAATTTCCTGAATCTATTGTATGCCATTACATAGATGATATTTTGCTATTGGATTCAAATGTAAATACTTTAGATAGAATATTTGAAGAAATAAACAGTTTTGCCTCATTTGGGATTATAAACTGCCCCTGAAAAAAATATAAGGGGAGATTCTATCAATTTTCTAGATTATAAAATTTATTTGCTGAAAATTAGAACAAAAGAAAAACCCCCACAAATTAGGAGAGATTGATTGCAGACTCTTAATAACTTCCAAAGTTTTCTAGGAGACATTTCTAATCTAGGGTTTACTACTGCGATAAAACCTGACCTAATAATGTATTTAACAAAATATTAGATGAAGACAAGGTTTAAATAGTCCCAGGGAATTATCAACTTAAGCTGAGAGAGAAGTGAGTTTGATTGAAGAAAAATTACAGAGAAAACATGTGAATAGGGTGGGTCCAAATCTTAACTGTATTCTAGTCATAATATACTCCAAATAATCTCCTACAGTAATTTCAATGCAAAATGAAGATATTATTTTAGAATGGATCTTTTTTACCACATAAATAATCAATTAAAAGTTATAAATTTATGTGGAAAATGTCTCTGCTTTTATTATAAAAGGAAAATTAAGATTTTATTAATTAACATAAATAGACACAGGATAAATTATAGTACCTTTTACTAATGATGAAATTAACAAATTATGGGAAGATAGTGGTGATGTGGGATTTCCCTTTGTATGCTGTGTTTACCATTAATGAATAAAGAAACTGCTTTGGACCTATAGCAGGGCAGAACTTAGCTAGGCTGAGAAGACTAAGCTGAATGCTAGGAGAAAGAAAGGAGGAGTCAGGAAGAAATTATGGAGCTGGTGCCAAAGACAGACACCCTGAAACTTTGCCAGTAAGCCACTGCCACGTGGTAATACACAGATCAATAGAAATGGGTTAAAGTAATATGTAAGAGGTAGCCAATAAGAAGGTAGAGCTAATGGACCAAGTGGTGATTTAATTAATATAGTGTCTGAGTGATTATTTTGAGGCTAAGTTGCTGGAAATAAACAAGTGACCTCCTTCCAGCTGATAACCATGCTCTGTTACCAACATAGTAGACCTGGCAAAGAGACTGTACTATTTTTTTTGGGGGGGGGGGAGAGATTAATAACATCTATCACAAAAGCAAGAGAACTCAACTTATAAAGAGAACTAATTGGATCCCTACTCACTTTGTAAAGAACATACCAATAATGGGAGCTCCTATATTCTACATGCAAGTAAATCAAGAAGGGCAGGTTATAAATCCAAAAATTTAAGTAAAGTGGAACAAAGCCTTTATGATTCTGTCAAGAAGTCAAAATTATATGCTATTCTCGTGGTACTAAGGGATATTTAAAAACCTTTCAACATAGTGTGTTTCTATTCTCAATATGAAGAAAGATTTGCTTAGATATTGAAACCATTGAATTTATACCAGATGATACAGAATTCACTTTATTATTCATTCAGATTCAAGATATAATCGAGAATATGCTTTGTCCCATATACATAACACACAGACAATACCATATGGGTCTGCCGTATCCTCTTGTACAAGGTAATACAAAAATTGATCAATTATTGATGGGAAATATACTGAAAGCCTCTGAATTTCAAAAATCATCTTGTCAATAGCAAAGGTTTGGGAAAGGACTTTTCCAATACATGACAACAGGACAAGAAAATTTAAGGAGATGTTCTGCTTATTTTTTTATACAACCAAACACCACTACCTAAATAAAGTAACCCAAAGGGTATTAAAGGAAATTAAATCTAGCAGGTGGATGTGTTTCATTTTGTAGAATTCTGAAAATTAAAATATGTACAAAACATGTTTGACACCTATTCAGGTTTTCAATGTCCAACTGCTTTGAGCTTAGAAAAGGCTGATTCAATAATCATCCATTTACTAGAAATTATGGTCATCATGGCTATATCTTCACAAATAAAGAGAATGCTCCAAGCTGGGCAATAGTGGTGCATGTCTTTAATCCCAGTACTCAGGAGGCAGAGGCAGGCAGATCTCTGTGAGCTTGAGGCTAGCCTGGTCTACAAGAGCTAGTTGCAGGACAGGCTCTAAAGCTACAGAGGAACCTTGTCTCGAAAAACAAAAACAAAAAAAAAAGACAATGCTCCAACATATGTCTCTAAGAAAATGAAACAGTTTTTTGCTTATTATAATATAAATCATATTAATGGTATACTGCAAAGTCCTACAGGTCAGGTAGATATAGAAATATCAAATTGAACCATAAAGGATATGTTAACCAAACAGAAAGTGATGATAAAGACCCCCAAAGATAAATTTGCATAATGCTTTATTAATCTTGAATTTTCTTAATGCTAATGAGAAATAAGAAAGGACTGCAGAGAGACATTGGATTTTAGGGAAAAAAAACTTCTGAATTAAATCAACTGGTGTATTTCAAGCATGTGTTGACTTTAGAATGGAAACTAGGAGATGTGCTATGTTTGGGAAGGAATTTTGCTTTTGTTTTGACTAGAAGAAAAGCTACAGACATAAAAACTAATAAAGGTTCACTTTGAAAAAGAGAAATATCTTGATAAAGGGAAATGACAGCTCATCCACAGAAGTGATAGTCCTACTGGTTGTAAGGAAACAGCATAAGTGTTGTGGTAGGGTTCTGTTCTTTTCTGTGTAGGAAAAAATCTATCTTCAAAATGTTGAGAGACTTTGGACATCTAGATGCCGAAAGAAGAAAATAAAAATGTCCAGAAAGATTCTCCAAGTAAAGAAAGATCTGACTTATAATATCAATATCCTCTGCATGGAAAAAAAATAAAATCTCACTAACTAAACATATGTATCTCCCTATTTCTTAGTATAATGGTAGTCGAGACTCTTTTAAAATTCAAAACTGGTTTTGGAGTTAGACAGTGGCTCTCTTTCTCTAAATCCAAGAATGTTGCTAAAAGAAAAATTCTGAGTTTCTGTCTCATAATAGGAACTACCTGGTATGGCACAGAAGAAAGATAAAATATAGGAACTAAAATTAGAAAAACTCTACCTTCAAAAATTTTATTTCTTCCCATAACTATTTTCATTTCTATGATACCTTTCTTGGAATATGTCTATTGAAATTCAAGCTTTCTGTTTTGATTAAATAATGTTTAAATTTTCCACAGTGAACACTATATTTTACTATAGTAATCTTTGAAGTCTTCAGGAAGAAGATGGGGGGCCCATCAACAACAATTGTACCTGGTTCACATGATACCATTATGCTAATAATACCACTTAAAAATCAGCTTTGAACTAAAAATGCTCAGAATAATTAATTTCAAATGCATATGTACTAGACATTTTTTATGTATCTATTGTCTGTATATATTTTATACTGATTGTATAGAGTTTTTCTTATATTATATTTTCTTATATTTATATCCTTTTTTATTTTAGACAAAACAATAGGAAGTGCATGAAGATTAGAGAGTAAAATAGCCCTATGTTTAGCATTAGAGACCAGGCAGTAGTAAGACACACATTTAACGGTAGTAGCCACACGAGTTGCCATAGAAACCACGCTCGTCATACCTTTAATCTCAATGGTGCAAGTACTTAATCCCAGAACTAGAGAGGATTTTTTTATGTAATTCTTTTTTTATTATTTATTTATTTATTAAAGATTTCTGTCTCTTCCCCACCGCTGCCTCCCATTTCCCTCCCCCTCCCCCAATCAAGTCCCCCTCCCTCTTCAGCCCAAAGAGCCATCAGGGTTCCCTGTCCTGTGGGAAGTCCAAGGACCACCCACCTCCATCGAGGTCTAGTAAGGTGAGTATCCAAACTGCCTAGGCTCCCACAAAGCCGATAGGTGCAGTAGGATCAAAATCCCATTGCCCTTGTTCCTGTCTTGGGAAAAAACTAGAGAGGATTTTAAGACAGGAGTAGACATCTCTCAGTCTTATTCTCATTCTGAGATTCTTTTTTTTTTTTTTTTTTTTTGTTTTTTGTTTTTTGTTTTTCGAGACAGGGTTTCTCTGTAGCTTTGGAGCCTGTCCTGGCACTTGCTCTTGTAGACCAGGCTGGTCTCGAACTCACAGAGATCCGCCTGCCTCTGCCTCTGCCTCCCGAGTGCTGGGATTAAAGGCGTGCGCCACCACCGCCCGGCTTTCATTCTGAGATTCTTGAAAACAGGATTGCCATTTTCAGACTGAGGTAAAGGTAAAAGCCAGTGGCTCTTGATTAATGTACTGTCTTTATGCAGCTCCATTAAAAATGTAATGTTTAATAAAAAAAAATATAGGCTAATAGTCATCTATAGTAGTCAAGTTGTAGTTATGTTATTTAGGTTTTCTATAGGTACAGAGATATATTTCAGATAGATAGTTATCCTTCAAACTTTTCAAAGTCTAATAGAATATGGCATTTAAAATGTTTAAGAAATTAGAAACTTTCTTAACAATGAAACACATATGTTCCTGGAAGCACCAATCTCCTTCAAGAGAATGATGGACATTGAATAAGCTTCTTATGAAGTTTGTTAGCCATTTGGGCAAGAAAATGCTTGACTGCACTCTCAGGACCCACAGAAATATGACGGCAAACATTTTCTGAAGAAGGAGTCTATTGGCATTTCTGCTTTATGAATGATTCTGCCAGACATTCTACAAAACACAGAAGAAAGCAACTGATGGACTTTGCCAATACAAGGTATAAAAAATGTTCAAATTTCATGCTTCATGTAAAAGTCTACTAGATACTATGGGCCTACATAGGCTGAAGATGGGTTCCCTAATTTTACAAAAGAACTTTTAAGCAAGATGTCTCTGTCAATTCTAGAGATTTTTAAGTCACTTATAATATACTTCCTGTTAATTTAGATACTATTATATCTTTCTGGGGTCTTTGATGGAGTTAAAGAATAGATAGCTTTGATTATAGTTTTCCTTAGTTATAATAAAAGAAAAGGAGATAAAAGATTGTAACTGTAATCTTCTCTTGATACCAGTTGTGTTATGAGGAAAGATGCTTAAAGGAAATCCCACACTTGCTCAGAACTGAGAAAATAGATGATTATTTATTTCAGAGTAAACTCACAAATCAGAATCCTCTGCTGGAATGGAGACCAGAAACTGAAATCTGCAACCATAACAGACTGGAAAAGAGGACCCAGACACAAGCAGCACATCAGCACAAGAGGCCATGCCCCAGTGGATGGAAAACCACTAGCTGTAAGACTTCCTACAGCACATCCCACTTTTTTAAATAAAAGAGTTCTAAACCTAATACAAAATTATTTACAAGAAGAACAAATATATTCAATAATTATCCTATCTTAACTAGTTTAAGTCTTGTAAAATAAATAACTTGGCCAAGTCATGAGAGGAAACTAACTTCAGCTATCTAGTCTTCAACCCCATCAAAGATCTGAGAAGGGAAATAATATTACTTAAGTAAGCAGGAAGTGCAATCAAGCAACTTCTAAAATGTGCAACAATGACAGAGACAACTGGCTATTGGGCAATCACCCAAAGTCTCATTTGCAACATTGAAGCAACCAACTTTGGCTAAGGCCTAGAATGATTGACAGACCATTTTCAAAGGCAGGAAATTTTTCAAAACTGTCTTACCCTGTCTTGGCAAGATTTGACAAGCCTGCTTATCCATTTCTGGATAATATGTATCTTGTCAGTGGTTGAGGTATGGGCATTTTTTGCCCAAAGGCCAGTTTTGCCAAGAAGAAAACAAGTTCCATGTGGAGTGTCTTTGGTGTTCAACATTCTCTTGGGAATAGATCAGTGCAGCCAGGAGCAATTGTGTCTCACTTTAAAAGAACCCTAAGTTATTTAAATATCATATTCTACATTTTTTGAAGTGGTTGAAGATTATCTATCTATGTAAAATATAATCTCTATGTATCTAAAGAACCTGATTAGTCTAACTATAAGTATGGCAAACATAGATGACTAATGATCTATAATTCTTAATACCTATATAATTTAAATACTAAGTCAATAAACCACTTCCTTTTTAGTTAAACAGAAAAAAGAAAATGGTGTAATAATTCCTTCTGTATTTGTATTGCTTTTATTGGTTAATGAATAAAGAAGCTGCTTTCAGTGAATGGCTTAACAGAATATAACATGGCTGGAAAAGATATATTATTAGAGTAGGCAGAGTCAAAAGAAGCCATGCAGCTCTGCTGGAGACAGACACCAGGCACAGAACTTTACCTGGTTAGCCACAACCATGTGGTGATGTAGAGATTAATAGAAATCGCTTAATTTAAGATATAAGAATTAGACAGAAATACAGTGAAAGTACTAGCTAAGCAGTATTTCAAATAATATAGGTTCTGTGTGTTTATTGCAGGACTAGGAAGGATAGAAACCTCTGCTAGCAGAATCTCAATCAGGTCAAAGAATTAATGTATTTCAGAGCATTTTTCCTATATCAATACAAATTACTTTAGAAAATTCTAGTTCTCATAAATCACCATGCAGTACTGAACAAGTCATAAGTGGCAGGAAAAAAATATCAAATAAACTGGGTTAGCAATGACAATATAGCATAGGAAATTTGGAAAATGTGACGGATGTCAAATGTAGAATGCTTGCCTAGTATACACTTTAATCACCTTTGGCAAAATGGAAAGAGAGAGAACGAAAAAAAGAGGTGTAAGAAAAATGGAATGGAATGAAAAGACACTGGAACACATGAGGAATTAGTATAACTTTAAGCAAATCATATAGAGGGGCCGGAGAGATGGCTCAGAGGTTAAGAGCACTGGCTGCTCTTCCAAAGGTCCTGAGTTCAATTCCCAACAACCATGGTGGCTCACAACCATCTATGAGATCTGGTGCCCTCTTCTGGTGGGTGGGCATACATACATACAGAACATTGTATACATAATAAATAAATAAATAAATTAAAAAAATCATATAGATACATGTCTACAGAAAAGACAGAAAATGATGATTTCTGAAAATTTTGTAAGAAACTTGAATTTTTTCAGTTAATAATTCTATTTATAGCAGGCAAAAGGAAAAACCCTCTGATAGATTATCTAATTCCTAGAAGTGAGTCATAAACCCATGTGTATAAAAGAAACATCAAATGGACTCAGTAGGTTTTATCTATCTGTCTGTCTTTCTTTCTATCATCTATAGAATCAAAATCAGCTATCTATATTTATTATCACTTTTTATATCATTTTTCATATTTCTCTATATCTATCATATTAATGATATATTACATATTTCTATATATATTTAAACTATCAAATTTGAGAGGAAGTCAGATCACATGGGAGGAATTTGAGGGGGGAAAGGCAGTGGAAATGATGTAAATATAATACTCATATGACATTGTCACAAAAAATTAAAACAAACAAAATGTTTTTTTTTCTGTTCTTCTAAAGAACAAGCTAAACTTTTTAATCCCACAGAAGGACTAATCTATAAAAGAAAGTATCACAAATGCCCATCAATGAGAAAACAGATCCGTATAATTGATATCTTAATAGTAAAACTAAAGTATCATCTATCAACACTTTATCAGATACTACCAAAATGAGAAGTAACAAATAACATGAAATCTACAAAACTTTAAATGTGTAATGTGCAATCCAGGAATAATGACAAACAATGTATATTTTCTTATATTACAAATGAAGTTAATTGGATGAATAAAATCATGCTAAAAGATGTACATATTATTTGACCACCTTGGATATTGTTAAAAAGTATCTTTGGTTATCAGGAGGGGGTTTTGAAGCATTTACTGACCTGTTCTTTGCTGTAAATACTGGTTACATAAGTGAGGTCAGTTTATGAAATATATTAGGGATGTATTATTATTAAGTGTGTACTCCTTTGAATGAACAGAAAACTTCAAAACATTTATATTAGTCAACAACAAAAGGCCTTGAGAGGGAGCACACATTGTGTAGAAATTGGACCATGGCAGAACAAACCTGTTAGAACTCTTAATTTTGTTTTTAAGTGAAAGTATTCTGGGACTTTTTTTACTGGTATTTTTTTTTTATTTTGCATTCGAAAATTTAGCTGTTTTTCTCAAAGAAATTATTTCAGCTTTTAGAGTATTTAATAACTCAACAGGTATATCTGTGTTTGAACACTATTGGATAAAGATGCACTAAGTATGACTCTTTATATCACTGAGTTCCCAATTTTAAATTCGTGTTTATGATTTTAAAAGGTACCTATCAAAACCATATTGCTTAATGAATTTTGTAAATAGTCAGACCAACGACTGATAGGTAAATGATATATAATAAAAAATTATATATGATAGATATGATAAAATGTATTGATAATAGAGGAAAGTAATGATAGATAGATAGATGATACATAGATAGATAGATAGATAGATAGATAGATAGATAGATAGATAGATAGATAAACAGATAGGTTATAGGTATATAGATAGATGAAAGATGATAGAAAAATGATAGACATATAGATTACAGATAAATTTATAAAAAGAAAAACAGTAAAATCACATTTCTCATTTTGGCTAGGTCTCTGACAAAGCCAAACATGATGCTGACTCTAGAGAAAGAATGATCTTGTACCTACAGTTTGTTTGGATGAAGAATTTCTCAGAACCATCTTAGAATTTCAATGGTGGATTTTTCAGATGCATTTGTACCTGGGACATCATCCTACTTCATACACATTCTGTAGAAAAACAATAGAATTAAATTTAGTAAAGTTACCTTATTTTATCAAATGAGATTTGAGAAGTCTCACAGTACATTTTGTAAAGGTATCAATACAGAAGGGACATATAAAATGCTGGCATATAGATGCTGTAAGTCTGACAATTCAGGAAAAAAATCACTCAATTCTTTTGGCTAAGACTGACAGGATAGTTTTTAATTTTTCCTTGTTCTGTATTCATTGTTCTGATTTAGACAGAATCTTGGTCTCATGTGTCTCACATTGACCTCCTATTGTAATTGATGATGACCTTAAATTTTGATGCTTATCCTATTTACCCAAATGCTGGATTACTTGCATCAGTTACCACACACAGATTATGCCATGCAAAGGACTGAGTTCCAGAATTTTCTACATGCGACATAGATACTTTACCCTCTGAGGTATGTCTCCATCCCTATTTACACTAAGTATACTTAAATATCACATTATGTTAATCATATTAATGTTTCAAATACAGGACTAGATTTTTTCAGTTTCCTTATACCTAAAATATAAGTTATTTAAATATTAAGGTTTCATACACTTATGAAAAAATAATTCCTATCACATGTGTTGGTGTAACTGAAGTACATGGATAGAGGTCCAACTCCATATGTTCAGAGATGAAGGCATTTAAATGTATTACCAATATTAAGGTACTGACTTCAGATTTGAGTTTAGAGGAAAATTATAGCAAGTGATAAAAGGCACTCACACTTAAAAAGGAATTGATTAAAATGAGGTATATTCAGATTTCACAAAATGGTTCCAAATTTTTTTTTGCCTGAAAGAATGGGTTCAAGTGGAATGGTTGTTTCTGGGTGTTGGTTAGCTGATCACAGACATACTTGTCTGAAAGTTTCTGTGGAGTATGATGAGATGGACCAAAGTTAAGGTGATTGATTGGAGATTATATGAAGTTTTTTGAAGATTGCCAATTGGGCAAGGCACTAGTTTCACTGTGCTTTAGACAGATACTCCTTTTGACACTGGTATACCGTCATACAGAGTCAAGCAGAGGTTTGACTCAAAGTTTTGAGACATGGAAGAAAGTTCAATAATGAAGGCATGATTACTAAGTTTTTGTTTGTTTTGTTTGACAGAGTCTCACTACTTACCTCTGCTGGCTTGAACCCTGTACAGAAGATTGGCCTCAGTCTTACAGAGATCCTCCTACTCATCACATCCAGTGATGAGATTAAAACCTTTGCCACCACATCCAGCAGAAGATGGATTTTATCTTCCTTTAGGGTACTCTGGGGATTCAAACATTGTTTTAATGAAAGCAAATTCCAAGTACCTTTTATACTTATCTATAATTTTATAAAAATCTCAAGTTTTAGTTTCCTTTATTAAGAAGTGAATTTTCTTTAAGCCCTATTGTGGACATCATAATTGAATAGAAATAAAATGCAAAGAAAAACACTCTCTTCTGCTGAATTATGTAATTGCTTTTCATGCTTACTGTAAAAACTACATAAAGGAAATGTTAGCCAGGTGGTTGTGTTGCACACTTTTAAACACAGCACTTGGGACGCAGAGGCAGGTGGATCTCTGTGAGTTTGAGGTCAACCTGGTCTACAAGTGCTAGTTCCAGGACAGGCTCCAAAGATACAAAGAAAGACCGTGTCGAAAAACGAGATAGAGAGAGAGAGAGAGAGAGAGAGAGAGAGAGAGAGAGAGAGAGAGAGAAAGAGAGAAGTTATTCAGAGGTGAATTCATTCAAATCTTCCTCTCAGTACTTGGGAGACACACTTCTACAAAGTAGAACTCCGTAGATGTTCAATAAGGACAGAGCTTTGAGGTGTCTTTAAGAGTTGATATTGTATTTTAGGCTATGTAGATTCTATGATGGGCCCAATCTATAAAAGAAGTAAGTTCCTCATTTTTGTCTCAGCATTAGGTGTTCGGTGAGTCAGAGAAGAGAAACAGCTGAATGAGGGAGCTAAATTCCTACTGAAGCCAGAAGAAAAAAAATTACTTTTATTTTGAATAATATTTTAAAGATTTATTGTAATTTGGCTCCCTAGTTTTCATAATAATTCATGCTCAAACCCACATGTCCCATTTCAGCACCTTAAGAAAACTAATGTAGGACTTGTAGAGAAGGCTCAGTGTTTATGAGTATTGGCTGCTCTTCCAGAGTCCCTGAATTCCAATTCTAACACGCACACCAGAGAGAGCATAACATCCTGTAACTCAGCTCAAGAGGATTGTACGTTTTTTCTTTCCTCATTTTTAGCCACACAAACATAACACCCCCCACATCTATAAAATAAAAATAAAATTAATTTACAGAAGAAAGAAATCTAATGTAGAAGATATTTTTGGTTTGTTTCGTGCTTGCCAAATATTTATTGCTATATACAGATTGATTAATTAATAAAAATTATTTTTGATGTGGTTGAAGAAGCAAATGAGTATTTCAAAAATCTAAGTTTTTAACCTGTTATAATGAAGAAAGAGAAATCTTCCAATAGTTTTTACCGCTTTTAGAAACTGGACAGTAGCCTTTTGTGAAGTAGTCTTTTGTATACCTAAGCCTCATGACTTATAGCAGTTTCCCAAGAAAATCACTAACTGAACTTCTCTTTGGTTCATATTTTCTTTTACTCACCATTATCTTGTAGAATTATATGTTCTAAACATGCAACTGATTTAGTGAAACATTCAAAATAACATCCTTTAAAGACAAAATGAAAATACATCCTACAATGGAAACATTGTAAATGGAGACTGGTCTTTCATTCCTGGCCACCCAGACCCAAATAGTCACATAGAACCTTTATGAATTACAACACTGTTTGGCCAATAACTTAAGCACATTACTGACTAACTTATATCTTAAATTAACCCATTTCTGTTAATCTCTGTATCGCCATGAGCCTGTGTCTTCTGGCAAACGATCTGGGTCTCTTTCTTCTTTGGCAGCTACATGGCATCTCCATGACTCTGTCTAGTAAATATATATATATTTCAAACAATATATATATATATATATATATATATATATATATATATATATATATATATCCCAGCCTGAATATATTCTGCACTCACATAGGCCAAAGCACAGCGATATTCAATAACCAATAAAAGCAACACATGTACATTAGAAAATTCTGGCTCATTTATGAACATTTTTTTAAATTTATTTATTAAAGATTTCTGTCTCTTCCCCACCGCCGCCTCCCCTTCCCTCCCACTTCCCCAATCAAATCCCCCTTCCTTGTCTGCCCAAAGAGCAATCAGGGTTCCCTGCCTTGTGGGAAGTCCAAGGACCACCCACCTGTATCCAGGTCTAGTAAGGTGAGCATCCAAACTGCCTAGGCTCCCAAAAAGCCAATAGGTGCAGTAGGATCAAAAACCCATTTAAAAGTATAATTCGCCTCCTATTTACCATCATTTGTTGAGATGGTTTATCCAAAATTCTGAGGAAGCACATTCACTTTGATAAGGCTATCCTTCTTCTTGAGTATACATTCATTGTTTTATAAAACTTACTAACTTTCTTTCTTGCATACTAGCTTGCTGTGTGTGTGTGTATGTGTGTGTGTGTGTGTGTGACCCTGTTTCTGGAGCCTGTCCTGGAACTAGCTCTTGTAGACCACCCTGGCCCCAAATTCAAGGAGATCCGCCCGCCTCTGACTCCTGAGTGCTGGGCTTAAAGGCGTGTGCCACCACCATCCAGCTAATCAAAATTTCTTGATATTCCCTTCCTGTGGTAGCAGGAGCCATGAACATCAGCCCAGAACCCTAAATGCTGTTAGACCCTGTATGCCTGTACAGGTGTCACTTGAACTGTCATGGCTTTTTGTCAGGAAGGCCCTCAGACAAAAACATTGCCACAGGTGGCACCCCAGTATCAGGAACCACAACATCAACACAGACCCTGGCTGTGGTAGGACCGTGGACCCTCGGCAGCATTCCAGGCTCGGTTGTCACCATGGCCCAAGGGTAGTACAGGCTACTCAAATCAACATGGCTCCTATGGTAGTGTGACCCTTGCTTGTGTCTTATCCCAGCCGGAGGGATGCAAACGGTGGTCCCTGATAAACCTAGGGGAGAGGAATGAAAGGACAAGAGACACGAGAAATTATGGCAAGACAGGATTTCTGATCAAGGCGATCAGTTTATTATTTCCTCAGAAGCTGTTATACAGCAAATGGGCAAAGAGGGGAATAAAAGGGTATCAAGGGGGAGGGAAGGGTATCAGGAAACTCCAGTCTGTTGGAGTTCAGGTCCAGAGACATCCCTAGCTGATAAGTAAATACTGAGGGTCTGTGATTGTTGACTAACAAAGGAAAATGCTAATGTTTTCCGGAGCCTGGTGCCTGCAGGTCTCTGCTAAGCAAAAAGATACCAGGTTGATTTTCTAGACCCTGCAGGGGGGAATAGAGGTAAATATTTTTCTTAACTTGTGAGCTTAAGACAGTTGTAAACAAAATGCAGATCTCAAAATACAGGTCTTTGCTTCCTGCAGTGTTCCATTCTGTGTTTATAACAGTAAATCCAAAACACAATTGTGTCAATAAAAAAAAAGTGTGCTGACTGACTTAGCAAAGTCAAATCCATGGTATAGGCATCAGGTCATACTCCATGCAAAAAGGGAAGCTGCAGGGCAGAGCTGAGATGCTCTGCCTAAAGATAAGGAGACAGTCACAGAGAAGGAAATGTAGAGCTGACTTGGGATAAGCTGAGAAAAGCTTGAGAGTGTAGGTCATTTAAATGATAGAGGTTATTTGTCTACATCCAAAGGTCACATTGGAAATAGTGGCCTCGATTCATTTATCATATTCTTAGAATATATATCGCATGTCATAAAGGAAGTCACTTTCATCCAATTTTCTCTCTCATTTTTCTCAGCAAATATTTCTGCAATGTAGAAACTGCTTAATGAGATTTCCAAAAGAAAATATATTCTAGTGTAAATAGGACAAAAAATTGGTATCACTAATAATGAATATTTTACTATTGTCACATTGTTTTCTGATTTAATAAATTCCCCAGTTCAGTACATGGAAGTTTCTTTGGAATATAGATGGAAATTTCTGCTTTCTGCAGAGGTGGGAAAGGTTTCCCCTGTAGCAATTAACTATCATCCTTCTCTACAGAGTCAAGTCCAACTTCTGCTGTGAATAATAAACCACAATGGAGTCTGAGATAGTATAGTGAATAGTCTCTTTATGTGTTTGGTGTTAACTGTGGAAGGCACAAGCTCCAACTGTGTATCTTATAACTTAGTCATATTTGAGGAAATTGGTATTATTGCATATTATCGCTATACATGTAAAGTTACAAGACTGGCATTGATATCTAAAATGTCCTGCGGAGATCAGGAGAGAGCACGAAACACAAACAAACCCACGTGTATAAGTTTATTAAAAAGATCTGTGCAGACAAGCTCCACAACGGTGAACAGAAGGGGTGGAAGAGAGAATGGGAATGGTACCTTTAGCTTTTAAAGATTTTCCAGCACATGCACACGAGGGGACAGACATGCCTAGGCCCTGTGTTGCACAAGGGGGCTTCTATGTCAGATGCTGGTGACACAGAAGAAGTGGAAAAAAATGACTTTATGAAAGCAATAGAGTCCCTTAAACAACATGTAAAAAACACCTTTATAGAAATAGAGGAGAAGTATGACAAAAAGTTTGAAGAAGTGAGTAAAAAGGTTGAAGAAATGAGTAAATACGTACATGAGACCCTGGGGAAAACAGTTCAAGAATTGAAAACTGAAATGGAAGCAAGGAAGAAATCACAGACTGAGGACCAGCTGGATATGGAAAATCTAAGTCAACGAACAGAGTCTACAGAAACAAGCATAATCAATAGAATACAAGAGATAGAAGAAAGAATCTCAGATTCTGAGGACAACATAGAGAAAATAAATGCACTGATCAAAGAAATCAGCAAAGCCAACAAATACTCATCACAAAACACTCAGGAAATATGGGACACAATAAAAAGACCTAACATTAGAATAATAGGGATAGAAGAAGGAGAAGAATCACAGCTCAAAGGCCCAGAAAATATTTTTAACAAAATTATGGAAGAAAACTTTCCCAACATAAAGAAAGATATTCCTTTGAATATCCAAGAAGCATACAGAACACCAAACAGACTGGATCAAAGAAAAACATCCCCTCGCCATATAATAATCAAAACACAAAATATACAGGTTAAAGAAAGAATATTAAGAGCTGCAAAGGAAAAGGGGCAAGTAACTTATAAAGGTAAACCAATCAGACTTACACCTGACTTCTCTATGGAAACTATGAAAGCCAGAAGGTCCTGGATAGAGGTTCTGCAAAAACTAAGGGATCATGGATGCAAACCCAAACTACTATACCCAGCCAAGCTATTGTTCACTATCAATGGAGAAAACAAGACTTTCCAAGATAAGAACAAATTTAAACAATATGTAGCCACAAACCCAGCCCTACAGAAAATAATAGAAGGAAAATCACAACCTAAGGAATCTAGCATTGCCAACACTGCCTACAATAACTCAGGCGTCTAGCGAACCTTCACCTGCACACCTCAAAGAAGGGAGACACACAAACGCTACTACCAAAACCAATAATAATAACCGGAGTAAACAACCACTGGTCATTAGTATCACTTAATATTAATGGCCTCAATTCACCCATAAAAAGGCACAGGCTAAGGGATTGGATACGTAAACAGGACCCAACATTCTGCTGTTTGCAAGAAACACATCTCAACCACAAAGACAGGCATCTACTCAGAGTAAAGGGTTGGGAAAAGGTGTTTCAAGCAAATGGTCCTAAGAAAAAAGCAGGTGTGGCCATACTAATTTCTAACAAAACTGACTTCAAACTAAAGTCAATCAGAAGAGATCGAGATGGACACTTTATACTCATAACAGGAACAATTCATCAGGATGAAGTCTCAATTCTGAATATCTACGCCCCTAACATAAAAGCACCCACCTATGTAAAAGAAATATTACTAGAACTCAAGGCAGACATCAAACCACACACACTAGTAATAGGAGACTTCAATACACCTCTTTCTCCATTGGACAGGTCAATCAGACAGAAACCTAATAGAGAATTAAGAGAATTATTGGAGGTAATGAAGCAAATGGACTTAACAGACATCTATAGAACATTCCACCCAAAAAGGAAAGAATATACCTTCTTCTCTGCAGCTCATGGAACCTTCTCAAAAATTGACCACATACTCGGAAACAAAGGAAACCTCCACAGATACAAAAAAATATCAGTTTCCACCTGTGTCTTATCAGATCACCACGGACTGAAGCTAGAAGGCAATAACAATGCTACCCCCAGAAAGCCGACAAACTCATGGAAACTGAACAGTCAACTACTGAACCACACATGGGTCAAGGAAGAAATTAAGAAAGAAATTAAAATCTTCCTTGAATTTAATGAAAATAAAGAGACAACATACTCAAACCTATGGGACACATTGAAAGCAGTGCTAAGAGGAAAGTTCATAGCACTAAGTGCCCACTTAAAGAAAACAGAGAAAGCATACATTGAGGACTTAACAGCACACCTGAAAGCTCTAGAAAAGAAAGAAGCAGATGCGCCCAGGAGGAGTAGAAGACTGGAAATAATCAAACTGAGGGCAGAAATCAACAAAATAGAAACACAGAAAACAGTCCAAAGAATCAATGAAACAAAAAGTTGGTTCTTTGAGAAAATCAACAAGATCGACAAACCCCTATCCAAACTAATTAAACAACAGAGAGAGAACACGCAAATAAATAAGATCAGCAATGAAAAGGGGGACATAACCACAGACACAGAGGAAATTCAGAGAATCATTAGATCTTACTACAAAAGCCTGTATGCCACAAAACTGGAAAATGCAAAAGAAATGGACAGTTTTTTAGATAGGTACCACATACCAAAGCTAAACCAAGACCAGGTGAACGATCTAAATAGACCGGTTAGTCGCGAAGAACTAGAAACTGTTATCAAAAATCTCCCTACCAAAAAAAGCCCAGGACCAGATGGTTTCAATGCAGAATTCTACCAGAACTTCCAAGAAGAGCTAATACCTATACTCCTTAATGTATTTCACAATATAGAAGCAGAAGAGTCATTGCCAAATTCCTTTTACGAAGCCACAGTTACCCTGATACCAAAACCACACAAAGACCCAACCAAGAAAGAGAATTATAGGCCTATTTCACTCATGAATATCGATGCAAAAATTCTCAATAAAATACTGGCAAACCGAATCCAAGAACACATTAGGAAAATTATCCATTATGATCAAGTAGGCTTCATCCCAGAGATGCAGGGCTGGTTCAACACACGCAAATCTATCAATGTAATCCACCATATAAATAAACTGAAAGAAAAAAAACCATATGATCATTTCATTAGATGCTGAAAAAGCATTCGACAAAATTCAACACCCCTTTATGATAAAGGTCTTGGAGAGATTAGGGATACAAGGGTCATACCTAAATATAATAAAAGCTATTTACAGCAAGCCGACAGCTAACATTAAATTGAACGGAGAAAAACTCAAAGCCATCCCACTAAAATCAGGAACAAGACAAGGATGTCCACTCTCTCCATACCTCTTCAATATAGTGCTTGAAGTTCTAGCAATTGCAATTAGACAACATAAGAGGATCAAGGGGATTCGTATTGGAAAGGAAGAAGTTAAGCTTTCGTTATTTGCAGATGATATGATAGTATACATAAGCGACCCCAAAAACTCTATCCAAGAACTCCGACATCTGATAAACGCCTTTAGTAATGTGGCAGGATACAAGATCAACTCCAAAAAGTCAGTGGCCTTCCTATACACTAAGGATAAGGAAGCAGAGAGGGAAATCAGAGAAGCATCACCTTTCACGATAGCCACAAATAGCATAAAATATCTAGGGGTAACCCTAACCAAGGAAGTGAAAGATCTATTTGACAAGAACTTTAAGTCTTTGAAGAAAGAAATTGAAGATGACACCAGAAAATGGAAGGATCTCCCTTGCTCTTGGATTGGGAGGATCAACATAGTAAAAATGGCAATTCTACCAAAAGCAATCTACAGATTCAATGCAATCCCCATCAAAATACCATCAAAATTCTTCACAGATCTGGAGAAGACAATAATCAACTTTATATGGAAAAACAAAAAACCCAGGATAGCCAAAACAATCTTATACAATAAAGGATCGTCTGGAGGCATTACCATCCCTGACTTCAAACTCTATTACAGAGCTACAGTATTGAAATCAGCTTGGTATTGGCATAAAAACAGAGAAGTCGACCAATGGAATCGAATAGAAGACCCTGACTTTAACCCACAAACCTATGAACACGTGATTTTCGATAAAGGTGCTAAAAGTATACAATGGAAAAAAGAGAGCATCTTCAACAAATTGTGCTGGCAAAACTGGAAGTCAATCTGTAGAAGAATGAAAATAGATCCATATCTATCACCATGCACAAAACTCAAGTCCAAGTGAATTAAAGACCTCAATATCAGTCCGAACACGCTGAACCTGATAGAGGAGAAAGTGGGAAGTACTCTACAACAAGTGGGCACAGGAGACCACTTCCTACGTATAACCCCAGCAGCACAAACAGTAAGGGACTCATTGAATAAATGGGACCTACTGAGACTGAGAAGCTTCTGTAAAGCAAAGGACACTGTTGCTAAGACAGAAAGGCAACCCACTGACTGGGAGAAGATCTTCACCAACCCCGCAACTGACAAAGGTCTGATCTCCAAAATATATAAAGAACTCAAGAAACTAGACCGTAAAAGGCTAATCAACCCATTTATAAAATGGGGCACTGAGCTGAACAGAGATCTCTCAACAGAAGAAGTTCATATGACCAAAAGACACCTAAGGTCATGCTCAACTTCCTTAGCGATCAGGTAAATGCAAATCAAGACAACTTTAAGATACCATCTTACACCTGTCAGAATGGCGAAAATAAAAAACACCAATGATAGCCTTTGCTGGAGAGGGTGTGGAGAAAGGGGTACACTCATCCATTGCTGGTGGGAATGCAAACTTGTGCAACCACTTTGGAAAGCAGTGTGGAGGTTTCTCAGGAAATTTGGGATCAACCTACCCCTGGATCCAGCAATACCACTCTTGGGAATATACCCAAGAGAGGCCTTATCATACAACAAAAGTATATGCTCTACTATGTTCATAGCAGCACTGTTTGTAATAGCCAGAACATGGAAACAACCTAGATGCCCTTCAATTGAAGAATGGATGAAGAAAGTATGGAATATATACATATTAGAGTACTACTCAGCAATAAAAAACAAGGACTTCCTGAAGTTTGCAGGCAAATGGATGGAAATAGAGAACACGATCCTGAGTGAGGTAAGCCAGACCCAAAAAGAGGAACATGGGATGTACTCACTCATATTTGGTTTCTAGACATAAACAAAGGCCAATGAGCCTCTAATACGTGATCTTAGAGAAGCTAAATAAGAAGGAGAACCCAAAGAAAAACATATAGGCATCCTCCTGAATATCAACCTTCATCAGGCGATGAAAGGAGACAGAGACCCACATTGGAGCACCGGACAGTAATCTCAAGGTCCAAATCAGGAGACGAAGGAGAGTGAGCACGAGCAAGGAACTCAGGAACGCGAGGGGTGCACCCACACACGGAGACAATGGGGATTTTCTACCAGGAACTCACCAAGGCCAGATGACCTGGGTTTGAAAAAGCCTGGGATAAAACCGTCTTGGGGAAAAAACATAGAGACAATGAGGACTACTGAGATCTCAAGAACAAAGGCAATGGGTTTTTGATCCTACTGCACATATTGCTTTGTGGGAGCCTAGGCAGTTTGGATGCTCACCTTACTGGACCTGGATGAGGTGGGTGGTCCATGGACTTCCCACAGGTCAGGGAACCCTGATAGCTCTTTGGGCTGACGAGGGAGGGGGACTTGACTGGGGAGGGGGAGGGAAATGGGAGGCTGCGGTGGGGAAAAGACAGAAATCTTAAATAAATAAATAAATTAAAAAAAAAAGACACTTCATGATAATCTGCCCTCAGGCACTGACACAAAGTTAATTATACCACAATCTCCTCCTTCAACAGATTAACTTCTTGTATAGAAAACCACAGGTAAATGTATCAATTTAATAGAACATAATGTAAATACTTTTTCTCCCCATTCTTTACTATTGTACATGAATGCAATTACAAAATACATGAGCACACATAAAAACCACTTACAAAATATAATTCATGCTTTTATATGAGGGAGAGCTTATGTTTTTACTCTGATCAGTGTTTACTAAACAATAAAGCAATAAAGACACAGAATATACAAATTTTTGAGATGGAGTACTTAATACATAATTGGTATATAATATGATCAAATTTTACGATGGGTTGGTATAATTTTCTAAATAACAAATTCTTTTTTATGGAAATACTATTTTCAGGATTGTCATACAATTGTAGTCTACATTTATATATCAACAACATATACACATATATCTTAAATATTAGATAAGTTAATTCTCAATGAGGAAGAGAAGGATAAATTAATAGTCTTTAAAGACATGACTGAATCTTTTTGGAATTGTCATATTGAATTATTTTTATTTTTGGAAACTAGAAGATATTCAGTTTTACAATTTATAATGTACCAATGAGCTTCAATACCTAGTGAACTGTAAGACACAGACTGATCCCAACCATTCCATTAGCAGGGAAGTATATATCTTAATTAAGGGAGCCAATTTTAGAGTTGGCAAGAGACTTGACCCTAGAGGGGTTCCCAGGTGGCCAGAGAGATGTCCCCTGCTAGTTCCTTGGGCAGTTGAAAAGAGGGAGCCTGAAATGGCCCTATCCTATAGTCATACTGATGAATATCTTGCATATCATCATAGAACCTTCATCTGGCGATGGAAGGAGATAGAGACAGAGAACCATATTGGAGAACCGGAGGACTGAGCTTCCAAGGTCCAAATGAGGAGCAGAAGGAGGGAGAACATGAGCAAAAAAGTCAGGACCCCAAGGGGTGCACCCACCCACTGAGACAACGGGGCTGATCTATTGGGAACTCACCAAGGCCAGCTGGACTGGGTCTAAAGAAGCGGGGAATAAAACTGGACTCTCTGAACATGGCGGACAATGAGGGCTGATGAGAAGCCAAGAACAATGGCACGGGTTTTGATCCTACTGTATGTACTGGCTTTGTGGGAGCCTAGACTGTTTGGATGCTCCCCTTCCTAGACCTGGATGGATGGGGGAGGACTTTGGACTTTCCACAGGGCAGGGAATGCTGACTGCTCTTCGGGCTGGCAAGGGAGGGGGGAGGAGAGTGGGGGAGGGGGAGGAAAATGGAAGGTGGAGGCGGGGAGAAGGCAGAAATATTTAATAAAAAAATAAAAAAAAACAGACTGATAAATTCCTGTACTATGTGATGGAAATAAGGCATATATTTCTAAGAAGAGTGGACATTCCATGTTAAAAAAAAGGTCATCATATTAGGACACACTTCTGCTATCATCAGTTAAAATTAGAAACGTGCATCTATACAAAACAGTCCACACATAAAAAACATAAGACTTTGTCTCCTAAGTGCCAACATTGCAAATGCTTCTCATCATATTCAGTTAGACTTTATTTTGCGGGTTGTTTTTTTTTGAGACACATGGCCCAGGTTGGCTTTGACCCCACATCCTGCTTTTGTCTTTTTTTCTGAGTGCTTGGGATTACAAGCAACCATGACCATGCTTTGTTGGCTAACTCTCCCCACTAAATATACATTGCTTCTTTTAATTAGTTGCGATTAGATCTAGAAAAATGACTCAGAGTCTAAGATTCCTAATTCTTCTTCCAAAGGACCTAGATTTTATTTTCACCTGGAATTATGATTCTAGGGAATCCAACACCTTCTACTGGGCTCCATGGGTACCAGACACACACAGTGGCTAGCAACCATCTGTAACTCTAGGGCGAGAGTATGTGAACCATTCTTCTAGTATACATATGGTGTACAGGTATGCTTGCAGTCATAATCCACATACACACAAAAAAAATAATGAAAAAAATAAATTAGGTATTTTGGTTTGTGGCTGTAACTTATAATATAATAGTTACCTAGCATATGTGAAGCACTAGAAAATTTTATAATTTGCCTGTGTCTCTTAAATAATATTATACAGTTACATACTAACTATATTGGCACATTTGTGATTCCAGAAACTTAGGAAGTTGAAAGAAGAGGTTCATGAGATTGATGTCACCCTGACAATTTTTCAACTAAAATTAAACAAAGACCACTACCTACATTATGCCAACATGAAGTTAAGCTGTGGTTTCCAAGGGTAGAATCTAAAGAAAGACAATTTAAATAGCAAGAAAGAGATTTGCCATAATTTCCAACAGTGTTCTTATGTGTTTGAGAACAGTAATGATTTATATTTTGTCAACACTCTACATCATTGATGTTAAAATACATTGTCTCCCTAAGTATGACTCAGTCTCCTTGTTCCCAAATATCAGTGGCATTCCTTGGAAGACAGCTGGGACCTCCACACAGCTAGCACCCTGCTGTTGCAGAGAACAAGAGAAAAATATCTAGACCATTCCTTTTAGGTGCTTAGCCTTAAGGGAAGGGTGGTACAATGAAGGATGCATACTTTCTGAAGCCTGTGGACAACCAAGAACATGCTGCTTCTGTGGCAAACTCCACTTCTGTTGGCAATCCAAATATCATCAGAGATGTTTGAGAGAAAGGACTTGAGAAAGCTGAAGAAGGCTATGTCTGCTTTTTTCCGCAACATTTTATTATTCCAGATCCATACCATCTAACTTTTTCTTTCTTGGAGATTCTGCAATGGTTGACAGAAGTTTCTGTCCTTCCCAGTCCTGAGCTGTTCAGACCCAAAGAAACACACAGAGATCTACATTAATTATAAACTGGTTGGTCTATTAGCTCAGGCTTTCTTATTAACTAACTATTGCATCATATATTAACCCTTTATTCTGGTCTGAGTTAGCCATGTGACTTGGTAATTTGGATCAGTGCAGCATTCTCATCTTGATTCCTCTGCATCTGAGTAATGACAGCAGACCTAGCCTTTCTTCTTCCCAGAATTCTCCTGTTCTGGTCATCCCACCTATACTTCCTGCCTGGCAACTGGCCAATCACCATTCTATTAAACCAGTACAAGTGGCAAATCTTTACAGAGTACAAACCCATTGTCCGACAGCATGCAATTCTATTTTTTTTAAAGAAATTAAATAGCTTACATCCTCTTCTCAGAGATAGCCTTGAGCTTGAGCCATTAACTAATACCTGAGGAACAGAAATAGAAGGAGACAAGACTGAGGAAATAAATTCCAGTGATAATAATAATAATAACTACAAAAGTAGCACAGGATTCTAAGGCCACTTATTTTAGTTTTTGTATATGATGCTGTTGTGCCCTGTCTATAAGGTCATAATTTTTATTTACTCCTTAATACTCTTTTATAATTTTCTTCCTAATACATATTTGTATCATGTGCTTTTAAAATTCCAAAATTTATTTAATACTTAAAAATATTCTGTTTATACCTGTTTATCCCCTTATACTTTATAAGGAAGAAATGAGAATAATAAATATTTCTTTTAAATATCAAAGATAATAAAATAAACTGACCACATGTGTACACTTTACAATCTAGATGAGAGAACTGATAATGCTCTTCTTTGGAGGACAAACTTGCCTTAGAACTCACAATTTTTCTATGAATACAATGCAATGCAATTTACATTCAAAAGAAGTCATGATCATAAAAAGTTTATTTAGCTGAAGCTATTCACTCATCAAGACTATAGGCCCACCAGGAATTATCCTATTGAAGTTTTTGGTTTCGTTAGAATAGCATGCATTGGTTTTTGAATGATTCTTACATATTTCCTTAGCAATTGTACCTGACAAGATGTTCCATCTGTTTATAGTGTTCTGTACAGGGGAGAAAAATCATACGAACATTTGTTCTGTTTTGGTTTCTTTTTAATTCCCATTTACATTCCTTTCAGTTCTTACATTTATGGAAACAGGAATACAACTGTAGAAACATATTACTAAAATAGTATATGATTCAGGCACTGAAATGTTTATAGTTTATGCTTTTCTCATGATGCTAAATGCTATATTATCAAAATTTAAAATGACCTTGATTTTATCTTCCATTTTAAATCTTCATATTTGAAAGAATAATAGTTATATTTTCAGTAGCTGTCCCACCAAGAAAATAATAGTGGAGAAAATATAAATTTCCAAGTAAGTTTTATCTTTTAAGTATTTTAAAAATATACTTAATGAGAAATTTCTGCTTAAATGTTTTATCTTTTAACTATATTATAAGATATCCAGTTCTAGAAATGTATAATAGTAAGTAATAACAAAGCACAACATATAAAATACATTTGTAAATGAAAAACTAATGTTGATCCATGTTTTTGGTTTATGTTCTTTTATTGTGATAATTAATTAATCTTGTATTTAATGACAAACATTATGCTTCATTTATTTACAATTAAAATTTAAAAATTTTATTAGAATATTTTATAATTAATTTTAAACTTTTGCAGAAAGAGAGAATATATGAGCAAATAAAATAAGTATTTGTAATATTGAGAAGATCTTTTATAAATTCTAAAGTATGTCTGCTACATACTCTGCAATAGTTTTCAAAATCATGTTCCAAATGAATGTTCATTATTAATTGTTATACCTTTAAATTTTGAGAAATAATATAGAATAGACAAAATGGTGTAATTGGTATAAATACCTGAGCTACACACTCATTTCAAGAAGAGATTGTTTTATAAAAATTTTTGTCTAATTTTCTGACCTATTTTTCATTCTCTAAAAGACTGGCATATGACCAACTTCAAATCTGTAGGGCAGTAGCTACTAAACTTTTAATTAAACTTTATTAAAATGTTAGTGAGTATCTATGAAGTGTTAGCATTAGGATTATGGAGTTTAGGAAAGCCTAAATGTCAAAGAAGGAAGTTATTCACAAAGAATAAGAAGGATTCTTGAAAGTGTAAGTGTATATAAAGGATAAGCATCTGTCAATGCAATTCTACTAAGAAAATCATCAGCTCTTTTCCTCAAGATCTCCGGATTTTCCAACATGTGGTATAAAGTCTTTATATCAAAGAGGAAGCCTTCAAATGGTTGATGTAGATTGTGGACAATAACGTGAAAATTAAGCTTCAAATTCTAAATTTGGCCTACTGCCTTCTCCTGCCCAATGGGACTCTCTCCAACATTTCTAGCAAACTGAGAACTAAACAGATTGAATTCATCTACTTTCCAGATGAGAAATGAACAAGTGAGCATTATTATCCAGGGTTAATATTCCATTACTGAATTATTAAGATAAAAATGCTTGAAATACACATGAACTGCACCCACAACAGATCGTGGCATTGCTGGATTAAATACCGAACAGAATTACAATAATCTTTTCTCAGAGTATTTGCAAAGTGTCATTTCTTCATAAGGTTCAAGAAACACTGGGTCATTTGAAAGAACCTTCCCCTTAGACACCGTTTGCAATTGAATTTGCAGTTGACATAGGCCCGCAGGCGTGCCAACTGCTCCTCACTTGTTGGTTGGGTGTGCTGAAGCCGTGTAGAACACCTGGATACTACCTGACAACATTACTGTTTATATATTGGTTTTCTTTCTTTCTTTCTTTCTTTCTTTCTTTCTTTCTTTCTTTCTTTTTTTTTTTTTTTTTTTTTTTTTTTTGATTTTCGAGACAGGGTTTCTCTGTAGCTTTTGGCTCCTGTCCTGGAACTAGCTCTTGTAGACCAGGCTGGCCTCAAACTCACAGACATCCGCCTGCCTATGCCTCCCGAGTGCTAGGATTAAAGGCATGCGCCACCACCGCTTGGCCCATTGGTTTTGTTTCTGTTGAAGCAGTTCTGTTATAGCCAGAAGCTTTTTATTACATGCTAGACAAAAGAAAATCAGTGCGGGTAAAAATCATTAAGCAGAGTCCAAAATTTCAAGAAAAAGATTGAATTTAATAAAAACTGTGTCAAAGCAATGGGATCCTTAAGGGCCTAGGATTCTACTCCTTACATAAAACTGAGTTTTGATTACTTAAACTGAGAATTTTAGTCGTAACCAAGAAAGAGACAATTTTATACCACTTTAAATTTGTCATTATAAACCTTGATAATAAACTGATGTTTTCCAGTTGGAACTCTATTATTTAGATTGTTTTGTAAACTTAAAAAAAATAAGTGAGAATTCTTGATTTTCAAGCTAAAAATAATTTTATAATCACTATTTTAATTTCTTTTGTGATATCTCTGCCAGAGGTAAACAGTGCAGTGGTGGTGTTTATGATGTATGTGTCTTGATTTATACATCCCCTATGTCTTCTAGCTCAAGAGAGACTGTCTCCAATGACTCGCACTAGGTCAGTTTGATAACATTCACTCCACTTCTTGATGAGGACTTAGGCGATCTTATGAAAATTCTATGTTTACAACCTAGGCAAGTTAGGGCAAGGCAATGTAAAGGAATTCCTTTCCAAATGTCTTCCAGTTTCATGAGCTGTGTTGGTAATTCCCATGCACTAACTGATCTAATTTAAAACTCCAGAAGGAAGGAGTACACTAGACATTTTATTCTCTAAACCATACGATCTGAGCCTTTTTAATGTCATGACCCTTTAATACAATTCCTCAAGTTGTGGTGACCCCAAACCATAAAATTATTTTTATCTATAATTTGGTACATATATGAATCATAATGGAATCCACACGTTGAGAAGCACTGCTGTAGATCATTCTGATCAATATATTAATGAAATACAACTATTGTACTGGATATAGTTTGGAACCCTGTACTTGATGGCAGATAAGTGTACACAAGGTTTTCACGGTTTTAGTGTTATTCAATATATTTATAGTTTGTTTGCTTATAGGACACTTATGACAACGACAATTGTTTTTTGTCTACAGCAATTCAAGTCAAAACCACTACGGATATTCTTATCTAAAAAAAAAAAGTGGAGTGTTGTCAGAACATTTTCCAACAATTGAGTATTGTGAGGAGAAATCTCATTGCTCATGGGAAAAGTCCAAGAAAATCAGAAAAGAGTTTTGCAAACTCTGATTCTTCAGAATACAGAATTGTTCTCTGAATGTATTTTGATGTCTCTACTCTCCCAGTTGTACTATATAGAAGTGAGTTTATATCACATTACTCATTACAACTGAGTATTGTTATGTGTTTCTATAGCTCTACATAAAATACATGTTTGTGCCACATGCACGTTGTCTTCCATGTACAGCTCCTAGCCACATGTGACTTGCTCTTGTAATTGTACACTTTACTCATGTGGATTTTCTTAATCCTAATGATATAAATTGCCTGATATTCAGAATAAAGTTGACTATTGCATGAGACTTTAGTCTGCTTTTTTTTTAATTCTCCATTATCCCTGTCCCCACTGCTGTTATAAAATAAACATCCCATGTAGCATAATAATACAAACATTACATATAAAGATTAGGAAAAGTGTATTGAAAACTGACAGAGAGAAATACCAGTCATATAAAGAAATACACATCAGAATAACTTCTGAATTCACAAACACAAGTTCTGAATGGTTACAAATTCCTGCCCAAACCACTAAATGCAGTAAAGTTAAGAGTTATAATAGAAAGAGAAGGATAATTGTTTGATGACAAATATAGATTTAGAGAATTTATTTTCACTACACTGTAACTACAGAAGATACTACAGGAACTGTGGTAATCTGAATATAAGATTTAAACACACCCAGGAGAGAAGAAGAAAATGTTTCAAAATAGATAGCCAAAGAAAACTAAGAAAACAGCACAGGCATAAGAAAATAACAGATATTAATAAGCATGCCTCACTAATAATTCTCCAAATTAGCAGTCAAAATTTATCAGTAAGAAAAGACTAATAGATTCAAACGACCTTATTAATTTCATTTTTGCCTCCATGAAACATATCTCTATCAATCATAGTAAAAATTCTTAAAATTAGAAGCCTCAATTCCTCAATAAGAAAATAGCAAACCAATAAATAGAATCAAATAACCATATTCATTTATTTTTTTTACCTCTAAGAAACACACACACTTCTATCAACCATAGATATCATGTAAGGATAAAAATACGAAAAGATATTCAAATCTAAGACAACTAAAAACCAAACAGATATAGATACTTAGTTTTGTGACTTTCATCAAAACTAGTTAGAATAGCTAGGAAGAACACATCATAATCACCAAAGGGAAAAATTTCCCAAGTATATTATAATTCTAAACAATTATTTATGAAACAGAGGAACATACAATTTCATAAAAGAAGCACAGCTATATGTAAAATGACAGATCGAGCCCAAAGAATAAGTAGGTGACTTCAATACTGTATTATCAACAAGAAGTCATATAAAAAGTTAGTAAAGAATATCTGGAACTAAATTCATCATAATTCAAGTGTATCTAAAAGATAATATATAAAATTCTACCAAAGCATTAAAGAATACATTTTCTCTTCAGAAGCCTATGATATGATTTGCAACATTGAATACACACTAAAGGTCTTACTCTATTTTTATTGCTATGAAAAGACGTCATGAACACAACAATTTTATAAAGTAAAATATAATTGGGACTGACTGTAATTAACAATCATGGCAAAACATAAGAAGACATGATGCTCAAGAATAGCTAAGAGTTTTACATACAAAACTGCACACAACAGGAAGAGAGAGACAAATGATCTGGCTTCGAAGCACCAAAACTCACCTTTAGCAAAACACTTTCTCCAAAAAGTCTACACTAATCCAACAATGTAACATTTCCCAATCCTTTCTAATAATTCTACTCTATATGTACCTATGGGGGCCATTTTCATTCAAACAACCAAACAAAATATTAATAAATATAGGAAATCATTCAAACCATCAACAAATAAAGGAAACACTGAATTAATGTTCTATCTCACTACAAAGTGAGAATAATGTGCCTGGCAATCTATGTTCACTGATATGCCAGTGGTATGAATGTTGTAGAGTTACCTGACCACTTTTAGAGTGAATTTCATTTCACTTCATGAGCTGGAACCCATACCTCGCACTGTAGCATGATCAAGAACCTGCATATAGATGACTAACAGGACCTAGGAGAAAACCTACTACTATTACTTTGCTAGATGGACATAATTTTAAACAGCACTTCATGAATTATTCCTATACCCATAGATTAGATCATCTCCGACTCCTCACCAGAAAAGCTTCTTCTTGTAAAATATAGCAATTAGCATTGAGATACACAAATGGTAAGTGTACAGTAAATAAAAAATGCAAAGTTCCTCAACTCTAAAGGGGACATCCATATCATACCACTTCATTCAAGGTCCAGGAAACATTGCAAAAGACTGGGAAAAATTCAAACACCTAAGGTGGTGGCTTAGTTAAGGTAACTCTGTCTCCTGAACAGGACAGAGTAGATGTACATATGAACAAAGTGACTGTGCCAACATGCACAACAATTTACAAGTTCAACACAGAACAAATCCCATCCTGGCTGGGTGATCAGTCCCACCCTAAGCTGAAGACTTATTGTCATGAGTAGTTGAATAACACAAGCTATACAATGTATATGAGTGAGGGATGAAAAGGAAAGGAGGGATAGAGGGAAGGTAGTGAGGGAGAAAAGGGATGGAGAGTTAAAGAGGGAACAGAAATTTGGAAAGTAATTTGGTGGCAAATTTGGTAGTAGTTCAGAATAAAAGCATAAATATGATCAAAATATGTATGAAATTCTCAAGGAATTCATAAAAATATAATTTTCAAATAGAAACTAAAATAATGTAAAAATATACTATTTAAGTATAATATAACCAATATATAATAACCAATAAATTAGGAATTAACTTGTATGGAGAATTGACTTTGGAGCTATACTATAATATTGTACATATGGTCAGAATGTGGCCAGTTTCCAACAATGTGGCACTAAGAAAATTATTAATCTCACCCTTTATAAAAAATAAAGTATATTTGATTTTATATATTTAAATATATATTTCCAGAATTGAATACCAATATTTATTTAGAAAGTGAGACAAATGGTTCTTTGATTCACTCAAAATAAGAGTTTGACATCCTAATCTGCATGCAACAGAAAGAGAGAGAATCACTGGGTCTGCCTTTAATTTAATTTAATTCATTCCTTCAGTTTTGGCGATTAGCATTAAATATATTAATACTAAGGCGTCCTAGTAAATATTAATACTTCTCTCAAACATATTAAGGAATGGCTATATAAACACTAACTTAGATGAGTTCTAGAATGTAAAACTCACCAATAGCAATGGCGGGATGTCTGAAACCAATGTCAGAGCAGAGGTTGTTAACAATGAAAAATAAAATAGCACTCGGGAGCCAGATCCAGGCAGATCCAGGAAAAGGTTGAGGCCAGATTAGTCTATAGAGTGAGTTGCAGTATAGCAACCAGGGCTACACAGACAGATCCTAACTTAAAAACAAAAACAAACAAACAAACAAAAACAAACAAAAAACCCCAAAACCAAAAATGGTTATGCAAGAAGGAACATACAAACGTAGAAGGCATTTATGTTAGCATCTTTGAGACACTTTACCTTTTAGAATTATTCTAGGACAAATCATGCATTTACCAACAAATGCCCTTGAGAAAGAAGGTGGGCTTAGATATACATTTATGGATATTTCTATATTTATTCTTAAATTTATTTGTAGGGAGTGGAAACTATAGTTGAAGCCAGCTTTTGCCATAATGAAGTTTTCTTTCTGATTTTTTTTCATGTCTGCTATTTTTAACAGTTTTCTTAAAAAGAGAACCATAGTCCTCCAGTTATATCTCCATTTGTTAAAGACAAGATTTTGGCTTCAAACTGCCCTAACAGAATTGCCAAGTATTGTTTCTGTTTAAAGTGTGTGGTATTAACTGGATGACCTTAACCTGGCATTTACACTCCAACTCAAAAGAACTATTTAAGCTTATTATTATAGCTAAAGTAGTAGGTGATCAGAGATATAAAAGGGGAAAATATGAAACATAAAGTAAAATGTATTGTCTCAATTATGCCATCCAGAATAATCAATTTTCATGTTAACTGTATATTTATTTCATTAAGATACCTGAAGAAATAGTCAGGTAATTGAGAAATTCTATGCTTATAATGACTAGCTGCACACTTATGGGGTATAGATTCAACTGAATTATTGTAAAAGCATGCCTTGCATTAATAAAAAGTGTCTCTTAAAAATTATAAGTTCATGCTACACATTCAGTTAAGTGTGACCTCTAATGGAATATAAACATTATTATCCCAAACAATAGTAATGTGCTTTGCTTAAAATTGTATCTTCTGAAAATTTTGGAAGGGTAACTGCTTCAAAATTAAAACAGTAAAGTACACTCAGTCTCAGTTTCTCTTCTCAGTGATTTCATTTTGAAAGAGGGAAGAACATTAATATATGTACTCCAATACAAAAATCTTAGCCTACTTAAAATCCATATTTTTGTATTTTATTTTATTTTTATATTTAGAAAAGAATGACTATAAAGTTTTACTTTACAATTTCATCATATTTAACATAAGACTTTAAAATCATAACTTTTGAAGACTGAAGATTAATGTGATGAACCAGCATTTTAGTGCATTTATATTGGAAAAGTATTGACTAAAAGACTAGTTGTAAGTTAGTGAGACTACTCATTACCCTGCAGCTAAGACTGACACCCAAATTTTAAATTCAGGGACTTATATATAATGGAAAGAAAGTACCAAATCAAGTAAGATTTTCCTTGAAATTCTATGTCTGTTGTGATATTTTCATGCACCCTGCCCCCTCATGCATACACAATACATGAAAAGAAATGCAGTTAAAAAATTTAAAAACAATCTCAATAATTACATGTAAATTTGTAGTGAATTAATACAAAATAGTTAATGAAAAAATATATATTCATAAGATGACTTGCCAACAATCCCTTCCCACTTCTTTTTACTGCAAATGAAGATCACCACAGTATACCACATATGGACACAGTACAGAGATCAACATATCACAGACACATCTATATAACAGCTGTAACATCTATGTATCAGAGAATATTGCTAAAGAGGGAGCAGAAATATTGTAAGAGTAAGGATACCAGGAAGTCTGCTGTGAAATATCCCCTCCTAGGAATGGTTTCAGAGAGAGAGAGAGACAGAGACAGACAGAGAGACAGAGAGAGATAGAGAGAGACTGAATAATGACAATATAAACGAACTATCTAAAGTGTAAGGGACATAATTTGTGAGTTTCCACTCTAGAATGAAGAAGTACAGACAAGTAAGGTTGCTGACTGAAGTAAAATTATTTTCTCCGAGGCATGAACCCCATAGTGGCAACTCATTGCAGTGTCATCAGATTTGAGACCATATACAGAGAATCTGTTAAAAAGGATTCAATAGATGACTAAATAAATATAATCAAAGCAAAAGAAGCTATCTGTTTTAGACTGGGTAGGACTTAGGAGAGTTTGTAAGAAGGTGTCAGGAAGAGTTGGAACGAGAAAAGGGGCAAAGAAAATTGATATAGTTCTACTTTAATTAAAAATTATTAAAACAAAAATAAACTACAATTAAAGCTCTCAAAACCTGTCTGATTCTTTGTTTTTTGATATCTAGTATCTTTAATTTCAACCAATCAAACAAGTGTTGCATAGACTTTTGTGGTTATCTGTCTTTAGCGTGGTACGTTTTTTCAAAGAAAAAGTTATAGGTACTCAAGAACTGGCAATATTAACCCCAAGTTCCAGCTCAACTTAATTCTTTATGTATTTGTCAAATTTCTCAGCCTTCAACTCCTTTTACCATACATTTAATGATATCACTCATTGAGCCATTATGTTAAATGAATGTTCACAATCTACTTAGTTATATCAGCTGTCATTAATATTCCCTGAGTTCTTTCGTGCTCACAGTATACCAGTAATGTTATGGGTTTTCATGGTACCATCAATTTGTCACATAATCCAATCATTTATAAAAATGAAGTTAGCAATTATGCCCAATTTCATCATTAAAAATCAGAAAAAAACCAAGACTGTACATTGGCCTATATCAAAAAGTATGCTTTGCTGTTCACATTTTACAGTCACAAAAATGTCTTTTGCATTCAAGGAAGTACACTATGATTATTAAAATATTTACAAGGCTAAAACATTTTGGCACAGTAATAAAAATTCCCATACAAAGGCTATTTTCTAATTCTTCCTCTTTTCTCCTCCATGTTTCTCTTTTTTTTTTCTCTCTGGTTTCCTTTTTATGTGCTCCTTACTCTGATATAATTGATACTATTAATTAATATTAGAGTAAAACACTGAGAAATATATGGTCCTTTATATATGAGAAATGAAAAGAGGAAAGTCAAATAAAAGAGAAATCTAAGAGACCTCATTAGACAACCTAAAAAGGGATCACAAACATTTTGAATTGTGTGTGGTCATCTGCACCCTTTTTCCTAACACACAGGATACTGATGCAGACAGATATCTGTGAGATTAAAGCCAGCCACCTGATCCACTTCTCTATTTAGCAAAATCCAGGCTATTCAACTTTTCATAGTGAGACCATGACAGAAACAAAGAGAATAAAGGAGAGATTGAAAGAGGAGGAGAGGGTTGGGAAAGTCGAGGAGAAAATGAGACAGAGAAAGAAAAAGAGGGACAGTGAAAGATAAAAAGATTGAGTAACTGGAACCATCAGTGTTTTGTATAACTAACAACACAGTAAATTTTAACTGCCCCACAAATGTAGTTATGCATAGCTTGAAAGATAACATGTTTTGTTTCTGCTTTGCTCAACTTAGAGCATGATGCTAGAGTTGCTTATTCCAATTACTCACGGAATTCTTTGATTCATATTTACGTTTTTCTAATATTTAAGATAATAAGCTTATTGATTAAGGTAATATTATATTATTAGTATGATAATTAATATTAACCTATCTCTTTTAATAGTATCATATGACTTGTCTGAATATGCTTTACTTCCATTAATCCTTTGACAATCAAAAGATCTTTTCTGTTATTATAGAAGAAGAAAGAAAATATTATGAGAAAACTTATACAGTAACCACAGATAATAAATAAGTAGTAGAAACATATCTAAAGTCCAAGATATGCTGTAGAAGAATCAGCTTTTTTAAAAAGTTCAAAAAGCAGCAGAAAGTGGGACATCTAGAAAGATTAGGATATGCCCTTCTCAGATCTCAGCCAGAAGTCAGTGATCATGGTAAATTTTTCAGAGCCCCAAACTACACAACAAGCTTCATCTCCTTTTTAAAATGTATTTTATTTATTTATTTATTTTTTTTTTTGGATAATTCTGGTAGCAACCAAGTTGAAGTGAACAGACATTCTCAGTGGAGCTTGCTTAAATTAGATTTGTTATTATCGTTTTTTTTTTTTACCCTGTCACTATAAATCATAGTATTTCCATCATCTGGATAAGTGCGTATTAAAATGTCATGGGATGGCAACACATTAGTGGGCCAAAAATTAAAAGAATGTTTCTTTTTCCCATGAGAATTTTTTAGCTTTCAATTCTCTTCTTTCTGAATACATGTGAGTGGCATTTTAAAGTATCTATATTTTTTTAGCCTCAAAATCAATAGCCATTGTCAACTAAAGAAATCATAAGAGTTATGACAGCCCAGGAAAATAAGATGGCCAGGGAAAACTACATTTTAATGAGTGCTTGCTGGTGATATATGCTTGGGGATTGGCTATCAAATTATCTCAGTTTCAAATACCAGATCTTCTCAAATATCTTTTAATGTTTTCTAGATTTGTTAATGGTGTACGGATGTTTATGTATTCATTGATTATCCTGAGATACAGAGGCTAGGGGAGGTCATTTGCTAGAGAATCCCCTACTCATCTTGTCATGTTGAACAACCTAAGTGCTTGGGGGAAATTTGAAAAGGCCACCATTTTTTTTTATTGTTTCCAAGTGGCTGCTATTTGTGCCAAGAAGCATAAACAAGCAAGAAGCAGGAGGAAAGTTTTCATTTAATTTATTAAGGAGAAGATAGCACTTTCAATTGTTCTGGTTTAAGCAAAACAGAGTAAGATCTGATTAAGTTTTCTTTGAATAGTGTAGCATGTTCTTCTGGATGTTGTACATAAAGTACCAAGATATCTTAGGAGAACACAGCCATTTCCTGCTCATAGGACAATTGATTAGACTTTTTTCATAAGTTTGATCTTCTGTGGAGAATTCTGCCACAAAGGATACTATTGTCAAAGTATTAGAAATCATAAATTTGTGATTTTTTTTATTAGAAAATGGACAAAAGCTTGTAAAGTGTTCTTTTTCTCTTTTTAAAAGATTTTTTTTCTTGTGTGTGTGTGTGTATGAGTGTTTGACTCCATGTATATAACTGCATCACTTGGGTGTCTTTTCCCTATTGAGACTAACATGACTTGTGTAATTCCTTTAAAAAAAAGAATTACAGATGATTATACATAACTATGTGGGTCCTGGGAAAAAAATCTAGTTCCTCTGCAAGAGCAAGGGTTCTAAAATGCTGAACCATTTATCCAGACCTTATAAAATAGTCTAGACATATTCATTTATTTTAAATTTAAAATCCTATTGTGATAGTATATACTAGCTTTTCTTTTTAATTATGTTTAGCACATGGTACATTAAATGAATTAAGATGGGGTGTGATATTGAGGTATTATATTGGGATAATTTTGCTGTCTATTATAGAAAAGAACTATTGTTGATATGAATAAATGATATACAAGTTATCAGTTTTGTCATTTTGTTTTGCAGGAATTCGTTTCATGTCCCTTATATAATCAGTTACTAACTAATTAGTTCATATCTATGTAAGGGACAGCAATAGTACACCCAGTTACAGACATATTTACAGGCATATTTCATCAGGTCAACAGTAACTATACTGATCTGTGGGTATGAAGGAAAGCAGTTAAAGGCATATATATATATATATATATATATATATATATATATATATATATATATATGCTTTAATAATACATACATATTATGAGTTTTATAATTTATCTATAGAGATGTGTCATTTAATATGTAGCAGTCCTCTCTCAGTGTAGGTATTTGCATGAGATATAATAAGGTAGAAAAGGAAGCCATGCAAGAGAATGGAAAGTAGAAAGTTTTTACAGGACCTGACCTGTGGACATAAGTCATATGGGTGAGAAATCATTTCTTTGGTTCTGTGTTCCCAGGTATGTGTTCCCTTTCTTGATATCATTAATCTCTCTTCTATGTTTTTAATAAATCTGATATTTTAACATGTTTTGTATTATTTATATACATGTATGCCTACCATTACTCCCCTGTCAGGCACATGGATATTTCCTAGGAATCTTGCAGCAGTATTTGGCAAGGTATTTAAGCAATTTTTTTTCTAAAAATATACCACTCTGTGTGAAATGATACCTTAAATAAGAAACCTTTCTTCAGGACTTTTCTATAGTTACTTATTTTTTAAAAATACTTTAAAAAATAAAATATATTACTGACTTTTTCCATTCTTCTTCTGGCCTTCCAATATATATACCTTTTTCTAATCCTTGATAACCCCCTAAAGTTGATAGCCTCTTTTTATTTGTTTATTATATATATATATATATATATATATATATATATATATATATACATATATACATATACATATACAAATATATAAATACAAACTGCTAAGTCTATTTTGGTGCTTGAGTGTATGCAATTTCAGAACTTACTACTTTGTATTGGATAATCAATAAAGGAACTTATCCTTGGGAGTGGCTTATTCTATATATCATAGCAATCAAACATTACATAAATATCATTTGACCAGGAGCAGAAACTCTTTATACTTTTCCCCATCTATGTCAGCCTGTCTATTGATATTGCTATTATACTTGTCTTGTATAAGCAAATAGTTTTTGGAGACAGTGTTCATAATTAACTTTCTGGTGTTCTGGCCTTTCTAATATTTCTTCTTCCTTTTTTGTGATGTTCCTTGTGCCATAGATATAGGGGCTGTGGTGTAGATGTATCCAAAGGGACTCCCAAAGCATCCTTGGTGTCTACAGTATCTGGTTGTGGTTTGTGTCTGTGATAGTTGCAATGTTATGTAAAGAGGAGCTTCTTAAATGAATGGTGGAGGCTATACTTTCCTGTGGGCATAAGGATATAATTTAAAATATAGTAAGGAATAAAGATAATACATTAAATTGGAATAGTAGGAATGTGGGATTCCCCTCGTGTGTTGTGAATATGTTTTATTATTGTTGGTTAATAAAGAATCTGTTTTGACCTATTGTAGGGCAGAATAAAGCCATGTGGCAAATCCATACAGAGATATAAAAAGAGAGTAGATGGAATCAGGGAGATTCCATGTATCTCTCAAAGGAGAAAATGTCAGAAATTTACAGGTAATGTATATCAGTCTAGGGATCATATACAGATTAATATAAATGGGTTAATTTAAGATGTAAGAGTTAGCTAGAAATATGCCTAAGCTGTTTGCAAGACAGTGTTGTATTTTGTATAGTGTCTGTGTGATTATTTGGGTCTCAGTGGCTGGGAAACCAAAAATCTGTCTCTGTTTCAAAATGGTGCCCAGTGTCTGGGGAATGTATCCACATAAGATCTAAAAAATATTTCTAAAAAGGCCTTCTAGACACACAGAAATAAGAGTCAAATGGAGCTTCTTGAAAGCTGCATCTTTTTTTTTTTTCTGATAGACTCTATTTGCTTGCGGCAAGCAGAGGCAAGGCTACTTTAAGAGCTGGCTTCCTAGTTCTGTCTGGTAGTACTATTGTTCTCTCTCTTTCAGTAAGTTCTGCTACAGTGCACTTAAATGGGGTATAAGATCAGAATGCTACAAGTTGCTTAATGTCAATAGAGGGCCAATGCATCCCTGGAGCTGGGGCAGTGAGCTTGACTCAAAGAGCTGGCTGTGAACATCCCTACAGCATGTTGGACTGAGCAGAGCCAAAAGATAAAGCCTCAGCTTTAGTCCTAGCCTCACTGATTAGAATTTTAAGAAGCATTCTTCATTAGAAAAGGATTACAGATAAGCAAAAAACACAGATTCAGATAGAAATAAACCTCTGAATAAGTCATAGTATGTTGAAAAAAAATGTAAGTAAGTTTAGGGAAAAAAGAAAATGGGTGTTTGCAGTTATAGAAAGAAATAATTAAAAAAATAAAACAAAGTTTTTAAAGAGAAAGTAAAAGTATTATAAAAAAAGTACAGACAGTCATGGAATAAAAGAGTAATGATCATAAAATAAGTATTAAAAAGTAATAGAGTAAAAAATAAGTTATATAAAGATGGAATATACACACAGAGTTTAGATTATGAGTATGATTGCATTTTCTTTGAAATTTTTCACTAGCAATGAGTAAACTGGTGAAAAATATTTGCTTCTGGGAGCTGCTGAACTAAATCAACATAGATATTTTAAAGGTATCTTGACTTCAAAATATGAGTCTAAACATATGCCACTTTGGAAAATAAGTTCTGATGTGGGATTCCCTCATTCCTAAATATTGTTTATAAATGTTTGCTTACATTTAAATCGAGATATACCATAGACATGAAGACTTTGCATTGGTATGGACTTTGGTCTGTTGATACAAACTTAAGGTCAATATTGTGATATATATATATATATATATATATATATATATATATATATATATCTTCATTAAGATATTGAGTTTATAAAGCTCATTTAAAAATCTAAGGTATAATTAAGAAATATAAGTTAATAGATGATCATCTGTAATAGACAAGCTTGTAGTCATGTTATTTAGATTATAAATAAAGACTAACAGAATATGGCATTTAAAATGTTTTAAGAACTTACAACTTCTCATGACTTTGAGACACAGATGCTTCTAAGAGGACCAATCTACTTCAAGAGGATGATGGACATTGAAGAGGCTCCTTATGGAGTTGATTAGACATTTCAGCAAGAAACTGTTCTTTCCTGGACTATTTTATGAACTGGACATGCAGGAGTCACAGAAAAATGACTTCTGAAGTTGCCTAAAGAAAGTGAAACAGAACTTCTGGATTCCTGCTTCATGAAATAACTGCCAGAAATTTTCCAGGACACAGAAGAAAGCATCTGATTAGCTTTGCCATGATATCACAAAGCATAAATTCAGATTTCTTGCTTCATGGGAAAATGGCGAGATACTACGGGCCTGTAGGCTGAAAATGGATGCCCTAATGTTACAAAAGGGCTTTGGGTGACTATCCAGAGGCAAGATGTCTCTGTTAATTCTAGAGTTTTGGAGGTTGTTTGCAATGCACTTCCTGTTACCTTAGGTAATATTATATCCTTCTGGGATCGTTGATGGTTTTGAAAAATAGATAGTTATAGTTTTCCTTAGTTATAATAAAAGAAAAAGTAGATATAAATATTGTAACTATAATTTTTTTGGTAACTGTTTTGTTTTATGTAATCTTCCTATGTTAAAGTTAAAATCTTCCTTTTCATTTACACAGAAAAAAGGGGATGAAGTAGGATTCCCCTCTTTATGCTGTGAATTCCATGGGTTAATAAAGAAACTGTTTTAGACCTATTGTGCTGTAGAAAATCCTACAGTCAATAGCCTTTAAGCAACCCACCCACTTGGGAATGGCCTTTTAAATTATAAATGCTGATGTAAAGCATGCATTCATTCTTTCTTCCTGTTGCTGGATTCGGTTCCTGTTCCCCATTCATGCAGAGGATTGTGATCTGTGAGTCTATCCCTATATAAATAACCCTTTATTATACTCAATTCTGAGCTAGGGTGGGAAATCTTTTTAGTAGCCATCTTTGTCTGGTGCCCCATGTGGATCCAAACTCCTTACCTAACTGGTATACTAGTCTAAAAGGCCCAAATAGTCCACAGCCCAGAATGTCCCCCACCCCTACCTGCTAAGCAGCTTTTTGTAAAACCCCTACCACATTGGATGTGCTACAACTTGGAAATTTCCCAAGCTTGCACATATCCCCCACCTTACTGCCACAATTGCTGACATACTGTGATTTTTATAGCTTCTGGTTTGTGCTCCCTGCTCTTGAATTCTTTCTACATGTATGGGATTGATTTAATTGCTTTTAATTTGTCAAGCAAAGAATATTTGTCAGTATTTAACCAATTTGCACATGATCCAAATAATGTTCAAGAATTTGATGTAATCTTGAAAGGAAAAATTTCAGATCTTGGAATCACATGTACAGAATGAGGATCAGAGGCTAGGTGCCTCAATAAAATCATTAGAAACATATACAAGCCAGTAGATCCAGGCTTTATAAAAGACAGTAGTAAAAAGATTTGAAACAATTGAGAAAATTATTGGAGCTGATAAACAGGGAAAGAAGGTTCAAGACATAATTTAACATCACCAAAACCTGTCAGAGATGACTTACCCAGAATTTTGTCTTCCTACCCTGTAATATACTCTGACAAAGCATCAAGGTCTAAATGCCCAAAAGGATCAAAAGTAGGTAGATGAATACCTATAGGAATGAATGATCTAAAAGAAATTAAGCAAGTAGTTGAAACTTGTGGCTTACATTATGCATTTGTTAGGAAGATGGTAAAGACATTAAAGCCACCCCTTATGATTGACTTCAGCTAGTTTCAGCAGTCCTGGATGATGGGCTCCAACTGATGTGCAAATGTTACTTCAGAGAAGAGGCAAAAATTTTAGAATAACAGGGAAAGGAAAAGGACTTGATACTTTCCAAGGTCAAATTCTTGTAGAGTACACTTATGCTGACTCACAGCTCAAGGTTTTTACAATGAATAAATCTTGTCCTTATGCCACAAAGCAGCATTAAATTGGGACAGAATTTAAGGACTAAGAAAACAAATTGAATCATATACCAGGATTAAACAGGGTTAGAGAGAACCCTTTGGTGACTTTTTACAAAGATTAACAAGGCTGTGCAAATAGGAGTAGCAGGCCCAGATGCTAGATAAGTACCTATTGAATCACTGGCTTTTGAAAATGCCAACTTAGAATGCAAAAGGATACTTGGGAACTTTAAAGTTTAGATCTGTACCAATGAATGAATGAATCCTGCATACAATGAGCATTGAGACATTTGATTATAATACTAAATCTTGGGTAGGAGAAACAATTTCTAATTGTATGAAGAAACATCCAAATACCAAATGTTTTATTTATGGCAGAATAAGACATCTGAGAAGGGATTGTAGACAAGGAATTCCTAAATAATGTATCCTCTGGGAAAGACAAAAATAAAAGATATCAACCTTCTGGATTATGTAGAAGGTGTGACAAAGGCAGACATTGAAATAATGAATACAGATTTAAAAAAAGACATATAAGGCAAGCTGATACCATCAGGAAACTCCAAGGTGGGGGGCTCTTACAGGCCTTCATTCAAAAGTGGTTTAGTCATTCCCAGTCACTATGGAAGACATGTTTCACCAGAAAAATTTTAAAAAAAAAACCCATAGCCTTCTGAAAAAAAAAACCATACTGTTAAAGATGATGGTATAAACATGGAGGATGAATCAAAAATTCCAATAGTAAACAGGAAATGTATATTTTGGTAAACTTCTATAAATGATCAAAGACCAAAGCTAAAGGTGTGAATAAATAGCATTGTAATTATGGATTTGATAGACACAGATGTGGACATGAATATCATTACTCCAGAATCTTGGCATCCAATTTGACTTCTTCAAGTGAAACAAAGGATTAGATGGGTTAAATGCATAGGGTCTAAAGGACAGAGAGGAAGGCTGAGTCCATATGTGATTAATATTGTAGTGAATTTATGGGTTTGTGACCTGCTGCAGCATAGGAATAATCAGAATAACATTCCTGAATGTTAATTCAGAAACTCATATTTCTGAGAAGGATAATATAAGCTACTATATACAAAGGTCACCAGTCATCCAGGCTGTATAAAAACACAAATCAACTAGCAAACCATTAGAGGTACCAACGGCCCTATCTTTAAACTGATTAACTGAAAAAAACAATAAGGGTTAAACAATTGCCTTTAACAGAAGACAAACTGCAGGCTTTAGAACAGCTGTTGCAGGAGCAACGAGATGCTCAGCATATTGAAGACTCAACCAGACCTTGGAATTCTCATTCTCCTGTATTTGTTGTTTAAAATATGGAAAATGGAGAATGGTAACAGAGCTAGGAACTTTTAATAATGTGATTCAACCAATGGGCTCTCTACAACCTGGAATTAATTGGACTGCACTATTGCCTAAATGACAGCTTCTTATAGTTAGTGATTTAAAAGTTTGTTTCTTCACTATACTTTTACAAGAAAATGACAGAGAAAATTTTGCCTTCACAATGCCTACTTATAATAATTCTCAGTCTACTAAAAGATACCAATCAAATATTCTTCCACAGGGAATGCTCAATAGCCCCACATTATACTAATACTTTCTAAGTCAGCCATTGGAAATAGTATCTAAAAAAATCTCCTACACTTATAATACACCATTACATGGATAAAAATTTGCTATCTGATTCAAAAATAGATACTTTAAAAAGAATGTATGAAGTAAAGAAAAATTTTGCCTAAATGGGGATTACAAACTGCTTCTAAAGAATAGAGAGGAGATTCTGTAAATTAACTAGGTTATAAAATAGGTTTACAAAAAATTAAAACACAAAAGGCACAAATTAGAAGAGAGCAATTGCAGAGTCATAATGACTTTCAAAGATTGTTAGGAACCATTACAAGTCTAGGACCAGCTTTTGGGATAAAACCTGATCTGATAGTTCATTTAAACAAAACCTAAGGTGGTGACAAACATGTAAACAGTCCCAGATAATTAACACCTGAAGTGGAAAAGTAATTGATTATCATTGAAGAAATATTACAGGAGGTACATATATAGAGGGTGAATCCAAATCTTAACTGCATTTTAGTCATATTGCCTTCCAGAATCTCGCCTATAGAAATTTTAATGCAAATGAAGGATAATATCTTAGAATATATCTTTTTACCACATAAAGTAAAAATTAAAAACTTACGTGGAAAAAGTCTCTGAATTAATTATCAAAGGAAAATTGACTTCATCTATTATCAGATATAGACCCAGCAGAAATTATAGTGCTTTTTACTCCTGATGAAATTAAAATATTATGGGAAAACAAATAATCTTGGCAAAGAGCTTGTGCTAACTTTTTAGGACAATTAATAGCAATTACTCCAAAAGTGACAGAATTAATCTTTTTTTTTTGTTTGTTTGTTTTTTTTTGTTGTTTTTTTGAGACAGGGTTTCTCTGTGGCTTTGGAGCCTGTCCTGGAACTAGCTCTGTAGACCAGGCTGGTCTCGAACTCACAGAGATCCGCCTGCCTCTGCCTCCCAAGTGCTGGGATTAAAGGCATGCGCCACCATCGCCTGGCTAGAATTAATCTTATAAAGAGAACTACTTGGATTTTTTTCAACTTTGTAGAAGATACACCAATAACTGAGCCAGTAAATTCTATACTGATGCAAATAAATCAGAAAGGCAGGTTACAAATCAGAAGATTTAAGTAAGGTGGAACAAAGTCCTTATAATTTCTCCAAAAGGCAGAATTATATGCTATTCTCATGGTAATAAGGAATTTTAAAGAACCTCTTAATATGGTTACTATTTCACAATACACAGAAAGAGTTGTCTTGCTTATTAAAACCACTGAATTTATACCAGATGATATAGAATTGACTTCATTATTTATACAGGTTCAAGATATAACCAGGAGTAGGCTCTGTCCCATATATATAACATACACCTGATCCCATATGGGTCTGCCAGGTCCTATAGCACAAAGTATTGCAGAAACTGATTGATTGGTTGGATATGTGTTGAAGGCCTCAGAATTTTATAAGAAACATCATGTCAGTAGCAAAGATTTAAAGAAAGAGCTTTTATTACATGACCACAAGCTAAGGAGATTATAAAGGGATGTCCTACTTGCCCTTTATATAACCAAACACTGCTACTTGCAGAGACTAATCCAAAGGGTACTCAAAAGAATAAAATCTGGCAGATGGATGTGTTCTACTTTGCAGATTTTCAAAAATTAAAATATATACTCCACACCATTGACACTTATTCAGGTTTTCAATGGACAACTGCTTTGAGCTCAAGAAAGGCTGATTCAGTAATTACTCATTTATTAGAAGTTACTGCCATCATGGGTATACATGCATATAAAATAGAAAGATAATGGTCCAGCACATGTCTCTAAAAAATGAAACAGACTTTTTCTTGTTGTGGCTAGTTCAGTTCAGGAAATAACCAGGCCAGCATAAAGATAATCAATTATATTTTTAATTGTTATAACGGAAAACTCATGCCACAAGAATGGGAAGTCCGAGTTCCTCTGTTTCTGGCGGGAATTGCCCAAAGACAGAGTGCGTATCTGTTCCAACCCAGTTTTTCTTCCTGGGCTCCAGGTAGCCACACCTTAACTAGGCATGATTGGTTAACAGAGCTTCCCCATCCTCTTCCCCCTTTGTCTAAACAAGATTGATCCAAACCCAATACAACTATATACAATAGGAACAGACACCAAATATAAAATTACAAACAATATAAACAATATTAAGCAAGAAATATATAACAAAAGTTTAATTAAACATTCTGTTTTAAAAAGTCTAAATCTTGCATTGAAATTAAGCTTGGTTAAATCATGAGACAGGTAACTACAACTATCTAATCTTCAATCCCATTACTTGAGTAATATTGAAGTAAAAATATTACTTGAGTATGCAAAAAGACCAATCAAGCAACTTCCAAAATGTGCAACAAATGTCAGAGACAACTGGCTACCTGGGCAATCACCCACAGTCTCATTTAAATGTTGAAGCAACCAACTTTGGAAAAGGCCTAAAATGACTAACAGACCATTTTTAAAAGAAACTTTTTAAAACAATCTTACCCTTTCTTGGCATGGTATAACAGTCCTATTTTATTCATTTATGGATACTATGTATCTTTGTCAATAGTTGAGGTATGGGCATTTCTTTGCCCAAAGGCCAATTCTGCCAAGAAGAAAACAAGCTCCAGGTGGAGTGTCTTTGGTGCTCAACATTTTCTCAGGAAAAGATTGGTGCGGCCAGGAGTAATTGTGTCGCATTTCAAAAGAACCCTAAATTATTTAAATACCATATTCTACATTTCTTTGAAAAGGTTGAAGATTATCTATCTATGCAGAATATAATGTCTATGTATCTAAAGAACCTGATTAGTCTAACTATAAGTGTGACAAACATAGATGACTATTGATCTATAATTCTTAATACCTATATGACTTAAAGACTAAGATAATAAACAACTGTGCAATAAATGAGGACAATGACCTCCAAATGTAAACAATGTATAAGTATCTTGATCAAAGGTAGAAATGTATACTGCAATACTATAATTATATATCAACATATAAAATATTTTAAACAGAGGTAGAAGCATGCATGCATACAACATTCAATATTATTTAACTTTGTATCAATACATAAGAATCTATATCAATGTAATTGTTTACAAATAATAACTCACAAACCAGTCTATCATCCCATCATTCATTTTTTTTTTTACAAAAAGATCCCTGAGCTTATAGAATTTCCCCCAATCCTCAACCGTATACCAAGTATAATCTACACTTAAATGATGTCCCTAATCCTGAGGACAAACTTTCCTGGAAGAGGGGACATCATCTTCTAGAGTTACTTCCAGTTGTCATGGAGATGTCATTGTTTCTATGGAATCCTGTGAGAGTAAAATGATGATTAAGTTTTAAGATTAATGTCTGGTAAGATTGCAAACAGTCTTTGAGTATATCATGGAGGTCTGGCCAGAACGTTGTAAAAATGTGCACCATTTCAGCTAACCAAGTTGGAAACATCTTGTGTAGGTGGTACCCAATACAGGTCTTATTGTAGTGCTACCAGTATCATGATATCATATCAATCATTTAGAGTTGTTGTTGTGGGGCCCCATCTTCTTTCTGGAAACTTCTTTTTCTAAAGATTACTTTAGAAAAATTCATTGTTCATTGTGGAAACTTAAGCATTATTTATATAGATATATTCAGACATATATATTCAATGAAGGGTATGATAAAGGCAAAAATAGATATGAAGAAAAGTAAAGATGTTTTCTAAATTTTTTTTTTTTTAATTTTCTGTCCCATAACATGGCTCCTGATATGAAACAGAAACTCTGGGTTTTTCTCTTAGCAACAGGCTTGGAATAAGAGAAGGATTGAACCAGTGTCCAACTCAAAAACCAGCTCTATATATTTAGAAATATCTTCCTGAGCTTCAGGTAGCCACACCTTAACTAGGCATGATTCATTAACAGAGCTTCCCCGATCATTTGCTTATTATAATATAAAGCATACTGCAGGTATAACAAGCAATTCTACAGGTCAGACAGTTATAAAAAGATGAAATTGAACTATAAAGAATATGCTAAACAAACAGGAAGGGATGGAGAATACCCCCAGAAATACAATGTTTAATAAAACTCAAAATAGGAACCACAGAAAAAACCCTACCCAATACTTAGAGACTATTTGCAGTTATACCAACAGTAATCTTGAAAATTAACCATTATTTTATTTTCACAGGATCCCACAGAAAGGCTGGAAGTATTTTTAGAAGACAACATCCCCTCTCCAAACAAAATTTTCCTCAGGGTTACGGGCATAACTTAGGGTTTGATTGTAACTGGTATGAGGTTGGGGATTGGAGGCAATTATTTTGAAAAAAGGAAAATTGGATGGGCTAATAGATTAGCATGAGCTTACTCACACTATTAATAATACTGAGTAATAAAGTGAATACTTGTGAGTTATTATTTATAAGCAATTTAAATTCTTATAGATTTTTGTATATTGGTACACATTAAATTGAATATTTTCCTATTTTGTATATAATATTCATATACCCAGGCATAGTTATTTTGTCATATTGTATGCATGCATGCTTCTATCTCAGCTTAAGACATTTGTACATTGATACAATTTTCAGATGTATTTATCATATTGCGATATACATTTTTACCTCTGATTAAGATACTTATGCATTATTTACATGTTGAGGTCATTGCCTTCATTTACTGCACAGTTGTTTGAAGATTGTTTAATATTCTAATATGAAATCTTAGTCTTTAAGCTATTTAGGTAGTAAGAATTATAGGTCAATAGTCATCTATGTTTGTCATACTTATAGTTAGACTAATCATGTTATTTAGACATAGAGATTGTATTCTGCATAGGTAGGTAATCTTCAACCACTTCAAAGAGCTGTAGAATATGGCATTTCAATAACTTAGGGCTCTGTCGACATGAAGCATGATTGTTCCTGGCAGCACTGATCTATTCCTGAGAAAATGTAGAGCACTGAAGACACTCCACTTGAAGCTTATTTTCTTCTTGGCAAAACTGGCCTTTGGGCAAGGAACTTGCCATGCATTGACCACTGGCAAAATGCATGATGTCCAGACAGGACAAGCAGGATACAAGAAAAAAACGACTGCCAAATCTTGCCAAGACAGGAAAAGACAGTTTTGAAAAGTTTCCTGCCTCTGAAATGATCTGTCAGTTTCTCTAGGCTTTAGCCAAAGTTTGTTGTTTCTAGCCAGCTGTCTCAGTCATTTGTTGAACATTTTATAAGTGACTTGAGTACACTTACTGTTTACTCAAGTAATATTACTTCCCTCCTTAGGTCTTTGATGGGTTAAAGACTAGATAGTTGTAGTTACTTTACTCTCATGACTTGGCCCCGCTGTTTATAATACAAGACTTAAACTACTTAGGATAGGATTGAAACATTTATCACATCTTTCTTGCTTGATATTGTTTATGCTGGTTGTAATTCTAATTTTTATAGCTGATATTTGTACTTATTGCATATAATTTTGTGTTAGGCTTAAAAAACTCTCTTATTTTTAAAAAAGGGAAGGTGCTATAGGAAATCCTACAGCCAGTAGCCTTTAAGTTACATGGGAATGGCCTCTTATAGTATAAATACCAATGTAAAACACTCATTCCTCTTTTTTTCTACCTGCGGGATTTGGTTTCTGTTCCTGTTCATACAGATGACTGTGATTTGTGAATCTACTCCTACATAAATAACCATTTATTTTACTCAATTCTGAGCTAGGGTGGGGTTTCTTTGTAGTGTCCATCTTCTCTATTGTGATGCATAATAGAGTAAGGTGTGAATTCTAAGCAAATAGAGGAGGAGACAAGGTGGAGTCAGAGAGACACCATGTAGCTTCTACAGGAGAGGGACATTGTACACTGGACGGAACCTTACTTATAGGCCAAATTTTAATGATGATAAACAGATTAATAGCAATGGGTAAATTTAAAATATTACAGCTAGCCAATAAGAAGCATGAGCTAATAGGGCAGGCAATAATTTAAGTAATACAGTTTCTGTGTAATTATTCTGGGTCTGGGCAACTAGGAAAAGAATGAGCAGCCTCTGACTGCAAAGTACTGCTTTTGTTTCCACAGAAATTGAGAACTTGTGGATTTTTTCCAGGCTGATGTGTTTTGATAGAACAACCCCTCCTCCCCCCGAAAGATATCCATAAACCCTAAAATAGTTGGTCTAAAAAACAGCAGAAAGCAGTTCGGAGAATAACAATCCCAAATTCCCAAAATGATTGTTTATAAATGGTTGTTTTCATTTAAAGTGAGTTGATTTTAAATGGATGAGGTTCATAGTTAATCTCTAATAAAAAGGGGTTATGATACAGAAGTAAGTACTTTACATTGGTATGGACTTAGGTTTACTGGTAAAAATTTAAGGTCAATTTTGTTATATGTATATTTCTACTCTTGTTTAATGTATTATGTTTATACAATTCATTTAAAATGTAATGCATAATTAAAATTATAGATAATAGATGATTATTTGAAATAGCCACACTTGCAGTAATGTTAGTTAGGTTTTCTAGATATATTACAGTTAGATATGCAATCTTCAACACTTGAAAGGCCTACAGACTATGGAATTTAAAATGTTTCAAGAACTTAGACATGTCTCGATAGTGAGGTATGTTTGTCTGCTTCTGGCAGCACCAATTACTTTAGAGAAGTTAATGGGGTTTGAAGAAGCACATTATTGAATTTGCCTTCAATGTGACAAGCTAGTCATTTGGGAAATAAATTGCTTTTGCTTGAACTGCTCTTTGGTATGCTGTACAAACTGTGCATGTAGGAGCCACAGAAAATGACTACTAAACTTGCCAAAAGTAGGTGAGGCAGACCTTCAGGGTTTATGAATGTGTCTTCCAGACATTCTGCAGGACACAAAAGAAAGTAACTGACAAAAAATATGGGTAAAATTGTCTTTCAAATTTTCTGCCTCATTTAAAAGGCTGCCTAATTCTATGGGCCTGTGGGCAGAAGATGGATGCCTCAATGTTACAGATGAACTTTGGGTGACTGTGACTGTACAGGCAGCAAGATGACGTTCAACTCTAGAGTTTTGGAAGTTGTTTATAATACATTTCCTGTTTCAGTAGGTAATATTATATTCTTCTGGGGTATTTGATAGAGTTGAAGACAGATTTTATAGTTTTCCTTAATTATGATAAAAGATAAATTAGATATGAAACTTTCCATATAGAAACAGACTAAATAGTATAAGTGTAATTTTCACTTAATATATGTTTTGTTGTATGTAATATTAATATTAATTAATATTAATATGTTAAATTAAAACATCCCTTTTTATTTAGATAGAAAAAAAGGAGATTATGTGGGATATTCCTTTATATGCTGTGAATATGTTTCATTACCATTGGTTAATAAAGGTTTTGCCTATGGTAGGCAGAATAAAGCCACTTGGGAAATCTGAACAGAGATATGTATAGAGAGTAGGCAGAATCAGAAAACACCATAAAACTGCTGAGGGCAGAAAATGCCAGAACTTTACTGGTAAGTTACAGCCTCATGGAAATATACATGTTAATAGAAATGGTGTAATTTAAGATGTAAGAGTTAGCTAGGAACATGCCTAATCTATTGGCTGTAATTAATGTAGTTTCTGTGTGATCATTCTTGTCTGAGTGGCAAGGAAATGAATGCATAGACTCTGTTTACATAGTAGATTATAGTCTAAGATCAATGATCTCATTTGCCCTGGAATTGGCCAGGTTTCTAGTACAACACATGATTTCCCTTCTGTTGAATACACCCTAAATTCAGTGTCACTGCCATTGATCATTCCCAACATGTTAGTACTACTTGTTGCAGCCTTATGGATATCCTGTTATTGCTATGGTTTATATTGTTACAGTTGGTAGAACTATTAATTACTTTCAGGCTTTGGCAGATTGCAATGTATTTTCTGAAAGCGTGAGAACTACACTTGAGGAAGGAACATTCTTGCTTAGAACTGGCTCAAATAATGCAAACTCTGTGTTCTAAGTGTTTGGTGTCTTCAGCAACACTGGTTTTTACTTCAGCCTTTGAAAGACAACCAAGACATGCTTCAATAATTTATATTGTTTTGGAAGTCACTTGAACTACCCCAACTTAGCCATTTAATGAGTGAGTTTTTATGATTGGTACTGGGATTTCAATTATTTTCTGATGCTTCTTTCAAGCTTTGCTTTTAAAATGCAGGACTAATGTATGTATGAATGTGCAGAGTCACAGGGCTCGCATAGGCTGAGCATTCAAATGTAGAACCCACCTGTATATGGCCAACACAAAATGAAATCAGTGACAATTTTGTAAATCATTTCTATCATATGAATTTGGCTGATATTATTTCTCTTTATTTTTCTTTTATTTTTTTGATCTTATTTATAATTTACATGTATGTTATGTTTTTTGATTCTTCGATTTTTGTAGAGTGTGTATATGTGCCTGTATATGTGTGTATGGATAGGTTTTTTACTTTAAATTTAAATTTTTCTTTGTTTATTTGCATGTGTGTTTTCTAAAGAAAAAAAGAATAAATGGGGTTGGATAGGTGGTAAGTGGGCAGGATCTAATTTCTAGAAACCTAGAAAGAGCTAAATATAGTCAAATGATCAATTTCCTTTAATCTTTCACAGTGTCTGAACTCTATAATTATTTTTAAAACCTACATTAAGGGTAGACTTGAATTTAACATACAAAAGACATATACTTTCTGAAACATTTAAAGTCCAGCACCTTAAATTTTTGATCATCAAAACAAAAAATCTTTATAAAAATATTTGTAGCTGGGCGGTGGTGGCGCACGCCTTTAATCCCAGCACTTGGGAGGCAGAGGCAGGCGGATCTTTGTGAGTTCGAGACCAGCCTGGTCTACAAGAGCTAGTTCCAGGAGAGGCTCCAAAACCACAGAGAAACCCTGTCTCGAAAAACCAAAAAAAAAAAAAAATTTGTAGATTTCCATTTCTACATTATGATATCATTTTTAATTTATATTTATATATTTTATTAAAAATAAAATTTTGATATAATATATTTTAACCATTATTCATTTCCAAGGTTTTATAAATCAATATTGATGAAAACAATGAATTTTTAATGTATGAAACAATGAGAATAAGGAGAATATCAAACGTAGCAAAAATACAAACTCTTTTATAAACAGCATTTGCAGAAGGTAATGGTAGAAACTGGGTCTGATACAATATAATCTAAATAGAAAGTACAAATTGCTTAAAGAAGGTCTGTGCAAAGCCAAACTGCTCACACATAACAATCTAAATGGGAGATAGTCTTCAAAAATCACTTCTCTAGGTGAAGAGATATAGACAATTAGTGACTAGGGAGAGACAGAGAATTTTCTCTATAGATAAGAACCCTGATAAATTAACTTGCCTCAATAATCAATCCCTAATACATGTGCATAAGGGAAATACCAAGAGACAGTATAAGCTTTATACACACACACACACACACACACACACACACACACACACACACGGGTCTGCTGGGCCTAGGAATCCTGTAAGAGAACCTGCTTCCATGCTGAGAGGAACTGGAGAGGTGAGTAGGGGCCACACTGACGGATGGCCTTAAGTGCCACTCTTCAGGGACAGTCCCTGGGGGACTGTATCCAGGCACCCTCAAATTCCCTAAGCTTTTTGGGACATCCAGTGGGGGTGTGTTCCTGCTGCTGGCTTTCTTTACCTCAGCCCACCCTGCCCCCAAGCCCACCTTTTTGTCTGTGAGGTCCTTGGAATGCCCAACACAGCCTGCTTCAGGGGTGAGGGGATCTGAGCGCCTGCTCCAGTTCTGATGGGACCTAAGAGAAGGCAGAACAAGAAAAACTCCCAAGTATTCAGTCAGCCACAGCAAAGATTGAACCAAGACATCAAGACTCTCTTGGCCTCAGTTTAAGGAAGGGATGGGTAGGTGCCAATGCAAGAATTCCTCCAACTTCCTGAAAAGCAACATGGTAATACCAGAATCCAGTGAACATTCAATAGAAAGACTTGAACATCCTAATCAGAAGAAGTATAAGAAAATGACTTTAAACATAACCTTATGAAAATGATGGAGACCTTTAAACAGGAAGCAAAACACTCCTTTAAAGAAATGGGAGAGAAGACAAACAAAAATTTAGAAGAAATTAATAAATCTCTCAAAGATACCCATGAAAACCAAGAAAAAGCAATCAAACAGGTAAAGGAAACAGTTCAAGACTTGAGGATGTAAATGGAGGTATTATAGAAAACACAAACAGAGGGAAGGCTGGATATGGAAAATCTGGATAAATGAAAAGGAACTAAAGAGACAGTTATAATCAACAGAATACATGAAATAGAAGAAAGAATTTTAAGTGCTGAAGATAATATAGAGGAAATAGACTCATTGATCAAAGAAAACATCAAATTCAAAAAAAATTCTTAACACAAATCATCCAGAAAATCTGCGACACCATGAAAAGACCAAACCTAAGAATAATAGGGGTAGAAAAAGGAGAATTTTAACTCAAAGGCCCAGAAAATATATTCTACAAAATTATAGAAGAAAACTTTCTCAAGCTAAAGAAGGATATCCCCATGAAGGTATGAGAAGCTTATAGAACCCCAAATAGACTAGATAAAAAAATACAGAATAAAGAAATAATTTTAAGATCTGCAAAGAAAAAAAGTCAAGTAACATATAAAGGTAAACCTATCACAATTACACCTAACTTCTCAATGAAAACGATGAAGTTCAGAAGGTCTTGGACAGATGTGTTACAGACACTAAGAGACCATGGATGCAAGCCCAGACTACTATACACAGCAAAGATTTCTTTTACCATTGATGGAGAAAACAGATACTCTATGACAAAAAACAGATTTAAGCAATATATATCCACAAATCTAGCCTTACAGAAAGTCCTAGAAGGAAAACCCAACAAAGCCAACCACACTCACATTAGCACAGACATCTGATAACCTTCCACCAATACAACTCAAAGAAGGGAAACACATAATACTATGATCAAAAAAAATAACCAGAGTTAACAACCACTTGTCATTAATACCGCTTAATAACAATGGAATCAATTCACATACTCAGTAACAAAGCAAACATCCACAGATACAAAAAATTGGAGTAACCACCTGTGTCTATCAGATCACCATGGAGTAAAATTAGAATTTAACAAAAATACTACCACCAGAAAGCCTACAAACTCATGGAAACTGAACAGTCAACTATTGAACCAACCCTTGGTCAAGGAAGAACTAAAGAGATTAAAATCTTCCTTGAATTCAACAAAAATGAAGACACAACATACCCAAACCTATAGGACACTATGAAAGTAGTGCTAAGAGGAAATTTCATAGCTCTAACTACCCACACAAAGAAAACAGAGAAAGCTCACATTAGAGACCTATCCGAACACCAAAAATCTCTAGGAAAAAAGAAGAAGCAGACTCACTCAGAACGAGTAGAAGACTGGAAATCATCAAACTGAGGGTTGAAATCAACAAAATATTAACACAGAAAACAATTCAAAGAATCAACAAAAGAAAGAGCTGGTTCTTTGAGAAAATCAACAAGATTGACAAACACCTATTGAAATTAATCAAAAGGCAGAGAGAGAACACTCAAATTAACAAGATCACAAAAGAAAAGTGGGATATAAAAATAGACAATGAGAAAATTCAGAGAATCATTAGGTCTTATCACAAAAGCCTGTATTCCACAAAATTGGAAAATGTAAAAGAAATGGACTTTTTTTTAGATAAATACTATATACCAAAATTAAATCAAGACCAGGTGAGCAATTTAAATAGATCTATAAGTCACAAGGAAATAGAAACTGTCATCAAAAACCTCCCAACCCAATAAAAGCCCAAGACCAGATGGTTTTAGTGCAGATTTCTACCAAAACTTCCAAGAAGAGCTACTACTATACTCCTTAATGTGTTTCAAATAGTAGAAACAGAAGAGTCATTCCCAAACTCTTTTTTATGAAGCTACAGTTACCCTAATACCAAAACCATACAAAGACTCAACCATGAAGGAGAATTACAATCAATCTCACTCATGAACATCAATGCAAAAATTCGCATTAAAATACTGGCAAACTGAATCCAAGAACACATCAAAAAATCATCCATTATTATCAAGTAGGCTCCATCCCAGAGATGCAGGGCTGGTTCAACATATGAAAATCTATCATATAAATAAACTGAAAGAAAAAATCATAAGATCATTTCATTACATGTGGAAAATACATTTGATAAAATTCAACAGCCCTTTATGATAAAGGTATTGGGGAGATTAGGGATACAAGGATCATATCTAAATATCAAGAAAGCAATATACAGCAAGCCAACCGCTACCATCAAATTAAATGGAAAGAAACTCAAAGTAGAAACACTAAAATCAGGAACAAGACATGGTTGTCCACTCTATCCATATCTATTCAACGTAGTGCTTGAAGTTCTATCAATAGCAATAAGACAACAAAAGGAGATCAAGGGGATTCAAATTGGAAAAGAAGAAGTCAAATTTTTGTTATTTGCAGATAATATGATAGTGTGCATAAGTGACCCCAAAAACTCTACCAGGGAACTCCTACAGCTGACAAATATATTTTAGTGGTGTGGCAGGATACAAGATCAACTCAAAGAAAACAGTAGCCTTCCTGTACACAAAGCATAAAGAAGCTGAAAGGAAAATCAGAGGAACATCACCTTTCACAATAGCCACAAATCGCATAAATTATCTTGGGGTAAAACTAACCACGGAAGTTAAAGAGCTATTTGACAAGAACTTTAAGTCTTTGAAGAAAGAAATTGAAGAGGGTACCAGAAAATGGAAAGATCTCCCATGCTCTAAAATTGGTAGGATCAACATAGTAAAAATGGCAATCCTACCAAAGGCAATCTATAGATTCAATTCATTCCCCATCTAAATTACAACAAAATTCTTCACAGACCTTGAGTTAACAATAATAAACTTTATATGAAAAAAAAAAAAACAAAACAAAAAACCCAGGATAGAGAAAAAAATCCTTTGCAATAATGGAACTTCCAGAGGCATTACCATCCCTGACATCACATTCTATTACAAAGCTACTGTAATGAAAACGGCTTGGTATCGGCATAAAAACAGATTCATTGACCAATGGAATTGAATTGAAGAACTGTATATTAATCCATACACTTATGAACACCTGATTTTTAACAAAGAAGCTAAAATTGTACAATTGAAGAAAGAAAGCATTTTTAACAAATGGTGCTGGCATAACTGGATGTCATCCTGTAGAAGAATGAAAATAGATCCATATCTATCCCCATGCACAAAACTCATGTCCAAATGGATTAAAAACCTCAATATAAATCTGACCACACTGAACCTGATAGAAGAGAATGTGGGAAGTAGTCTGCAAAACATAGGCACAGGAGATCACTTCCTACATACAACCCCAGTAACACAAACAATAAGAATAACAATGAATAAGTGGGATCTCCTGAAACTGAAAAACTTCTGTAAAGCAAAGCACACAGTCATTAAGACAAAAAGACAACCTACTGAATGGGAGATCTTCACCAACCCCACATCAGACAAAGGTTGATCTCTAAAATATATAAAGAACTCAAGAAACTAGACATTAAAATTCTAAATAACCCAATTAAAAATGAAGTACTGAACTGAACAGAGAATTCTCAACAGAAGAATTTTAAATGGCCTAAAAATACTTAAGGACATGTTTGACTTTCTTAGCTATCAGGGAAACGCAAATCAAAACAACTTTGAGATACCATCTTACACCTGTCAGAATGGCTAAAATCAAAAACACCAATGATAGCTTATGGTGGAGAGGATGTGGAGTAAGGAGAACACTCATCCATTACTGGTGGGAATGCAAACTTGTGCAACCACTTTGGAAATTAGTGTGGTGGTTTCTCAGAAAATTGGGAGTCAACCTACCTCAGGATCCAGCAATACCACTCTTGGGAATATACGTAAGAGATGCTTAATCATACTACAAAAGCATTTGTTCAACTATGTTTACAGCAGCATTATTTGTAATGGCCAGAACCTGGAAACAACCTAGATGCCCCTCAGTGGAAGAATGGATAAAGGAAGTGTGGCACATCTACACATTAGAGTACTACTCAGCGTTAAAAAAGGGAGGCAGAGGCAGGCAGATCTCTGTGAGTTCAAGACCAGCCTGGTCTACAAGAGCTAGTTTCAGGATAGGCTCCAAAACCACAGAGAAACCCTGTCTCGAAAAACAAAAAACAAACAAACAAACAAAAAAAGACATCTTGAATTTTACATGCAAATGGATGGTAGTAGAAAACACTATCTGACTAAGATAACTCAGACACAAAAATATTAATATGGTATGTACTCACTCATTATTGGTTTCTAGCCATTAACAAAGGACATCAGGCCTATAGTTTGTGATCCTAGAGAAGCTAAGTAATAAGGTGAACCCAAAGAAAAACATATATAGATCCTCCTGGAAATTGGAAACAGACAAGATCATCAGGCAAAAGTTGGGTACATGGGGGTGGGGGTGGGGAGAAGGGTAGAGGTGGGAGAGAGGAGAGAAGGGGAGGGTTTGGGAGAGCTTGGGGGAGTGGATGGTTGAGATGGACAAAAGACAGATATGGGAGGAGGGAATGCGATATCTTTTGGAGGGGGTTTGAGACAGGGTTTCTTGGTAGCATTGGAGCCTGTTCTGACACTAGTTCTTGTAGACCAAGCTGGACTCAAACTCACTGAGATCCACCTGCCTCTCCCTCCTGAATGCTGGGATTAAAGTCATGCACCGCCATCCGGTCCAAAGAAGATATCTTAACTGAGGGAGCCATTTTGGGATTGGCAAGATGTTTCGCTCTGGAGGGGTTCCCAAGAATCTATGGGGATGATCCCAGCTAGGACCTTGGGCAGTGGAGGAGAAAGTGCCTGAACTGGCTTTGTCCTGTAGTCAGACAGATGAATATCTTGAATATCACCATAGAACTTTTATCTGGCAATGGATGGAGATAGAGACAGAGACCCACATTGGAGCCCTGAACTGAACTCCCAACGTTCAGTTGAAGAGCAGAAGGAGGGAGAATATGAGCAAGGAACTCAGGACCACAAGGGGTTGGTTCACCCACTGAGAGAGTGTGCCTGAGCTAATGGGAGCTCACCAACTCCAGCTGGACTGAGAATGAACAAGCATGGAATCAAACTGGACCCTCTGAATGTGGCTGACAATTGGGGCATACTGAGGGGCCAATGATAATGGCACTAGGATTTGTCTCTACTGCATGTACTGGCTTTTTGGGATTCTATTCCTTTTGGATGCATACCTTCCTAAGCCTGAATGTAGTGGTGAGGGCCTTGGACTTTCCACAGGGCAAGGTACCTTGCCCTCTCTTAGGACTGGAGGGACTGGGGAGGAAGGGGTGGGGGAATCGGGAGGGAAGTGGGATGAGGGGAGAAAGTGTAAATTTTGATTGGTATTATTTATAAAGTAATAAAAATTAAAAAAGAAAAAGAGTGCAAGAGTTTAAGGAGGGCTAGTACAGGGATACAGAAAGACTAGGAAGGCAGAAACAGAATGTGGAAATGATATAACTTATTATGTATTACATTAACAAAAATAATATATTTTAATTGTAAAAAGATAAGAAATTATACAATGTTAAGGATGGCAGGAAAGAAATTTACAACTCTGAAATGTTTTTATTATGCAGAAAATTTACAGATATATCAATGTACCTTTGTTGACTTGGTACAAGCTAGAGTCATACGGCAAAGGGGGACTTCCAATGACTAATTGTGTCCATACTATTGCCTATAACCAATTTTATCTGACATTTCCTTGATTCATGAGTGATGAAGGCGGCTCTAACCTATTGCTAAAGTTGCCACTCAAGCACTTGTTGAATGCATAGTATTCGAAAGCTAGCGGAAAAAGTCCTGAGGAACAAAACAATAAGCACTGGCCACCATGGCCTTTGTTTCCCATGTCCAGTTTCATCTTAATACCCTTCCATGAATTTCTTCAGTGGTAACTATGATCAAAATGCTTAAGCTAAATAAATCATTTTTCTCCAAATTGTTTTAAAATAAAGCTTTAATATTTTTTAAAAGAATCTTAAGGATGCCCTCATGCCCAGCAGTAGGTGGCCAACAGTAAACATACTTAATATCACATTAGAAGTTCCATCTTTGCAGGTTCTTTGCCTTGTAAATTCATATTATGTCTTTTCCTTTTCAAAATTTCAATTTAATCATATTTATATTTATTATGTAGCATATAAATATACTTACATTAGACACACACACACACACACACTCTTAACCTATAGGTTCTTTGCTGATATGTCATGGTTTCTAGTTTAGGATTTTTATGGGATTTCTAGGAGGACAAATGAGTGTGTCTCTGCATCTGTTTCTGTTTCTTGTGCCTTAATGGGGCTCTTTTTCTATCATTTGTTTTTTTTTCCTATTCCAACATGATAGATTTTATTTTATTACAATATTAATATTATTATAATTATTATAGGTAATAGTAGTAGTATTATTTTTCAAGACAGGGGTTCTCTGTGTAATTGCCCTGACAGTCCTGGAACACACTTTATAGACCAGGCAGGCCTCAAACTCACAGAGATCTGCCTACTTTTACCTTATTGTTATTATCTTTTAGCAGACTGGTTTTTGTTTGTTTGTTTTTGTTATGTTTTGTTTTGCTCATTTTCTTTTTATATATACATTTTATTGGCTACATAAAGGGGGTGGATTCAGAAATCCATATGAAAAGGAAGGAAGGGAACGTGGAGAAGAGAGGGAGGAAAAAACATAGTCAGAAAATTATGTGAGGAAAAAAATCATGTTTAACAAAAAAAAAAACTAGAGGTGCAAATAAAATTTTATAGACATAAATAAGCAAAAGTTTACCAAGCAGAATATAATCATTCTTATTTTCTTTAGTGATCAAGAAATGATAAAATAGTATTTCTTACATATCATATGCTCCAAAAATTTAACATCTGGTAATAATGAGTGCTTTCAAGAACTTGTACTCATGGGAGCTCTTATGCATGTTTCAAAACTGTATAAAATGACACATTCATATTAAAAGGAAATTATGCATAACCAAGTAAATTGAACACTTATATACACCCCAAGTCAACTACTACATATGCATGCTTGTATAACTATCATATTTTTATGCACATAAATACACATATAAATATCTACCTATATTACAACTATGAATCAAGTAGCAGCAGTTCATCAGATGATATATAGAATAACATTTCAGTGAAATATTAATAATTAAATAAATGTACAAGTTAAAAATCATTATTTTAATTATCTTACCAATGTATTTTGATTTATTTTCTGATGAAATTTTGAAAAATTTATATGATAGTTACTTTAACTTTCTGTCTCATGGTATTGTGTGGCATACTGTATCAAGTAAAACAAGTCAATAGTGTACTATTTACTATTTTAATTTTGGACAGCATGCATTCTTATATAGCATTTTCAGCATTTTCAGCTATATAAGATGATATTTAACTTGCATTGTTTATTTGGAAGCAGAATAGAAAATCATTTGAACAAATATTCTGAAATCATTAATCGATTAGTTAAAGATAAAATGCTAGATTCTTTTTGTTTGTTTTTTCATGACAGGGTTTCTCTGTAACTTTGGAGCCTGTCCTGGAACTAGCTCTTGTAAACCAGGGTGGCCTGGAACTCACAGAGATCCACCTGCCTCTGCCTCCCTAGTACTGAGATTAAAGGCATGTGTCACCGTTGCCTGTCGAATGCTGGGTTATGAAGCAAGTTTCTTTTCTATGATTATTATAATTCTGTCTTCCGTAGGGCAGTAAAAGAGACACCCCTCCCAGAATCATCAAATGTGATGAAAACCTGGTAGTGAGGACAGAGCTCCTTGGTTTCTGGCCATGTTGTGTATAGTAGGCAGTTGTGTTGCTCTGGTATACTTCGTAGAGTGTATCACACAGTATAATTACTGATCAATACTTTTCTTCATGGCAAACAAAGGCTTTCACACCTTCAGACCTTTTTAGTTAAACTAGTAAACAAAAATGTACATTTCACTTTCAAACCAAAAAAGGACAACGTTTCTCATATAGTAACATTAGATACTAGTAGGATATGTTCAGTACTATTATTTGCTTAATTAAGCTTTGGATCTAATTTGAACTTTATTTTACTTTCCTTATTGTCAAATACAGAAGATGCAAAATAATTTTTCATATTCAGAAATTAGCTTCAGATGTCCTCTGTGCTCTACTATAAAATAAGTTTTACACTAGAAACCTGTTTAGTAAATATTGGATATGTTAATGTGGAGTTTTGTATGAGAATTCCCCTTATGTCTTAATCATTTAAACTTAGTCCCTAGTTGGGTGACCTTGTTAAGAGAGGATTAGAAGGCTGTTGTCACTGGAAGTGGAATTTCATAGCTTCCTCTCTCTACTTGGTGCTATTGGAGCATGATGTAATTAACCTCTTACCTTGTTGTTACAGTTTGCCTGGATGCTGCCTGATGACACATTTCTTCACCAAGATGAATTCTTTACTCTGGCTCTGTAGCCCAAATAAACCTTTCATTTTCTGACTTGCCCTAGCCATGGTGTTCCATCATAGCAAAAGAAAATTGACTAGAACAAGGCATGCAACAGCTCAGTAGCATAATGCTTGCTAAAGCATCTAAGAGGATTGAGTTTTACTCCACAGCAAAGAAAAGTAAGCTGAAGCAACACAAACAGCAGCTAAATGTTGAACAAAGTTTAAACCTAGGTTAAAAAGTCTTAGTCCCTGTAATCAAATGATGATAAACATATCTTTTTCATTTTTATTTTACCCCTTTTCCTACCTCTTTGCTGCAGATGCTTTTCTCTCTGAAGTATAGATCTACATAAGAGTGTGGCCATTATTCTTGCAACAGTCTGAAATAAATTCCCTTCATCAAATAAACTAGCCCATGTCTATTTAATTTAGCCTCACTGGTGTTCTCAGGACCTTGGAAGAATACAGACTGATTTTTTTTGTAAGTGTGTGACATGTATCCTCTGGTCTGGATCTAAAATGAGTCCTTGTTTCCCTCTGAAATGTCAGGAGATAAACCTCTACTATTTTTATCTCACAGCCCCAGTCTCTGCCTCAGTATTCTATGGTGTCTTTAGCCTGCAATTCCAATCTCTTCTACATTATTCCAGCAAACTTGTTCTAAAACCTGAAATTCAAGTTTTTCATTGCAATTAAACCATTCCTTGAACAAATTTCCTTTATTAATGCTTTTTATTTTTATGATAAAATTTCTGATAAAAGCAACTTAAAACTGTCAAGGTTTATTTTATCTCATTATCATAGTAAGGATCATACCAGGACCATAAGGCAGCTGATAAAGAAAGGTAAGTCATTAAACAAGAAAGATAAATGCTGTGGATTGGTACCAAAATTAAGGATTGGTTTTCCCAGCTCAGTTACATTTTAGGAAACACATCCAGAGGTCTCCTTCTCAGAATATTTCTAAATCCCATCAACATGACAGCAATAAACATTGTATACAAAGATATGCAAAGATAGCTCAGAATCTCTGACTCTTTTCTAAATACAGGAGAATAAAATCTTCCAACAAGAGTGCAGATGAAAATATCCTTTGGGAAAACTTATGCCTGCTGTCAGAAAAATTCATGGGATAGAATATACACTAAAATTCTGAACCTATTTGTAGGCAATAAAACATGATGTTCTATTGGAAGACTAACATGTATATGATTGTTTGGTGAACAAAACATTACCTAAATTCAAAATAAAGTAAAAAGAAATACACTTTTCTTTTATGTTTACCATTTTAATCTCCAGAAAAGTGAAAAGATAATATAAACAACAATGTTGATTAAACAAAAATTTAAAATATAAAAAGAGGGTCTTAGTGATGCACACCTTTAATTCCAGCACTTGGAAGACAGAGGCAAGCAGATCTCAAAGAATTTGAGGCCAGCCTGGTCAAGAGCTAGTTCCATGACAGGTTCTAAAGCTACAGACAAATCCAGTCTTAAAAAAAAAAACAAAAGAAAAAAATAGACTATAAGAAAACAAATGAACAACTGAAAACTCCATAGTATATTAAAATAAGTAATTTTTCAAAGTATTTTTGAGAGGTATATAGTTACATTTCTTTATTCTCATTTTTGCCCACTACCCTCATAATCCCTTTCTGCCCTCTTTAAAATTTATTGCTTTTTTCCACTAAATTAAATTGTTATACATCTATTATCTAAATTATAACTTGCTCAATTCATATATTATTTCTTTTATGTATGTTTTTATGGCTGACTGTTGACATTGAAGAACCAATAGGTGAGCTCTTCCTGTGAGTGAACACCTCTTTTCTCCCAGCTTTTCTCAGGTACATACAGTATTTTAGGTTTGCAACATAGACACAGTTACAAAAAGATATGGCTGGAAATTCTTAGGTTCTCCTCTCTTCATATTCTTTCTTGTCTTTAAGTCTTCAGATTGATGTGCTAAAATTAATTGTCTTAACATTTCAGAAACTGTTGAGTTGGTTATATTTGGAACAGTAGGAACATTTATTTCAATTCTGTGGATGCCTCTAACCTAAACATTTCAGAAAACACAATTTTCCTTATTAACCTCTTCACAAAAGGTCTTATAAAGCAATGACAACAGGGAGATATGAAGGAATTAATTGCAAGATTTATGGAGGTAAAAGAATTGTGAAGTCACATGTACTGCCAAAGGAGCTAAGTGATTGCACTGCCCTCTCTGTCAGCCCTGGAAGGCCATTTTTACCTTTCTGAAAGGGTGAATAGGGTGTAGACTCCTTATCTTTGTCTGAGGAAGAGTGCAGTTACTGACCAATTTCTTCTTTGCTTCAAGAAACAGCCACAAAGAGTGGATTATGATTTTTATTTTAAATCCCATAAATCTATGTGTGTGTGCTGTACAAATGTATAGATCCTTGATTATTATGTAATGGTAAGTTATGAATCAAGTTCATTACAACTTTCTAATTCCCTAGTTCATGAGCATAGAATGCTTAGAACCCACTGATACTCCAATTCCATGTAGCCCAAATGCCCCTTTCATGCCTAAAAGGGCACCAGTTATCATATAATACACGCATACACACACACACACACACACACACACACACGACACACACACACACACATATATATATATATAATTTGTGGACAAAATGCATACATAGAAATTAGTCTTTTCAAAACATTAAATACCTTAGCACTTGGGAGATCGTTCAGTGTATCATAATTTCTGTACAAACCTTAGGGCTTAATATTGGGTCTCCAGTATCCACGGAAAAAGTTAGATGTGTTGAGGTTTGCCAATAATCCTAGTAATGTGGGTCTAAGGAACTGTGGGACACTGCTAGTTCCAGTCTTGGTAGGACAAAAATATCCAAAGTGCTGTACCAGAAACAGGTAGTGATACGTAAACATAAAACCATATGTATGGAAAATGAAATTGTGATGTAAAAACATCATTCACTTTGTAAAATTTTCTCAAAAGAACATATATGTCAATAGTTTACAGAGGCAAGAAAATCCTTAATGAGTTCTGAAAAACTGAAGTAAGAAATTTCCCATATTCTGATTTTACCATATCTACCCATTCACAGTCTTCTTTCAATAACAGACTAAAATTATGAATAACATAATGATTTTGGATCTAGTTTACATGAGCCATTTTTAGTAATGTACATGGATGGTGCTCACTTACCTTTTTCTCATTTTCCACTGAATAATGAGAACACTACTGTCCTACTATCAGTAAATTACATCTAAATAGTAACTGGGTATTTATGAAGATTTGGAAAAATGACAGGTGAATTTCAGTCACTAGATATCTTATATTATATACACAACACATATAATTTTATTCTAGTAAATTGTCAGGATGATTATATTTCTTCATGCTTTTCTTTTTTTTTTAACAGAATAAAAATATCCCTTTATTTCCATGTTAAACGATTTTTTTTTTTACTAATAGAAGAGTTAGTTTATTTTATAAATTTTGGTCTCCCCATATAAAAATGGAAATGATAGTAGCTATAGTTCACATGTTTTTGATGTAATAAATAATCAAACATTATTGAAAACATTTAGAACAGTGACATGCATGTTACATGTTTAATAAATGTCAGTTATTATTATCATAAAGTTCATGTTCAAATTCCAGGTAAATTTTAAGTCAAAAGCAATTTTGATCTGTAAGGAAACAACCAAAGACAGAAATAGCTATGCTTTCAATATCTTGAGGGCAACTTCAATGAACAAGTCTGTGTTGCCACTATTTCTTGACTTCCTTTTTCTAGGTTGTAGGGCATATTTGCACCTTTTCCTTATAAGCACATTGATGATTCTGATAGTTATGTTATGAATTACCTCATTTTATGTTTGTCAGTGTTACTTTTCACTCATTTAAAAAAAGACTCTTGTTATAGTTTATGGTTTTTTTCTTCTTATGTCCCCTCAACTAATTGTACATAACAGCCAAAACACATTGAGAAAATTAAAAAACTTTGAAAATTGGCAAGTATACTTAAATTTTCACCAATTGATAAAAATGTTTAACTTTGAAACTACAAATTCTCCTTACCACTTCATAATACTTTATCAAGTTCCTGGCTTCAATACACAGGTATTTTTTGTTTGTTTGTTTTCATACATTTTAATCAAATCTTTAAAATTATCCAGTTTTTGAACCCTGTCTGATCTACTCCTTTATTTTTATAGCCACACTAACCTCCCTTCCCAATCCTCTAATACTGTAGGTGTGGACCCAAGTTACTTTCATTATTTCCTCTGAGTAACTGCAAAGCTATTGTTATTTACACTAAGTTTACTACATTTTTTTCTTTGATTCCTCTCTTCCTATACAACAATAAGGATACTCTTGACGGCTGCCGTAAAGAAAGTGAAGTGTGTTGTGTTTTTAAATCTTTGACATGCATTTTACTTTGAACCACTACATTAAAACATTTTTATATGCTTCTCTATACTTGAAAATCTAAAGGGAAGAATTACTCTGAAATAGTAATAGTAAATACTCTGAAATAATAGCTATTGCTAAAATATAATTTCTTCACAATCTAATTTATGTTATTTTTCCATATAGATGCCCAATTTTGAGAGATATATTTGATGAACTCTTAAATGTATATTGTCATAAAATGGGTATCATTCCATAGTAATGTACTATTTGCATAAATCCGTTGCTTTTTTTCTTTTTCTTCTCATTTTTTTTTCAAGAAAACATTTCTCTGTAGATTTAGAGCCTGTCCTGAAACTCGCTCTTGTAGATCAGGCTGGCCTTGAACTCACATGCCTCTTTCTCCCAAGTGCTGGAATTAAATGCATGCTCCACAGCCTCCTACCTTTCCTTTTCTTTTGGTTGAAAATAGATTCTTCTTTCTTACAACATATTCCAGCCACACATTTTTTGTCCTCTCTTCCTCCATGCCCTCACCCCAGCACTTATATATTTATAATCAGTTATTTTCCTAAGTGATCATCACATATAATTGTATTCAAATATTTGTTTCTAGGCACAAATGATACCTGTGTATGTATTTTTCTTAAATTTTAATCATAAATTACAGATAAAAAATACCCTATAAGGTGTACTTACAAACTAATGTATTGTATGGTACAAGTATCAATTATCTATCTATCTATCTATCTATCTATCTATCTATCTATCTATCTATCTATCTATCTATCTATCTATCTATCTAACTATCATCTATCTATCTATCTATCTATCTATCTATCTATCATCATCATCATCTATCTATTTATCTATCATCTATCTATCTCATCTATCATCTATCTATCTATCTATCTATCTATCTATCTATCTATCTATCTATCATATATCTATCTTTCTATCATCTATCTACCTGTCTTTTTGTTATCTATCCTTATAACTTTATATTTATTTTCTTGTGGTGCTGAAGCTTTGTCCCAGTAGTACTGGTCCATAGAAGTATCAAATGCTTTTCTCTATTTGTAGCTTGCACAGCATCTTCAATAATGTGGAAACTCAACTTAATGGAGGAGATTCCTTGCTTAATCTCAGTTTGAATCCTTTAGGTTCTTTATTCAAAGCATGTAATATTTTTAGCAATAAGGTCTCAAATTCAAGTTACAGTATATAAAAATTGGCAACAGAAATAGGTGATATATTTTCTGGATCCTTTTGCTTCCTCCAGCCAACAATTCGTATGGAGGTTTGTGTGATTATCACTGCTAGATAGTCTGTGACTCTTAAGAAGATCACTATCATGCTGTGACATATCCTATTTTTTTTCAGTTTTGCTGATGAAGATTTTTGATATAGATATGAATAATTTGCATTGGTGTGAATTTTAAGGTCAAGCTTGTTATATGTATATGTATTTCTGATCTTGATTAAGGTATTGTGATTATGTAGTTCATTTTTAAAATGTAATGTATAATTAGGAAATATAGGTTGTTGATGAGTAATCATAAATAATAGTCAAGCTTGTAGTCATGTTAGTTAGATTTTCTAGATATATAGAGATATATTTCAATTAGATAGGCATTTTTCATATTTTTCAAAGACTGCAGAATTTAATATTTTAATAACTTGGGATTTTTCATGACAATGAGACACATCTGCTCCTGGCAGCACCAACTACTTAAGAGGAAGATGGGCATTGAAGAGGATCCTTATGGAGTTTGATAGCCATTTGGGCAAGAAACTGCTCTTGCCTGGACTGTTGCATAAAATGGACACAGAGAACCTGCAGAGAGAAGGACTGCTGAACTTCCCTAAAGGTGAGACAGTCTTTTGGGGTTCCTGACTCATGAAAGTCTGCGAGACATTCTGCAGGACACAGCAGAAAATGACTGAAAAGTCTTTGGAATTTCCTGCTTGATGAAAATGTCTGCTGGATACTATGGACCTGAAGGCTGAAGATGGATGCCCCAACGGTACAAAAGAACGTTGGGTGACTGTCCAGGCAGCAAGATGTCTCTGTCATTTCTAGAGTTTTCTTATTTCTTGTTTGATTAGGTAATATTATATTCTTCTGGAGTCTTTGATGGAGTTGAAGAATAGTTAGTTATAGTTATAGTTTTCCTTAGTTATGATAAAAGATAAAGTAGATATAAATATTGTAACTGTAATTCTTGATAACTTTTTTGTTATATGTAATTTTACTATGTTAAAGTTAAAGCCTTTCTTTTTTGTTTAAACAGAAAAAGGGGAAATGATGTGGGAGTGATTTCTTATCAATAAAGAAACTGCCTAGGCCCATTGATAGGCCAATCCTTAGGTGGGTGGAGTAAACAGAACAGAATGCTGGGAGAAAGAAGCTGAGTCAGTAGGAGTCGCCATGATTCTCCCACTCCAGGCAGACGCAGGTTAAGATCATTCCTGGTAAGCCAGCTCGTGGGCTACACAGATTATTAGAAATGGGTTAGGTCAATACGTAAGAGCTAGCCAATAAGAAACTAAAACTAATGGGCTAGGCGGTGTTCAAAAGAATACAGTTTCTGTGTAATTATTTCGGAGCATAAGCTAGCCATGTGGGCGGCCAGGTTCCAGGGGACACAGCCCTGCCGCCCTTTCTTACTACAGATTTTTACACAAATAAATAACCAGAAAAATGCATATAATAAGTTAACTAACAAAATTGATGCAACTGAAATGCAACACCTACAACTAAGGTTTAGGGTCCTTAGTACTAATAGATGAAATATGAATAGTAGATGAAATGATGGAAAGGTTATAAGTGCCAGAGACCAGGGCACTCACTGAGAGGTATTGTCTTCTAGTTGTGAAAGTGGTGCTGCAAATGTTGCATCTAAAAGTATAATTGTCTACACTAACTACTCTGCATGTATAGTGGATCAGTAGGGGAATTTCTCAAGGCTCCCATATAAGATGAAATAGAGCAGGTAACCAGTTGCTGTTGAGAGGGAGAGAAACAAATTTTTTCAGTGACAAGCCCCAATTCTAAATGATCATTGCTAAACACATTTACATATCACATACCCTACCCAGTTCCTTTAGTGTTATTACATGTAATGGTATAGCAATTACCATTTAGAAATCCAACATCTACCAAGCTATTTAGAAAATAGACAGATGATACATAGATAAATGGTAGTTAGCTAGAAACGTAGATGATAGATAAATAGGTAGGTGATATATAGACAGAAAGATAGATGATAGATAGATAGACAGACAGACAGATAGATAGATAGATGATAGAAAAATTGATAGATGATAGCTAGCTAGCTAGGTAGATTGATAGATGATAGATGGATGGATAGATATATAGATGATAGATAGATGGATAGATGATGATGATGATAGAAAGATAGATAGATGATAGATAGTATATACAACAATAAAAATAATAATTAAGAATATTTCTTCAGTCTTCATATATTTGAGAAGTAGTTAGTGAGATACAGGTGGACCTAGAGGAATTAGATAGAGGGTGGAAGTACTTCAAATATAGTGTTTCTCTTATATAACATTCTAAAATATAAAATTAAAAAAAAATTTTAAATTTAATCTCTTAGAGTTGAAGAATACACCCAAGTTCAATAAGGTTCAAAGCCTATATAGGAAGTTCATGGAAGTTTTTAACATCAGTTCAAGAAATATAGCACCCTTTTTTGAAATTTATAGGTACCTCCACTCATATAAGTGTGCCCCTCCACATATATGTACATAATTAAAATTAAAATAGATAATTAAAATATTTAAAACAAGTAAATTCAGAAGAAATTTATATACAATTATACCTATCACTTAAGAATTGAAACTATTTTATCATGTTTGTGTACTATTTTTTGTTTCTAAACATTACATAATTAATAAAATTTGTAGATGTATGTATATGTATATAAATATGCATATTCATAATTTCAGTGCTGCCCTAGTTAAAACAGAAAGAAAAGGAAACAACATAAATTTTCTTCAAACAATGAGTTGATAATGACAATGAGATGCACGTACAGTGTGACATATTTTTTAGCCGTAAGAATTCTAAAGTCATAAATTTTGAAATAAATGGCTAGAAAAAGAAAGATCATAAAGAATGAGAAAGATGAATTTTACATATTATTACTCTTCTAATGCTTCTATCCCCAAGACTACAGGTATAAGTGTGAGCTTTACTGTTAAAGGAAATATCTCTTTGCAACAGATATCATTGCAGAAAACAGACCACTGGTTGAAAATTCAGACCAATCTATCCTAGGGGAGACATCTACAATACAGCTCCCTTATATAAATCACTGGGAACATTGTAGAAGAGGGAGCAGAAAGATGGTAAGAAGAGGATTTACCGGACTCTCTGAATTTGGCGGACAATGAGGGCTGCTGAGAAGCCAAGGACCATGGCACCGGGCTTTGATCCTACTTCATGTTCTGGCTTTGTGGGAGCCTATCCAGTTTGGACGTTCACCTTCCTAGACCAGGACCGAGGGGGGAGGACTTTGGACTTTCCACAGGGAACCCTGACTGCTCTTCAGGCTGGAGAGGGAGGGGGAGGAGTGGGGGGAGGGGAGGAGGGGAGGGAGGAGTGGGAGGGAAATGGGAGGCAGGGAGGAGGCAGAAATTTTTTTTTTCCAATAAAAAAAAAAAAGAAGAGGATTTACAAGTTTACTTAGATTGTGTCTCCTAAGAATGCCATAAGTTATACTAATAATATCTCATCAACATGACTGCCTCAACATGAGCTGAACAAGGACAGAAAAAAAGGACATACCAATGTGGAAAAGGAAATTACTATGAGACCTCAAATCAGAAGAAGAACTACAGGTAACTGAAGTATTCTGACAGCAGACATGTTGGGAGAGGTCGCTTTTTCGTTCCTAGCTACCCAGACCACGTAATAATCATTTAGAAACTATATTACCACTGGACGGAGCATACCAATAGATTATCTAATGCCCAATGATCAACCATGAAGTCATATAAACAAATAACATTATACAAACTGAACAAGTACATTTATGCATAAATATATAAATATTCATATACTTTTAAAACAACAATTAATGAATATGCAGGCCATAAATTTAAAATAGAGCAAGGAAGATTATATGGAAATGTGTAAGGGAAGAAAGGGAAGGGTCTCATCTCAAAAAATAAAATATGATTTCAAAACATTGTATGAAAAATGAAAAGAATGAATACTGACATCAACACATGAATTTATTTTACTCAATAAGTTATCATTCACGCCTGTCACTTAAAATTTGCTGCACACTTTTACGTTTTTAAAGAAATAGATTCTTAAATATAAAAGGAGGCCATACACACCAATAAAAAAAAAAACAAAGAAACAAACAAAAAGACAGAAACTTTCTGTTACATCAAAGGCCAACCTAAATGTGAGAAGGCAAAATCCCAAGTTGGACAGAGACTTACAATACAATACAAGACCAGAGGTCTTGACAACATTCAAAAATCAAACCCACAAAGACTAAGGAAGTCAAGGAGCAAAACACCTCTCCAACAAAGACAAACTCAGAAATCAGGGACTAGAAATAATCATGCCAAACACGATTACTAAATGCTAGTGTAAAATACAATTAACCTTGAACTCACAGAGATCTGCCTGCCTCTGCCTCTTTAGTGCTAAGTCTAAAGAGCTAGTTCCAGGACAGGCTCCAAAACTACAGAGAAACCCTGTCTTGAAAAACCAAAAAAAAAAAAAAAAATCAACTATAGCCAATGACCATCTTCTGGTACCCCTAAAGTCCAGCTATACTATGACAACAAGATGTCTAACACAGTTAGAGGACAAGAAACTGAAATTAAAAGTACTTTATGAAGTGTTTCTTAAAGAAGAAATAAAGAAAGTCCCTTTAAGAAATTGGGGGAAAGACAAACAAAACATATAGGAAATCAGAAAATCCCTTAAAAAGAATGCCAAGAAAACCAAGAAAAAGCATGCAAGTAAGCAAACAAACAAAAAACAAAAAACCCAAGCAAGTGAAGTTAAACAATTCATGACATGAAAATAAAAATAGAAGCAATAAAGCAAAGACAAATTGAGGGAATTCAGGAAATGAAAAGTCTGGATAACTACAGATAAAACCATGAGTCACAGAATATAAGACATGGAAGAGGGAAAGAATTTCAGATGTTGAAGATAGAGTAAAAGAAATAGATTTATGTGTCAAATAAAATGTTAAATCTATAAAATAACAACAATAACAAAATTACTCATCTAAGATATCCAGGAAATCTGGGACACCACAAAAAAATCAAACCTAAGAACATTAGGAATAGAAATCTCAGCACAAAAAAACTGAAATATATTTAACAAAATCACAGAACGTTTCCCTAACCTAAAGAAAGAAATGACTAAAAAAGCACAAGAAGCTTACAAAATACTAAACAGACTGGGTCAAAAATGAAAGTATCAATATCATACAATAATCAAAATGATAAATATGCACAACAAAGAAACAATTTTAAAAGCTGCAAGAGAAAATGTTGAGTAATATATAAAGACAGACCTATTAGAATTACACCCAAATTCTCAATGCAGATTCTGAAAGAAAAAAAATTATTCTTTATTGTAGTTTTCTTCTCTTTTAATGTATCCCCCTTGATGATATATTATTTCACTCCCAGCTAACTGCATCTCTGAGGCACCACACACTTACTACCAACTTCCTCTGTTCTTTATACAAAGTACCTTCTGAGATTATTTCAGTTGTGTAAGTAACATGGTGAAGTGCGCTCACAACAATCACTCAATATTTTGATTTTATATTTTAGGCTCAGATGAAAAGCACCCATGAGGAAGAGTTTCAAATACCACCCTCTCTCTTAGTAGGGAAAGAAATCTTTAGAAAGTCAAGATATTAGTAACAAAGAACAAACTTAGAAAACAAAGCATAGAAAATCCACACAATGAGAAATTAAACTTTCCACCTCAATGAAATATTATAGGTATACCTGTTCAGTCATCCTCATCAACTTATACCATGAGAACCAATACGGGCACGTTCAACAGAACCACCTTAAACGGGCTATTAGTGCATGCTTTAGCATTGCCAGATCATAAATTTCACTCACAAACCACTAAAATAGCATAACTAAGATGTCAGTTTTAAATTAACAAATTAGATTAATCAAAAATGATAAGGGTTTCAGCAAAACAAAATAAAAAGATTACAATAATTGAAATGTCCATCATTATATAAGTATTGCTTGTTAAATCAATACAAATTACTATAGAAGGTAATGATGCATCAGGGTATCAGTTAAGAAAAAACTTTACTATGTGTGATGAATCTGTAAATAAAGAGGTATTGAGTGTGTTTCTAAAGTTATAAGACATAAAGCACAAGGAAAGATTTTCTAGCTAATGTTGTCAGGTATTCACTAGATGCCAGGTAAAGTCAGATATGCAAGAAGGTAATCCATTAGAGAACTGATTTTGCTTAATATATTGTGAAAATAAATCATGTTAGAAGTTGAATGGAAGTTCAAGCAGATAGAAGAATTTAGAAAAGTCTAGAAACTTCTTGTTTATCAGTTAAATATTTTTCATTATTATAAGAACTAATATTAGCTACTTAGTATCCTAGTATGAAGGTTTTCATATGTATTATAGGGGAAATCAAACATGTTTTCCTTATTTAAATATAATTTCATATATAATATGAGTTGATAGTTCATGTACTTAAGATATCACAAATAGTCACTCTTACTTTACTTTCTTATGTTAGTTCAAAACATTAATGAACTGCTAAGTGTTGTGTTGAATTGAGATGCTCTCAAAATCTCCTTTTTAATTTCATAGGATAGGAATGAAACATTTTAGAAAAAGATCTATTCTCATTGTCAAAAATAATTATAAATAATTTCAATTGTGAAAAAATAATTATATCATTAAAACCTCAACCATAATATATAGAGTGCCCACAAATGCAATGTAAATTTTACTAAATTAATAAATACTCAAATGCAAAAACAATTCTATATAAATATAGAACTACCAGTTTGATATTAGAATTCTATTCCATTTCTTTCACAGGAAACAGGTCACAAAGATCCTAGAAAATAATATAAAAAGAGAAAAGCAATACAGTGAAAAGCTTTGTTAACATGAGTTAAACAATAAAACTATTAGCACTATCACAGTCATCTTCACCTTAACATCACTTACTCTGAGAAAAATCTATGGAATAGAAGCTTTTATCTTTATTTTTAAATTATTTAATTTTTATTGGTTCCTCTCCCCTTCTATCCTCTTCCATGTCCCCCATGTACCCCATTATCTCAGCAGATACTGTCTTTTTCTACTTCCAATATAGATTATATCCATATATATCTTACTAAAGTATTAAAGATATATTTTAAAAGATGAGAAGTACTAACAGGTAAGAACAAAGATGGTGACTGATGAAATTTCTTCTATTGTTGAAATTTAATTCTTAATATTTAATATAAACTCCAAAGAAAATCACATTTGTGTATTATTAAAATTCACATAGTGACTAGTCTGAAATATTTACAATAAAAAATAAAAATTTAGTATGCTACCAGGTATTACTCTAGTGAAATACGCTAAGAATTTAAGTCAAAACACTGTGATTTGCAAAGATGAATCTTTGTCTTGACATGAAGCTTCGAATTTATAGTAACTTTACTATTAATATACCATCAGAATGTTTCTGGGTATATAAGAATTACTTCTTGTTCAGATTGTTAATATTCAATCTGTGGACCATTTACTCCCATAAACAGAATTCTGTAGTGGATACCTACCAAACATAAGTGATATAGGGTGCCTTATATTTAAAAGGTTGGGACCTGACTTAAGACCTACTGAATTCATTTTATGATAACCCTTATGCTAACCACATATTTATCCTTCTATATTCCATGGGTTATTTTTTTCTCTTCATGATACTTCAATTTTAATTTTTCATACAATACTATTTCAGAAAACAACAAACCATTAGAAAATACTAAAAGTGGAGGCAACATTTCCTATGACAGACACTATCTCCAAAGTAGAAGAAATAACAATACTCCCCTGCTGCTAGTGTTTAAAGAATCTGTAACCCAACTCACAGTGAATTAAGAGGCTGAGGAAAAGCACGTTAAATTGATATGCTTCATGAAGATGCATTAACACTTGTCTATATTCCTGTCTTAGTGTGTAAATATTTTTTGCTTGTATGAACAAACCTGAACATATTACCTGTAATGTATGCTTGTTAATTTAATCAAATATTGACTGAAAATGGAGAGCTTTTGATCACCAAGTAAAAATTGGACTTGGTTTCTTGTTTATTGGTTTCTTGCTTGAGGTTATTCAGAAGCAGCACCTTGTTTTCTCACTGTTTCAGACACTGCAGTTTGCATTTCTTAGCTTTGGTATGACCGCTGAGAAGTCTCTGTTACTTTGGCCTTCCTATGGTTGGCAAATAGTAGCTGGGTCATGGACCATTTTCAGTTTGTAATCCACATACTGAAACTATATAATTATCTCTAACAAGCTGCTTGTTGTTAGACCTATTACTTCCATAATGTCATCCATTATTTTCCCAAGTAGCTCTTGTAATATTCAGCACAGTCCTTTAATTCAATTTATGTAAAACATTTGTTCATACCTAATTTGTCAGGGCCAGGTCATGTTTGTATTTTACTGAGATGCAAAAGGTTGATTGTGGGGGTAGAAAGGCTGCCTCGAGTGAATACATTTCTCTGTCAATTACTGTAATTACTGAGTGTTGCCTTCACTTGGTGTGATGCACATCAACCCTCCACAGAAAGCAGAAGGTAGACACACATTGGAATTTAAGTGGCTTAATATGCACAGAAGCAGTAAAAGTGTGATTTTCTTACTCTATGGTGATTATAATGGGGTTTCATCAATGATGCAGCTGTCACACAAACTAGGAATTATGGCATAATCCATAAGTTAGTGACAATTTCATCACAACATTGCATTTTTCTTCAAATTCTTATACTAACATTCTCTTTGTTCATAAAGTGTTAGGTCTTGACACTTCTACAGACTAATAAATCTCTTTAGTGTTACTTTATCTCAGACTCAAATCATATACTTATTCTCTTATTTGTTTCATGCAAATAAGAAAATATTTTGGCTATAATCCATTGTACAGATTAACTCTTATCAATATTTTTCTTCTTATTTGTGGCAGGAAAAGTGATCTTTGTTTTTTATTTATCAACAGAAAGATAATTTATTTCATCTTAATTTGTATTTATGTATTTCAAAGATTGTTCCTTTTTAACTTTTCTAGGTAGTAGCTTGATTTTAAACTCCGCAGAATTGTGACAATCTTGATCTTAAAACACTGGAATTGCTTTAAAACTAATCTATGAGTAATTTTTGAACAACTGACATATGGCTAGTAAGCATATCAACATTTTAGTATTATCATAATTGTCTTTTGGAACATTGCTTTAAACTGGCATACATACTTTATCATTATATATAATTTAATGAACCACAATATGGAAGATTTAAAATGTTCTTCCAGGGAAGAAATTAATACATTTTTGGTATGTATGCATCTTCTGTATACATATGGAAGATATAAAATTTTATTTATATTACTATCTGTATGCAGTCAGACTGCATGATATTATATCTGTTTTAAAAACAAAATGTAAAGCTGTGGTGTTTTTTAAGAAGTTCTAATAGGTCCGAATTGGGAGGGCAACCGGGAGGGTAGTAGCTCCTTTGTCTAGGTGGCCTGCCTGCCCTGCGGCAGCAAGGTCGGCCCTTTGTTCGTGAGACACCCAAGCAGCAGGGAGATCAGAACCAGCTGCCAGGAGAGACATCACTGGGGAGTTCAAGCTCAGCAGGACGGTCCCTGCTCCCACACTGAAGAGATACACCCAGAGACTCAGTCACATCAAAGACTGGACCAAGAAACCAGGCCTCTCTTGGCTTCATTTGAAAGAGGAGATGGGAAGGCGCCAATGTAAGAATTCCTCCAACAACCTGAAAGGCAACATGACATCACCAGAACCCAGGGATCCCGAAATAAGAAGAATTGTACACCCTACTCCAGAAGAAGTAGAAGAAATCGACTCAAAAGTGAATTATTTGAAAATAATAGAAGACCTTAAACAGGAGGTGAAAATCTGCCATAAACAATTAGAGATTACAAACAAAAAGGTAGAGGAAATGAATAAATCGCTCAAAGATACCCAAGAAAACCAAGAGAAACAAGAAAATGCAATCAAACAGGTAAGGGAAATGGTTCAAGACCTGAAGAATGAAATGGAAGTAATGAAGAAAACACAAACCGAGGGAAGGTTGGAGATGGAAAATCTGGGTAAACGAACAGGAACTACAGAGACAAGTACTACCAACAGATTACAAGAGTTAGAAGAAAGAATGTCAGACACTGAAGATACCATAGAGAAAATTAACACACTGATCAAAGAAAACAGTAAAACCAACAAATTCTCATCACAAAACATTCAGGAAATACGGGACACAATAAAAAGACCAAACCTAAGAATAATTGGGATAGAAGAAGGAGAAGAAGTACAGCTCAATGGTTCAGAAAATATATTTAATAAAATTATAGAAGAAAACTTTCCCAGCCTAAAGAAAGATATTCCTTTGAAGGTTCAAGAAGCATACAGAACACCGAATAGACTGGACCAAAAAAAAAAAAAAACATCTCCTCGCCGTATAATAATCAAAACACAAAACATACAGAATAAAGAAAGAATATTAAGAGCTGCAAAGGAAAAAGGTCAAGTTACTTATAAAGGTAAACCTATCACACTAAAACCTGACTACCCTATGGAAACCATGAAAGCCAGAAGGTCCTGGATAGATGTACTGCAGAAGCTAAGAGAACATGGATGCAAGCCCAGACTACTATACCCAGCCAAGCTTTCGTTCACTATAAATGGAGAAAACAAAATTTTCCAGGATAAAAACAAATTTAAACAATACGTAGCCACAAATCCAGCCTTACAGAAAGTAATAGAAGGAAAATCACAAACCAACGAGACCAACAATGTCCACAATAACTCAAACTTCTAGACACCCTTTACCAGCGCAACTAAAAGAAAGCAAACACACAAACTCTATGGCTAAAAAAGTGACCGGAGTTAGCAACCACGGGTCATTAATATCCCTTAATGTCAATGGACTCAACTCACCTATAAAAAGGCACAGGCTAAGAGATTGGATACGCAAACAGGATCCAACATTCTGCTGTTTACAGGAAACACACCTCAACCACAAAGACAGGCACCTACTCAGAGTAAAGGGATGGGAAAAGGTTTATCAAGCAAATGGACCTAAGAAACAAGCAGGAGTGGCCATACTAATTTCTAACAAAGTTGACTTCAAACTTAAATCAATCAGAAGAGATGGTGAGGGATATTTTATACTCATAACAGGAACAATTGATCAGGATGAGGTCTCAATCCTGAATATCTATGCCCCTAACATAAAAGCACCCACATATGTAAAAGAAACCTTACTAAAACTCAAAGCCGCCATCAAACAGCACACACTAATAGTGGGAGATCTCAACACGCCTCTTTCACCAATGGACAGGTCAATCAGAAAAAAACCTAACAGAGAAATAAGAGAATTAATGGAGGTATTGAATCAAATGGACTAAACAGACATCCACCCAAAGAACATTCCACCCAAATAGGAAAGAATATACCTTCTTCTCTGCAGCTCATGGAACCTTCTCAAAAATTGACCACATCCTCAGTAACAAAGCAAACTTCCACAGTTACAAAAAAATATCCATAACCAACTGTGTCTTATCAGATCACCACGGACTAAAGTTAGAATTCAACAACAAAGCTACCCCCAGAAAGCCTGCAAACTCATGGAAACTGAATAGTCAACTATTGACCCACACCTGGATTAAAGAAGAAATAAAGAAAGAAATTAAAGTCTTCCTTGAATTCAATGAAAATAAAGCAACAACGTACTCAAACTTATGGGACACTTTGAAAGCAGTCCTAAGGGGAAAGTTCATAGCCCTTAGTGCCCACTTAAAGAAAACAGAGAAAGCATACATTGGAGACTTAACAGCCCACCTGAAAGCTCTAGAAAAAAAAGAAGCAGACTCATCTAGGAGGAGTAGAAGACTGGAAATAATCAAACTGAGGGCTGAAATCAACAAAATAGAAACACAGAAAACAATCCAAAGAATCAATGAAACAAAAAGCTGGTTCCTGGAGAAAATCAACAAAATTGATAAACCCCTATCCAAACTAATTAAACAGCAGAGAGAGAATTTGCAAATTAATAAGATCAGAAATGAAATGGGGGACATAACCACAGACATAGAGGAAATTCAGAGAATCATTAGATCTTACTACAAAAGCCTGTATGCCACAAAACTGGAAAATGTAAAAGAAATGGACACTTTTTTAGATAAATACCATATACCAAAGTTAAATCAGGACCAGGTGAACAATCTAAATAGACCTGTCAGTCGTGAAGAATTAGAAGCTGTTATCAAAAACCTCCCTACAAAAAAAAGCCCAGGACCAGACGGTTTCAATGCGGAATTCTACTAGAATTTCCAAGAAGACCTAATACCTACACTCCTTAAGGTATTTCACAATATAGAAACAGAAGAGTCATTGCCAAATTCCTTTTATGAAGCTACCATCACTCTGATACCAAAATCACACAAGGACTCAACCAAGTAAGAGAATTACAGGCCAATCTCACTCATGAACATCAACGCAAAAATTCTCAACAAAATACTGGCTAACCGTATCCAAGAACACATTAGAAAAATTATCCATTATGATCAAGTAGACTTCATCCCAGAGATGCAAGGCTGGTTCAACATACGAAAATCGATCAATGTAATCCATCATATAAATAAACTGAAAGAAAAAAACCATATGATCATTTCATTAGATGCTGAAAAAGCTTTTGACAAAATTCAACATCTCTTCATGATAAAAGTCTTGGAGATATTAGGGATACAAGGGTCATACCTAAATATAATAAAAGCTATTTACAGCAAACTGACAGCTAACATCAAACTAAACAGAGAGAAACTCAAAGCCATCCCGCTTAAATCAGGAACACGACAAGGCTGTCCACTCTCTCCATACCTCTTCAATATAGTGCTTGAAGTTTTAGCAATAGCAATAAGACAACATAAGGGGATCAAGGGGATTCAAATTGGAAAGGAAGAAGTTAAACTTTCGTTATTTGCAGATGATATGATAGTGTACATAAGCGACCCCAAAAACTCCACCAAAGAACTCCTACAGCTGATAAACACCTTTAGTAATGTGGCAGGATACAAGATCAACTCCAAAAAATCAGTCGCCCTCCTATACACAAAGGATATGGAAGCAGAGAGGGAAAGCAGAGAAGCATCACCTTTCACGATAGCCACAAACAGCATAAAATATCTCGGGGTAAATCTAACCAAAGAAGTGAAGGATCTATTTGACAAGAACTTTAAGGCATTGAAGAAAGAAATTGAAGAGGATACCAGAAAATGGAAGGATCTCCCTTGCTCGTGGATTGGGAGGATCAACATAGTAAAAATGGCAATCCTACCAAAGGCAATCTATAGATTCAATGCAATCCCCATCAAGATCCCATTAAAATTCTTCACTGATCTTGAAAGGACAATAATCAACTTTATTTGGAATAACAAAAAACCCAGGATAACCAAAAAAATCTTGTACAATAAAGGTACTTCTGGAGGCATTACCATCCCTGACTTTAAACTCTACTATAGAGCTACAGTAATGAAAACAGTGTGGTATTGGCATAAAAATAGAGAAGTTGACCAATGGAATCGTGTAGAAGACCCGGATCTTAACCCACAAACCTATGAACACCTCATTTTCGATAAAGGTGCTAAAAGTATACAATGGAAGAAAGAAAGCATCTTCAACAAATGGTGCTGGCACAACTGGATGTCAACCTGTAGAAGAATGAAAATTGACCCATACCTATCACCATGCACAAAACTCAAGTCCAAATGGATCAAAGACCTCAATATCAATCTGAACACACTGAACCTGATAGAAGAGAAAGTGGGATGTACCCTACAACAGATTGGCACAGGCGATCGCTTCCTAGGTATAATCCCAGCAGCACAGTCATTAAGGGCAACATTGAATAAATGGGCTTACTGTAACTGAGAAGCTTCTGTAAAGCAAAAGACACTGTCACTAAGACAAAAAGGCAACCCACTGACTGGGAGAAGATCTTCACCAACTCCACAACAGACAAAGGTCTGATCTCCAAAATATATAAAGAACTCAAGAAACTAGACTTTAAAATGCTAATTAAACCAATTAAAAAATGGGGCACTGATCTGAAGAGAGAATTCTCAACAGAAGAAGTTCAAATGGCCAAAAGGCACTTAAGGTCATGCTCAGCCTCCTTAGCTATCAGGGAAATGCAAATCAAAACAACATTGAGATATCATCTTACACCTGTCAGAATGGCTAAAATCAATAACACCAATGATAGCCTTTGCTGGAGAGGCTGTGGAGAAAGGGGTACCCTCATCCATTGCTGGTGGGAATGCAAACTTGGGCAACCACTCTGGAAAGCAGTGTGGCGGTTTCTCAGGAAATTTGGGATCAACCTACCCATGGACCCAGCAATGCCACTCTTGGGAATATACCCACGAGATGCCCGAACATATGACAAGGACATTTGTTCAACTATGTTCATAGCAGCATTATTTGTAATAGCTAGAACCTGGAAACATCCTAGATGCCCTTCAATGGAAGAATGGATGAAGAAAGTGTGGAATATATACACATTAGAATACTACTCAGCGGTAAAAAACAATGACTTCTCGAATTTTGCATGCAAATGGATGGAAATAGAAAACACTATCCTGAGTGAGGTAACCCAGACCCAAAAGGATGAACATGGGATGTACTCACTCATAATTGGTTTCTAGAGATAAATAAAGGTCAGTTAGTCTATAATATGATATCCTAAAGAAACTAAATAAGAAGGTGAACCCCAAGAAAAACATATAGCTATCCTCCTGGATATGGGAAGTAGACTAGACTGCCTGACAAATAAATGGGATCTTGGGGGTGTGCTGGGAGGGGGGGTAAGGGGAGAAGGGGAGAGAAATGTGAGAAGGGGAGGGTGGGGGGGAACTTTGAAAAACGGGATGATTGGGATAAAGGAATGTTGGTTAGGGGAGCAGAGAAGCACACATCTTAATTAAGGGAGCCATCTTAGGGTTGGCAAGAGACTTGGATCTAGAGGGGCTCCCAGGTGCCCAGGGCGATATCCCCAGTTAGTTCCTGGGGCAGCTAAGGATAGGGAACCTGAAATGACCCTACCCTATAGCCATACTGATGAATATCTTGCATATCACCATAGAAACTTCATCTGGCGATGGATGGAGATAGAGACAGAGACCCACACTGGAGCACTGGACTGAGCTCCCAATGTCCCAATGAGGAGCAGAAGGAGGGAGAATATGAGCAAAGAAGTCAGGACCACAAGGGGTGTGCCCACCCGTGGAGACAGTGGGGCTGATTCTCTGGGAGCTCACCAACGCCAGCTGGACTGTGACTGAAAAAGCATGGGATAAAACCGGAATCTCTAAATTTGGCGGACAATGAGGGCTGCTGAGAAGCCAAGGACCATGGCACCGGGTTTTGATCCTGCTTCATGTTCTGGCTTTGTGGGAGCCTACCCAGTTTGGATGTTCACCTTCCTAGACCAGGATTGAGGGGGGAGGACTTTGGACTTTCCACAGGGCACGGAACCCTGACTGTTCTTCAGGCTGGAGAGGGAGGGGTAGGAGTGGGGGGAGGGGAGGAGGAGAGGGAGGAGTGGGAGGGAAATGGCAGGCGGGGAGGTGGCAGAAATTTTTTTTTCCAATAAAAAAAAAGAAGTTCTAATAATAAGCATACCATAATTATGTTTAAGATTATAAAAAATTTTAATCATCCAAAAGGGAAAAATTATTTTAATATCATATTTGTGATTATTTATTCTATAGGAATTAAATTTTATCCAAGAGTAAATGAGAAATTATGAAATTTCAGAAATAGTAAAATTTAGTGTTTTATTGTTGTTGTTTTGTGAATAAATGGAGGAAACTTGGGAGTAAAAAAAATGAGAAGCATAGAGACAGAATTAAGTCATTTTAGAAAATCATAAAACAGTAAAAGAGTGTATTTCATTTATATGTGAGGGTTTCTTGGGAATTCTAGGCAAAACTTATAGGAAATTTATCATGCTCAAAGGTAGGCAGTGAATTCATTTTCCATATATGTTACTAATAAGTGGATATAAATAGAGTAACAAAATGCAATATACCTATTCTAACAAAGCCACCGCACGTAACAGTGACACTCCTATAGGAGCTATTTTCTTTCAAACAAAGAAATTATATTCTGTACCCCCTTCAAAGACTTGTAGCCATATCATAGGGCAAAACTGAATTCAGTCCAACTTCAAAAGTCCCCATAGTCTCTAAAAGTCTCAACAAGGTTTGAAATCCAAAATCTTTTCTGAGCTCAGGATACTCTTAACTGTACTCCCCTTATAAAATCAAATTCAAAAAAGTAGAACACATGTGTTTAACATCTAATGGCATACAATGTACAACTCCATTCTAAAATATAGAGAAGGTAGCCTAGTAAGGAAGTTCTGGGCCAAAGCAAGCCTGAAAACCAGCTGGGTATGCTCCACACTCTACGTCTCTGTCTGGTGGTAAAACACTCTTCATACTTCCAACTCTGTTCTGCTTTGTTGACTGCCATACTCTTCTTTCTCTGGGACTGCTTCTACTCCCTGTTAGCTGCTCTCTTCAGCAGTTATCACACAACACTCAGATCTCTAATATCATGGAGTCTGCAAAGTAATCCAGGCTTCAACCTCACAACTTCAAGCATGCAGTCAGACTGCATGATATTATATCTGTTTTAAAAACAAAATGTAAAGCTGTGGTGTTTTTTAGGCCTGACATTCAGTGATACCCTTGACACATGCCTGGCCTCCGAGAGTATTGTTGGGAACTGAGGCAAATTCTATAACCCATTTTTTTCTTTCCTTGATTCTAAAGCTAGAACACGGCTAAAGCTGTCAAATGTTGCTGCCTGCTGGGAATTGAGCATGCCCCACACCCCCCTTCTTCAATTGTCTGTCTTTCAGGCCTAACCTTGGATGTCCTGAAACTTCTCTGTAGACCAGACTGGTTTCAAACTCAGAGATCTGCCAGCACATGTTATTACGGTACTGCAGTTACAGGCATGTACCACCACACCTTGCTCTAAGTTTTTCTTTAATTCATTTTCATAAGTTGAAGGTGTTCATAGGTATGTGGATTGATATCTGGGTCTTTGATTCAGTTCCATCGGTGCCCCTGTCTGTTTTATGCCAATAACCATGTGTTTTCCTTATTTTGGCTCTAGAGTAAAGTTATCTTATTGCTCTAGCTAAAACTTCAAGTACTATATTGAACAGATATGGAAAGAGTGCACAACCTTGCCTTGTTCCTGATTTTAGTGGTATCACTTTGAGTTTCTCTCCATTTAACTTGATGTTGACTATTGGCCCGTTTTATATTGCTTTTATTATGTTTAGGTATGGCCCTTCCATCCCTGCTATTTCCAAGATTTTATCACTTTAATGAAGACAAAAAGTACGCAAATAACTATTAGAAAACACAAGTAACACACAGTTTTCTTCTAGTTACCTGAGGTATAGCAAAATGGGAGTTTTCAGGTAGCAATTCTACTCAACATTCTTTAGAATTCATCTAAATTAATCCCATGTGTGACTTTGTTTTACATAGCAATAAAAAAATTAAGGCTTTTACTTAATGTCAAATAGCGGTGTCAATGAGTATATGAATTCTGGTAACAAATCAAGTAGGAAATATAAACTAGTCTGTGGCCACAGTTACAAACATGATGGTCCTTCAGATTTAAGTGAAGGAAGTCAAATGTATGAGATTAAACTGGAATATAATTAGGCATTATAGGTATAAAAGTAAACAGAAAGTAAAAGCCTGTTTTTAAAGTTAGGGAGATGGCTCTGGTAACTAAATACTTGGCACAGAAGTACAAGTACAAGCACAAAAAATTTCTCCTCATAACACATGTAAAAAACTAGGTGTAGAGGTGTTCATTTGTAATTTTGGCACTGGGGAAAAAGAATGGGCATATCCATGAGACTCACTGGCTAGCCGGGTTAGGTAGCTTTGTGAGTTGCTGATGAGGTGACAAATTGACCTAGTGACTTTTACATGTACACACACACACACACAAGCACACCACTTGAGTATATACAAATACAACCATAGGTGATCATGCCAAAACACAAAAACCCACTCTCCACATACATACAAATGCTTACAAAGCTCTCGACACAAAATAACATTTATTTAGAATTCTTGTTACTTGAGTTACTGAATGTTTCCAAGTCAAATAGCCATCATGACTGCTTAAGCAGGTTCTCCTGCAACATCTTTTCCCTGTATCTCATCTTGTCTCTCTACCCCCAGCTCTCTGCAGCATTCAACTACTGGATTCTGGTCTGTTGTAAATTAAAAAGACTGCCTTATATCTCAGTAGGGTACATTTTAAGAGGGATTTCAAATCTTAACCATAGTCTGACTTTAAAGGTCAATGTAAAAATAATTTAAGAGATGAAATTTGAAAAGGAGCAAAAAAATATTCAATTCTGTGCAGTCATCTCTGTGAAATTGCAAACAACAGCTAATAAATAGCAAACCTGGAAAAGGTCAAAATGGAAATTCTTAGTCAATGTTAAGTAACCTAGAGCTACTGCCAGCACACAAAAACTGATGAGATGCCAATTTCAAAACACCTTGTGAAGCAAAAAAAAAAATCTTTAAATTAAATGTGAAATGTCTATAAGAGGGATAAATAAAACAAATTTTCAAGTTATAGCTCTGTTATGTCCTGATTACTAGACTGCTGGAAGGAATACCATTTCTGCCTAATATGCCACAATGAATAAACAGCATTTTATTTCTCATAAATTGTTACATAGGTTTGATAAAAAGCAATTTAACTAGTTCATCAGATAGAGTTTTCCCCCCTAAAGTAGGTTAATGAATAAAAAAGTAAGAAAATTTAGGAAAAAGTTTTATAAATCTTTGCCTTTAATGACAATGGTAGACTTTAATTATTATAAAATTTATTGTTATTAACACTGTAATATTGTATTTTGCTGTTCATTATTTATGTATAATGTGTGTCTCTGTGTTTATGAACACCTGTGTGGGTACCCTAGAGGTCAGAGGAAAATGCTGAATGCCCCGAACCTCGTTACAGGTGTTTGAGTTTCCTAGGTTGTGTGTTAGGAATTCAGTTCCAGTCTTTTGGAGAACAAAGCCATCTTAAGGACTGAGCTCTCTCTAGCCCTCAATGTTCGCTTTTGTAATATTTTATTGTGTGCACACAGTTACATATTAGCTAATTGTGAGGTTATTAGGTTGAAATCACTAGCATATGTTCCTGTACAATAACAGAACATATTTTAGATGTTCCTTTGTGACATAAAAACTTAAGATTCAATGTATAAGACAACCTCAGTGTTTGGGATGAATTGTGAAATTTACAATATATGGAAAAATAATAAACTTAGAAAATGCCCATTTTTATATTAAAAGTGCATGTACTTGTTGTATGCTTATTTATCACCAATGCTTAGAAGCTAGTTTAATCATTATCTTATTCACAGATCTGTGTTTACATTCTAAATTAGTTTGTTAGAAAAAAAAACATTATTATTAATCACATCAAACTCTCAGACTTAGTGACCCTCACTTGTAATCCTTTTGGAAGAGAGGGAAGAAATAAAATGTAAAGTCAAAACAAAGTTCACTGTATTGCAAAGCCTTGTTGCAAAAGAACATGAATTTTAAAATCAATGACAAGTTCATTCATGTTGATGTTATCAGCTTCTTTTTATCCACACAATGGTCCAAATTGGTGAAAACTTAGTGACTCCTTTTTTTTTTCTATTTCATTTTTATTTATTCAGGCATGCTTTAAATTTGTTGGGCAAACCAGGAAATAAACTCATATAAGCTCAAGACTAAAATATCTCTATTTTATAAACAAAAGATGTAGTTAAATTTATAAGAAAGGCTAATGAGACAATAGTAATTTATATAGATTTACAATTTGAAAACTTTTAAGCACATTTACAGGAAATATCAAACGTTAATCACATTCTTGCATGATTTACCTAAAATGAGATCTAGAATGAAGAGACTTTTTAGAAAATACTACACTTTTAATGATTCTGCTTTATATAATAAGGTTAAATTTATTCAGATTATATTTTAGCATTTTTTGCTGTTGGTATCTTGGGGACTTCTGTGTCTGGCATTTTAATTACATTTCTTCACAGATCACAATGAATAGTGATATAGTAAAATATAAAGTCAATTCTTGTTTCTACTGTTATAGCATCTAATTGTTGGAGTGTACATCTCTTGTTCAAGAGGTGACACGAACTAACTGTTGACTCAGAGTGTTTAGAAGTAGCATACCAAATACCATGGGAAACAAAAGTAAAAACAAATGGTGTGCCATGCAATAACCACATTTTTTGTAAACACCAGTGTACCACAAGAATAATGTCAAAACATTATATATGATAAGATATTGTTTGTAGTTCTGTGAGACAGGTTTTGGGGATGAGAAATAGCAGACAGAGAAGACATGAAAAAAACTTGATTTTAAAGCAAAAAATATAGATTAGAAATCAATTCCTCTATCACTGTCTCCTTTCATTGCTGTCTCCTTTCATTGCCTGATGAAGGTTAATATTCAGGAGGATGCCTATATGTTTTTCTTTGGGTTCTCCTTCTTATTTGGCTTCTCTAAGAACCCGAATTATAGGCTCAATGTCCTTTATTTATGGCTAGAAACCAAATGTGAGTGAGTACATCCCATGTTCCCTTTTTTGGGTCTGGCTTACCTCATTCAGGATAGTGTTTTCAATTTCCATCCATTTGCCTGCAAACTTCAAGAAGTCCTTGTTTTTTACTGCTGAGTAGTACTCTAATATGTATATATTCCATAGTTTCTTCATCCATTCTTCAATTGAAGGGCATCTAGGTTGTTTCCAGGTTCTGGCTATTACAAACAATGCTGCTCTGAACATAGTAGAGCATATACTTTTGTTGTATGATACGGCCTCTCTTGGGTATATTCCCAAGAGTGGTATTGCTGGGTCCATAGGTAGGTTGTTCCCAAATTTCCTGAGAAACCTCCACACTGCTTTCCAGAGTGGTTGCACAAGTTTGCATTCCCACCAGCAATGGATGAGTGTTCCTCTTTCTCCACAACCTCTCCAGCAAAGGCTATCATTGGTGTTTTTGATTTTAGCCATTCTGACAGGTGTAAGATGGTATCTTAAAGTTGTCTTGATTTGCATTTCCCTGATCGCTAAGGAAGTTGAGCATGACTTTAGGTGTCTTTTGGCCATTTGAACTTCTTCTGTTGAGAGATCTCTGAGACAGAGACAGAGACTCACATTGGAGCACCGGACTGAAATCTCAAGGTCCAAGTCAGGAGCGGAAGGAGAGAGAGCACGAGCAGGGAGCTCAGGGCGGCGAGGGGTGCATCCACACACTGAGACAGTGGGGATGTTCTGTCGGGACCTCACCAAGGCCAGCTGGCCTGGGTCTGAAAAAGCCTGGGTTAAAACCTGTCTCGCTGAACATAGCGGACAATGAGGACTACTGAGAAGTCAAGAACAATGGCAATGAGTTTTTGATCCTACTGTACCTATTGGCTTTGTGGGAGCCTAGGCAGTTTGGATGCTCACCTTACTAGACCTGGATAGAGGTGGGTGGTCCTTGGACTTCCCACAGGGCAGGGAACCCTGATTGCTCTTTGGGCAGACGAGGAAGGGGGATTTGATTGGGGGGAGGGGGAGGGAAGGGGAGGCGGCGGTGGGGAAGAGACAGAAATCTTTAATAAATAAATAAATAAATAAAAATAAATAAATAAGAAAAAGAAAAAAAAGAAATCAATTCCTATATAATTTATTGTATAAATTCAAGTATTTATTAGAGAGAGAAACCACAGTTGTTGAGACAATTAAATACTTTTTGAATATTTAGAAATTGTTTAAAAAATTGTTTATAGGCTATAAAAAAATTTTTTTGAGAAAATTTAAGCTTATTACACCAAGAACAGATTAAGCTGGATTGCATATCAATGAATTATATAACAGATATTTAGAAGTAACCTATATTGATGCAATTAAGAATTATTATTATTAGTAAATTGAAAATAATTAAATTTTCTCCTTGTATTTTATGCAAAGTTTATTGTCATACTATTGTGCTATTTAGAGACTCTTCTATATGATCTCAGTTATCAAGATGAGGGACAGAAGAAGGTAGCATGTTTACAGAAAATGTGGTCTTCATAGAAAACAATGGAAAGAAGAGACAGTCACTTTCATATTTGGTTAGCCTTAAAAAGCATTCAGTTGCCCTTTAATCCCAGCACTTGGGAGGCAGAGGCAGGTGGATCTCTGGGAGTTCGAGGCCAGCCTGGTCAACAAGAGCTAGTTCCGGGACAGGCATCAAAAGCTACAGAGAAACCCTGTCTCAAAAAACCAAAAACCAAAAAAAAAAAAAAAAAAAAAAAAAAAAAAAAAAAGCATTCAGTTTAGTTCAATTGCCTTCCGCCAGAGTAAGGATAGTGTTATGGAATTGATTCACTGTGAAGTTATTCAAAAAGCCTCAATTAGCTTATGAGATGTTAGTGTACTGTGGAAGGTGAAGATTCTGTTCCTGACAGACAAACTTTCTTTCAGAGCAGGTGTGACAGAATAATAGCATCTCACAGAAAAGATGACAATGTATGGGAAAGTAGGAAAAACACTTATGTGCAATGGAATGATGCTAACAATGAGGTATAAAATCTTGAAAACCTGGGAAAATTCAAGTTAATTTTCCTGCGCATTCCATAGGGAAGTACTGAGCCAATATATAAAAGTGTAGAACATTTGGAAAGACTGACACAATCTATAAATAAATGAAGCTAGTAATAAGTCTGCAAATATATTAAAATAATGTTTGTAAAATTTCATACTCCTAACTTTTTTTTCATACTCCTAATTATTTTTTTTTTCTGAGGTTCCCCTCTTGCCCAGTCCTGCAGTCATTCAGTCCCAAAGAATCACACAGAGGTTTCCACTAATTAAAACCTGATTTACCCAATATCACAGGCTCCTCTTATTAACTAATCTTATAACTTATATTGGACCATAATTCTTGTCTATGTTGGCCATGTAGCTTGGTATGATTTTCAGTGAGGTAGTCACATTTTGCTACCACTGTGGCTGGGTTATAATTGTAGACTGCAGAATCCTCCTCCCAGAATTCTCCTGTTATCATTGCCCCACCTATACTTCCTGCCTGCCTACTAGCCAATTAGCAATTTATTAAACAAGTACAAGAAACAAATGTTTACAGGGTAAAATCATTGTCCCACAGCACAGCCACATGACCAACATAGATAAGAATTATGGGCTAATATAAGTTAAAGGAATTAATAAGAAACCTCTGTCAACAAATTATAATTGATAGTCTGTTTATTATAAGTTATTTTCTAGCACAAAACAAATTTCTGAATATTACAGGGTGTCATTTCAATGTATTGAGCTGATGTTTTAGGCTTCCCTAATAAAGATTTTTATCAAAATAATAACCTAAAATTGGGGCTAGCAAGATGGCGCTTTCAGAGAACCCAAGTTTGGCTTTCATGATCCATATCAGATTATCTGAGACCTCTGACTTGAAAGAGTTACTCTACTCCTGTGCACATACCTAAATAAAGAAGCAGACACACATATTCATAAATAAAATTAATAAAATTAAACCTTTAAAAATAAAAATGTTAATTTATAATTGACTTGATTATAGCAAATAATAATAAAGAAAAATCATATTGGTCAATAAAATCATGTGGACACCCTTTCTGTAGCTTTAATGATGGATCCCTGTGGGTCACAGTACTCTGGCTTTGGTCCAAACTTTATACATATGATCTCAAACTGCTAATATTCTAGCGACTGGCCTTGAAGGAACTTTGGGAAAGTAATGTGAGGCTTGAGCTTTGGAGATAGTGGTTCCTTCGATGTGACAGTTTTTTTTAGTGTCATCTAATGATTTTTATAAATCATTACACACATTATTTTCACTCTGGTTAATGTAGTTACAGTGATTCCAAGGTTCTTTCTAATCATTGATTCAATTAAAACACTTTCATGAAATACCTGAGTCATGGAGCTAATGGAGTGAAGGAAAAAACATTGAAAAGCTTGACATTGCGTAGGCTCTGAAGAACATCTCAGAGAAGAACATTGCTTCTATTAAAAATATTTCTCTTAATGTTAAAGATGCATGCCTGTGAAAATCTAAAAGTTTAAAAGGTTAAAATGGTGAAATAATCATTCTGATTCCAGAACCAAGAAGGTTGTTCCTGGATAATACTTCTTATCATTAATGTTTCCAATTGATAACTAAATGACTTATATCATTCAAAATTGTGTATGTATTTATTACATATAAGTGCATATACACATGTTATGATTTCTGATTATATAGTATCAATATTTTCAAAGTATAACAAGAAAAGTTGGGCTAGCTTTTTTTCCTCTACAGTGTATCCTAACTTATATGTTTTATTTTACTGGAAGGAAGTTCAGACTACGCCCTAGTTTAAGACAATTTTCCAGCCCCTGAAGATTACTCAGCAGGTGCAAACTGTATTTTACACAAAATACTGATGATATAAGTTCTATGCCCAGAACCAATGGAAGGGCAAGAACAGGTACCCATAGGTAGTCCTCTCTTCGTCCTCACACATATACTATATACTGCAAATAAAATAAGTTAAAAATGAAAAAAAATTTGCCTTTGGACTAAAGAGAATTTTTTATTAACAATTTTTTTTTAAAATACAATCTTCTCATTTTACATAGCTAGACACATTACCACTCCCTCCTTCTCCTCCCATCTGATTCTTTCCCAACTACCCTCATTCACTCCTCAGAACAGGTAAGGCTTCCATGGGTAGTCAACAAACTCTGACACTTCACTGCAAGGCAAGAACAAGGCCATCCACAATATATCTAGGCAGAAAAGGATGTTCCTCCAAACAGAATGTGTTCCATGGTGCCAGTTCAAGCATTAGGGATAAATCCTGGTCCTACTGCCAGTAACTACACAGACTGCTCAAGCCTCACATTGGTCTCCCACAATCAGTGGACCTAATTTGGTCCTATGCAGGTTCTCCTGCTATCAGTGCAGAGGCAATGAGCTCTCAGTTGCTTAGGTCAGCTGATTCTGTAAGTATAAAAATGATGGTCTCATCCCCTTTGCTCATATTATCACTCATCCCTCTTTTGGACTTGTCTCCAGTAGCTCAGTTCAGTGCTTCACTGTAGATTTCTGTATCTGCTTCCATTAGTTGCTGTATGAAGATTCTATGATCACAATTAAGGTAGTAATCAATTGGATTACATGGGAAGGTCAATTTATGCATCCTCTCCACTCTTGCTTAGAGTCTTAGATGAGGTCATCCTTGTAAATTCCTGAGAATTTCCCTCGTGTCATTTTTCTTGCTAACCCTTTGATGGCTTCTCAATCAAGATATAACTTTTCTTTCTCTCCATCTCTGTCCTTCCCCCCTTCTTGATCATCATCTCTCCTGAAATTCTTCTATTTCCTTTCCTTGTCTCCTGTCTTTCTACGCCTACCATCCCTTCTCCACTCCATACCCTCTATGTTTTTCGGGAGATCTTGTCTGTTTCCACTTCCCAGGGGGTTCATGTCTCTCTGTTGCATAGAAATATTTGTTTGTCCTAGCCACCCACAACCAGAATAATCACACAGAAACTGTATTAATTAAATCACTGCTTGGCCCATTAATTCTAGCTTTTTATTGGCTAACTCCTTTACACTAATTTAATCCATTTATATCAATCTGTATATCACCATGACATTGTGGCCTACCAGCAAAGTGATGGCATGTCTGACTCTGGCAGTGGCTCCATAGCATTCCCTGACTTTGACTTTTTCTCCAAGAATTCAGTTCCATCTTCCCAGCCTACCTAAGTTCTGCCCTATCAACAGGCTAAGGCAGTTTCTTTATTCATTAATGGTAACCACAGCATAAAGAGGGGACTCCCACATCACCTCCCAATTTCCATTTAAATAAAAAGAAGGTTTTAACTTGAACATAGTAAAAATTACATATAACAAAAGTTTTCAAGCAAGAATTATATTTACAATATTTGTATCTATATTATCTTTTATCATAGCTAAGGAAAATGGTAACTATAACTATCTATTTATTTTTGAACTCTATTAAAGACTCTAGAAGGATATAATATTACCTATGAAGTACACTATAAGCAACTTCTAAAACTCTAGAATTGACAGAGACATCTTGCTGCCCCGACAGTAATCCAAAATTCTTTTGTATTGTTGGGGCACCCATATTTAGCCTACAGGGCCATAGTATCCAGCAGACTTTTCCATGAATCAGGACCTTTCAAAGAGAGTTCTGCCTATATTGATAGTTTGCCAGTCACTTTCTTCTGTATCCTGCAAATTGTCTTGTAGACTCTTTCATGAAGCAAGAACTATGAAGCATCATCTCACCTTTAGGCAAGTTTAGGAGTCCTCTTTCTGGGGGTCCTGCATGTTCAGGCAAGAACAGTTTCTTGCCCAAATGGCTAGAAAACTCCATAAGGAGCCTCTTTGATGCCCATCTTCCTATTGACGTAGCTGGTACTGCCTGGAGCAGATGTGTCTCACTGTCTCACTGTCATTAAAAGTACTAAGTTCTTAAAACTTTTAAATGACATATTCTGAAGGTCTTTAAAATATTTGAAGAATATCTATCTAACTGTATTATATCTCTATATATCTGGAAAACCTAACTAACATGGTTACAAGATTGACTATTATAGATGAGTATCTATTAACCTATATTTCTTAATTATACATTTTAAAATGAACTGCACAAACACAACACCTTAATCATGGGCAAAAATATACATATAACAAGATTAACCTTAAATGTGTATCAATAAACCAATATCTATGCAAATTATTCATATCTGTATTATATCTTCCAATAAATATAAAGAAAAAAAATACAAACAATATTTGAGAATATGGGTGTCATTCTGTTCATACTGCTTCTTACTGTTTGAGGGGCATTGTTAATCAAGTGTTTCATGGTGTGTCTTGTGTGCTATGTTCATCTCAGACAGCAATTGGGTGGAGTAATTTTTTGAGGGTCTTCACAGTGACCTTTCAAGGGGGCCTGGTCCATGAAACCATATTAGTCTGAAAGCAATCCACAGGTTATCATATTCTGTGAAAAGAAAAAAAAATAACTTCTTTTCCAAAGCAATATATTCTTAGACCCAAATTCTGAAGTCAAGATACCTTTATAATATACATGCTGTTTTAGCTTAGCAGCCCATACAATGAAATGCCCTTCTGTACTTAGCCTCTTTATAGTCAAAATATTCAAAGATAACAAAATAATACACATAATCCAGACTCTCTATGTATTGTCCCTCCTTACATGTCTTATTTCTCTTTACTCCTTTTAATCTATGACTATCTGTAGTCTGTCTCTTTAAAGACTTTACCCTTTTCTTTAAAGCATTAACTTTATTTTATGACCCTCTATATGCTTTTTCTTCTCTCTTCCAAGCCTACATATATTTATCCAACACTGTGACCTATTTGGATTTGTCTTTATTAAATATCTGTAATTATTTTCTGACCAGAAACATATCTTAAAATGTTAAGTGCTTCTTAAAATTTAAGCTGTACAATTATTATTGTATGTATGGTACTTCTTACTTGCCAGTCCAGTCTAAAACTTAAGCTGCACAATTACTATGATATATGTAGTACATCCTGCTATATCTACACAGTCCAGTGTGGCTTAGCCACTTGTGCTTCTGAACTGCACATACTGCCCCAGTTCCAGGTACATAGTTGGTCCAAGTTGCCATCAAGCATGCTGCAGGCAACATGCTGCTCACAAACCCCATCCAAATACTTGGTCTCCTGAAAAACTTGGTCTCCAGAGGTCATGCTAGTAGCACATCCCAGAAAGCCAGCAGTTTAAAACGGCCTACTGCTGAATCAGGAAAATCTCTCTTAAAGGAGTTGTGGCATGTCGCCAGATGAAAAATAAATGCAGTAGAGAGAGAGAGAATTTTTTTTTTTAGCTTTCTCAGATTTTACATGAATTTAGTCCACCATGTTGGCACACCAATTTGTTGGCTGGAACTGCTTGTTTGTTCTGGCTGCCCAGAACTAAAATAATCACACAGAAACTGTATTAATTAAAGCACTGTTTGGCTCATTTACTCTAGTTTCTTATTGGCTAACTCTTACATCTTAATTTAACCCATTTTTATTAATCTCATGACTCTGCCTTCTTCTTCCAGGAATTCAGTTCTGTTTTCCCTGTCTACCTAAGTTTTGCCCTATCAACAGGTCAAGACAGTTTCTTTATTCATTAATGGTATTCATAGCACACTGAGGGGACTCCCATATCATCTCTCTTAAGGTTCTCATTGTTACCTAGTTTCTCTGGAATAATAAACTTATACTTTGCTTTACATCTAATATCCATTTATGAGAAAATACATGCCATGTTTGTCTACCTGGACCTAGGTTGCCTCACTCAGAATATTTTTTCCAGTTCTATTCATTTCCATGCATATTACAAGATGTCATTGTTCTTTTTTTTCTGCTGAGTAGTACCCCATTGTGAAAATGTACCACATATTTTTAAATCCATTCTTTCATTGAAGAATACCTAGGTTGCCTCCAGGTTGTGGCTATTACAAATAATGCTTCTATAAACACAGTTGAGCAAATGTCCTTGTGGTATAAGTGTGCATACTTTGTTTATATGTCTGAGGTGTTATTGCTGGATATTGAGGTAGATTGATCCCCAATTTTCTAATAAACTGCCACACTGATTTCCAAAGTTTCTGTACAACTTTGCACTCCCACTAGCAATGGAGGAGTGTTCCCTTTATTCTGCATTTTCTCCAGCATAATATATTTTGTTACTTTTGATCTGGTTCTGACTGGTGTAAGATGGTATCTCATATCATGTTGATTTGCATTTTCCTGATGACTAAGGATATTGAACCTTTTACATTTTTGTAATTCTGTTGAGAATTCTCTGTTTAGTTTTTTTTTCTTCTGTTTAAATGTGTATTCAATCTTTTGAGTAGAGTATTTGGTGATTTGATGTCAAGTTTCTTTTTATATTTTGGATATCAGCCCTCTGTCTGCTATGAAGATAGTGAAGATCTTTTCCATTTTTGTAAGCTGCCATTTTGTATTAATGATTGTGCCCTTTGCCTAACAGAATATTTTCAGTTTCAGTATTTCCCATTTATTGTTTCTCTCAGTGTTTGTGCTACTGGTTTTATATTTAGAAAGTGGTTTCCTATTCCCATACATACAATACCACTTTCTACTTTCTATTCTATAAGGTTTAGGATGGCTGGATTTATGTTGAGGTCTTTGATCCATATGGAAGAATTTTTTTGCATGGGGGCAGATATGGATCTATTTTCATTCTTTTACATGTTGACATCCCTAGCATTTCTTGAAGATGCTTTCCTTTTTCTTTCTTTTTTTTTATAGCTTCTTTGTCAAAAATCAAGTTTTCATAGGTGTGTGGATGATTATCAGGGTCTTTTTATACAATTCCATTGATCCACGTATATACTTTTATGCCAATAACAAGCGCTTTTTATTACTGTAACTCAATAATAGAGTTTGATGTCAATGATGGTGATACCTCTGACAGTTTATTTATTGTAGAGAACCATTATACCTATGTTAGTTTTTTTTTTTAATGAAGTTGAGTATTATACATTCCTGGTCTGTGAAGAATTGTGCTGTGAGTTTGATGGAGATTACATTGAATCTGTAGATGGCTTTTGGTAAGATTGCCATTTTCACTATGCTTACCTATCCAAGATCAGAGGATAGCTATCCATTTTCTGATATCCTTGGCAATTTCTTTCTTCAAAGACTTAAAGATATGTACTTAATGTTCACTTCTTTGGTCAGTGTTACCCCAATATATTTCATGTTATTTGTGGCTATTGTAAATGGTAATGTTTCTCTGATTTCTTTCTCAGCCCCTTTATCATTTGTATATAGGATGGATACTGATTTTTTGTTGAGTTGATCTAGTATGATGCCACAGTACTAAAGGTGTTTATCAGCTGTAAAGTACCCTTATAGATTATTGGGGATCGGTTATACATAGTGTAATACTATCTTCAAATAGTGAAATTTTGACTCTTCCTTTTCAATTTGTATCCAGTTGATCTCCTTTGTTATCTTATTTCTCTAGCTAGAACTATGAGTACTATATTGAATAGATATGAATAGTGTGGTTAGTCTTGTATTATGCCTGATTTTATTGTAATTGCTTTGAGTTTCTCTCCATTTAATTTGAAGTTGGTTGTTGGCTTGTAGTATATTGCTTTTATTGTATTTAGATATGTTCCTTGTATTCTTGATCTCTTCAATATCTTTATCTTTAAGGGATTTAGACATTTTCAAATGCGTTTTTGGCATCTAATGAAGTAATCATATGCTTTTTTCTATTTTTTTATTTATATGATATATTATCTTGATAGATTCTCAGATGTTGAACCATCCCCACATCTGGGATAAATTCAAATTTTTCTTTCTGAAAAATTTTTGAATGTGCTATCACTTTTCTCAAATTCTCATCAAATTCTGTGCTGAAACCATCTGGCCCTGGTCTTTTGGTGCACTTTTGCTAACTACTTCTATTTCCTTAGGGGTTATAGGTTTATTTAAATTGTTCATATGTTCTTCATTTAATTTTTGTATATGGTATCTATCCAGAAAATTGTCCATTTTCTTTAAATCTTCCAATTTTGTGGAGAACAGGTATTTGAAGTATGACCTAATGATTCTCTGGATTTCCTGAGTGTCTGTTGTTATATCCCCCTTTTCATATCTGATTTTTTTTTAATTTGCATATTCCCTCTTGGCTTTTGGTGAGTTTGGATAAGGGTTCATTTGCCTTGCTGAATTTCTCAAAGAACCCTCTGTTTGTCTCATTGATTCTTTCTATTCCTTCATTTCTATTTTATTGATTTCAGCCCTGAATTTGATTATTTCTTGACATCTATTCCTCCTAGGTGTGTTTGATTCTTTTTGTTTTAGAGATTTATGTTGCTAAGTCTCTTTTGGAAGATTTCTCCACTTTCTTATGTAGGCACTTATTGCTCTGAACTATCCTCTTAGCATTACTTTCAAAGTGTCCCATGATTTTGGGTATGTTGTGTATTCATTTTCATTGAATTTAAAAAGTCTTTAATTTCATTTTTTATTTCTTCCTTGATGGAAAGGTGATTCAGTTGAACATTGTTCAATTTCTGCAATTAGTCTTGTTAAATTCTTACTTTAAGATATAGTGATCCAATAAGATTCATATTTTATTCTAATTCTTTTGTACCTGCTGAGGGTTTTTTTGTTACCAAGTATGTGCTCAATTTTAGAAAAGGTTCCTTGAGGTGCTAAGAAGAAAGTATATTTTTTTTTGTTTGGGTCAAATGTTTTATAGATTTCTGGTAAGTCTATTTGAGTTATGACATCTTTAATTATCTTAATTCTCTGCTAAATTTCTGTCTGACATGCTTGGTCATTGGTGAAAGGGGATTGTTGAAATCTCCTAGTATTAGTGTATGTGGTTTGATTTGAGATATAAGCATTTACAATGTTTCTGTTTCATAAGTGGGTACTCTTGTATATAGGGCATAGATGTTTAGAATTGAGATTTTGTCTTGATGGGTTTTTCTTGTGATAAGTATGAAGTGTGTTTTTCCATCTCTCTTGATTGACTTTAGTTTAAAGTCTATTTGCTATATATTAGGATACCTACACCTGCCTGGTTTTTAGGTCCATTTGATTAGATTTTTTTTTTACAATCCCTTTACTCTGAGGTAATGTTTGTCTTTGAGGTTGAGAGTCCTGTATGCAACAGAAAGATGGTTCCTGTTTTCATATCCATTCACTTATCTGTGTCTTTTTACTAGAGGAACTGAGTCCATTGATATTGAGAGATATTAATGATCAATGATTGTTTATTCCTACTATTTTACAGTGGTAGTGTTTTTGTGTAGATTGCTAGTATTAGATTGCTGTGTAGTTTGCTAGTATTAGGTGTAAGGTTACTTGATGCCTGTGAGTTTTTTATTGCAGATAACTTCTATGATCTTGAGTTTTTCTTCTACTACTTTCTGTAATGCTGTCTTTGTTGATAAGTAATGTTTAAATTTGGTTTTTTCATGGAATACCTTCTTTCTCCATATATAGTTATTGAAAGCTTTGCTGCATATAGTAATCTAGGCTAGTATCCCAAGACTTTAGTGTTTGTAAAATATGTCTGCCTGAGACCTTGCATTGGGAGGAACATGCCATTGACCCCTCCCCCCCCCGCCCCATCAAGCTCTGGAGACCCTAAGCAGCTTCTATACACATACTAAAATCTTCTACCTCATCTGTGACCACCTGAGCCTAGTGGCCCCTGGAAAAAGCCTTTACCCAGATTGCCATTGGAGATAGCCTTAGCTCTGCCTGACTTTGGAGAGAAGCTCCAGTGCCTTATTAGCATTGACTAGAGTCCATGGACCCACCTGCAGTAGAAGGAAGAGCAACCACCTAAGCAAAAGCCTCCATCTTTACCAAATGGAGGAAGAGGTATCCCTTGAAGCACTGACCCAACTTTCACCCACTGAAGAAAGAGTTGGGAAGATGTAGTGTAAAAACACATCTAAGAAAATAAAGATGAATATAGTACTAACAAAACCTAGTGGTTCTACAATAAAAAGACCTGAACATATTAATCTAGAAGAAGCAGAAGAAAATTACATTCAATAAAATTTTATGAAGATGATAGCAGAAAATGAAGAGGAAATAAAAATTCCCTTAAAGAAATGGTATAAGGTAACCAAATTTTGAAAGAAATCAATAAATTGCTTAAATAATTTCCAAAAAAAATAATCAAACAGGTAAAACAAACAGCTCAAACAGTTCAAGGCTTGAAATTTGAAAACAAGAAGAAAAACAAGAATTGAGGGATTCTGAAAATAGAAAATTGAGGTGAATAAACAAGAACTACAGATGCATACATAACCAACAGATAATAAGACATGGAGAAGAGATTCTTAGATTGACTAGTCAAAGAAAATTTTAAATCCAACAAATACTTAACACAAAACATCCAGAAAATCTGGGACACCATGAAAAGACAAAACCTATGAGTAATAGGGATAGAAGAAATCCAGCTCAAAGGCACAGAAAATATATTCAACAAAATCATAGAAGAAAACATTCCCATATAGAATGCTTATGATGGTACAAGGAGCTTGCAGAACACCCAATAGACTGGAACCGAAAAGAAAGTCTCCATGCTATATAATAAAACATTAAACTGAATAAAGTAAGAACATTAAGAGCTGCAAAAGAAAAAGACCAAGTAACATATAAAGGCAGACCATTCAGAATTATACCCAGTTTCTCAGTAAAAACTCAGAAAGCCAGAAGGTCCTGGTCAAATATACTATGCATACTAAGAGATCATGGTAACAAGACTAGATTTTTTAAATTGATATTTACTTAATTCCCAGTATTGCTTAACTTAAATATTTAAATTAGTATTTTTGAATTTCTTTTTTTTAAAATTTATCAATAGTGTAATGGGATTATGATTTGGGTGACAATCATTTTATACCCACTATTTTTGTGTAGAGAATGGAATTAACCTTACGAATACCATATAAATGTGATTTTTTTTTTAATTTTATTTTTTTATTAAATTTTTTTATTAAAAATTTCCACCTCCTCCCCACCTCCCTTTTCCCTCCCCTTTCCCCCACTCCCCACAGCCCACTCCCCTCCCCCTCCTTTTCCAGTCTAAAGAGCAGTCAGGGTTCCCTGTCCTGTGGGCAGTCCAAGGTTCTCCCCCCCTCCATCCAGGTCTAGAAAGGTGAGCATCCAAACAGGCTAGGCTCCCATAAAGCCAGTACATGCAGTAGGGACAAAACTCAGTGCGATTGTCCTTGGCTTCTCAGCAGTCCTCATTATCCACCATATTCAGAGAGTCCGGTTTTATCCCATGCTTATTCAGTCCCAGTCCAGCTGGCCTTGGTGAGCTCCCAATAGATCAGCCCCACAGTTTCATTGGGTGGGTTTCCCCCTCGCGTTCTTGACTTCCTTGCTCATGTTATCACTCCTTCTGTTCCTCATTTGGACATTGGGAGCTCAGTCCGGTGCTCCAATGTGGGTCTCTCTATATCTCCATCCATCGCCAGCTGAAGGTTCTATGGTGATATGCAAGATGTTCATTAGTATGGTTATAGGATCGGGTCATTTTAGGCTCTTTCACCTCAGCTGCCCAAAGACCTAGTTGGGTACATCTCTCTGGACCCCTGGAAACCCCTCTAGAGTCAAGGTTCTTGCCAACCCTAAAATGGCTTCTTTAATTAAGAAATATACTTCCCTGATCCAATATCCATCCTTCCATTATCCCAACCATCCAATTGCCCAAGCTCTCCCCATCCTCCCCTTCTCACTTTTCTCTCCCAATCTGCCCTTTCCCACCATCCCATCCCACCCCCCAGTTCCAAATTTTTTCCCAGCAATCTTGTCTACTTCTAATAACCAGGAGGATAACTGTATGGTTTTTTTTGGGGGGGGGGTTGACCTTCTTATTTAGCTTCTCTAGTATCGCGAATTATAGACTCAATGTCCCATATTTATGGCTAAAAATCAATTATGAGTGAGTACATCCCATGTTCATCTTTTTGGGTCTGGGTTACCTTACTCAGAATAGTGTTTTCTATTTAATTCCATTTGCATGCAAAATTCAAGAAGTCATTGTTTTTTAATCACTGAGTAGTACTCTAATATGTATATATTCCACACTTTCTTCAACCATTATTCCATGGAAGGGCATCTAGGTTGTTTCGAGGTTCTGGTTATTACAAATAACGCTGCTATAAACATAGTTGAACAAATACTTTTGTAGTATGATAGGGCATCTCCTGGGTATATTCCCAAGAGTGGTATTACTGGGTCCTGGGGTAGGTTGATCCCAAATTTCCTGAGAAACCGCCACACTGCTTTCCATAGTGGTTGCACAAGTTTGCATTCCCACCAGCAATGGATGAGTGTACCCCTTACTCCACATCCTCTCAAGCAAAGGCTATCCTTGGTGTTTTTGATTTTAGCCATTCTGACAGGTGAAAGATGGTATCTCTAAGTTATTTTGAGTTACATTTCCCTGATCGCTGAGGAGGTTGAGCATGACCTTAAGTGTCTTTTGGCCATTTGAACTTCTTCTGTTGAGAATTCTCTGTTCAGTTCAGTACCCCACTTTTAAATTGGGTTAATTAGCATTTTAACATCTAGTTTCTTGAATTCTTTATATATTTTGGAAATCAGACCTTTGTCTTTTGCGGGGTTGGTGAAGATCTTCTCCCAGTCAGTGGGTTGCCTTTTTGTCTTAGTGACAGTGTCCCTTGCTTTACAGAAGCTTCTCAGTGTGAGGAGGTCCCATTTAGTCAATGTTGCCCTTAATATTTGTGATGCTGGGGTTATATGTAGGAAGTGGTCTCCTGTGCCCATATGTTGTAGAGTACTTCCCACTTTCTCTTCTATCAGGTTCAGTGTGTTCAGACTGATATTGAGGTCTTTAATCCATTTGGACTTGAGTTTTGTGCATGGTGATAGATATGGATCTATTTTCATTCTTCTACAGGTTGACAACCAGTTCTGCCAGCACCATTTGTTGAAGATGCTCTCTTTTTTCCATTTTATGCTTTTAGCTCCTTTATCAAAAATTAGGTGTTCATAGGTTTGTCAGCTAAAATCCGTGTCTTCTGCTTGATTCCATTGATAGACTTCCCTGTTTTAATGCCAATACCAAGCTGTTCTCAATACTGAAGCTCTGTAATAGGGTTTGAAGTCAGGGATGGTAATACCTCCAGAAGTTCTTTTATTGTATAAGATTTTTGGCTATCCTGGGTTTTTCCACATAAAGTTGATTATTGTCCTTTCAAAGACTGTGAAGAATTTTGATGGGAATTGCATTGAATCTAAAGATTGTTTTTGGGAGAATTGCCATTTTTACTATGTTGATCCTCCCAATCCAAGAGCAAGGGAGATCCTTCCATTTTCTAGTATCCTTTTCAATTTCTTTCTTCAAAGACTTAAAGTTCTTGTCAAATAGATCTTTCACTTCCTTGGTCAGAGTTACCCCAAGATATTTTATGCTATCTGTGGCTACTGGGAAAGGTGATGCTTCTCTGATTTCCCTCTCTGCTTCTTTATCCTTAGTGTATAGGAGGGCAACTGATTTTTTGAAGTTGATTTTGTATCCTGCCACATCACTAAAGGTGTTTATCAGCTGTAGGAGTTCTTTGGTAGAGTTTTTGCAGTCGCTTATGTATACTATCTTATTATCTGCAAATAATGAAAGTTTGACCTCTTCCTTTCCAATACGAAACCCCTTGATCTCCTTATGTGGTCTTATTGCTATTGCTAGAACTTCAAGCACTATATTGAAGAGATATGGAGAGAGTGGACAGCCTTGTCATATTCCCGATTTTAGTGGGATGGCTTTGAGTATCTCTCCATTTAATTTTGATGTTAGCTGTCGGCTTCCTGTAATTAGCTTTTATTATATTTAGATATAACTCTTGTATCCCTAATTTCTCCAAGACCTTTATCATAAAGGGATATTGAATTTTGTCAAATGCTTTTTCATCATCTAATGAAATGATCAAATGTTTTTTTTTCTTTCAGTTTAATGATAGATTACATTGATAGATGTGCATATGTTGAACCAGCCCTGCATCTCTGGGATGAAGCCTACTAGATCATAATGGATAATTTTTCTAATGTGTTCTTGGATTTGGGTTGCCCGTGTTTTATGGAGAATTTTTGAGTCAATATTCATGAGTGAGATAGGCCTGTAATTCTCTTTCTCGGTTGGGTTTTTGTGTGGTTTTGGTATCAGGGTAACTGTAGCTCCATAAAAGGAATTTGGCAATGACTCTTCTGTTTCTATATTGTGAAATACATTAAGAAGTATAGGTATTAGCTCTTCTTGGAAGTTCTGGTAGAATTCTGCATTGAAACCATCTGGTCCTGGGCTTTTTTTGGAAGGGAGATTTTTGATAACAGTTTCTAATTCTTCAGGACTAACAGGTCTTTTTAGATTATTCACCTGGTCTTGGTTTAACTTTGGTATATGGTACTTATCTAAAAAGATGTCCATTCCTTTTGCATTTTCCAGTTTTGTGGCATAGAGGCTTTTGTAGTAAGATCTAAAGATTCTCTGAATTTCCTCTGTGTCTGTAGTTATGTCCCCCTTTTTATTTCTGATCTTATTAATTTGCATGTTCTCTCTCTGCCGTTTGATTATTTTGGATAGGGGTTTGTCGATCTTGTTGATTTTCTCCAAGAACAACTTTTTGTTTCATTGACTCTTTGGATTGTTTTCTGTGTTTCTATTTTGTTTATTTCAGCCCTCAGTTTGATTATTTCCAGTCTTCTACTCCTTCTGGATGAGTCTGCTTCTTTTTTTCCTAGAGCTTTCAGGTGTGCTGTTAATTCTCCAAAGTGTGCTTTCTCCGTTTTTTTTTTTTTTAAAGTGGGCACTTAGTGCTATGAACTTTCCTCTTAGTACTGCTTTCATAGTGTCCCTTAGGTTTGAGTATGTTGTCTCTTTATTTTCATTAAATTCAAGGAAAACTTTAATTTCTTTCTTGACCCAGGTGTGGTTCAGCAGTTGACTGTTCAGTTTCCATGAGTTTGTCAGGTTTCTGGGTTATCCTCATTGTTGAATTCTAACTTTAATCCATGATGATCTAATAAAACACAGGTGGTCACTAAATTTTTTTTTGTATCTGTGGAGGTTTGCTTTGTTACCGAGTATGTGGTCAATTTTCGAGAAGGTTCCATGAGATGCTGAGAAGAAGGTATATTCTTTCTTATTTGGGTGGAATGTCCTATAGATGTCTGATAAGTCCATTTGATTCATTACCTCCATTAATTCTCTTATTTGTCTATTAGGTTTCTGTCTGATAGAACTGTCCATTGGTGAGAGAGGTGTGCTGAAGTCTCCTAATATTAGTGTGTGTGGTTTGATGTTTGCCTTGAGTTCTAGTAGTGTTTCTTTTACATAAATGGGTGCTTTAATATTAGGGGCATAGATATTCAGAATTGAGACTTCGTCTTGATGAATTGTTCCTGTTATGAGAATAAAGTGACCATCTCCATCTCTTCTGATTGATTTTAGTTTGAAGTCAGATTTGTTAGAAATTAGTATGGCCACATCTGCTTGTTTCTTAGGTACATTTGCTTGAAAAACCTTTTCCCAACCCTTTACTCTGAGTAGATGTCTATCTTTGTGGTTGAGGTGTGTTTCTTGTAAACAGCAGAATGTTGGATCCTGTTTTCATATCCAATCTCTTAGCCTGTGCTTTTTATATGTGAATTGAGTCCATTAATATTAAGTGATATTAATGACCAGTGGTTGTTGACTCCAGTTGTTATTATTTTTTTGGTAGTAGAGTTTCTGTGTTTCCCTTTTTTGAGTTGTGCTTGTGAAGAGTTGCTAGTTGTCTGAGTCAGTGTTGGCAATGTTGGGAGTCTTGGGTTGTGATTTTCCTTCTATTACTTTCTGTAAGGCAGGGTTTGTGGCTATCTATTGTTTAAATTTGTTCTTATCCTGGAACATTTTATTTTCTCCATTGATAGTGAATGATAGCTTGGCTGGGTATAGTAGTCTGGGCTTGCATCCATGGTCTCTTAGTTTCTGAAATACCTCTATCCAGGACTTTCTGGCTTTCATGGTTTCCATAGAGAAGTCTGAAGTAAGTCTGATAAGTTTACCTTTATAAGTTACTTGACCTTTTTCCTTTGCAGCTCTTAATATTCTTTGTTTAATCTGTATGTTTTTGGTTTGATTATTATATGGCAAGGGGATTTTTTTTTGATCCAGTCTATTTGGAGTTCTGTATGCTTCTTGAATATTCATAGGAATATCTTTCTTCATGTTAGGAAAGTTTTATTCCATAATTTTGTTAAATAAATTTTCTGGGCCTTTGAGCTGTAATTCTCCTTCTTCTATCGCTATTATTCTTAGGTTTGGTCTTTATATTGTGTCCCATCTTTCCTGAATGTTTTGTGATGAGAATTTGTTGGATTTGCTGTTTTCTTTGATCCATGCATTTATTTTCTCAATGGTGTCTTCAGAGTCTGACTTTCTTTCTTCTATCTCTTGTATTCTGTTAGTTATGCTTGTTTCTGTAGTCTCTGTTTGTTGCCCTAGATTTTCCATATCTAGATGGCCCTCAGTTTCTGTTTTCTTCCTTGCCTCCATTTCAGTTTTCAATTCTTGAACTGTTTCCATTACCTGTTTGATTGTTTTTTCTTGGTTTTCCAGGGTATCATTTACATATTTATTCATTTCTTCAAATTTTTTGTTATACTTCTCATCCATTTCTATAAGGACATTTTTTAAATGCTGTTTAAGGGACTCTATCACTTTCATAATGTCAAATTTTCCCCTTCTTCTGGATTAGGGTGTTTAAAACCTTCTGTTGTCTGATCGCTGGGTTCTGGTGTTTACATGTTGTTTTTCAGATTGGTGGAGGAATTCTTGCCTTGGCGCCTACCCATCTCTTCCTTCAAATACTATCCGATGGATTTTGTTTTGTTTTGTTTTGTTTTTTGAGACAGGGTTTCTCTGTAGCTTTGGTGCCTCTCCCAGAACTAGCTCTTGTAGACCAGGCTGGCCTTGAACTCCCAGAGATCTGCACAGGATCAGGTTCCTTGGTGGCCAGGAACCTGGCTAACAAAGGGGCTACATTGCTGCAGACAGGCTATTGAAGCAAAGCAATTCCCGCCAGCTCCGTTGCCCTCAGTACCCCGTCCCAGCACCCAAACAGGCTGAACTGGTGGATCCCGTGACCCCGCAGAAGAGAGAAAAATGTGAAATTCTTAAATGAGGATATGTATTAACATCACCTGGTGCTAGAATTTTATCTAATGAGCAATAATCTGTTAATTTTTCTCACACGTTCAGGATTGAATTCTAGAATCTGAATTCAGGGTTCAGGTAAGAGTTTGAAGATAATGGTATAAATATAAAAAACAGTTATTTTTATCTGAATATCTTTAATGTGTATTTTTAATTTTTATTGACCACATGAGCTTTTTTTGCATTTTAATTGTAAAACAATCTTTTCTCATTTTAAAAACCAATCCTAGTTCCCACTCCCTTCCCTCCTCCTGCTTCCCCAAATTTACTCTACCCCACCAACCATCCACTCCTCAAAGAGGAAAGTGCTACCCATAGGGAATCAACAAATCTGACATATCACTTTGAGGCAGGACAAGGCCTTTCCTGCTATATTTAGGCTGAGCAAGATTTCCCTCCTAAGAAAATGGGTTTAAAAAAGCCAGATCAGGCATCAGAGATAATTCCTGTCTCTGTGCTCCCAAAGACTGCCCCAGCCACACAACTGTCACCTACATTTAAGAAGTCCTACTTTGGTTCTAAGCAGGTTGCCTGGTTGTCAGTCCATAGTCAGTGAGCTTCCACTAGCTCAGTACAGGTGTTTCTGCATGTATCCCCACAATGATATTGTCCCCTTTGAAATAAAATCACTCTCCTCTTTTTGGATTTGGGAGCTCAGTCCAGTATTAGCTGTATATCTCTTGCGTATACCTCTATCAGTTTCTAGATGAAGGTTCTATGATGACAATCATATAGTCATCAGTTTGATTACAGGTGATACCCAGTTCCCAGCTATCCTCTTGACTATTGATTAGGTCTTAGCATGGGTCATCTTTGTGGATGCCTGGGAATTTCCCTAGAGACAAATTTCTTGATAGCCACACAATGACTCCCTCAATAAAGATATCTCTCTTTTTTTTCTCTCCCTCTCTGTCCTTTCCTCATCTTTGCCATCTGGTTCCCTCATAATCTCCTTCCCCTCCCTTCCTTATTCCCCTCTTTCCTTCCTTCCCAAACTAGAAAAAAATAATCTAGAGCGTTCACAAATCATTGGATTTCAGAAAAATTTCACTGCTTGCAAACAGAATTATTAAGAAAAAATGCAAAATTAAGTAAAAATACTCAGGAAAGAAAACATCTTAACATTTGTCGATGAGGAACACTGATCTTCCCCTCTCGCCAATCTATGAATATGTACCAATCTTCTTTCTAAACCTTACATTTTATCATGTACAAATTTCATTCTTTATGTTACTTAGCTTAATACAGTTTTATTTGTCATGAAGTTGAAAGGACACTTGCTCACTTGAAAAGAGTCCATCCTTTTTCATGACATCCTGGTATATGTGTATCATTGTATTCATAGCTCCATGTGTTCATAGGAAGACACAAAACAAAACAAAAACAAAAACAATTTTTGTCCTAAAAGCTTACTTCCATACAGGACACACGGTCCAAGAAGGTGTTCTTAGCCAGTAATTTCTCCCAAAGTTATTCTTGGTTGGTAGCAGTGGATAAGATAAATGTATTAATAATTCATTATGTAAAAATTTGTTTAGAAACAATGAACCCAGCAAAGAGAAAGAAAAGTAACACTTTACCTGTGTTTACCTGAACATTCCAGTAATTTATTTTTCATAAACTAGTAAAAGGTAGACATTCAACACTCAAACCAAAATTATTGTTAGTAAGCAAAATTGTGCTAACTTTGTGTAATTAAATTATTCAACAAAGTTTAAAATAATATGTCTTCACTATTTCACAGTATTAAAACAGTTAATTCAGAATGCTGCCTTTTGTAGAACATGTCATCATCCTTCAGGTACTTTCAAGATTTTGGCAGGGAATATGATAACATTACCTGATTAATATTTACTTTTAAATTTAAGTGATTCCAAAACTTACTATTGTATAATATAGGCCTGAAGACTATATTGACTTCTTGGCTCTTGGCCATAAGCTAATTTATTGAAGTAGAGACCATCATTGCATGATGTCTTATACACAATTCAACAAAAGAGAGTAACCTTCAAGTAGGAGACTTTTCAATTCCCTTTGCAAATATTGCTTTCTGATAACCAAGATCTTGAAGACTATTGTTCACTCTTAAGACTGATTTATTTGTGACACTATCTATAAATCACTTAAAAAATGCATCGACTACTATGAAACTCAATAATAAAAAAGGCATAAATTCATTGCTGAAAGGAAACTTTGGGGACACGTCCAAATTTTATATACCACAGAAGTTTAATATAAAATATAAAAATAAATATGTTCTTTCATGCTTTTACTCTCTACTATTCCCTCTAAGGTGCACATGTTCTCAACATTTTGATGTCTACACAGCTAGACTTCCTTACTAGATGCCAGTACCTTGATAATGCATTTACCCTACACAGCTTTAAAAAAATAATTTAAAGATTTTCCTTTTTTTAATTAAAAATTTCAACCTCCTTCCCTCCTCCCATTTCCCTCTGCCTCCCACTACTCCCCCTCCCCTTCCCTCTCCAATCCAAAGAGAAGTCAGAGTTCCCTGCCCAGTGGGAAGTCCAAGGTCCTCCCCACTCCATCCAGGTCTAGGAAGGTGAGCATCCAAATAGGCTAGGCCACAAAGCCAGTACATGTGGTAGAATTTTTAAATTAAAAATTTCTTCAGGTGAAAAAGGCATATTATACATATTTCTTTACATTGTACTGTCCGTTAATCTGTATCATAATTTTGATATCTTTTAGAATATTGTTTAATAGATTCATCTTCCAATCTTTTATTTAAAATTTCCAATATGTAATCATCAATGGCTTAGTAGTTATATTTGTATTTAAATTTGTCTTTTTGCTCATTTTAAGCCCCCATGTGTTGCTGAAGCAAATATTAAAACTTTATCTTGGTTTGTACAGCTTTCCTGAGAATAAGTATGTGTAAAGATGTATATGTGGTTATATATGAGTGTGTGTTATGTAAGATATATACATACATACATACACACATATATCTAAAATATAGTAGTTTCTGTTATTGCTCCTTAGTGATTGCTGGTCGGGATGTTTTGCTACTTTTGTTGAGTCACTGAACTTTTACTTAAAATTAGGTCCTGCTTTTCTTGTTGACTGTGATCATATTCTAAACTATTTCCTGGCCTCTCTCTAGGAAAGAAACTATCTATCTTCAAGGACAGAGTATGCTGTGCAAGAAGAATTGTTTGTTTGAACTAAATCATTCAGGAAATTCCTGTTTATCCACTGTCTAAAGCATGTGTAAGGGGAGGGAAGAACTTGTTCAATAGACTGGATTTTGTAATAAAATCCCTTCTATTGGTGCAGCTTTATAGTGGGACCTTACAGGTATTTCAGTACATAAGGAGGTTGGATCTATCTGAACCTTTCCTAAACAGACATTGAGAAATAGAGGAATTGAATATGTTTCTACACTGAATGTGATTGAAAAGAATTATACAAAAGGTCTATGAAGTTAAAAGTTTAAAACTTTGTCTACACTATATGTCTCACTATCCTTTTATAATTAAAAAGTATAATATTAGAACACAAATATACAACATAATAATAATCCAAAGTAATTGATTTGCTCCTAGCAAACATCTCAAAGGGAAATGATGGGAAGGTATGGGGTTGATGTCAATATAGGATAAATAAAGTAAAATAAAGAACAAATGGACTCTATAAAGCACTCAAGCCAGTATATTTAGCAGATTTAAATTTTAGAGCCCCTGCCATATAGAAGTAATGAAGCAGATACTTTTATTTTACTTGATTTTCTGTCATTATTGATGTAGTTTATTTTCTGTTCAAGTGAAAGATAAGAAAACACATATACATGTCCCAGCATTTTGTTAACTTTTAAAAAGACATAGATAAATGATGGGTAAAGAGAATGATAGAAAAGAGAAAGATAGATAGATATTATTTTATGCAATAATCCCTATAAAGTTATGTTTTTATTTATTTATTTTTTATTTTTTTTTATTGGAAAAAAAAGAAATTTCTGCCTCCTCCCCACCTTCCATTTCCCTCCCCCTTCTATCCCTCCTCCCCCCTCCCCCCACGCCTCCCCCTCCCTCTCCAGCCTGAAGAGCAGTCAGGGTTCCCTGCCCTGTGGAAAGTCCAAAGCCCTCCCCCCTCAATCCTGGTCTAGGAAGGTGAACATCCAAACTGGGTAGGCTCCCATAAAGCCAGAACAAGAAGTAGGATCAAAACCCGGTGCCATTGTCCTTGGCTTCTCAGCAGCCCTCATTGTCCGCCAAATTCAGAGAGTCCGGTTTTATCCCATACTTTTTCAGTCACAGTCCAGCTGGCCTTGGTGAGCTCCTGATGGATCAGACCTACTGTCTCCGTGGGTGGGTGCACCCCTTGTGATCCTGACTTCTTTGCTCATATTCTCCCTCCTTCTGCTCCTCATTGGAACAGGGGAAATCAGTCAGGTGACCAGTGTGGGTCTCTGACTCTATCTCCATCCATCGCCAGATGAAGGTTCTATGGTGATATGCAAGATATTCACAAGTATGGCTATAGGATAGGGTCATTTCAGGTTCCCTATCCTCCGCTGCCCCAGGAACTAACTGGGGACATCGCCTTGGGCCCCTGGAAGCCCCTCTAAGTCCAAGTCCCTTTCCAACCCTAAGATGGCTCCCTTAATTAAGATGTGTGCTTCCCTGATCCCCTAACCAACCTTCCTTTATCCAAATCATCCCGTTTCCCTAAGTTCCACCCAATCTCCCCTTCTCACATTTCTCTCCCCTTCTCCCCTTACCCCCCTCCCAACACACCCCCAAGATCCCAATTTTTGACCGGCAATCTTGTCTACTTCCCGTAACCGGGAGGATAGCTGTATGTTTTTCTTTGGGTTCACCTTCTTATTTAGTTTCTTTAGGATATCAAATTATAGACTCACTGACCTTTATTTATCTCTAGAAACCAATTATGAGTGAATACATCCCATGTTCATCCTTTTGGGTCCGGGTTACCTCACTCAGGATAGTGTTTTCTATTTCCATCCATTCGCATGCAAAATTCGCGAAGTCATTGTTTTTTACTGCTCAGTAGTATTCTAATGTGTATATATTCCACACTTTCTTCATCCATTCTTCCATTGAAGGGCATCTAGGTTGTTTCCAGGTTCTGGCTATTACAAATAATGCTGCTAAGAACATAGTTGAACAAATGTCCTTGTCATATGATCGGGCATCTCTTGGGTATATTCCCAAGAGTAGGATTGCTGGGTACATGGGTAGGTTGATCTCGAATTTCCTGAGAAACCGCCACACTGCTTTCCAAAGTGGTTGCACAAGTTTGCATTCCCACCAGCAATGGATGAGGGTACCCCTTTCTCCACAGCCTCTCCAGCAAAGGCTATCATTGGTGTTATTGATTTTAGCCATTCTGACAGGTGTAAGATGATATCTCAATGTTGTTTTGATTTGCATTTCCCTGATAGCTAAGGAGGCTGAGCATGACCTTAAGTGCCTTTTGGCCATTTGAACTTCTTCTGTTGAGAATTCTCTCTTCAGATCAGTGCCCCATTTTTTAATTGGTTTAATTAGCATTTTAAAGTCTAGTTTCTTGAGTTCTTTATATATTTTGGAGATCAGACCTTTGTCTGTTGTGGAGTTGGTGAAGATCTTCTCCCAGTCAGTGGGTTGCCTTTTTGTCTTAGTGACAGTGTCTTTTGCTTTACAGAAGCTTCTCAGTTACGGTAAGCCCATTTATTCAATGTTGCCCTTAATGACTGTGCTGCTGGGATTATACCTAGGAAGCGATCGCCTGTGCCAATCTGTTGTAGGGTACATCCCACTTTCTCTTCTATCAGGTTCAGTGTGTTCAGATTGATATTGAGGTCTTTGATCCATTTGGACTTGAGTTTTGTGCATGGTGATAGGTATGGGTCAATTTTCATTCTTCTACAGGTTGACATCCAGTTGTGCCAGCACCATTTGTTGAAGATGCTTTCTTTCTTCCATTGTATACTTTTAGCACCTTTTTGGAAAATAAGGTGTTCATAGGTTTGTGGGATAAAATCCGGGTCTTCTATCCGATTCCATTGGTCGACTTCTCTATTTTTATGCCAATACCACACTGTTTTCATTACTGTTGCTCTGTAATAGAGTTTGAAGTCAGGGATGGTAATGCCTCCAGAAGTTCCTTTATTGTATAAGATTGTTTTGGCTATCCTGGGTTTTTTGCTTTTCCATATAAAGTTGATTATTGTCCTCTCAAGATCAGTGAAGAATTTCGATGGGATCTTGATGGAGATTGCATTGAATCTATAAATTGCCTTTGGTAGGATTGCCATTTTTACTATGTTGATCCTCCCAATCCAAGAGCAAGGGAGATCCTTCCATTTTCTGGTATCCTCTTCAGTTTCTTTCTTCAATGCCTTAAAGTTCTTGTAAAATAGATCTTTCACTTCTTTAGTTAGAGTTACCCCGAGATATTTTATGCTGTTTGTGGCTATCATGAAAGGTGATGCTTCTCTGATTTCCCTCTCTGGTTCCATATCCAGTCCTAGGAGGGCGACTGATTTTTTGGAATTGATCTTGTATCTGGCCACATTAATAAAGGTGTTTATCAGCTGTAGGAGTTCTTTGGTGGAGTTTTTGGGATCACTTATGTACACTATCATATCATCTGCAAATAACGAAAGTTTAACTTCTTCCTTGACAATTCGAATCCCCTTGATCCCCTTATATTGTCTTATTAGTATTGCTAAAACTTCAAGCACTATATTGAAGAGGTATGGAAAGAGTGGACAGCCTTGTCGTGTTCCTGATTTAAGTGGGATGGCTTTGAGTTTCTCTCCGTTTACTTTGATGTTAGCTGTCGGTTTGCTGTAAATAGCTTTTATTATATTTAGGTATGACCCTTGTATCTCTAATCTCTCCAAGACTTTTATCATAGAGGGATGTTGAATTTTGTCAAAAGCTTTTTCAGCATCTAATGAAATGATCATATGGTTTTTTTCTTTCAGTTTATTTATATGATGGATTACATTGATAGATTTTCGTATGTTGAACCAGCCTTGCATCTCTGGGATGAAGCCTACTTGATCATAATGGATAATTTTTCTAATGTGTTCTTGGATTTGGTTTGCCAGTATTTTGTTGAGGATTTTTGCATCGATGTTCATGAGTGAGATTGGCCTGTAATTCTCTTTCTTGGTTGAGTCTTTGTGTGGTTTTGGTATCAGAGTGACTGTAGCTTCATAGAAGGAATTTGGCAATGACTCTTCTGTCTATGTTGTGAAATCCATTAACGAGTACAGGTATTAGGTCTTCTTGGAAGTTCTGGTAGAATTCCGCATTGAAACCATCTGGTCCTGGGCTTTTTTTGGTATGGAGGTTTTTGATAACAGCTTTTAATTCTTCATGACTGACAGGTCTATTTAGATTGTTCACCTGGTCCTGATTTAACTTTGGTATATGGTATTTATCTAAAAAAGTGTCCATTTCTTTTACATTTTCCAGTTTTGTGGCATACAGGCTTTTGTAGTAAGATCTAATGATTCTCTGAATTTCCTCTATGTCTGTGGTTATGTCCCCCTTTTCATTTCTGATCTTATTAATTTGCATATTCTCTCTCTGCCGTTTGATTAGTTTGGATAGGGGTTTATCCATTTTGTTGATTTTCTCCAGGAACCAGCTTTTTGTTTCATTGACTCTTTGGATTGTTTTCTGTGTTTCTATTTTGTTGATTTCAGCCCTCAGTTTGACTATTTCCAGTCTTCTACTCCTCCTAGGTGAGTCTGCTTCTTTTTTTTTCTAGAGCTTTCAGGTGAGCTGTTAATTCTCCAATGTGTGCTTTCTCTGTTTTCTTTAAGTGGGCACTTAGGGCTATGATATTTCCCCTTAGGACTGCTTTCATAGTGTCCCATAAGTTTGAGTACGTTGTTTCTTTATTTTCATTGAATTCAAGGAAGACTTTAATTTCTTTCTTTATTTCTTCTTTGATCCAGGTGTGGGTCAATAGTTGACTGTTCAGTTTCCATGAGTTTGCAGGCTTTCTGGGGGTAGCTTTGTTGTTGAATTCTAACTTTAGTCCGTGGTGATCTGATAAGACACAGTTGGTTATGGATATTTTTTTGTAACTGTGGAAGTTTGCTTTGTTACTGAGGATGTGGTCAATTTTCGAGAAGGTTCCATGAGCTGCAGAGAAGAAGGTATATTCTTTCCTATTTGAGTGGAATGTTCTATAGATGTCTGTTAAGTCCATTTGATTCATTACTTCTATTAATTCTCTTATTTCTCTGTTAGGTTTCTGTCTGATTGACCTGTCCATTGGTGAAAGAGGAGTCTTGAAATCTCCTATATTAGTGTGTGCGGTTTGATGGTAGCCTTGAGTTTTAGTAATGTTTCTTTTACATATGTGGGTGCTTTTATTAGGTGCTTTTATTGGGGTGCTTATATTAGAGGCATAGATATTCAGGATTGAGACTTCATCCTGATGAATTGTTCCTGTTATGAGTATAAAATGTCCCTCTCCATCTCTTCTGATTGATTTAAGTTTGAAGTCAACTTTGTTAGAAATTAGTATAGCCACACCTGCTTGTTTCTTAGGTCCATTTGATTGATAAACCTTTTCCCATCCCTTCACTCTAAGTAGGTGCCTGTCTTTGTGGTTGGGGTGTGTTTCTTGTAAACAGCAGAATGTTGGATCCTGTTTGCGTATCCAATCTCTTAGCCTGTGCCTTTTTTTTTTATTGGAAAAAAAAAATTTCTGCCTCCTCCCCGCCTCCCATTTCCCTCCCACTCCTCCCTCCCCTCCTCCCCTCCCCCCACTCCTCCCCCTCCCTCTCCAGCCTGAAGAGCAGTCAGGGTTCCCTGTGGAAAGTCCAAAGTCCTCCCCCCTCGATCCTGGTCTAGGAAGGTGAACGTCCAAACTGGATAGGCTCACACAAAGCCAGAACATGAAGTAGGATCAAAACCTGGTGCCATGGTCCTTGGCTTCTCAGCAGCCCTCATTGTCCGCCAAATTCAGAGAGTCCGGTTTTATCCCATGCTTTTTCAGTCAGAGTCCAGCTGGCCTTGGTGAGCTCCCAAAGACTCAGCCCCCACTGTCTCCACGGGTGGGCGCACCCCTTGTGGTCCTGACTTCTTTGCTCATATTCTCCCTCCTTCTGCTCCTCATTGGGACTTTGGGAGCTCAGTCCAGTGCTCCAGTGTGGGTCTCTGTCTCTATCTCCATCCATCGCCAGGTGAAGTTTCTATGGTGATATGCAATATATTCATCAGTATGGCTATAGGATAGAGTCATTTCAGGTTCTCTATCCACAGCCTTTTTATAAGTGAGTTGAGCTCATTGACATTAAGGGATATTAATGACCAGTGGTTCTTAACTCCGGTCAGTTTTTTAGTAATAGAGTTTGTGTGTTTGCCTTCTTTGAGTTGAGCTGGTGAAGGGTCTCTAGATGTTTGAGTTATTGTGGTCATTGTTGGACTCCTTGGTTTGTGATTTTCCTTCTATTACTTTCTATAAGGCTGGATTTTTGGCTACGTATTGTTTAATTTTTTTTTATCCTGAAAAATTTTGTTTTCTCCATTTATAGTGAATGAAAGCTTGGCTGGGTATAGTAGTCTGGTCTTGCATCCATGTTCATTAGCTTCTGCAGTACATCTATCCAGGACCTTCTGGCTTTCATGGTTTCCATAGAGTAGTCAGGTTTTAGTGTGATAGGTTTACCTTTATAAGTAACTTGACCTTTTTCCTTTGCAGCTCTTAATATTCTTTCTTTATTCTGTATGTTTTGTGTTTTGATTATTATATGGCGAGGAGATTTTTTTTTTTGGTCCAGTCTATTTGGTGTTCTGTATGCTTCTTGAACCTTCAAAGGAATATCTTTCTTTAGGTTGGGAAAGTTTTCTTCTATAATTTTATTAAATATATTTTCTGGACTATTGAGCTCTACTTCTTCTCCTTCTTCTATCCCAATTATTCTTAGGTTTGGTCTTTTTATTGTGTCCCATATTTCCTGAATGTTTTGTGAAGAGAATTTGTTGGTTTTGCTGCTTTCTTTGATCAGTGTGTTTATTTTCTCTATGGTATCTTCAGTGTCTGACATTCTTTCTTCTATCTCTTGTAATCTGTTGGTAGTACTTGTCTCTGTGGTTCCTGTTTGTTTACCCAGGTTTTCCATCTCCATCCTTCCCTCGGTTTGTGTTTCCTTCATTACTTCCATTTCATTCTTCAAGTCTTGAACCGCTTCCCTTATCTGTTTGATTGCTTTTTCTTGCTTCTCTTGGTTTTCTTTGGTATCTTTGAGCGATTTATTCATTTCCTCTACCTCTTAGTTTGTCATCTCTAATTGTTTATGGCAGTTTTTCACCTTCTGTTTAAGGTCTTCTATTATTTTCATATAATTCACTTTTGAGTCGATTTCTTCTAATTCTTCTTGAGTAGGGTGTACAATTCTTCTTATTTCTGATCCCTGGATTCTGGTGATGTCATGTTGCCTTTCAGGTTGTTGGAGGAATTCTTGCATTGGCGCCTTCCCATCGCTTCCTTCAAATGGAGCCAGGAGAGGCCTGGTGTCTTGGTCCAGTCTTTGCTATGACTGACTCTCTGGGTGTATCTCTTCAGTGTAGAAGCAGGAACCAACCCGTCCAGATGGAACTCCTCAGCACAACAACTCAGATGCGACCCTGGAGCACCAGCTATACGTGCTCGAGATCCCTTACAGGGAACCTTGAGACCTGCCCGGAAGGCAGGCACTTCCCACTCTGGGTGGATAGCCTTAGTGAAGGAGCTTAAAACCGGTCTTGAGCACTGGTCCTAGCAAACAGCATATCAGGGTTGTGGGGAGGGGTGCCGGGAGTGGGTCGTGCCTAAGAAAGACAGCCCTGCCGGGCGGTGGTGGCGCACGCCTTTAATCCCAGCACTCGGGAGGCAGAGGCAGGCGGATCTCTGTGAGTTCGAGACCAGCCTGGTCTACAGAGCTAGTTCCAGGACAGGCTCCAAAGCCACAGAGAAACCCTGTCTCGAAAAACCAAAAAAAAAAAAAAAAAAAAAAAAAGAAAGACAGCCCTACAGAAGGAGCTGGGGGAGGGGGGTTTGTGCTCGCTTCTGGGACACACTGCCCCTGGATAGCAGACACTCACCCATCCAGATGGAACTCCTCAGCACCTAAACAGGGCTGCCTGGTAGCCCAAAGATCCGGGGACAAGAGGAAGGAGGTGGGAGGCAGCACGGGGGTCCAGGAGACCCCTGAAAACCCTGGAGCACCAGCTCTAGGTGCCCGAGCTCCCTTACAGGGAACCTTGAGACCTGTCTGGAAGGCAGGCACTCCCCGCTCTTCTATAATGTTATGTTATCTGACAGGTTTTGTCTGTAATATAGTGTACAAAATTTCACATGCTTGCAAAAAAACACACAAAATGTTGTTTTTGAATATCCTTCTATACTTTATATCCTCCAAGGCTCTTGGTCAAATATATAATATTATTTTAAGGTCAGGCTTATTTGTTCTCTATGATAAACTCCCATACTCTCACATGAATGTTCATTCATGGCTGTCAGCAGCTTATCACCTGTTGTTTCTCTACCACAGTGGTTCATAAATCATGCCAGATGATGAATTTTCCTGGAATATTCTACACTAAAATGACAATAAGAATGTTCAATATCCTTTGCAATTTCAGATCTGATAGTACAGTGAGGAGGTTTGGATGGTAATGCTTGGCCTTAGGCTTATAGATTTGTATACCTGGTTACTAGTGGGTGGATCTGATTGAGAAAGATTATGAAGTATGGAAGGCAGATTCACTTGGGTGGTTGAAAAATTCCAGAGGCTTAGCTCATCTTCAGTGTCTCTCTATGTCTGCTTCTCTCTGTGGATCAAATCTAAAATCTTGTTCTTACTTCTGCTAAGCTCATGTACAAAAGTGTATTATTTTTCCAAGTTCTTTCAACTAAACTTTCTATTTCTTACTACCCATGGATGTATATGGAATACTGTATTAGATACAAATGAATTTTCCTTTTTAAAGCAAAGACAGTTTAGACGTGTCTAGCATGAGCTTTTATCTAGATAACCTAGGATCACTTGAAGTAAGTGAGTAATTGTCATGTGAGTAATTATTTTTGTAAAATTATCTGTAGGCATGTCTGCATGGTGTTATCTTGATAATTATTTGATAAATGGGATCCCAGACCACTGTATAATATACCATCTCTAGAGAGTTGGTGTTGGACTATATAGTTAGGTAAGCATAACTCTGTGACTAAGAGAATCACCCAAGACTGAGCCAGCAATCTTTAATCCACCAAGGATTTTGCTTCAAGATTCTGCCCTGAGTTCTTGTCCAGAATCCTCAAAATGGTAGATTATAATCTGGAATCTGGAAAGGTAAGTCAAATAAATCCTTTCCCCCTCAAGAAGCTCTTGGCCAATTTTATTTATTTATTTATTTATTTATTTATTTATTTATTTATTTTGAGGTAGAGTTTTTCTGTGTAGCCCTGACAATGTACACAGTGCAATGACAAGGCACAGTGAAGAATTCACTCATATTTGATTACAAAATACCAACACATGTTGGAGGTAAGAATTCTCTCAAAAAAAGGAGAGAATCACAATTTTTGAAGATGTGAATATTGTTAGAATTTCCACATTTCTGTGCATGGAGGAGGAGGACGAGACAGAGATATAGAAGGAGAACAAGAAGGAGAACTAGAAGAAAGAGAAAAGGGAGAAGAAGAAGAGAAAGAAGAAAAAGGAGGAGGAGGAAATAGGGAAGTTATTTTTGATGGTAGTATATAAGGAACTAGAGAAGTTAAATGGGAAAGAACTGTGATCATATCTTATTATGTACTTGAATGAGAATCCTGAGAATAAGGAAAAGCTAAAAATACTTAATTATGCTTAGCAAGCTACAAAAAAGTAAAAACTACCCTTGAACTGTAAAAATACTCAAGTAAAACTTTAGAATACTTTAAAGAATTTCAATCATCTTTTTCACCTTGTCAAAATTAGTCTGGTAAAAAGCAAAACAGAAACAACACCAGCAACAAAATTACTTATTTAGTTTTATGTTGTGACAGTTTATAACTGCAGTTTTGATAATTTTAAAATCACTATTATTTTAGTTCAGCATTTGGTGTCTGTGTGTTTGTGTGTGTGTGTGTGTGTGTGTGTGAGAGAGAGAGAGAGAGAGAGAGAGAGAGAGAGAGAGAGAGAAAGAGTTTGTGTATATATGAGAGTGTGTATGTATGTGGTATGTGTGTGTGTGTGTGTGTGTAGGATATATGGGTATAATATGTGTCTGTGTATGTGTGTGTGTGGTGTGGGATAGCCTTCTTCTGTCTGTGTGTTGCTTTTATTGGTTAAAAAAAACAGCAATAAATAACTGCTTTGAGCCTATGGCAGGAAAGGACAGAACTAGGCGGGGAAAACTAAACTGAATGCTGGGAGAAAGAAGGGCAGAGTCAAGGAGGAGCCATGAAGCCACCAGTAGCAGACTGGGAATTTTAGCGGGTAAGCCACTGTCATGTGGCAATATATAGATTAATGAAAATGGGTAAAATTAATATAAGAGTTAACCAATAAGAAGCCAGAAGCTAATAGGCCTAGCAGTGATTTAATTAATACAGTTTCTGTGTGATTATTTTGGGGCTAAGCAACTGGGAACTAACTAGCAGCCTTCCTCCTACATGTGTGTGTGTAAGGCATGTGTGCCATGTAGTACATGTAACAGACAGAACACACTTTTGAGGAAAACAATAAGTCCTTCCAATTGTACATGGGTTGCAAATATGGAACTCAAGCTGCCTTGCATGTCTACAAGTGTTTTCAACCAGCTGAGTTGTATTTCCAAGCTAAGTTTACAGCAGTGCACGTTAATCATTTCAATAAATTTCAAGAAGCATCATTAAAAGTGTGGATTACAAAATTTTCCTTTTTCAAGAAATCACTAGGCCTTCACTCAGGAAATATTACTGAATTAACCACCTCAGTTACCAAAATAAGAGCATTTAAAAATAAATTGAATATGTGTTTCTAGACACTATTGGTCTACTCTTTACTAACCATGTTTAAATATGAAATCACTGAAAGTAAGCTCTTTAGAGCTTACTCATAATATTATTAAAGAGGTAGATGATCTCATTTGAGAGAATAGAAAGACTAAAATCAAGAACAATAATGCAATCTAGAGACTAAATTTGGGTGGAAAAAGTGTTAATTTCTCTAAATATATAGTTAATTTCCACAACGTCTAAAAAATTGAAAAAAAGCAAAGAATCAGCAAAACTAAAGCACAGTTTAATAAATGAGTTATTGATCTGAACAATGAGCTCAGAAAATATAAAAACAGATAAGACATGTCAAAATAATCATCATCCACAGAAATTAAGAAAATGAATATCAAAACAACTTTGAGATCATATTTTACTCTAACTGGAATATCTAAAGGCAAGAAGACAATTCCACTGATGTCCAAATATTGAAAATTCATTCAATGTTGGGATTGCAAAAAAAAAAAAAGACAGTTACTATGTAAATTGGTTTGAATAATTCTCAAACATTAAATCTACAATTAAACTCAGTTGTATGACTCTACTTATTTTCACCAAGGACTGAAGAGATATTTTATAGCTGTTCACTCAGCTAAGATCATTGTTGTTCTAGTAACAATAGCTAGAAAATGTATAGAATCCAAAAGTCCTTTAACTGGTAAATGGGTCATGAAATGTGATGTGCAGTATAGAATTCTATTCATAGATAAAGAAAAAAAAACAAGATCATGATTTAAAAAAAAAAACAAATATATAGAATTAGGTAATATTATGCTGAGTGAAGTAATTCAGACTGAGAAAGACAAATATTATATGGTTTTCTTTCCTGTATTTACTAGCTCCATATCTTCAGAGATGGATAACTTAGAATAAACATAAAAACCATTAATTTGAACATATCTTTGGAGGTAGCATGCTATAGAGGAGAACAGAAAAATGGTATAAACAGAAAATGCTAAAAGTAAGCATTTAACTGGTAAAAGAGGCCAAGACAGAAGGAGAGGGAAGTAAAAGAACAACAAAAAAATATAGGTGCTTGAAAGAAACAATAGGACTCTCATTAATTTTCTCCTCAATAACTCTCTAATACATGGGTGAACAGATCTCTTTCTTTCTTCTTTCTTTCTTTCTTTCTTTCTTTCTTTCTTTCTTTCTTTCTTTCTTTGGAATGCCATTTTAGTTAGTCTGTTTACAACTGAACCTCTGAGAATTCAAAATTAACACATTTCCCCATGAGCTTCTTACACACGCCATAAAAAGAGTTGCCCTTATGATCTGTGGTGTTCTGTTGTGCTTTGTGTAAATGATGATGAATGGGTGCCATCCAGTTTATTAGGATTCTTTTATGTACAATTTCACTTGGGAAGACCAGATCCTCAAGGATGATATGTACTGCAGTCAGGGAGGAATATCTGTGATACTTCTGTGTACTTTTTGTGAAATTTTTCTAGTTATCAAGAAAGAATATTCCTCTGAACAATGAAAATGTGCTTCCTGGTAAAATGTCTCCCCAATTCACAATTATCCAGGTTTGAGTATTTGGAAAAAATTCAGTTGAAAAACTGGTAAAAAAAAATTATGATAAGCTTTCTGACCAACAGCAACTTGAACTTTCTTGACCCTGGTGAGGTTTTTCTCATCTTGAAGTCTGGAATCTTCGCCAGCTTCAGAAGTGCCTGAAAAATATCTGACTTGAACTTGTCAAGCTTCTTGCCACTGGATTTCACAATCTAGCAGATCTAACAGGCCTTGACCTAAAGAGAAGTACGTGTGCTAGTCTCTTGAGTTGCAAGCATCCTGTCCATGGCCATTTATCAGTGTAGACCACATATTCTCCAGTGTCTCTTTCCTGGATGCAAAGTCCATGACAAAAATGACACTGAATGGTCCTTTAACTAAAACTCTGCAAAAAAAAAAAAAAAAAAAAAAAAAAAAACCAAAAATTTATTAATTAAACACACACACAAAAGTCAGAAATGTAGGATCATGTCAGAAACTTAGTTCAAGATGATTCTGTTATGCACAAGAAGGTTTGTCAATGCAATGATTAGAACAAAGCATTGATGAAAGTCTTGTCAAGGTAATTTTAAAATTAAAAGATACTGTGACACATTTTCTTTATCCACTCTTCATTTGAGAGGCATCTAGGTTGTTTCCATGTTCTGGCTCTAACAAATAATGCTGCTATTAACAGGATAGTCGAACAAATGCCTTTGTAGTATGATTGAACATCTTTCAGGTATATGCCCACGTGTAGTATTGCTGGATCCTTAGGTAGGTTGATTCCCAATTTTCTGAGAAACTGATTTTCAAAGTAGTTGTACAAGTTTGCATTCCCACCAGTAGTGGATGAGTGTTCCCCTTAGTTCATATTCTCTCTAGCAGAAGCTACCATTGGTGTTTTTGGTCTTAGCCATTCTGATAGGTTTAACATGCAACTGATGAATATCTTAAATATCACCATAGAAACTTCATCCAGAAACTGATGGAAAAAGAGACAGAGATCTGCATTGGAGCACTGGACTGAGCTCCCAAAGTCCAGTTGAAGAGTGGGAGAAATGAGAATATGGGCAAAGGGGTCAAGACCATGATGGGTACATCCACTGAATCAGCCTACCTGAGCTAATGGGACTTCACCAACTCTAGATGGACTGGAAAAGAACAAGCATTGATAAAAATATTCCCCCTGAGTGTGGTTGACAGTTGCATGGCTGTGGCAGACTGAGAGGCCACTGGCAGAGACACCAGGATTTATCTGTACTGAATGTACTGGCTTTTTGGAACCTATTCTCTTTGGATGATTCTTTGATCAGCCTATATATAGTAGAGAGGGATATGGACCTTCCCCAAAGCAATGAACTTTACCCTCTCTGAGGATTGGATAGGGGTGGGTTGGGAGGGTATGGGAGGTGGGGAGGGAATGGAAACTTGGATTGGTATGTATAATGATACCAAAAAGGATAGTTTGTTTTCTTCTTAAAAAAATAAAAAAAATAAGAGATACTTTTTAAAATTTTGAGGAAAAAATTAAGACCATATCTCTTAAGACAAGTCACTGTAAGAATAGATGCCTTCAGTGTTTTACAGAGTGATTTTATTTTTTTTGTAACATAAAAGGAGACATAATGGCTACATGAGCAATCTTTTTTTGAATGGATCTTGAGGATCATACCATTAGCATTCTTAAATTCAGGATTCTGTTTGCTTTCAGAACACATTTTTTATTTTTATTGAACTCATATTTTTTTCAGAACACATTGTTGATAAGAAAAGAAGTGTAACATAATTATCTCTCTTAAATAAACAACATATTTAATTCCATATTTTGTTTTCTGATCATACTATTTCTCCATATTCTATGATGCTTGTCATTGTGCTGCTGTGAGGAATTTGATGAATATGCCTGATAGCATTAGTTTAGAATAAGATCTCTAGTATTTTTTTTAATTTAGGATTTAAATTTATTTAATTACCTTTCAATTTATGTTTAATATTTTTGGAGTCAATAGTCCCATATTTAGTAACACAGATGTGACACCTGATGATAGTTAACTGGTAGTGTTGGTCTAAGAAGAGAACATTGAATGAGGATCTGAGTTACAAGCCCTATATATATATATTTACTATATATATTTACTTTAATACATCTTGAAAGTGAAAAAAAGGAAATGAGGAATTTTGAAGTAATGGGTACAACCTCAAATCTTCAGAATTTCCAAGACTTCTGAGAGAAATCACCTTTGCTTACTCTATATATGGCATCAGAGATAAAATAAGAAACAATAATAATAATGAAACCAAAAGGAAGGGGATAAAGTGTCTTGCCTTTGGGATATTTCTGATGAAACATTATATTTCTACATTACCAAAATTTTGCAAAAATAGTAAGCTCATTCAGTTTACCAATGAACTTAATGTAATTCAAAAGTAAAAATTTAACTTTTATTATAAACACAAAGCATACTAAGTTAAAAAAAAACTCTCAGAAATGAAAGACACTTAGGACAAATACTACTATGTAGTATTTTTCAAGCTGAAGATACAATTTAGTCTCTTAATCAAAATATTCACTTTACATAACCTGCAAGTTTTGCTTCATCTGAGTTAGCTTATGTTATTTACTTTTCAACAAAATGCCTCAGAAATTTCAGTGTATCCAACAAAATTTACACTATTTCCCTGGAAATCTACTCTAAACATGGCTATCAGTGCTTTTCAGAATGGACCTTCTCTAACTTTCTCTAACAGTGGAAAATCATGTCAAATCCTGAACCATTCCAGTATAAGCTTTAAAGTCTACTATTTGGTATAGCTGTATTTTGATAATTGGTAGTCAACAAATAAAACCTTGCAATTATTGCATGCTTACAATATTTGAATTATTCAAAATATGTGGAATTTATCTTCAAAGTAATCATTTTAAAATGTTGAATTAGAGTTTAATGCTGACAAAATTAAAAACAAACGTCAAGAGTGTGTGCCTGGTTATAATCACAGAACATGTCTCCAAGTCATCCCGTGTTAGTTCAGCTCATTGCAGTAATTAAGATAGAAATAGGCAGTACTAAGCTGACTGTCCTATCAGGTTCCTTGGGGAGAAAAAGGCACATCACTGATGTGACTTGAAATGTTTTCAACAGATTTAGATACTATTGCATTAGCTTCAAAGTTCTGTTATTAAAATGCATAACAAATATCACCTTCCTTGCCGTTGAAGTCTTTATTATTACAGTCCTTATTTCAGATGTTTCTTCAGTAGAATATATATTCCAAATCCTAGCTTTGATTTGTATTTGCAATGCACACTTAGCATTGTCAGGTGAAAACTTGGAAGGACTATATAATCTATGGCATATTTCTAAAAATCTCAAGGGTCTACCTCTTAACCTAAAGCAAATAATAGGACAAAGGTAAACATTCTCAAAACAATCTAGCATGAAACACAAGCTGAATTGTTTCCCCTTGCTTAACCTTGCAGTTTACACCTGCCATGAAATCCATATAAGAATTTCAAGAGACCAGGGAGATATATGAACACAAGGATGTGTGAAGAATGAGGAATAAAACTGCCTTTTCTTAATTTCAGTTTATTCTTTGTTCTTATAACTTTTAACCCTTTATTTTTGTACTTGCACAATTTTATATAAAGAAGTACCTGGTTGCACTTTAAATACCAACCTTCTAATTAATATCAAAGTCACAATGACAATTGTAAGCCTGATCAATATTTAGTATTTGTGAGACAAAAGTAATTCTTTGGAGGTGTCTATTCTATTTATAAATGTCTACTTTAAAGTTGTTTCTTTTAAATTCACGACACATTTTTAATTTAAGATGTTGTTCACTTTCCAGAACAAATCAGAAGTAGTTATTAAATTCATAATATAAATTGCCACAATAATTCAATTTTACCCATTTGTGACAGATTTACTGCATAACAATGCATCTTGAATTCTGCCTCACTTCCTAATAATACCTTGCCCCAGAACAAGATGCTATTTCAGAAAGAGCTGTCTGACACTTGATACATTAGCTCCTCTTGCCATGTCAGCAGAAACAAGGCAGAAACAATTTCAAAATCATCATTTTATGAGTATAAATGGACCTTTGAAAACTTGGTTATGAGAAAATTAGTCTCAAGCAAGAATAATTGTTAGTTGCTTTAAAGAAAGATAAAATGCATGTATTTATATTTTTATAGAAGTATGCTTTGGAGTATCAAAATAGGCATGCAAACACATACATGTTTCTGACATGTACAAAAGCATATGTATATTAAATATATATATGGTAGTCTGTAAGTCTGCATGAGAATATATATATATATATATATATATATATATGGAGAGCACTATTTGAAGAGTGAAATCAACCAGTCAAGCACATGGTTATGAAAATAGTTACATAACCCAACTAAGCTGTCAGTTATCATACAGAATAAAAGTGATGAATTGAGTTTCATTACAATACCAGAATTGAAAGTGTAAAAGGCAAAACATGGGGGAACTGTTGACAATAAATATGAAATAACTTTTATTCAATATGTAGCTTTCAAAAATGCTGTATAAAACAAGAGTCATGTTACTATACACTGAGGAGAATGTCTGCATAACTGAATTGATGCATAACTTGACTTTTACCTTAATTTAAATAGCACATCATCATGGTTTCTGTATAGGTTCACCACTATCAAAGGGCCAAAAGAAGAGTGTCCACTAAATGAACATATTTCCCCTTGACATAAAATAATTCAATCTCCCCTCTGAGCATACTATCATTTATTGATATGTATTTTTCATTAGTAAAAAAAAATGACAGCAGGATTACTTATAGAGCTAGGACTAAGAAATAAAGAATATTCAGGAAAAAATGGGCACAGCTGCAATGGTACTTACAATATTGATTTGTATGATACTCTCAATGACACTGTATTGCTCATGAAATAATGTTCTTAATGACAAACACATTTTCTTTGCACACAAAAACACTGAAAATATTAGTCTCTTTTCCATACAATCCCATGCTTCCATTTTCTGCCCAACCACAATAGCATTAATATTTAAAGATGTATATATATATGTATATATATGTATTTTATATGTATACAATCTGTGTACCACTTACATACCCACAGATACCAGAAAAGAGCACTCAGTCATTTTGACCTGTTCTAAGGTTTGTGAACTGTCATATCCTGGGAATCTAAACAAGTTCTCTGGAAGAACAGACTTTTAACTGCTTAACCATTTCTGGAGTCCATGGCAGCATTTTGAAGCTCTTTTATCTGGTCTTTTCCTTTTTGGGTTCAGTATGTTTCTCTAATTTTTTTTTCCTCTCTAGGAATTTTTTCTTTCAACACTTACACTTTTGTCTAGGTAATTCCTTTAAATATCCACAGCCTATTGCATTTACACTTTGAATAGGGCAGTCTCACTTATCTCCTTCTCTAAATAATGGATGCTCTCCCAATAGAAACTTCTATAAATATCCCGCATCACTTTTTTAGCATTGATTATACCTATAATAAGAATAATTTTCAAATTATCTACTCAATATCTGTCACCCAAGAAAACCACTAAACACAATATTCAAAATATGAGATGCTAATATTTGAGATACACTTAGAAAAATGTTCATCATCCTTAGTTATCAGGAAAAAGGAAATGAAAACTATTTTGAGAGCTCATATTACCCCAGTAATAATGGCAAAAAAAAAAAACAAATAACAACAACAAAAAAAAAAGTGGCAACTCATGCTCATGAGGACACAAGGAAAGGGTAACTCTGATATATTGGTGGGTGAAGTTCAAACTGGTACAATAACGGTGGAAATCAGTTTGGCTATTCCTGAGGAGGGTGGGAATAAATCTACCTCAAGAATCAGCTATATTCATCATGCTCATATATTCAAAGGACTCTATATCCTATTACAGAGATTATTCCCATATATGGTCATCATTGCTCTAGTCATAACAGCCAGCAGTTGAGAAAATATCCTAAAAGTCTGTTAGTGGATGAAGAAAATGTGGATATTTGTACAATAAAATATTACTTAGCTTTTATTTAAAAAATGTGAAATTCAGAGGTCAACAGAAAACCTCACCCTCTGTGAAGTGAAAAAGACCCAAAGGAATAAATATGGTAGGTATGTTTATACATGGATATTAGCTCTTGTCTTCCATAGAAAGGCTATCATCCACATAACCAAAGAATTAGTTATAGACTAAGTTACTGAGAAGGGGGAATTCCTGGGAAAGGGGAAATAGAAACAAAAGTATTAAATAAGGAAGAGGAGAAAAAATGGGATAAGGGAAGGACTATACAAAGGGACAACCTTCATTTAGGAGGTTATATATAAATCTGTTACTGTAGAAACATCTTAAAATATATACACATATAAAAATATCTAAATGCAATCACCAAATAATTGGGAAACAATTCTCCACATAACATATTTTGGCATCTAGTGAAACTTTCAGTGCCAAGAATGTATTGAAAGTAAATGAAACATTGGCTTAAGAGAACTCTTGGAACCCCCCAAACAATTCAGGCTGTTGCTAAAGCTATTGTTTACTATTCAAAAACTGTTGATACATCCTACTTGGTAAAGACTGTAATCATGTATCACACTGAAGAGAGAAAAGTAAGGCCTTCACTCCTACTGACTAGTATTCATAGGACTAGAAGGTACTTTTTATACTAACAGAGGAAAAAAAGTGACCATCAATCAAGCTATCCTGGTCACAACAGTGACATACCTGCTGATATGCTAGTGAAATAGTAGCGCACATATTGTGGGACTATCCTACCATTCTCTGATTGGATTTAGAGATCACTCTATGAGAAGGATGCATGCCTGATATTGCTTGAGTGTATAAGAACCTGAGATATGGTAGGAGTGGCCTAAGGGAAATCCAAGTGTTCACATTCTGCTAAATTAAACAGCAGTAAAATGATCGATAATGACATGGTACCAAACCATAGGGGGGAAGTTATACATAAACTTGTGGAAGAAAATCTTTTTTCAGGAAGGCACTCAATAAGTAATCATTTAATTATTGAATATAAACAGTCATTTATCTATATAAAGTAGTTTAAAATGCCATATTTTATTTTATAAGATGTGTTATGTAATTAGTATTTAAATAAGACCTTTAAGTATCAAACATGTGTGGATTAAATATTAAATTTTATACTACCGTATATTGCTTACCAATTAAAAATAACACAAATATGTCTTATCTAAAGATTCCTTCTAAAATTAAGATAAATGGAAATTTAAATCTATAAACAAAATTAAAGTAAGGATCATCATTTAAGCAAAATATACATAGGAATAACTTCATAGACTATAAATTTCATAATAAAACAGGAGTGGTAGAGTTTAAATACATATTCTATTATGTATTATTCATTCTGCATATAAATAGCTAAGATTTATGACACTCTAACAAGTCCACAGCATTTTGTATTCTCTACCTATCTCATGTACACAAAAGTCAAAGTAGTTATTAGTGTTATATTTTCCATATGGAAATAAATAAGATAGAATTTTTCAGAAACTTCAAACCTGACTGAATGGACAGGAGACTGAAGGTGTCTATGTCTCTGTGATACCAGTCCCTTAACCATTACTCGAGCACTCAAAACAAGCACATTTATTTTTTTTTTTTAGAATTTCTTTAGTTAATCATTTGACTGAGGTGTGTGTGTGTGTGTGCATATGCTCACACACATGTGTGTGTTAGTTTAGCAGACACTAAAATTTTAAAAAGGTCTTGATTTATTTAATAAATTGTGTAGCTCTATATTGTACATATGTCACAAGTAATGTACTAAATAGCAGACATAAAACAATAAACCAGCCAAATAAAAATTATCCTCTAAATCTACTTTTTAAGTAAAAAGAAAATTTTCTTCTTAATGGAAACTTCTAATGAATTTCTCAACATATTGTAAAAGACAAAATCAAACTATACAAGAAAAAATTATTAACAATGGATGTGCCTATATAGGAAAATAACAAAATGATTATACATAGTGACTGCCAACTTTTAGGAATAAAGTTCCACTCTGTTAACTTATACATGCATATTCCCCCCAATGTGTAACTCATAACTTCTAAAATCAAGCCTAAAATGAGAAAAGCACCAGAACACTCTGAGCTAGAATCCTCATGCATACACTATTTCTGTTCTTTTATCGATGAGAAGGATATGTACAAAGATCATAAAGTGACAGATTGTTTCTTACAGTTTTTTGTAATGTTGCCATATTGAAAAGACAACAAATCATACAAAGGTAAACACTGCAGAAACTATCATTGCCAAATTAAGATGAGACTTATATATGTATGCAATTTTTTTTACTATTATATTATATTTTATTTTTTTTCTAGATTTATTTATTTTTATTTATTTCTTTTTATTTATTTATTTATTTAAGATTTCTGTCTTTTCCCCACCGCTGCCTCCCATTTCCCTCCCCCTCCCAAACTACTATACCCAGCCAAGCTATTGTTCACTATCAATGGAGAAAACAAGACTTTCCAAGATAAGAACAAATTTAAACAATATGTAGCCACAAACCCAGCCCTACAGAAAATAATAGAAGGAAAATCACAACCTAAGGGATCCAGCATTGCCAACACTGCCTACAATAAGTCGGGCATCTAGCGAACCTTCACCCGCACACCTCAAAGAAGGGAGACACACAAACGCTACCACCAAAACCAATAATAATAACCGGAGTAAACAACCACTGGTCATTAGTATCACTTAAAATTAATGGCCTCAATTCACCCATAAAAAGGCACAGGCTAAGGGATTGGATACGAAAACAGGACCCAACATTCTGCTGTTTGCAAGAAACACACCTCAACCACAAAGACAGGCATCTACTCAGAGTAAAGGGTTGGGAAAAGGTGTTTCAAGCAAATGGTCCTAAGAAAAAAGCAGGTGTGGCCATACTAATTTCTAAAAAAACTGACTTCAAACTAAAGTCAATCAGAAGAGACCGAGATGGACACTTTATACTCATAACAGGAACAAATCATCAGGATGAAGTCTCAATTCTGAATATCTACGCCCCTAACATAAAAGCACCCACCTATGTAAAAGAAATATTACTAGAACTCAAGGCAGACATCAAACCACACACACTAGTAATAGGAGACTTCAATACACCTCTTTCTCCAATGGACAGATCAATCAGACAGAAACCTAATAGAGAATTAAGAGAATTATTGGAGGTAATGAAGCAAATGGACTTAACAGACATCTATAGAACATTCCACCCAAAAAGGAAAGAATATACCTTCTTCTCTGCAGCTCATGGAACCTTCTCAAAAATTGACCACATACTCGGAAACAAAGGAAACCTCCACAGATACAAAAAAATATCAGTGTCCACCTGTGTCTTATCCGATCACCACGGACTAAAGCTAGAAGGCAATAACAATGCTACCCCCAGAAAGCCGACAAACTCATGGAAACTGAACAGTCAACTACTGAACCACACATGGGTCAAGGAAGAAATTAAGAAAGAAATTAAAGTCTTCCTTGAATTTAATGAAAATAAAGAGACAACATACTCAAACCTATGGGACACGTTGAAAGCAGTGCTAAGAGAAAAGTTCATAGCACTAAGTGCCCACTTAAAAAAAAACAGAGAAAGCATACATTGAGGACTTAACAGCACACCTGAAAGCCTTAGAAAAAAAAGAAGCAGATGCGCCAAGGAGGAGTAGAAGACTGGAAATAATCAAACTGAGGACAGAAATCAACAAAATAGAAACACAGAAAACAGTCCAAAGAATCAATGAAACAAAAAGTTGGTTCTTTGAGAAAATCAACAAGATCGACAAACCCCTATCCAAACTAATTAAACAACAGAGAGAGAACACGCAAATAAATAAGATCAGCAATGAAAAGGGGGACATAACCACAGACACAGAGGAAATTCAGAGAATCATTAGATCTTACTACAAAAGCCTATACGCCACAAAACTGGAAAATGCAAAAGAAATGGACAGTTTTTTAGATAAGTACCACATACCAAAGCTAAACCAAGACCAGGTGAACGATCTAATTAGACCTGTTACTCGCGAAGAACTAGAAACTGTTATCAAAAATCTCCCTACCAAAAAAAGCCCAGGACCAGATGGTTTCAATGCAGAATTCTACCAGAACTTCCAAGAAGAGCTAATACCTATACTCCTTAATGTATTTCACAATATAGAAACAGAAGAGTCATTGCCAAATTCCTTTTATGAAGCCACAGTTACCCTGATACCAAAACCACACAAAGACCCAACCAAGAAAGAGAATTATAGGCCTATTTCACTCATGAATATCGACGCAAAAATTCTCAATAAAATACTGGCAAACCGAATCCAAGAACACATTAGGAAAATTATCCATTATGATCAAGTAGGCTTCATCCCAGAGATGCAGGGCTGGTTCAACATACGCAAATCTATCAATGTAATCCACCATATAAATAAACTGAAAGAAAAAAACCATATGATCATTTCATTAGATGCTGAAAAAGCATTCGACAAAATTCAACACCCCTTTATGATAAAGGTCTTGGAGAGATTAGGGATACAAGGGTCATACCTAAATTTAATAAAAGCTATTTACAGCAAGCCGACAGCTAACATTAAATTGAACGGAGAAAAGCTCAAAGCCATCCCACTGAAATCAGGAACAAGACAAGGATGTATGCAAATTTTTAAAATTGGATGTAATATGCTATATATAGCCAACTATATGAATAAATTCTTAATAAACATGAATCAAACTTATGTACACAATACATGTGTGTATACACAAACATGCTTATACACTGAAATTCAGATCAAACTCATTTATACATATGTATTTAATTATAAGTATAACATAGGCATAACCTAGCATTTGCTATACAAGTTACAAAATAAAAAAAAAACTTTTACACTACAGTCAATAAAATATTTTAAGGTAATTACGATTTTTTTCTTAAATTTGTGGTTAATATATATCCATGCAAATTCAGCTTTGAAAAATATTACTAATTCATGGAAAATAAAAATAAGTTATAAATTTTATTTGTAAAAAAGAACTGTAAATAGTATTTATAAAGTTCAAGATAGGAAGAAATCACATATGTAAATAAATGGTATTTCATAGCATAATTTTAGTTAATATATTTTTAGTTAATATTTTCCCCTGTATCAAAAATATTATCTAAAGTATATTTATAGAGGCATAGTAAAGGTGTTTCCTGCTTTTCACCATTATTGAATGTGGAGTCATAGATACTGAACAGCTTAGACAGTGTTCTCTCTAACTTCCTGATAATCTTTGTACTATTACTGTGACGATCTTTTAGAGACCAAATGATAATATAATGTGAATTGCCTTTATTATATACAATACAGTGTTTATTGCAAAACTATTAACAATAATATTATTTTCCCATAAAAAAAGAAAGTTCCATGAGATCTTATGGTTCTTAAAAGATATGCAACTCATGAGTCATCTGGTTTGAATCACTTTAGCATGCAAATAGCTAATAGTCAACCAGTAAGTTGACTGCTGTAACTCTGGAAAGAAGTGGGCCTGTCTGTAATTTTATGCCAAAGAACACAATATTGACTATATCTAACATCTAAGGAAAATATAGATATTTGTAGTCCAAGTAGAGTACTCTCATCACCCAAAGTCATTTCCCACGTATATTCTAGTCATAAATAAATACAGTTTTTTAGTCATTATATAAAAGTAAATGCTTGCATCCTGAGGATATGCACTAGCTATTGTTTATTTTCAATTGGCAACAAATAGTCAAAAACATAGTAAGATATATTTCCTTTCTTTTTTGTTTTATTTTTCAATTTTTTATTTTTTTCCATTCAAAAATTTACACTTCCTCCCCTCCTCCCATTCCCCTCCCACTCCCCACTCCCCCTCATCCCTCCTACACCCACCTTCATAGAGGGAAGGGAACCCTGCCCCGTGGAAAGTCCAAGCTCCCCCCCCACCACCACCACCACATCCAGGCCTAGGAAGCTTTCCATCCATATAGACTAGCGTCCCAAAAAGCCAGTACTTGCAGTAGAAACAAGTACCAGTGCCATTATCAATGGCTTCTCAGTCAGCCCCCATTGTCAGCCACAATCAGAGAGTCCAGTTTGATTGCATACTCATTCATTCCCAGTCCAGCTGGATTTGATGAGCTCCCGTTAGAAAACTGTCTCAATTGGTGGACCAGCCCCTCGCAGTCCAGACTTCCTTGCTCATCTTCTCCCTCCTTCTGCTCTTCAACTGGATCTTGGGAGCTCAGTCCATTGCTCTGATGAGGGTCTCTGTCTCTATCTCCATCCGTCGCTGGACAAAGATTCTATGGTGATATTCGAGATAATCATCAAGCATAGTGGGGTTAGGCCAGTTCAGACACCTTCTCCTCTGCTGTCCAAGGACCTACCTAGGGACATCCCCGTGGATACCTGGGATCCCCTCTAGAGCCAAGTCTCTTGCCAACCCTAAAATGGCTCCCTTAATGTAGGTATCTTTTTCCCTGCTCCTATATCCACTGTTCCTCCATCTCCACCCTCCCACTCCCCCAAGCTCTCTACAGTATTTCCTTTCTCTTTTCTCTCTCCCGCTCTCCCCTTCCCCCAACATCATCCCTACCCTTACTCCCACCCACATGCTCCCAACATTTGCCAGGCAATCTTGTTGGCTTCCAATTTCTAGGAGGATCTATGTATGTTTTTCTTTGGGTTCACCTTATTATTTGGCTTCTCTAGGCTTCTGAACTATAGGCTTAATGCCCTTTGTTTATGGCTAGAGTGCACTAATGAGTGAGTACATACCATATTCATCTTTTTGGGTCTGGGTTATCTCACTCAGGATAGTGTTTTCTATTTCCATTCATTTTCATGCAAAATTCAAAATGTCATTATTTTTTACTACTGAGTAGTACTCTAATGTGTATATATTCCATGCTTTCTTTATCCATTCTTCCATTGAAGGGCATCTAGGTTGTTTCCAGTTTCTGGCTATTACAAATAATGCTGCTATGAACATAGTTGAAAAAATGATTTTGTAGTATGATTGGACATCCCTTGGGTATATTTCCAAGAGTGGTATTGATGGATCCTGAGGTAGATTGATTCCCAATTTCCTGAGAAACTGACACACTGATTTCCAAAGTGGTTGCACAAGTTTGCATTCCCACCAGTAATGGATGAGTGTTCCCGTTACTCCAAATCCTCTCCAGCATAGGCTATAGTTGGTGTTTTTGATTTTAGCCAATATGACAGGTATAAAATGGAATCTCAAAGTTGTTTTGATTTTCATTTCCCTGATCGCTCAGGAGGTTGAACATGACTAAGATATCTTTTGGCCATTTGAACATCGTCTGATGAGAATTCTCTTTTCAGTTCAGTATCCCATTTTTTTTTAATTGGGTTAGTTAGAATTTTCATGTCCAGTTTCTTGAGTTCTTTATATATTTTGGAGATCAGACCATTATATGAAGCGGGGTTGGTGAAGATCTTCTTTCATTCAGTAGGTTGCCTTTTTGTCTTAATGACAATGTCCTTTGCTTTACAGAATCTTCTCAGTTTCAGGAGGTCCTATTTATTTACTGTTGCTCTTGTTGTCTGTGCTACTGGGGTTATACAAAGGAGGTGGTATCCTGTGCTCATGTGTTGCAGTCTACTTCCCATTTTCTTTTGTATCAGGTTCAGTGTGGTCAGATTTATATTGAGGTCTTTAATCCATTTGGACTTGAGTTTTGTGCATGGTGATAGATATGGATCTATTTTCATTCTTCTACAGGTTGACATTCAGTTATGCCAGCACCATTTTTGTTGAAGATGCTTTCTTTCTTCCATTATATACCTTTAGCTCCCTTTCCAAAAATCAAGTGTTCATAGATTTGTGGATTAATAACAGGGTCTTCTATTCAATTCCATTAGTTAACTTCTCTGTTTTTATGCCAATACCAAGCTGTTTTCATTACTGTAGCTCTGTAATAGAGTTTGAAGTCAGGGATAGTAATGCCTTCAGAAGTTCCTTTTTTGTATAAGATTGTTTTGGCTATCCTGGGCTTTTTGTTTTTCCATACAATGTTGATTATTGGTCTCTCAAGGTCTGTGAAGATTTTTGTTGGGATTTTGATGGGGATTGCATTGAATTTATAGATTGCCTTTGGTAGAATTGCCATTTTTACTATGTTGATCCTACCAATTTAAGAGCATGGGAGATCCTTCCATTTTCTGAAGTCCTCTTCAATTTCTTTCTTCAAAGCCTTAAAGTTTTTGTCAAATAGATCTTTCACATTTTTGATTAGTGTAACCCCAAGATATTTTTATGCTGCTTGTGGTTATCATGAAAGGTGAAGTTTCTCAGATTTCCCTCTCTGCTTCTCTATCCTTTGTGTATAGAAGGGCTACTTTGGAGTTGATCTTGTATCCTGCCACATCAGTGAAGGTATTTATCAGCTGTAGGAGTTCATTGGAATTTTTGGGGGGTCACTGATGTACACAATCATATCATCTTCAACTAATGAAAGTTTGACTTCTTCCTTTCTGATCCAAATCCCCTTGATCTCCTTGTGTTGTCTTATTGCTATTGCTAGAACATCTAGCATTATGTTGAAGAGATATGGTGAGGGTGGACACCCTAGTCTTGTTCCTGAATTTAGTGGAATGGCTTTGAGTTTCTTTACATTTAATTTGATATTAGCTGTTGGTTTGCTATATACTGCTTTTATTGTATTTAGATATGACCCTTGTATCCCTAACCTCTCTAAGACATTTATTATAAAGGGGTATTGAATTTTGTCAAATGCTTTTTCAGCATCTAATGAAACTATCATTTTTTTTGTTTTAGTTTGTTTATATGATGGATTACATTGATAGATTTTTGTATGTTGAACCAGCTCTGCATCTCTGGGATGAAGCCTACTCGATCATAATGGATTATTTTTTTCATGTGTTCTTGAATTTATTTTTGCAGTATTTTATTGAGAATTTTTGCTTCGATGTTCATGAGCAAGATTGGTCTGTAATTCTCTATCTTGGTTGCGTCTTTGTGTGGTTTTGGGATTAGGGTAACTGTACCTTCATAAAAAGAGTTTGACAATGACTCTTCTGTTTCTATTATGTGAAACACCTTCAGAAGTGTGGATATCAGCTCTTCTTGGAAATTATGATAAAATTCTGCATTAAAACCATCTGGTCCTGAGATTTTTTTTTTGGTTGGGAGGTTATTTATATTACAGCTTCTATTTCCTTACTACTTATAGGTTTATTTAAATTGTCCACCTGGTCTTGATTTAATTTTGGTATATTGTATATATCTAAAATCATACCCATTTCTTTTACATTTTCCAACTTTGTGGCATATAGGTCTTTGTAGTAAGACCTAATGATTCTGAATATCCTCAGTGTCTGTTGTTATATCAGATTCATTTCTGATCTTGTTAATTTGTGCATTCTCTCTCTGCCTTTTGATTAGAGTGGATAGGGGCTTGCCAATCCTGTTGATTTTCTCAAAGAACCAACTCTTTGTTTCATTGATTCTTTGGAATGTGTTCTGTGTTTTTATTTTGTTGATTTCGCCCTCAGTTTGATTATTTTAAGTCTTCTACTCCTCCTGTGTGAGTCTGCTTCTTTTTTTTTTTCTAGAGCTTTCAGCTGTTCTATTAAGTCTCTAATGTGAGGTTTCTCCATTTTTTAATGTGGGCAGTTAGTGCTATGAACTTTCTTCTTAGCACTGGTTTCACAGTGTCCCATAGGTTTGGGTATGTTGTGTCATTATTTTTGATGAATTCAATGAAGACTTAAATTTCTTTATTTATTTCTTCCCTGACCCAGGGTTGATTCAGTAGTTGACTGTTCAGTTTTGATGAGTTTGTAGGCTTTCTGGGGGTAGCATTGTTGTTGAATTCAAAATTTATTCCATAGTGATCCAATAAGACACAGGTAATTACTATTTTTTTTTTTTTTGTATCTGTGGAAGTTTGCTTTGTTACCGAGTATGCGGTCAATTTTCAAGAAGGTTACATGAGATGCTGAGAAGAAGGTATATTCTTTCCTATTTGGGTAGAATGTTCTATAGGTGTGTGTTAAGTCCATTTGATTCATTACCTCCATTATTCTCTTATTTCTCTGTTAGGTTTCTGTCTGGTTGACTTGTCCATTGGAGAGAGAAAAGTGTTGAAGTGTCCTACTATTAGTGTGTGGGGTTTGATGTGTAATATGAGTTAAAGTAATTTTTTTAACATATGTGGATGTTTTTATATTAGGGGCATAGATATTCAGGATTGAGATTTCATCTTGATGAATTGTTCTTGTTATGAGTATAAAATGACCATCTCTATCTCTTCTGATTGATTTTAGTTTGAAGTCAGATTTGTTAGAAATTAGTATGACCACACCTGCTTGTTTCTTAGGTCCATTTGCTTGAAAAACCTTTTCCCAACTCTTTACTCTGAGTAGATGTCTATCTTTGTGGTTGAGGTGAGTTTCTTGTAAGCAGCAGAAAGTTGGATCCTGTGTGCGCATCCATTCTCTTGACCTGTGCCTTTTTATAGGTGAATTGAGTCCATTAATATTAAGTGATATTAATGACCAGTGGTTGTTAACTCCGGTTATTTATGTGTGTGTGTGTGTGTGTGTGTGTGTGTGTGTGTGTGTGTTTCCCTTCTTTGGGTTGTGCTTGCGGAGGATCGTTAGTTTTCTAAGTTATTGTGGGTGTTGTTGGGTTCCTTGTGTTGTGATTTTCCTTTTATTAATTTCTGTAAGGCTGGGTTTGCGGCTATGTATTGTTTAAATTTGTTTTTATCCTGGAATACCTTGTTTTCTCAATTGATGGTGAAAGAAAAGTTGGCTGGGTATAGTAGTCTGGGCTTCCATCCACGGTCTTTTAGTTTCTGCAGCACATCTATCCAAGACCCTCTGGCGTTCATGGTTTCCATAGAGAAGTCAGATGCAATTCTGGTAGGTTTACCTTTATATGTTACTTGACTTTTTTCCTTTGCAGCTCTTAATATTCTCTCTTTATTCTGTATGTTTTGTGTTATGATTATTATATGGTGAGGGGATGGGGTTTTTTTGTTGTTTTGTTTTGTTTTTGATCTAGTCTATTCGGTGTTCTTTATGCTTCTTGTACCTTATAGGAATATCCTTCTTTAGGGTGGGAAAATTTTCTTCTATAATTTTGTTTAATATTTTCTGGGCCTTTAAGCTGTAATTCTCCTTATTCTACCCCTATTAGCCTTAGGTTTGGTTTTTTTCATGGTATCCCAGACTTCCTGGATGTTTTGTGTTAAGAATTTGCTGGATTTGCTGTTTTCTTTGATCAATGAATTTATTTCCTCTACAGTATCTTCAGTGTCAGAGATTCTTTCTTTAATCTCCTGTATTCTGTTAGTTATACTTGTCTCTGTAGCCCCTGTTTATTTACCCAGATTTTCCATATCCAGCTGTCCCTCAGTTTGTGTTTTCTTCAAACCTATATTTTATTTTTCAAGTCCTGAACTCTTTCCATTATTTGTTTGATTGCTTTTTCTTGTTTTCCTAGGGTATCTTTGGGGGATTTATTCATTTCTTCAAACTTTTTGTTATTCTTCTCATCCATTTATTTAAGGGAGTTTTTCACATCCTGTTTAAGGGACTCTATCACTTTCATAATGTTACATGTAAAGTCTATTTACTCTGTGTCTTCTGGATTAGGTTGTTCAAGTCTTCCTGTTGTATGTTCGCTGAATTCTGGTGTCATCATGTGGGTTTTCAGATTATTGGAGGAATTCTTGCATTGGCTCCTGCTCATCTCTTCCTTCAAATGCCCTCCAGAAGGACGGATCTTCTGGTACAAGATCTGGGCCAGTAGCTGGCCAAGGACCATGCAGGCAAAAGGGCATGCTTGCTGCGTGCAGGCTCAGTGGGAAAAGAAACTCTTGCAGCAGTAGCCCTCACCACTTTGTCCTCAGACCCTCAGCCCAGAAGCAGACCTAGTTGGGAAATCCTATGACGCCACAGATGGAAAGGGGTGCTTGGGGGCAAGCTGGGATGGAATAAGAAGAGTAAGGCAGTAGCCAGGGGGAAGCCCCCACTGAATGGCCAGAAAGTTTAGGGAAATGGAGGGTGCCTGAGCTCCCCTTTATGGGGCATCTGGCCTGCTGCCAGTAAGGCACACACTCACCCTTCTGGAAGGATGGATCTACTGGTACAGGATTCAGGCCAATTGCTGGCCAGGGACCTCGCAGTCAAAACGGCGCACTTGCTGGGTGCAGGTTCAGAGGGACAAAGAAACTCCTGCAGTAGTTGCCCTCACCACTTTGTCCCCAGACCCTCAGCCCCAAAGCAGGCTGAGTTGGGGGATCCTATGACCCCGCAGATAAAAAGGGGTGCTTGGTTGGCAAGCTGGGCTCCCTTTCTGGGGCATCTACCTGGTCAGGCACACACTCACCCTTCCAGAAGGACAGATCTTCTGGTACAGGATTCGGGCTACTTCTATATTTCCTTTCTATTACACTCTGTTGGTCCACCTATCTGTTCTGACTGACTTCTGAATTTTTTTTCCACTTGTAAGCAGAAACAGTTTTCCATTAAATTGTGTGAAGCCTGTCAAACATAAATATATTCTTTTCTCATCAACAAATGCCTGTCTCCCACTTTGAAGAATAGATATTATTAGTTGAAACATATTAAATGAATTTTTAATACTTTTAGCCTATATTCTGTGACAACTTTGGTTTTTTTTTCTCTGTAAGAATGTGATATTTCATAAAATATTCTTGGATCATACTTGAAAAACAACTTGTACTCAATAAAATTGAAAAATCTAAAAGAAATGGGTTTTCTTAATAGACACCACTTTTTCAAGTTAAATCAAAATCAGATTAGTTACGTAAATAGCCAAGAAAAGAAGAAGTTGTTAAAAGTTTCCCAACCAACACAAACCTAGAGCGAGATGATTTTAACACAAAATTCTGCTAGACTTTCAAATAAGAGTTAATATCAATACTCTTAAAATGATTCTACAAAATGTAAAAAGAAGGAACTTTGTCAGACTCCTTTTATGAGACTACATTCACCCTGATACCCAAACAACACAAAGATTCAGCAAAGGAAGAGAATTAAAAACCAAATTTCTTCATGAATATTGACGTAAAAATACTTAATAAAATACTTGCAAACCAAATCCAAGATCATCTACCATGAGAATATAGACTTTACCCCCAAAGAATCAGGGTTAGTTAAACATAAAAAAAGGTCAGTCAATATAATCCAACATCTAAGCAAATTGAAAAGAATGATTATAATTAAAACAACTTTAGAAAATAAACTTTACAAACTCATCCTATATAAAATGTTTCCCTTTGTTGTATCTCATTGAACTTGATTCTACATGACTTCTGTTTCGTGAACTTACTCTTGGTTAAATGTTTGGTCACCCTAGGTAGCAACTGATGAAAGACTGAAATATTTATAACTCCAAATTCCAACCTAGGAAATGAGTTTCAGTGAGGCTACACATAGAAATATGGGTGAGGGTTTAATTACAGAAGTAGAAATAACTAAAAGACAGCTGCATATTCAAAAATTTATCCCAGTATGGATGGCAGCTCTGAAACCTGGGAATCTGGAAGACCCTTGTTCAAATTCAGGAAACTCACAATGTCAAAGAATATCTTTTTCAGACAGATCAGGTGGTCAGAGTCTCTTCCAAATGATTGAGCTGAACTCCGCAACCTTCTAGAGGCTTTGCTGGCTCTACTTCCTACCTGTTTGTTGACTTGTCTCTATTTCTTCCATATGGTTCAGCATGTCTAAGCCTGTTTTAGGCTTCAAAGCTTGTTTGAGATTTCTTTTTGCAGTCCTTAGAAGTTAATACTTATTTGGGGAGAAGATATCTAGTAACTCTCTGAAGCTTTTGAGAGGTACAGTATTTGAGTTTAAGAAGCATTCCTGCAGGAAGGAATATTTTGTCTTGCTTTTGTACATAATGTGCCTTGACAAGCTCTGCTCCAAAAGGACTTTCTCACTTTAAAGGAATTGCTACACATCCTAGTTTCCAAATATTACAGAATATTTCAGGAGCAAACATGGTAGCACATGCTTTTAATACTAGAACTTGGAAATCAAAGGCAGGATTGATAGGATTTCTTGCTAAAACTTGCCTAAAATTGAGCTTATTGCCTCTGTCTCAGCTGCAGTATTTGATAACTGTCTCAAAGTAAGCGAAACTAAACAAAAGCCAGGAGGAAAAAGAGAATCACTACATAAAATCAGCATTGTACTAGTTGATAGATACTATTTAAAAAGTGGACAAGGTAAAGAAGATACAAAGATATGGGAGGTGTGAAAAAATAGTAAAGGGAAGAAGAAGAGACAGTTTATTTCATAAAGTGATACTAACAGCAAACAGATGCCTTACAAAACTCAGTAGGTGATCTATATAACTTTCCTTGAAATGTTTGTTGACACAGTTTAGAAACAACTCACATATGATATGAAGGTAATATAATGACCTTTGCTCTGCAGATCATAGTATAATTCTTGGTGAGAACATGTATTTAACTCTTCAGTGATGATTCAGATAAGCTATACTTGGTGGTTAACAGCAATTGCTGTTCTTTCTGAAAGCCTGTGTTTGGATTCTAGTACTAAATTAATACTAAGATTTCTTTTGGACTCTGCATGGAAATTTCAGGCTCTTTTGGCATATAAAATCTTGCCAGTACACACAAATATACATAAATAAATAATAACAAATAGCTAATTTTTGATGTGGGATTTTCCTCTGTATGCTGTTAATGTCATTGATTAATAAAGGAATTGCTTTGGACGTATAGCAGAGCTATAGGGAAACAGAGCTTGGCAGGGAAAACTAAATGGAATGCTCGGAAAAAAGAAGAAGGAGTTAGAGAGAAGCCATTATAGCCCAACTGGAGACAGACGTTGGAACAGAACTTTACCTGGTAAGTCACAGCCATATGGCAATACACAGATTAATAGAAGTGGATTAAATTGATATGAAAGAGTTAGCCAGTAAGAAGCTAGAGCTAATGGGACAAGCAGTAATTTAATTAATATAGTTTCTGTGTGATTATTTCGGGGTTTAGCAGCAAGGAACTAACTAGCGGCCTCCTACCAACAAGTTTTATTCGTACTTTTTCTCTAAATGGATGCATTATGTAGGCATAAGCAGGTTTTTTTTACATTAGATATGGTTATTTTGCATAATTAAAAATATTTATTCAATACACAGTACATGTAATTTAAAACTATTATTTAAACAATAATATTTTGGATCCTTAATATATCTAAAAATCTTCTGTTGAACATGGACACATGTTTCAAACACTTTTAACCATTTTGGAATATGGAGTTTATCCCAGGTAATCTATTTCCCAAATGTTCACAACATGTTAGATGCTTCAAAAACTTAAAAAAAATCATGCTATGTAGATATCTATTGAGCAATAAATAAAAGAGGTCAGAAGAATGTAGATTATGTTTTTATAATTTCATCTGTCATTCTTTCTCAGAATAACAATTTTATATGTACATGTGTGAAGGTACAAAGTTTTGAAAATTTTAAAAATGAAATGATCATGAAATCAACATGACTAGTTTGAAATACTTTATTTTCAATATTCAGAGAGTAACAGCAATGACTTTTATTCTCTCTATACATATAAGACATTTTCATTGTCAGTCTTCTTGTGTGATCTTTATTACTATGAGCATTCATTATGACATAAAGACACTAAAATTAATATAATCATGGTACATGTAAATAGTGTTTTGCCATCATCTAAATTTCCAAAAGCTAGCTTAATTCCTGCTCTTTCAGAGACTATGAAAGCACAATGATATATATTCTACAGTTTCCTTTGTGAGGCTACTGTTATGTTTATTATGACAGATCACTGCCGCCTTCAGAAAGTATGTAGTCATAAACTTACTTACTTTAGGCTCATTTGGTGTATGCTTTCTGATACCTTCTTTGACATTATAAAATTCCTATTTAGACTGGGGTTTCTGTCCTGCTTAGTACCACAGCAATTCATTCTCAACAAAACACACAGAGGCTTATATTAATTATAAATTTTTGGCCTATTAGCTCAGGCTTATTATTAACTAGCTCTTACAACTTAAATTCACCCATAATTTTTTATTGTTGTTGTTGTTGTTGTTTTGAGACAGGGTTTCTCTATAGCGTTGGAATCTGTCCTGGAACTATCACTTATAGAGCAGGCTGGCTTCAAACTCACAGAAATCTGTTTCCTCTGTCTCTTGAGTGCTGGATTAAAGGCACGTACTACCACCACTCGGCTCCCATAGTTCTTATCTATCATTATCTTACTCAGTGAGGCATTCTCATCTTGCTTCTTCTACATCTGACTGATGACTACAGACTAAGCCTTTACTCCTCCCAGAATTTTGCTAGTCTGATCATCTTGCCTATATTTCCTGCCTGACTACTGGCCATTCAGCATTTTAATAAACCAGTACAAGTGATAAATCTTTACAGTGTACAAAAGCATTATTCCGCAGCACCCATTGTTTCAATTGGTGACATAATCAATAAAAGGTTTTATTGATTTCTAAAATAAATTGAATTTAGTATTTTTCTTGAAAGCATATCTAGATTATGATTTATAAAAAAGGGAAGAACAAGCAAGTTTTATAATTTTTATTAATATAAGTACAGCATAATATCATTAAAAATAATTTCAAATTTCATTGACTTTTTTTTTTCTTTTTGGTCAGTCATGTTTGGTTTGATCTTTGGTCTCTGCCTTATCCAGTTTTAGGTTACAGGTCACACAGGCTGTGTTGGGAATGGGCTCCACATTGTGGCATGGGCCTTAAGGTAGACCAGTCATTGGTTGGTCATTCCAACCAGCTCTCAGTCACATTTGACTTTCAAAATGTATTAATAAGACATTGAATTTGCAATCATTGCAGCAATTTCAGTGCACAAAAATGGGAGTTCATTGCAGCTTCTTGCTAGCTGCATTTTTTAAAAAATAGGCTATGTTTTTTTTTTGGTGGCAAGCAAAATCATGGCTCTGGCTATTATGAGAGGTCCTGCTAAGGAGCACTTGAAGGAGCAGAGCAAACTCCATTTTGAAAAGGAACTCTATTTTATATAAGACATAACTATATAACTATAACTGGGGGGGGGTGAATGAAGCCCAGAAAATTCATAAACATTCCCAAGAAACTGTACCAGCCCTGGTCAAAGTGAATCAACAGGGTGACCAAACAACATCTGCTTGTTTTGAACATCCTCGTAGGTACTTGATTAGCCATTGTTTTGACTGTTTTGAAATTGTCCTATGTCCCAAGCAATGAATTCAAAAGTTATATACTTTTATCAAATCACAAAATGTCAAGGCTTGTGCAACCCTGCCATTCAGTTTTTCCCTTTAAAATCGTCCTACCTTAAAGCCTCCTGGCATTCTCCCAGCATTCTCCCGGCATTCTCCCCACCTTGCTGTGCTGGTGTATTGGCTTACGATCCAAGTTAGCATTGGATACTGGCTTTGTGGTGGTCTTGATTGGCAGTCCTGTGACACATGCATTGAAGGTGGATTTGAAATAAGTCAGACAAATTATTATAAGGTTATACAGCTTTAATAACTCACGCAACCAAAGGTTCCCGCACAGCACAGGTGAGTGGAAGCAAGCAAGGGGCCGCTCAGCGTCTGCGCACCTCATTTTAACCATCCAAACTCCGCCCCAGTTGAGCCCACCCACTAGATCGGTAGGGCTCCTCCCTACAATGCATAACATTTGGGAGCTCATTCTGGAAACCCAAGACCCACAGACCCCAGCCTGTGGGGTTTCTGAATCACCGGGAAGTCTCTTTGGCTGTCTCTACCTCGCTCTCTCTGTTTTTGTGATGGCACTTTCATTTAATAAAGCACGCAGAATGTGTGATGTGGTCTAGTAATGGTCAAGGTTGGAGGAAATTGTGTTAGAGTACCACTCTGGTTGTTTAGACCTTCAAGGTATGTGCTGAAAGGGACTGGAAGATGTTCTAGACTGTGAGGAAGGAGATTGTGGGTTCAAATGCCATTTGCATATGGAGAGATCATGGATTCAAGTCCCACCTCGCTGTGGAGAAATTGAGTATAGGAGAGAGCCTTGCAAGTCTGAACAGGTTTGTTTGTTTGTTTTCGTTTTTTTTTTTCTGAAATTGAGTCAGGAAGGTAAGTCTCACCTGAGAATGACAATCCTTCTGCCATCTTCTTAGGGTGAACTCTCCTCCTGTGTCCTCTGTCTTTTGTAATGTGTGTGTTCATCCACATTTTTGTTTCTGAACGACTGACATGTACCTCACCATCTGTCAGTTCTGATTATGTGGAGTTTTGTTAGGAAAAGGGAAGAGCCTCGATATAGGGAAAAGGGAGAGACAGAAGTATGCCACTTCAGAAGGAAGGTGGTGGGAGCAGAGTGGCTGACAGATGCTGGTGCAAGAAATCTGGGGGTGGGGGATGGCAGTGGGACTGAGTCAGCCTCGTCCTCCCCTACCCAGTTCTGCAGACACTGTCTATGTATCCTCAGGGTTGCCCACCTGTTTGAAGATGGGAGGGAACTGTGTGTGAACACAGGAGGCAATGAATTGATTGCTTAATGTGAAAAATTGAGCGATTGGGAAAGAGAATTGGAGATGGTGATTTTTTTTTTCTTCAGGAATACTGGAAGTCACGGACACATGCTGTGCATACCAGTGCTGCTCTCCCTCTTTCATTCCTAAGCCAAGTGCTTCATTGTGATTGCACTCAAGGTCTCTTCTGCTCGCCCCAGTTTCCTACCTTAACCCTTGTCTGTCCTGTTCCTACTTGTAAGAAGTCCTAAATTATACCAACCTCTATATTTTGGGAAGCATTGATTTTACAGTAAAAGTCAAAGGTAAATTATATTTCTGCTTTTGCTTTAAATGTTGTATCTATGCAATGTTCTGGACTGTTGAAAGAAATCACAGAAAAATACTTTGATGGAAATTTGCATGTTGTCTGGGAAAGGAGATGAGAGACAAGAAAATTTTTGATGGAGGTTTATATGTTGTCTTGGTAGCAAGAGAAGGTAGGCCACTGAAATAGAAAAGAGAAAGAAAAGAAAAGAGTTGTTCATCTAAAACTGATTAATCCAGAAGAACAATGGTACAGAAGATTTGTAGAAGGTATGTGAAAAGTTATAAAATGCTAGAAGATGTCAAATATGTTTGCTGTGGCTTTTTGTACTTGCAAATACTAATTCTGAAAAGAAAGCATAGATGTATGATCATGTTAGATTAATATGGTTAGAAAAAGTTGTCTTCTTAAATAGTTATGACTATTTCTTGAGAAAATTACATATGTTTGTTTTGTTGAAAATTTAATCTATGTTTTCCGGAATAAATATAAGCTTTGTACTTGTAAGTTTTCTCTGGGTTCTGGTCACTGGATTTAGAATAGAAGGAATTCAGATGACTTTTTTATGAAATGTTGAAACTTTTTTTTTTTTTGCTGTTCTTACATTGCTCTGGCAGTTAAAATTTGTAATTCAAGTGTCACACAGGTAAAGACATAAAGGGCTCACAGGTAACAGCTGAGACTAGACTTAAAGAAAGTTCAGAAGAAAGTTCAGTTGCAAGAATGGACCTTAGCAATTTTAGACATGCCAATGTCAAGTGATGGCCACCAAAAGCAACAGCTACAGTGAAGTAAAATAAGTAGTGAAACATCTGTATTTTTAAATGTTCTATATTGTTAATGTTTGGATTTTAAAAAGTTAAAAATCAATAGTTTAAAGAAATGTCTCCCCTTATCCAAGGACTAATCAGGCTTAAAAATGTATACAGCCTCATTATTTTTTCTTACTTTGTTAAACTTAATGTATTTGGATAAACAGAATCATATATATTTAAAGGATCTAGTGGTCCTTTTATTAATATATGGCAATATAATACAAACTTGTTCTGTTTTTACCCTCAGAATGGATAATTTGGTTTCATTATGAGCTTCAAAAGAGAATCATTCATTTAAAGGCTAAATTTGATAAAACTGTAAAATTAAGTCTTGGTCTTATTAAAGGGGCAAACTTATTACAAACTATTAAGAAATACATGTTATTAATTTGTCATTCTTAAAGTACTGATATAACTACTTATGGGGATAAGGCTTATTTAGTCCCCTGTATATGTTTTTAAATTCAAGCTTAAAATGAGTAACTAGAAACAAAGTTTGCCTAATTAGATATACGTAGAAGCCCTAAAATACTTCAGATATCCACAGACTATGATGTTTAAAATCATGATTACCAAGTTTATATCAGTAAGAGACACCCACATCTTAGCAGTGATCCAAGATCTCCAAAGAAGATTATAGAGAACCATGATGTCTCCACCTAGATAATACAATGCTGACCACTGAGCAAGGTGTCCAAATTCACTACCTGCTGCCAGGACCCAACCCAGACTATGGATACTGGAGAATTGATTACACCATTTTTGCATAGGCAAAATGAGGTCAGCCCTTTTCATGTCCCTCTTTGATGTTCTGATACTTCTGCCTCCAATGCTATGGAGACTTAGGTATTACTGCATAAGGGTTGGTTCCTGCTATTTCTAATAAATTTGGAAAATTCTTGGTCTGTACTTAGGTATAATTTATTTATTCTTCTAGGACCTCTGACTGTTTTTATGTCTAGGCTAGCAATGACTTTGTTAGCTTGGCAATATCAGACAACTAGATCTTTCTAAAAGTTTATAGCCAAATTGTTACCTCATTGTATATAGAGGGCTGAGGATATAATCATAATCTCTAAGGGTCTCAAAAGATAAATATATAAATATATGGTATATAAAAATATTTCAGGTTTCTTTCCTCTTCTATGGTTTAGTTCTGATAAACTGGTAGAGAAATAAGTACTTACTGTTTGGGTCACATGCTCGAGATTTGTTGTGATCTGGCAGCCCTCACTCCCCCTGACCAACAGCGGAGCTTCCTTGTACTCTATGATTGACAAGGATGTTTGTGTTCTTTCTCTCTGGTGGTTTTCTGCAGAAGTGCTCCCAGTACACAATGCCCTAATCTTGACCTCTTGCTGCTCAGCATGTTTTTGGCCAGCTGCCTAGACGTATAATAGGCTCTAGCTCAAAGAAAATAAGGGTTCCCCTTTTTCCACCTGAAAAGAAGCCTCCTTGTCTCAATCCCGGCAACTGCCGACCCCAGCCACCGCCAGTCTCAGCATCAAGGCTGCGCTGGTGTGGCAGAGATTTTAACTTTCTTTTGGTGGTCATAGATAGATGATAGATAGATAGATAGATAGATAGATAGATAGATAGATAGATAGATAAATAGATGGAGACATTTTGATTCGGCGGGCTGCTAAACTAAACCCACACATATATTTTACAGTTCTCTATACTTCAAAATTTGAATCTAAGGATATGTTACTTTGGAAAAGAGGCTCTGCTTTTGTTTCCACAGAGGATGAGAACCTATGCATTACTTCTAGGCTAATATGGTGTGATGAAACATGAACCTCCCGAAAGGTCCCTTTAAACAAAACCCCAAAACACATTGCTCAATAAACAGTAAAAAGCAATTTGGAGAAAACTGTGACCAAATTTCTAAAATTATTGTTTATAAATGTTTGTTTTTATTTTAAAAAGAATTGATTTTAAATGAATGTGGTCAACTGAATTACTTCAAAGAGATAATAATGGGGGTATGCTATAGATAATAAGGGGGATATGCATTGTTTTGGACCTTGGTCTATAGATAAAAAATTAAGGTTGATTTTGTTATACTGTATATATTCATTTCTGCTCTTGTTTAAGTTATTATGTTTGTACAACTCATTTAAAAATGTAATATATGGGTAACCTATACAGAACAATAGAAAGTCATCTGTATTAATCAAACTTTTAATTATGTTAGGCTTTCTAAATATACAGAGATACATTTCAGTTAGACAGATAATCTTCAGCACTTCAAAGACCTACAAATTGTGGCATTTAAAAGGTTTTAAGAACTTAGACTTAAGACTTAAGAACTTACTTGACAATGAGACATATCTATCTGGCAGCACAAATAACTTCAGAGTGGTTGATGGGCATTGAAGAAACTTATTATGGAATTTGTCTTCAATTAGAGGGACAAGGTTAACCATTTGGGCAAGAAACTCTTCTTGCCTGTGCTGTTTCAAGGTGTGCCACATGAATGGTGCATGCAAGACCCACAGAGAAAGTGCCTGTTGAACTTTCCAAAAGACAGACTTTTCCTTTAAGGTTCCTTTATTACAAAAGATACTGCCAGACATCCTGCAGGAGTCAGAAGAAAGCAACTTACAAAGTGTTAAAGTTGGTGTTATTTTTAAGAAAGGCAATGACAATAGTATCACATAGAGGATAACATGACCTATTTCAATTTTGCAATCTATTAGAAGTTCCATTTTTGTCATTTAATTTCTAGTAGAAAGAAGTAGGATCCAGAAAAATTGAATGACATACAAGGTTAAGTTTAAACAAGTATGAGATGTTACTTTCTGACTCCTAGCCTTGTGAGGTTCCTGAGCTAGACCATCTCCATGTCTTAATCCCAGAAATAACTCTGTGCCAGAAGTATTGAAACAAGTAGACCTCTTGTCCTATAAATGCCACACAAGATAGGCCTCAAGACAGAAACACTTGAGTTAATTTATACTTTAATTGTATTGCTGTATTTAGAAGAGCTAATAAAAAGCTGACTACACCATTTAAAAGCACATCATATAGAGATAGGGTACTCAAACATCTCCATCCCATCCATCAGACTCAACATGTTACAAGTCTCATTCCACCAGCAAACCATTCTATCCTGCTCCCCCACCACAACCTCAGTGAAACTCTGAAACACAGCATGCTACTACACAGAGAAAATCAAGAGGTGACACCCCAAACTCTAGACCCTCCATTCTGGAGCAAAATCCTGGGCCCCTTACCCACCTTCCTCTTTTGGTCCTCTCTGTGTAGTTGCAGCTTGTGTTTCAGAGTTCCTCTCGGGTTGCAGGTGGGTGATAAGAGTTTGGTGCAAGAGTGGGAAATGTAACTTGCAGAATCTAAAAGATGGTGTGGGGTTTTGGAGCAGACTCCTTACAGTAACAAGAGAGGAACTCTGAAGCATAAGTTGTGACAGCATAGAGTATACCAAGAGAGCAGACCAAGAGAACAGGCTAAGACAGCCCTCAGGGGCTCCTGAGACACAAAGAGTTACAGTACAGAGCAGAACAAAAATCAGTTCCCAAAGACAGCTCCACACACATAAACACAGATAATACATAAAAACAGATAACCTCACACTAGTAAAACCCAAGTAAAATAAACACAAAACACTACTAACAAAAATTAACAAGAATTATTAATCACTGGTCATAAATATCTCTTAATATCAATGGACTCAGTTTACTGATTAAAAGACACAGGCTAAGAGATTGGATATAAAAACATGATCCATTCTTCTGCTGAATACAATAAACATACCTCAACCTGAAAGACAACATACATTACCTCAGAACAAAGGGTTGTGAGAAGATTTTCAGATCAAACAGACCTACAAACAAGAGGGTATAGCTATCCTAATATCTAACAAAGTAGACTTCAAACTAAAATTAATCAGAAGAGAAGGAGATGGACACTTTCTACATATTACAAGAACATTCCAACAAGATGAAGTCCCAACTGAACATCTATTTCCCAAATACAAGAGAACCCACATGTGTAAAAATACATTACTAAAGCTTATCTTGCATATCAAATTCCACACACTAAAATTAAGTACTTCAACACCCCACTAACCCCAACAGATAGCCAGATGAAAATATAACAGAGAAATAAGAGAACTAACAGATGACTAAAATGGACTTAATAGACATCTACAGAACATTCCACCCAAACACAAAATAATATACTTTCTTCTCAGCACCTCAAGGAACTTTCTCTAAAACTAACCACATGCTCAGTAACAAAGAAAACATCCACAAATTCAAAAAAGTTGGAATAAGCCCTTGCATTTTATAGAGCACCATGGTTTAAAGTTAGAATTTAACAATGCTAATTGCAAAATGTTATCAAACTCAGTAAAATTGAACAGTGATCATTTGAACCACCCCTGGACCAAGGAAGAAATAAAGAAATTATAAACTTCTTATATTTTAACAAAAAATGAAGCCATTACCTTTTTACACCACTAAAATCAGGAACAAGAAAAGGCTTTTCCACTCTTTCTGTATCTATTCAACATTGTTCTTGAAGTTCAAAATTGAAGTCAAAAGATATGCTACTTTGAACAGGTTTTGCTTTTGTTTCTTCAGGAAATGAGAGCCTGTGGAATCATTCTTGGTTAATAAAGATCAGGTTTGATCAAGGAAGACCCCCCCTAAGAAATATCTGATAGTAGCAGATGGCCCAGTTGTTTTAGTTCTACATCCAAAACACTTTAAAGGCTGATGGCTGAGGTGATCAAGCCTCGTAGGATACTCCATTCCAGGACCTGATCATAATTCTAAATATTCATTAGGTCCCCACAAGATTAGCATTATGCCTAATCAGCAGAAAATTGTCTGGAAAACTATGTCCACATTCCGCAAAAAATGGTTAGGCACTATTGATATTTATCTTTGTTTAGAGTGTTCGTTATAAGATTTTATGGATAATGGTCTGGACAAAAACTTAAACAAAGAATATTTGATTCAGAGTTCTTATTATGAAAAAATGGGGGAAGTGCTATGGTGTTGTAATTAGGAGCGGCGGGCTACATTCCTGGCACCTGGCCACCCACACGGCTAGCTTTATACCTGAAATAATTACATGGAAACTGTATTCCTTTAAACACTGCCTGGCCCATTAGTTCCAGCCTCTTATTGGCTAGCTCTTATATATTGATCTAACCCATTTCTAATAATCTGTGTATTCCATGAGGTGGCTTACCAGGGACGATCTTAACCTGTGTCTGTCTGGAGTGGTAGCATCATGGAGACTCACTGACTCGGCTTCTTTATCCCAGAATTCTGTTCTACTCCACCCACCTATCAAATGGGCCTAGGCAGTTTCTTTATTAATTAACCAATGAAAGCAACAGATTAGAAAGACATCACTCCCACATCATTCCTTGTGCCTCCTTACTCTGTTCACCAGCTCCAATAATTTCTTCAATCTTTTCGAATGTTTTTGTCATTGTCTCTCTTAAATCCTGAATCTCCTGACCTGTATATGTTTCTAGTGATTTCACTGAGGTATCAATTTTTTGGTCCCCATTCTGCACCTGTGATTCCAAAGCTTTAATATTTTCCTTCAAAGATAACATGTCCTCCTTCAACTTTTCTTGTATATCATGTAGATTCACATCTTGGAGGTACATTCTGTCTGTTACCTTATCAAAACTTTACGATAACGTCTGAACATCAAATTCAACAGCCTGAGCCCTTTCAGGTAACTTTCTAGTACCCTTGGATATGGAGTCAATTTTGTCTATCATAGTTCAGATAACCTCTGATTTTCAATAATTGTAATCCTGTCAATTAGTTGTTCATTATTAGTTAGAAATGATTCTATCGTTCTTAGGAGTGTCATATTCTTCCTTAATGATAGAATATGGAAAAGAAAACTGAAACTTAGTAACAAGTAATTTAAGGTATTCCCATTATCATATAAACCTTGTATGATGTAACCTAATGCATCAGTAAACAAAGCAGTAAAATTTGCCTTAGAAATGAAAACTGCCATATTACCTATTATCCAGTAGGTGGTGCTGTTGCTGAGTTGCGACGATAACGGGGTCCTGTTTCATGTCCGCCTTAGTAGATGTTAGAAACTGGAAAATGCGAGTTTCTCAACAAAGTAAATGTAATTAAATCAATTCCATAGACAGAACCAGAAACCCAGAATCCAGAGGTAAAGAAGAACAACCTGGAAGCAGCTTATGCCTCCACGTGAAAGAGTCACCTCAAGGGGTTGTAGCTTTCGGCAACTGCTTGAGCTTTTGTTTGCACCACTCAAGTGCTGTGCTTGCAAGGGAGATTTAAAAACAACTCAGAAAAGAGCAAACCACGCGGGCAGAGACTACGTGGGCCTGTGGAGTTTAAATCAATGTGGGGAGGCAAACGATAGGGTGCTTGGGGACTTGAAGTCAATCTGAGGTGTCTAAAGGGAAAATATAAAGAACACTGCCTGGTCCATTTGTTCCAGCCTCTTATTGGCTAGCTCTTACATATTGATCTAACCCATTTCTAATATTCTGTGTAGCACCATGAGCTGGCTTACCAGAAAAGATCTCAACCTGTGTCTGTCTGGAGTGGGAGAATCATGGCGACTCCTTACTCGGCTTCTTTCTCCCAGCATTCTGTTCTGTCTACTCCACCCACATAAGGGTTGGCCTGTCAAATGGGCCTAGGCAGTTTATTAATTAACCAATGAAAGCAACAGATTAGAAAGAAATCACTCCCACATCACTATGGGACAATAGTCTCTTATCCTGACACTTGTATTTTAATAAAATGCTGATTGGCAAGTAGCCAGGCAAGAAGTATAGGCAGGTTTACCAGGCAGGAAGTAGAGGTAGGGCAATGAGAACAGGAGAATTCTTAGAATAAGAAGTGGTCAGATTGCAGTTGTAACTCAAATGCAGAAGAAGCAAGGTGAGAATGCCTCACTGATAAAGGCATCAAACTTCATGGCTAACACAGATGAGAATTACAGGCTTATGTAATATGTAAGAATTAATTAATAAAAGCCTGAGCTAATAGGTCAAGAAGTTTATAATTAATGTTGATCTCTGTGTTTGTTTGGGACTGAACAACTGTGGGACTGGGTGGGGCAGAAACCTCTGTCAACATCCAATAGTCATCATTAAGTATAAATAAAAGCTCCTACAATGATGGTTAAGAGATATATTGGTCTGTACACAGAAAGATAAATAAGGTAAGAGGGCACTTTATGGAAGAAACTCCTTATGGAGTTGGATAGAAATTTGGGCAAAAAACTGTTCTTGCCTAAACATGCAGGATCTGCAGAGAAATGACTGCTGATCTTGACTAAAGGTGAGAAGATCCATCACGGTTTCTACATTATAAAAAAGTCTGCCAGATATTCTGTAGGACACAGGAGATAATGACTGACAAGATGCCAATGTAGGTGGAATTGTCTTTAAAATGACCTGAGTTGAGGAAATGTTTACTGAATACTATGGGCATGTAAGGAAAAGATGGATGCTCTAACAGTACAGAATAACTTTGGGTGACTATCAAGGCAGGGAGATGTCTCTGTCAATTCTAGAGTTTTGGAAGTTGCTTATAATTTACTTCCTGTTGACTTGGGTAATATTATATCTGTCTGGAGTCTTTGATGGAGTTAAAAAATTATAGTTATAGTTTTCCTTAGTTATGGTAAAAGATAAATTAGATATAAGTATTATAACTGTAATTCCTGCTTGCTTGATAACTGTTTTGTTACATAATTTTACTATGTTAGGGCTGGAGAGATGGCTCAGTAATTTAGAACATTGCCTGCTCTTCCAAAGATACTGAGTTCAATTCCCAGCAACAACATGGTGGCTCACAATCATCTGTAATAAGGTCTGGGGCCCTCTTCTGGTCTGCAGGCACACACACAGATATAATATTGTATACATAACAAATAAATAAATAAATAAATATTTTTTTAAAAATTACTATGTTAAAGTTAAAACCTTCCTTTTTCTTTGAACAAAAAAGGGAAAATGGTATAGAAGGTCTATCTGTCTATGTGTGGCTTTCATTGGTTAATAAAGAACTGCTTTGAGCCTATAACAAGGAAGCACAAAACCAGGTGGGAAAAGCTAGGAAGTATGCTGAGAAGAAGAAAGGCAGAGTCAGAGGAAACTCCATGGATCTGCCACCAGAGATAGATGTGCTGGAAGTTTGCTAGTAGGCCACGACCTCATGGTAATATACAGATTACTAAAAATGGGTTAAATTCAGATGTAAGAGTTAGCCAATAAAAAGTTAGAGCTAATGGGCCAAGCAGTGATTTAACTAATACAATTTCTGTGTGATTATTTCAGTTCTGGGAAGCCAGAAAAAACAAGTGGGCCCTGCTCCTACAAGTTTATCCATTTTGCAAAATAATATTAGGTTCTTCCATAGGGCTTATGTACTATATCCAACCATATTTTATTTTGACCTCTTAACTAAATATGGATTCTGATATAGGTATGAATAATTTGTATTGGTATGGACTTTAAGGTCAATTTTGTTATATGTATATGTATTTCTGATATTGATTAAGGTATTGTGATTGTGTAGTTTATTTTTAAAATGTAATGTATAATTAGTAAATATAGGTTGTTGATGAATAATCATAAATAATATTAAAGCTTGTAGTCATTTTAAATTTTCTTAGATATATAGAGATATATTTCAATTGTATAGGCATTCTTCATATCTTTCAAAGACTGCAGAATATGGTATTTAAAATGTTTTAATAACTTAGGGCTTTTCATGACAATGAGACACATCTGCTCCTGGCAGCACCAATTTACTTTGAGAAGAAGATGGGCATTGAAGAGGCTCCTTATGGAGTTTGGTAGCCATTTGGGCAAGAAACTGTTCTTGCCTGGACTGATGCATAAACTGGACACAGAGAACCTGCAGAGAGAGGACTGCTGAACTTGCCTAAAGGTGAGATGGTCTTTCGGAGTTCCTGATTCATGAAAGAGTCTGGGAGACATTCTGAAGGACACAGCAGATAATGACTGAACTGTCTTTGAAATTTCCTGCTTCTTGGATATGTCTGCTGGATACTATGGGCCTGAAGGCCGAAGATGGATGCCCCAACGATACAGAGGAACTTTGGGTAACTGTCTGGGCAACGAGATGTCTCTGTCATTTCTAGAGTTTTGGATTTCTTGTTTGCTTAGGTAATATTATATCCTTCTGGAGTCTTTGATGGAGTTAAAGAATGGATAAATAGTTATAGTTTTCCTTAGTTATGATAAAAGATAAAATAGATATAAATATTGTAACTATAATTTTTACTTGATAACTGTTTTGTTTTATGTAATTTTACTATGTTAAAGTTAAAGCCTTTCTTTTTTGTTTAAACAGAAAAAGGGGAAATGATGTGGGAGTGATTTCTTATTAATAAAGAAACTGCCTAGGCCCATTTGAAAGGCCAACCCTTAGGTAGGCGGAGTAAACAGAACAGAATGCTGGGAGAAAGAAGCTGAGTCAGTGAGTCGCCATGATTCTCCCACTCCAGGCAGACGCAGGTTAAGATCTTCCCTGGTAAGCCAGCTCGTGGGCTACACAAATTATTAGAAATGGGTTAGGTCAATATGTAAGAGCTAGCCAATAAGAGGCTGGAACTAATGGGCCAGGCGGTGTTTAAAAGAATACAGTTTCCGTGTAATTATTTCGGGGCATAAGCTAGTTATGCGGGTTGCCGGGTGCTGGGGACGCAGCCCCGCCACTCATACTACAACAGGATTCCATCTTGTATAGTGTGCTATAAACCCAAGAAGCAAGTGTTGGGTAATCCTGCATTTGTGCCACTATTGCCTCAGATAGCATATCATTTCAGGTCTCTCATTATTCTCTCATGTATAATTCACAGCCAGGTAAGAGTATAGAATATACATCACTTTGATAGTATGTACTGAACATGTAGCTCTGCGAAAGCAGGTAGTTGGTAGGATTCTCTGTGCAAATATATTTCTCTGTGCCATGTGACTCAAGTATGTGTTTGTTTAAAAATTTTGACTACGAAGTCAGTTCTATAAAGTAGCAAGGAGAAATAGAAATTGTCTCCAATGTTTAATAAGGTAGTCTTTAGGACATCACTGATTTCCACCTCCAAAAGGCATGACATGTACTTAGGACTGGGTAAATGAAATTAAGTTTTTAAAATATATGGACTATGCTTATATATGGAAATGGCCAGAGTTAATTATGAAAAACTTACAAATATTCATATGTGTGAGACTAACATACACAGGTTTTGTCACATATTGAAGACAAAAAGAAAGCCAAGTGAAATTGTGTAGGCCTTCTTCTCAGCCCTGCTCCCTTAACACTGTTCATGTGTTAGAATAACTCTCTTTTGGAGAGTGGGACAAATGCTCACTAAAGAAAAAGAGTCTCAGAAAGGAATAACTTGAGCTGTTGGGGCCAAACTGATTGCAGTTTTGTACCATGAATTGGTCATTTACATTGTGGATATTTTCAGAATAATAGAATTTGTACATTTAAATTCAAAACTGTAACCAAGTTTTCTCTTTCCAAATTTTCTTCTTCATAACAGGATAAAAACCCACTGAAGCAGAATGCAATTGATATGCAGTGCTGTTTTATAACTTCAGTGCTTTGCTCCTAATCACAATTATACAGCAAAGATATGGGAATGAGTTACTCCTCTAAAAGCACAGGGATTTCTGCCATACTATGAGGGAATCATTGGAAGAGACTCAGAATTGAAAAGAGCTGGCTCATGGAGTTGAGTCTGGTTTCCAAAAGACAGTTGCCATGAAGTTCCTGAGTCATAAAGATGAAGGAAATGGATTTTCCCAACAAGTGGTGAACCACTGTAGCAAGGAACAGAGAGCCACTTATTCATTTCTGGATGCCTGGCTAACTTACTCCCAAAATAAACACACAGACTGTGTTAATTAATTCACTGCTTTGCCCATTAGCTCTGGCTTCTTATTTGCTAAATTTTATATCTTAATTTAACCCATTTCTATTAATCTGTGTATCGCTACTTGGCAGTGGCTTACCAGCAAAGCATGTTTATCTCTGGCAGTGGATCCATGGTGTCTCCTCTGACTCTGCCTTTCTTCTTCCCAGAATACAGCCTAGCTGTCCCTGCCTAGTTGTGTTCTTCCCTGCCATAGGCTCAAATCATTCAAATAAGTACCATTATTACTGTTCAGTGGTGACAGAGATCAGAAGTGACTGGAATTACATATGTGCACCTAAAGTATAGACCTTCATTAGTTAACCACTGGAAAATGATAGACACTGGAAGAGGATAAACATCCCAGTCATATCTGTTGTTCAAATTCAAGTGTTTCAGTTGTATATTATTAAAAAATGCTTCCATATATTTCTCACAAACAATATGTATTGTAGAAAGGCTTATTTTTATATCTTTTTTTTGAGGTTGAATATTTATTTAGGGGGTTATGGAGGAGGAAGGATTAAGGGGGAAAGAGATAAAGAGAGAGAGAAGAGGAGAAAGAGACAGAGAAGGGGGGAAGCAGAGAAGTGGGGAGAGGGGCTGAAGCAAAGTTGCCTCTCCAAAAGGAAGATGGAAAAGAGCTGCAGAAAGGCTTATATTATGGAAAATATTTTATATATTTTGATAACATTTCTCTTTTTGTTTTAGAAACTTTCTAAAATTCTTTGTTTCTTATAACTAATGGGCATATATTTTAGAGGTATTTCAAATACATATAAAAATCATAATTTTAATAAATATAGTAGAATATACATACACAAAAGGAAAGATATATTCCCTCTATCACATATTTTCTTTCACATCTATAACTAATGTTTGTTTAGTATACTGTTCCTAATAGGTTGACACTGAGACTTGAAGTGAGGATAAGCCTTTGGATGGGATATAATTAAAAAACAGTATTTTAATGTCTTCATGCAAAGATGTCAGGTGGTTATGTAAGTGGTACTCAGGAGAACAGCCTGGAAAAGACAACAGCAGGAAAAAACCTTTCAAAATTAAAAAGAAATGATGAGATTTCAGAAAGTCAACTGATGAATACAGAGCATTAAAATAGGAAACAAGCATCTACTTAAACACAACAGTATATAGATGTAGCATGTTTCATGTTCAAGAAACACAAAATTAGCATTTGTCTTGTATTTTACTGGCAAATCAATTATTTTATAAATAAAAATATTTTAGGCTTCTCTGATAGATCAAAGAGGTATTTCATTCTTGTCATTGGGGATGTTTTTTATTTAATGATCTGTTTTGTTGTCCAACAGAACTAAACGATAAAACATATTCCTGGAGATACATACACACCTGGGTTATAGTATATAAAGAAACAGGCTGAAAGTGAACTGCAAGTATCCTTCCTGTTGGCTAGATTTCATTGTACCTGAACATGCTATGCAGGCTTCTGGGAGAGAAAATTTGAGAGCAATCTATCCTGACTAGCAAACCTGTCAACAATCATATCACACAATGACATGTCAGGTAAAATATGCATGACTGTTATGGGAGTAACCAACCATCCTGACTTCTTTCACAGCCTGGCCCACATAGCATATCTCTAGCCTGATACAATAAACCTGGTTTAAAAAAATGAACAATTTTTAATTAAAACTGTCATAACCCATAAAGGTACTATTACTATGGTAGCTTAGTTAAATTGGCAGCATATTGAGGTGATCCTGAACACCTATGTTTATGTCCCGTGACAAATTCTACCATTGACCTTAATCAGAGAAGTTTCTGTTTACATTGAACAGTGGTCAATGCAGACTTTCAGAAATTCAAAGTGTTCAGAAAAGGGATTGTTCAGTGAGATATAAACAGGATATTTATACTACCTCTTAATTAATTTATTAATGATTTCTGTTTCTTCCCCACCGCCACCTCCCCTTTCCTTCCCCCTCCCCCAATCAAGTCCCCCTCCCTCATCAGCCCAAAGAGCAATCAGGGTTCCCTGCCCTGTGGGAAGTCCAAGGACCACCAACCTCCATCCAGGTCTAAAGCCAATACATGCTGTAGGATCAAAACCCCACTGCCATTGTTCTTGAGTTCTCAGTAGTCCTCATTGTCCGCTATGTTCAGCAAGATCGGTTTTAACCCAGACTTTTTCAGGACCAGGCCAGCTGGCCTTGGTGAGTTCCCGATAGAACATCCCCATTGTCTCAGCACCCCTCGCGGTCCTGAGTTCCTTGCTCATGCTCTCTCTCCTTCTTCTCCTGATTTGGACCTTGAGATTTCAGCCCGCTGCTGCAGGCAAATGGATGGAAATAGAGAACACTATCCTGAGTGAGGTAAGCCAGACCCAAAAAGCGGAACATGGGATGTACTCACTCGTATTAGGTTTCTAGCCATAAACAAAGGACATTGAGCCTATAATTCGTGATCTTAGAGAAGCTAAATAAGAAGGAGAACCCAAAGAAAAACATATAGGCATCCTCCTGAATATTAACCTTCATCAGGCGATGAAAGGAGACAGAGGTGTTTTTCTTTTATACAGAAGGATGGATTATGTTTTCGTATCCAAACTATTAGCCTGTGCCTTTTTATAGGTGAGTTGAATCAAGTTACATTAAGTGATATTAATACCAGTGATTGCTATCTCCTGTTAGTTTAGTTTTCATTGTTGGTGATGTTAATTTATGTATTTTTTTTCTTCTTTGGGATTGGCTGCTATGAGATCATCTGTTGTCTGTGTTTTTCTTGGTGTAGCCCACTTCCTTGGGTTGGAGTTTTTTTTCTAGTATTTTGTGTAAGTCTGGGTTTGTGGCTAGGCATTGGTTAAATCTGGTTTTGTCATGTAATATTTTGTTTTGTCCTTCTATGTTGATTAAAAGTTTTACTGAGTATAAAATAGTAGTCTGGGCTGGCTTCCATGGTCTCTTAACATCTGCATAACACTTGACCATGAACTTCTGGCTTTTATTGTTTCCAATGAAAAGTCAGGTGTAATTCTGATATGTCTGCCTTTATATGTTACTTGGCCTTTTTCCTTTTGAGCTCTTAATATTCTTTCTTAACTCTGTAAGTGTAGTGTTTTGATTATTATGTAGGAAGAAAACTTTTTTATTTGGATCCAGTCTATTTGGTGTTCTGTAAGCTTCTTGTATCTTCATAAGCATATCTTTCCATAGGTTGGGAAAGTTTTCTATGATTTTGTTAAATATATTTTCTGTGCTTTTGAGTTGAACTTCTTCTCCTTATTTTATACCTATTTTTCTTAGATTTGGCCTTTTCATGGTATTCCATATTTCTTGGATATTTTGGATTAAGTTCTTGTTAGATTTAATGTTTTCTTTAACTGATGAGTCTGTCTCTTCTATTATATCTTCAACCCTTGAAATTCTTGTATCTCTTGTATTTTGCTGCTCATGCTTGTGTTTGTGGTTTCTGATCATTTTCTCATGCTTTCTGTTTCTATAATTCCCTTTGTTTGTGTTTTCTTTATTACCTCTATTTTAGTTTTCAAGTCCTGAATAGTTTTTTTTTCATATATTTGATTTCTTTTTCTTGGTTTGCTTTAAGTGATTTGCTGATGTCTTCCATTTTTTTTTGTTTGTCTTTTCCCAAATTTATTTAAGAAAATTACTCATTTCCTCTTTTAGAGTTTCAAACATTTACTTGAAGATATTTTTTAGGTCATTTTCTTCTGCTTCATCCATATTTTGTTTTTCAGGTCTTGCTATTATAGAGTCTTTTGTTTTACTGGTGTTGTGTTGCTCTTTGCGATGTTGCATGTGTTCTTACCTTTACTACTCATTTTTCTTCTAATAGTTGTGCTTGGGGTTGCCTGAGATTCTGTTGAATAATCTTCTAGTTTCCAGTGAATCCAAAGCTCAGACGGTTGTTCTCCTTGGTACCATTAGTGTCACAGTTCTAGTTAGCCCGTTGGTTACTCTGTGTTCCTGGGTATAGGCCAGCACTCCTGTGCTTTGCTCTGCTCCCTTGGAGTTTACTGTCTCATGCCTACTTTGGCCTAGGTTGCTAACTTTGCCCTGTTTCTGTAAATCCTGGTTGGGAACCCCTCCTGCAGAAGTCTCCGAGTTGAATTTGGACCTGGAAATGTTTCTGGCTCTGATCTACTGACTCTGAGTTCCAAGACTTGGGTGTGCATGGACTTGCAGAGGATCTGCTTACTCCCTCAGAGGTCCCAGACTCGTACTCAGACCCACAGAGAAGTCCTAGCTCAGACCTACTCCCTCTGAGGACCCAGACTCATGTTGTGCCCTACTGAGATCTCTGGTTCCTGCCTATTTCCTTGGAGGTCCCAGGTTCCCTCACGTCCAGACTGGCAGAGGTCCTGGCACAAGCCTAGTTGCTGGGAGGCCATAGACTCACTACCAGACCCACTGGGGTCCTGGCTTAGGTCTATTTCCTTCAAGGCCCCAGATTCACATCTGGACCCTCAGCGGTCTCTGGCTCTGGCTCACTCACTCAGTGGTTATTCCTCTGTACTTGTTCAGGTAGAGATAGCTGACTCAATCTGGTTGCTGGCTCAGTCCTGATACTAGTGCCCTAGGACTGGGTTATCTCCCAGGACTGGATTTACTCCTGGCTTCTGCTCCCAGTGGAGCTTGTTTGCTCTCTCTCCTAGGTAATTGGTTCTGTCCAACTTTGGTTCCGGTGGAGATCGCTGACTCTGAGTCAGAACAGTGGCTCAGTCTTTATCCACCAGTGTCTCCAGAAAACTTATTCTTAAAAGCAGTGGTATATCTGCAGTGGATAAATAAATATGTGACTTATAAATATGTATACATAGACTATACTTCTGATCTTTATGAAGGAGGAAATTATGATGCATATAATGGCACAAACTAACTTCAAAAAATCATAAATTGTTCACAAACAAAATTGTAAACATACAAAAATTATTTCATTGTATACATATAAATTATATATGACAAGTACAGAGAATAGCATTCTGATGTTTGATAGTAGTGATGGTTATAGAATTATAACATTTTTGAAATTTGCATTTAGCATAGTTAAATATAAATAGAAAGTTAAATAGGAAGGTAAAATTTGTTATATGTTTAATCGATATTAGAATGAAAATCTGCAAATACACAATAAATTTTATATCCCAAAGGTGTAATCAAGATGGACATTTGTAAATATTCACAATATATATGAATAAGGTTGTGAGTGTTTATTGATGTATTTAAGAAGATCATTAAAACTAGTAGTTTAATTGTGGATAACAAAGTTCACTAAAATTATAAACAAGTTTTATCTTGAATATAAAGATTAAGAACCAGTTCAACTTTGCCAATGAACATTTTATTCAGGAAAAATACATGTTTAATAAATGACATTTTAAATGTAATTTTTATTTTTTCAGCATCTAAACTCAATTATTGAATCTGTATAGCTAAAAAATGCTCAAAAATACTTAATTTTGTTATTTGGAAACAATTTTTCCTTACCTTTTTTCTCTTAGTGAAATTTTAAAGGGTGACAATTATACTTCGAACAGCTAGAAATCAAATCAAAGATATATTTTTTTCTGTAGTGCTTCATCTCTAAATCTACTTTACAAACATAGTACTAGCTGAATTAAAATTGTATATGAGAATACATCTGAGAAGTAGAATTCTGCAACCACACCAAACCATTTGTAAACCAAAAGCAACCATGAAGTATTTGAAATTTTATTTGAGTGTGTTAGCTGCACATGTATATACATGTACATATATAAACAGCTTTAGAATAGAGTCTCTATTTAGCATATACATAGAAACACACACACAACACTCAGTCACACATGTGTGTGTGTTTTGGGAATGTTCAAACAATGGGAGATTATTACCACCTTTTAAAACACTGTTTACTTTGAGATGAACAAGGCAGAAAGTATATAAATATGAGATGTAGAAACTGTTCATTAGTAAAGAAAGGCTGTTTGCCTATACCCTAACCTTGGTTTCTTTATACCATAGATGATTAAAGTAAAGCATGGTGACACAATATTTTCTTACCTATAAGATGTGTTAGGTTTGGTTTTTAAAGTTTTTCCTTCTAAGCTTTCATGGTTATCCATAATTAGAGAATAGTTATAACCCTTTATGTTTCCTGGGGACTTATATATCACTAAGTATACAAAGTGCTAGATTTGAGAAACTGTATAAATAAAATGCTTAGATGGTGAACGTTTGCAATTTATGCTTTCATTGCTGTAGTGTTCTAATAAAAACCATGCTAAAAAGTAAAAATGTAAGCATACATCCTGTAAACATCCCTGTGTCCAACAGAATATTTTCTTCATTATTAAGTACTACAACATGTCTATTACTGACATTTTGCTGGTTTTTGCCTATAAATGGCAAACTGTACATAACTTTTCTATCCTATTTATGAAGGGTGAAATTTTTTTACATGTATAACAAAAAATGGTAAAGTATAAAAGGACACGTCAGGGATTCTGTAGGTCTATTAGACAAACTGGGTCCACTCCATTGGTTTAATGATATAGTATCTCACAGTAGCCCAGGCTGTTTATGAATTTACTGCAGAAATTCTTCTGACTGAGCTTCTAACATGCTGAAGAAATATTACTATAGATAAAAGAAAGCTAAATTCTCAGTGCCACATGTTTTATATTGTACAGGTGTAGAAAGCTCCACATTCTTCACAGGATAAAATAAGAGCAAATGCTGCTGAAATCTGACAAGGATTTGTCAAAGGCTCAAAAGTCAGCATGTCTTCTTTTAAGAGAAATGAAATACAATTAAAATAATGAAAGCAATTTTATTTCTATCTTCTGAAAACTTATTTTCTTGCAGTAATGAAAAATCCAGAAGTTGCAACTGTTATTACTTTTAAAAGTAAAAAGAAATTATTAACAATAATAAGGGCTTTATCTATGTGTGTATTTCAAAAATTATTTACAAGTATAATGTTGTTTTTCACCTATTGTTAATATCAAAGAACATCCAATATTTATGTCACAATGTAAATTAGTTTATACTTTTCCCTTGCAGTACGTTTATCAATTGTTAAACCTGATGTGAATGCAGGCATATTTTAGAATGTTAAACAAAGGCGAAGCAGTGTTCAAGATCAGGTCACACTTCAATAGCTTTACAAAAAGGTCATACCTCCCAGGCACAGGTTACATTGTAAAATAATGCCATCATCTCTATCTATCTATCTATCTATCTATCTATCTATCTATCTATCTATAATTTTATTTATAGTATATTTACTATATAGAGAGTATTTTAATATTTGAAATACAATTTTATATGGAACATACACAATTTTTCAAAGGAAGACCAAATAAAATGTCATCAAGCAAGTTATGAAGGAGAAAGTGTGAAGTGATGAAAATGAACCTGCAATTCAATTATTTAAGCAATATTATTTTATATTATGGAATTATCAATGCTGTATTTCATTCATCTTCAGTGAGAAATCTTTATTAGCAAAGTTTGAAGAATATGTTATGGTACTTTTATTTTTGCAAACACTTCAAAATACTTGTTATAAAAAGCAAAAACTACAAGCTGCCTGCTGTCCTCCATGTTATACCTCTACTTAAATTTCATATTCTTAGTATATTTCCAGCTTATTACACTGTATAACCAGAATTTTTCACCACATTACCCCCTATACAATCCTTAGGCACATACTCATTCTACTCTATAGACTGTCATTGTTATAAATTCAAATGTATATTGATTGCTACTGTTTTTATAATATCAAGGAATGAAATCAACATACATGCTAAATTAACAGACCATTGGATACTGAGACTATATTATGTAATACATTCTGATTTTATTTCATCTGTAAAGGAAAAGAAAAATTACAAGTTCACAAGAATATGGATAAAAATACAAAATAATATTTTAAGTAAGATAATTTATGCTCAAAAACAAAAATATTATATATTATCACGTATAACCAGATCCTAGCTTCAAGCTATTATGTATGTGCATTTAATATTTAAGGAATAGAAACAGAGATTTTTAATTCAAAAACTATTTTATTATATTGTAAAATGTGTTGAGGATCATGGTATTCAATTAAAACAGTGTAGAAAAAAAGAGTTCTAAGCTAAAATATGATTCTACAACATAAGACTAGTGTAGTGTTCAAAAATAGACACTGGGGATTGCTGTAACTGGTTGATGTTGACATAAAAATATTTTTATTTATTTATTTATTTTGTTGAAACAATTTCCACTTCCTCTCTGCCTCCCATTTCCCTCCTTCTCCTCCCATTCCTCTCCCCCTCCCCCAAACCCCACTTCTCTCCCCCTCCCCCCACTCTACTCCCCCTCCTTCTCTAGTCTGAAGAGCAGTCAGGATTCCCTGCCTTGTGGGAAGTACTAGGCCCTCCCCAGTCCATCCAGATCCAGGAAGGTGAGCATCCAAATAGGCTAGGCTCACACAAAGCCAGTTCCTGAAGTAGGATCGAAACCTAGTGCCATTGTCCTTGGCTTCTCATCAGTCTTCCTTGTCTGCCATGTTCAGAGAGTCTGGTTTTATCCCATGCTTATTCAGTCCCAGTCCAGCTGGCCTTGGTTAGCTCCCAATAGATCAGTCCCACTGTCACAGTGGGTGGGTGCACCCTTCATGGTCCTGACTTCCTTGCTCATGTTCTCCCTCCTTTTCTGCTCCTCATTTGGACTTTGGGAGCTCAGTCCGGTGCTCCAATGTGGGTCTCTGTTACTATCTCCATCCATTGCCAGATAAACGTTCTAAGGTGATATGCAAGATACTCATCAGTATGGCTATAGGATAAGGTCATTTCAGGTTCCCTCTCCTAAGTTGCCCAACTTACTTGCTGGGGACATCTCCCTGGACACCTGCAAGCCCCCATGGAATCATGTCTCTTGCCAACCTTAAGTTGGCGCCCTAAATTAGGATATACACTTCCCTGCTCCCATATCCACCCTTCCTTTATCCCAACCATCCCATTCCCCCAAGCTCCCCCATCCTCCCCTTCTCACTTTTCTCACCCCATTTCCCCTTACTTCCATCCCACCCCACCCCCACGTTCCCACTTTTTCCCTGGCAATCTTGTCTACTTCCCATATCCAGGCGGATGACTATATGTTTTTCTTTGGGTTCACCTTCTTATTTAGCTTCCCTACGATCACAAATTATAGGCTCAATGCCCTTTATTTATGGTTAGAAACCATTATGAGTGAGTACATCCCATGTTCATCTTTTTGAGTCTGGGTTACCTCACTCAGGATAGTGTTTTCTATTTCCATCCATTTGCATGCAAAATTCATGATGTCATTCTTTTTTACTGCTGAGTAGTAGCATGGCAGGACACAGGATCAACTCCAAAAAATCAGTTGCCCTCCTATACACAAAGGATAAGGAAGCAGAGAGGAAAATCAGAGAAGCATCACCTTTCACGATAGCCACAAATTGCATAAAATATCTTGGGATAACTCTAACCAAGGATGTGAAGGATCTATTTGACAAGAACTTTAAGTCTTTGAAGAAAGAAATTGAGGAGGATACCAGAAAATGGAAGGATCTCCCTTCCTCTTAGATTGGGAGGATCAGCACAGTAAAAATGGCAATTCTACCAAGGGCAATTTATAGATTCAATGCATTCCCCATCAAGGTCCCATCAAAATTCTCCACAGATCTTGAGAGGACAATAATCAACTTTATATAGTGTAGAGAGCTGCGTGGAACCGCACTTTAAAGATGGCGCTGGCTTCTGCCTTCTGCGATCCTGAAAGCCAGTGCTCTCAGTGAAAAACAACACCATACATGGCTGAAGCTGGACCCTTGCGATCATCACCTGATGATCGCAAGCTGCTTGCATGAGCGTGGACCAATGAACGGCACCCACGTGGCTATCCAGGGTTGGTAGCCCAGGCCTACTTAAGGGCTGGGGGTGGTTTGCCCAGGGAGAGAGAGAGAGATATCTTTGATTGTAAAAAGTCCTGAATAAAACTGCAGTGAGAAGAGCTCCGGTGTCGCGCATCATCCTTGCGGTTCGAGGGTGGTCGTAACAATATGGAAAAACAAAAAACCCAGGATAGCCAAAACAATCTTATACAATAAAGGAACTTCTGGAGGCATTACCATCCCTGACTTTAAACTCTATTATAGAGCTACAGTATTGAAAACAGCTTGGTATTGGCATAGAAACAGAATTCTATCAATGGAATCAAATAGAAGACTGAGATTTTAACCCTCAATCCTATGAACACCTGATTTTCGATAAAGGAGCTAAAAGTTTACAATGAAAGAAAGAAAGCATCTTCAACAAATGCTGCTGGCATAATTGGATGTCAACCTATGGAAAAATGAAAACAGATCCATATCTATCAACATTCACAAAACTCAAGTACAAATAGATCAAAGACCTCAATATCAATCTGAACACATTGAACCTGATAGAAAAGGATTTTTAAAGAACATTATCAGTAACATGAAAACTAGCATTTGTTGTGATCATTAGTTCTATTTCACTATTATATAACCTGCAACTAATGTACTAGAAATTGCTAGGTTATGATTGATTATGAAGGCTACAATTATGATGGAAGCATTTGATTATATGCATTCTTACTAATGGCACAATCTTCATTTGCAAATTTGTAAACACTTCAGACTCTATTGCCTACTGACATTATCTTACTCTGTTGAAAGAATACACTATTTTTATCTCCATCCATCGAAGGACTAAGTTTCATATGGTGATATGGTGATATCAGTGTGATAGTGAGGCAAGGACAGTTTAGGCACCCTCTCCTCTGCTGTCCAAGGACTTAGCTAGGGCCATCCCCGTGGACACCTGCAATGCCGTCTAGAGCCAAGTCTCTGGCCAACTCTAAAATGGATCCCTTATGGTAGGTATCTTCTTCTCTGCTCCTATACCTGCCCCTCCTCCATCTCCAGCCTCCCACCCCCAAAGATGTTGCCAGTTCTTTCCTTCTCCCTTTCCTCTCCCCTTCTCACCTTCCCCCAAGCTCAATCCAACCCTTGTTCTCACCTCCATGCCCTACAATCTTGTTTGATTCCAATTTCCAGCAGACTCTATGTATGTTTTTTCTTTGGGTTCACCTAGTTATTTGTCTTCTCTGCACTTGTGAACTATACAGGCTTAATGTCCTTGGTTTATGGCTAGAGTCCACAAATGAGTGAGTACATACGATATTCAACTTTTTAGGTCTGGGTTATCTCACTCAGGATAGTATTTTATATTTCCATTCATTTGCATCAAAATTCAAGATGTTGTTTTTTTACCACTGAGTAGTACTCTAATGCATATATATTCCACACTTTCTTTATCTATTTTTCCATTGAGGGGCATCTAGGTTGTTTCCAGGTTCTGGCTATTACAATTAATGCTGCTATGAACATAGTTGAACAAATGCTTTTGTAGTATTATAGGGTGTCAGGAGCCATTTCAGGCTTCCGCTTTCTCACATCTCACAGGGCCTTGAAGTAAAAATCTTGAGACAAGAAAACTTAAAGTTAGCCAAAACATTATGTGCTGACCGTGGAGACTCAAGCTCTGGAAAGCACCAGAGTGTCTTCATGGTTTGCTGCTTATCACTAACAGCAGGTGGTCTGGCCACTGACCTTGCAACTGCCCTGCTTAGCTGCCAAACTGCCCCACTTAGTTGCCTATCTACTGAACTCCTCTTTCCCATCCCCCTTTTCTCAGTCCCCCCTGCCTGAGCTCCTTTCTGAGGAGTATTTAAGACATGAAACTTGCTTCAATAAAGGGATGCCTTAACAAGGAATACTGCTTGGTGTGTTTCTCCCCCCCCCCCATGTCTTTCAGATAGTGCCTCTTCAAGACCCTGGAGTAACTTAGGACCTGCTGGGCAGGTCAATAGGGCATCTCTTGGGTATATTCCCAAGAGTGGTATTGTTGAATCCTAAGGTAGGTTGATTCTGAATTTCCCGAGAAACTGCCACAGTAATTTCCTTAGTGGTTACACAAGTTTGCATTCCCACCAGCAATGGACGAGTGTTCCCTTTACTTCACATCCTCTCCAGCAAAGGCTATCATTGGTGTTTTCGATTTTAGCCATTCTGACAGGTGTAAGATGGTATCTCAAAGTTATTTTGATTTGCATTTCCCTTAAGTGTCTCTTGGCCATTTGAACTTCTTCCATTGAGAAGTCTCTGCTCAGTTCTGTGTCCCATTTTTAATTGGGTTAATTAGAATTATCATGTCCAGTTTCTTGAGTCTTTATATATTGCGTCTTGAGTCTTTATATATTGCCTTTATATATCTTTGTCTGATGTGGGGTTGGTGAAGATCTTCTCACATTCAGTAGGATACCTATTTGTCTTAATGGAAGTGTCCTTTGCTTTAGAGAAGTTTCTCAATTTTAGGAGGTTCCATTTATTCAATAATTTTTATTTTGCTGTGTGTCAATGTATTGGTATATGTATGATTTTTGTACTTAAGTTTTCCTGATCAATACATGTGTAGCAGTCTGGTGAAATATTTCTAGTAATATGTATCTGAAAGTTCTAGCTTTGATCTTAATTCCATGATAACATGGATCATTATGTAAAATCATATTTTAAAGATTTGGATGGTAGTAAGAAAGTACAAAAAGGAAAGCATACAAGAAGTTTCAAAAATGTTAAAATATTAAAACTATTTAAATTTGTTTGAATTATACATTTAAATGTAAAGAAAAATAAAAAGTGAGAGAAAACTGAGAAGTTCCTTAGATATTAACACACAAATTGGAGATCTGAGACTGTATATTGCAGGGAAAATTCTCAAAGTTTCCAGAATAGTGTAAGATCAATATTCATTATAAATTTGAGACACATCAGCTAGTACTCTACTTTTCAATATACATTTCACAGAGTTTGTAATGCAGTTGTACTCAGTTGTTGTGTTAGATAAAAACAAATGTGCTAATTATAAAGATATATACATTTAAGTGGATTTTACTTAGTAAGGATTTTGAATGGATATTCATTACATGCTTATCACCTATAAATTGTTATTCTGAGAAAAACATCAAATATAGCCAGTATTAGCCTCGTCATGAAAGATCCATGTCTTAATGCTCTGCTTAATAAGTCAAGCTAAAATACCTATAAGATATAAAGAGATTCAGTGAGAAAAAGAATTTCTAGAATCTATTTTTTGTCCATTAACATATATAAGTAGTGTAGGATGCATTTGAATAGTTAAATGTTTAGTCCATGATTTAACAGAATTATTCCTATTTTTAATTTTTTTTAACATTATTTTGACAATAGTTAAAATACAGATTTGCAAGTTTTTCAAGTAAAATATAGTTTGTATTTTTAGTCTTCTTGTTGTTCACCTGGCATATCTGTTATTTTCTCCTTCTGGTGTTACTACTCTTTCATTGAGAATAATATTATTTAGAGTTAAATTATGTTCCTTGGTATGTGTTTGCCAGATTTAATATATTACTTGATGGGTAGATACTTTCCACATTTTGATTATTTAAATAATTCTGCGATGACAATGGTGTTGAAGAACATTTATAAGCTGTCTCAGAAGAAAGATTGTAATTAGCTGGCCTGTTTTACTTTGATCTTTTTTGTTTTACAAGCTATTTTACGGTCTTGTCAATTGCCTGCAAAAATCAATATCCTAGCCACCAAAATTAAGGATTCATGTTCTCTACATTCTTAACAATATCCATTAATGCTTATATTTCTGGTAATAACAATGATAGGCATATAATTTGACATTTAACAGAGGTTTTGATTTGTGTTGCTTTGAGATTAATAGTAGTAAGCATGTTTTCAAAGTCCTACTGACTATTATGGTGTTCAACATAAAATCCTGGAAAAAATATCTTTTCAGATCACTTACCTACTTTACATAAGTTTATTTAATTTTCTTTCACTTAGTTGTAGGAGACTTTACAAATTTAACTCAAAATCTCATTATTTTTATATAGTTTGCAGTTTTGCAACATATATGCAACTTGTCATTTCCTTTGTTGGTTCCTTTGCAGAAGACTTTTATTTGCATAAGTCATTTTGCTAAAGTGATAAATAATTATAATATTAAATATATTTAAATATAATTAATTATAATTATATCATATTTAAATATGATATAATTACATATCTTTGCCTACATCCATAGGGAAAAACTACTGTCAGTCCTAGAGAGCCCTCTATTTCCAGTAAATGTTTATAAATTCAGAATTTGCACTGATGTTGACAATGAGGGATTAAAAATCAGCTTTAAACAAGAATACTACTACTTTACTATCTATAACTCAGGAAACAAAGTGCTAGTGACAGAATTTAAAGGTCAGAAAACAGGGAAGAGTGCTGGAAATGTTAACATCTAGGTAAGACATAGACATTGTGATCAGCAAATCACAGTAGTTGTGGTTACCTGCCATAGATCTGCAAAGAATGAACCTACTGATACTTAGGAGGGAAAAGGGAAGAATTTACTGCACCCTAACCCTTTCTGTTTAATTATTGGCTGAAAGATTCAATGATATATGGAGCTATTACCTTCATGTACATACTGTGGTTCCTAGTTTTGCTTTTATTATTTTGTTGTTGCCTTTTTTTAAAAAAAATAAATGTGACATATCCTAGAGTCACCTGAGAGAATTAAGAAAATACCTCAATAAGACCAGTAAATAGACAAGCTTTGGAGGCATTTTTTTTATTGCTGTGGGAGTTTCCACACTATTGTGCTTGGTACTTCTAGGTAAGCAGTCATAGAACGGATACGAAAACAATCTGAACCGACTGAAAACCAACCCCTGGGGTTGATATACTTGCCTAGAACTTAAGAAAAAGTCCTCAGCTTTATGAGAGGCCAGGAAATATCAAGGAACCCCAAGTAAGACAACTCCCACCTTCCACTAACAGTTCTAAAAACCTGTCCAACAAACCCAAATTTCACTACCTCTATACTAGGACATATAGCCCTGACAGCTTTACCTGAGTCCATGCTTGTTCTATCGACCCAAGATAAATACCACCTACCACCCAAGAAACTACTTTATGTTCACCCAATGTCCCCAGACTGTACACCCTCCCCTGGACTACATGTACTGACCTATAACTTGAGAAGAAGACTTTGGTTTATTGACGGTCAAGGCAAATTACAAAACACCAAGCCTCAAAAGCTCTAAAGGAAATATCTGAACTGAACCTGAAGACTTGCTTGTCACCAAAACCCTTGACAATTTGGGTCAGATGACAAGAGAGAAAAGAGAAACCAAAGAATAAAACACACATCAAACAAAGAGAAAAATAGGAATCAACAACTTTACCTATAACCATTGCAAATTCAGATGCCTAAATGATAATGTAAGGATATAATCAATAACAAAAAGGGAAATATGACAATATCAGAACCATGCTATCCAGTAATATCAAGAACTGAGCAATCTAGTACAGTTGAAGCACAAGAAAATTAACTTAAAAATTGCATTATGAAGATGATAGAGGTTTTTAACTTTTAAGGACATGATTATCATCATTATTATTATCATCATCATCAAATGAAAAAATACCATAACTAAATTGAGACAAAGACAAATAAAAAGGGATGAAATTTAAAATAATCACAAAATGATGTCAAGAATGCCAAGAAAAAACAAAGAGGAGAAGGAAACAGTTAAATAACTGAAAATGTATATATAAGCAATAAAGAAAACACAATCTGAAGAATTCAGGAAATAAAAAATTAGTGTAGGAAATGAGAGATTAAAGAGTATACAACAAAAGGGAGAGAAAAATTTCAGGCTTTAAAGATACTATAGAGAAAATAGATTAATTGGTCAAAGAAAATGTTGAATCTAAAAAATTACTAACACAAAATAGCAGAAAATCTATGAAAAAACAAAGCCTAAGAAAAATAGTAATAGAAGGAGAAGAAATCAAGCTCAAAACACGGAAAGTGTGTGTGTATATATATATATATATATATATAATATATTATATATATAGTATAAATATATATATATGATATATATAAGATAGTTCAACATCAAATACAGAAGTTAAATCAGACTGAAGAGTTGGAAATATGTTTCAATCAAATGGAAATAAGAACAAGCTGGTGTAGCTATCCTAATATCTAGCAAAGAGACTTAAAACTAAATTTAATCAAAAGAGATGGAGAAGGACATTTTATATTCATCAAAGGTAAAATCCAACAAAATGATGTCTCAATTCTCCACATATATGACTGGTGTGGGAGGTCCTTCTGTCTATGTGTTGCTTTTATTGTGTAATGAATAAGGAACTGACTTAGCCTATAGCATCAAGAAAGAAGGCATAGTCCGAGGGATGCCATGGGGATTCCACCAGAAATAAACATGCTGAAAAATGCTGGTAGGCCACAACCTCATGATGAAATACCGATTAATTTAAATGGGTTAAATAAATATGTAAGGGTTAGCCAATAAGAAGCTAGAGCTAATAGGCCAAGCAGTATTTGAATTTATATAGTTTCCTGTGGTTCAGTTCTGGGTGGCCGGGATGAACTAGCAGCCTCCATACAACAAATTGTCAAAATGCCAATAACTAAAATCCACTTAAAACCAGAGAAAGCTTAAAAAGTAATTTTAGACACAAAATAACGGAATTAAGCTTGGCTTCTTGGTAGCCAGCGTTTTGCTGGTGGCATGCTGCAAATCCTTTAAGAGATGTTTACATAATTCAGACATAGAAGGAAAAGAGCTGCTCCATTTTGGGCCATGCTGCCAGTGCAATGTCCAACTCTTCCAGAAGACCAAATATGTGGATGGGTTTGTAGGCAGCATACAGCAGCTTGCTTGCTGGCAACTTGAACCAGCTCTGTGCCTGGAAATGGGGCAAATATAGAAACCACTTATCAAAGTTAAGTGAAGATCAGATAAACAATTTAAGTAGGCCTAAAATATAGAAGTAGTTATTCAAAGCATCTTAACTAAAAAATATCCAAGGTCAGATATTTTTAATGCAGAGTTCAATCAGACTTTCAAGGAAAAGCTAATGTCAGTACTCCTCAAATAATTCCAGAAAGTGGAAACAGAAGGAATATTATTAAATCCTTTCTATGAAAGCCCAGTAAACCTGATACCCGAACTACAAAAAACAGAACAAAGAACTAGATAGAATAACAGACCAATTTAACTTATGAAAATTAATCAATAAAATAAGGTAAACCAAACCCAATAACACATCAAAAAAAAAAAAACCTCCCACCATGATCAAGTAGGCTTCATTCAGAGGTGCAGATAACATTCAACGTTCAAAAACTCTTTCAATATGATCTACCATATAGACAAGCTTAAAGAGGAAAATCACATGATCATCTCATTGAATGCTGAAAAACTTTTGACAGGATATGAAACCATGTCATGCCTGTCTTGAAAATAAAAAAATAAATAAAAATAAAAATATGTCATGGTTGATGTCTTGAAGAGATCAGGGATATGGAAGACATATATAAATATAATAAGAACAGTGGATAGTAAGCCAATCAAAATCTTCACATTAAATGGAGAGATGCTCAGGGCATATTTCACCACAACAAAGAATATGAGAAAGTTTTCACTGTTTCCATACATATTAATACAGTACCTGAGGCTCTAGCTAGATCAATAAGACAACTAAAGAAAATCAAAATAATACAAATTAGAAATCAATAAGTCAAAATAATCACAGATGATATGATATGATAGTATATATAAGTAACTCCAAATATTCTACAAAGAAACTCCTACAGCTGAGAAAAACCTTAGTTAATGACTGGATACCAGAACCATAAAATTTATCAATAGGGCTCCTATATACAAATGATAAACCAGCTAAGAAATAAGTCAGCGAATCAACACCCTCAAAAATAAAATATGTTGGTGCAACTCTAAATAAGTGATAGTTCTCTAAGCCAAGAACCTTATGTCTTTGATGAAAATAACTGGAGAAGATATCAAGAAGATAGAAAGATCTCCCAATGCTCATGCATTGATAGAATTAACATAGTAAAAATGGACATTTTACCAAAACAATCTACAGATTTAATACAATCACCATTAAAATATTAAAAGAATTCTTTACAGATATTTAAAGGACAATACTCAACTTCATAATGAAAAATAAAAATTCCAGGAGAGCTAAAATTTCCTGTGTAATAAAAGAACTTCCAGAGGTATCACCATCGATTTCAACTGTATTACAGAGCAATGATATTGGCATAAAAGCAGACAGTTGGCTCAATGAAATCAAATAATGAACCAGAAGTAAATCCACACACCTATAGGCACTTGATTTTTTAAAAAAGACTCCAAAATTATACAATGAATAAAAGAAAGCAGCTTCAACATATGGTGCTAGCATAACCGGATGCTGGCATGTAGAAGAATGCAAATAGATCTCTGCAGAAAACTCAAGTCCAAGTGGACCATTTACCTGAATATAAAACCAGATACACTGAATCTGATAGAAAAGAAAAAAGGGAATAGCCTAAAAAGCATTGTCATATACAATTCCCTGAACATAGCACCAACCATGCAGACACTAAGATCAACAAATAAAAGAGGGGACTTCATGAAACTGAAAAGACAAAAAATACAATAAAAAGAACAAAACAACAGACCACAGAATGGGAAAAAGATCTTTACCAAAACCACATCTGATAGAGAGACAATAATCAAAATGTATAAAGAACTCAAGAAAGTAGATATCCAAAAATCTAAATAAATTATTTTAAAAATGTGGTAAAAATCTAATTAGAGAATTCTCAATAGAGGAATCTCAAATGACTAAGAAACACTTTAAAAAGTTCAATACACTTAGCCATCAGAAAATTGCACATCAAAACAACTCTCAGATTCTCTCTTACACCTGTTAGAATAGCTAAGATAAAAAACAGAATTGACAGCTCAAGCTGGAGAGAATACAGAGCAAGGGGCATACTCTTCCATTGCTGGTGAAAGTGCAAATTTGTACAGTCTCACTGGAAATCATTATCACAGTTTTTCAGAAAAGTGAGGAATCTACCAAAAGATGCAACTATACCACTATTGGGAATATACCCACAGAACTTTCTATCCTCAATTATATTCATTTCAGCTTTATTTGTAATAAGCTTATTCTGGAAATAACTTTGATGTCCTTCAATTGAAGACCATATAGGGCTGGAGAGATGGCTCAGCCATTAAAGGCTAGGCTCACAACCAAGACCATATAAAGAAAATGTGGCACATTTACACATTGGATTATTACCCAGCTGTTAAAAATGATGACTTTAGGAAATTTGAAGGTAAATGGATGGAAATAGAAAAGCAACATCCTGTGTGAGGTGACCCAGATTCAGTAAGACAAAAATTGTAAGTGCTCACTCATAAATGGCTATTTCCTGCAAAATAAAGGATAAGTATACTATACTTTCCAGATCAAGAAAGACTATTCAACAAGAAGGGTTCAAGAGAGGACATCTGGATCTCCCTGGGGAGAAGTATCAGAAAGATTTTCATGGATAGACTTTTGACAGGTGAAGATGGAAACATAAAGATCAGGTTGGAAGAAGGGAGACAGTGGGTGAGAAAACTGAAAGATACTACTGAAAAGGGGCATTTCAGGTAAGATAGAAATCCTGACACAGAGGAATCTACTTCAAGTCATTCCTGGTAACAGGAGATAACCAGTTTAGGCCACATACTTGCCATTACTAGGAGTCTTAGTGGGAGTTATCCTTGTAGATTCCCAGCCACATAACCTTTGACTTGCAATCTGTACTGACTATGAGATGTTCTGGAGTAAGCATGCCCTAGAGTTGGAAGGAGTGTACAACAAAAGACTTCTAGCTAAAACCCATCAGAGCAAAGTAAACCCAACCTTGACACTGCCTGGAGTATGAGGTCCTATAGGCTGGATGATAAAGAGAGGTAAAATAGAGCCAAACACAACTGGAGGAATAAAGTCAATGTATTCAGCTATCTTCAGACATTGGTGACTATCTCAACTGTCTTCACAGAAACTTCATCCACAAACTGATGAAAAGATTCAGACCCACAAGCAAACATTTTGCAGAGCTTAGGGAATCCTACAGAATATGGGGACAATAGATTATAGGAGTCTGAGGAGTCAAGGATGCCACAAGAAAATTTATAGATTCAACTCACCTCGGATCACAGAGACTGAACAACCAACCAGGGATCCTGGATACTGCATGGTACTGACCTAGATACTCTGCATATATGTTACACTTGTACAGCTTTGTCATCTTGTCAGGATTTCTTTTGGGCTGCTAGCTTGTTCCCAAATAATGACATGAAATCTTTTAATTAATTATGAAAGCTCAACCTATTGCTTAGATTTTTTTCCTACTAATTCTTATAATTTAAATTAAGCCATTCCTATTTGCGGCAAACTCCCTGGCAAGCAGGAAAGAACAGCCACACAATGAGGATTCTTCTCAAATCACGCTTTATTGGAGCCTCTTGGTTGAAGGGAGAGCAGGAAGTGGGGGGCCCCGAGCTCTGAACTATAGCTGTTTATATAGGGATTCTGCCTAGCAACCTTTGATACTTTGATACCTTAACTGCCTTTCCAGAGACCCACCTGCAGGAAAGAAAGCAGGGGAACATCCCTGTCAATTACAGACCACAAGGAAGTTCCCCTGCCGGTCAGGGGAAGTGTGGGCAGCTAGATCATAACAACTCACCCTGTTTTCTGGTGGAAGAACTGCAACCTTAATATGGAGTTATTTATTAAGTGAGTCCGGGGCCAAATGCCATCTTGTAATGGCAGCCACTCAAATTGGCTCCCTGCAGTTCCCCCTTTTTGTTTTTCTCTGTAGGCCAGTGAGGAGGTCTTACTCCCGTTCAGGTCCTCACCTCATGATGCGAGGACCCATCAAAGGTGGCCTAAAACTCCTGGTACTCCTTCTCCCGTGCAATGGAATAAACTCCTGGGAGGTGCAAAGGCAGTACTTCAGAGTAAAAATGCATACCTTCCTCAGTGCAATGGAGAATTTCTCCCTGAGAGTGCAAAGGCTATGCAAGGAACAAACCTACTGGCCTTTTAGGACAGATAGCCATACTTGGGGTGAAATGCCATTCTCCAAAGCGGCTAACTCTGGTAGAACAGCAACCTTATCTCGAGATGTCTGAGCTTGGGGGCAGCATTTTAGCCATAGGCAGATTATACATCCCCAAACAAGGGGGGGGGGCTTCCCGCTGTCATGAAACCACCTCCTCAAGTCAAGTCTACCACCAAAAGGTCATCTTCCCGGAAAGTCAAGACGAAGAAGAGGCTGAGCACACGTCTCTGTGGGGGAAGGAATAGCCTTTCTCAAAGTAGGGACTGAGGAAGCCTGCAAGAGCCAAACTGAACTTGTTGCTCCAAAGGAATCTACCAGTGTGTTATCCTCTGAGCAAAGTTCAAACAGGTTTAGCCGCTTGTGAAATTGAAGCATTGTGGTGAACAGGAACCAGTGCCAGCAGCCAAAGCAGCAGTGTTAACAGTCTTCCAGATGCCTCGGATGACAAGAATGAGCTTGACATGATGGAGGGAGACCATACAGTGATGTCTAATAGTTCTGTCATCCTGGAACAAGAGCATCGGATCCACAGTCTCCACCTCAAGTGTCCCGTCATGCAACCATACGAACGGCATCACTGGTCTGATTATTTTTGCAACTTTGTAGATTCGTGCCTCCAGAAAAATCCCTCAAGATCGAAAAATGAAGAAACTTCTTTTCCAGGAGGCACATAATTGGACCAGCGATAGAAGCACAGGAAGAAGAGGAGGAGCAAGATCATGGTGTTGGCCGAACAGGAATCGGCTTAGGGAAGGCAGACAGTATTCCCCTTCTCTGCTCCGCCCAAATCTGGATTGTCACTGCCATCATCATCAGGAACAGCAGTGGCATCATCTTCCACCAGATCAGCAGTACCAGCATCCTGAAGAGCGGCGGAGTCATTTTCATGATGGACTTTAACAGTTCTGGTCAGGCGGCCCGGAACCCAATGAGGCACTTCTCTCCTTGGGGGCAGGGAAGACCGGACCAAGGAATCGCCTCTGGAACTCCTTTGTGGGATGTCTGCAGCCATGACATCATCAGTTCCAGATTTTTTCTTTCTGTGAAAAAAGCATAAACATACCCTCGACCCCAAATATATATAGGTCGGGTATTTTCATAATGTATTGCAAGGGCTTTTCCACCTTGCCTTAGCAAAGGTTAGCTTGGTGTTATCTTGCCAGATCCGTTTGCATCAAGGTCTTCCTGCAACTTCCATGAGTTGCTTTCAAGGAGCCTCGTTATGCTCCATAATCTTTTATTAGCCATATATGCAGTTCTTCCATTGGAAGAGCCATTTGTTGTCAAACCATAAGCAAATATCTTTTAGCAACTGTTGCTCTTTCCTCAGCATTCAAATAATTCAAAGAGAGCATAATAACATACAGTGTCAAGATTCTCTGTGTATTTTTTATCTTTGCGTGGCTTTATTTTAACCTCTATTTCTTTTATTTTTAACTTTTGGCTTTTTGAGACAGGTTCTCTGTATATCTTTTTCCTGGAATTTCCCCTGTAAACCAGGCTATATTTGAACTTACAGAGATCTGTTTGTCTCTGCCTCCCAGGCTACTCTCTTTTCTTTTTCCTTTTCCTTTTTTTTTTTTTTGAAAACTTTAATCTTTAGACTGTATATATTTTTAACACAGTGTAAACTATTTAGAGGTTTTCTTACTCTTTGAATCTCTCTTTACTGTATATCTTTCTCTTTTTTGACCACATGGGTCTTTAATTTACTAAGGAATAAACAACAGTCAAAAGCTCCCATGGCGTTTTCTTGCCAGGAAGCAAGCTGCAACAATCTATCCATAGCTCCAGAGTCCAGACTGCCTGCTTGAACGAGTCAGAGTTTTCCCTGGCAGGAAGGCCCAGAAAGCCAGCATTTTAAAACAGCCAGCTTTTTTCCTGGTAAGGCTGAAAATAAAAATGCTTTATTCTAGTCTTTTCAAGCTTTATCCATCTCCATAAATTTCTATGTCCGGAGGCAAGTCCTGTTGTTTGCAGCTTTGCAGACCCTCAGTGCTGCTTGGCTGATGAGCTACCTAGAGCTCCTTGGCCTTGGAACCGCAGCTGCTCACACTCCATTGCAAACTCCGGAGGCCTCGGTAATTCGAACCAAATGAATATCACTCCCTTCCTTAGCGTAAGATTGCCAGAGGCTGCGAACCAAGGTGCAATTGTATCGCACTCCTCCAGGAACCTCTTTAAAGTGCTCCCTTTTATCTTTAATTTTTTAGAGCGAAGCAGCTCATTGAGAGCCAAAAATATTGGGTGCGAAGATGAAGTGCCCATTTGACAACCCGTATGACCCGTTTGACATTTACGACCCGTTTGTCGTTTGTGGTTTCACTTCGACCTGTCCTCTGTGGTCGCGGCTCTACTACCCCACTCTCCCTTCTTCTACTGGTGAGAGCGGAAAACCCACTTTTGTCATGGATCCCTAGCCTTAACTGGAGACTGTCTTGAGTTTCTTTTTTTAGGTATACCTTTTATCTTTTTATCCTTTTCCTTTTTACTATCCTTTTTTATCTTTATTCTTTTCAGTCTAGACCTGCCTAAGTCCCCCCCCTTTTAAATCAGACTCTGATAGGCTGTCCTGGTGTGCTTACAGTGCCCTCCGCCCTTCCCTGCGCAACCAAAAGCACAGAAAAACGTCAATGACGAGGGCCACAAAGATCAAGCAAAATACCTCAGGTGCAACCCCAGCAATCATCATACTTGGGAGACTCACCGACGTCGCCGCTCCGCATGTCGAGTTCTGAATCCTATTCGGCCCCTCACTCGGTACCAAAGCTTGTCCCAGCGTCCCAGGATTTCGGCACTAGTTGCGGCGAACTCCCTGGCCAGCAGGAAAGAACAGCCACACAATGAGGATTCTTCTCAAATCATGCTTTATTGGAGCCTCTTGGTTGAAGGGAGAGCAGGAATCGAGGGGCCCCGAGCTCTGAACTATAGCTGTTTATATAGGGATTCTGCCTAGCAACCTTTGATACTTTGATACCTTAACTGCCTTTCCGGAGACCCACCTGCAGGAAAGAAAGCAGGGGAACATCCCTGTCAATTACAGACCACAAGGAAGTTCCCCTGCCGGTCAGGGGAAGTGTGGGCAGCTAGATCATAACAACACACCCTGTTTTCTGGTGGAAGAACGGCAACCTTAATATGGAGTTATTTATCAAGTGAGGCTGGGGCCAAATGCCATCTTGAAATGGCAGCCACTCAAATCGGCTCCCTGCACCTATTAACCTATCACCTGTCACGTGGCTTATGGCTGGTACCTCTCCTCCTGCATATCTTGCTCCTGCAGGGTCTCACTGGATTCCCTTGAATGCATTGATTATTTCCTCTTCCTTCTCTCTGTTTGGAAGTTCCGCCTATCTCTCATGTCTAACTAATGACTTTTAAGTTTTTATTATTCTAATTACATCTTCACAGTGTACAAATAGCTCACAGCATGTCTCCTAACTATGAAAATAGGTGCTATTTCTGACTCCTTTTCAGGCTTGCCCTTCCTTATTACATGGGGAGGTGCTTAGTCTTACTGCAACTTGATATGCCATGTTTTGTTCAAATCCTTTTCTGAACAAAAAAGGAAGAGGGTCATATGTGGGGTGGGGAGAGAGGAGTTGTAGGGAAGAGGGACTGGGAGAAAAGGAATGAGAAAAAACTGAGGCCAGAGTGTAAAATAAATAAGATTCAATGAAAGAAAAAGAGGAAGAGAGAAAGAAAGAAAAGAAAAGAAAAGAAAAGAAAAGAAAAGAAAAGAAAAGAAAAGAATTTGTGCCAACCAGGATAAGCAGGATTTTGTGACCTCTGAATCAGTTCCTACCTACAGTTCTTCTTTTGAATTTCTCCATTCATTTCCCTAGATGGTGTATTACTAACTATAAAATGAAAGGAATCATTTTCTCCCAATATCATTTTTTTTGCCATAGAGTTTTGTCACAACAATAGCAACTCAAACTAAGACATGTATTCATTGATGACCTGAGGTGGTCAAATGAATAGTTCTAATTCAATGTTCAGATAGATGGTCCTGATTAAAATAGCCTGGTCATAAAACAAAAAAAATATGAACCTTGGGAAGGGACTATTAAAATCTAAATTTGTTCCCTTAAATGCTTGTGCTAGAACTATCACCTCAAAAGGAACCCTGTGAGGATATAGGTCTTCAGGAACTTGATCTGGTATGGATGCGACACTATCTTGAAATGATTTCTGCTTCCACAGGAAGAGCATTCAGGACAGTGATCACTCTGTAGATTTCTCCTCTTCAATGTGGACAAAAGAATGGTCTAAGAACTTACACTTCCTTTTCTGTAGGATTTTTCAAACTCCAATATAATTAGTCAATACATTTTATAATTTGTATATATATATATATATATATATATATATATATATATATAGCTTACTCTAAGATATTGGTATAAAACAGATGAATACGTATTTATATATTTTATGTCCTCATTTCCCTACATTTATATAAATTCACAAGAGAATACAAATATCTTATGTAATTATAGGAACAAATTATATATAAATAAATTACAAAATGTATTGTCTTATTGTGCGAATTCTTAGGCCATCAACCCCCATAGTAGATCAGGACAATTTTTGTTTTCAAAAATTGGCATTTGTTACCCACATTGTTTTGGATTTTTTTTTGTATTCCTCAGAAAAATGAAGCCTACTATTAAATTATACTATCAGTAATTGTTATCAAACTATTTTTTCTCAATTTAGTTCTTAAAAGAATTCCAGAGAAATTTCTCAGAATCCCCTTTTGTTACTCAACTATGTATTAATTTTACATTTTGGTTTAAGATATAACACTTTCAGAGAAAGTTCTCTGAATGTTTTGTATGAAGGCCAGTGGTATGCCAGTAAGAACCTGAGGGGAAACTGGAATAAAATAAACGCATTGATTTTGGGAGAAGCAAATTTAAATCATTTACAAGAGATTTTACTGTTTAAAGAAGTTGAAAATTGATAATTTTAGATTTTTCCACATATGCACATTTATTGTAAGCATTGTTCTATATTTGTTTTATTATGTGTTTATATAAAATCTCCAATTTAATATTGTAGATGAAACATTAATAATAAATGATAGCACAATGTTTCTGTTAAAGGATCATACCTGGCAAGACTGAATGATAATTACTGATGAATGATATAAGATTAATTTTTAAAAAATGTCATTGCCTAAAGAACTTCATCCATGACATTTTTTTACTCTCTCATTTGAATAATTACCTCTTGATCAGCATTAGTATATGAAAGAATTTGTTTCAAACTACATCAGTACTGAACATTTGCCTCTCATTAACCACTTCGTTTTCCCTTTTCAGATTGCTCTTTCTAGGCATAAATTCTCCAAAATTCCCTTATTCATTTCTACACCCATATATTCTTTCCAGGGTGTATCTTATAGAAAACAGACTTTCAACTGAACCCACTATTATTGTTTTGATCATACAAAGCCCTTACAGTAGAAGGCAGAATACTGTTTAATATCTGTCTGGTTACAACAATTCAACTGACAGACTGAATGAATATTGGATAAGATGAGGCACTGATATAAAACATACATTGATGGATAATTACTAAATTGGGCACTTGAGAGTTTTCAGAACCAATGCTGCAAATAAATTTGACACGAATTATTTTTCTGTGTTGTTTTTCTGTTATAGGATTGCATCATAGTGAGGATTAAACATAACAGTTTATCCTTACAGTCACAAGAACTCCCTGGTCAAAATAAAAAAAAAATCTACTGAAACATGAAGGCAAGAAAAGTTGTATCATAATTTGAGTTAGTCTTCTGAAAAAATATGAAGTCTGAAATAGAGTATTGTCATTAAAATGGTGATATTTGACTTCCTAATCTGAAGTACTGAAGCAACTCAAAATTCTGCAGAACACTTTCTCTTTGTTGATTTTACCATTAATTTTATTGTAGCATGAGATACCATGTGATTTATGAAGATATAGAAACTTCCACAATAATAGTTAATATAAACCATTTATGAATCAAATAAAATTTTATTCTGGATCACCATTCCAAATATTAGGCTCAAAACACAATATAACCTGTGTTGACCAGTTATTGAAGAAAACAATGCACCAATTAGCTGATAAAATATGTTCAGCTCTACTGGCAGATTCTTTATCAGTGAATATGGAAGCATATCCTATAAGCCAAGTAATTTATTAATGTGGAAATAATATGTGTAAATAGCTTAAGTGCTTGGCAAGCCCTATAGAATACAGTTTTATCATAAAGATTAATAAGCAGAACACTGGAACATCAGAAGACCACAATAAATAAAGTTGGCAATATTAAAACTCCATGTCAGATAATGAGATAGATTTGTAAACCCTTGAGTGACATCTAAATAGAAAAAAACTCAAGCATTGAAGAAGTTACCAGATCTGGTTGTTCTTAGAATGTCAGAGTTGATAGCATGAGTTGTTTACCTAATATGGATTCTTGGTTAAAATTGGAATTCTGGTTGTATAAAAATATATTTAGTGGAAGAGAGGGAAGCTTAGTGATTAAAAAATTCTTTTACACAAATGTGAGGATAAAAGTTGGAATCCCCAGCTTCCATTTAAATGTCAAGTAGGCGTGGTTGCCCAGGTTTACTCTTAATCCTTAGCAGGAGAAACTGGATAAATAAACTAACATTATGTGAGCTCTATGTTTGGCAAGACACAGTAACTCGTTGTATAAGATAGGGAATAATTGACAAAGACATGCTTAATGCAACTATATGGCCCCTAAACACAAACACATACACAGATTTATAAATTATCTACCTGTATGCACACATGGGTCTATACAATCACATAAAAATAACTAAAAGCTTTTGACTAATTACATTGCTAAATATCATAAACTTGAATGTCAAGGATGAGATAATAACCTAAGGGTTCAACCTGCAAAGATTGTACAAAAGATACATAATAAGGAGCTAAATATGGTCAATGATAAAAGAGTTTATTTTATCTCATCCAAAAAAGTTTAGTTTACATGAAAGGAAGGAGTTGTCTCAAATTTGTATTTAAGATATCTTCTTGAATTTGTTATGGCATGAGTGACCAAATTTTTATGTTTGGTTTTGTATACTTGTGAATTTATTTAAGCCAATTCTTCCCTCTTCTTTGAAAATAAACTTTAAGATATGAAAGAAATGTCATTTAATGTATCTATAGAATAAATAAAAAGTAGACAAATATCTGTCATGTGGAAGAACAAACTTATTTTCACTGTAACTAGGAAAAACAAAGCTTACATTCTGGCCAACATCATGCTTTACTATGACATGCAATAACACTAAGTATGATGACAAGACACAGCACAAAGATCACTCGTTCTCTTATTAATCAAATCTCTTCCTTTTTTTCACTTTTTGTTTTATAGTTCTGAAAGATTAGATTCTAACAATATATTAACAAACCTCAAGGCTATCAAAAATGTTAACTCCAAGTGAATCATATGCTGTGCAAAATAGTTGTGCACTTTAAGAAGAAAATAAAAACTAAGGTTACTGTAAATTAAATAATACAAAAGTGTTGCTTTCTGGCTTTTTAAACATCCTTTCTTTTACAAATACACAACAGACATTTTCCCAGGAATGGCACAACCCATATATGCCTTCAAATCTCAAGCATTAACCAAGAAAAAGCTCTCATATTCTTGCATGTAGACAATCTTAGGGGAACAATTCTTTAATTAATGATCTAGTTTCACATATAAATATATTTTATGTCAAGTTAACCAAATATACCTACCATAACATATTTTAATTAAATTTTCCATTATTATAATGTTACTGCTAAATAAATGGATACAGTTTGAGTAGAATATTCTCAGGAATACTTTCTTTTTATGCTTAGGTCTTTGTATTCTCAGCAATACTTTCTTTGTATGCTTAGGTGAACCTTCTAATACTGCAGTTCAAAGTAAAATAAATCTTAAATTTCTCTCATCTACACAGATAGAGGGGTTCTTTAGCTTTATTAGAATGTAATTTTTGAACTCAATCCCCTTAGCCATTTCTTATTTTGTTCTGCATAACTGATATCCAATCATTATTCAGCTAAATTTGAAGATAACCAAACACATTACTTTCAGGATACTGTCTATTATCTTTATTTCTTCCTTTCAGTTTAACTAATAATGGGAATAAGAGTTAACATTGAAATATTTCAAATTTAGAAGATGTGTGGGTTTAAATTATACTCTACTAAATGTAGCAGTGTCCTGTTCTGGTGCAGTGGGGAATCTTCTTTAGCCTCGTCAATCATGACAATGTCCCCATGTAAGCCCAGTCATAGAGAACAAATATAAAAGATTATCTTTGACCTTTTCTTTTCAAAAGAAAATGAAATGACTATGGTAGTTTTAAAACTTTATATTTTAAGTATTAATACTTAAAATTTAATCAGAAGATAGCAAAGACACATTTATCAATCATAGTATTAGGGACCATGAAAGTTTGTTTGTGAAGGGAGTGCCTGCTGCCCTGGGTGGTAACTAGACAAATGCATTCAGATGTCTGTGATTATGGCTTTAATAGAAATGACAGTAACATGTTCCTACTCTGTATGTTTTTCATCTATGGTTCTATTTATAACAACAGATTCTCACTCATCTGGATGCTTGGTATCTAGTCACTTATTTTTTTGGGGGGTTTGTTTGAATTTTCCATGCATTTATATCTTACAGTTTTATAAAATGACTCTTCTAATCTTTCTCTTCAACTATTTTCCTATCCTACCACCAATATTTTTTCTAAATTGCACATGCTCTTACTATTTTATTTATGTAGTCTACTGAATAATATCATTGTGTGCATGTATAACATGTTATCTACTGCAGCATAGGTAGCTGCATTATTGAAAAAGACTGTGCCCCTCCACTCAGAAACCATCAGTTTCCTACAGTCCCTTATTAGAAGTTGGACTTCTTGAATGCTTTCCATCTCTATTATGTTATTTTGGTTGGCTGGAACTACACTAATAACCAGCCTGGTAAAATATGCCTACTTTTAAAGTAGTGGCATGTGTGTTATAGGAGTAGCCAGCTCCTTCATGATTGGATTAAGTCCCAGTAAATCAAGAAATAGCTATAGCCGGGCGATGATGGCACACGCCTTTAAATTCCAGCACTCGGGAGGCAGAGGCAGGCGGATCTCTGTGAGATCGAGACCAGCCTGGTCTACAGAGCTAGTTCCAGGACAGGCTCCAAAGCCACAGAGAAACCCTGTCTCGAAAAAGCAGATAGCTATGCCTAGCATGATTTCTAGGGGTAAGTGTCAGACACAAGGTGTAGGTCATGGACTCTAAGAAAATACATGATACTCTCAAAATGCACACAATAATAAATCATCAGTCCAAAGAGTTATCATTATAGTCATAGAGAAGTAAATAGCTTAATTCTTTTCAGAGAAATTTCTTTTAGTAGTAGATGACCACTAACACATAGACCCACAATACAAAATCTCAAAGATCATTACAGACCACAGAGCTAAAGACTGTAAGACCCAAGATATTCATCAGTATGGCAATAGGATAGGGCCATTTCAGGCTCCCTTTCAACAGCTGCCCAAGGAACTAGCTAGAGACATCTCCTTGGACACCTGGGAACCCCTCTAGAGTCAAGTCTCTTGCCAACCCTAAAATGGCTCCCTTAATTAAGATATATATACTTCCCTGTTCCCATATCAACCCTTTCTGTATCTTGCATATCACCATAGAAACTTCATCTGGTGATAGATGGAGATAGAGACAGAGACCCACATTGGAGCACTGGACTGAGCTCCCAAGGTCCAAGTGAGGAGCAGAAAGAGGGAGAACATGAGCAAGACGTCAGGACCGCGAGGGGTGCACCCACCCACTGTGACGGTGGGGCTGATCTAATGGGAACTCATCAAGGCCAGCTGGACTTGGACTAATGGAGCATGTGATCAAACCGAACTCTGAACGTGGCTGACGAGGAAGGCTGACTGAGAAGTCAAGGACAATGGCACTGGGTTTTGATTTTACTGCATGTACTGGCTTTGTGGGAGCCTATTCTGTTTGGATGCTCACCTTCCTAGACCTGAAAGGAGCGGGGAGTACCTTGGACTTCCCACAGGGCAGGGAACCCTGACTGCTCTTTGGACTGGAGAGGGAGGGGAGGGGAAGTGGGGGGATGGGGGAGGGAAATGGGAGGCGGAGAGGAGGTAAAAATTTTTAATAATAATATTAATAATATTAATAAAAAAAGACTGTCAGACCCAGAGACAATGAATAACTACAGTAAAACAGGGTTTTCCAGGCAAAACAGGACAGTTAATACATATGAAATGAGAGTAGATGTGAGTGTATGTATAACTACATACTACAAAAAATAACCCATTTAAAATCCCACCCATTTTTCTAATGTGATTCTCACTAAATTTACAGGGGCTAGCTGATCATTCTCCAGTTTCTCATCAATTACCCACATTATGAGTTCTGAGAACTCTATAAAAAAACCAAAGGGTCAAAACTTGTAATTAAAACCAAGTTTAGGAGTGAGCAAAACAATTAGTAGAATATTCACCTAGCATGCTAGAGGCATTGGATCTGATCCCCAGAAGTGTATGACAAGTTATGGTGGTGTACTTTTTAATCCTAGAACTATAGGGGTAGAGGCAGAGGGATGAAGGTGTAACAGGTGCTCTCTTTTGCATAAGTAGTTTAGTCTTGACTACATGGAACTCTGGGTCAAAAAGAAAGGAGCTACATGAATTTTTTAAAAAGTGAATTATTGCCAGATCCAGATGATTAAAAAAAACGTAATTAGAAATATTATTAGCCAACAAAGAGAAAGAAAAAGTTTAAGAAAATAAATTCAACCTTGCCTTTTAAATTAATGTTATATGGATAAAGCGAAGGGCAATTTTTAAAAAAAATTTCCTCCAGAAAATGAAAATACTCTCATTTGTCTCCTGCTGAATTATTATTAATTGCTATCTTTCATAAACAGTTTGGTTTATGGTCTAATTTCTCTCAATTAGTGTGTTAGTTACTTTAATAGATGAATGCATTAATTTTAATTGGGCAATGGCGGAATTGGCTAGGTATCACCCTAAATTGTTTTACTCAGTAAAATAGTTCAATGATATCAGAACAAAATAATCAAGTTTTTAATTTAAACTCACTTTTGTCTGATACAAAATATTAAAATTTATGCTTCTTTCAAAAATAACTCTAAATCAGGTAATAAATTTCAATTATGATGTTAAAATTCACATATCCAAAGTCATATATCTAAAATAATTTCAGAGAAAATGAAGTGGGAAAATAGCTCAATATTTCATTAATAATTCCTGTTTACATGTGTTCCTTGAGTTCTGCTCTGTCTAAAGATAGTTGGAGCAGTCTTAGTACAAGAAACATATAAATACTTTAGGTATATTCTTCTAAAATAAAAATTGGGCCAAAACCTTATGAGGTGCTTTTTTTTTTTGATAGATTATCTGATACTTTATAGCTACGATGTCACTTGTCTGACAAATTGGAAGATTTAGTTAAAACTAGCAGTAATTATTGTCATTATCTTTATTATCATAATTACTGTCTCTGATGTTCAGTTTGGTAAAAAGAACATGAATGCAAATTTTATATAAATTGTATAATATTAAAATTTCTTTATTTTCATACCTATTACATAGTATTAAAGTGAGTACCTGTAATTATTATGCTCCTGTAAGATCTCAGTCACCAAGCTATTAGAAGTTTCATGGATCTTCTACAGAAGCACACCTAGAGACACAAGATGCTTCCTATTTCACTCCAGCTGCCTCACATTTAACTAGAAGAAATAAAAATAACAAAACCATCATAAAAACTATTGTTTCATTTTAGTTCCAGGAAAGTTCACACATTTCTAATTAGTATTTTCACTGATTAGTTAAAATTAGCTCTGAATTTATAAAGCAAGTCAATAATTCAAAGATTCCTCTATGTTATTAAATGGGAAACTGACTCAAATCACTAATAAATGTAAAATAAAGTAAAAGAAATATAAAATATTCAAAGAAATCATTTATATAGTTTTATAAAATTTAATGTATTTTAACTTTTTCAGTGTTTTGAAGTTAATTTTAAGTTATTCTAAAAACTACTGATAATTTGATCTTTTATTTCACAAGAAATTTCTGGCCAGCCTTATCTTAAAATATGAATTGTAAACTCATACTTTTCCACTTTGTTTTGACTTGTTCATCTTCACAGCTGGTTATTCTTCATGTTGTAGACTATAAAATATACAAACAAAACGAAACTAAAGGAGTAGGTACTTTTATCTCAGACTTTGGGGGTAAGTACAGAATGGCTGGACAGCAATGGAAACCAGAGCATGGAACAACTCAAAATAGCACATCACAATCAAGCAGCACCAATTATTTCTAGTGCTCATGTCAGTTACTATTTTTATATATCTCATTACTCCAACCCAGAGAATGAGTGGCATATATGGTGGGCAGGTCTTCCCACCTATCTACACATGATGATAAGCTAATTCTCTCATAGGCCTATCCCACAGATTAATTGAGATATTATCAACTTGATAATTAGATTTGCTATAAATAATAATTTTGCCTCCAAGTTACCCTTAAAATCTGACATTTATAATAATTTGAAGCACAATTGAATCTTCATGTTAGAGAAAGTATAAATATGGATTTAATGGATCTTCTTTTCTCATTGCTCAAACTTTTCCAGGAAACCATATTACAAGGACAAGAAATCACTCACTGTTGTACATAAATGATCTTGTCAAAGGCTATTGTTGGTATGCATAGATATAAGGATATTTATTCTAAATTAACCTTAGCCCAGGGATAAAGATAAAAAAAAATCTACTAAACTCCCGTTTCCTGACAGACTCATCTACATGCTTATTGATCACACACTATTCATTATACAGGCTTACAGTCTTCTACATCTAAGTAATAATTTCCTTTTTATTTTCAGAAATGTTTTCAAAATAAATACAGTATGCCATTCCTTGTCAAAAAAGGAAACAAAGCAGACATCAAAATACCCAAGTCATAGGTTTCTTTGTTGCTGGCCCCCTTTTTAAATTAATGTTTCCATAAAAGTTAATTATATTCTCATGTATGGTGCATGAGCACACAATCACATACACACACATGCATGTAACCCCACACACATATTCATTCAATGACATTTATTGAAAATAGAGACTCTGAATTAGAAGGAGAGTGAAGAGACATGTGTTCGAGAGTTGTAGGGAGGAAAAGGAAATGAGAAATGTAATTAAAATCTGAAAAATACAAAAAATACCTGGGCAGTGGTGACATGTGCTTTTAATCCCAGAACTTGTGAGGCATAGACAAGTGGATCTCTGAGTTAAAGACAAACAGGGTCTACAGAGTGAGTTCCAGGGCAGTCAAGACTGTTTTAAAAAGAACCCCTGCCTCAAAACACCAAAAATAAATATATAAACAAACGAGTAAATAAAAATCTCAGAGGATCTCTACACTTCTTATTTCATCCTTGACATTTTGATCCCACACGTATTATTCTTCCCCTTTTTATAATATAAAGTTCTATAGACAATCATAGATTTGCATAAAGCTATCAAAAACAAAAATAAAAGCAAACAAAAATACAGAAGTAATAAAGTGTCAAAATGAATTATGGCAACAATTAAGTTCAAAGGAACAACAGAAGACCTCCCAAACTCTCACAGAATCATGAAATGGGAGGTGGTTTAAGGTTTACTTTTGTAAATTTTCTGCAGGCTGACTAAAGACCAATTTAAAATAGAAGGTGTTCAGATTTTTCACTTACGTGTTTTAGAACTTAAAAAAATATATGTAAATGGAAATCCAGAGTGCAGAACCTGGAAAGATATGTCACTTTCTTTGGGCAAGTTTATGTAGGGACTGCAGTGTTCAGTGTGTAATGCCTACAGAATCTTCCACGTGGGTACTATTTTGCAGAAAGAAAAACAATGCCTGGACTTCATTAACCTAGAGAATAAGTTTTACTTCCATGGCGGCCTGATTTAACTTTCTACATCTCCAAATGTGAAAGAAATACAAATAAAGGACATAAAACTACATGAATGTGAAACACTGAAGGAAGTGAGTATATAGTAGCAAAAGCCCCACATAGAAAACTTGAACACAGCTTTAAAGAGCATTTCCTTCCCAACTAATGATTCGTATAAACAAAGAGGCTAGCATCATAATATTCAGTTTCATCTCCAAGACTGGCATGTTGCCGTATCTCTGATAAGAAACATATAGGAAGTACAAAGATCAGAGGTAAGACGGAACACAAACCCAAATTAAGAGAAATCAAAAGAAATAAAATTTTTTTCATGATCTATGAAAACTCCGATTTTCAAACATGAGAAACACTAGGCAACAATGAAGATTAACCAGACCAAAATGAATTATTATGTTAGTCATACTTATACAGCCTCTATTATATAACTAAATAAGTCCAAACTTGAACAAAAATTAATATAGCATGAAAAATATAAGTTTATACACCTAAAATGTAAATAAAAAGCACAGAAAAGACTGGCATGTTTATGATTCAAACTTAAAACTTACCAAGAAGCGGCTTTAAAATTGCTAACATAAGTTTGTTCAGGGCTCTTTAAACTACATAGAAAATGGAAAGAGATTTGCAAAGAAAAAATTTAATTCTAATAATTTAATTAAAATAAAATGTTAAATCTTAAATATTGTATCTCAAATGAATTCCTTTATTTTTCTTATTGTAACATGAGTGGGAACCTGCTTGTTTGGGTTTCTGTCCTGCCTTTTACCCCACAACTGTTTAGTCCCAAAGAAAATCACACATAAATCTCCATAAATTATAAGCTGACTGGCCCATTAGCTCTAGCCTCTCACTGGCTAACTCTCACATCTTGATTAACCCATTTTTTCTGATCTATATTAGCCATGTGGCTCAGTACCTTTTTTCAGTGGGGCAGATCACATCCTGCTGCTTCGGTGATCTGGGCAGGAGTGGGAGGAATCAACTTCCTCCTTCCCAGAATTCTCCTGTTCTTATTATATCATTTCTGTTTCCTGTCTGGTTTTCCCACCTATATTTCTTGCCTGGCCAATCAGCATTTATTTTTAATATGATTGACAGAATACAGACAATTCTCCAGCACCACTTATAAGCTTTTATAAATTAGCACAGAAAAGCACAAGAAAGTTTAGCAGATGTCGATAGAAATGTTTCCATGTTGCAAAAATAGTCAATTCAATTCTGTTAATCAAAAAACAAACACCTTGATGGTACTTTTTTTTTTAACTAGAAAACCATACAAAATATATGGATGATGCAAGGATCAATTTTCAGCTTACCTGCACCTATTAGACAAAAAGTAAAATTTGATTATTGGTGCCAAACTCTGACGGAGTGTTTAGATTACACACACATATTTTTAATAGCTTTGACTCAGTAGCCAAAGTCTGACCTACTATAGGGAAATAACAATGTGAATGCACACAAACATATTTTATTCTGTGAATCCCTACTTTAATGATTTGTCTGTTCTAAAGTAAAAATCTCCACATTTGGAGGGTGTTATCTTCTCCTTGGTAACTAGCACCAAAAGAAGTTAATTTATTTTGAAAGTAGTGAAAGAGCTGTAGGAACATTCATTTTATATTATATTAATATAATAATATTTAAGAGATGTAATTCATTAATACCTTCTGAAGTGATGATAGTTAATTGATACTTTACTATTTTTGTAATTAATTATACATTTAGCTCAGCACAATACCATTATACTCTCTTATTAATAATGTTTGGTGTTGAATATTTTGTATATTGGGATTGTCAAATGAAAATATGAGCCAATTTATTATAATAAAAATTTGAATTTTAATAATGACAATCAACACTTCTATAATATTTTATATATTAAATGAGGAAAAACACATAAAATTATGTATATCAGATAAATCACATATCGAATTCTCAAAACCCAAGCATCACTTGAAGCTAGAGGAATTATTGATAAAGAGCACTTATAAGGTTCCAGCAAAATACTGGTTGATAAACATGTACAGGAATAAGGCTCTTACTCAGAAGGACACAAAGGAGGCTTACTTCCTTACCTTGGAGGCACTAATGTCTCTTGGATTCATCCCTAATTTAGATGAGGTTTAAAGTATAACAGTAATAAATGGTATGTTTTACCTGCCAAAATGAGTATTAGCAATCTCAAAGAAACACATTCAACTTGACACATAGTGACAAATTGCAATAGAGTCGGAAGAAGGAATAAAATTTTGTGAAATCCAAACTTTGGCAGCTTTTTGGATTTTTATGCCAGTTCCTTGCCAAAATCATGTTTTATAGAGAACAATTTGTCTTCTTGGACATTCATGAATGAGAAACTGCAGACAATGAATTATATATGGAGAGGTGAAATTTGCTTTTCATATTTGAATTTAGCAGATGAATATGCAAGTCGAATTAAATGTCCCAGATATCTTACCAATTTAATCTATAATAAATCTAAATTTTCATATTACTTTAAACTGAAACACAGTATCTTATTCAGAGAAATGCTGATATCTGATTGCCATTGACACTAATAGCTCTTTGGACGTGCTTATCGCTCACCACTCATTACTGAGCAACTATCATCTGAGGAATACCGCATATTATCAACCTAGATGAAGCTATCTTATAAGCAATTTTGAGATGTTTCTGACATTGTAATCATTTTCAAAGATAAACTTAAATCTCAAGGAAACTTTTGATGATGTAAATATTTGTGAGTTTGTACAAGTAACAGAATCTCTAAAATACTATTCATACTAAGTCACTAAGAGTACTGGAGACCAAAATACTTATAAGAGTAAACAACATGAAAAGAGACCATCATAGCACAAATTTAACTGTTCAACACAAAATAAACAAAACCATGTCCCCATTCAAAGGTTAAAACAGCCTTTGAAGACAAAGGTCATTCTCGGTAGAGTGAGCTTTCCTAAGTATCAAGATTTAAATCTTGGCAACACATTTAGTAGTACAAATATACTGTTGTCTTAGTGCCAGAATAACAAGATGCCCCAGGGAACTTCCTTTTGGCTTCAATATTACTTTTTCTAACTATTTTAAGATGTTTTGCTTAGAATAATGACAGATTGGAATTGTGTTTAAGAAGATCAGTACAGTCACAATATTTTGAAGCAGCAAGAATGGATAGAGATAAATGATCTGGCAATTTCTCAAAGTGAAACTTATAATATATTAAACTCACATATTAACAATGAAGTTCAATTCAAGGAAATTATTTAAGACATACCTGAGGAGTAAAAATGACAGAAATTTGTAAAATATTAAATGTAGGGAATGAGGGAAAGGGGGCATATGAAGAAATGTGTTCTTATAATGAACACTTGCAATAAATGCACTTTAAAATTATTTGTTAAGATTTCAGATGAGTCTCTATATTCAACCATTTAAAGAAGACGTATAGAATAATTTCATATTTTAATAAAAAATTGAAGATTAGAGTTGTTTTACAAGACTATTAACAACTAGTTAAATACACAGAAATTTATCTCAACTTATTAAAGTATAAATTTATATTATATGATGATTAGAAGTGCAAAAGGTAATTTACACTCACTAAGAGTAAACATCTTTAAGCACAGTCCATGGAACAAACCTGTGAACATGAAGAAGCTTTATGGAGGAGAAGGAACTTTCACCTTTCCGAGGAAGATGATATATTAGATTAACTGATTCTGACAGTTTCTATGTTGAGTCATAAAATGAAATGAAGGAAAATCTAAAGGTCATCTAGAATTTATCAACAAAGTTATGCTTCATAATCACCTACTGGTTTTGAGATTTTTTTCTTGTCCTGTATATGAATACATTGTAATAACTTAGAACACTGAAAGATTTGCACAAATTTTAATTCACATGACAAGAGGATTTGCCAGGAAGTCGCCAACAAAATCAGTGTTTAGAAAATTAGAGTATAGGTGGGCACAGGTGTCACATGCCTTTAATCCCAGTACTTGGAAGGTGAAGGCAGGCGAATCTCTGTGAGTTCAAGGCCAGCCTGGTCTACATGAGCCAGTTCCAGGACAGGCTCCAAAGCTACAGAGAAACCATGTCTCAAATTAAAAAAAAAGAAAGAAAGAAAGAAACAAAGAAAGAAACAAAAGAAACAAAAAAAGAGAAAAGAAAAAGAAAGGAAAGTTAGCGTTTAAAAACCATTCAGTGTTTCTTTCCTGTTCTGAGAATTTTTACTGAAATATGAACTCAGATGTCTCAATGAATAGAACTGAATGCTTCTATATATTCTCTTGTCAATAATAATAAGAGGACAGTTCCATCAGGGATGAAGTCCATTTATAACTGTGGTCCTTTATGATTTTATCAGAGCTGAAAAACATAATCTGTTAGTAGCTGTGATGATATCATAGAAATAATTTATTGTGCATATTTCCCAGAAGTCAGAATTAAAAATTTCCACTGCATTTCCTGATGTAAGAAAGCATAACACCTGCAATGTTTAATATTGATAAAGGAAATAAACAATTCTACTACTTTTACGTACTTAATATAATTAATGTGTAATAGTAACTATATATTAGCATATTAGCAAAATTACATAATACACACACACATATATAGCTGTAAGAGTTACTACAGCACCTCCCACTTTTGTGTAAATAAAAAGTTCTAAGTCTAATACAAAATTATACACAGTAAGAACAAATATATTTAATAATTATCCTAACCTAACTAGTTTAATTCTTGTATAATAAATAACTTGACCAAGTCATGAGAGGAAAGTAACTACAACTATTTAGTCTTTAACCCCATTGAAAATCCAAGAAGAGAAATAATATTACTTGTGTAAGCAGGAATTGCAATCAAGCAACTCAAATTGTGCAACAAATCACAGACACAACTGGCTACCTGAGCAATCACCCAAAGACTTGTTTGCCATGTTGAAGCAACCAACATTGGCTAAGGCCTAGAATAACTGACAGACCATTTTTAAAGGCAGGGAATTTTTAAAAACTGGCATACCCTGTCTTGGCAAGCTTTATCAATTTCTGAATACTATGTATCTTGTCAGTGGTTGAGGCATGGGCATTTCTTTTCCAAAAGGCAAGTTTTGCCAAGATGAAAATAAGCTCCAAGAAGTATGTCTTCAGTGCTCAACATTCTCTCAGGAATAGATCAGTGTTGCCAGGAGTAATTGTGTCTCACTTAAACAGAACACTAAGTTATTTAAATTCCATATTCTACATTTCTTTGAAGTCATTGAAGATTATCTATGCAGAATATAATATCTATGTATCTAAAAAACCTGATTAGTCTAACTAAAAGAATGACAAACATAGATGACTATTGATCTATAATCCTTAATACCTATATAACTTAAAGACTAAGACCTCATATTAAAATATTATACAATAAACAATTGTGCATATTGTGAATTTGACCATTATATATTACTATTTACTTTTATTTCTGACTTCTACTTTTTATTTTTAAATGAGCTGTATAAATACAGTACATCAAACAGGAATAGAAACATACACATAGTATAACCAAAATAACACTAAATTGGTATCAACAAACTGAAATCCATATCAATGTAAAATATTTTGAGAATAGTTGTTTCTTGGATTAAAGTAGATTCAACAATATTCCTTTACATCATCATTCCTATATTATAGCTTCTTTTCTTTCTTTCAGAAAGAGATCTTTGAATTTAGTAACTTTAAGTTTTTTTTAACATTACCAATAACAACATGTAATCAACCCCTCATTAAATGACAGTAAACATCTGTAACCCATTTATGAGAATGTGGGTATCATTTTCTAGTCTATTTTTGTAGCATGAATAATAAAAACCCGGAGACAGAAATTGGGACTCAACCCCAAAGCCATAAAAGCATGTCATACAATCCAATAAAGTCATCTTACCTTATCTTTTTTATTTTTTCAGGGTCAATTTGTAATCCCCAAAAAGGCAATATTTTCTTTACTTCTTCAAATTCTTTCTAAAGTTCTACATTTGAATCAGATATCATAATGTCATACATATAATGATAATCTATAAATTTGTAGATGGAGCAGTGGGCTGCATTCCTACTGCCTGGCTCCTGGCCACCTGGCTAGCTTATGCCCTGAAATAACAACACACAAATTGTATTCATTTAAACACTGCTTGGCCCATTAGCTCTAGTCTCTTACTGGCTAACTCTTGTATCTTGCTTTAAACCATATCTAATAATCTGTGTAGCACCACGAGATGGTGTCTTACCAGGAAGATTCTAATGTATGTCCATCTTGGGCTGGAGCTTCATCGTGTCTGACCCAGAGAGGAGAGGCATGGTGTCTGCCTTACTTCCTCCCAGCATTATGTTCTGTGTACTCCACCCACCTAAGGGCTGGCCTATCAAATGGGCCAAGGCAGTTTCTTTACTAACCAGTGAAATTAACTTCTCCATCATAAATTCAGAAAATTACTTGTGTATTATATCCAATGACTGATTGTAAAATATTGGTACAGGACATAGCTATTTCTCATTCCTTGTGTAATAACCTTCTACTGATATCTTTTGGTGGGTTGAGAATTATAATATGTAGGCACTGTAAAGGCAATTTTTTCTCTCTTTTTCTTGTAAAGTATAGTGAAGAAATAATCTTTTAAATCAATAACTATAAGAGGTCATGCTTTAGGCAATAGAGAAGGCAAAGGAATGCCAAACTTTAGAGAGTCCATTGGCTGAATAACCTTATTAACAACTCTTAGATTTGCTACCATTCTTTATTGTACAGATTCTCTTTTTAAACAAATAAAGGAAAATTCCAAAGGATGCTTGATTCTTCAATATGCAGACCATCTATTTGCTTCTATACCAGATGTTCTGCAGCCTGCAGTTTCTCTATTGTTAAAGGTCATTGCTTAATCCATACAAGTTTGTCTGTCAACCATTTTATAAGTAGGGCTCTTGGTGCCTTTGAAATATTAGCACCTGTTGTACCCTGCTCATCTACAATCTGAATGGTGGGTGACTGTTCTTTATAATACTTTCTAATATTTTTTCCAAAAACATACATTAGTCTAAGATTTGTTACTAAGATTGGGGGAAGGTTAATCTGAGTATTCCATTGTTATAACATATTATATCCCCATAAATTAATTGCTATGTTAATTAAATATGGTTTTCATATTTCTCTCTGTCCTTTTGTCCCTATACATTCGACCCATCTTGTTTTCTCTTTTATCTGAGTGAAAGTTCCAATCCCTAAAACCTGAACATGTATGTAGTGAAGAGGCCAATATGGATGCCAGGATTCTGATGAAATTATTGTTACATCCACACCTGTGTCTATCAGGCCTTTAATGATGTCATTTACTTGTAATTTTAATTTCAGTCTTAGTTCTTTTACAGAAGTTTGCCAAAAAAATTGCTTTATTATTTCTTATGATTTTTGTTGCACTTTCTATAGTTGTTCTACTATCCAGAGAAGTGTGGTTTCTTACAATTGGCATTAAATTATTTAATGGCTCTGGTAAAAAGTTTCCTCTAGAATGGCAGGGAGCAACTGACTCAGGCATATCAAAGGGACTGAAATTGTCATGAGAAATTGTGAGAGTCTCCTTGTGGAGCTTCCTGACAGAAAAGAAATACCATGAATATTTGTTGTTGACCTACATTCATTCATCCAGTGCCTGCCTTTGGCACACTTTGCACAAAATCCAGAACTGATAGATATTTTGAATAGATTATTTTTATACAAAAAAACATTGCTTCTAAAAGATTCCTGCCTACAATTTTTAAGCGTTCTTATTTATTACAATTATATCAGTTTTCATTTTGGTTTTTCCTCAAACATCTGGAAATTATCTCTTCTATCCATGTATCATCATGTTCATGAGATTCCAGTATTAACTACATCTCAAATCATTTTGCCATGTGAGAGACTATGGGAAACCACCATACTACTTAGCTCAGGGCCTGATTGCATGGGTCATGCTGGTAGCTCACGCCCTCAGTCAGGTGTGAACATCTCTGTACTGTGACCAGCAACAGAGAATAGACTAGAGACTGTACTCTTTTTCATTCCTCCACATTTTTAGAACCATCCTTCAAACTTTGTCAAGGTCTACATGGAAATTGTAGCCCCACATTGAAAACCCATTCATAGGCAGAGTTTTTCATGATCATTGATTGTAAAGGCTCAGTTGATATTTCAGGCTTGTTGTTAGCTTACTCTTACATTTTAAATTAATCTATATTTCTTATCTGTCCTCTGCCACACAGCTCATGACTTGTCATCTCATTTTCTACACCTCTTGCTTTCTAGGATTCTGATGGTATCTCCTCTGACTCCCAGTTCTTTTCCCCAATTTTTTTAGTTTGATTACTCTGCCTATACTTTCTGCCTTGCTACTGGACAATCAGCTTTTTATTAAAAAATCAAAGTGAAAAATCTGCACAGTGGACAAAAAGTTTAATCCACATCATTTGTATAAGGAAATTACTGCATAAGGGTTGGCTCTTCTCTGAAAAGCAGTTGAGTAGACCAACTTAAACATACTGGATTTCAAAAATCTTGTATTGTTCAAAAAGATAGCTCTGACTTGATTTTATTCCTCAGGTGTTTATTATATTTTTCACTATGAAGTACAATTTATGTATTTATTTTTATATCAAACAACACAGTAAAATATATATACTACAGTCTTTTATAATTGCAAATTCAATCAGCAATTGCAATTCAGAATTAAGTAAATATATAGTTTAAGAAATTGTGGTAAAACAGTCTGCTGAGTAAATATTTTTAATTTTAAATTGTTACTATATATATGTATTATATATATGATAATTCATAAAGGACATTTCACAATAATTTATAGAAAATACCACTTAGTTTTTGAAAAGTGATGTGTGTATGTTAAATGAGTAAAAATATTAGTGAATATTTAAAGTAGATGGAAATAAAATCCCAGAGAGAACCAAAACAATTCTTTATGTGTGATGAATTTAAAGTTATAAATGCATCATAAATGCATACCTTGGGTGACAGTGACATTATCTAACACAAAATATATCAGTTTATTTAAAATATTTCAGTATTATAATGCAGAAACATGAACTGACATTTCCTTCCTACATGAATTTGATGCCCAGAATGGAATGTATCTTATCAAAATTCTATCTTGTTTCTTTTATAAAAAAAGATAGATTTTTCAAAGAAAAACAGTGAGAAATGTGCATTGCCTACATATTTCAAATTTGATGAAATGTATTAGTCTAAATATCTTATAAAGAAATATTAAATTGATAAGATCACACACTTGCTCAAAATCTTTAGAATTACATTGAGTTCTAGAATAAAAATATTACAACTCAATGATGAAAGAAAACACACATGCATGCATGCAAGGCACATGTGTCTCAGGAGCCATTGGTATGTTTAGTATTTTCAGTGGTCAGTTTCCAGCATCTTTAGTTATTTACTGGTTGCTAGGCCCTGGTGAAAATATTAGGTTCTTATATAAGCTCAGCTTAATTTCATTCCTTTTGAGTTTTCTCAACATATTAATTTTTTTTAACTAAATGTGAAATACTCAAAGAATTTTTTTCATCAAAGACCATTAATTTCTTGTCCGATTATAAACAATCTATATTCTTTTTTATTAGAAAAAATTACTTTTCATTTTATATACCAACCCAGTTGACCCTCCCTTCCTATTTCTTGCCCCGTCTTCCTGTTCTCTACCCCTCACCCACTCCTCATAGGGTTTATTCTTTTTTTAATAAATAAATATTTATTTATTTATTACACATACAGCGTTCTGCTTGCATGTATACTTGCAGGCCAGAAAAGGGCACCAGATCTCATTACAGATGGTTGTGAGCCACCATGTGGTTGCTGGGAATTGAACTCGGGACCTCTGGAAGAGCAGTCAGTGTTCTTAACCTCTGAGCCATCTCTCCAGCCCTGAAGGTTTATTCTTTAGGGAATAAACAAATCAGGCATACCAACTTAAGGTCTTGGTGTCACTTCTAGGACCCAACAGATGAAGCCACAAACCCATCACCCACATTTATAGGATCTAGTTCAATCCCAAGAAAATCCCCGGATATCAGTCCATAGTCTGTGAACTCTTATTACCTTAGGTCAGCTGTTTCTGTGTTTTTTCCCATCAGGCTCTCGACCCCCCTTGTACACATGATCCCTCCTCACTCACTTTAAATGAACTGCAGGAGCTCAACTGAGCTCTCGGTTGTGTGTCACTGCATCTGCTTCTATCAGTTATTGGATGTAGGTTTATGATGACAGTTAGTGTAGTCGTTAATCTGATTTAGGAAGAAGGCCCTTTAGACATCCACCTCACTATTGCTAGGAGTCTTAGCTGTGGTCCTCCTTGTGAATTCCTGAGGATTTCTCTAACAACAGATTTCTCCCTAATCCCTTAATGGTTCCGCTATCATTCATTTCTTTCTTCCTCTGTCCTTTTCCCAACTAGGTCTGATCACTCATGTTCCCATCCCCCAACTCATCCCTTCTACCCCCTCCCAGTTTACCTAGAAGATCTTTACTATTTTCTTAGGATTCCCCTTTTTACTAGGTTCTCTGATGTTGTAGATTGTAGCCTGGTTATCCTTTTCTTTACATCTAATATCTACTTATGAAGGAAGACATCCTGTGCTTGTCTTTCTGGGTCTGGATTACTTAACTCAGGATGTTTTTTTCTAGTTCCATCCATTTGCCTGCAAATTTCAAGCTGCCATTGGTTTTTAACACCAAATAATATGACATGGTGTAATGTACCACATTTTCTTCAGATATAACCTACAACAATGTTCTGATTAAAATATGTATTTTCTAATGTTTAACTCATCTATTAATATCTTTTGATTTTATATGATATTCACATAAGCAAAATCTATATCCATACCTTGGTCTTAACATAAATACTTTGAATTAATGTTAACATCTCAACTTTCTTATTATTATAAGTAAAACAAATGCTGTTAGAAATATTACTCTTTGAATTTGCTTTTCTAAGTCATAATATGGAGTGCACTGAATTCTCCCTGAAGATGTCATAAAGACTATACCAATGGATAATAAAAAGTATTGAGGATACATCTATAACTGTGCAGAATATAGTTGTAAATAATGTAATGCAATACCTTTAGTTACTCAAGCCTATTAGGTTTCTTTACAAAATCTATGGGCATTATGATTCTCTCTCTCTCTCTCTCTCTCTCTCTCTCTCTCTCTCTCTCTCTCTCTCTCTCTCTGTGTGTGTGTGTCTGTCTGTCTGTCTGTCTGTCTGTCTGTCTCTTTCTCTCTGCCCTTTGACATTTCCTTTTATTAATCCACTAAATAAACTCTATACTCACACTCTCTCTGCATAGAATATCTCTCTCTCGCCAACCACAGTCTCCCACATGCCAAGGTTCTTTCTTCCCTTGCCTGGAACAGGCTGTTCCTCACGGCCTGCTGCTGGCCCTTGGGGAACCATTGCCCCTTTCGAGTACCCAACGCTGCTGCTTGGGAACCCCTGCCATTTCTTAGAATCATAGAAATAGGGACATACAGAGAATTTATGTTAGCCACTCAATGAGTATAAAACTAAGAAATAAAATGGATTTCTCAAAATATTACCAAAACCTGAAAATTTGTAGAAATAATGAATGCCTTCATATACAAAGTAATTTTTGGTTATGGTTATGTTGTTATTCATTATATTTCCCCTTTTTGATTTTAAAATATTTTGTGATCCTCAGAAATATGCTTCACATTAATGCCAAAGGAAAATAATTATCTAACATGATCTGTGTTACTTCATTAAACAAATATCTAGGGCTTCATTGGTTTGATAAAAATTATGGGTATGTGATTAAATTTCCACCTCACGAATCCTTCTGTAAATATTAATCAAGCTAAGGACATAAAACCTCAGGCATGAAAATTTATAGAGAAGGGAGAATATGGCTATTTGTTGTTTTTTAGTTTACCCCTGACTGAAGAATGAAAAATAGTACTATTTTAAAGTTTTTATTATGAGTCAAATGCCATGTGTTAATTCTAGAATCTTTTGTTAATACTTAACATGAACACTGAGAAACCAGTAACATCATTTAAAAGATGGTAACCTAAACAAAATTAAAATTTTAAAGATCAAATAGGTTCATAACAGTACAAATTTTTGAAACCTCATGGGAATAAAATGGAAAGCCATGCTTCTCTGACTCTGACCCAGAAAGCTTTTCTTCTTCCCTGTCCCATCCAAGTGAGTAGATCCTGTCTCAACTTGATACACCATATTTTCTTGAAGAACATGATAAACCTGTCCCTCTCTGAAAGGAGACAGTAGAGGAGTGGATGAAGGTGGGTTGATCGGAGGTAGGAGGAGAGAAAGAAGGGGAAACTATAGTCAGTATGTAAAATAAATTTTGAAATTTAATAAAATAACAATTTTTGAAAATTTATTCTGCAAACAAATAGAAAAAAATATTGCTGATATAGTTTGTTGTTAATTAGTGCTTGTCAACTTCACCATCTTTCACAAGCAATTTGTGTATGCAATGTACTTCTGAAGATTATTTAAATCCTGCAATGAATACACAGAATCATCTCTATCTGCAACACATGGAAACAGTCCATTACCAAGCACATAAGACTTTTATCTTCCAGTATTTTGAAAACATAACAAGCCATTAGCTTTCTGGATCTTTTATTATTTGCTAAGTGATCTTCATCGCTTTAAAAACTGTGTTAGTGGTATATAATATAAAACAAGGAAATGGCACTCAGGGGTTGAAAAAATGTGTGAGAACTATACAGTAGATGAGAGTCTGAAATTTTGACTAGCAGATCTAGACATTTCATCCAATGTCACATCAAAAAAAGTTAGTCCTTCCGGAGGCATATGTATATGTTCCTAAAAATTCTGTGTGTTGAGTCAGTTTCAAGAGTTCAGTCCTCTGGTCTATACTGACAAAAGCAGGTATCTAATTGTCATTGTGTATCTCCCAGTATTTTACCAACTTCTCTCTCTCTCTCTCTCTCTCTCTCTCTCTCTCTCTCTCTCTCTCTCTCTCTCTCTGTGTGTGTGTGTGTGTGTGTGTGTGTGTGTGTGTGTTTATTCTCTTCAATGTTTTTCATAAGCTCTGGATGTAGCCTGGAGAGATCCTAAATAAATTAGTTCCAACTTCTGGAGAGAGCTTTGGAATGTATCTGGATAAATTGATTATAAATATAGTACATAAACACATAAACTTAAATCCTTCTGGCCAAGTAATGATTTTGTACAAACCTAGAAATCAAAAACGGAGTTGCTATGCAGTAATGTCTCTTTGTTCTTTCTTATTATATTTTCACTCCATTTTAAGGTATACAATTAAGGAAGAGTCTGTAGCTACTTGTTCCTCTCAGAGTCTCCCTAGTCTTGAGAGGCTTCTATTCTCCCAGAAGTTTTAGCCAATTACTAAACATCCTGGGGTGCCTAGAAACTGGCCACTTCTGCCTAGCATTAGGTTTCTCTAAGAGATAATTTATGCTCAATAGCTTCCCATTATATTGACTGAGTAATTGTTAGTTATTTATTATAATCTGTATTCTAATTCAACAGTCTTACATTCCTCCTTTATTATAACAGGTATCGGATATACATTGATTACTGAACACTGAAATCATGTAATTTTAATTTTTCTTTTATTGTACACATTACCTCTTTTACCTACATATATCTTTTACAACTCTTACTGTCCTTCAGTGGAGTGTCTACCCATGATAAAACACAATCAGAGATCTGTGACATAAAATAAGCAACTTCTGTTATATCCCTGTAACGTTATATAATCCTAAACTTTGATGTATTCATTTGTGTAACTAAATTCAGTGTAATTAATGCAGATGTTTGGGTCACAGAACTTTAGATTGTTTCCTAAATTACATGATCTTTGTTTGGTAATATTCATTGCAACATATACAATTTCTCAGATAGACCTTTTATTTAAATATTGTCTGTAGAGAGAACAAGGTTCTTGTGATCACAGGTAAAGATTAGGGAATCGGGGAATGATGAACACACAGAGTTGTCTCTTCAAAGAAAGACATGTATAATCTGATTTCTGTCTGAAAATCTCTCAATAGATGTAGCGAATAGTCCTGTGGTACCTTCTGTCTGCAGGATCAGGCCACATCTGACTCCACCAGACTCTCTGTTTATCATAGATTCTTCTTCCCTAGATGTTTATGTTGAGCATTGTGTCTTATTCAATAGAACCCATGTTCATATGAGAAGTTATATATATTAAGAAAAGCATTTCAATGTAGTCATGTCTTCATTCTTGTTGTAAATATGGGATTGAGTTAATTATCTTCAGGAACCTTTTTTTTCCAAAACTGTGCTTTGTTTCTATATGCCTAAAATAAACTATCAATGTCAAGCTCTACAAGTTTGAACCAACACAGATGACTGAGTCATGTTGAACCCAATTTCCTTCTTGCCCCACCCAAATCAATACTCTGCTGGTTTTAGTGTTTTTAGAGACCCCCACAGAGTTCTCATTTGAAATAATCATTTGTAACAGTGATGTGTGATATTAGAATTTCCTCAATCCACTGAAGATATGTTGTTATATCTTAGTTTCATTTTTCTTTTCCAGAAGTTTATAAAAAGGTAGTACTGAGAATAACCAAGATCAAGAAGTAGATGTAGACTTAGCAAGAGAACAAAAAAAATCATCCTTAGTTATATGTAGCAACAGCAAGTTCTACTGGAGGAAGCAAATATTAGAAATGGATAATTGTTTAATAAGTATGTAGTAAACACTCTAGTGAAGAACCCCCAATTAAAATTGTTTATCAATATTCACTGTATAAACTAATTTGCTCCCCTTAATATGTATGTAAACGATGACTAGATTTTAATAAAGAAAATAAATAATTTGCAACCATTGCAATTTTCTTCTTTTGCTGGCTTCAATGGAGTAAATTGTATCCAGTATGTTGGAAGCAAATCTGTCAATAATCATATGATCTTGAAAGTGAGTACTTTTATTGTGGATCCTATAAAAAATATTAAGTTTCTGGAACTCCTCTTGATTTTGTATCATTGCAGTTACAAAATCTAAAACTCATTTATATTAGGTCCTGATTCTCACCCCAATGAAAGTGTGAAACAGTAAATATATATCTTTTTCTGAGCATTACTTAGAAATCTGTTATATTTTTAAAGAAATAATTAATAGAATAACATAAAACCACATTATTATGAGATTTATTATAGCTTTTGTTTAAAGCTTAGATTGGGTGCAAAAATGAAATTTTGTCCTTCTGTGCATATATTTTCAATACCCAAAACATAAGCACACTTATATTTGATTGCCTCGTACTAGACATGTCCCAATTATTTTATGTATTGTCCTGTGATATCCTCTGGTTATAATCTAGATGTTAATTTATGTCATAGCATCAGCTTAAATTCTTGTTCAATTTTTATTACCTGCATCAATCTCAACCCTACTTATTTCCTCTTCAAAATATTATTGGTTTTCTAGTCTTCAGTTACAGCACCTGTGCATTTTCTGCATATATGAACTCACAGAAACTATGAGAGTGTGAAGAAGGACAGCACAGGTTCAAGACAGAGTGACTTGTAATATGTAGCCAAAACAAAACAAATTCAATAGTATTTTTGAAAGATTTTCATTTGATTTGGTTTTGTTTTAGCATGTATTGTTTTAATTTTAATTTTTTGTGGGTTTGTGTTTTCTTGGTTCGTTATGTTTTTATTTTAGTTTTTGCTGTTTTTCATTTGAGTAAGAGAGAGTGAGACATAAAGTTGGGTTGGTAAGGAGGTAGGGAATATTTGAGAGGGATCTGAAAAGAGAAAATGGTCAAAAATAAGTGTATGAAAACTATTTAATAAAAATGATGTTAAAAATCAGAATATCATGTGTGTGAGTGTGTGTGTATGTATGTAAATGAATCCATTCTCTCTAAGATATGAATGGCTTCTCTTTTGGTACTGACATATTAATCTTAGTAATGGGTCTTTTCTTATAGAAATTCCTCTTGAGCTTGATTTTAAAATTTGGTGGCCAAAAACCTCTTCTAATCTTTCCAATGATCCCTTTTGTGAGATGTGTAGCAGATGTATTTCTGTCACGCCTTGTTTACTGGCATACACAATGTAAATCATTTAGTATTTCACAGATTCTAGCCAGAAACTCTGTGAGTTATATTGAATTTATCAATCATATTGAAAATTATCAATTTTACTATATGACTTGCAAACCATAAACAACATACACCAGTACATTTATTTGTAGGCATATTCTTCCTTCAATTGTGTTTTGTATATTTTAGCATATGCACATTCAATGGAATAAATCTGTCATTTTTGTTAGTCAAAATTTTCTATTTAAAACTCTGGTAATTTTAGATAAGAAAATGAGCAACATTAAATTATTGCTAGACTTGAAATTTAAAAAAAATACTTTGTAAATTTCTTAGATAAATTTTGAGATTCAATTATTTTATTTGAAACATTTTTTATCTTTTTGACATTGGCATTTGTTTATGGAAGATGATTTACATAGCCCCATGACGAAGTAACATCCTCTTTAGGCCCTATGAACTTATGCACATATTAAAATTCTCTCTGTATTCACTTTTGCTAAAATTATCTCTGGATTTGTATGAGAGTGAGAAATTATTCCTGCAGTGTTTTGTCAGTCAGAGCTCATTCTTTAGGAAACATCTCTCACACAAGTTAGTAGTCACACTCAGAGATAGTGCTCTATACATCTGGAGTGTTTTTCAGTGTATTCTTTCAACTCCGATATGGCTTTGAACATTCTAAATCCTCTCCTCATCCCATAAATGTTTAAGTAAACCTATGGCCAACATACTAACTAATAGAAAATTGAGAACATTTCTGGAATAAGACTATGTACATTCTCTGTATAGTTGAAACATTGCTAGAGCAATAAGAAAAGAAAATGTATATTAATATGACACTTTCCCTTCCCTAAACACAAGAGAAATCTTCTCCAACTCACCACTGAACAATCTCCCTACACTTGAAGAGAGAGGATGGAGAAATTTCTTTAAATAAGAAGGTTCATAATATGCCAAAAAACAAAACAACAACAACAACAAAAACCCCAAAATTCTACATTTCTACAATTATTTTAAAACTATTCTTTTATTTAAGTCTTTTAAGTGAAGCTTATTCCTAAATGGCAGGGAAAAAAAAACTTAAGAAAAAACAAAAGAATGATATATGTATGAATGAGAAAAAAAAGACAAGTTATCTCTATTTATATACAATGAAATCCTACTCTTAGAAGACCCAAAGGACTCTGCTAGATATCTTTAAACATGATACAGATTTTCAGCTAAGTGGAAGACACAAATCAGCATCTAAAAATCAGTAGCTTCCTTCTCTCTTCCAAACTTCAAATAATGTAATGAAATATTTTTTTTTCTATTATTCGCCACTTGAAGTCTGTGAAGGTGAAATTCTCTCTTCACATTCTGAAGACATGTATGAAAAACTCACAAGATATGGGTGATATTTCTGACTGCTGAATATCTGGAACAAAAATTTCTCAAGCTAAGTCCAATATAGTTAAGAAGGGCTCCATCTTAGTCCAAGATGCCCCAATACTTCTATATAAAAACAAGAAATAGAAACACATTTACACTCATCTAATTTTGTCAAATTGTTAAATTTATATTGGGTAAAAAGATAATCTATTTTCAAAGCTCAGAGGAAACTAGATATTTTTAGGTAGAAGAATAAAAATGGGCTCAAATCACTCATGCAGAAAAAAAAAAACAAGTGAATAAGAATCAAAGATATTGATGTAAATTTGAAAATTTGAAATGGCTAGACTAAACCATAGATAAAGTATTTCACAATAAAACATAGCTAGTACATTTTTAAGAGATTCCATTAGACAAGAAATCAAAGCAAGTATTCACAAAATGAAATTAAGATGCTTTGGAAAGTGAAAGAAACAATCAAGACACAGGGTGTATTTGTAATAAAAATAAAGAACTGCAAAAATAAAAACTAAGTTGTTTAGTAGATGAATCAGTAAATGATCTGAGTGCAGAGATCTCAAAAGAAATGCCCATTTTCAATAAATAATTTGAAACATTTCAGTGAGACTGGGAGTATAGCTTAGATGGTAGAATACTTAACTTGCCTATAGAAAGTCCTAATTTTTAACAACAAAACTTTATAAAAATAATTGTGGTTCTTGTAGTCAGCATTTGGGAGGTAAAAGGAAGAAGCAAATTAGAATTAAATAATGTATGGAATCAGTATTGACAAAAATAAGAACAAAATGTAATGACATACATGTGTGAAAATGTCATAAGGACATTCACTTCATTGCATATAAATGTAAGTACATAATAAAAATGAGTACTCAACAAAATAATGCATAGTAGAGCATAAAATAAATTATTTTAAAATTATTATGAAAATTTTAAACTAGATAAAACTTAGATTTTCTGAAAGAAGATAATGTAGATATAAGAATATGAGTAGCTTTTGGAGGACAGAGTGGGAGAAGGATAAATAAGCAAGTTGCATCAGCGTTTTAGAGAATTGTAATTATATTTTATAGTAGAAAACTGAATATATATTGTTTTGTATTTGTTAAAACTCAGAATGCATACTATCTTGTCAACATTAGTATAAACTAAAGAGTAAATAATAATAAATGTCATTGTATGCTCACAAATTATAAGAAACAGTCTACTAAGAAGTAAATTCCTGTGGGATCATGTAAAAGAAAGCTGTGAACCTCCTGTGAATGTTAGATGACGCAGAGTGTAGAAGGTTCTTCCCAGAAGGTAGCTTTCTAAAAAGAATTGCATAAACTATGATAAGTAAATGTACTTGACAGCAAGGACATGAAGAAAATGCCCTAACTTGTCCACATTACCTCTATGGATAAAATGATGGCCTGACAACAATATTCTTAGCTCTTTCATGTTTTAACCTAGCTGCCTTCACTCCCCCTGACAGGCAGCAAAACTTCCTTGTGGTCTGTAATTGACAAAGATATTTGTGTTCTTTCTGGCCTGTGGTTTTCCACAGAAGGAGTAGAGGTATAAAAGGCTTTAGCTTGGGGAAAAATAAAGGTTGCTGTTCTTCCACCTGAAAAGAAGCATCTGTGTCTCAATCCCGGCACCCACCCTCAACTCCCCACCAGTAAGGCTGTGCTGGCACCATATTTTCACATAATCAAATATGACATTCAAATGATACAACACAGTATGTGGTATATCATTGGACTTAAATTTGCTTAAGCTAACTATACACAGTACCTCATGTATTGCTTGCATTAGCAATAAAAGTTAGAAGTGATTTTTTGAGCTGTTCTTAAGATCAAAAACCTTGAGTCTTCTAGTTCCTTTATTCAGATCCTTGGCATTTCCTTTGATTCACAGAAAATTAATCTTGTTGGCTGTGGTGGGTCGACACATGCTTATAGTATTTGACACTATTTAGGTAGAGTAAGAGGGAAAGAAATTATATGACATCTCATTTTTTTTCAATATTGCTATGATCTTAACATTTCTACATTATATAATTACTGTTTTGTTTTTATTTATTCTTTCAGAATTTCATACAGTATATTTTGTTTATACTATTTCTCCTTCCCTAAATCCTCTAAGATTCTTCTTTATTTCCCTATCACACAACGTTTATTTCTTTATAAAAAATAAGCAAATAATTAACAAATAAATAAATAACAGTTAAACTAGCAGAAAAGGAGTCCAATTTGTGTCATTAACATGAGAACTCCCCTTGAGGATTGTTATACCCAGTGACAATCCATTGAAGAAAACTGACTTTCCCTTTCACAGCAGGCCTCAATAGCCACTTGACTAGACACAGAACTTGTACCCATATAGCTTCCTCTCTGCTGGAATTTTACATGGCTTGAGTTTGACTATACTGACACAATTTATATGAGTTTCTATGTGTATCTGATTTGTATCCAGGAAACACTGTTTAATTGTGATCACCCACCATCTATGTACAGTACAATCTTTCTGGTCACTCTTCTGGCTAGACCCTTAAACCTTGAGAAGAATATAATATAGATATCTCATTTAATACCACATTCTGAAGTTTCATGTTTTTCACAGTGTCTAGTTATGGATCTCATGTTAATTATAATATACTGGAAAAAGAAATTTCCCTGAGGAAGATAGAGTGATACAGTGATCTATGTGTGTAGTAGGATGTAATCAGGAGCATTTATGCCATGTTCATTTAACAGAGAAACAGTAATCAATTTTGTTCTAGGGCCAATGACCTACTGAGTCTTTGGTTCTGGCCCTCATTGGAAGTGTTAGGTACGTGTTCCATATCATGGAGAAGAATTTATATCCAGTTACAAAGTTGTTTGTTACTCCCTTCTATTTTCATCTATCTTAGATCAATGGAAATTTTTGAATGTAGGGAATTGTTGTAGCTCCTAGGATTTGTAGTTAGGTAAGATAATTACTTGTCTCTTGGATAATATCATATAATCCAGGATGATGAACAATATATATGAGGTATGAAGTATCTAGCTGAGTACTAGATAGATTTCATCATGTCCTATTGCATTAATATGTGGTATCACCAACAATAGTGTCTTAGTGTCAAGCTGTGGAGGATAGTTGATAGCACTGCCAATAGGCTGTATTGTTTGAAAGGTCTAAAGTTAGTTTGTTCACAACTAAAAATATGTAACCATTCCTGATACTGGAGGAATTAATTGGTAGAATTTGTTGTCTCATTGGGTAACTATGCACCCCATTATGTGAAAACCCTATTTAAATTTATTTTGCGTTTGTAAGATGCTTCTACAGTAGTTAAGTTTCCATATGAATTTTCAACAGGGAGTATTAGTTGCCCCCCCCCCATTTTCTCTCATGAGTTATCAATATATCTACTTTCCATGTTAAGCAAAATAAAATAAGTTTAGTGACTTAAAAATAGAAGTACTTAAAAAAATACTGCAGACATTTCATTGACTGTTTTTGAGGACAAATATATAGAAGCATCACTTTTTATTTTCATGGTGAAGGTAACTGATTTCAATAAATAAAAGTTTTTTATTCAAGTTTAAAAATAATTTTCACATGTAGAAAATCCATCTGTACTTCAAATAACATATAAATTGTGATTGATATTCTGAATTAGCAATGAAATGTCTTCTATATTCTTTCCAAAACAGGAATATTCATTATATTGTACTAAATTAGAATTATTTTTTCAAGTCAGAATGTCACATTACAACATACAGAACAAATACATAGTATAAATTGTATAGTAAGTGATTTTTCTAAGATTTTATGAAAATTTAGCCTTTAAAATGTGAAGGGTATTCATAACAAATACTTAGTATGATTTTCTTATTTTTTATATTTTCAAATAATAGTTTTTTATGCTTAGCCAAGTGAGTTTAGTGTATGTAAAATGTATGGAGAGCTTTCATAAATACAATTCACACATGTATGATATGAAAATATTAACAAAACTTTTGTTAAATCATAATTACTTTAATTTACATTTAATTTCTTTTTAGAATAAATTATCATTGTACTTCAAAAAGGTAAAACCACATCAAATGTCACAATCCCATTTCCATATTTTTATAAATGTTAACTTAAAAAACATATTTTTAAAAAAATACTTAGTATACTAGTCTTTTGCGTTTTTCATGTACTTGAGTCTTTGAACTTTTTATTTGAGTTATTCAAAAATAACACACAGAATTACCTCAGACTCCAATGTCTCCAGGTACACACTATGTCCACTACCAGGAGACTGCAGAGTCTTGATGTAAACCCACTTTTCTTCCTTCTTGTCGAACCTTGGTGTGGATCCTTTCAGTTCTCCCTTCTGTGTGATCCCTATGCTTTGTATTATCCCCAAATATTTAGGGACACATTCTACCTAGGATCCCAGTGTCCACAGATGACAGGAACTCAGAAAGGTAAATCACACTGTTCTTCCTCTTCTCCATTACCTTTAGCCCTCTAACAACCTGCTTAGATGCAGCTCCCCCACCTCAACTTCATTTGCTGGAGATCCCAACTTCTGGTACAGACTGAGAATTTCCTTAGCCCTTTCATCTCTTTCTCTACAGATTTTGGTTTGTCTTACTCCAAGCAACATGCAGGAGTCCCTTTTCTCACCATACCTTCAAATGCCTAGGGGAACCTATCTGTTGCTATGAAAAGGATCGTTTAGCTCTTTCTGGAAGCCTCTCTCAGTATTTACCCTAACCCTCCTTTTTTTCTTCACTACCCATCAATCTAAAGAAGTATTATATCATGCCACTACATACACTGTACATTCCAAAGATCCAGACTGGGGAACCGAATCTAAGGAACAGAACACCCACCCAACAAAGACAAGAATAGGTGCCAAACCCTCTAGTCACCCCAATCATCCTAACTCCAGATGCCAGTACAATCCACAAACTTTAATAGCCAAGACAATAATCCTCCAGCAGAGCCTAGAAACCCCTTCTCCTGTAGGCACTGAGAAATAAAATGTAGTTGAATCCTAATAAATTGACTTAAAATAGCAGTGATGAATATGCTCAAGAACTCTAAAGAGGATGTGAATAAATTCCGCATTTGGCAATGAAACCAGGTAAACCAGACTCAGACTCTAACTAAACATGATAATCACAATAAGCAAATGTGAATCAGCTCACGCAACTAAGGAAGTGGCAGGAAAAACCTCCACCAATATTGCAGAGTTAAATTAACAAAACTGTCACATTCATAACATTTGAATTGTCAGTGTACTAGCTGTGGTGTAGAAGCATTTCTTTGGGTAAAGAAAGTATCATCTTCAATGCCATATTATGTACACTAAATGATATATCTTTATATTCTGTCACATTTGTGAAACATAAACCACAAGGGTCTGTTCAAGGAATGAAGCTGGAGAAGCCTCTGAATTATCCTTTCCAATAATGTGCTTAGGGATTTTGTGGTTTTGATTTTTTTTCTTGCTTCAATTCTGTGCTCTTTCAGCAAAGATGCTCATTTACAAAAGGAAAATACATCCACTAGGGAATATGGTATAACTTCTATTGAAATAAAAACTATAAGTGCCTGAGGTTTTTAGGAACTTATTGTCAAGGGACAAAAGGCAAGGGGGTTACCACACTATCAAGAATAATGAACTCTGATCTTCAGAAGAAAAGTACAGGCACACATATAAACATTGGGGACTGGAATGAATAAAACTTTCCTAAAGTAATGCACTTATAGTCACAATTTGGGTATTGATTTCTTTATTAATGCATATGTAGCTTCTAAAGATGGAAAATATCCAGATACTCAGAACATCAGGTATTAAATTCTATGTCATATCTCCTTATAAAAATAAACTGAGACTAGCAAAATCTAACCAGATTCATGGCTATAATTGAAGAAAAGTTAAAATTTCCACCAGAATGCATTAGGTGATAGATATTAGTTGCTAGAAGTGATACTGTTTATTCACATTGTATTTTTCATGAAAGGAACAAGTCACTAATTATGGAGGAATTGCTCTCACAATCTATACAAACGGACTGGGAAAGACTGAAGGGAGTTAAGTAACAGTACTCCGATTTCTTCTCAGGAACAAGAGCCAAGTCCATACTCACTGGGAATGCTGTAGATCAACAGTTCTCAGCATTTAATTCCACATCAACAGAGCTTCACATGGATGACAGACATCAGCTGACAAGACAAACTGGATGGGGAAAATTACATGTGTCCTCAACTCTATGAAAAAACTTTAAGTAGCTCAGGAAACCTAGGAATAGGAGAGACAACCTTCCTTAGCAAAAAGAACACCATTTGACTGCCCAGTGTGTGTGTGTGTGTATGTGTACACATAGATATACATATATGCATAGAAGGTTAACTAGTGAAAAAATGACCATAAATTTAAAGAAAAGTGGGAGTGGGGTATAGGAGGATTTGGAGTGAGAAAAGGAAAGAGAGAAATGTAGAGATTATATTATATTATAAAAATAAAAATAAAAGTAATTCTTAAAAAAGAGGGCAGATCACTTTCTAGAAATTGTGAGAGTTCCACAGTACAGCCTTCTGTAAAATTGGTTACCACATTTTCTGAGACTTCATTTACCACTGTACTTTTCTCTCTAAATGTAGCTTTCCCCCCTTTTGCCTTACAAGATTCAAATGTGATAATACTTTCTGAAAGAAAAAAATTTTGGCATGATGAAAGTGTATATAGAATGAAGGGGCCTTGTTCAAGTTAGAATGTTGTATAATTTGGATAAATGTAAAACAACATGCTTAATTTGAATGTGAAATATGTAAACTATAAGAATAGTAGAAGGAAATCTCTTTCTAAAAACTAGTTTTATTTTCATTGAACAGAAAATTATAATATATATAGTATAAATTTTGTAAGAAAGAGAAAAAAATCAGTCCCATTGAAGTTGAAAAGAGGGAAAGAATGACAAGAGGACTCAATTAAATAAAATGCTACTAAAACATAAAAAGGTTCCTCTCATATTAAAGGAGCCTTCCACTTATACAGTGGTAGTTCAAGAAGTTTGCTAAAATACAGTAAAGATGATTAATTTTTTTTAATACTTGAAAATAGGAAAGAAAGTAAAATTTGCAAATGACACTTTAACATAGAATACATGGCCTGAATTAACCAATGTGAACAGATATTTATAATTTGCAAATTACATTTTGATGGAAAGAAGGAGAAGAATTCTTTGATATCCACTTGGGATCAATCTTAAGTTTTCAAGTGGTGGGTATGTGTACATTAAGGAATGCATGCCTATTTGCCTATATGCACACAGGTGTGAAGACCAGATATAAACACTACTCTTCTTTGCCAATTGTTCTTCCCTTCATTTCTTGACAAATGGTCTATCATCGAGCCCAGAGTCCACTGATTGAATTGATTGGGAGCCAGTAAGTTCCATGGATTTACCTGTCTATCTTTTCTCCCTCTCATTGACCAACACTGGGGTGATTAGACATCTTTTTATCACTGGTTTTTATGTGTGTACTCTCCTTATGTTGAGGTGGTATACACTTAAAGTCATGAGCATTCTTCTTGGCTGTGAAATATCTTTTTAAGTAGATAATACAGTTGAAAATAAATTTCTGAAAAATAATCATACAAGTTTTGAGCATAGAAACTTAGTATTGTCTTGAGGGTGAAAATGGAGCTATGGTCAAATATGGATTTGCTTCCTCAGCCATGTCTTGAGTTAACATTGACTTATTGTGATTTTGAATGCCTTGATTATTTTACAAATATTATGCTAAGTTCAAATTATGTTGACTAGTATTTATTAGTTATGAATCACCTGTGTAAGAATGTTTTTGTCTATTATTAGTTTGAGTGAAAAAGACACTTGAATTGTCAGAATATAATTAAGTAACTTCACTGAACACAGGTATAAGACTGCATAAAAGGATAATATTATGACATATGGAAACATTAAATCACTTCTGATAATTTAAATATTGATATACGAAAAACAAGCTATTTGGCAAGAACATTTTAGAAAAGTGGAAATAAAGTACAGATGTAAAGTGGGAATTAAAATTTAAGGACCAAAGTCATGAGGTCCTCAAGTAAGGTGTGAATGGCAACACACTCACAGAATCTGTTACTATATTTACCTTTAATCCTTAGCTGTATAAAATCTGTTAGGAATCCAAATCACTTTTAATTGGAGCAAAGGAAACATCTCTGAAGAAGGATAACTGTCTCCCAGTTACTCTTTATGTTTCTTTTCATTACCTATGTATTTTCATTTATTTTGAGTTGGTGTACATGTGTGTGCCACAATATATGTGGGGAGGTCAAAGAACAGCATGTGGAGTAGAGTTCTCTCCTTTCACTAAGCGAGTTATATTCCAATATTCACACTTGTAATCCTTAAAACATTAATAAATTATGGTAACCACTGTGAGACCCTCATCCCTTATTCTCAAAGGAATGTGAAGAAATTTCCTAGCAGGGTGTTTTAAACTCAAAAACCCCAGACTAGCTTCATGTTCCCAGAAAAGACAGTGGCCCCTCTAGGGAAATTCCAAAGCACAAGGATGCCCAGCCACCTGGTGGAGACTGATAAAATGTCCTGACTTAGGGACAGGGTGAACTTGCTCTAAAAACAACAACAACAACAACAACAACAAAAGCTGATGTAACAAAATTGTTAAAAAAAAAAGGTCCATGCACCCTTGCCAACCACACTAACCCTGTTGGCCCTGAAGGGACCCTGAAGAACTAACCCCACAGAGGAATTCCAGCTCCTCTCTGCCTTGCTGCAACAAGTGTAGAGACCAGTCCCAAGCTAGCCCATATAAAGCTAACAATGAACCTTACTTATTGCAGTCTGGACTTCTCTGGTGTCTGGTGGTCTCTCTGGGAGTCATAATCTGGGCACAACAACCACTTTTCAATCTTGAAAGGAAATAATTAGACTCTTACAATTAAATTGTAAGATGATAAAGTCCTGGCCTGGAAGTCTTTGTAAAACCTTAGAAGTGTGATGTGTTGCCTTTATGATTTATAGAAAATGAGTTCAGTATATGTACAGCATCAACACATCATAGACACTAACTGCTGCATTATCTCTTAGAACTCACTTAAGTAAAGCATGTGATATCAAAACTGTAATAATTGCGCTATTATTAATAAATAATATACTGGATACATTTAAAATGGTGAAGTCTTATAATGTTTTGCTGTGCATGCAGATAGCTATCTATCTATCTAATTTCTTTTATTATTTTTTATTTTAAAAAATACAACCTAATTAACTGTAAAATGTCAAAGAGAAAGATATTGAATTATAAGGTAGACTAGTTTTAAAACTAAGCTTGATGTGTTGATAAATGTAAGAGGGCTTAACTAGCATAGACAAGTTTCTATGTGCAAGCCCCTCTGTAGGGATAAGTCCCACCCCTTAGGGGGCGTGTTCGCCTCAGGCTAATGTTTGCCCATAAATTTGGCAAGCATGCTCCAAGTCACTGCTTCTGCTTTCCTGGTCTCCACAGGAAAGGTGGTTCTGTAAGTCTATTTCTCCATTAATGCTGTATATATTTTTATAATCTGTCTGCATTCATTTACACCCTTACATTTTGGTGTCCAACGTAGGGCTATTTTGTTCCTGACTCAAGCGCGTAGCCCGCTAGCTAAGACAGCACTCTCCGGGGTGCCGTTTTTTTAGTTCGTGACTCAGGCCCCAGTGCCCAGTCCGAGATACACTCGGCCTTCAGGCCCATAATATCCAGAGAGGCAGGCGGATCTCTGGGAGTTCGAGGCCAGCCAGGCAGTGGTGGTGCACACCTTTAATCCCAGCACCCGAGAGGCAGAGACAGGGGGATCTCTGTGAGTTCGAGGCCAATCTGGTCTACAAGAGCTAGTTCCAGGACAGGCTCCAAAATCACGGAGACCACCAATGGCAGGAACCAGTCATTGCAGGTAAAAAAATTTTCTTTTATAAATAAAATTTCTGAACATGTTACCATTCAAGAATTTAACAGTTTTTTTAATTGTAACATGTGGGAGATTTTACAAGAGGTGTCTATCACCCCACATCTATGGATCTTTCTGGGATTCGTAGTTTTCCTTGGCACTATATGGTTTGATAATAGAAATATGAAAAAGTCTTTACGAGTACAGGTTGCATGCTTAAAAACAATTGAGAATGACAACAATCTTCTCAAGAATCAATTTGAACTTCTCCAAGAAGAGAACAGATCTTTGTTTAACATGACTCGATCAACTGAGCAAAATTTAAAAAAGGTACAGGCTGATGTTAAGGAGAAATTCATTACTATGGAAGAGAGAACAGCTGATTTGGATCGTAAGCTTCAGTCCCTTTCTGTAGGAACTTGATGTGGGAGTGATTTCTTATCAATAAAGAAACTGCCAAGCTCCATTGATAGGCCAACCCTTAGGTGGGTGGAGTAAACAGAACAGGATGCTGGGAGAAAGAAGCTGAGTCAGTGATTTGCCATGATTCTCCCACTCCAGGCAGACGCAGGTTTAGATCATTCCTGGTAAGCCAGCTTGTGGGCTACACAGAATATTAGAAATGGGTTAGGTCAATATGTAAGAGCTAGCCAATAAGAAACTGAAACTGATGGGCCAGGTAGTGTTTAAAAGAATACAGTTTTCATGTAATTATTTCAGGGTAAAGCTAGCCATATGGGTGGGCGGCCAGGTGCAGGGGATGCAGACCCGCCACTCCTATTACTACAGAGTGGCACCCAATGTGCTAATGAACTCCACATAAAACCTGAAAGAGCTTAATTTTAAATAGAGAAAAAACAGAGTTTAACGCAGAGTTTTGTTCTTTGTTGGTGGTGTGCCATAGAGAGATTTCCTGATTCAGCAAAAGCAGCAGAAAAAAAAAGCTGTGTAATTTAAACTGGAACTTCCTGGGGTTGTGCTGCCAGCGTGAACTCTGGTTTTAAAGCATTTCAAAGCTTTTATGGGACTGGATGTTTCTGTTCCTGCTTGAGATCAGAAGGAGAGTGCTCTGAGACCTGGCCGATGGCTCAGTGGCTCTGCGCTCACTGCCTGCACCTAGGTAGAAGGCAGAATCAGGCTTAGGCATGCAGAAGAGCATGGCGGATGCGTGTTTTCAGACTGTGCAGTGCTCTGCATGTCAGATTTGGTTGTAACTTGGATGAAAAGAGTTTCTGTGCCGCATGCTCAGTCTCAAATTAAACTGCTGATTGTGGCTCCAATGTGGACTTGCTGTGTGCCTGGAACTGTGGTTCAGGGGCACCAAATAGATCTGAGGCAGGAGCAGCTGCTCCATGCTGAACTGTGCTGACCTCAGGCAGGAACTGCCGTAATTACCATAATAATAGTGCAGTTAAGGTTTACACTTGGCAGGACACAGGCAGTACCTTATTACCCCTACATGATGCAACTTAAGTTTTTAAGAAGTGCTCCTGGACATTAAAGAATTACAGATTCACAATAAAACAGATTCAGACATAAAAGACCACACTGTTGGATGAATGTGCTTGAGAGAGAGAAGAAAAAGAATATAGAGAATAAAGTTAATGGTTTAAAAAAAAAGGTTAAAGTCTTTAAAGGGACAGTACAGATAGTTATAGATTAAGAGAAACAAAGTAAAAATAAGCCAGGTAAAAATGGAAAATTCACAGAGAGTCTGGATTATGTACATTGTGTTTTCTTTAAAATTTTTGACTGTGAAGGAGCTAAGTACAGAGAGACATTTCATTACATGGGCTGCCAAGCTAAACCAGAATGGATATAAGGGTATTATGATTTCAAAATTTGGGTCTAAGGATATGATGCTTTGGAGAGGGTCTTCTTTTGTTTTCACAGAGGACCAGACCCTATGGATTTCGTCTATTCCGATATGGTATGATAGACCACGCCCTCCTGAAAAGTTGTTGTGAACACCCTCAAAAAATTATTTCACTCAACTGCCAACTGAGATGACCCTGGCACACAGATCATACCATAAAAAACCTAATTAATGATGCCCCCATTCAGCAGGAAGCAGTTTGGAGAGAAAAAACTGCGCCCATGTTCCCAAATATTGTTTATAAATGTTCTTTTACATTTAAAGGGGGATATGATATAGATATGAATAATTTGCATTGATGTGAATTTTAAGGTCAAGCTTGTTATATGTATATGTATTTCTGATCTTGATTAAGGTATTACGATTATGTAGTTCATTTTTAAAATGTAATGTATAATTAGGAAATATAGGTTGTTGATGAAAAATCATAAATAATAGTCAAGCTTGTAGTCATGTTAGTTAGATTTTCTATATATATAGAGATATATTTCAATTAGATAGGCACTCTTCATATCTTTCAAAGACTGCAGAATGTGGCATTTAATGTTTTAATAACTTAGGGGTTTTCATGACAATGAGACATGTCTGCTCCTAGCAGCACAATCTACTTCAAAAGGAAGATGGGCATCGAAGAGGATCCTTATGGAGTTGGTTAGCCATTTGGGCAAGAAACTGCTCTTGCCTGGACTGTTGCATAAAAAGGACACAAAGAACCTGCAGAGAGAGGACTGCTGAACTTGCCTAAAGGTGAGATGGTCTTTCGGGGTTCCTGATTCATGAAAGAGTCTACGAGACATTCTGCAGGACACAGCAAAAAGTGACTGAACTGTCTTTCGAATTTTCTGCTTCATGGAAATGTCTCTGAATACTATGGGCCAGAAGGCCGAAGATGGATGCCCCAACGGTACAGAGGAACTTTGAATGACTGTCCAGGAAGTGAGATGTCTCTGTCATTTCTAGAGTTTTGGACTTCCTGTTTACTTAGGTATTATCATATCCTTTTGGAGTCTTTGATGGAGTTGAAGAATGAATAGTTATAGTTTTCCTTAGTTATGATAAAAGATAAAGTAGATATAAATATTATAACTGTAATTCTTACTTGATAACTTTTGTTATATGTAATTTTACTATGTTAAAGTTAAAGCCTTTCTTTTTTGTTTAAACAGAAAAAGGGGAAATGATGTGGGAGTGATTTCTTATCAATAAAGAAACTGCCTAGGCCCATTGATAGGCCAACCCTTAGGTGGGTGGAGTAAACAGAACAGGATGCTGGGAGAAAGAAGCTGAGTCAGTGATTTGCCATGATTCTCCCACTCCAGGCAGATGCAGGTTAAGATCATTCCTGGTAAGCCAGCTTGTGGGCTACACAGAATATTAGAAATGGGTTAGGTCAATATGTAAGAGCTATCCAATAAGAAACTGAAACTGATGGGCCAGGCAGTGTTTAAAAGAATACAGTTTCCGTGTAATTATTTCAGGGTAAAGCTAGCCATGCAGGCAGGCGGCCGGGTGCCGGGGACGAAGCCCTGCTACTCCTATTACTACAGGAACTGAAACAGTAACTGAGAGAATCAAAACTGCTGAATGTGACAATCAGATTTTGTCTAAAGCTTATGACAGATTGGCAGAAAGATTGTCAATACAAGAAGGCATGTTTTATGCATAAAAATTATGTCCAAAGACAAGATGTTATCTCTAATGGACAAACTTCATACTTTAAAATCGTCAATGAAGGCTTTGGAACATATTTCTGGACAGGAGATTCAGATATTGCAGAAGGCAATGGTGAATAGAATTGAAAAGTTTGAGGAATTTCTAAATTCTGATGAAGAGCAAAGGGTAGAAAAGCAAATTTTAACTACATCTGTGGGTAACTCTCTCCGGGACAATTTCCAAAGAATTCTACCTACAGCTCTACCTGCCTTTCCAGTAATAACAACAGAGAAGGTGATTGGTTCCAGAAACCCTAGGGTCATCAAGGAAGATACATGGGAGCCTGTTCATATGAATGACTTTTGGGATGCACGCCTCTTTTGTTAAAGAGATGCTAAAATCTTGGGCCACGACAAGCAGAGCAACTCCCTCGGACTGGCTCCAGCTGAGTTCTGCGGTACTTGAGAGTGGACCACAATTGAAATGGAAATGCTTATTCAGGCAAGAGGCTAGACTTTTAGAACAGCAGGAAAAAGTGAAGGGAATTGGCGTTTCCCTAGATAAAATTCTAGGTGAAGGGCTCTTTTCCAACCCTCAGGAACAAGCTAATTTGTATGAAAACACACTCTCTATGTGTACTACAGCAGCCTTAATGGCTTGGGAAATGGTACAAGACCCAGGACAGAGAAAGGAATCATTTGTCAGAGTTAAACAGGGTCAGAGAGAACCTTTTAGTGACTTTTTACAAAGATTAAATAAGGCTGTACAAATAGGGATATCTGACCAAGAAACAAGACATATAATGATTGAGTCTTTGTCTTATGAAAATGTAAATGTGGAATGCAAAAGGATTTAGGGGCCTTTGAACATCAGATCAGTGCCCTTTGAAGAATGGGTCTTGCATACACTGAATGTTGATACATTTGATTATGGCACTGAAGCATGGGTAGAAGAAGCAAATTCCAATGGTAAAAGGAGACACCAGAATACCAAATGTTTTAATTGTGGCAAAATGGGTCATATGAAAAGGAATTGTAGACAATGGATTTTCAGAAATAATAATAATGCATCTTCTAGAAATAACAGAAATAGAAGGACTCAGCCTTCAGGTTTATGTAGAAGATGTGGAAAAGGCAGACATTGGACAAATGAATGCAGGTCTACAAGAGATAGAGAAGGCAACCTGATACAGATGGGAAACATGAGATGGGGGCTCACAGGCCCCCATGGAATACATGGCTCAGTCATTTCCAGTTTCAGTGGAGAACTTGCCTCGTCAGGACAATTAGGAAGCCCCATACGTACTGTTACAAGCATTAATGATCAGAAAGATGAGTTACGTGTCTTTTGGAAAACTTCTATATATGATCAAAGACATAAGCTGAGAGTGTGTGTAAATGGCATTTTTATTAGTGGCCTGCTGGACACAGGTGCTGATGTAAGTATCATTACCCAAGAATCTTGGCATCCGTATTGGCCTCTTCAGAATGTAAATGTTCAGCTTCTAGGAATTGGAACCCTATTTCGAGTAAGGCAGAGCACGAGATGGGTTGAATGTATAGGGACAGAGGGACAAATAGGAAAATTAAGGCCATATGTAGCCAATATTACAACGAATTTATGGGGTCATGATCTATTACAACAATGGAATACCAAAATTAACATTCCTGCTACTTCTAGAGCCTATATTTCTTAGAATAATATTAAAAGATATTACAAACAGAGAAAACTGGCCATTTGGGCTGTACAAGAACAAACAATTGATGTCCCTTCAGAGATACCATCAGCCGTGCCTCTAAAATGGTTGACTGAGAAACCAATATGGACAAAATAATGGCCTTTAGCTGAGGAAAAGTTACAGGCTTTAGAACAGCTGGTACAAGAACAATTAGATGTTGGACATATAGAAGAATCTACCAACCCTTGGAATTCTCCTGTATTTGTGGTTAAGAAAAAATCAGGTAAATGGAGAATGGTGACGGATCTCAGGGCCATCAACAAGGTTATTCAACCTATGGGCCCTCTGCAATCTGGAATTCCTTTGCCCTCTTTATTACCAAAGGATGACCTCTCATAATTATTGATTAAAAGGATTGTTGTTTCACTATACTTTTACAAAAAGAAGATAGAGAAAAATTTGCCTTCACAGTGCCTACCTATAACAATTCTCAACCTTCGAGGAGGTACCACTGGGCTGTCCTCCCCCAGGGTATGTTAAATAGCCCCTCCCTGTGCCAATATTTTGTGAATCAACCATTGCAAATAATACGCAAGAAATTTCCCAAGTCAATAGTCTGTCATGACATGGACAACACTTTGTTATCCAATTCAAACATGGATACCTTGAACAGACTGTTTGAGGATTGCAAATTGCTCCTGAAAAGATTCAGAAGGGAGATTCTGTTAATTATTTAGGTTATAAAATAGGTTTGCAAAAATTAAGACACAAAAGGCACAAATTAGGAGAGATCACCTACGGACTCTTAGTGACTTTCAAAGACTGTTAGGAGACATTTCCAGTCTACAACCAGCTATTGGGATAACACCTGATCTAATAATTCATTTGAACAAAACCTTAGATGGTGATAAAGATTTAAACAGACCCAGAGAATTAATAGCATAAGCAGAAAAGGAATTGACAATGATTGAGGGAAATTTACAAAAGGCACATGTGGACAGGGTGAATCCAGAGCTTGATTGTATTCTTGTCATACTACCATCAAAAATTTCTCCTACAGGAATTTTAATGCAGAGAGATGATATTATCTTGGAATGGATCTTTTTACCACATAAACCAAGTAAGAAACTGAAAACTTATGTGGAAAAAGTCTCTGAGTTAATTATAAAAGGCAAGCTGAGACTTCGTCAACTAACAGGCATAGACACAGCAGAAATTATAGTGCCTTTCACTGCTGATGAACTAAAGAAATTATGGGAAGATAATGAGCCATGGCAAAAAGCTTGTGCTAATTTTTTGGGAGACATTAATAACAACTATCTAAAAAGCAAGAAGCTTAACTTCATAAAGAGAACTTCTTGTATTCTTCCTCAAATCATCTGTGATGCTCCAATACCTGGAGCCCATACATTCTATACTGATGCCAATAAATCAGGAAAGGCAGGTTACAAATCAGAAGACTTGGGTAAGGTGGAACAAAGTCCTTATTATTCTGTCCAGAAGGCAGAATTATATGCCATTCTTATGGTGCTAAGGAATTTTAAAGAACCTATTAATATAGTTACCGTTTCACAATACGCAGAAAGAGTTATTTTACATATTGAAACTGCTGAATTTATACCAGATGATACAGAACTAAACTCATTGTTTCTCCAGGTTCAAGATTTGATCAGGAACAGGCTTTGCCCTATGTACATAACCCACATCCTATCCCATACGGGTCTGCCAGGTCCTGTAGCACAAGATAATGCAGAAATTGATCAATTATTGGTTGGTAGTGTGCTACAATCCTCTGAATTTCATAAAAAACATCATGTTAATAGCAAAGGTTTGAAGAAAGAGTTTTCTATTACATGGCAACAAGCTAAGGAGATTGTAAAGAAATGCCTTACTTGCTCTTTCTATAATCAAATGCCACTGCCTGCAGGGGCTAATCCAAAGGGCACCCAAAGGAATGAAATCTGGCAGATGGATGTGTTCCACTTTGCAGAATTTGGCAAATTAAAATATGTACACCACACCATTGACACTTATTCAGGTTTTCAGTGGGCAACTGCTCTAAGTTCAGAAAAAGCTGATTCAGTAATCACTCATTTATTTGAAGTCATGGCTATCATTGGTATACCTACACAAATAAAGATGGATAATATTCCTGCTTATGTCTCTAGGAAAATGAAACAGTTTTGATTATTATAAAATCAAGCATGTTACAGATATACCATACAATCCTACAAGTCAAGCAGTCATAGAAAGATGAAATCAAGCTATAAAGGATATGTTGAACAAAAAGAAAGGGGTGGAAAACACCCCCAGAAATAGGTTACATAATTCTTTGTTAACCTTGAATTTTCTCAATGCTAATGAGAAGGGAACAATGGCTGCAGAAAGACATTGGATAATGGTAAAGTCTACTGAACTAAATCAACCAGTTTATTTCAAGTACGTGCTGACCTCACAATGGAAGCCAGGAGATTTGCTGCGTTGGGGAATGGGTTTTGCTCTTATCTCTACAGGTGAGGAAAAATTGTGGATACCGTAAAAGTTAATGAAGGTTCGATTTGAAGAAGGGAAGCCACCTGGAAAAGATAAATAAAAATTCATTCACAAGGATAGCAAGCATACTGATGGTAAGAAATACAGATAGGTTGGGACAGAGTTCTTTTCTTATCTCCACAGGAAAATACTCATCTTCAAAGAAATTAAGGGACCCTGAATATTTAATTACTGATGAATGGACACATTTTGTAAGTAATATATATATATATCTTATTAAACATTTCTTTATAAATATGTAGAGCTGGTTTTGAAGTTGGATTCTGGCTCAGTCCCTCTCCAATTCCAAGCCTGTTAGTAAGAGAAAAACCCAGAGATTCTGGAGTTTCTGTCTCATGTCAAGAGCCATGATATAGGACAGAAAGAAATATGAGTTTAGAAAACATCTTTTCTTTTCTTCATATCTATCATACTTTTCATTGAATATATCTATCATGCCGTTCATTGAATATATATATATATATATATATATATATATATATATGTGTGTGTGTGTGTGTGTCCATATATGTCTATATGATTAATATTTAAGTTTTTCACAATGAACAAGGAGTTTTTCCTGAAGTGACATTTGAAGTTTCCAGGAAGAAGATGGGGCCCCATAACAACAACTCTACCTGGTTGATATGATGTCACAATACTGATAGGACTACTACAAGACCTGTTTTGGGTACTAGCTGCACAAGACGATCCCAACTTGGTTAGCTGAAATGGTGCACATCTTGTACAACATTCTGGCCAGGCCTCCACAAAATACTCAGGGACTATTTGCAATTTTAAAAGACATTGATCTTGAAATTTAACCATCATTTTACTTTTACAGGATCCCCCAGAAAGAACGTCGTCCCCATGACAGCTGGAAGTAATTCTAGAGGACAATGTCCCCTCTCCCAGTAAAGTTTGCCCCTGGGTTTAGGGACATCATATTAGGGGGTGAGAGGTTGGTGGAGGAATTTTATAAGCTTAGGGATCATTTTGAAAAAAAAGATGATGGGATAATAGATTTATAATTGTGAGTTACTGTTTTTAGACAAATATATTGGTATCGATTCTTGTATATTGATACAAAGTTAAATTATATTGACTATTGTGCATGTATGTTTCTACCTCTGTTTAAAACATTTTTTATGTATTGACATATATTGTGTATATATATATATATATATATATATATATATATATATATATATTAGTGTATATTTACCATATTGCAGTGGACATTTCTACCTCTGATTAAGATACTTATATAATGTTTGTGTATTGATATATATTTACCATATTGCAATGTATATTTGTACAGTGTTTATATTTGGAGGTCATTATCCTCATTTGTTACACAGTTGTTTATTGTCTTAGTCTTTAAGTTAGATAGATATTGAGAATTATATAGATTAATAGTCATCTAAGTTTGTCATTTATAATTAGACTAATCAGGTTCTTTAGATATATAGAGAATCTTCAACCTCTTCGAAGAGCTGTAGAAAATGGCCTTTAATATAACTCAGAGTTTCGTGATAGTGAGACACAATTGCTCCTGGCAACACCACTCTATTCCCGAGAGAACCTTGAGCACCAAACACACTCTACTGAGAGCTTGTCTTCTTGGCAGAACTGGCCTTTGGGTTAAGAAAAGCCCATACCTCAATCACTGACAGAGATACAGAGCATGCATCAATGGATAAAACATGACTGTCATATCCTCCCAAGAAGGGTGAGATAGTTTTGAAAAGTTCCTTGCCTTTCATAATGGTATGTCACTTATGTTAGGCCTTAGCCAAAGTTGGTTGACTCAACATTGCAAATGAGACTTTAGGTGATTGCCCAGGTAGTCAATTGTCTCTGTCAATTGTTGCACATTTTGGATATATATCGTTTGTTAAGTAATATTTATTCCTTTCTCAGATCTTTGACAGAGTTGAAGATTATATAATTGTAGTTACTCTCTACATTATTTAGATTCTTTGAGATAGAATGTTTAACAAAACTTTTGATTCTCAATATCTTTTGCTATATTTATTATTTGTTATTATTATACATAGTTGTATTTGGTTTGGTTCTGTCTTATTTAGACAAAAAGGGGAGATGTAGGGATAAGTCCCACCCCTTAGGGGGTGTGTTCGCCTCAGGCTAATGTTTGCCTATAAATTTGGCAAGAGTGCTCCCAGCCACTGCTTCTGCTTTCCTGGTCTCCGTGGGAATTGTGGTTCTGTAAGTCTATTTCTCCATTAAAGCTGTATATATTTTTACAATCTGTCTGCATTCGTTTACACCCTTACACCCCTCAGTGTAAAAAATGCAAAATAAATGTTGCAAGAATTACTTGAAAATTGCCATAAAAGGAGCAACAGGCTCCTATATATAGTCCTTATAAAAATCTCTTAAAATTTCCTTCATAAACTTTGCATTTATATATTTCAAATAAAACTTATATTGATATAGAAATAAATCACTTGACATATACTACCCATAGTGTACATATTTATATAGTTAACCATTTGTATTCAAAGATATCTATATATAGATATGATAAAGGATCACGTATATAATTATATAAATTATGATTATTGGTAATATACACTTTCTCTTCTTATAAATTGTCAGTTTTTACCAAACTTTCTTAGTTTTCATTCCCCTTTTTACAATTTTGATGACTTTTGAGTTAATTCCTTTCTAATTTTTTATGAAATGAATCAAAGAAGCTAATCTCTCTAAAATTGGAACTTCACATTTTGACTTAAATTGTTTCTGATATAACTTGCAATTAACCTTTTGATTTTTCTTTGTCACTGAATTATTGGGGGGCATTTGGAGGGAGACCAAAAAAAAACTAGTGTAGTGGAAACTTCTTGCAATCTATGAGAATGATTCCAGTGAGGACTCTTAGCAATAGAGGACATGGAGTCTTAACTGGTTGTTTTTTGTAACTAAGGAAAGCTACCAGGGTGGAACTGTCTATAATTCAGTTGTTTTTGACACAGGGCCTCCTATGGAGATGCCTAAACAACCCAGAATGATGCCGGAATGAGGATTGCTCTCCACAAACAGAAATGTCCCATTGCTGAAGACGACATCTACACAGCTCATTACATATCTTGAGACTAAGCAGCTGCCTGCGTAAAACTTTTATCCCTGTGTTTATGTCTCTTTAGCAAGGGATAGTATTCTGCAGAATAAGGGAAGAGAACACTGGAGACTAACCTAGTCACAAAATCCTTGACCTACATTCTCTCCTTCCTGCAAGATGTGGTGGGGCAACAGTGGCACAGAACTTTTGGAAGTGTCAACCCGTGTCTAATTTAATTTGAGGCTATCTCAGTGAACTTCATGAATAGTCAGAAATGGTTTACTGGATCTCCCAGAAACCTAGGACAGTTTCAAACATAACTGGCAAAAAAAAAGTTAATAAAATCACTCCTAATAATATTCTGCTGCCTTGTCTAATGGTAATCAAAGAGGCTCCTTTGGCAGTTGAAGGGAGTGGAGGTAGAAAAACACAGCCAGATACTATGTGGGGAGTCAAACTGGGTGTCTCCATTTAGTTAGCTCCCCTTAAGCTCAGGAAACCCCACAGAAGTGGGAGAGTAATGACTATAGGAGTCAGAGGGTATGTAGGACATCAGAAGAATTTCGCTCACTGAATGGTTCTGCACCAGATCCTCTTGTATATTTTAGGGTTATTGGCTTGGTGATTTTGTGGGACTCCAAAGAGTGGAAATGGGTATGTCTTTGACTCTTTCGCCTGCTCTTCGGGCTCTTCCTCCTAATGGGTTGCCTACTATGCTCCTTTAGCCTCGAGTGAGGAGTTGATGTGTATGCGTCCTTTTCTGAGATAAGCACTGCACAGCAACTTATTCTTGGCACTTTGACTCTTGTGAGTCTCTGTATTAACCAATCCCTACTAAAGCACAAGAGTTCCTGTGAAGGCTCAGGAAACATTAATAACAGTCATAAACATTAGATTGGGAGACAATGCAATATGACTATTTATCAAAACAATAGTAACAGGATCTCCCCTAAAGTATATGACCATCCCAGCTACCTGTTTTGACGAGGCTTACAATACCAAGTAAGAAATCCCCTTGGGGTACCTTTCAAATTCTGTCAGAATGTGTCTAATAACTCTGAATAACAGTCACACAAATATAGGAAAAGTGGGCATCTTTTCAGATATATCATTTTTGTAGCTCATGAGTTATAGAACATGATAATATTGTTTCTGACTTTTCTCCTATAGCGCTTGAATACTGTGTTGTAATATTATGGAAACTAGACAGCACAAAGAAAATTCTCCCTCAGATCTAGTTTGATTGCTCAAGACTTAAAACCAAAATTTGTAGTATCTTTAGCAATAGAGTCTTAATATATCATTGTGGAAGGTAGCCAACACCATTTGGAATAGCCTGTGATATTTGTAAGGAAGCTTTCTATACCTGGTACAAGAATTTAAAAACAACATTTTGGAGTTTCTGGGAAAATCATTGTACAATCATGCATGGTGCAGGCATTTGAAACATTTATTTAAAATTTTGTTTTAGAGAACTTGTGAACTAGTAGTTTTCCATAAAGCTTATTACAGATTCTTCATTTTGCTTACAGCTTCTACCACCTTTTCCTTCCTACTAAGTCCTATCCACATGCCTACTTAAACATTTCAACATCTTGTATATCCCATGTCTACCTTCATATCATATGTGTACTGCTAACTGCCCTCTTACGAGGCCTCCTGTATTTCATAATCCTCCAGTTATAAAGGTTTCTCCCTTCTACTTCCATAAAAAGCAAAATATTTAAGACAAAAGAAAAATAATACCCAGTTATATCTTGACATGAAATAAGGTGGCTAAGTTTTTCGTTATTTCTCTAAATTTTTAGTTCTGGCCTTTGTTGTTATCAGCCACTCTGGACTTGGGATAAAACCAGAAAAGCAACTTGGGCAGGTAGTAATTCTATGTACTTGGAGATTTGTGAATATCTTATATGGATTGCCCTATGCCTGGACCCCAAACATTGACCAAATGCCTGCTGATAAAGATAATTGCAGGAAGGCAAATCTCTGCACCTAACCTAAGAGAGAGAAACAAGGTCTGGACAGCAGGAAACTGTTTTCACTGAACAGTTTTGAACTGTGGGAATTAATACCCAAATATGTAACAGAAAGAAAGTTAGCTACAGTGGAAAATCTACAGAAAAGAACAGACAATTTATTCACAAAGCAAAAATGCCAAAAAGCCTTGACTTTTGGTTTAGTCTTTACCAGATCCGTTGGTTCTGACAAGTCTCTTGTGGAAAGATAGCTGAGTAATTACAGTATAATGTATGGCTTGTAGCAATTCATATTTTTCTTTTTTGTTTAATAAATGAAGTATGATTTTTTTTCTGAGTAACAAAGATAGCTGATCCTAATTTTTTATGATGGCTAGAATAAAAAATAAAAGTAAAAGAATTAATAATTCTATAATCACCAAGTTAGTAAAAAGTTTCCATAAGGAATTACTATAAACAAAATTTTTGACTGAGTTAATGAAGTAATTGGCTCTCTCCTTCATAGAATGGTGGAGTCTGGAATGGCTGTCAGCACTAGTATGACAATATATACCCAACTGGGAAATATTTCAGACACGATTCAGGTGGGTTTGTACTATACCAGGACATTTCTGAGCCATTAAAGGGCAGGTGTGTAACACAAATCTACTTACAATCAGCATGACACTATGCTGTTAAGTGTGTCTTAAAGTTGTAGGCTGGAGTTTTAATAACAAATGACCATTAGCTTTAGCATATTAGTTTTATCTGTTAGTCATTGTATTTTGGTGAAGCATTGTTAGATAGAGTTTACCTGGTTAGTGCTATGCATCTGTAAGTCCAAGGTTGTAGTTGTAGTGGACCTGATAAATCAAATTTGTAATCAAGGCAATAGTAAATCATTTTGGCTATGAGAGGGCCATAGCAATTGTCTCAAAAACATGCATGGCAAGATTTTCATGGTAGAACAATTGTCAGAAAAACATATGAAGTTTGTGAGGAGAAGCTATACAATTAGTAATGGAACATTTTTTAAAGACAGTTCAGTTCTTGGTGTTATATAGTTCAAAAAGGTGACAAGGGGTGTAGGATTCTTTCATGATTACTTCCTGCTGATAAGGGGCAAACTTGTAGGTCTTAGAGACTAGAACACTGGAGATCTGCAAGAATATAGGTTGTTTTTAGTTTCTGTGAGGCATGCAGGTAGCTTTGGAGAAGTTAGTTTCTGGAGAATTCAACTCACCCATCTGAGGTGAGAGCTGGAAGGAAGGGCACAGAGTTGCAGCAAAGCAGCTGTCATAGCCAGAGGAACACTTTATGATCATAAATCTGGTGGAATAATGATATGTTAATGCAAGAACATGAAGTTAAGACCTTTTTGAGAGAAAACCCTTTTTCTTAGGTGCATATTTTTTTAAGTGCATGGTTTTACAGATGAAAGAAACCATTCCAGGTAAGGGAGAGAGGGAAAGTTCCTCTCCCCAATAGAATCTGGCGATGGGAAAGCAAACAGTAGACAAATAATACTTATCTGAGTTTATTTTTAATTCTGATGATGTTGGTGGATCTAAATTGGTCTCTTGATGCTCATAAAAAAACTTTATTAAGAGGCTTAAGAGATAAAAATATTAGATATCTCAGGTTACAAAATAGTTGTTGTCTTATTGAAATCCATGTTGTAGAAGAAGGAAGGAAACTGATCTTTGAGTCATAAGAGAAGTTTGGAATCCTAAAAATAATTTTTGTTAAAAGCAATACTATCCCCTTTCTTGTTTAAAAGGCTGTATGTATATAAACTAAAGAGATGCCTCCATCAAGATTAGGAGAATTTTTAAGCTAAACTTATAACAGATAAATAAGGGCAATACACTCCAATAATATGAATAATTAACATATAACCTTTGTAAAAAATAGAATAAGGCATAGTTTTATATATAAGAAATCATTTATATCAATAATAGTGTTTATAAATATAAACAAATATATTTATGTATATATTAGAGAATATATTCAAATAGTTTTATAAGATTAGTCAATAACTTGTATTTTTAAGTTAATAATAGCTTATAAATTAAGTAAAAAATGTAGCTTACAAATCCAGTAAAAATTTATATTAATAAGTTGTAGGTTTTATAGTCAAAGTAAATTTATTTTTAAGTTTATTAATATTTATATATAACATATTTGTCTGTATTTATTTTAGCATATTACCATAATAATTAAACAAATTACTCAAAGAGTTGCTTAGGTAATTAATCATTAGGCTGTGTCTCTTATATTCAATAGTTTATGATTAAAGGATGATTACTGTTCATAATTTTCAAATTAATTAATTTATAAACTTGGAATTTTATATTTTATTTGTTAAATTTAGCATAAAAGTTTAATAATGAAATTTACTTAGTATTGGGATGTAAATTATTAACAAGAAGTGCAATATATAAGGAGATTGGCAATTACAAATCCTTTATAATGTATCATGAGAGAAATCAGGTATAGTAAAGAGTCCAAAACAACTCATTTATAGGTGAAGAAAAGGGGGAAATGTATTTGAAACTGTTGTAGAGGTGTGACAGGATAACAGAGATAAAGTATGTGCTCAGACTTTTTTTTAAGCAGTTTAAAAAGGCAGACATTGTGTGGCTGTATTTTTATCTACAGCTATAAGGCAGATGACATTTAATAAGAAGACAATTGGACAACTGAAGAAATAGGTCCCTATTCTTTGGATGAGAAAATTTTTTTATAGTTAAGTGAAAACTTTAGTGTTCAAACACATGATGTACATCTCAGGGCCTCCAGGATGCTGAATTTGAGATATGACAGTAAAAGAGATGGACAAAGACACAGGCCAAAGTGAAGGTAAAGAGTGTAAGCAATCAGAGGCAGAGACACAAAGAAATAGTACATGTTATACAATAAGATTTATGCAGTTTTCTTGAACATCTTCAATTGAACTGAAAAAAATACTGTAGAATTTTTAGAAATTGTCAGAAAGAGTGTCCTCTATGTGGGATTTGTCTGGGACGGGCTAACCAGAAGATCATATATGTGGCTGAGATTTTTAAACAAACCTGGAGTTTCATCCATATATAGATAAAGAGAATGAGAGAAAGATTTTTAGTGCACTGATAAGAAAAACAGCCTGGAGAAATACTTTATGAAGGTTGGGAAATTATCCTTTGAGGTTTTTATACTAGCTTGAGTTTTATAACCTGTAGGTGCAGAAACTGCCTGCCCACTTCTGCACACAAATGAGGAGCAGCAGGTACACCTGAGCTCCCTGAAGCAGGTAGTTTGAGGAGCTTTAGCGCAAAATTTAACTGTGAAGCTTCCAGAAGTTATAGTAAAAAAAGCTCTTTGTAATAGGCAGGAATTTGAACTGCCAACCCATAGAGCTGTGGGAGAACATGGCAAAAACATTATTGGCCCTTGCCTTCATTCTCAGGCAGTCTTGTTAAAGTGGTTACCTAAAGTATAGTGCTTTGCTGCCTCTCTGCTACACTCAGGGTCTACCTGAGTAAAATAGTGGTGAGTATTTTTGTCTGAGAGTTTGACTTAAAGTTATGTCCTTCATGGTATATTTTTCTATGCCTGATTTATCTGTCTCTTGAACAGTTAATCTGAACACTTGACTGTTGCATTTTGTTTAACCTTTAGTAAAAAAGAAAGTTACAAAAAGAGAAATGTTTAAGGGGGGGAATTCATTCATCCTTAACAGAGCATTTACATCCTCCGAACATTTTGTTGTTTAGGACTCTCTGAAAAGTTGCTGTTTCAGAAGTGCCTCTGGGACTCTTTCAGAAGTGACCTCTCTAGGATTCCCTCCAGGGGGTGGGATAATCAATCCTACTCACCAGTCCAAAGAGTGGGACAGTCCATGGGGTCTGCAGCACCTTTGGTGAGGTCTTAATTGTGGCTAATGCCAAATGTGTCAGCCTGATTGTTCTTCAAAAGAGGTCTCCTGATCCGTACAACTGGGGAAGCTTCCTCTCTCAGGACAGCTTTTATGTAAGCAACACTTCTTTCCCTGGGTGTCTCTGGATGCCTGCTTCTTTTGAATCCTGATTATTAATTTAGAGGCACCAGGTAACAGGAAGCCTAAAAGTCTAGCTTCTATGGAAGCCTCTCAGGATTTAAAAGAAGGTATCAATAATAAGTGAAAGGGAACTAGAAATCTGTGCATGGGTCAGATTTAATGGTTTATATATGTGCATATATGGTATCTGTGAGTGAGTATGGCATATATGTATAACTCTACTGTTCTCCTATACATACACTATGTAAGGCAGAGATAGACTTTGAATTTACTTCACAGTCAAAACCAAAACTACCTTTTGAGTCAAAATTTTGCTGTGAGTGTAAACTTGTAAGCCACTTTGGAAATCAGAATGACAGTTTCTCAGAAAATTGGAAACAACCTATCTCAAAACCCAGCAATATACACAAAGGTTTTATATATATATCAATATACACAAAGGTTATATATATCCATCCAATGGATGCAAACACATACCACAAAAACATTTACTGAACTATGTTCATAACTTATTCATAAAAGCCAGAAGCTGGAAACAACCTAAATGCCCCTCAACCAATAAATAGAAAAAGAAAATGTGGTACATTTTCCACAGTGGAGTACTACTCAGTACTCAATGACATCCTTAAATTTGTAGGCAAAAGAATGGAACTGGAAAAAATTATCCTGAGTGAAGTTAACTTAGACCCAGAAAGACAAACATGGAATGTACTTACTCATAAGTTGATATTAGATGTAAAGCAAAGGACATCCAGCCTATAGTTCATAACCTCAGAGAAGTTAGGTAAAAAGGAAAACCCTAAGAGAAACATGCATGGATAACCCTGGGAATGGTAATTGGAAAAGAATTCCTCATAAAAGTTGGAAACATTGTAAGGGGGACAGAGAAGATGGGGAAGGAAAAAAGAAGGGAATGCGTTGAAGAGCAGCAGTGCTGCATTCCTGGCACCCGGCCGCCCGCAAGGCTAGCTTTACTGAAATAATTACACGGAAACTGTATTCTTTTAAACACTGCCTGGCTCATTGGTTCCAGCCTCTTATTGGCTAGCTCTTACATATTGATCTAACCCATTACTAATAATCTGTGTAGCCCACAAGGTGGCTTACCATGGAAGATCTTAACCTGCGTCTGTCTGGAGTGGGAGAATCATGGCGACTCACTGACTCAGCTTCTTTCTCCCAGCATTCTGTTTTGCCTACTCCACCCACCTAAGAGATTGCCTATCAAAATGGGCCAAGGCAGTTTCTTTATTAGCCAATGAACTTCCTCCATCATTTCCCCTTTTTATGTTTAAACAAAAAGAGGAAGGCTTTAACTTTAACATAGTAAGATTACATATAACAAAACAGTAATCAAGCAAGAATTACAGTTACATTATTTATATCTATCTTAATTTTTATCATAACTAAGGAAAACTACAACTATGTATCTATTCTTCAACTCCATCAAAGACTCCAGAAGGATATAATATTACCTAAGCAAACAAGAAATCCAAACTCTAGAAATGACAGAGACAACTCGCTGCCTGGACAATCACCCAAAGTTCCTCTGTACCATTAGGGCATCCATCTTCGGCCTACAGGCCCATAGTATTCAGCAGACATATCCATGAAGCAGGAAATTTCAAAGACTGTTCAGTCACTATCTGCTGTGTCCTGCAGAATGTCTCCCAGACTCTTTCATGAATCAGGAACCCCGAAAGACCATCTCACCTTTAGGCAAGTTCAGCAGTCCTCTCTCTGTGGGTTCTCTGTGTCCAGTTTATGCAATAGTCCAGGCAAGAGCAGTTTCTTGCCCAGATGGCTATCAAACTCCATAAGGATCCTCTTCGATGCCTATCTTCCTCTCAAAGTAGATTGGTGCTGCCAGGAGCAGATGTGTGTCATTGTCATGAAATCGCTAAGTTATTAAAACATTTAAATGTCATATTATGCAGTCTTTGAAAAATTTGAAGAATGCCTATCTGAAATATATCTATGCACATCTAGAAAATCTAACTAACATGACTACAAGCTTGACCATTATTGATGATTATCCATTAATAACCTATATATGTTACATTTTTAAATGAACGGCACAATCACAATACCTTAATCAAGATCAGAAATACATGTAACAAAATTGACCTTAAAATCCATACCAATGCAAATTATTCATACCTATATTATTTCCCCCTTTAAATGTAAAAGAACATTTATAAACAATATTTGGGAATATGGGCACAGTTATATTTCTCCAAACTGCTGAATGGGGACGCTGTTAATCAGATTGTTTAGGGTGTAAACTGTGTGCCAGGTTTATCTCAGTTGGCAGTTGAGCGAAGTAATATTTTGAGGCTGTTCACAGCAACCTTTCAGGAGGGTGTGGTCTATCATACCATATTGGGATAGACATAATCCACAGGGTCTCATCCTTTGTGAAAACAAAAGAAGACTCTCTCCAAAGCATCATATCCTTAGACCCAAATTCTGAAGTCATAATACCCTCATGAAATCCTTTCTGGTTTAGCTTGGCAACCCATGTAATGAAATGTCTCTCTGAAGTTAGCTCCTTCACAGTCAAAAATTTTAAAGAAAACACAATAATACAAAGAATCCAGACTCTTTGTGAATTTTCTATTTTTACATGGCTTATTTTCCTTTATTTTTTTTAAATCTATAACTATCTGTACTCTGTCTCTTTAAAGACTTTACCCCTTTTTTAAGACATTAACTTTATTCTTTATATTCTTTTTCTTCTCTCTCACAAGCCTACGTACATTTATCCAACACTGTGACTCATTCAGTGGTCTGAATCTGTCCTATTGTGAATCTGCAATTTTTTACTATCCAGGAGTACTTTTGATTTGTGCCTTTAAATTACTAAGCACTTAAGAATCTAAGCTGTGACATTCCTAGGTCAAAAACAGGTACTGCCTGCTTGCCCCACCCAGTCCAACATGGCGAAGCTGCTTGTGCCTCTGAGCTGTGGCACGCACTGTTCCAGGCACAGAGCAAGTCCACATTGGAGCCACACTCAGCAGTTTAATTCTGAGACTGAGCGTGTGGCACAGAAACTCTTTTCATCCAAGTTACAGCCAAATATGACACGTAGAGCACTGCGCAGTCTGAAAACACCTCTCTGTATGGCGGCAGGAATCCACCATGCTCTTCTGCCTGCCTAAGCCTGATTCTGCCATCTGCCCAGATGCAGGTGGGAAGCATTGAGCCATCAGCATGGTCTCAGAGCACTCCCCTTCTGATCCCAAGTGGGAACACAAACATCCAGTCCCATAAAAGCCATTGAAATGCTTTAAAGCCAGAGTTTGCACTGGCGGCACAGCCCCAGGAAGCCATGCTTTAAAATGATGCAGCTTTTTTTGTCTGCTGCTGTTGCTGAATCAGGAAATCTTTCTACAGCATGTCCTAGCAAACAGCAAAGAACTGTGTTAAACTCTCTCTCCCTTTTTTTAAGCCTTCTCAAGTTTTTAAGTGAATTTAGTAGATCATGTTGGGCACCACTCTGTAGTAGGAGTTGTGGGCTGGATTCCTGGCACCTGGCCACCCGCACGGCTAGCTTATACCCCGAAATAATTAAATGGAAACTGTATTCATTTAAACACTGTCTGGCCCATTAGTTCCAGCCTCTTATTGGCCAGCTCTTACATATTGATCTAACCCATTTCTACTAATCTGTGTAGCCCATGAGGTGGCTTACCAGGGAAGATCTTAACCTGCATCTGTCTGGAGTGGGAGAATAATGGCGACAGACTGACTAGGCTTCTTTCTCCCAGCATTCTGTTCTGTCTACTCCGCCCACCTAACCTTCTGTCCTATCAGGGCCAATCAGTGTTTAAATGAATACAGTTTCCATGTAATTATTTCGGGTAAAGCTAGCCAAGTTGCAGGAAGCAGCCCACTGCTCCTATTACAACAGGAATGGGGTCGGAGAACATGAGGGAACAGGATGGCCAAGATGAGGGGTGGACAGAGAAAGAGAATGAGCCAGCATTAACAGCAGAATACAAGAGATGGAAGAGAGAATCTCAAGTGCTGAAGATACAATAGAGAAAATAGACACGTCAGTCAAAGAAAACATTTAAAACATGGGACACCATGAAAAGGCCAAACTAAGAATAATAGGTATAGAAGAAGGAGAAGTTCAACTCAAAAGCACCAAAAATATATTTAACAAAATCATAGAACAAATTGTTTCCAACCTGAATAAAGTTATGCCTCTGAAGATACAAGAAGCTTACAGAACAGCAAACAGACTGGATCAAAAAAAGTCTCCTTACCATACAATACTAAAACACTAAACATACAGAGTAAAGAAAGAATATTAAGAGCTGCAAAGGAAAAAGGCAAAGTAACATATAAAGGCAGCTACCAGAATTAAGTATTTTATTGGAGACAGTGAAAGCTAGAAGGTCATGGTCAAGTGTTGTACAGACATTAAGAAACCATGGATTCCAGCCCAGACTCCTATACCCAGCATACCATAGAAGGACAAAACAAAATATCCCATGAAAAAACCAGATTTAACCAATACCTAGCCACAAACCCAGCCCTACACAAAATACTAGAAGGAAAACTCCAACCCAAGGAAGTTGGCTTCATCAACAAAAACACAGATAATTGATGGTCTCATAACAGCAAATCGCAAAAAAAAGGAAAAAATGCACAAATTAACATCACCAGTAATGAAAACTAAATTAACATGAGATAGCAATCACTGGTCATTAATATCCCTTAATGTAAATAGACTCAACTCACCTATAAAAAGGCACAGGTCAACAGATTGGATGCAAAAACAGAATCCATCCTTCTTCTGAATACAAGAAACACACCTCAACCTCAAAGACAGATATTGTCTCTGAGTAAAGTGTTGGGGAAAATATTCCAATCAAATGGACCTAAGAAACAAACGGGTGTAGCTATCCTAATATCTAACAACAACAACAAAGACCCTTCAAACTAAAATCAATCAAAGAGACAAAGGAAATTTCATATTAGTCACAGGAAAAACCCATTAAGAGGAAATCACAATAAGGAGCATTTATGCCCCCAATACAAGGGCACCCTCATTTGTAGAAGAAACAGTTCTAAAGGTTAAATCATACATCATACCCCAAACAATAAGAGTGGGAGACTTCAACACTCCACTCTCACCATTTGGACAGGTAGTCAGACAAAAAATGAACAGAGAAATAACAGATGTTATTACTCAAATTCACTTAACAGACATCTATAGAATATTCCATCCAAACAAAAATGGATATACCTTCTTCTGAGAACCTCATGGAACCTTCTCAATAATTGACCACATACTCAGTAACAAAACAAACCTCAACAAATACAAAAAAATTGGAATAACTCCATTTGTTTTATCAGATCACCATAGTTTAAAACTAGAAGTCAACACCAATATTAATTCCAGAAAGTCCAAAAACATATGGAAGTTAAACAACACTCACCTGAATCATCAATGGGTCAAGGAAGAAATAAAGAGAGAAATTAAAGACTTTATAAAATTCAATGAAAATGCCACACAACATACTCAAATTTGGGGGACACAAAGAAAGTAGTATTAAGAGGAAAATTCATAGCACTAAACGCCTACATAAGAAGCTGAAAATATCCCACATTAGTGAATTAACAGAACATTTGAAAACGTTAGAACAAAAATAAGCAAACTCACCCTAGAGAACTAGACAGCAATAAATAATCAAATGGAAATTTGAAATCAACAAAATAGAAAAAAAAGAAACAATATAAAGAATCAATGATCAAGTCGGCTTCATTCCAGAGATGCAGCGATGGTGCAACATATGAAAATCTGTCAATGTAATCCATCATATAAACAAACTAAAAAATAAGAACCATATGATCATTTCATTAGATGCTGAAAAATCTTTCAAGAAAATATAACATCCCTTTATGATAAAGGTCTTGGAGAGAGCATGGATACAAGGAACATACCCAAAAATAATAAAGGCAATATACAGCAAGCCAACAGCCAAAATCAAACCAAATGAAGAGAAACTTCTAGTGACACCACTGAAATCAGTAACAAGATAAGGTTGTCCACTCTCTTCATATCTATTCAATATAGTTCTTGAGGTCCTAGCTAGAACAATAAGCCAACAAAAGAAGATCAAGGGGATACATATCGGAAAAGAAAATTCAAACTCTCACTATTTGCTTGTGATACAATAGTTTACTTAAGTGACCCCAAAAAATTCTACCAAGGAACTTCTACAACTCATAAACACTTTCATTAATGTAGCAGGATACAAGATTAAATAAAAAAAAAAACAGATGAAAAAAGGGCTGAGTGATGGAGGAAGGTCATTGGTTAATTAATAAAGAAACCGCTTGGCCCTGGTAGATTAGAACGTAGGTGGGTGGAGTAAACAGAACAGAATGCTAGGAGAAAGAGGAAGTGAGGTAAGATGACTCAGACAGACACCCTGCCGCTCCAGTCCAGGGCAGATGCAATGAGACCCAGGATGGTCGCAGGCTAGAATCTTCCCAGTAAGCACACCTTGGTGCTACACACATTAATAGAAATGGGCCAGGCAGTGTTTAAATGAATACAGTTTGTGTGTTGTTATTTCAGGGCATATGCTAGCCTGGTGGCCAGGAGCTGGGTGGCAGGAACACAGCCTGCAGCTCCTTTAACAGAATGGCGCCCGGAAGCTGGGTGGCAGGAATGCAGCCTGCAGCTCCTTCAACAGCTGAGAAAGAAATCAAAGAAACATCACCCATCACAATAGCCAAAAATAGCATAAAATATCTGTGAGTAGCACTAACCAAAACAGTGGAAGACATGTATGACAAGAACTTTAAATCTTTGAAGAAAGAAATTGAAGAAGACACCAGGAAGTAAAAAAATCTCCCATGCTCTTTGGTAGGTAGAATTAACATACTAAAAATGGAAATCTTACCAAAAGCAATCTACAGATTCAATGCAATGCCCAGCAAAATCCCAACAAAATTCTTCACAGACCTTGAAAGAACGGTACGCAACTTCACATGGAAAAAACAATAACAACAAAAAAAAAAAAAAACAGGATAGCAAAAATAATACTGCAAAATAAAAAAAAAAATCTGGAAGCATCACAATCCCTGACTTCAAACTCTACTATAGAACTACAGTACCAAAACCAGCTTAGTATTGGCATAAAAACAGATAGGAAGACCAACGAAACTGAATTAAAGACCCAGATATTAATCTACATACCTTTGAACACCTGATTGTTGACAAAGAAGCAAAAAATAGCAAATAAAAAAAGCATATTTAACAAATTGTGCTGGCATAACTGGATATCAACATGTAGAAGAATGAAAATAGACCCATATCTATCACCTTACACAAAACTCAAGTCCAAATGGATCAAAGACCTCAACATAAAGCCAGTCACACTGAAACTTATAGAAGCAAAAGTGGGAAGTACACTTGAAAGCATTGGCCCAGCAGACCACTTCATAAATATAACCCCAGTAGCACAGACACTTAGAGAAACAATTAATAAATGGGACATCCTGAAACTGAAAAACTTCTGTAAAGCAAATGACATGCTCAACAAAACAAAATGACAACCCACAGAATGTAAAAAGATCTTCACTAACCCCACATCAGACAGAGATCTGATTTCCAAAATATACAAAGAACTCAAGAAATTAGTCATCAAAAGAACAAAGAATCCAGTAAAAAACATGTAGTACAACCTTAAAAGAGAATTGTCAACAGAGGAATCTAAAATGGCTGAAAGACATTAAGGAAATGTTCAACATCCTTAGTTATCAAAGAAATACAAATCAAAATAACTCTGAGATTCCATTCTACACCTGTAAGAATGTCCAAGATCAAAAACACTGATGACAACTTATGTTGGAGAGATTGTGGGGTAAAGGGAATGCTCCTGTATAGCTGGTGGTGATGTAAGCTGGTACAGCCCCTTTGGATGTCAGTGTGGAAATTTCTCATAAAATTAGGAAACAACCTTTCTCAAGACCCAGTAATACTATATATATATATATATATATATATATATATATATATATATATAATCTCCAAAGGATGCTCAATTGTGTTACAAAGACATGTGCTCAACTATGTTCACAGCAGCATTGTTTGTCATAGCCAGAAACTGGAAACAACCTTGATGCCTTTTGACTAAATAATGGAAAAGAAAAATGTGGTACATTTACACAATGGAGTACTACACAGCAGAAAAAAAATAATGACACCTTGAATTTTGCTGGCAAATTGATGGAGCTAGAAAACATCATTTTAAATGAGGTAACCCAGATACAGAAAGACAGTTATCACATGTACTCACTAATAAGTGTTTTTTTAAAACATAAAGCAAAGAAAACCAGCCCACAAATCATAATCCCAGAGAACCTATACAACAATGAGGACCCCAAGAGAGACATATATAGATCTAATCTCCATGGGTAGTAGAAAAAGACAAGATTTCCTGAATAAATTGGTAGCCTGGCAACCTTGGGAGAGTGTTGAAGGGAAGGGTAGAGGCAGAAAGAGGAGCAGAGCAAAATGTAGAGCTCAATAAAATCAATTAAAATTTACATGATAAAACAGAAAGAAAGGCCATGTCAAATGGCACCCTCACCTTCCCATTGCCCTTCAGAACTTTCTGGGAAACCTGAGTGATGGGCATTCTGTACTAGTCAGAGCAAGAGAATCTACAGGCTTCTCCTACCACTATCCTATTGGAAAATGGATATGGCAGTCTTTCTAAATCAGAAGGGATTTTAAGGTCAAAAGCACTGAGAATGTTCTCAAAAGAATTCATAAAGTACCAAAGGGCTTGTTTCAATGATGTTCACAAAATAATAAAGGACGACTGTTGTGGGACAATGGTTTTGCCCTGTAAAGATTTGTTTCTTATACTTGTTTTGTAAAATGCTGATTGGCTAGTACCCTAGCAGGAAGTTTAGACATGGTGACCAGGTAGGAAGCAGAGGCAGTAGAGAAGAATTCTTGGAAGAAGAAACAGTCAGTCTGCATTCATCATTTAGACACAGAGCAAGCAAGATGTGAGTGCCTCACTGTAAAAAGGTACCAAGCCTCATGGCTATCACAGACAAGAATTATGGACTAATATAAGTTATAAGAGTTAATAATAAACCTGAGCTAATAGGCTAATCAATTTATAATTAAAAAATAAAGATACAAAGGAAAAATAACAGGTGAGTAAAATAACCTCACTGTGAACACACAGTAATGTTTAAGCTAGGCTGAATATCTTCTTTGGTTTGATTGGATAATTATGATGTATCATTGATTTGATTGATTGTGAATAAATTACTTCTTCCAGATTTGTAGTCTCAACTTGTCCCATTGACCAACCAAACATTTTAAGTCAGTGCTATTGCGGTTAGCTACAGTCAAAAACTTCACAATAGTACCTTATTTCTGAAGAAATCACATACTTGACTCATATAACATGGAGAAATTAAGCTGGAATTCATTTAGAAGCTTCACCCATACTGACAAGCTTCCTTGCTTCTAAAACATGCTATGCACACCACCAAAGGGAAAAAAAAATCATGACTCTGACTCAAGACTGAACCATGAGCTACTGTAATGACCAACCTGGCAACACATGCTAGTGGTACCATAGTGGCAAATAACATGAATAACATGTGAGTACCCAAACACTTTCTGGTTGGATTTAAGAATCATAATGCAAGCTGTAACTCATGAATAACACTATTATTGGGACCACAAATGTATAGTTATAAAAGTCAGATGCCTTAAAGGAGATCGTATTACTGTTATACTGATACCCGTATATGGTATTAAATAAACTCCAAATGACTTATCATTATTAAACCATAAATTAGTACATTGATCAATTATAATAAGAGACACATCTGATTGATGTAGATGGTGTTTAAGCAATTGAGACCCACAACTGCTTAAATATGACAGAATACACAGCTTTATTGGGACATCCATTTGACAGCCTCTCCTGAGGTTCAAGAATCATTTCAAAATAGAGGATATACAAGTTTCAGAACTAGAAGCCATGTACAAGTTACAAGAAAATACTGTTGTCAAGACAGAGCAGAGAAACCGAACAAATGAGTTCAGTGTTTGTGACAGCATGCATAGAGTGGTACACTATTTGTTATCATTCCGCTATTCGATGGAAATATATGCAAGTTAAACTGCACCATCCGTTCAGATTTTGGGGAGATTACCTTGTGCCAGGTTTTTACCTGACCCTTAAATGTTTCATGCCCTTTCCAGAAGTCTTTGTCTATACTCTCCCCCTCCACACCTTACAACCTGCTCACTCATGTTACCATCATCACCCACCCTCAGTGTACTCAAAAAATATTTTTCTATTTCTGCTGTCCAGCGAGATCTTGGCATTCGTACATGAACCATCCTTATTACCTACTTTGTCTGGGTCTGTGGATTGTAATAAAAACTTTATTTTTACAGTTAATATCTACTTATGAGTGAGTATATGTCATGTTTGCCTTTTTCAGTCTGTATTATCTCACTCAGGATGATTTTTTCCTAGTTCCATCTCTATCCCTTCAAATTTCCTGCTGTCCATGTGGAATGTACCACATTTTCTTAAGCAGCTCCTCAGTCGAGGGACAGCTAGGTTGCTTCCAAGTTCTGGCTATTACAGATAAAACTGTAGCAAACATAGCTGAGCACATGTCCTTATGGTAAGACTGAGCACAAGGGTGGTATAGCTGAGCCAAGTGGTAGATTGATTCCCAGTATTCTGAAAAACCACCACACTGACTTTCAAAGGGGCTATACCTATTTTCCCTTCTACCATTAATGGAGGAGTGTCCTGCTTACACTACATCCTCTCCAGCTGAGCTGTCACTTATGGTTTTGATCTTAGCCATTATAGCAGGTATGAGATGGAATCTAAAAGTCTTTTTGATTTGTGTTTCCCTGATGGGTAAGGATGATATCTTAGAGTCTGATAGCGCAGACTCCTAGAAATAGTGGATACATAGCCTGAACTGTCCATCTACTATGACTATTGGTCATAGTTGATTGGTGCCTAGCCCAATAGTCATTAGAGAAGCATCATCCTAAGACTAGATTGGTGCCTATGTCATTTGTCATCAGAGAGGTGTCCATTGTGTAACTGATGGAAATAGATGCAGGCCCACAGCCAAACATTAGGACAAGCTTGGATAATCATGCATAAAAGGGGGAGAAAGGATTGTAGGATCCAGGTGTATCAAGGACACCAGGAGAAAACTTACAGAAACAGCTCACCTTGGCTCAGAGGGACTCACAAGTTACTGAACAGACAATCAGGAAGCCTGCATTACATTGTCCTAGGCATTCTGCACATACGTTATGGTATATAGCTTGGTCCTCTTGTAAGAATCCTAATAGTGGCAACAGGGTCTTTTTCTGACTCTTACCTGCTTTAGGAATCCTACCACTCTTACTTACTGTCACCTTTCCTAGCCTTAATATATGGGAATATGTTTAGTCTTACTTAAATTTAATATATCATCTTTCATTGATACTCTGGGAAATTTACCCTTTACTAAACAAAAATGGAGGAGGAGTGGATTGTGAGTAAGAACAGGGAGTGGTTGAAGGGAATGGAGTTGGAGGAGAGGAGGTAGGGGCAACTGGTAAAGATGGAAAGTAAATAAATAATTAAATTTATTTTCAGTTGATTTGTCTATCCTCAATACAAAGGCGCTTAGTACTACCTCAGATTGACATGCCATGCTTTTTGACACTCATAGGAAGCGTGCCATTTTCTCAACAGAAACAGAGGAGAAGTGAATGGGGTTGGTAGTAGAGGGTAGGTGGTGGACAAAGAGGAGGAAGAGAAGAAGGTGAAACTGCAGTAGAGATGTAAAATAAATGAGAACAATTTATTAGTTAAAAGATAAAAATCTATATGTAAGTAGTTCTGATGTACCACTGTGCAAAAATACATTCATTCTCTAGGACTGAAATTCCTATATTTTATTATGAATTGATATCCACTACAGATCCAGCTATGAACCAAGACTATTATGAAAATATTCTAGCTGAGTGAGATGCATTGTTTTTGTTTGACAACAACAAGGCTTATGAATCTACTAAGAAAGACACAGATGAGCTTACAAAGACTGAAGATGCAAGCACATGGTCTTCATAGGTTCTTATCAGATCCTTTGTTTATATGTTGTCCATATTAGTTTAACATTTTAATGGATTCTTGACTGTGAGAACAAGTGAGTCTCTGACTCTTGATCCTCCTCTTGAGACATTTTATTTCTGTTGGGTGACAATGTCAAGGTTCTATATGATAGTTTTTACTTTATTTTGTTATCTTTTATTCTGTCATGTTAAAAATTTATTTTTAAAAAATTAAAATATAATTACATCATACCCACCTCTTCTTTTATTCCACCAATCCTTCCCATATCCAATACCCATTGCTCTCTCCCATACTTTGAAAAGTTGTACTAAATGCTTTTGTTTTTTCAGGAAAATAAAACAGATTTCTGCCTTTAAACTTCTGAAGGGAGAAAACCTATGAAAACTACACATACTATAAATGACCTTGTTTACAGAGAATCATTAGTCACAATGCAAAACTACTTAAACTAAGTGTCTAGTATACAAGATTAAGCAAAAAGTGAATTTTTCTCTCTACTCTACTTATAAAGAATCTAAAAACATAATTAACATTTAATACTACAGTATATCAATTGGTGGTCCACTGTGAAAGACCAGCCCTGAAAATATCAGTATGAATAATATGATATAGAATGACAAAATTAAATTTTGAAATATATGTAATACATTCCAAACTAATTAATGAACAGAGAGGACATGAATTTAAAAAAAAATCACAAGGAGAGGTGTATGAGATAATTTGGAGACAGAAAAGGGATGGGCAAATGATTTAACTATATTATAATTTTAAAAGTTAAAGAAACATATTTAAAAAAATAAAAGGAGCCTTCAAAGCAAAATGCTCTCCTTATTACTAAAGGAAAATGGAGCAGGCTGACAGGAAGCCAGGTAAAACTATAAGATGAGGAAGTATTCAAGGAATAGCTCTGACTCCTAAAGTATGATATCCTTGAAATACCTATCTAAATTTCTCTTAGTTCTGGAGAAGTGACAACTATTTCCTTTTGCTTTGGTTACATTTGTCATCCAACCCCCTTTATTCCAAGTGGGAGTCCTGGCTGCTATAACACTGTATTTGGAAACAAAAATGACAGCCATAATTGTATTTGATGGGGTGGAATGAATATGTCTTGATTAGAAAGCCTATATTTCAAAACATAAAAAGTTTCTTTCTAACTGGATTTAGGATATATCTTTGTGGAAGCTGTGAGCAAAATCTGCATATAACAAAAAGTTAATATAGGCAAGCACAAGGTGGGATACCAGCAAAATAGATATATTTTAAAAATGCATGTTCTTTTTCTTCTTTTTCTTTTTTGCTTGTTGTTTTGTGTTTATTTTTTATTATAAAATATTATCTTTATTAAACTGATCTTAAGATCTGTGGCTTGTTCTGTCTAATGAAATCTGGGTAGAGTGAGAATGAGAATTGACATAACCCTTTCTAGAACATCGAACATCAAAATGTAGGTTTTCTCCATCCTTTCCCTTCTTCCTCACTTCAAAAGACAGTGAAGAAGATTCCAAAAGCAAAGATTTCAAATGTTATTTTATGATAGGATATGAGTTACTGAGAGCATGCTACTAAGAAAAATCTCAGAACTGTTTACATTATTATGAAATGAGTGATTAAATATCCCCAGAGGTCTAAATATGATTCATACAACATGTTTGTAAGTTATTTTCCTTCTGTGAACTTCTCTCAACTCTATTCCACCTATATACCTACATAATTATATTTTGTCTCTCTCTATTTCTCTTTCTCTTTCAGAAGCAAGAATCAAAAAAGCAACGAAAATGCACTAACAAATATTAAAACAAATAGACAAAAGATCAATAAGACCAAAAACTGCCAAAACAATCAAGAATATAACAAAAGTTCATAAAGTAAATTATTAAGTTCTGTTTGTGATGAGAAACTACTTCTTATCACTGGGACTTCCATGTAATTTAGTTAACATACCCAGTGAGACTCCATTGAAGAAAATTGATTTTTCATTGCCTACAGTATTAATTGTAAGTAGTTTCTTGTTTAGTCATGGAATTTTGTCCAATATTTATTCTTTTCAGTGATGAAACGCCATCTTGCTTGTTATGCACACTGCCTTGATTTCTGCAAGTTCATATGTGCATCAGTTGTGTTGTGACTATAAAACACAGGTTTCTTGAGATTTTCTATCACTTCTGGCTGATAAAATCTTTCTGCTCTTCTTTTATACAGATTCCTGATCCTTGAGATTAGGGGTTTGATGTAGACAACATATTTATGATATTGTTCAGTTTTGGGTCTCTGTATTATTCCCATCTACTTCTAGAAGAATCTTCTCATATGTGTGTATTTAGAGATGTTTACTATTAGGAGATTTTTTATTGATATGCTCCTTTAGCATGCTGAAAGTATTAGATTTTGCAATCAATTTTTCATTTTTTTATTGAAAAAATTCTGATTATGTGTTCCCCTCCCCAGATCCCAATTCTCCATGCATTCAACTACACACATTTTCTTTCACTATATATTTAGAATTCAAGAGAAACAAAACAGGCAGAAAATGAGAAGAGAATAGTAAAACAAATAAAAAAGCACACAAAAACATGAATAAACAAAGCCAATAAAAAACCACAAGATCAGAAAGCGTAATATGCAGGCAAAACCAACCAACCAACAAGACAAACAAAACAAGTCAAAAAAGTAAAAATTGCCTAACCAAAGAAATATTAGTCAAAAAGTCTGCTGAAATAGCATTTAGTTCACTTTAGCTGGCCAGCTACTACTGGGCAAGTGTACGACCCAGAATGGTTCATACGGTATGATTTATATACCCATTGAGACACCCCTGGAGAAAATTAAACTTTCCTTTGCAAACAGTCGCCAATTACAGATAGCTTTTTGGTTAGGGATCAGAACTATTAACCACTCCCCCCTCTCAAGACTAGATACTATCTGACTTGAAACTGTTCAGGTCCATGAATGCTGAGCCCATATGTGCATTAATTGTGTTATACTTTAAGACATTGTTTACTTTGAATCATCACTGTGGTTCTTATACAAATTTTCTGCCTCTTCTCCTCACACCTTCCTGAGTGGCAAGGGGAGAGTTTGTTAAAGATACTTTTATTATTTCTTAAGCACCATAGAGTTCTTTGTAAAAATGTCTGCATAAACTTTCTCTTAGTATTATGATGAAGCATCATGCTTCTCAACTTCTATATCCCTTCTCTGCCAAAGCTTCCTCCAGGCCTTTATTAGCCCATAGGTACTTTGGAAATGTCTTCTTTCTTGTTATTTAAGTGCTGTTTGTGAGGGAATTGAGAAAGCTTTGGTTATTGGGAATCAGATAACCAATTTCTTTATTGTCACTATAATCTGGGACCTAAAACAGTTTGTAAACTGAGACTGTAAAAAATATTATAAGAATGGCAAATATAAGAATAAAGAAGGAAAGAGGTAACTATAAAAAGACATTGTCAGTTCTCATGTTTATAGTTACAGCAAAATGCTCTAAGCCAGACAAACAGGTGATGCACAAATATAATTTAGACAACTTACCACTGGTATATCAAAAATAATTTTTTTCTTCTATTGCCCCACTGAAGATATTGGGAACTTCCTTTCATATCTAGGATCTAAAAACACTGATCTGCTTTTCTTACTTTATGACTAAAGTAATTGATGATCTGTGCACAGCAAGGATCAATACAATGTATATTGTATAATATTGTATAGTATTTTTTTCTGTAAGTAGGGATAGTTTGATTTCAAATTACCTTAGTCAGAATGTTGAAAATCAAAATAAAAAACTCACAAATGCTGTAGATAAGACATGGAAAAGAGAACCCCAATTTACTGTTATTGAGAGGTTGCAAACTGGCCAAAATAACTTTAAGACAATCCCTTTGAAAATTCTCAAACATCTATAAATCAAATGCACTAATCCTTGAATATATAAAAAGGATATCCTGTTTCACTCAAAAATGTTCATTGTCACTCTATTTACAATAGCTAGGAAATAAAAATAACTAAAATGTCTTCTGATGAATGTATAATAAATATGAGGTACATAGGCACTATGGAACACTATTCAGTGTGAAAAAAATGGCATTATGAAAGATGCATATAAATGGGAGGAACTGGGAAATAACATTGAATGAAGTAACCAGACCCAGAAAGACAAATGCTTCACATTCTCCCTTATCCAATGTTTCAAGCTCCAACTCTTCAGTTTTGAGTGTGTAACCAGGAGTAACTGTAGAAGCCAGGAATGTAAAAGCGGACCATGGGAAGAGAATATAGAAAAATATCAGGTTGCAAGTGATTTAAAGGGGGATGGAAATATAAAGAAAAAATTGGAGAGGCTTTAATTAGGGATTGGGACAGATAGACACAGAAGGAGGGGATAGACAAAATAATACAACGGATGCCTGAAAAAATTAAAAGGAATCATATGCTTATTTGTAAGATACAGTACATTCAAAGATACTACTTCAAACCTACACACACACACAACCTATAAATAAAAAAAGGTTTCCCATTAATGTTGAAAATTCTTTCCAAAATCATAAAGCCATATATTTTTTAATGAAAATCCCAATACCAGGCATGAGAAACTCCCTTTTGAGTCAGGGTTGTCAAACAGATTCTCAATATATTATCTCTGTCCTTGGTCTCCACTAAGAGATCAATGGTAAATCACTATTGTAGTATAAAGCAGACATTTTTTGGATATAATATATAGAGGACCTGAGTTGGATATGAACTTATGCCTACTCTCTGAGGACTGCTTTTCATGGTAGCAGAAGACACGAAGTGTGCTTCCAAGGGAGAAAAACATGCAATAGTCCTACCTAGCTATGGCATCTATATACAATAACAGTGATCTGTGGTGGCATGGTAACACTAAAGGTATAATAGCAGTACTGGCATGCATACTTTGGTAGCAAACAGAAGCTTTCTACATGGTTTTAAGTCCTGATCAACAAAAACGAAAACAAATCAACTACTAGAAACCTAGTCAACCTATTTAAGTCATTAATGAGATTCTACAACCACCACTGTGGTGATTTGTATAAGGACCCCCATAGGTTCATACATTTGAATGCTTAGCCACAGGAGGGTGGAATTCTTTGGAAGAAATAGAAAAATTAAGAAGTATGGATTTGTTAGTGGAAGTATGTTATTAGAGGTGGGCTTTGAGGTTTTAAAAGCCTATCTCAGACCCAGATTTTCTCACTGATAATTGCCTGTAGATGAAGATATAGTCCTGAGCTTCTTCTCACATACTATGCTTGACAGGCCACACCATTCTTCCTGTCATGATGATACTGGGCTAAGAAAATCTCCAAATAAATGTTTCTTTTGTAATAGTTGCCTCTGTCAAATTGTCTATTCACAGCAATAGAACAGTAACTAAGACAGCTACTTTACTAAAACAGCATAATCCCTAATTAAATTCTAATTATAGACTTTTTAATGATGAATAAATGTAGCCCTCTCTCCTCATCTGGGGAATTTCTATTTGCAATAGATAAAAATCATTACATAACCACAAACAATCAAAATGCAGAAGTGTAGACTTCAGTTTCACTTACTATATCTAAAAAAAAAAAAATATATCCTGCACCAAAACCTCAGGGTCTTCTTTGGAGAAGAAGAGTTAGAAAGATGAAATCAACTCTTAGAACAGTCAGTTTTCTGTAGAATTATGTCTCCTAGAAATTTCAGAGAGGTTATACCATAGAGTACATCCATACATGTGCCTAAAAACCTTAACACAGATGGCATGTATTGTTGGTCAGTTTTACCGTTTGGTGATCCACCGCCCAGCTCCTGAATAATAAATTGAGTCTTATTTTTACTTATGAATGCAAGCCTTAGCTTGGCTTCATCCTAGGCTGCTTTTATTTATTTATTTATTTTTTTACTTAAATCATCCCATGTAAATTTTGCCCATGGGCTTTTATATTTCTCTATTCCATATACCATCCTTTAATTTTACCCTGTGGCTTAGTGTGTATTTGGGTGGCGGACCATTGACAGCCCCTCCTCCTTCTTTTGCTCTTCCATCTTTTTTCTCCTTCTATTTATTCTCTCTGCATGGCAGCCCCACCTATTTATCTTTCTGCATAGTTATTGACTGTTCAACTCTTTATTAGACCAATCAGATATTTACACAGTCAAAGTAACACGATTTTACAGAGTTTAAGAAGTATAACTAGCATGAATGAATCGGTAAGAAAGGAAGTTTTCAGGACTTCAACTCTAGACAAAAAAGCTATGGGAAACTATGGAATGCTGAAAATAAGAAAACTTATCTTGTTTAGGAAAGAGTACCCCAGTAAGTTATCTAATACTAGATGACCAATCATGAGATTGCTTATATATAGGTTATATTATATGGATTTTCCAGGTTTTGCTTATTTGTTTAAGAATATATCAAGAATTAAAGAAAAAGACAACATGAATTTGATAGGGAACATTAAGGATTTGTGGAAGTGGTTGTATAAAGGAAAGGGAAAGAGAAAAATAAGGTAATTACATTATAACTACTAACAAGGGGTATGACTTAAAAAGTAGAACTGGTTTCCCTTTGGATCTTGAATTTCAATGTAAACATCTGTGTGAAAACAGAGCAATTTGTTTCTCAAAGCTAAGAGCAGAGACAAACATGTGAATGTTTGCTTAAATCAACATTGTTATATTATTCACTGAATACTTGAATAAAGGTACCAGAACTTTACACACATATTTCATCTTATAAGCAAAATGTAAATGATTTGAATTAATGTCAAATTCTAATACAGATTTTTAAAATTTATGTTATGAAAAATATTTGTGGACAAACTATGTAAAGCGCAGAATTATTTAAAATTATGGGAAACAGAGAAAGAACATAATATTAGGTGGTTAGAAGATTCAACAACAAACATCTGGTAGAAAATGCACAAATGATGGAAAACAGCATCCAGTCCTGGTTGTGCTTCTGTCTTTGATGGAATGAAAGCTTTTAGTGACTTTTTAATGCATTGTGACATTGAGACATTTTTGTATGGATGTGTTCAGTTTTATAAAGGCCTTAATTATGATATTGATAAGACAAAATGTTGCTACTAATTAGGTTGATTACGCCTTACTTCCTTGCACTGTTATCTATTGTTCTATTCTTTAAACTATTGTGCTCCATAGATGCCATCTTAAAACCTAACTTGTAAACAAATGTATTATTCAAGTTCGATAATGAACTCTTAGGAATAATGAATCAATCCTTGAAATCTGATACTAAATCCCTTGTTCAGTTTGACAGAGGTTGTACATAGTTTCCATGTACTGGATGCATTTCTATATATGCCCCAGATGGGTTCCTGATTCTGTCTTCTAAAATTTAGGAGTCTGTTTTGAAATATTTTTGACTCATATTGAGTCTGCTCATATTTTTCAAATGTCAGTATTCCATTTATCATCAGCTCCCGCTATGTTCTGACACCTGTGTGCTCCACCTGTTTTATTTTCCTTTGACAATTGCATGCATCATTTCTTTGCTCACTTTTCTATCTACTCACCCATTAGCTGTAACTGAAGCTTGTTGCTTCCAGTTTGTCGAAAGTGTACTAGGGACCTTCACTTCATTTCTCTTTTTATAATATTGCTTTACATAAAAATAAATGAAATCCTTAGTCCTTCAAATATCCAGTGACAGCTGTGCAAATTAAATATTTAGAAGAATTCTGCTGCTTCAAACTATACACAAATCAGAGCATAGCATTGAGCCTTAAGCAAAAGATAGATACTTTGAGCCTCCTGTGGTGAATTATTAAGAGAACTCCATTGACATAAATGTTTTCATAAATTATATCAAGCACCGTTGAGATAAGGTGAATAGATATTCCATTTTTATTTTGACTATTGTCATGAAAAATCAGTAAAAACTAAGCAATCTTTTCTAGGAAATAATTGTAACAAAAATAGAGATTCACCAAATTAAATATTTTCAATTGTATTATTGAATACCAATTATGTTTAATTTAGTTATATAAGAAGATTTATGTTTTATATCATTCATTTATTCATTCATATGTTCACATACTTATTTAATAATTACCTCATATTGCTCTAGTATGGAATGAACAGACATATGCACTATTAATAAATTCATTGTTTAACTGGATGTAGTAGGGCATGCCTTTAATCCCAGCAGTCAGGTGGCAGAGGCAAACCGATCTTGGTGAGTTCTAGGAAAGCCTGATCTGTAAAGTGAGTTTCGGGTCACCCACTACAAGGGCTTCTACAAAGAAACATTGTCTCAGAAAAGAAAAAGTATTGATTGATTGCTAGAAAGAAGAAAGAATTGCCTGATTTAGCAGAATACATAGGATCTGTTCTGATAGCCACCAGCAAAGAACAGTTTTCTTATCAAAGGCCCTGTTCTTAACTAAGGAGGAGGGTTAGCTATAATTTAAAGGGAACTTCTGCATGAGACACTCTTATACTTAGCATATAATTTACTTAATGAAGCATGATATAATTTTGATATATTAAGGTAAAAAAAAATTCCTGTCTTTTACAACTTTAGTCATTTCTCTTTCAACCACAACTCACATTTTGGTATTTTGACAATGTTCATATTTGTCACTTATCCTATTTTACTATTATAGCCTCATTTTATTATTTGAGATTTCATTATATTTATTTTTTATTTCATCTTACTTAGTTTATAAAAAATCATAGACTACTCAATGGATTCACATAAAATATACATGAAAACATAGATGAAGGCAATGCAACCTTAATAATAACTACATACCTTAAAGTTTACACTTATAAGCTAATATAATCTAGGGCACATTATCTCGGTATCCTCTCTGATCACTTAAACTAGTGTCTTATACCTCAAAGTATGATATAACTAAAATGTTGTTCCTACATTTTTCTTATTCCTTTAAAATATGCTGAAAACATATGTGTACATATCATAACACTGTAATTGATTTGGCATAATTGTATCCCCACTTCTACAACTTGACGGAGGAGGGTCATCTGTCTGTCTGTTACTTTCATTGGTTAATAAAGAAACTGCCTTGGCCCTTTAATAGGACAGAAAATTAGGTAGGCGGAGAAGACAGAACAGAATCATGGGAGGAAGAAGCTGAGTCAGGCAGTTGCCATGACTCTCCTCGCCGAGACAGATACAGGTTAAGATCTTCCTGGTAAGCCACCACCTCATGGTGCTACACAGATTATTAGAAATGGGTTAATCAAGATGTGAGAATTAGCCAATAAGAGGCTAGAACTAATGGGCCAGGCAGTGTTTAAAAGAATACAGTTTTGGTGTAATTATTTTGGGTAAAGCTAGCTGTGCTAGAGCGGGGCTGTGGGAAATGGTCTGCAGCTCCATTTTACAACAACTGTATTTGTAAAGATGATCATTGTTTTATATCACTGCAGCTATTGGCCTTTCACAGCTGTGTTTTCCTATTCCACTGTTTCTTAGAAATTGTGTTGCAATTTTCAATCTTGTTGATTACAAAGTAGATTAACCAATGCTATTCACATTACTTATAGTCTATATGTAACACTGTATTTTGAAAATACATGCATATTCTGTTTAACCACTGTAACCTAGGCAACTATTTATTTTTACTGATATTTTCATTTGTTTTTCCCTCCAGGAACATACGGATGACTAGAAACTTTTTCAGACTGTCAAACGTTATAATTACAGGTGGATGATTCTTTGGAGGCCATGCATACATTTAATTATACCAAGGTACTTAGGGCTTTCTTTGAAAAATATTTGCTATATTTATTTTTCTTCTTTTATAATGCTTTACCATTTTATTTGTATATTCCAAATTCTGGCTGCAAGATTTTGAAATTAATCTGTTAAGATTTTGCAAAATGTTTAATATTTATGATCAAAACTATAAAATTATACTTTTACCAATTCCTTGATATTTTAATTGAAGAAACAGAATTCTGAAATCATTAAACTCTCCAATTTTCTTTATATGTCAAAACATTTGACATGTATGTTTCTAATCTCACAACTAAACTCTATTATTGTTTCTTATTAATTTAATGTTTATTTTAGTTTAGCTTTACTTTGTTCTTTCAGAGCATTGTGATGATTCTGTCTCACCAATAACAGTCTTGGTATCACCTGCATTTCCATATTTGTTTTGTTTTCTTGTATATGTACAATGTATCTGTATGTGTGTATACAAACATGTACATGTGGATGTGGGGTGTTTGGTCTTATCAGAAGGCAAGCAAGTTTGAACTTATTTTTACTCTTTCAAAGTTGTTGACAACAGGTGTGGCTACAAAACAAGGTATGCTGACCTAGGTTATGTTTATTTAGTGTTTTGGGCATTAAGACGATCAACTAGAGGCACATCTGCTCCACTCTGACCAAAGGTCAGTGAACTCAAGCATACTCCTGTATCCCTTCATTTAAAATAGGAGGTTTGGGTCTGCGGGGTCCTTGGAGCTTCAAGTGTCCTTGTTCCTGTGGTGAGGACAACCATCCAGACCGGTGAGTGGATGCCATCCAAGGACTGGGTGGAATGTCTGGGAAAGAAGCACAGGGCCCCTTCAGCTCTTGCTGCCAGGGTCTTCTTTATTCCACATGACCCTGCCTCCCCCAAGCCTGCCCTGGAATCTCTGCAAGGTCCTTGGCCCAGGAACAGTTCCTACTCCTGCACTGAGGCTATCCACCCAGAGGGGTAAGTGTACGCTGGTCCAGCCAGAAGGGAGTGCAGGGCACCTTCAGCTCCTGTTGCCAGGGGCTTCTTTGTTGCACTTGACCTTCTTGTCCCGCTAAGCACGCCCTTTTGTTTGCAGGGTCCTTGGACCTCCAAGAGCCATTGACCCTGTCCTGAGGAGAACCATTCAGACCTGTGAGTGGGTGCCACCCTGGGTTGGGGTGGAACATCTGGGAAAGGAGCACAGGACCCCTCCAGCTCCTCTGCAGGGGCTCCTTTGTTCCACATGACCCTGCCTCCCCCAAGACTGACCTATTGTCTGTGAGGTCCTTGGCCCAGGAACAGTTCCTGCTCCTGCACTGAGGAGATCCACAGTCAGTCACAGAATAGATTGGCCAAAGGCACCAGGACTCTCCTGTCTGCATTTGAAGGAAGAGATGGGCAGGCTCCAATGCAAGAATTCCTCCAACAACCTGAAATGCAACATGACAACAGCAAATTCCAGGGATCACGCAACAAGAAAACTTGAACACCCTATTCCAGAAGAAGTAGAAGAAATCAACTTTAAACATAACATTATGAAAATAGTAGAGGACCTTAAACAGGATGTGAAGAACTGCTGTAAGAAACGGAGAAGACAAACAAGAAGGTAGAGGAAATAAATAAGAAAACTAGATAAAGCAAACAAACAGGTAATGGAAACAGTTCAATACTTGAAAAATAAAACGGAGGTAATGAAGAAAACAAAAACTGAGGGAGGGCTGGATATGGATAATCTGGATAAATGAACAGGAACTACAGAGACAAGTATAACCAACAGAATACAAGAGATAGAAGAAAGAATATCAGATACTGAAGATACTATAGAGGAAATAAACTCATTGATTAAAGAAAATAACAAATCCAACAAAATCTTAACACAAAACATCCATGAAATCTGGGACACCATGAAAAGACCAAACCTAAGAATAATACAGGTAGTAGAAAGAGAAGAATTACAGCTCAAAGGCCCAGAAAATATATTCAACAAAATTATAGATGAAAACTTTCCCAACCTGAAAAAGGATATTCCTATGAAGGCAAAAGAAGCATACAGAACAATAAATACACTGGATCACAAATAGCATCCACTCACCATATAATAATCAAAACACAAAACATACAGAATAAAGAATTAATATTACGAGCTGCAAGGAAAAAATGCCAAGTAACACATAAAGGAAAATCTATGAGAATTACACCTGACTTCTCAACGGAATCCATGAAAGTCAGAAGGTCTTGGATAGATGTACTGCAGACACACTATGGGACCATGGATCCAAGCCCAGACTACAATACCCAGCAAAGCTTGCATTCACCATTGATGGAGAAAACAAGACATTTCAGGACAAAAACAGATTTAAACAGTGTATAGTCACAAACCCAGCATTACAGAAAATACTAGAAGGAATACCACAAACCAAGGAAGCCAACAACACCCATAATAACACAAGCATCTAACAACCCTTTACCAGCACAACTCAGAGAAGGGAAGCACACAAACACTACCACCAGAAAAAAAAATAACCAGAGTTAGCAACCACTTTTCATTAAAATCACTTAATATCAATGGACTCAATTCACCTATAAAAAGGCACAGGTTAAGAGAATGTATACAAAAACAGAATCCAACATTCTGCTGTTTACAAGAAACACACCTCAACCTCAAAGACATATACTTCCTTGGAGTAAAGGGTTGGGAAATTGTTTTCCAATCAAATGGACCAAAGAAACAAGTGGATGTGACTATACTAATATCTAACAAAATTGATTTCAAACTAAAATCATTCAGAAGAGATGGAGAAGGACACTTTATACTCATCAGGAAGAAGTCTCAATCCTGAATATCTATGCCCCTAATATAAAAGCACACACATATATTAAAGAAACCTTACTAGAACTCAAAGCATACGTCAAATCCCACAGTCTAATAATAGAGGATTTCAACACTCCTCTTTCACCAATGAACAGGTCAAACAGACATAAACTAAACAAAGAAATAAGGGAACTAACAGATGTAATGAACCAAATGGACTTAACAGACATCTATAGAACATTCCACACAGACAGAGAAAGAATATACCTTCTCCTCAGCATCTCATGGAACCTTTGCAAAAACTGATCACATAATTGGTAACAAAGCAAACATCCATAGATACAAAGAAACTGTAGAAACCACCTGTGTACTATCGGATCACCATGGAATAAAGTTAGAATTCAACAACAATTCTATCCCCAGAGAGCCGGAAAACTCATGGAAACTGAACAGTCAACTACTGAACCACCCCTGGGTCAAGGAAGAAATAAAGAAAGAAATTAAGTCTTCTGGAATTCAATGAAAATAAATACACAATATACCCAAAACTATGGGACAGTATAAAAGCATTGCTAAGAGGAAAGTTCACAGCACTAAGTGCCCACATAAAGAAAACGGAGAAAGCACACATTAGAGACTTAACAGCACAGCTGAAAACTCTAGAAAAAAGAGACGCAGACTCACCTAGGAAGAGTAGAAGACTGGAAGTAATCAAACTGAGGGCTGAAATCAACAAAATAGAAACACAAAAAACAATCCAAAGAATCAATGAAACAAAAAGCTGGTTCTTGGAGAAAATCAACAAGATTGACAAACCCCTATCCAAACCAATCAAATGGCAGAGAAAGAACATGCAAATTAATAAGACCAGAAATGAAAAGGGGGACATAAACACAGACATAGAGGAAATTCAGAGAATGATTAGATGTTGCTACAAAAACCTGTAGGCCATAAAATTGGAAAATGTAAAAGTAATGGACTTTTTTTTAGATAAGTGCCATATACCAAAATTAAATCAAGACCAGATGAACAATGTAAATAGTCCTATAAATTGTGAGGAATTAGAAGCTGTTATCAAAAACCTGCTTACCAAAAAAGCCCAGGACCACATGGTTTCAATGTAGAACTCTAACAGAAATTCCAAGAAGAAATAATACCTATACCCCTTTATGTTTTTCACATAATAGAAACAGAAGAGTCATTGCCAAACTCTTTATGAAGCTACAGTTACCTTGATACCAAAAACACACAAAGACTCAACCAAGAAAGAGAATTACAGGCTTATCTCACTCATGAACATCAACGCAAAAATTCTCAATAAAATGCTGGCAAACTGAATCCAAGAACACATCAAAAAATTATACATTATGATCAAGTAGGCTTCATCCCAGAGATGCAGTGCTGGTTCAACATATACAAATCTATCAATGTAATCCATCATATAAATAAACTGAAATAAAAAATACCATATGATCATTTCATTAGATCACGAAAAGCATTTGACAAAATTCAACACCCATTTATGATAAAGGTCTTGGAGAGATTAGGTATACAAGGGTCATACCTAAATATAAAAAAGCTATATACAGCAAGTGGGCAGCTAACATAAAATTGAATGGAGAGAAACTCAAAGTCATTCCACTAAAATCAGGAACAAGACAAGGCTGTCCACTCTATACATACCTCTTCAATATAGTGCTTGAAGTTCTAGCAATAGCAATAAGACAACATAAGGAGATCAAGGGGATTAAAATTGGAAAGGAAGAAGTCAAACTTTAGCTATTTGCTGATGATATGATAGTGTACATAAGGGACCCCAAAATCTCTACCAAAGATCTCCTACAGCTGATAAAAACCTTTAGTAATGCGGCAGGATACAAGATAACTCCAAAACATCAGTTGGCCTCCTGTACAAAAAGGATAAAGAAGCAGAGAGGGAAATCAGAGAAGCATTACCTTTCATGATAGCCACAAATAGCATAAAGTATCCTGGGGTAACTCTAACCAAGGAAGTGAAAGATCTATTTGACAATAACTTCAAGTATTTGAGAAAGAAATTGAAGAGGATACCAGAAAATGGAAGGATCTCCCATGGTCTTGGATGGGGAGGATCAACATAGTAAAAATAGAAATTCTACCAAAAGCAATCTATAGACTCAATGCAATCCCCATCTAAATCTCAAAAAATTCTTCACAGACCTTGAGAGAACAATAATCAACTTTATACGGAAAAACAAAAAACCCAAAATAGTCAAAACAATCATATACAATAAAAGTACTTCCAGAGGCATTACCATCCCTGACTTCAGACACTATTGCTGAGCTACAGTAATGAAAACAGGATAAAAACAAAGATGTTGACCAATGGAATTAAATTAAAAACTCAAATATTAACCCACAAACCGATTAACACCTGGTTTCGACAAAGGGGCTAAAATTATAAAATGGCTGAGAATCCAAGGACAGTGGCACTGAGTTTTGTCCCTACTGCATGTACTGGCTTTGTTGGAGCGTAGCCTGTTTGGATGCTCACCTTCCTAGACCTGGATGGATGAGGGAGGACCTTGGATTTTCCACAATGCAGCGAACCCTGACTGCTCTTTGGACTGGAAAGGGAGGGGGAGATGAGTGGGGGGAGTGGGAGGAAAATGGGAGGCGGGGAGGAGACAGAAATTTTTAATAAAAAATAAATAAAAATAAAAAAGACTTGATATATATATATCATTTTTTATTTTTATTTTCTATATATGCACAGATTTTCCAACTGCTGTTGAATTAAAGAAATCCTAGTCATTAGATGAAAAAAAAAAGAGATTTGTCCACTTATTTTAGATTGCTCAATTTTGTCGAGTATAAGTTTCTGAAATAGGTGTCTGTTGTTGTGTTCTCCTTTTGTTTTTGATCTTGTAATTTTAATTAGAGTAGTTGAACAAGCTTGTTTTGTAGATACATATGTACGGAATATGTTCTTCTAACAATTGAAACTGAGATAATATCTAACTTTGATGTTGAGGTATATTTTTTTATGTAGCAGAAGGACCTATTCTGTTTTACATCCTTTCTCTTACTTTTTTTACTGGGGAAATTCAAGAGTAATCAATATACTGGATATCAGTTCTACTAAACAATTACAGTTTAATTAACATAAACATCATGGTATTGACAAAAAAATGACAGGTAGATCAATTAAATCATACCAAAGATCCTGATTTAAATTCATATATCTGTAAACATCCGATTTTTGATAAAAAAACCAAAATTATACAATGAAAATTTCTTGATTTAATGTACTTATCATATTTAAATCGATATCAGATAAACATTTTAAATAAACCTGTAACCCCTATGGAAATTGAAGCATAAGTAAAAGTCTCCAAACCAACAAATGTATAGGGGCAGATATTTTGCGAAGAGAATTCTTCCAGATATTCAAAGAAGAACTAATACCAATACTCCTCAGATTATAGAAAACAATTGAAACAAAAGTAACATTTTCAAATTTGTTCTATAAGGCCACAGTCACCCTGATTCCAAAACTATAAAAAGACTCAACAAAAAAAGAGAATTTGAGAATTTATGTGAAACACTTGTTTAACTAGACAAAGATGTGTTGTACTTTTTAACTATATAAAAATGTGTTGTTGCTTTACCTCAATTTCCTAAGGAACCTGCCTTGTCAAATAGAAAGCTGAACAGCCAATAGAAAGGGAGGAGGTATAGGTGATACTTCTCAACTGGGAGAGTAAGTAGAAAGAATAATTTATGTCAAAGTGAGAATAAGAAAGAAAAGAGATATTCTCAAAATTGGGAGTATGGGGACCTTGAGAGAGGACTAAAGGGGAGGGGAATAGAGAAAAATGTAGAAGTCATCAAAAATCAATAAAATAAAAGATAAAAAAACAACCAACCAAACAAACAAAAAGAACTATGCATTGAAAATCAATGAAACACAGGGTATCCTCCAAATTAACTGATTTTTTTAAAAAAAATCTAATAATGCCAAGTCTTAGCATGAAGTGCAGTGTGACTCACTTTTTTTCATGTTGCTAAATTAAAATATTTGAAAAATATTTTTAAGAAATTGGCATTATGCAGTAAAATCTTAGTCTGGTCCAGTGAATGAAATAAGGCCATATCAACAGTGAAAATAAGGTATAATCTTTTGGGGTCTGAGTTACCTCACTCAGGATAGTCTTTTCTATTTCCATCCATTTGCATGTAAAATTCAAGATGTCATTGTTTTTTACCTCTGAGTAGTATTCTAATATGTATATATTCCACAATTTCTTCATCCATTCTTCCATTGAAGGGCATCTAGGTTGTTTCCAGGTTCTGGCTATTACAAATAATGCTGCTATGAACATAGTTGAACTAATGCTTTTGTAATATGATAGGGCATCTCTTGGGTATATTCCCAAGAGTGGTATTGCTGGGTCCTGGGGTAGGTTGATCCCGAATTTTGTGAGAAACTGCCACACTGATTTCCAAAGTGGTTTCACAAGTTTGCATTCCCACCAGCAATGGATGAATGTACCCCTTACTCAACAATCTCTCCAGCAAAGGCTATCATTGGTGTTTTTGATTTTAGCCATTCTGACAGGTGTAAGATGGTATCTCAATGTTGTTTAAATAAAGGACATTGAGCCTATAATTTGTGATCCCAGAGAAGTTAAATAAGAAGGTGAACCCAAAGAAGAATGGATGAAGAAAGTATGGAATATATACATATTAGAATTGCAATATTTTAAATTAAACTTAAAAAAAAAAAGCTAGTGGTACAAGCCTAAATTAAGGTCGAGAATTCATAATTAATTTAAGTCTCTGTGTCTTTATCTGGAACTTGGTGGGTGGCCCAAAGATAATTCCAACTACATAAAATTACTGCCTCATGAACATTAATATAAAAATTCTCAATAAAATACTGGCAAAACAAATCCAAGAACATATCAAAAAATCTGTCATGATCAAATGGTCTTTATGTAAGCAATGCAAGGATTGTCCAACATATGAAATCTATCAATGTAATGTACAACATAAACAAACTGAAATTAATACCAAAACATGATCATCTAAGTTGATGCCTAAAAAAATCTTTGACAATATTCAGCATCTCTTCATGATAAAAGTCTTGAGAGATCAGTGATACAAGAAATATCCCCTAGCATAATAAAAGCAATGCATAGCAGGAATAAGACAAGGCTGTCCAATTCTCCATATCAATTCATTATAGAACTTAAAGTTCTAGACATAGACAAAGCAACAAAACAACAAAAAGAGTTCAACAGAATATAAATTGGAAAGGAATCAGTAAATGAGTCATTATTCAGAGATGATATGATAGTATATATTAGCAACCACAAAAATTCTACCATGGGACTTCTACAGTTGAAAAACACCTTCAGCAAATTGGTTGGAGTCACTCAAAAAAAATCAGTAGCCATCCTATATACAAATTATCAACTGGGTGGATGTTGGTGGTGCCACCAACACCATGAGCCTCTAGAGAATCCTGACTATTCATCCAGTAAAGTTTACTATACCACAGAGCCCTATAAAAAAACAAACAAAAAAACACAGTATTTTCTGGAAAAAAAAACCAACTAAACAACAATATAATAATACTGTTTTCTTGATGAAATTTAATTATCATATTTTTTAAAATAATTCTAGATTAGATTAGTTTACACTTTTAAGAACAACTAAGAGAGATCTTCTGTATCACTTTTACAGATCCTCCAGTTGAAAAAAATGATAAAATATACTATAATACTACAATAAAGGGCATGAAATTGACATGTTTTCTAGTTCAACTTTCTATACTTTTCTGCATTCTGTGAATGAGTATATATAATGTATACTCATAGTATCTTTGAATTGAAGCACACACTTATATTTCCCCCAAATTAGAATTATATTATCATATTGATCCCATATTCCTCCTTTATAAATATTTTCAAGCCAGTTTGTTCTCCTCTGGAACTTTCGCATATGGCTACCAGCACTCTGCTTTTACATATTATTTAAAGCTGACACTATTACAGAAAGAAACATGTATGTAATTCTGTACTGATTTGATCGTCAAACAAAATCTAAAACTGCACTAGTTTAATTACTACTTGACACAAACTAAAATAATCTGAAAGAATGGAACCTTTAGTTAAAAATATGTTCCCAATAAATAGCACTCCTCCATGGCTGTGTATCACCTCAGGCATCCAGCCTCTCACAACGGTTGAGTTCCTGCCTTGGCTTCCAGTAATGAACTTTGATTTATGTCATGTAAAGCAAATAAACCCTTTTGCATCCAAATTTCTTTTGGTCTTGGTACTCCATCACACCAATAGAACTTGCACTGAACAATAAAATTTCTCTATCATCTGGTTCTCAATTTTTATTTTCTAAAATGTAATATGATGAATATAAAAACATTTATCTTCTTGTATATTTATGGCATTTTAAAATTAAACTTTATATCTTGTATTAGTTTTAATAGGACATTTGTGATAGCTCTGGTATTTGCTAATATGAATGAAGCTGTCATGAATATTCTTGTACATGTGAACATATGCTTTTATTTCCTTGGAGTAAAGGCCTAAGAGATCAAAGAACATATAGTAATTGCATACATTATGTTATAAGTTATTAAGATGTAGTGTCATATTTGCATCTGTAACTTGTCTTGGATACAGTATGTTTCATCCTCACCAGTATACAATGCTAAGATCCTTTTGGTTTGAATTTTATTTTAGACACTCAAATAAATAAAATACATGGACAATAAATTTTCATTTAAATTTTTTATTTTATCTATTTCTAATGGTGATGAGCATATTTTCATTGGCTTACTTTCTTCTATTTACTTCTTGTATTTTATAATCCTTCAACCATTTTTTTTAAATTTGCATTTCATCAGTTTTTAAACCATAACATTTTAATTTCTCAGTCATATTTATAAAGTTAACAATCCTCCTACTTCATCTGTATCAAAGTTAATTCTACACACAGGAAGGTTTGCTAGATATAAAGAGAATTAGTAACAAATTCATACTATAATGGTTTCATTTTTCTTTTGTTTACCACATAAAGAGGCTCAGAAAATAGAAAGAGGAAAATGGATTAATTTTGGAGCCTGACAAGATAGATCAATTGGTATAGGCACTTGCTGCTGGCCTGATGTCTCTATATGCAGAATCCACATGATAGAAAGAAAGAACATTATGATAATGTTTTCCCTTCCCATGTTTTTTCCTATATCCTCCTACCTCACAGATCCTCCCCACCTCCTTACTCATGCTAGTCAAGCTATTCCTTCTCGGTTTCTTTGGAAAAAAAATCAAATAAAATCAAAGCAGAAAAAAAAAAAACACAAGAAACATACACATAACTATATACAAATAAAACTCAGAAAAGCTTAAAATCAGAAACCATAATACAAAAGGAAAAGATGAGAAAGATAACAAATGCTCAACAAAAGCATTATGAGATGAAAATAGCTATAAAATTATCATGAAGTTTGTTTTCTGTGTGCCAGCTATTGCTGAGCATGTAATCTACCCTATTGTTTGGCTTATAAACCCAGTGAGACCACAATGGAGAGGACTGATCTTTCCTTTGTACTTACAAAGGAAAGTCATTTGGAGATTGCTTCTTCATTAGGCGGTGGAAGATCATGTCAGCCCCCTCTTTCAGTGCTGTGACCATGTATGGATTGACCTGTGTAGGCCTTGTTCATGTTTCCACCATCTCTGTGTAAAAGCATAAATCACACACAATCGCACACCAGTTTGGATTTATGACTAATAGAATGGTTATTTATTTAAAGGAAAAATATTTATAGTTCACCATCCCAGACAACAGCCCTCTCTGTGATCAGGAAAGGAGTCTAGTACCTGAAAGCAGAGCTGGAAGCAAGACAGAGACCAAGAAGAGCTGCTGTCATTTTTTAAAGAGAGAGACCACGCCCCAGTGGACTGGTATCTCAGCGGCTATTGGCTGCAGGAACAGAAGGCGCTCCTGTAACATCCATGAACTCACATACATAAATTCTCTAGAGTCTAGAAGACACTGTGTCCTCTGAGTCACTCATTATCTCTGACTCTTAAAACCTTTCATTGTTTTCTACATGGCTTCCTGATCCATGAAAAAAAGTTTGATGAAAACATTAGCTGAGTGAAGGACAGAGTGTGAGTGTACAAAAATCTTTCACTCCGAATGTTGTCCATTTGAAGGTTTCTGCATTAGTTCCCAATTTACTCAGGAGATCTTGTCTTTTTATACTTTCCATGTAGATTAGACCTATGTATGCCTCTCTTAAGGTCCTCATTGTTGTCTAGGTTTTCTGAGATTGTGATTTGTGGGCTGGTTTTCTTTGCTTTATGTTGAAAAACCACATATGAGTGAGTACATATGATTTTTATCTTTTAAATTTATTCTTCTCTCGGGAGGACTTTGGACTTTCCACAGGGCAGGGAACCCTGACTGCTCTTCAGGCTGGAGAGGGAGGGGGAGGAGTTGGGGAGGGGAGGAGGAGAGGGAGGAGTGGGAGGGAAATGGGAGGCGGGGAGGAGGCTGAAATTTCTTTTTTCTCCAAAAAAAAAAATAAAAAAAAAATTTATTCTTCTCTCATATAATACAGCCCACAGCAGCCTCAATTCCATCAACCTTATCTCTCATCTCCCATAGATCCATTGCTAATCCATTTTTCTTCAAAAAAGAGCAGGCCTCTTAGTGCCATCAACTGAACAGAGCATAACAAGGTGCAATAAGGATAGGAACAAACCCTCATATCAAAGCTAAACTTGTCAACCTAGTAGGAAAAAAATTGTCCCCCAAACAGTCAAAAGGGTCAGGGGCACTCCAATTCCCCCAAAACTGCAAGCTAAACACCCACTTGTGATGTTCAAGCTAAATGAGCACAACCTGATGCAGAAAAGCTAGTGCAGGCCCATTCACCCTCTGAGTTTTTGGTCAGTCTCTGAGCCCATAAAAGCCATGCTTATTTGATTCTGTCAGTCTTTTTCTTCTGTTATCTTTGACCCCTCTGGCTTCTACAATCCTCCTTCCACATCTTCTGCCAGATTTCCCAAACTCAATGCTTCCCTCTAGAGCCCTACCTTTTATTTACCCTCTCTGGGTCTGTGGGTTATAAAATCTTTTACATAATACTTAAGATCCACTTAAAAATTCTTACATATCATAACTGTCTTTTGGGGTCTGGGTTGCCTCCTCAGTATGGTTCCAACAATTTGCCTGCAAATTACATGATGTCACACTTTTCTAGCTGCTGACAAATACACAATTGTGTAAATGTACCACATTTTCTTTACCCTTTCTTCAGGTGAAGTATATATATAGTTTTTTTTTTCCAGTTTCTAGCTATTAAGAATAAAGCTGCTATGAACACAGGTGAGCAAGTGCCCTTGCTATTTGCTACAGTATCCTTTGGTGCATATTAAGGAATGGTATACGTTGGTCTTGAGGTAGGTCAATTCTCAATTTTCTGTGGATCCACCATATTGATTTCAATGGTGGCTGTACAGCTTTGCACTTTCAGCAATGAAGATACTTTCCCTTTGCAATGCATCCTAATCAGCCTGAGCTATCACTTGTGTGATTGAACTTAACTATTTGGAGAAGTATTAGATAGAATTTCTAAGTAGTTTTGATTTGCATTTATCCTTACAAATTACTCAAATAAATCAAGTAAGCAACTACTGACTATGACAAAAATGACCTTTATAATGACTTTATCTTCCTGCTACCGCCAAGCAAATTGTAGTTCCTTATTAGAATCAGTGGCTATTTTATTGGAAATAGGTAGAAAAAGAAGTAATGAACTTTTTGGCAAATATGTTTGTGAGATAATCACACCTTACACCACCACACAACCAGTGGACCACATTGTTGCCTGATTTAGATGCTTGACAGATTGCCACAGTTAGATTTACAGGGACATTTAAACACTGTTTATCAGTTCACCATTTTAGCAATTCTTAAAGATACACTCTTATTTTTCCCAAAGTTTGCAAAACAGAACTTTTGGCTTTACCGGCTTCTTTAGTTTTTATTGATGGCTCTTCTAATAGTGTTGCTTCGTTTGTTATTGATGAAAGTTCAACTTCTTTTCAAACTAAAAAAAGTTTGGCTCAAAAAGTGGTGTTAGGGGCTATTTAAATGTGTTTGTAACTTTGCTTAATAAAACTTTTAATCTTTATACTGACTCCTGTTACATAGCATGTTTGTTTCTTCATATTGAAATTGCTGTGCTTCCTGTCTCACAGACTACATTTTTTTCCTTGCGAAAGCATCACAGTCCTCAATTCAATCATAGACATTGCCCTTTTCTATGGATCACATTAGTTCCGTTCCCAGCTCCACAAGCTTCAACAAGGAGAGTATAAATATTTCTCCCCATTTTGCATTTTAAATCAATGTTTATTGTGCATATCTTAATTTAGACTCAGAAGTCATTTATACTTTTTAGAGATACTCTGATTATTAATTACACAAAAAACTATGGTAAAATGGAAAAACCTATTAACAAAAAAATTAAAGGGACTGAATGTCTTTTTGACTTCCAGAAGATGGTGTGCATGTATATTTCTACAGAATGCTAATACATCACTCAGAGTTTCAGATCCTTTGATTTGAGCATATGCTAAACCCTTGAAATCCATCTTTTTTCTTGTTGAATCAGAGATATTACAGACCTTGTCTGAGCCCCAACAGTGCTCTTATTAGCTATAGCCATTGATAATGGAGAAAGACATAGTGGATCATGGTTATCTTAAAGCTGATGATACACTTACCTCTCTGCTTTCACAAGTTAGTTACAGTTGATATTACATGCAAAGACAACCTGGAACATTTCTTTGCCAACTTGGGGCCAAGTCAAGGCATTGACATTAAGTGCTGAAGAAATTGTTCAGATTCAAAAAGTAGATGTAACCCTTCTTCACTAAATTATTCTGATTAGACAAATAGTGTATTTATTTCTACTCTTGGTAATATTTTCTCCCTCAGGAGGTGTTAGTATTTCTTTAAGACTTTGTTAGCTGATTTGCCTAAGGTTAATAGGTGCAGGGACAATTGTCATGTTGGACATTGGACTTTGTATCTGTAATAGATAGGCTCTTTCTAACAGCTTTGGCTACTACCAAAAGCCACTCTTCTTATTATGCCCTCTTCTATAAATAAGGCTAAATTCAATCATACTTGTCCTATGACAAAGTATACATAATGGGTGGCCTGTATTTCCCCTGATAAAGGATTCATCTATAAAATTAAGGAAACAATGATGAGACTTATTATTGGCAAGTTTCCAGTTCCTGTATAGATTATAGAAATTGTTTTATTTCACATCCCTCATTTTCTTGGTCTGACAGTCTTATTTTAAAACTAACTCCTGTGGATATAGATTATCCAAAGGTAGGTCATTTCCATGTATTTACCTAAATATTAACTCCAATTTATTCTTCAAGATATTTGCACAAAGTCCTTATAGTAACAAATTATACATTTACTGAAAGAACTTTACAAACTTCCCATTTATTATGGATTACAAGTTTGTTACTGTACCTTTTGTGATCCTTGTTGAAGGTTTTCTAGGCTCAATTTCAGTTGCATAAATGATACTATTTACCTGTAACATGAAGGAGCCTGCTTTTTTGCTGGGGTTTCTGTCTCGCCCTGTTCCCTACAACTGTTTAGCTTCAAAGAAAATCACACATAGGTCTCCATAAATTATAAGATGATTGGCCCATTAGTTCTAGCCTCTCACTGGCTAACTCTCACATCTTGATTAACCCATTTTTCTGATCTATGTTAGCCATGTTGCTCTGTACCTTTTTTCAGTAATATTTGTGTGTTTTCCCTCTTCGAAATATGCTTGTGGGGGTTATTTGTTGCCTGTGTTTTTGTGGGTTCAGTTAGCTTCTTGGCTTTGGGTTTTCCTTCGAGTACTTTCTGTAGGACTTAGTTTATGAAAATATATTGTTTAGCTATTCCTATCCCACCCAGCTTGCATCCATGGCCCTCCCCTCTTTGAACCACACAACAGCTCCCAGCTCAGCCTGTTTGGGTGCTGGGACAGGGTCCGAATTGGGAGGGCATCGGGGAGGGTAGTAGCTCCTTTGTCTAGGTGGCCTGCCTGTACCAAACAAGGTCGGCCCTTTGTTTGTGAGACACCCAAGCAGCAGGGAGATCAGATCCAGGTGCCAGTAGAGACATCACTGACGTTCCGCACCCCTCCTGAACTTCCTGGTCAGCCTGCAGGAGCTATACTGCTCCATACCTCCTCTCTATTCCTATCCCACCCAGCTTGCATCCACGGCCCTCCCCCACATCCTTTGACCCCCCTCCCCTCTTTGAACCACACAACAGCTCCCAGCTCAGCCTGTTTGGGCGCTGGGACAGGGTCCGAATTGGGAGGGCATCCGGGAGGGTAGTAGCTCCTTTGTCAAGGTGGCCTGCCTGCACCAAGCAAGGTCGGCCCTTTGTTCGCGAGACACCCAGGCAGCAGGGAGATCAGATCCGGGTGCCAGGCGAGACATCACTGGGGGTGGTGTGTAGGAGTTCCTTCTGGATGGTTGTCCATGTTTGGGTACTGAGGAGTTCAAAATCAGCAGGACGGTCCCTGCTTCTACACTGAAGAGATACACCCAGAGACTCAGTCACAGCAAAGACTGGACCAAGATACAAGGCCTCTCTTGGCTTCATTTGAAAGAGGAGATGGGAAGGCGCCAATGCAAGAATTCCTCCAACAACCTGAAAGGCAACATGACATCACCAGAACCCAGGGATCCCGAAATAAGAAGAATTGTACACCCTACTCCAGAAGAAGTAGAAGAAATCGACTCAAAAGTGAATTATTTGAAAATAATAGAAGACCTTAAAAAGGAGGTGAAAAACTGCCATAAACAATTAGAGATTACAAACTAAAAGGTAGAGGAAATGAATAAATCGCTCAAAGATACTCAAGAAAACCAAGAGAAACAAGAAAATGCAATCAAACAGGTAAGGGAAATGGTTCAAGACCTGAAGAATGAAATGGAAGTAATGAAGAAAACACAAACTGAGGGAAGGTTGGAGATGGAAAATCTGGGTAAACGAACAGGAACTACAGAGACAAGTACTACCAACAGATTACAAGAGTTAGAAGAAAGAATGTCAGACACTGAAGATACCATAGAGAAAATTAACACACTGATCAAAGAAAACAGCAAAACCAACAAATTTTCATCACAAAACATTCAGGAAATATGGGACACAATAAAAAGACCAAACCTAAGAATAATTGGGATAGAAGAAGGAGAAGAAGTACAGCTCAATGGTCCAGAAAATATATTTAATAAAATTATAGAAGAAAACTTTCCCAACCTAAAGAAAGATATTCCTTTGAAGGTTCAAGAAGCATACAGAACACCGAATAGACTGGACCAAAAAAAAAATCTCCTCGCCATATAGTAATCAAAACAAAAAACATACAGAATAAAGAAAGAATTTTAAGAGCTGCAAAGGAAAAAGGTCAAGTTACTTATAAAGGTAAACCTATCAAACTTACACCTGACTACTCTATGGAAACCATGAAAGCCAGAAGGTCCTGGATAGATGTACTGCAGAAGCTAAGAGAACATGGATGCAAGCCCAGACTACTATACCCAGCCAAGATTTCGTTCACTATAAATGGAGAAAACAAAATTTTCCAGGATAAAAACAAATTTAAACAATACATAGCCACAAATCCAGCCTTACAGAAAGTAATAGAAGGAAAATCACAAACCAAGGAGACCAACAATGATCACAATAACTCAAACATCTAGACACCCTTCACCAGCACAACTAAAAGAAGGCAAATACACAAACTCTATGACTAAATAAGTGACTGGAGTTAGCAACTACTGGTCATTAATATCCCTTAATGTCAATGGACTCAACTCACCTATAAAAAGGCACAGGCTAAGAGATTGGATACGCAAACAGGATCCAACATTCTGCTGTTTACAAGAAACACACCTCAACCACAAAGACAGGCACCTACTTAGAGTAAAGGGATGGGAAAAGGTTTATCAAGCAAATGGACCTAAGAAACAAGCAGGTGTGGCCATAATAATTTCTAACAAAGTTGACTTCAAACTTAAATCAATAAGAAGAGATGGAGAGGGACATTTTATACTCATAACAGGAACAATTCATCAGGATGAAGTCTCAATCCTGAATATCTATGCCCCTAACATAAAAGCACCCACGTACGTAAAAGAAACATTACTAAAACTCAAGGCTGCCATCAAACCGCACACACTAATAGTAGGAGATTTCAACACTCCTCTTTTACCAATGGACAGGTCAATCAGACAGAAACCTAACAGAGAAATAAGAGAATTAATGGAGGTAATGAATCAAATGGACTTAACAGACATCTATAGAACATTCCACCCAAATAGGAAAGAATATACCTTCTTCTCTGCAGCTCATGGAACCTTCTCGAAAATTGACCACATCCTCGGTAACAAAGCAAACTTCCACAGTTACAAAAAAATATCCATAACCACCTGTATCTTATCAGATCACCATGGACTAAAGTTAGAATTAAACAACAATGCTACCCCCAGAAAGCATACAAACTCATGGAAACTGAACAGTCAACTATTGACCCACACCTGGATCAAAGAAGAAATAAAGAAAGAAATTAAAGTCTTCCTTGAATTCAATGAAAATAAAGAAACAACATACTCAAACTTATGGGACACTTTGAAAGCAGTCCTAAGGGGAAATTTTATAGCACTTAGTGCCCACTTAAAGAAAACAGAGAAAGCATACATTGGAGACTTAACAGCCCACCTGAAAGCTCTAGAAAAAAAAGAATCAAACTCACCTAGGAGGAGTAGAAGACTGTAAATAGTCAAACTGAGGGCTGAAATCAACAAAATAGAAACACAGAAAACAATCCAAAGAATCAATGAAACAAAAAGCTGGTTCCTGGAAAAAAAATCAACAAAATTGATAAACCCCTATCCAAACTAATCAAACGGCAGAGAGAGAATTTGCAAATTAATAAGATCAGAAATGAAAAGGGGGACATAACCACAGACATAGAAGAAATTCAGAGAATCATTAGATCTTACTACAAAAGCCTGTATGCCACAAAACTGGAAAATGTAAAAGAAATGGACACTTTTTTAGATAAATACCATATACCAAAGTTAAATCAGGACCAGGTGAACAATCTAAATAGACCTGTCAGTCGCGAAGAATTAGGAGCTGTTATCAAAAATCTCCCTACCAAAAAAAGCCCAGGACCAGACGGTTTCAATGCGGAATTCTACCAGAATTTCCAAGAAGACCTAATACCTATACTCCTTAAGGTATTTCACAATATAGAAACAGAAGAGTCATTTCCAAATTCCTTTTATGAAGCTACAGTCACTCTGATACCAAAACCACACAAAGACTCAACCGAGAAAGAGAATTATAGGCCAATTTCACTCATGAACATCGAAGCAAAAATCCTCAACAAAATACTGGCAAACTGTATCCAAGAACACATTAGAAAAATTATCCATTATGATCAAGTAGGCTTCATCCCAGAGATGCAAGGCTGGTTCAACATACGAAAATCTATCAATGTAATCCATCATATAAATAAACTGAAAGAAAAAAACCATATGATCATTTCATTAGATGCTGAAAAAGCTTTTGACAAAATTCAACATCCCTTTATGATAAAAGTCTTGGAGAGATTAGGGATACAAGGGCCATACCTGAATATAATAAAAGCTATTTACAGCAAACCAACAGCTAACATCAAACTAAACGAAGAGAAACTCAAAGCCATCCCACTTAAATCAGGAACATGACAAGGCTGTCCACTCTCTCCATACGTCTTCAATATAGTGCTTGAAGTTTTAGCAATAGCAAAAAGACAACATAAAGGGATCAAGGGGATTCAAATTGGAAAGGAAGAAGTTAAACTTTCGTCATTTGCAAATGATATGATAGTGTACATAAGCGACCCAAAAAACTCCACCAAAGAACTCCTACAGCTGATAAACACCTTTAGTAATGTGGCTGGATACAAGATCAACTCCAAAATATCAGTCGCCCTCCTATACACAAAGGATATGGAAGCAGAGAGGGAAAGCAGAGAAGAATCACCTTTCACGATAGCCACAAACAGCATAAAATATCTCGGGGTAACTCTAACCAAAGAAGTGAAGGATCTATTTGACAAGAACTTTAAGGCATTGAAGAAAGAAATTGAAGAGGATACCAGAAAATGGAAGGATCTCCCTTGCTCGTGGATTGGGAGGATCAACATAGTAAAAATGGCAATCCTACCAAAGGCAATTTATAGATTCAATGCAATCCCCATCAAGATCCCATCAAAATTCTTCACTGATCTTGAAAGGACAATAATCAACTTTATATGGAATAACAAAAAACCCAGAATAGCCAAAACAATCTTATACAATAAAGGAACTTCTGGATGCATTACCATCCCTGACTTTAAACTCTATTACAGAGCTACAGTAATGGAAACAGGGTGGTATTGGCATAAAAATAGAGAAGTTGACCAATGAAATCATATAGAAGACCCAGATTTTAACCCACAAACCTATGAACACCTCATTTTCGATAAAGGTGCTAAAAGTATACAATGGAAGAAAGAAAGCATCTTCAACAAATGGTGCTGGCACAACTGGATGTCAACTTGTAGAAGAATGGAAATAGACCTATATCTATCACCATGCACAAAACTCAAGTCCAAATGGATCAAAGACCTCAATATCAATCTGAACACACTGAACCTGATAGAAGAAAAAGTGGGAAGTACCCTACAACAGATGGGCACAGGAGATCGCTTCCTAGGTATAACCCCAGCAGCACAGTCATTAAGGACAACATTGAATAAATGGGACCTACTGAAACTGAGAAGCTTCTGTAAAGCAAAAGGCACTGTCACTAAGACAAAAAGGGAACCCACTGACTGGGAGAAGATCTTCACCAACCCCGCAACAGACAAAGGTCTGATCTCCAAAATATATAAAGAACTCATGAAACTAGACTTTAAAATGCTAATTAACCCAATTAAAAAATGGGGCACTGATCTGAAGAGAGAATTCTCAACAGAAGAAGTTCAAATGGCCAAAAGGCACTTAAGGTCATGCTCAGCCTCCTTAGCTATCAGGGAAATGCAAATCAAAACAACATTGAGATATCATCTTACACCTGTCAGAATGGCTAAAATCAAAAACACCAATGATAGCCTTTGCTGGAGAGGCTGTGGAGAAAGGGGACCCTCATCCATTGCTGGTGGGAATGCAAACTTGTGCAACCACTTTGGAAAGCAGTGTGGCGGTTTCTCAGGAAATTTGGGATCAACCTACCCATGGATCCAGCAATGCCACTCTTGGGAATATACCCACGAGATGCCTGATCATATGACAAGGACATTTGTTCAACTATGTTCATAGCAGCATTATTTGTAATAGCCAGAACCTGGAAACAACCTAGATTCCCTTCAATGGAAGAATGGATGAAGAAAGTATGGAATATATATACATTAGAATACTACTCAGCGGTAAAAAACAATGACTTCTCGAATTTTGCATGCAAATGGATGGAAATAGAAAACACTATCCTGAGTGAGGTAACCCAGACCCAAAAGGATGAACATGGGATGTACTCACTCATAATTGGTTTCTAGAACTAAATAAAGGTCAGTGAGTCTATAATTTGATATCCTAAAGAAACTAAATAGGAAGGTGAACCCAAAGAAAAACATATAGCTATCCTCCTGGTTATGGGAAGTAGACTAGATTGCCTAGCAAAAAACTGGGATCTTGGGGGTGTGGTGGGAGGGGGGGTAGGGGGAGAAGGGGAGAGAAATGTGAGAAGAGGAGGGTGGGGTGAAATTTGGGAAACGGGATGATTGGGATAAAGGAAGGTTGGTTAAGGGAGCAGAGAAGCACACATCTTAATTAAGGGAGCCATCTTAGGGTTGGCAAGAGACTTGGATCTAGAGGGGCTCCCAGGTGCCCAGGGCGATGTCCCCAGTTAGTTCCTGGGGCAGCTGAGGATAGGGAACCTGAAATGACCCTATCCTATAGCCATACTGATGAATATCTTGCATATCACCACAGAAACTTCATCTGGCGATGGATGGAGATAGAGACAGAGACCCACACTGGAGCACTGGACTGAGCTCCCAATGTCCCAATGAGGATCAGAAGGAGGGAGAATATGAGCAAAGAAGTCAGGACCACAAGGGGTGCGCCCACCCGTGGAGACAGTGGGGCTGATTCTTTAGGAGCTCACCAAGGCCAGCTGGACTGTGACTGAAAAATCATGGGATAAAACCGGACTCTCTAAATTTGGCGGACAATGAGGGCTGCTGAGAAGCCAAGGACCATGGCACCGGGTTTTGATCCTGCTTCATGTTCTGGCTTTGTGGGAGCCTACCCAGTTTGGATGTTCACCTTCCTAGACCAGGATTGAGGGGGGAGGACTTTGGACTTTCCACAGGGCAGGGAACCCTGAAGGCTCTTCAGGCTGGAGAGTGAGGGGGAGGAGTGAGGGGAGGAGGAGAGGAGGGGAAGGAGGGGGCGGGAAATGGGAGGCGGGGAGGAGGCAGAAATTGCTTTTTTTTCCAATATAAAAAATAAGAATAGAAAAAATTAAGTAAAATACTCTCCCATTCTTTACATTTGCTTTGAATGCAAAATTTGTTCAAGTTTGTACTGCATTCAATTTACATAGTATAAAATTTCCATCCTAAGTGGAGAGTTCAGTAGCTTCAGCAGATCGTCAGTGTCCTTAGGCCAGCACCACTTTCCGTATGGCCATAAGAGAATTTTTCCTTTTCCCAAAACGGAAATCCGTTCCTATTCATTAACTCCTGATTCTCCTTTCCTAGCCTCTGATAGCAACTATTGCAGTGACCATATCTGCTTGCATGCCAACATGCTCCCTGCCATAAGGATTATGGACTAAACCTTTGAACTGTAAGCCTGCCCCAGTTAAATGTTTTCTTTTATAAGAGTTGCTGTGGTCATGGTGTCTTTTCAAGGCAATGGAAACCCTGTCTAAGACAATATCTATACATTAAAAAGCATATTTAAATTAAAAAAAGAAAATATATTGTTTAAATTTGTTTTTATTATGGTATATCTTGTTTTATTCATTGATGTTAACTGAAAACTTTGCTGGGTAAAGTAGTCTGGGGTTTTAATCCTGGTCTCTTAGTGTCTGCAGCACATCAGCCCAGGACCTTCTGGCTTTCATGGTTTCCATTGAAAAGTTGAGTGTTGTTGAGGGAGCTGCGGGCCTCTTCCCACAGCCCGGCTCCCAGCTGCCTGGCTAGCTTATGCCCTGAAATAACAACACACAAATTGTATTCATTTAAACACTGCCTGGCCCATTTGCTCTAGCTTCTTACTGGCTAATTCTTTTCCCATTTCTATTTATGTGTGTAGCACCCCAAGGTGTGCGTACCGGGAAGATTCTAGCCTACGTCCATTCTGGGTTGGAGCTTCATCGCATCTGCCCCAGAGAGGAGAGCTATGGAGTCTGAGCTCACTTCCTTTTCCTCCCAATATTCTATTCTGTTTAATCCACCCACCTATGTTCTAACCTATGAGGCCAAGCAGTTTCTTTATTAATTAACGAATGACCTTCCTCCATCAGGGTGTAATTCTGATAGGACTACATTTATATGTTACTTGACCTTTTTCTTTGCAGCTCTTAATATTTTCTTTACTTTGTATATTTTGTATTTTGATTATTATATGGGGAGAGAACTTCTTTTGATGTAGTCTACTTAGTGATTTGTAAGGTTCTTCTACCTTCATAGAAATATCCTTCTTTAGGTTGAGAAAGTTTTCGTCTATGATTTTGTTGAATATATTTTCTGTAACTTTGAGCTGGAGTTCTCCTATTTTTTCTACAGCAACTTCAACATCTGAAATTCTTTCTTCTATTTCTTGTTTTCTATTGGTCATACTGTCGCTCTAGTTCCTGTTTGTTTACCCAGATTTTCCACATCCAGAATTCCCTTGTTTTTTTTTTTTCCCTATATTTCATTCTTCAAATCTTAAAATGTTTGTTTCACCTGTTTGATTTTTTCCCCCTTGGTCTTCATGGGTTCCTTTGAGGGATTTATTAATTTCTTCCAATTTTTTGTTTATCTTTTCCTCCATTTTTTGAAGAGATTTTCTTCATTTCCTTTTTAAAAGTCTCCATTTTTATAAAGGTATGTTTAAAGTCACTTTCTTCTGCTTCTTCTGGCATAGGATGATCAAGTCTTCCTACTGTGTGACTACTGGTTTCTGGTGTTAACATGTTGCTTTTTAGGTTGTTGGATGAATTTTACATTGGCACCTGCCCATCTCTTCCTTCCAATGAGGCTGGCAGTGTCATTGCTTCTTGGTCCGTCCTTGAGGTGGCTTTTCGGAGTGTTTGGGGATTTTTCTTCTTCTGCTATGTACTGTCTGTGTGTTCTTAAAATGGGGGGGGGGGGGGGGGAATCTCCCGTGGTGGGCTCGTGGAGCAGCCGCCAGTCCAGGCCCAGGCCAACCGGGCAGGTGTGAAGCAGTGACTGAGCCACCAGAGCCAAGCCTGCGGTGGGTCCTGGAAGCAAGTGGCTGTGGCTGCAGTTTTCCCAAGGAGGGGGGCAGCAGGCAGGTGGGTGTAAACAGACCCATAGACACAGAAAATAGCCATAAAACATTTATTGAGGGAGAGAGGGAGAGAGAGAGAGAACCCGTGTGGACCCCAAAAGAACAGGAGAGAGGCAAGATGGCCATGGAGGATCAGAAGTAGTGGGAGTGGGCGTGGCTTGTCTCTTAAAGAGACAGGAAAGCACAACACTGTCAATGTCTGTGTGTCTCAAGAAATTTCTAAGGTCTCTGTAAGCCTGCTCTTTAGGTCTCATCTACTGGTTTACACTCTTGATTCTTTCTCTTGGTCCCCTCAGTGATGTAGCAAGTTCTTTGTCTCCTCCATATTGTAGGAAGCTGTGTTTCAGATTTCCATTGATATTGCCAGAGGATAGGCAAGTTTAGGGGTGGGATGAGGCTAGAAGTTCTCAAGGACCATTGCATGGGGTTGGGTAATGGGGAAGTCTAACTGTAGAGAATTATTCTGCTGGCTAGAAAAGCTGAGGGAGTTGGAGGGAGGGAGGGGTCTGAGGTTTTGTCCCACTCTGGAGGTCCTAGATAGTGAGGTGTCTCCATGTGGTTGTTCACTCATCTCTTAAGTCCCCTCAGTATTGGAGCAAGCTGTGTTTCAGAGTTTCACTGAGGTTGCAATGATTTATGATATTTTTAACTCCAGAATTTTTCTGTATAAGAGCTGTTGAATGATTTCTCTACTGCCTAACCTGGTGCCTTAAAGTCACCATTATTGTTTGTGAATCAATATGTGTTTTTAACTGTAGTTGTGTTTCTTTAATTAAGTTGGGTGCCCTTATATTTGTTGCATAAATATTTAGAAGTGTATTAATTTTTGATGAATTTTTTATTTATTGAATTTGTAGTTCACCTTTTCATATCTTCTGATAAGTTTTAGTTTGAAGTCAAATTTGGCAGATATTAACAAGACCAGTACACCAGTTTGGTTCTTGAGTCTATTCTGTTTGGAATGTCTTTCTGCTTATTTTTACCCTTAGGTAATGTCTATTATTCATATTGAGGTGTGTTTCTTCAATGCTGGAGAAATAAGGATCTTGTTTTCTATCTCACTCTTTCAGTTTCTGTTTTTATTGATGGAATTGAGACAATGAAATTTGAGAGTTATCAGTGAGTAGTGCTTATATTTTCCTATTATTTTATTACTATGTTGTGGGGTTTCCCTCTCTTTTTATTTATAGATCTACAATAGTTCATTCCCAGTATCTTATTGAATGTAGTTAACACTTCCGACTGGAGTTCACCTTCTAATGCTGTCTGTTGATATTGATTAGTAGATATAATTTGCTTAAATTTTAACATTGAATATATTTATGTGTTTCTTTTTCCACTTATTGTGATTAATAATATTGTTGAGTATAGTAATTTGGTCCGGTTTCTATGTGTTCTAAAATTTGAGGAACATACATTTAACTTCTTCTGATTTTGAGAATCTGGATTGAATAACTAGGTATTATTCTAATGAGCCTACCATTATTTGACTTGGTCTTTTTCCTTTGAAGCTTTTAATATTCTTTTTTCTCCACATTTAGTGTTCTAATTACTATTTGTCATAGGAAATTTCTTTTCTAATCTTGCCAATTTAATGTGTTCAGAATGCATCATAAGCAGCTCCTTGTTTAGGTTTAAGTAATTTGCTCTTACAAATTCTTAAAAATATTTTCTATACCTTTTACCATTTTCTTTCTCCCTATAATTTGTAGATTTGGCCTTTGATAGTGTTTCATATTTCTTGGATGCTTGTGATTTTAGTTATTTTAAATTTAACGTTTTCTTTTACTGACATATTCACTTTTTATACGTTGCTTTCATCATCTGCAATTCTATCTTCAATATTTTAGCATCTTTTGTTAGGGTTACCTCTGATTGTTTGAATTTTAAATTGTAAGTTTTCAATGCCAGTTTTATTTCAGTTTTGTTATTTTTGAATTATTCTATTTTTGTCTTATAGCTAATATTTACTTTCATGCCATAAATTGTTTTTACTATTTCATTTAACTGTATTTTCAATGACTAAATTAAGGTATGTATTCATATCCTTTTTATGGTCTTTGTAGATATCTATATTTGCTTTCTTGAAGCCATTTTTTGCACTTCAACTATGTTGCTTTCCTAAGGACTACAAAAATTGGATTACTGACTACTAGTAAAAATTCTCTCATGGCTCTTCATTTTTGTGTGTTTTTTGTTTTCTCCACTGGGTTCTAGGCATCAGCATTTGTTATATTTGAAATGTTTATTGGTGTCAGTATCAGGTCTTGTCTTTTTGGGTGGCCATTTTCTTCTTTGGTTGTTGTTGCCCTAATATAGAATGTTTTTATAGGTCAGTGGGTAATAGAATGAAATTAAGATGCCCTCGGAGGAAGGCTGAGTGACTATGGAAAAAAAGCTAGGGAACCAGGTCAGCACCAAAATGCAGAGTTTCGGGAAAAATGAGGTGAAGCATGGTTGGAGGAAGGATTTAGTAATTTAGGCCACTAAAGGACTAAATAAAGAGAGAACACAATGAAGGACAAGAAGAATAGAGAAAATCCTGCATCTGGGTCTCAGAGCAGTAGTAGAAAGTATTTCTATGGATCAGCAGCTGAAATACATTAATGGAGATGGGCTTGAAAGGATGCCTGACATGACTGTTGGAAAAGAATTAAGATGGGACAACTTCAGAAGGCAGAGTTCTCTGAGAAGGAAGGTAAATTGGGAGGAAGGGCTCCTACTAATTTATATCTGAGCCCATATAGTACCTAAGTTAAAATTTGAGTTCTGGGAGAAATGTAGCTATCTGAGTGATTGTATAACTAATCTGGAATCTACTATGTTTCCTGTTTTAAGTTCAAAAGTTCTGATCAAGCTGTATCAAGATATGGAATCTCTCAATCACAATAGGCCTAATATCCCTTCAGAACTGAATGGCCCTGAGGTTGCCAGAAATTGTGGTGGAGATGCTTAGATGTGGAAATCCTTGAGTGTTGCTGAATCTAATCGATAATTAAGTCTGGTCCCAAGCCTCAGTACACTTTCCTGTGAAGTCTCTGTAACTTTAACACATATTTTTTAAATCAACAAATAAACTTAAGTAAAACAAACTGGAGTGTTAAAAATCTAACCCCTTCTCTTGTAGCTGTTAATGTAACAGCTAACAATAATAATGTATACCATTAAGACAAAGAAAGAAAATGATTACTTAGTCATTTCCCATAAACTCTGTGGCAGAATGGGGCAAGGCAGAAAAGAAAGAATGTGTAGCTCCAAAGAGGATGAATATCCATGGAAGAGGTGAAACTGAAATTTCGGTGGTTTCTGATGCTTATCTGTCCACATATTTCCACTGAAATGCATTTCCTTCTGAAAGTATAAGTCAGTTTAAGTTCTTGACACCTCACTAAACCCTCAAATGGAGTAAGATATGCCTTTCTAATAGCCATCTTATATTCTACTTAGAGATAGCATAAAGTGTTTTATATATGCCAAGACTTAATATGCAAAGTATTCGAAGGGCAAAAGAACATGGACATTCCAGTTTAAATATTTAGCTTGACTTGTCTGAGTTTTAATGATTTTCAACAAAATAAAAAATTCAGAATTCTCTGAAAATATTTTCAACTATGTACATATTTTTTCTGAGTCTAAAATACTCTCAAATAAATCATGTATTTGAAGACTTTGTTATGTGTCTTTTGGCAATGCAATTGGGCAAGGTGATTTGGAAAAGCTGTACACTCTGTAGGAGATGGGCCTAACAGAGATAGAAGACCATTAAGGCATGACCTTAAGAGGTCATATACAGTTTATGTTGCAGATTTTAATCTGCTTCCAGGACTGAATGTGGGTCTCTTGTAGGAGGAGGAAGCTTGTTTCCTTCCTAGCAATCCAGACCTGGAATAATAGGGTTAGGGTTATATAACTCAGAAACTACATTAATTGCAATAATGCTTGGTTAATTGTTTAAATATATTTCTATCTAGGTCTTACATCTCAAATTAACCTATTCCTGTCATTTTAAATTTTATCACAAGGCTTGGTAATGTTCCAGGCGATCTGTCTTCTTTGGCAGCTACGTTGCATCTCGCTGAATCTGCCTTCTTTCTCCTCTATCTGTGTTTTGAATTACTGCTTTTCTCTAGTCTGTGCTGCAATAGGGCTAAAGCAGCTTCCTTATTAACCTATGATTATAAATCATATTGACAACATACAGAGGGGAATCTTACACCACCTCTCTTTTTCTGCCTAAATAAAAAGAAGGTTTTCACTTAAACATAGTAAAATTTCATATAATAAAACAAGAATGATACAAGAGTTAAAGTTACAATATTTATATATACTATATCTTCTATCATAACTAAGGTAGACGCTAATTATAAATATCTATTTTTTAACTCTATCGAAGACCCAGAAGGATATAATATCACCTAAGTAAACAGGAAGTGCATTGTAAACAACTTCCAAAACTCTAAAATTGACAGAGACCATCTTGTTGCCTGGACAGTGACCCTAATTTCTTCTGTAATGTTGGGGCATTCATCCATTTCCAGCCTAAAGGCCCATAGTATTTGGCAGACTTTTCCATAAAGCGGGAAAAATTTCAAAGACAGTTCAGCCTATATTGACTTTCTGTCAGTCACTTTCTTTTGTGTCCTACAGAATGTCTGGCACACAGTTTCATGAAGCAGGAACTCTGAAGGACTATATCAACTTTTTTAGGCAACTGCAGCACTCATTTTTATGTAGTTCCTGCATGTCCTATTTATACAGCCATACCATCAAGCAGTTCAGACAAAAGCAGATTCTTGTCCAAATGGCTAATAAACACCATAAAGAACATTTTCAATACTATCATCCTCTCTAAGTAATTTGGTTCCACCAGGAGCATATGTGTCTCATGGTCATAAAAAAGTCCTACGTTCTTAAAAAACATTTTAAATGTCATGTTCTGTTATTCTTTGAAATGTTTGAAGAATAACTATTCATCTAAAATATATCGTAGATCCAGAAAACCTAACTGACATGACTACAAGCTTGACTATTATAGATGACTCTCTTTTAACCTATATTTCTTAATTATATATTGCATTGTTAAGTGAGCTACACAAATACAATACCTTAATCAAGAGCAAAAATATACACATAATAAAATTTACCTTAAATTTGTATAAATAGACCAAGATCCATACCAATACCAAGTATTCATCTCTATTTCATATCCCCTTTTAAACATAAACAAACATTTATAAACAATATTTAGGAATTTGGGGATAGTTCTCTTCAAACTGTTTCCTGCTTTTTGTTCAGTGAAGCATTTGGGAGATCATGGAGACATTTTAATGTTCTTTGTCCATCAAAGCACATTAGTCTGGTAGGATTATACAGGTTCTCATCTTTTGTTGAAGCTAAAGAAGAACCTCTATTCCAAAGCAACATACCTTTAGACCCAAATTTTGAAGTCAAGATAACTTTAATATACATATGTTGGTTTAGATTAGCAGCCCCCATAATTAAATATCTCTCTGTAGTCAAAAAATCCAAAGAAAACACAGTAATATGCATAATCCAGACTCTCTCTGTATATTTGTTCTTTAAGTGGCTTATTTTTCTTTAATCCTTTAATTTATGACAGTCTGTATACTGTCTCATTAAAGAATTTTTTATTTTTTCTATATTATTTTTCTTCTTTTTCTCAAGCCTATGTGCATTTTTAAATCACACTCTAACACATTCAGAGGTTTATTACATCTATTTAATTGTTTCCTGACCAGGAGCACTTTAAAATGATAAGAAGTGTGGTTGTGGCAGGCCTGGATTCTGCAGGTGGGAAATGTGCTCACTATCTCAACTCTGGTAAGCAGTTGGTCCATACTGCCACAAACCGATGCAAGTGCTTGGCCTCCTAAAAGAGCCAGAGCTGTTCATGGAACTACACAAACCAAAAAGCCTTCTTAAAGGAACCATGCCGTATTTCCTGATACCACTGAGTTAAGAAGCATTCTCCTAAAAAAATTGTGCTTCTGCTTTCTTTTATCAAATAGAAACCACATGAGAGAATGCTGTGAAAACATATTCACAGCATACAGAAATGAATTCCAAATTAGGTCTATTCCATAATCACCCCCATTTTTTAATGACTCACTTAATATTTTTGCTTTTTCAACAAAAATGGACTATATTTGCTCAAGCAAGAGTCAAAACTGGCCTTTATTTCAAGATTTTCCCATCAGATGTCATAAAAAATGCAAATAAAATTAACTAAGAGAATTTAGTTTGTGAATAAACCACATGTTTTTGAGACTTAGTAAATGTACAATAATATGAAGACATATCATGTCTCTACTGGTTATTTCTTTAAACCAAAAAAAGTGAGTTATCAGGCAAGGAGATATGTTATAAAAGACCACTTGTTGCTTGTTCCTTGCTGCTTAGACTCAAAATAATCACACAGAAACTATACTATTTACAGCACTGTTTGGCCAATAACTTTAGTATATTACTAGCTAGCTCTTACATCTATAATTAACCCATTTCTATTAATCTGTGTATCACCCTGTGGCTATAATTTACCAGCCAGGTAAATTAAATTTACCTGGTTAGATTAAAAGGAGTAAAGTAAAACAAACCAGGTAAAGATGGAATATACATAGAAAATCTGGATTATATATATTACAGTGTTTTCTTTGAAATTTTTGACTGCAGAGAGATATTTGATTCTGGGGGCTGCTAATCTAAGCCAACACAAAAATATTTTGACTTCAAAAATTGAGTCAAAGGATTTGTTGCTTTGAATAAGAGGTTCTTCTTTGGTTTCCACAGACAATGAAAAACTGTAGAATCCTTCCAGACTAGTATGGTTTGGTAGATCAAGATCCCCTAAAAGGTCACCATGAACACCCCCAAATATTACCTCACTCAATAATAAACAGGAAGCAGTTTGGAAAGAACTACACCCAAATTCCCTAAGTGACTGTTTATAAATGTTTCTTTACATTTAAAGGGGGATATGCTATAGAGATGAATACTTTGCATTGACATGGGGCTTTGTTTATCGATAGATACAAACTTAAGGTCAATTTTGTTATATCTATATTTCTGCTCTTGACTAAGGTATTGTGTTTATGTAGCTCATTTTAAAATGTAATGTATAGTTAAGAAAAACAGGTTAATAGATAATCATCAATAATTGTCAAACTTGTAGTCTTGTTAGGTTTTCTAGGTATATAGAGATATATTTTAGATAGGGATTCTTCATATCTTTCAACAACCATCAGAATATGGCATTTAAAATGCTTTAGAAACATAGGACTCTTTTTTTTTTTCTTTCGAGACAGGATTACTCCGTAGCTTTGAAGTCTGTCCTGGAACTAGTTCTTGTAGACCAAGCTGGTCTTGAACTAACAGAGATCCACCTGGCTCTGCCTTTCTAGTGCTGGAATTAAAGGTGTGCGTGTGTGTGACACCACCTCCTGTCTGAAACTTAGGACTCTTTATGACAATGGGACACTTCTATTCCTGGCAGCACCAATTATTTAAAAAGGAAGATTGGCACCTGAGAGACTTCTTACAGCATTGGTTAGCCATTTGGGCAAGAAACTGCTCTTGCCTGGATTGCTTGATGTTACATGCAGGGCCCACAGATACTTTGGGGTTTCTGCAAGTGAAAGTGTCTGCAAGACATTCTATAGAACACAGAAGAAAGTGACTGACAAACATCCAATATAAATGGAACTATCTTTGAAATTTCCTGCTTCGTGAAAAAGTCTGCCGGATATTATGGGCCTATAGCTTGAAGAGTATGTTCTAACAATACAGGAGAACACTGCGTAACCAGTGTTCTTTGCCAATTCTAGAGTTTTGGAAGTTGTTTACAATGCACTTCCTATTTCTTTAGGTAATATATTCTCCTGTGGTCTTCGATGGAGTTGAATAGGTAGTTATAATTGTAGTTATTATCAAAGATAAAGTAGATATAAATATTGTTACTGTAATTCTTGCTTCATACCTGTTCTGTTATATGTAATTTACTATATTAAAATTACAACCCTTTTCATTTAGCTATAAAAGGAGAGGTGAGGTGGGATTCCTCTTTGTATGCTGTGATTACCATTAATGAATAAGGAAACTGCCTAGAAAAGGGCAGAACATAGCTAGGTAAGTAAAACTAAACTGAATGCTGAGAGAAAGAAGGTTGAGTCAGGGAGATGTCATGTAGATGCTGCAAGAAACAGATGAGCCAGAACTTGACAGTAAATCACAGCCACATGGCGATACACAGATTAATAGACATGGGTTAATTCTAGATGTAAGGGCTTGTTAGCAATGCACTTAAACTATTGGCCAAAGAGTCTTGTAAATAATATATTTTCTGTGTAATTATTTTGCATGTAAGTAGCGGGAACAAACAAGCAATCTTTTACAACAGATATATATTGTTTTCATCTCTTGATGTATCATATGAGAATAAAAGTGGAGAAATTATACAGATAGACAAGAAGAAGATATGAACTGCAGAGTAAAAAAAAAACTATAGTAAGACAGATGAGAAATACTGGAAGAAGAGAATGGGTGAAGGATGGAAGAACAAAAACTCAGATGGAGGAAGGAAGATGATATGTGTGGAGAGAGAGGAGATATAAAGTAAAAAGAAGACAAAGTAAAAGGACAATGAGTCTAATTTTGATTAACTTGGGGTTAACACATTTTAAAATTTCTATCATTCATCTTTTCTTATTCACTTGCCTTTCAATAATAAGATAGTTTGGGAAATTGGTGTCTCAGAAGATTAAACACATATTTGAAAAGTATTGCAGAGCACCTGCAGGAAAGGGAGATGAATCAAACCTTAATGCCTCCTTCAGACTCCATATAATCCAAATGCAAATGGTATAAAATTAAGATATACATTCAACTTTTGGAAAAGGTATTTTAGTTAGAAGGGGAAATTAATGATTATAAAATAACTCCATGGTTCACCTTTTGATTTTGTGTAAAAGTGATCATTGGCATGAACATCTAAACTATTACCAGTTTTGTTTCCCCATATTCACATGTATTTTTATCATGTGCATTTATTTATATACTGTGTATAGCTTCCTGGTATTTGTGCTATGGTATGTGTGCATGTGTATACATGTGATGTGTGTCTGTGTGACACAGTATAGAGATGGAATTCAAAGGACAATTTTCAGGGTTCTTTTCTTCTAAAATGTGGGCTATAGTGATGTAAACAAGATCGTCAGGCTTAGTGACAAGGGCCTTTACCTGCTGAGCACATCATTGTCTCATGAAGTAAATAGCCCTGACTTATTGATAAAATAGTATTTTCTTATAACTGGATGTTTATTCCAGTTCCATATATTGCTAGTCACTTTTAATTGGTTTGGTGGAAATAAAGTTGGTGATTCTTTAGAAATTTATGTTAATAATCTAACTTTTGAGCAATTTTGTTTTTCTGTCTACTACTTAGTAGGACAGCCCTGATAAATAACTTAATCCAATAAGTCCAATAATATCCCATGTGAAAAAGAAGAAGAAATACTTTGTGACAATTTGTCTTTGTTAGGGTTTCTACAACTGCTGTGGAGAGGCACCATTACCACAATACTCTTAAAAACTAAAACATTTAATTAGGGTTGTCTCACTTTCAGTTTCAGAGGTTCAGTCCATTATCATCATGATGGGAACATGGTGATATCCAGGCAAACATGGTACTGGAAGAAAAGCTGGGAGTCTTATATCTTATAAGCCAGAAGAATTGGACTGAGACACTGGTAAGTATCCTGAGCATAGGAAATATCAAAACTAACCATCACCATGAGATACTTCTGACAACAATACACATTCAAACAAAGCCACACTTCCTCATAGCACCACTCCCTATGTGGTGGTGGGGGTCAATTACATTCAAACTATCACAGACCCCAGAGGAAAGGAATGCATATATGTAGAAGATTGACAAAGGCCAACATTGAACTAATAAATGTGATCAACAAAAGACAAAGAAGGCAAGCTGATTCCATTGGGAAACTCCTTGTGGGCCCCCAGGTCCAACATGGTCCAATTATTCCCAGTCACTGTGGAAGTACTTGTCTCACCAGGAAAATTAAAATATCCATTGCCTGCTGAAAAAAAAATACTGTTCTGGATAATGGGTTAAACATGGAGAACTAATCAAAAATTTCAATAGGAAATTAATACTTTTACCAACTTCTATAAATGATCATAAACCAAAGCTATGAGTGTGTATAAATAAAATTATAATTCAGGTATTATTGGACATGGGAGTGGACATAAGTAGTCTTACTCCAAAATATTAGCATCCAAATTGACCTCTTCAAGGGCAGATGTTCAATTCCTAGGAGTTGGATCCCTATCTCAAGTCAAAAAGAACATGATGTGGGTTAAATGCATAGGACCAGGAGCTCAAGGAGAAAGGATGTGTCCATATGTGGATAATATTACAGTGAATTTATGAAATTATGACCTACTGCAGCAACTGAATAACCAGATTAACATTCCTGCAGTCCAAGACACATGAGTTTCTGGGAAGAACATTAATAAGTACTACCAAAAAAGATCACCAGACATTCAGACTGTTCAAGAACTCAAAAGAACTAACAGATGTTTAGAGGTGACACTTACCCTACATTTAAAATGGTTAATTGAGAAACACATATGGATTAAGCAATGACATTTAACAGAAGAGAAGCTGTAGACTTTAATAGCTGTTATAGGATCAACTAGATGCCCTCCATATTGAAGAATCAACCAGTCCTGGATTTCTCCTATGTTAGTTATTAAAAAGAAATCTGGAAAATGGAGAATCATGACAGATCTAAGAGCTGTCAATAAAGTAGTTTGACCTAAAATCTGGAATTCCTTTGCTTTTGTTATAGCCTAAAGGATGGCCTCTTGTAGTTATTGATTTAAAATTTGTTTCTTCATTATACATTTACAAAAAAAAATGACAGAGACATTTTTGTCTTCACAGTGCACATGTATAAAAATTCTCAGCCTACTAGATATTAAAGAACTGTCCTCCAACAGGGAATTCTCAATAGCCGCAACCTATATGAATACTTTGTAAGTCAGCCATTTGGACAATATTATAAATCTATAATTTATCATTACATGGATGATATTTTGATATCTGATTGAAATATAGATACTTTAGAAAATGTTTGAAGAAGTAAAGAAAGTTTGCCTAAGTGGGGATTACCAATTGCTCCTGAAAATATTCAAAGAGATGATTTGATCAATCACCTAGGTCAAAAAACAGGTTCAGAGAAAATCGAACATTCTAAGCTCAAATTAGGAGAGATATTGTGGACTCTTAATGACTTTCAAAGATTGCTAAGAGACATTTCCAAAAACAATGCACTGTTAGGATAACACCTCATCTAACAATTAATTTAAAAAAATTCTTACATGATGACAAAGACATAAATAGTCCAAGGGAATAAACAGATTAATTTTAGAAAGAATTAACTTTGGTTGAAGAGAAATTACAGATGGTCCATGTGGATCAGTTATATCCAAATCTTAACTGCATCCTAGTCATATTGTCCTCAAGACTTTCCCCAACAGAATTTTTAATGCAGAGGGAAGATATAAATGTATCTTTTTTTTACCAGATAAACCAAGTAAAAAATTAAAAGTTTATGTAGAAAAATTCTCTGAATTAACTATAAAAGGAAAATTGAGACTTGTCAACAATCAGAAATAGACTCAACAGAGACTGTAGTGCCTTTTACAACTGATGAAATTAAAAAAAAAAACCTATGGAAGAAAATGAACCCTGTTAAAGAGTCTGTGCTAATTTTTAGGAATGATTCATAGCAATTATCTCAAAAGCAATAAAATTAACTGTATAAAGAGAACTACATGGATCCTTCCCCAAAATTTATGTGACACACCAATAACTGGGGCTTTTACATTCTATATTGATGCAAATAAATCAGGAAAAGCTGGTTAAAAATCAGAAAATTTAATTAATGGGAGAAAGTAAAACTCTTACAATTTTGTCAAAAAGGCAGAATTATATTGCTATTCTCGTGAGTCCACTCCAGACTCATAATGGTTTTATTGAAATTGACAAGTATGCTTTTATTGTTGACTTCTTCAAACTGAATGCAAAACATGCAATGAACACTTCTTTGCTCAAACCAGTTGCTCCTCCTTTGTTTTGCTTGATAAAGTAGAATTTACAACTGATTCAAAAATGAAATTGGTAAGCATATTCATTTATATCAAAAATAACTTCTTTTTGTTTTGAATGGTCATCTTGGATATGAGCAAATTCCAGTCTTCTGTTCTTTAAAACTGATTGAGTGATTCTATGAGAACTCATTGAACACTTCTAAAGATTGTATTGGTTATTTTCAGAAGCATATAAAAATTATTTTACCCCATTGACTTCAAAATTTAAGTGGAAAAACATACTTGTTTTTTAGTTTTGAAATTTGTGAGAAACACTTCAAAATAGTCTCATAAATCAACCAATACTCAATGATATTTGTGTAAGTGTTCACATTCTCTTAAATTTAGAAATACTCATGTTAACGTCTTATAGATGGAGGTATCAAATTCCCTCAAGAGGATTTTAAGAACGATTTATGGTTTATATTAATAAAGGAATCAGTATATGCATTACCTGTCTTGTTTTTCGAAATTTATTTCTTTATGTTTGTAGCCAAGGTTTCCAGGAATTATCTTCTGGTCAAACCTGGTCTCCAATAAGCCTGAACAAATGCAGTTATTTGTTTCTAAAAACAAAACCTTCCTCCCAGTGAAATACATTTTCTGAATTCTATTTTAATGTTAAGACACCCCTACACTATCTAGGCTGGTTTAATTCAATAGTCCTTTTTCAATTCCAATATCTCTCAGCAGCTGCCTTTCACTCATTAACATTCAAAAAATTCAAACATATAGAATCCAGATTCCCTATGTTTTTCCGATCTTTATGTGGCACTTTTAAAGACCTACTTTACTATTTTTTTTCTTTTTCTGTGATGGTCTATTTCCATTTTCTTTCTTTTTTTCTTAAGCACCTGCATATTTTAAAACACACTGTAACCTGTCTAGAAGTTTTTTGTTTGTTTGTTTGTTTTTGTTGTTGTTGTTTTTTTTTTTTGGTCTGGACCTGTTTTTCTGTACTTCTATACCATTCTCTGATTATGTAAGGCAAAAATTCAACTTGCTCTGCAGCTTTGGACTGGTGACTGCTTCTACCCCACTCGGGTTCCTGAGAGATGAGTTTTATGCCCTGCAGGTTTGGCCAAGACATGAATCTAACTGGGAGTTGTGTTTAAACAGGAGCAGTATTCAACCACTCCTGCTCCAGAAAGTTGGTGCCTGCAGTATAACAGTTGTTTTCTTACTTAGCCTGTTGTTTCTAATTAACATGTTAGCTACTGAAACTCTTGTTGATTGGCAGAGCTTTGCCTCTGTAATCTACAAACACTGGGCTACTAGGTAGCCATGTTTTTGCTTTTTTCCCCCCAGCCTTCTCATTTTATTATTTTATTATTAATTATTATATTAATTATGAATGCTTGGCCTGAACTTAAGTTTGTATCTAGCTACCATTTTATACTTAAATTATCCCATTTCTTTTAATCTGTGTGCTGCCATAAGGTTTATATACATCATCAACAAACTATCCATCCTATTTTCCAGCTACTCCATGGCTGGGTGTCTGGCCCCCTGTGAGTTAGCCCCTCACTGGCTGATAAACAGCTGGTTAGCAGGCTACCCTTTTCTCTTTGTCCATCAGCCCAGCCTATCCCTCTCTGCCTGGCTATGGGTCATTTAGCTTTTTATTAGACCAATCAGGTACTTTAGACAAGCACAGCATCACATCTTTACAAAGTTAAACAAATGTGGTATAAAGAAAAGCAACAAAAATTTACACAGTTAAACAAAAGCAACATGAACAAATACAATACATTTTTAAATAGTTAAACAAATAGCTTATTCCATTTTTTTTGTCTATAAATTAATTTTTCTAACATCATTTTTTCATTTTGGTGATATGGATAGTTCTGATAAACATTTATGTGTACCAAGAAAGCAAATATATAAACACTTATTTGTAGAATTAAAAATGAAAGGTGGTCTCTGATTTATTTGAACAGTGGTTAGGAGAGACAAAATAAAACAGAGAAGAGTGAGTGATTAGATAAAATTGAGGAATTGGAAAAATTTTGCATTTAATTGAAATTGTAATGTCTTACAAAATAATTGTTTGTATCCATATTTTAAAATAAGCAATAGTTATTGAATGTTGTCTTCAGCACAGGATGATAAATTTTGATGAACAGAATAGTTATTTAAATAATACTCCATACAAATAGATGTGTTTAAAATAGTACAATGCAATCCATAAATATTTACAATTATGCATTATCTGGAGAGATGCCTTAATGATTTAGAATACTTACTGCTCTTATAGAAGACCATATTCAGTTTCCAAAACTTACTATGACAGTTCATAGATGTCTGTGACTGTGGTTCTAGTGTATAAAGTGCCATTTTCTGGCCTCCAAGGGTAGGGGGAAAGCAAATAATGCATTCACTACCATGCAACCTAAACACCCATACACATAAATTTAAATTAAATTAATAGACAGAAATAAAAATTAAATAATACTAAATATTTATAAATATAAATAATAAAATAATGCTAAATAAGCAGTATTTAGTGTTCTAAACTTTACATTTATGAATTTTTTATTTCTTTAACTTTTTTAGAGAAAGAGATAAAGAGAGAGAGAGAGAGAGAGAGAGAGAGAGACAAAGAGGAACAGACAGAGAGAGAAAGAGAGAGTGAGTACATCCATCTATATTATGGTCAGAAAGACATCTTGCTATATTTAGTATTTTTCTTAGACCATGTAGGTCCCAAGAAGTCAAATCATCAGGCTAAGTGGCAAGTTTTTCACTTGATGTGACATTTCACTGGCCTGTTTTAAGTTTCCTTGTTTTTAACTACGGAAGAAAATTGACATGCTATACTGTTGTCATTTTCCATTGCTTTTGTAACAAATTATAATAATATTAACAGATAAATACAGGAAGGAACTTATTTTATTTTTTAACTTCTCATCATTCTATTTTACACATATGGAGACATTGCCTTAATGTGTGTCTGTAAGCATGTGCATACTTGTTGACCCTAGAGGCCAGAGGAAATCAGGTAATCTGTATCTAGAGTTTTAGATAAGTGTGGCACTGTGTGGGTGCTTGGAATTGAATCTGGCTACTCCAGTAAAACAGTCAGTGCTCAAACCAGCTAAGCTATATGTACAGCCCTGTTATTTTATTCTTTTATTACTTATGCACATATATTTACAGTATTGGTGTTTCAGCTTCTGTCCTTGCAGTTTTGAAAGGAATCATTTGGCAGAGGTCCAACGTGGAGGGTCTAGAAAATAATTTTCTAGGCTTCTTCAGGAGTCAAGAGAACAATGTTCTTTATTTGTGGAATTTGTACGTGAGATCACTGAAATAGGCCACTCTGTGGATAGAAAGAAATGTTTAAGCAAAAAACTGTGAGACTACTTCAGCAAACACAAAACAAAGTAGCTGGCAAGTTTGATGTAAAAAATAGTGCATGAATAATTAACTCATAAAAAGAATTTCAGGTTCTCAACTCCTCTTTGGATTATCAAATATTACTTAAAGGAAGATGTAGAAAACAAATAACGAAACACTATAAAAGAACCTAGGAGACTAATACCCAAAATAGGTTAAACTGTCATGTAGGAAATTTCCCATTGATTTGACTCTTCACAGATATTAATATATGACACTGAGTTTTGGTTACATAATGAAAACATACATTAAAACAGTGAAACATTGGATAAATCACTATAAGATTGTCAGAAAATTGGAATGCATGTCTTATGTATAATGATAATTCATTCATACAGCTATATTAAAGTCAACCTACATTTTTTTCACATTGCATTATCATTGAAAAAATTGAGAAGAGTTGTTCTGCACTGAAATTGTGTTCTGCAAAGAACATATGTGAGCTCTGTCTCCATGGACAGAGACTTGTCACCATAGATATGTCTTAAACTGTGCTTGTCAGGAAGTCAGGCTTTGATTGAAATTCTTATTTTCACTATCACTTTCTTTTTTTTTATTGGAAAAAAAAGAAATTTCAGCCTCCTCCCCGCCTCCCATTTCCCTCCCACTCCTCCCTCTCCTCCTCCCCTCCCCCGCTCCTCCCCCTCCCTCTCCAGCCTGAAGAGCCATCAGGGTTCCCTGCCCTGTGGAAAGTCCAAAGTCCTCCCCCCTCATCCTGGTCTAGGAAGGTGAACATCCAAACTGGGTAGGCTCCCACAAAGCCAGAACATGAAGCAGGATCAAAACCCGATGCCATGGTCCTTGGCTTCTCAGCAGCCCTCATTGTCCGCCAAATTTAGAGTGTCCGGTTTTATCCCATGCTTTTTCAGTCACAGTCCAGCTGGCCTTGGTGAGCTCCCAAAGAATCAGCCCCACTGTCTCCACGGGTGGGCGCACCCCTTGTGGTCCTGACTTCTTTGCTCATATTCTCTCTCCTTCTGCTGCTCATTGGGACATTGGGAGCTCAGTCCAGTGTTCCAGTGTGGGTCTCTGACTCTATCTCCATCCATCGCCAGATGAAGTTTCTATGGTGATATGCAAGATATTCATCAGTATGGCTATAGGATAGGGTCACCTCAGGTTCCCTATCCTCAGCTGCCCCAGGAAATAACTGGGGACATCGCCCTGGGCACCTGGGAGCCCCTCTAGATCCAAGTCTCTTGCCAACCCTAAGATGGCTCCCTTAATTAAGATGTGTGCTTCTCTGCTCCCCTAACCAACCTTCCTTTATCCCAATCATCCCGTTTCCCCAAGTTCCCCCCACCCTCCTCTTCTCACATTTCTCTCCCCTTCTCCCCTTACCCCCCTCCCACCACACCCCCAAGATCCCAGTTTTTTGCTAGGCAATCTAGTCTACTTCCCATAACCAGGAGGATAGCTATATGTTTTTCTTTGGATTCACCTTCCTATTTAGTTTCTTTAGGATATCAAATTATAGACTCACTGACCTTTATTTAGTTCTAGAAACCAATTATGAGTGAGTACATCCCATGTTCATCCTTTTGGGTCTGGGTTACCTCACTCAGGATAGTGTTTTCTATTTCCATCCATTTGCATGCAAAATTCGCAAAGTCATTGTTTTTTACCGCTGAGTAGTATTCTAATGTGTATATATTCCACACTTTCTTCAACCATTCTTCCATTGAAGGGCATCTAGGTTGTTTCCAGGTTCTGGCTATTACAAATAATGCTGCTATGAACATAGTTGAACAAATGTCCTTGTCATATGATCGGGCATCTCGTGGGTATATTCCCAAGAGTGGCATTGCTGGGTCCATGGTTATGTTGATCCCAAATTTCCTGAGAAACCGCCACACTGCTTTCCAAAGTGGTTGCACAAGTTTGCATTCCCACCAGCAATGGATGAGGGTACCCCTTTCTCCACAACCTCTCCAGCAAAGGCTATCATTGGTGTTATTGATTTTAGCCATACTGACAGGTGTAAGATGATATCTCAATGTTGTTTTGATTTGCATTTCCCTGATCGCTAAGGAGGCTGAGCATGACCTTAAGTGCTTTTTGGCCATTTGAACTTCTTCTGTTGAGAATTCTCTCTTCAGATCAGTGCCCCATTTTTTAATTGGGTTAATTAGCATTTTAAAATCTAGTTTCTTGAGTTCTTTATATATTTTGGAGATCAGACCTTTGTCTGTTGCGGGGTTGGTGAAGATCTTCTCCCAGTCAGTGGGTTGCCTTTTTGTCTTAGTGACAGTGTCTTTTGCTTTACAGAAGCTTCTCAGATTCAGTAGGTCCCATTTATTCAATGTTGCCCTTAATGATTGTGCTGCTGGGGTTATACCTAGGAAGCGATCGCCTGTGCCCATCTGTTGTAGTGTACTTCCCACTTTCTCTTCTATCAGGTTCAGTGTGTTCAGATTGATATTGAGGTCTTTGATCCATTTGGACTTGAGTTTTGTGCATGGTTATAGGTATGGGTCTATTTTCATTCTTCTACAGGTTGACATCCAGTTGTGCCAGCACCATTTGTTGAAGATGCTTTCTTTCTTCCATTGTATACTTTTAGCACCTTTATCGAAAATGAGGTGTTCATAGGTTTGTGGGTTAAGATCCGGGTCTTCTACACGATTCCATTGGTCACCTTCTCTATTTTTATGCCAATACCACACTGTTTTCATTACTGTAGCTCTGTAATAGAGTTTAAGTCAGGGATGGTAATGCCTCCAGAAGTACCTTTATTGTATAAGATTGTTTTGGCTATCCGGGGTTTTTTGTTATTCCATATAAAGTTGATTATTGTCCTTTCAAGATCAGTGAAGAATTTTAATGGGATCTTGATGGGGATTGCATTGAATCTATAAATTGCCTTTGGTAGGATTGTCATTTTTACTATTTGATCCTCCCAATCCACGAGCAAGGGAGATCCTTCCATTTTCTGGTATCCTTTTCAATTTCTTTCTTCAATGCCTTAAAGTTCTTGTCAAATAGATCCTTCACTTCTTTGGTTACAGTTACCCCGAGATATTTTATGCTGTTTGTGGCTATCGTGAAAGGTGATGCTTCTCTGATTTCCCTCTCTGCTTCCATATCCTTTGTGTATAGGAGGGCGACTGATTTTTTGGAGTTGATCTTGTATCCGGCCACATTACTATAGGTGTTTATCAGCTGTAGGAGTTCTTTGGTGGAGTTTTGGGGGTCGCTTATGTACACTATCATATCATCTGCAAATAACGAAAGTTTAACTTCTTCCTTTCCAATTCGAATCCCCTTGATCCCCTTATGTTGTCTTATTGCTATTGCTAAAACATCAAGCACTATGTAGAAGAGGTATGGAGAGAGTGGACAGCCTTGTCATGTTCCTGATTTAAGTGGGATGGCTTTGAGTTTCTCTCCGTTTAGTTTGATGTTAGCTGTCGGTTTGCTGTAAATAGCTTTTATTATATTTAGGTATGACCCTTGTATCCCTAATCTCTCCAAGACTTTTATCATAAAGGGATGTTGAATTTTGTCAAAAGCTTTTTCAGCATCTAATGAAATGATCATATGGTTTTTTTCTTTCAGTTTATTGATATGATGGATTACATTGATAGATTTTTGTATGTTGAACCAGCCTTGCATCTCTGGGATGAAGCCTACTTGATCATAATGGATAATTTTTCTAATGTGTTCTTGGATACGGTTTGCCAGTATTTTGTTGAGGATTTTTGCGTCGATGTTCATGAGTGAGATTTGCCTGTAATTCTCTTTCTTGGTTGAGTCTTTGTGTGGTTTTGGTATCAGAGTGACGGTAGCTTCATAAAAGGAATTTGGCAATGACTCTTCTGTTTCTATATTGTGAAATACCTTAAGGAGTATAGGTATTAGGTCTTCTTGGAAATTCTGGTAGAATTCCGCATTGAAACCATCTGGTCCTGGGCTTTTTTTGGTGGGGAGGATTTGATAACAGCTTCTAATTCTTCGCAACTGACAGGTCTATTTAGATTGTTCACCTGGTCCTGATTTAACTTTGGTATATGGTATTTATCTAAAAAAGTGTCCATTTCTTTTACATTATCCAGTTTTGTGGCATACAGGCTTTTGTAGTAAGATCTAATGATTCTCTGAATTTCCTCTATGTCTGTGGTTATGTCCCCCATTTCATTTCTGATCTTATTAATTTGCAAATTCTCTCTCTGCCGTTTGATTAGTTTGGATAGGGGTTTATCAATTTTGTTGATTTTTTCCAGGAACCAGCTTTTTGTTTCATTGATTCTTTGGATTGTTTTCTGTGTTTCTATTTTGTTGATTTCAGCTTTCAGTTTCCTATTTCCAGTCTTCTACTCCTCCTAGGTGAGTCTGCTTCTTTTTTTTCTAGAGCTTTCAGATGGGTTGTTAAGTCTCCAATGTATGCTTTCTCTGTTTTCTTTAAGTGGGCACTAAGGGCTATGAACTTTCCCCTTAGGACTGCTTTCAAAGTGTCCCATAAGTTTGAGTATGTTGATTCTTTATTTTCATTGAATTCAAGGAAGACTTTAATTTCTTTCTTTATTTCTTCTTTGATCCAGGTGTGGGTCAATAGTTGACTATTCAGTTTCCATGAGTTTATAGGCTTTCTGGGGGTAGCATTGTTGTTGAATTCTAACTTTAGTCCGTGGTGATCTGATAAGACACAGGTGGTTATGGATATTTTTTTGTAACTGTGGAAGTTTGCTTTGTTACCGAGGATGTGGTCAATTTTCGAGAAGGTTCCATGAGCTGCAGAGAAGAAGGTATATTCTTTCCTATTTGGGTGGAATGTTCTATAGATGTCTGTTAAGTCCATTTGATTCAATACCTCCATTAATTCTCTTATTTCTCTGTTAGGTTTCTGTCTGATTGACCTGTCCATTGGTGAAAGAGGTGTGTTGAGATCTCCTACTATTAGTGTGTGCGGTTTGATGGCAGCCTTGAGTTTTAGTAGTGTTTCTTTTACATATGTGGGTGCTTTTATATTAGGGGCATAGATATTCAGGATTGAGACTTCATCCTGATCAATTGTTCCTGTTATGAGTATAAAATATCCCTCTCCATCTCTTCTTATTGATTTAAGTTTGAAGTCAACTTTGTTAGAAATTAGTATGGCCACACCTGCTTGTTTCTTATGTCCATTTGCTTGATAAACCTTTTCCCATCCCTTTACTCTAAGTAGGTGCCTGTCTTTGTGGTTGAGGTGTGTTTCTTGTAAACAGCAGAATGTTGGATCCTGTTTGCGTATCCAATCTCTTAGCCTGTGCCTTTTTATAGGTGAGTTGAGTCCATTGACATTAAGGGATATTAATGACCAGTAGTTGCTAACTCCAGTCACTTTTTCAGTCATAGAGTTTGTGTATTTGCCTTCTTTTAGTTGTGCTGGTGAAGGGTGTCTAGATGTTTGAGTTATTGTGATCATTGTTGGTCTCCTTGGTTTGTGATTTTCTTTCTATTACTTTCTGTAAGGCTGGATTTGTGGCTACGTATTGTTTAAATTTGTTTTTATCCTGGAAAATTTTGTTTTCTCCATTTATAGTGAATGAAAGCTTGGCTGGGTATAGTAGTCTGGGCTTGCATCCATGTTCTCTTAGCTTCTGCAGTATATCTATCCAGGACCTTCTGGCTTTCATTGTTTCCATAGAGTAGTCAGGTGTAAGTTTGATAGGTTTACCTTTATAAGTAACTTGACCTTTTTCCTTTGCAGCTCTTAATATTCTTTCTTTATTCTGTATGTTTTGTGTTCTGATTATTATATGGCGAGGAGATGTTTTTTTTTGGTCCAGTCTATTCGGTGTTCTGTATGCTTCTTGAACCTTCAAAGGAATATCTTTCTTTAGGTTGGGAAAGTTTTCTTCTATAATTTTATTAAATATATCTTCTGAACCATTGAGCTGTACTTCCTCTCCTTCTTCTATCCCAATTATTCTTTGGTTTAGTCTTTTTATTGTGTCCCATATTTCCTGAATGTTTTGTGTTGAGAATTTGTTGGTTTTGCTGTTTTCTTTGATCAGTGTGTTAATTTTCTCTATGGTATCTTCAGTGTCATTCTTTCTTCTAACTCTTGTAATCTGTTGGTAGTACTTGTCTCTGTAGTTCCTGTTCGTTTACCCAGATTTTCGATCTCCAACCTTCCCTCGGTTTGAGTTTTCTTCATTACTTCCATTTCATTCTTCAGGTCTTGAACCATTTCCCTTACCTGTTTGATTGCATTTTCTTGTTTCTCTTGGTTTTCTTGGGTATCTTTGAGCGATTTATTCATTTCCTCTACCTTTTTGTTTGTAATCTCTAATTGTTTATGGCAGTTTTTCACCTCCTGTTTAAGGTCTTCTATTATTTTCAAATAATTCACTTTTGAGTCGATTTCTTCTACTTCTTCTGGAGTAGGGTGTACAATTCTTCTTATTTCGGGATCCCTGGGTCCTGGTGATGTCATGTTGCCTTTCAGGTTGTTGGAGGAATTCTTGCATTGGTGCCTTCCCATCTCCTCTTTCACATGAAGCCAAGAGAGGCCTGGTGTCTTGGTCTTGTCTTTGCTGTGCCTGAGTCACAGGGTGTATCTCTTCAGTGTAGAAGCAGGGACCGTCCCCAGCGATGCCCCTCCTGGCACCCGGATCCGATCTCCCCACTGCCTGGGTGTCCCGCGAACAAAGGGCCGGCCCTGCTTGGTGCAGGCCGGCCACCTAGACAAAGGAGCCACCACCCTCCCGAATGCCCTCCCAATTCGGACCCTGTCCCAGCGCCCAAACAGGCTGAGCTGGGAGCTGTTGTGTGGTTCAAAGAGGGGACGGGGGTCAGAGGTAGTGGGGGAGGGCCTTGGATGCAAGCTGGGTGGGACAGGAATGGAGAAGCGGTATCAAGCAGTACAGCCCCCGCAAACTGACCAGGAAGTGCAGGAGGGGTGGGGAACGTCTGAGCTCCCTGTCCCGGGCTGCTGCCGCGGCCAGAAACTCACTCACCCCAGCGATGTCCCTCCTGGCACCCGGATTCGATCTCCCTGCTGCCTGGGCGTCCCGCGAACAAAGGGCCGGCCCCGCTTGGTGCAGGCCGGCCACCTAGACCCACTATCACTTTCTTAAACATAAATATGAGAAAACAGAAAACACAAGAGTAGCTATTAGGTGAGAAATTCAATAAGTGGTAATACAAATTACAATCACAATGAACAACTTATAATATGCAATTTCTCTTCTAAATAGAGTTACAAAGATCAACTAGCTTTTGGCAAGCAGTAACTCAAAAATTTGAACTCTTTAGAACTTTTTATTAAACCAGAAATTAAAATAGTTATCTTAAAAAGTACATGTATTCAAAGACTTTAGGGCATATCTCTAGTTGACACTGAAGAGATGCATTGTTAGTATAAATATGTGTTGGCTTGTATCACAGGGGCTGTGTATAATGCTGCATTCTAATTGAGTATTCTTTGTATTCTACCTTACCTAACCCAAATTTGTCTTAAATATGCAATATATTCAATATTTATTTTCATGTATGTGTATGTATTATATATACTTATAAGTATACTTAAATATACAAAAGCACATAAAACTTACATACTTAAGTAACACATGTTTATGTAATAAAATAGGCAGCAAATAAAGAGGAGAATGTGCCCTTTATAACTGAACTGTATTAACAATGTCTTGTGTTGCATATTAACAGTCAAGCATAGAAACTGTCACACATCAGGACTCAACATTTCAGTAAAGACAAGATTTAATATCTGAATGCTTTTGTGTTATTGTCTTACAATGGGTAATAGAGTTTTCATAACAGTAGTTTGCAAGATAATATTTTAGTAGCAAGACACTGACCATGCATGAATAGCTATCATTCACCACTCAGAAACATTCATGACTAATTTTTTGATAGGACTAAGACACAGACACTTAGGCATAAGTATTTTAACAAGAACACCCCTCTTTATTCCTAAAATATAGAGAAATTTTAGGAACAAAAAAAGTCATGCTGCTAAGAGAAGCAAATACTTTAAACATTTTAGTTAATTATATCACGAGTATATTTAATTAACTATATTTACCTATTATTTCATTTTTTTCTTTTTTTTAGTTGTTGAAAAAAAATTTCCACCTCCTCCCCATTTCCCTCCTCCTCCTCCCACACATTGCTCCCTCCTCCCTCCCCTCCCCCTCTTCCCCTCTCCCCCACTCCATTCCCCCTCCCTCTCGAGAATGAAGAGCAGTCCAGATTCCCTGCCCTGCAGGAAGTCCAAGGTCCTCCCACTTCTATCCAGGTCCAGGAGGGTGAGCATCCAAACAGGCTAGGCTCCCACAAAGCCAGTTCATGTATTAGGATTGAAACCTAGTGCCATTGTCCTTGGCTTCTCATCAGCCTTCATTGTCCACCATGTTCAGAAATTATTTCATTTTTAATAACAGCAAAATAAAACTGGAAGACAAGTAAGAGTATAGTGGAATGGCTCCAGTGGATGCCATACTAAAATACATTAGGTGTTTTATTTTGTGCTTCTTTATATAAAAGTTGACAATGTTTCATCAGCTTACAAGGCTCAAATGGCCTGAAAATATAAGTGACAGAAGACTCAGAGGTATTTTACCTTGTGATTTTTTGCTGTCATTTTTTTAATTGCAAAATTCTTTTAAATTTTTTGAAAAGAAATATAAGAACATTGCTTGTCATAAAAGTAAAGACAATTTATAGTTTTACCTACAGACTTAAAGTGTGAAATGTCATTAGGTACTGAAAATTAAATCATGAGGCATGTTTTTTTTTCTGTGTTTAGAATAAATTACTTCACATTCCATTTTTAAATCACTTGTTGTTCAGAAAATGTGCTTAAAGAAAGTTTTTATATTTTATATTATATTTTATGTAATCAAATATAGACTGGTAGATTAGAGTCCCAACTGAGTTTTTTACAATACAACCCCTGTGCTTATACCTCAAGGATCATTGTAGCAGAGAAGAGAGGACGGTTACAGAAGCCAGAGAAATAGAATGTTTTCTGTGAAAGTGTATCTAGAAATGACAGGAACATCCATGAATTCACATGAATATTACTGCCTAAAGTATTACTTTCAAGTATTAAAGTAGAGGACACAGAAAAAGACACCAATAGACTTGTTTTTTACAAAAGAATGAAGATCAAAATATTAGACCCTAAACTAAGAACTATAGGCCAATAAGGAACTTTGAAAATGAAATAGTGTTCCCTGGGAAAAGCATGCCAAATATCCAGAAAACACATTCATATAAGTAAGATCTATATACTAAAGGATTTATTAATATATTTAGGAGTACAAAAGTAGATACAGATACAGATATGTGTGTGTGTGTGGTGTGTTTGTTGTGTGTGCATATGTGTACTTGCACAAGCGTGTGTTTTATAGAGAAGAAGAAAAAGAGAGAGAGAGAGAGAGAGAGAGAGAGAGAGAGAGAACAATTAAAGCAAAAGAGGCTTTAAATTTGAAAGGGTTTGAGGAAGGAAGGGAAGAGAGTGATATGCTGTAATTGTGCTACAATTTTTAAAAAATAAAAAAACACTTGGTTAAAATAATTTATCCTACAATTTTTCTTTTGAATATTGAGTTGAACTCTGAAACAACATTTATTAATTTAAAAAGGGAAATAATAACATACTGAACTTTCACTTGGTATATGTGATATTTGACAATAGCATAATGTGACATTCTTTGGTAAAGTAGAAGGTCTTTCAACATATAATAAAATAAGAAAATTAAAAAAACTTTATTATTCAAGAAATAACTTTCTTTTTGTAGTTTTAAGGATAACAACATATAAATGAAAGAAAATTTATCTAATATTCCATGTGGAGTGTCTATTCTTATACACAAGAAAACAAACTGAAAATAGCAAACTGTTGGGAAAGAAACACAGCATGAAATCACATCAATGTCTAAGAGGAGTGTGTTTGGAGCTTCCTCACATAAAATATTCAAGGTCATCTTTTCTCTGAGAAGTTTACATTTTATATAAGAACTTAGTGAAATTTGATATGTAAAAAGGAAAAATTGGGTGAAGACACCTAATCAAAAGTGAGTACAAGAATTTAGGTTATGATTTTCTGAAATATTTTCACACACTCATGGCATACACAACCATGCTTACATATATGTTTATATATGGTCTAATAATACTCTAAATGCAATTTTCATTTAGCACTTAAAAAATCCTCAAAAATCTTCAGAGAAAGAAGTTACTACTTTAGAAATCTTTTCAAAAATTTCCTTAGCAAAGAAGATTCAATGTTAATGTAAATGTTGGGGCACACTTAACTGCATTGTCCTTGCAGGGGTGACATGACTAAATCATTTTTATCTTGATGTCAGGAGCTGTAAGAGAAGAAGAATTTGGGCACAGATATCAACAAAAGTCTATGTCCATGTAGTCACAAATATCATTGCTGCATATCAAGTTCTGTAGACATTTTCTCACTACTTTTATGGACATGTTCCTGCTAATACACCCTCCATTAGTTAAATCTCAGCTAATTTTAAACTACCCACTATGGAAATTCTCACTTCTATCCTTTGTAGTGATGAGACAAACAGGCCGGCTTTTTGTCCTTCCTGGCTCCCGGCCACCTGGCTAGCTTATGCCCCGAAATAATTACACAGAAACTGTATTCTTTTAAACACTGTTAGTCCCATTAGTTCTAGCCTCTTATTGGCTAATTCTCACATCTTGATTAACCCATTTCTAACAATGTGTTGAGCTTACCAGGAACAATTCAGTATGTCTGACCTGGTGGCTGGCTCCATGGCATCTGACCAACTATGCTTTCTTTCTCCCAGCATTCTGTTCTGTCTACTCCACCTATCTAAATCTTGCCCAATCAAAAAGAAAAGGCAGTTTCTTTATTAGCCAATGAGGGTAAAACATAGACAGATGACCCTCCTCCATCATTTATAAATCAATTATAAATGCATTTTCACTAGATTTCAGAGTCATATTTTCATTAAATGCTAAAGCTGACCATTTAATTTGCTTGCTCTAAAACAAATTACCATTCTTATAAAGCTTCCATGATTTAAGATTTCCATAAGAACCTACAGGGTCCTGCAAGGACCTCCATTCTACCCACATTCATTGGATGTGCTCTTGGATCTCTGGACATGTGTTACAATATTCTTTATGAACATACCACTTCAATTAGTATGCTAGCACAGTGCTTAAAGAAATTTAGTCATATTATTTCCTAGTATTTCTCTTGTTTCTCTAACACCGACAGCAGCAACATCAGCAGCCTCTTTTTTTTTTTTAACAAACCTAATACTAATTCTCTGAACTTGCATTTGCTGGCTTACAACAAATGTCTAAACATACTTTCTACTCTTCCAGCAAGTATTGAATGGATTATATAAATTAACCACACAAAGTGCTCAAAAAGCTTGTGACAGGGCTCCTTGTTGCTCTTTCCCCCAATTCTAATGCTTTGTGTCATTTGATAAAAAATATAAGCATGTGTTTGATCATCTTTTTTTACTGAAAATATTTTATTTCAATTTATTTCCAATTTTATAATTGAATTCCAGGGGGCATGATAATTTTGGGTAGTTTCTCTTCTTTCTTTTACCATATTAGTATGATGGTATGTTAAGTTAAATGAGACCATCAGTTTCAAATAACAGAGTAAATTAAATTTAAGAGAAGTTATTATTTATGTCTGTGCTCATGAGAGAATACACTATAATTTTCTCTGATATATGCCAGTATACCCCTAAATCCTCTTCCTCAATTTCTTAAGTCACTTCAATTCAAACATGTATGCTAATACTCATTTTAGGATTTCACCCTAATTTTCTCCGGTGTTCTATTAACCCAACAATCATTTTATATTTCCACTCATTTTCTGTCTTTGCTTTTGCAAACTTATCAATCTTGTCATCCTCATGCTAGATTGATCTCATATTCATCCTCTGAGTCACTGCCAGAATTGACTTCCTCAAATGAAAGAAAATGTGATCAGATCAGACTTTCCAATGACTTTCAAAGTTTTCTTCATGTCCCCAAGAGCCATTCATATCTCAGCAAGGTGGTGGTCCATCGGTTTTTTGTCTCTGAGAAAAAAAAAAAGATGGTTTTGTTATCTATCATAAGTGTTATTACAAGGGAGCTACTTTCGGAGCCTGGATATGCTAATTCCAACCTGGTACCTTTAATCTCTGCCAGCCCTGATGTCATACACAGTTTTGAGATGCCTTCTTTAGAGTGAGTGAACTTTCTCTGTCTGGCTTTACAAAAAGAGTAAAATGGACTTAAAAGAATTTAAGGACATGATACTTATACTGTCCCTTTTTTTCTTTTATGTTATTTTGAATAACTGAGACGTATTGGTCATAGAGAGTTGTAAGTCTTGTGAAATTCTGCTGTTAATCTACCAGTTTTAGAACTTTGCTGATTAGAAGCTTTCTTACTAATGTTTACAATAAGTTGTAACATTGTTATGTTTTTTTTGTGTTCTTAATCATTTAAGATAATTTAACTTAATGAAGTGTATATTTTAAAAATATTTTCTTCTTATGATTGGAATAATTTTTGTGCCCATTGTAATGTTTTCTTGTTCAATTGTGACTCTCTAAATTGGGTCATCCCTTTTCTTTTTCTTTCCTTCCTTTCTTTCTGCTTTTTTGTCTGTCTTTCACTTTTTTTAGCTGTGCAAAATGTTTGTTAATATTTTACCTTTTCAAAGAGCAAGGTATGAGATGCATTGGTTCCTTTTATTTTTGTTTTATTTATTTAATTTCTGGTGTGACTTTAAAATATTTATTTTTGCCTTCTGAATTTGGGGTGTTTGCATCATTCCGAATCCTTGAGCTACATCATTAAATCACTTATTTGTTTATTTTCTGGGTTTGTAATGAAGGTAATTAGGGCTATCAAGTTTTCTCTTGGAATTGATTTCCAAATGTCATAGAAGTATTTTTTTTATCAGTTTTGTTTGCACCTGTGCTTGAATTTTTTATTTCTTTCTTGATTTCTTCTTTGACCTATTCAAGTTTCAATAATGTGTTTTAAATCTCCATAGGTTACTGCAGTAACTCAAGATTACTTTGTTACTGAATTAAAGTTTATTTCATTTTGATCAGATAGGATGCACATAGAATTTCAATCTTTGGTGTTTACTGAGATCACTTTGTATCTCATAATGAATACATTTATAGATGTTTTCATGGACCATTGAGTATAATATGTGTTCTTCAGTACTTTAGTGGAATATTCTACAGATATTTGTTAGGTTAATTTATATATTAAGCCATTTAATTATGTTTCTCTACTAAATACTTTTCAGAATGACCTGTCTGTTGGAGAAAATATTGAAAATACCTAATATTACCAAATTTCAATTAATCTTCTTTCTTAAGTACAGTACTATGCTTTCTATAAAACAGAGTTTGCCAGAGATTAATGCACATATGTTTAGTGTTAAAATAACTCCTTGGTTAATTTGTTCTCTTCATCAGAATAAAGTACCCTTCTTTGTCTCTTCTGGATAGCATTTTTTTTTCAGATATAAGAAAAGCAGCTTTTATGTTTTATGCTTTTCTTATGTCCAATTTTCTTATGATACTTGTTTCTGTCCTTGCATTTTAAGGTAGCACCTACCCTTAAAAGTAACATGGAATTCTTGTGGATAAGCAAATGACAGATTACTTTTTAAATCAATTTGATCAGTCTCTGTATGTTGATAAGAAAACTATTATTTAAATTTATTATAGAAAATTGTGTTAATTACTCTTCTTTTGGTTTTGCTGTTCATATTCTGTGCCCTATTTTGTTTTAGCAATTGTATGTTCATTTACTTACTGTCTATGTCTTCTCATATATGTTAATTTATCTCTTCAATCAAAAGTACTGCTTTCAGTTTTCTCTGTAGAGTTGTTTCAGTGAATATGGATTTTTGGCTTGTTTATATCATAAACAGTTTATTTTTGTATTTTTATCTACAATGGCAGATAGTTTTACTAGATAAAATTGCCTTAGTTGGACAACTGTGGTATATTTGAATTTCTTATTCATTCTGACTTTTAAAGACTCCATTTTTATGCAAGCTGTTGTTCAGAAGGGGTTTCATTCATATGGGACTGATGATTTTTCTGTTGGAGCCTTAAGTACTCTCTCTTTGTTCTTTAAGTGTTTTAAGTATAAAATGATGTTAAGAGGTTATTTTCTTTTCCTGCTTTTTGTTGTTTGATGTTCTTCTTGTACATGTCTTTCCTTAGTTTGGGAAAATTTGTTTCTATGATCCCATTGAAGTCATAGATATTGAAGAGTCTACAACAAATAGTTTGCTAAAACAGCATAATCATTTACAACAATCTATAAAATTTGTTCTTATGCCCATAAATAAGTGTAGTTTTTGTCTCTAACCAAGGAAACGTCTCTGAAACAGATGGAGATTGAGACGACTACAGAAAATTATAACCAATCAAAATTCAGAATTATAAAACACATTCCTAAAAGATGCCTCTACACAATACTCTTTCTTTTTAAACATTAGAAATGTTGCAAAGAGGGGTCCAAAAGATTGTAATGGCCAGGGAATCAGAGAGTTTGCTAAGAGGTTGTATCCCTTAGAAACGTCAGAAGTTACACACATAAAGTCTTACTAACTCCCCCATAATGAGCTCAACAAGGAAAACATAATGGGAAGGCAAAGTGGGTGAAGATAAGGTCATGAGGCCTTAACAGTACACAAAGAACTATGAACAACTAAGGGAACCTTTGCAGCTTTATTCAATCACCTGTGTATTTGAACATCAGTCAGGAATTTGTTGTCACCTTTAAGTCCATAGGTATGATTATTAACAACTTCTTTACACTCTTTGCTGCATTTTTAATCCTTTCTATGAGTCTTCTTTTAATTTTTAATGCTAGATTCCAATTAGGTAATTTTGAATGGTGAACATTTCTATAGAACTGAATGAGGACACACAGTCTCGGTTTTTTATATTGATTGAGTTTTTGCAATAAATCTAGGCAAGTGGATGTTTTGTAGGTTGTTTGTCTGCTATGAGATACAATTCTGTTTCTAGATTCTAGAACCCATCAGTCTGCACAAGCTTGCAACTGTTCCTTAAGAGGTAAGTTTTTTTTAAAAAAAGATTTTATTTATTTATTTATTTATTTATTTATCTATTTATTATACAGCGTTCTGCATGCCTGTATGCCAGAAGAGGGCACCAGATCTCATTATAGGTACCTGGTAGGCACCATGTGATTGCTGGGAATTGAACTCATGACCTCTAAAAGAATAGTGCTCTTAACCTCTGAGCCATCTCTCCAGCCCCCATTTATTTGTTCATAACATTCTTCTTTATTAATTCTTTTGGGGACTTTGGAAAATGTTCATCTCCCTTTCCTTCCATAATTCCACCCCTCATCACACAACATCTCAACAAATACTTGAAAATTAATTAAAAACAAAACAAACAAAAACCCACCTCATTTTTCCACTGTTGCCACCTCTCCAATACCTCTTCATTCATCTTAGTGGTACCTTAGCTGAGGTGTACCACAACATTATACTCTTTCGCATAGAGTCATTGTTCTGATTCAAGGCCTTTGGACTTCTGCCGCACACCATCTTTGATGGAACCTCATTGAAACTCCTCTTAGATATCCTGCTGCTTTCCTTAGTCATGGGGATCCCGTGGCTATTATTTAACAGAGGAGTCATTTCACAAGCTTCAGCAGTGTTATTCTTTTTGTGTGTATGCCTGAATGTCAGAAGAGGGCACCAGACCTCATTTCAGATGGTTGTGAGCCACCATGTGGTTGCTAGGAATTGAACTCAGGACCTTTGGAAGAGCGGGCTATGCTCTTAACCGCTGAGCCATCCCTCCAGCCCCCACATCTTGCTTTTAATAAAAATAATATTTATTACAGAAAAGGGGGGGAAATATATATATATATATATATATATATATATATAGAGAGAGAGAGAGAGAGAGAGAGAGAGAGAGAAAGAGAGAGAGAGAGAGAGAGAAGGAGGAGGAGGAGGAGGAGGAGGAGGAGGAGGAGGAGGAGGAGGAGGAGGAGGAGGAGGAGGAGGAGGAGGAGGAGGAGGAGGAGAGAAAGGAGGCAAAGCCGTGTTTACACCGGGAGAGAACAAAAGAGAAAGAGATGGCGGGCGGAGGTCAGAGGTAAAAAAAGGAATGGGCGTGGCTAGGGCAGGGACCGAAAGAATAACAAGCAGGTCATAGATGAAGTAGATGTTAGGGTAGACCAACCCAATGACCACTACTTGTTGCTGGGTAGCAGTTGTGATGGACACTCCAGGCCACTGTGACTGTCCACTTCAGGTGAAAAATGAAGCCTTCTTTTTTCTTTTTTTTTTTTTTTTCTTTTTCTTTTTTTTTTTCAGAGAGCAGAGGCGATCAGGCAGCTCTCCCTAAGGGAATGAATTAGCTCTTCTGCAATGTCCACGGCAGGACAGGGCAAGCAATCCCAGTGCCTCAGTGCCAGTAAAGGTGGGATAGGATCAGAAAGGTTCTCAGATTTCAATACATATACTATGGCCTCCTTTGGTAACATGGACTATGGACATCAACAAATACCCAAGCTGCAGCAGAGTCATGGTCTCAGTCATGGGGAATCAACAGCAGCTCAGGCTCAGATGATAATCTGCAAGGTGACAACACAGGCTATCAAAATCAGTGTGGCCCCAGTGGCAACCTGGCGCTTTAATACCAACATGGTCTCAGGTGACAGATCAGAACCCTGGCATCTGAAGAGCCCTCAGTGACAACAAGAGCCATCGACATCAACTCAGACTTTGGTTGCGGCAGGGTCATGAACCCAAACATGACCCTTGACAAAAGCTTAGCCCTGGATGTCATCTTGGTACCAGGTGGTAAACAGGCCATCCACAGCAGCCTGTTACTTATTGCCTTTCTTATTTCAGTTTTGCCTCTTTCCATAACACTGGGATCCTACTGATTCTCTTTCTCTCCTATTTTACCACCATATATTTGCTCATATAATGGCACTTACTGGCCCAGCACCATAAGGATGTTTTCAGTGAGCCTGGTCTGTGAGGAACTAGACTGGTTTTTACGTGCATTTCACTCACCTGGACTGAATCTAGAAATAAGTTTTTATATTCTTGATCTAAAAAGAAAATCTGAACTTTATCTGAAAATATGTAACTGTTTTTTATCATTGATATATTTGTCTTAAAAGTAATACCAATTATTCTTTTACTTTCTGTGATTGCTACACAAAAAATGATTCTTTTATTTTTTTGATCTCTACACATAATAATAAAATCTTCATATAGTAAGCAGTCACTATACTCTTCAAATTGTTAAATAGACAATCAATTCAAAAATATCAAAAATCAGTATTTAGTATAATAACTTCAATAAAGAATTTGGATATATCTGTGTCTGGTATGTTTTTGTTTGTGATATTTTAATTTCATAAATTGTTTTTATAGTTTTGGGTTGATATGTTTAAATTTGATTATAAATTGTTACTTCTTTGGGAACTTTATTTATCTTAATATGTTTGTGTTTAGCCTATTACAAATATAAAGAAATTATTTTTTATACTAATTGAAGCTGCACAGGGTATATCTAGTTTTCATTATATAAAGTGAGCATTTTGGAACAAGATCACATTGTAGATAATGACATCTAACTGCTTTTCTATTTTTGAAGCTACTCATTTAACTAAATAATAATCTTTATATAAACTTTACAATATTATGAATATTAACACAGTTATAGGTAAAGAGAATTATGAAAATATTTATTCATTCTCAAAAGTCTAAAAATTTTGTAAATTTGTAGTGTATCATTTAACATAACATTTCTAATTGTGTTGGAAAATTTCTATGAATTATGATGTTTCCAAACATGCCAAGTTACTTGCTATAAACAATTGTGATGTGTTTGGACACTAGGTATCATTTACATCAATTTCTGTTCTAAATTACATCTGTATGTATGTTTGTGTATATATATTATATACATATAACAGATATATATGAATTCACATATAAACATAAAATCATCCATATAATATTTTATATACACATATATGTTAATTCTATATATAAATTTAAATTCACACATGTCTGGATTTCTGTATATTTATATTTGTATATATTGATTAATAAATAGAAATCTAATATATAGAATTCAAAATATATTTAATGTATTTATATATTGAAAAGAATATATAAAAACCCAACTCTTTTCTTAACACACAGAAACTGCTTATTAAAATTCATTTTCTGAATTGCTTATTAAACTTCTTTTTTTGAATTTCAACTGCAGAAACACACTAATATAATTTTGTGTTTTTACTTTATTTGAGAACTTCATAATATATTATGATAATAATAATAATGGTACAGTAAATGTATTAAGTCAATTTGCTACTTAACTCAGTTACATGAAGTTATTCTAAAATAACAGTCATTAATTCACTTACACATAAAGAAAATGTCACAAATTCTCTATTTAGGTGTTCATATAAAATGAGGACCATTGGGCATAGATGTAATGTCTTGAGTAGAGTGTCTTTGTCAAGGAACTTAGATCACAACTTTCCCAAAAGAATGTACTTAAGTAATCTGTGCGCTTTTAATATACTTATAATCCTAATAACATTTTTATAATAACTGGAAAAGTCATTTTAATACTTTGTACCTCCTTGGGTAACACTCATTTTTATGTTAAATATGTAATTGTCGTGTACATTTTATGGAGTGGCTAAAGTTCTATTAAAGAATCTTCAATGCACAAGTTAATTGCACACAATACTTTAATTGAAAATGTGGTATGCAAGCTAGATAATTCAGTCTATACATAAATAAATTGTCAGTAAAACATCTACAAGTAATAAAAACATTTTTTCTACAGCCAAAATATATAATCAATAGAGATTCTAACTAAATCACAGTAGCAAGTCTTGTAACAATGAGAGTTAGCAGATTATCATGCTATCTCTATTAGACAAGTGTTGGACTTACAAACTTGAGGACCTGATCCCTTTCCATCAAAACCCAGCTAAAAAGAAAAAAAAATAAACAAAGAAAAAACAATTTCTGATGATTTACCTTAAGTCCTACTACTGAGAAAACAAACAATTTGCCTTCAGGCTAATTAGCATATATTTCTCTGAAACTTACTGGCTAATGAAAGATCCTACTTCAGAAACAAAAAGATGGCTAGTATATCAGAATGGACATTTATAGTTATCTGTATATATTCTGAAAAGATCTAAAGAAGTATAGATTTTAAATACATGGACTTTACTGCAAACATAATATACTTAAAAATATTGCTTCTTTAATATTTGTATATAAAAGGGCTCCTAAATTTTTGAGTTGATCATATATCCTGCCACATCACTGATGTTACTTATCAGCTGTAGCAGTTGTCTGTTAGAATTTTTGGGGATATATATATATATATATATATATATATATATATATATATATAATCGTATCATCTGCGAATAATGAAAGTTTGACTTGTTTTCCAATTTAAATCTTCTTGATCTTTTGTTTTGTCTTATTGCCATAGCCAGAACTTTAAGAACTAATTTGAAGAGATATGTCTTGTTCCTGATTTTAGTGGTATAGCTTTGAGTTTCTCTCCATGTAATTTATGTGATATGTCAGCTTGCTCTATATTGCTTTTATTATATTTAGGTAAGTCTTTGTATCCCTGATCTCTCCAAGACCTTTATCAAAAACGGGTGTTGAATTTTGTCAAATGCATTTTCAGCATCTAATGAAATGATCATACTTTTTTTTCTTTCAGTTTATTTAAATGATTGACTACATTGATAGATTTTTGTATGTTGAATAAGCCCTGCATCTCTGGGATAGAGCCTACTTGATCGTAATGGATAATTTTTTTTTGAGTGTTCTTGGATTCGGTTTGCCAGTATTTTATTGAGAATTTTTGCATCCATGCTCATGAGTGAGATTAGTCTGTAATTCTTTTCATTGGTTGGGGTTTTGTGTGGTTTTGCTATCACAGTAACCCTAGCCTCAGAAAATGAGTTTGGCAATGTTCCTTCTCTTTCAATTATGTTGATCACTTTGAAGAGAATAGGTATTAGCTCTTAGAAGTTCTGGAAGAATTCTGCACTAAAACCATCTGGCCCTGGACTTTTGGGGGTTGGGAGGTTTTTGATGACAGCTTTTATTTCTTTGTAGTTTATAGGTTTATTTAAATTGTTTACATGATCTTGTTTTAATTTTGATGTATGTTATCTCTCTAGAAAATTGTCCATTTCCTTTATGTTTTCAAATTTTGTAGAGTACATGTTTTTGAAATATGACCTAATGATTCTCTGAATTCTTCAGTGTCTGTTGTTAAGTCCCACTTTTCATTTCTGATTTTGTTAATTTGAATGTTCTCTTTCAGCCTTTTTATTAGTTTGGATAAGGTTTTGTCTATCTTGTCAATTTTGTCAAGGAACAAACTCTTCATTTTATTGATTCTTTGTGTGGTTCTCTTTCCTTCTATTTTGTTGATTATAGCTCTTAACTTGAGTGTTTTCTGTCTTTTACAACTTCTGGATGAGTCAGCTTCTATTTGTTCTAGAGCTTTTATGTGTGCTGTTAAGTCACTAATGTGAGCTTTCTACATTTTCTTTGGGTGGGCACTTAGTGCTATGAAATTTCCTCTTAGCCCTGCTTTCATAGTATCCCATAGTTTTGGGTATGAGAAGCTGAGAGTGAAATTAGAGAAACATCACCTTTCACAATAGCAACAAATAACATAAAAAGTCTTGGAGTAACACTAACCAAAGAAGTGAAATACATATTCAACAAGAACTTTAAGTCTTTGGAAGAAAGAAATTGAAGAAGATACCAGAAAACAGAAAGATCCCCCATGCTCTTGGAGAGGAAGGATCAACATAGTAAAAATGGCATTCCTACCAAAAACAATTTATTGAGTCAATGCAACCCCAATGAATATTCTAATACAAGGATTCACAGATCTTGAAATAACAATAATCAACTTCATATGAAAACACAAAAAAACCAGGATAGCCAAAAATATCCTGTACAATAAAGGCATCACCATCTCTGAAATCAAGCTCTATTATAGAGCTACAGTAATGAAAACAGCTTGATACTGGCATAAAAACAGAGAGGTTGCAAAATAGAATCAAACTGAAGACCTGGATATTAATTCACACAACTATGAACACCTGAGTTTTGATAAAGAAGCTAAAATTTTACAAGGAAAGAAAGTTTCTTCAACAAATGTTGCTGGCACAACTGGATGACAACATGTAGAAGAATGAAGATAGATCCATATTTATTTCCATGCAAAACACTCAAGTATAAATGGATTAAAGACCTCAATATAAATCTGACCACACTGAAAATGATAGAAGAGAAAGTTGCAAATAGTCTTTAATTCATGGGAACAGGAGACCACTTTCTAAATATAACTCCAGTAGCACAGACACTGAACGCAACAATAAATAAATGACACCTAGAATATTTTGTAAAGAAAAAAAAACACAGTCAATAAGACAAAAAAGGCAGCCTACTGAATGGAAGAAGATCTTCACCAACCCTACATGAGACAAAGGACTGATCTCCAAAATATTTAAAGAACTCAAGAAATTAGACATTAAAATTGTAAATAACCCAATTGAAATGGAATACTAGTCTAAACAGAGAATTCTCAACAGAAGATACTTAAGGAAATGTTCGACTTCCTTAGCTATTAGGGAAATGCAAATCAAAACAACTCTGAGACACCATCTTAAAACTGTCAAAATGGCTAAGATCAAAAACTCCAAATAGCTTATGTTGGAGAGAATGTGGAGTAAGGGGAACACCCATCCATTGCTGGTGCAAATGTAAAGTTGTATAACCACTTTGAATATCAGTATGGTGGTTTCTCAGAAAACTGGAAATCATTCTACCTCAGGATCCATCAATAACATTCTTGGGCATATACCCAAGGATGCTCAATTATACAACATAGGCATTTGTTCAAAGATGCTTCATAGCAGCATTATTTGTAACAGCCAGAACCTCTAAACAATCTACCCTCAAATGAAGAATGGGTAAGGAAAATATGGCACATTTACACATTAGAGTACTACCCAGCTGGAAAAAAAATCTTGAATTTTGCATGCAAAGGGATGAAATTAGAAAACACTATCTTGAGTGAGGTAACGCAGACCTGAAATGATGAGTATGGCATGTACTCACTTATAAGTGGATACTATCTATAAACAAAGGATATTGTGTCTATAATTCATGATTCTAGAGAAGCAAAATTCAAGAGTTCTTTATTTTCTGATGAGTAGTACTCCATGTGTAATATACCAAATTTTTCTTATCCATTCTTAATCTAAAGGGCATTTAGGTTGTTTTCAGGTTCTGGCTATGATGAATAATGATACTATGCACATAGTGTGCACATGTCTTTGTGGCACGATTGAGCATCCTTTGGATATATACACAAAAGTAGTATTACTGGGTCTTGAGAAAGGTTGTTTTCTAATTTTCAGAGAAATTGCCACACTGACATCCAAAGGGGCTGGACCATCTTGCATTCTAATTAGAAATGCAGGAGTGTTCCCTTTACCCCACAACCTGTTCAGCATAAGGTATCATCAGTGTTTCTGATCTTGGCCATTCTTGCAGGTGTAAGATGGAATCTCAGAGTTGTTTCGATTTGCATTTCTCTAATGACGGATGTTGAACATTTTCTTAAGTATTTTTCAGCCACTTTAGATTACTCTGTTGAGAGTTTTCTGTTTAGGTCTGTACCCTGCTGCCACAAAAAAGCATGCAGTCAGCTTTTCATCAACACCGTTTAGTGTTTTGTGGCAGGACCTCTTAAAAGAGCTGCAAGGTTTTGCAGCTAAATCTGAGTCTAGAAGCCTCTCTTTAATGAGAGTACATGCCTCTAGCAAGCAGAGCAGACCTGAACAATTGCTGCTACCAAGAAACCATGTTTTACTCTATTCTTTTCTGTCTAGAATTACTTCCCAGGTTTTGTCAGGCTTTATGTGGATACAGTCATTCACACATTGGCACCATTTGTTGACTGAGTTTCTGTCTCCTGCCCCACCCCAGTTCCTGTGTAGTCATTAAGTCCCAAAGAAATCACACAGAGGTATACATTAATTGTAAACTGATTTAGCCATTATTCTTATCTGTGTCAGTCACATGGCTTAGTACCTTTTTCAATGGCATAGTCACATCTTGCTTCATCTGTGTTTGAACAGGACTGCAGAGGGAGGCTTCCTCTTCTCAGAATTCTCCTGTTGTCATTGACCCACCTCTACTTTCTGCCTGGTTGTCCAACCTATACTTCCTGCCTTGATACTGTCCAATCAGTATTTATTTAAATCATTATTGATAGAATATAGACAATTGTCCAACAACAGCCCCATTTATTAATTGTTTCAGTGTCTGTACTGCTAGGGTTATATTTCTAAAGTGGTCTCCTGTGCCAATGTATTCAAGTGTACTTCCCACTTTCTATTCTATAAGGTTCAGTTTGTCTTGCTTTATGTTGATGTCTTGATCCATTTGGATTTGAGTTTTGTGCATGGTGATAGATATGGGTCTATTTTCATTTTTATACATGCTGATATCCAGTTATTCCAGCACCATTTGTTAAACATGCTTTCTTTTTTTCCATATGATAATTTTGCTTCTTTCTCAGCAACCAGATGTTTGAAGGTGTGTGGATTAATATCCAGGTCTTTGATTCAGTTCCATTGGTCCTCCTATCTGTTTTTATGCCAATACCAGACTGTTTCTAGTACTGTACCACTGAAGTAGAGTTTGAAGTCAGGGATTGTGATGCCTCCAGGAGTTCTTTTATTGTACAGAATTGATTTGGCTATCCTGGAATTTTTGCTTTTCCATATGAAGTTGAGTACCATTCTTTCTAGGTTTGTGAAGATTTTGTTGGGCATTGCAATGAATCTGTAGTTTGCTTTTGTTAAGATTGTCATTTTTACTATGTTAATTCTGCTTACCCAAGATGATGGGAGATCTTTCCAGTTTCTGGTGTCTTCTTCAATTTCTTTCTTCAAAGATTTAAAGTTCTTGTCATACATGTCTTCCACTGGTTTGGTTACAGTTACTCCAAGATATTTTATGCTATTTGTTGCTATTTTTGTGTAGAAGGTTCTTCTGTTTGTGCGTTGCTTTCATTAGTTGAATAAAGAGACTGCCTTAGCCTTTTAATAGGGAAGAATTTAGATAGGTACAGTAGACAGAAGAGAATACTGGGAAGAAGGGATGTGTGGCAAATGCCATGATTCTCCTGCCTGAGATAAACACTGTTTAGAATCTTTCCTGGTAAGGCATGACCTCGTGGTGATATACAAATTATTAGAAATGGGTTAAATTATTATGGGAGAGTAGGCCAATAAGAGGCTAGACATAATGGACAAGGCAGTAATTTAATTAATACAATTTCTGTGTGATTATTTTGGGTGTAAGATAGCTGGGTAGTATGGAACAAGGGACCACCACTCCCTTCAACAGCTATTGTGAAGGGTGATGTTTCTCTGATTTTTTTTCCTCACCCCTTTTATCATCTGTGTACAAGAACGCTACTGATTTTTTTTTTTTTTTTTTTTAGTTAATCTTGTATCCTGCTACACTGCAACTCAGAAAAAGTGTTTCTGAGTTGAAATAGTTCCTTGGTAGAATTTTTGTTGTCTTATTGCTCTAGCTAGTACCTCAAGAACTATATTGAATAGATATGAAGACAACCTTGTCTTGTTCCTGATTTCAGTGGGAACACTGGGAGTTTCCATTTAGTTTGATGTTGGCCTTTGGCTTGCTATAAATTGCCTTTCTTAGGTTTAGGTATGTTTCTTATATTCTTACTCTCTCCAAGACCTTCATGAGTGATTCATGGAGGTGAGAGCATCCCATTGTGGGAGGTGTCATCCCTGTGTTGGTGGTCTTGTGTTTCATAAGAAAGACACTAAGCAAGCTATTGCAAGCAAGTCAGTAAGAAGCACTCCTCTATAGTCTCTGCCTTAGCTCCTGCCTCCATGTTCTTGCAAGGCAGCTTTTGATGATGAACTATTAATTGGAACTGTTAGTGAAATAAACCCATTCCTCCTCAGCTTGCTTTTGATCATCGTGTTTCTTCACAGCAAAGTAACCCTTATTAAGACAAGACCCCAGAAGTCATATGGTCTTGCTGGTTCTACAAACTGAACACTAGATCAAGGAGGGTATTGACAGTCATATAATAATTTACTAGTAAGTAAGTAAAGCTATCAGAAAAGCTATGAAGTTTGCCTCAAAAAAAAAAAAAAGAACTATGGAAAAACAATAAGCAGAGAAAGAGTTCCACAGAGTCATTGTGGTCTCCATGAATATACAGTAAAGATACAGGCATAAGCAGACAACAACACACACACATAAACACACACACACACATACACACAAAGAGAAAGAGAGAAAGACATACAACACACAAAAAGTGAAAAAAAGTTTTAAGGCCAAACCAGCATTACAATAAGTGCAAATAAAATCATAAAATTAAGCACCTCATTAACTTCAATTTAACATAAACATTCATACACAACTTAAACAAAACTGATCATTGTACATTGTATGTATTTTATAAAATTTTGCTCACAATTTCATTTGCTGGAAAAAGTTAGTTATAATGATTGTCACTTTTGTGAATATTCTTACATTTATTTTTAAGCTTTCTGTTCAATCACTCAAGTGTTTATTAATTTGGTAGTGTTTTTAAAAATATTAGAAAACACAATAATCTGTAGTGAAATAAACTCATTTCATGGATTAGTGGATTTAGATGATGAAATTACACATAAAATAAGCCACAAAATTTTAATATTAACTGGCTTGTACTCCTATGATTCTGAGAAGATAATATAATCTTATTACTATAAATTAAAAAATAGAAATTCAATAAAAAGACCTAATGACATATAAATGCCAGAGACGCAACTCCAAACAAAGTTGTTTAACTCAAAATATATTAGTTTTAGGACTAATGCTCTATTAATATCTAAATTTAGAATGAATATCTCAATATATATCTACCTACTTATTAGAAATATAGTTGAACCTAGAAATTATGTCTCTTGACTTTGAAATCAAAACAACTTATATATTTGTCATCTCACCTAATTTATTCTACATCTGTGGCAGCTGAGATATGAATGTGCCATTTTCCTTTGGTATGCTTGTATATATGGGATGGGAATTGTGTTTGTTGATGTAATTTGAAATATCATTTGCAAATAGAAAATTAGTGATAGTGGTGAAAGAATGAAATAGTTTTGGAGAATAATAGGAAACATATTTATGATCTACAATATATTTAACTATGAAATGTTAATGAAACACATAGCAAAATAAAGAACATTAATATTTGATGCATGATTACCCTGATTGGTGGACACATGGTTTAAGAGGTGAAGCAAATATTTTAAAATTGATATGATACATAATTTTTAATTGTCAGATCTATCACTTTAATAGAAAGCAATATAAACACATTACCAAACAGTTTTTTTAATTGTGTTCATTTCTATTTAAACACAAGTTGCAAAGTGAAAAAAAAAAGAACTACAGTGAATATGCATTTCATAGTAGGGCACTATAAATTTACTGTTAAATTTATGTCATTGAGCCGGGCGGTGGTGGCGCACGCCTTTAATCCCAGCACTTGGGAGGCAGAGGCAGGCGGATCTCTGTGAGTTCGAGACCAGCCTGGTCTACAAGAGCTAGTTCCAGGACAGGCTCCAAAACCACAGAGAAACCCTGTCTCGAAAAAGCAAAAAAAAAAAAAAAATTTATGTCATTGTATCAATCCAGCAACTTTGTCGTGAACATCTTATGATAAGTGAATTTGTGAGTCACATTTTACATATTATTCTAAAATGAAATATTTTGAAATCTTTACTAGATATGTATACAAAGTACTTCTGGATTATATAATTATGCAGAACACACATAAGGGTGAAATTTCATGAAAGAAACTGCCAGCTATTTGAAAAACAGGATAGGATGTTCACTCACAGCCATTTAATGAACATAATTAATAATAGGATGCTTAAAAGAAATCACACACTAGCTCATAACTTAGAAATTGATGGTTATTTATTTAGGGGTAAACTCACAAATCAAAATTCTCTTCTTGAACAGAGAACAGAGATTGAATCCAAACAACCAGAAAGAGCAGCCAGGGAAGAAGGGGTGGACACAAGCTCTACATCAGCATACATAGTATAAGAGGCCACGACTCATTGGATGGGTAACCACAAGTTCTAAGACTTCCTACAGCATAGTACTTCCTATTTTTGTGATGTATGTTTGCCTCAGTAAAAACATGTTTCTAGCTGATAGTGAAAAACTATGCCTTATTAATCAAAAGAAAGAATGAATATCATATCCTGGGATTCATAACTTACAAAAAATCTTTCATGCACTTTGTTTCATTTATTATATAATAGACCTAAGAGGTAAGGTTATAGATTTTTTACAGAGTGGAAATTAACATTTCCTGCATTTAGAATATGTCAGGTTTTTATTTGGTTTCTTAGAGAGGTGGGTGAAGAAGACAAATTCACATAAGAAGAGATCTTATGAATCTGGCTGGAGAGCAGAGAGATTGCCAGATATTCCCAAAGGATGTCAGGAGAATATATCTGACAGGGCCATATCTTAAAAGAAGTTGAAAAGATTTGTTTTACATATATGCTTTAAAAATTAAAAGGAACCTTTCAGCCTCTATTGTCTTAAACTTCTAAGTACATCAATTACCCATGCCTGGTGACATCTTACCTATCTTGACAGATCTGTAAACAATACATCTCTGTATTAGAAACACAGGGAGTTATTGCGGTTAGACTTTGTTTTTCCATATAAATTAAGATAGGAATGTAAGATGTTCATATAACCCCCGTTTTAATGATAACTTCATAAGATAAAGTTATTTAAAATAAAAGAAATAAAACACTGCTATGAATAAAAGTAGATGGCTGTATTTTCTTACAAAATATTTTTGACAAAACAGGGTCATAAGAAAACTAAGGGCAGAATTCTTAATGCATTTTATATCAGGTCCACCTGCTCTTCAGAGAGACTAATACTCCTCTCATCATTACATAAACTGGGTTTAAAGGACTTTTATGAATGAAGTCTAACATTATTCAGTTCATTGCAAGAAATTTATTTAAGGTGTTTATCAATAATTTATGAGAAGGATAGTTTTAAAATTATTCCTATAAAATAGTAATAACTTTTTAAAAACGTATTTTACTGTTATTTTTCAATGTATCTAAGGATATACGAAAAAGGAAAAAAAAGGAAATTAATTAATTCTCACTAGAAAAATTGTATATACTCCATCGTTTAGAAGGTGATCCTTGTATGCCTTAAGAATGTAGCTTAAGAAACAGAGAAATAGAAGGATTGCATGGATTATTTTAATACACTAATGTAAACAGGTCTATTTGCACAGTTAAAGATTGGGTTTCAGCATCTTTATCAAGGCTCACTGTGATCCCCATGTCTCACATTCAAATAGCTCAGTCCTTTTTTCCCTTTGACTTGGGTTATCCATGTGCAGTGTACTTATATGAAACATTTTTGATTCATAAAAGTTATTTTAAAATCACACAGTGCAGCAATATTGCATATTTCATAGGTAAAAGAAAATGAATCCATACTGTGGAGATTTCTTACATACTCTATTGTTCTTGAGGAGAGCATTATCATCCAAATGGGAAAACTCTGTATACATGTGTCTACTGATATACATCCTGGGCATGGTTACACCATGGGCTTCAGTCCTAAAATGTTACAAATCCCTTATAAATTATCAGTTATATAAGTTTCTATTCTTATACTTAGGTAACTGTAGCTCTCTCCCCACTTCAAAAAGAAACTTTTTTGGTTTGTTTACTTTTTTATTTTATTTTGTTTTATTTTATTTTTTTTTATCTTATTTTTCTTTGAAATCAGGGTTTCTCTGTGTAACAGCCCTGGCCATTCTGGAACTTGCAATGTAGAACAGGCTGACCTTGAACCCATGGTCATCTGCCTGTTTTTGCCTATAGTGCTCAGATTAACATCATGTGACAACATGGTCAAACTCAAAGAAGATTCTTTTTGCAGCAGACAAAAGCCATTTTAAAAGTCACAAGTATTCAAAATCTAAAAAAAAAAAAACTGACCATAGTGTGCCTAATGTCATTTATTATATATTTAATAAAGTCCATACACATAAGTCTCAGGAGGCTTCCCTGAAAAGGGACCAAAAAGTTTGTAAGAGCCAGAGGACTTCAACATCTGAATTCAAAATAATGCCTTCTACCTCTAACAAAGACACTGAACTTATAATATCTCAAATATATTTTTACCGTCTCAGTTACAATTTCTATTGCTGTGATGAAAATGATCAAGAGGTAAGTTAGGTAAGAAAGTGTTTATTTTGCTCACACTTCCATTATCAAAGTAAATAAGGATAAGAACTCAAACCTGGCAGAATTCTAGAGGCAGGAGCTGATACAGAGATCATGGAAGGGTGCTGTTCACTGGCTTGGTCCCCATGGTTTGATCAACTTACTCTCTTAAAACCCAGGCCCACCAGCACAAGGCTAGTATCACCCACATCGGGCAGGGCCATTCTCTATTATTCACTGATTAAGAAAATACTCTGTTGTCAGATCTTGTGGAGAAATTTTCTAAATTAATGATCACTACTTTCAAATGACTCTAGCTATCCAACACAGTACCTAAACAAAATCTATGCCTTATCAAGAGTTGATACGTCAGCTTGGAAAGGGAAATCTCACAATGCCTCATTGTAGATAGAGAGATGAAGTAATTAATGGCTGCTAAGAAAATTGGAATAAATCTTCTCCAGGAACAAGTCCCTGATAGATTGTCTAAGCCCAAGTACTTTGCCATAAATACTACAGGTATGAGCATACTAAATAGACTAAGCAAGTTTTATTTATGCATATCAATGTATGTGTGCATTGCCTGTGTGTATGAGTAATAACTTAAAAGAGGTCTCAAAATTGAGAGTAAGTTGGGGAAGCATGGTAGAAACTGGAGTGTAGGAGAAAACATAGGAGTGGAAATGATGTGAATATTGTACTCATTTACAAAATTCTCAAGATAAATATTACAGTACATACACACATACAAACACATATAACTATCATTTGGAAAACAACTGAAGGAGCTATGTCACTAAAATTCCAATGTTTCCATGATACACAAAATTATATTTTAATTGGTTAGTGTTTGTAAGATTAAACTGTCAAGTTCTGTCTAGAAATAATTCCAAACTTACATTCCTCCACACTGTAACAAAGATCTACTTGGTAAAATTCCTATAACAAGCATGAATTTGAACTATGAATCACACTTCTGTCTAATAAATACAATGTTTTACTAATTAGTAAAATTTAAAAGGAAGTCTTTTCTCTCTTGGATCTTTAATTATTTAATTTTCTTTTTATTCTGGTTCTCAATACAACTCTGCTTTAATCATCAAATAGCATAATTAATCAGGCAAATTAAGTTAGGACAATCTACTACAATATAATGAAAGATAAAATTGCTAAAAATAAGCTAATATGAAGGTACACCATGCTGAAGAGTGACACATAACATCATATCATTTAACATTTCCACCTGGATTAAATATTCCATCATTCACAAGGCATAATCATCTATCTAGATTCTGGATCGAGGCCAAGTACATTAAAAACATAACACAATGTTATCAGGGTTAAGTAGAAGATGAAAACAATTGTGCATAGTCCTTCTTGTTGTTAGCAAAGGTGCATTAGTTAATTACACTGAATGGATATTAAATTTGTCCCAGGCTTAAAACAGAAGATTAAAGAATAACTGGTAATGTAATCTTCACATTAAATATTAAAGGCATATGATACTCAAACACTGATGTAATTGGACAACAGAACATAACACAGTTTGTTTCAAACCATACCCCAAAATAACAACACACAAACTGCATTCATTTAAACACTGCCTGGCCCATTTCTATTAATGTGTGTAGCACCAAGGTGCGCTTACTGGGAAGATTCTAGTCTACGTCCGTCCTGGGTAGGAGCCTCATCACATCTGCCCCAGAGAGCAGAGCTAAGGCATATGAGCTCACTTCCTCTTCCTCCCAGCATTCTGTTCTGTTTACTCCACCCACCTAAAGGCTGGCCTATCAAATGGGCCGAGGCTGTTTCTTTATTAGCCAATGACCTTTCTCCATCATTTCTCCCTTTTCTGTTTAAACAAAAAGGAAAGGCTTTAACTTTAACATAGCAAAATTACATATAACAAAAACAGTTATAAAGCAAGAATTACAGTTACAATATTTACATCTACTTTTTCTTTTATCATAACTAAGGAAAACTATAACTATCTATATATTCTTTAACTCCATCAAAGACTCCAGAAGTATATAATGTTACCTAAGCAAACAAGAAATAAACAACTTCCAAACTCTAGAAATGACAGAAACATCTTGCTGCCTGGATAGTCACCCAAAGTTCCTCTGTACCATTGGGGCATCCATCTTCAGCCTACAGGTCTATGGTATCCAGCAGACATTTCCACGAAGCAGGAAAATTCAAAGGCAATTCAGTCACTATCTGCTGTGTCCTGCAGAATGTCTCGCAGACTCTTTCATGAATCAGGAACCCCGAAAGATCGTCTCACCTTTAGGCAAGTTCAGTAGTCCTCTCTCTGCGGGTTCTCTATGTCCAGCTTATGCAATTGTCCAGGCAAGAGCAGTTTCTTGCCCAAATGGCTATCAAACTCCATAAGGTGCCTCTTCTATGCCCATCTTCTTCTTGAAGTAGATTGGTGCTGCCAGGAGCAGACATGTCTCATTGTCAAGAAAAGCCCTAAATTACTAAAACATTTAAAATGGCATATTCTGCAGTCTTTGAAAGATATGAAGAATGCCTATCTGAAATATATCTATGTACATATATCTAGAAAATCTAACTAACATGACTAGTAGCTTGACTATTATTAATGATTATCCATTAACAACCTATATACATTACATTTTTTAAATGAATTACACAATCACAATACCTTATACAAGAGCAGAAATACGTATAACAAAATTGACCTTAAAATCCATACCAATGCAAATTATTCATACCTATATTATTTCCCCTGTGTTGAAGCTGTGCTCTGCTGTTCCAACAGCACAACTGTGTTGATGAGTGTGACATCAGAGTCAGGCATCCATATACTAGATGACACTTCTATCCCCATGACCATGAGTTCCTCACACCTTTCTTATGTAAGCATCAGTTCTCCATCAATCTTCGAAGTAGGATATATAATGGCACACTGATTCACTTGGATTTAAAATAACAATGATAGTGGGCTATGCTTAAGAACTAATATTTTTATCAGTCATGCTTGAAATACTAAATAGCATCTCCTAATACCAAAATCATTTTTGTCATCTCTTTAGAAATAGAAATATACGTGTTTGATATTTCTGACACTAAGCAAAGGAAAATAAAATTGTTGATAGAATTGTGGATAACTTAGAACAAGAATTCTAAAGGAAATAGATGAATTACTTTCTGTGTGTTGTAAAGGACGATTTGTTGTGGAGGTACCTTGTGTGTTCCTGGCTGCCCAGACTCACAAAATAATCACTGAGAAACTATATTATTTAAATCACTGCTTGGCTAATCACTTAAGTGTTTTGCTAGCTAGTTCTGTTATCTAATATTAACCCATTTCCATTATTTTGTTTGTTTGTTTGTTTTTGTTTTTTGAGACAGGGTTTCTCTATGGTTTTGGAGCCTGTCCTGGAACTAGCTCTCGTAGACCAGGCTGGTCTCGAACTCACAGAGATCCGCCTGCCTCTGCCTCCCAAGTGCTGGGATTAAAGGCGTGCGCCACCACCACCCGGCCATTTCCATTATTTTATATTTTAGTACAAGGCTTGTGGTCTACCGGCAAAGTTCTGGCTGTTGGCTCATATCTGTCTCCTCTGAAAGCTCTATGACTTCTCCTGACTCTGCCTTCTTTCTCCCAGCATTCAATTTTCATCTCTGTGCCTACATATTTTCTACCCTTCACAGGCCTAAGACAGTTTTTTTTTAACCAATGGTATTCACAGCATACAGAGGGGAATCCCATATCAATGATTAAATATAAAAAATAATATGAAAAGATATAATATACACCTATAAAAATAAAATTAATGTGGTAGTTCAAAATTAATTTAAAATGATTAAGTATGTTGGACATCAATGTATTTCTTTTACAAAATATTTTATTGGTTTTGTTCTTTTATGTTTCACAATTTTATTTTGCATTTTATATAGTTTCATTTTGCCTTAATTCCTCTCCAAGATGAAGTCTATAGTAATAAAGATATTGAAGTTGTACTCTTGTTGCTATAATAAGTATGACCATGAATTCATTGTGAAAAAGTATCTAAATCAAATACCATATCATTATAAAAATGCCTTGACATAAACTCTTCAATGACTAGTAATTGATTTATTAATTAAAAAATTCTTTCATTAAGTGGAATTTCTACTTATTATTATTTGAAATTTGTAAATATTAAAATAAAATATTCTGCATTCCAATATTCACTGTGCTTAACTTTCGTTTCACTGTTTCATGCACTCTGTCCAAGAGAAAAGCTGCTGACCCTTCATTTGCCTCAAAGCCAGAGACTTTAAAGGAATTGAGTCAGATTTTAGATTCCAAGTCAGTGGCCTTGAAACTGCGCTTATTGCCTGACACATCCATCAGTACTACACATGATTGATTTTACTGTTCCCAGGCTTAGGAGCTGATCACCAGAATGAAGAATTTTTCTATCTGCATAAATGCACAAAGTCATTTTAAAGACTAATTTCAGGAAGGTGAGCAATAACTGTCATCAACAACTAAAATTTCACACTCACTTCTAAAATGGCACAGAAGACTAATATATGGGGGGAAGCTCCTTCAGAGTCTGCCTGACACCATTTGGGATGCACTTATTAAATTGTTTTAAATCCAATGTTTTGTGACAAGGATGATGTCTCTTTTACTTGGTCTGATATTATTTTTCCCATGGAAGTCTTATATATTTCTTTGCTTTCAGAAAACATTGATTTCAATGTTCAACATCTTAGCCATCAAAAAATGTAAATCAAAACAAGTCTGAGATTCCATCTTACATCTGTTGGAATGGTCAAGATCAAAAACTGATGAAAACTTACGCTAGAGAAGATGTGGCATGAAGGAAACACTCTTGTATAGCTGGTGAGACTGCAAGCTTGTACAATCCCATTGGATTTCAGTATGGTGATTTCTCAGAAAGTTAGGAAACAACCTTACTCAAGACCCAGCAATACCACTTTTGGGTATATATTCAAAGGATGATCAATTGTACCACAAGGACATGTGTGGGAGCTTACATGTGACTAAGTTTCCATCTGGAGTCATTTCTTACTTAAGTCATTTGAGGTCAATCTTGCCAGCTCTACTTTTTCTTCTAACCTTGAGGGCTATGAAAGATTTCTTATTTAGCCCATGAGAAAAGAACACTCTAATTAGTAGACAGTAAACTGCTGACGACAAACCTCAGAAACATCAAGATAGAAATTAAGGCTGCTTACAAGCAGCAAGCACATATTGGAAAGGAGGCTGCTTACTCAAGGACAGGAATGGTTTTGTGTTAGTTACTGACTGACTATTTTGCTGTGCTTTGTTCTGTTTTTGTATATAAGCAAGCTCAGAAATAAACTCTGGGCTGCTTGGCTGCTTTGACATGAACAGATAGACCTCCTGATTCTATCCTGTCTTCTGTTTCTTCTGATTTTTCTTTGGCCTGGAGGATCCCCTATCCAAGAACCATAGCTGCCCTTGTAGGAGTCGGCTCCTACAGGTGGTGCCCAACTGTGAGGCCTTCTGGGGAGGGGTGTCTACATATGGATACTGCAGATTCCAAAAGTACTCAGGGTGCAGTGAGTATATTCTAGGAGAATTAGCGGTTGTGCAGTGTAAATATAAAAAAGAAATTAGCTGCACAGTGTGATAAAGAAGTAACTTGAGTATAATTGTAAACTAAGTAATTGTAAAATAAGAAATAAATTAAGAAGTAACTTGTACATAAGTGTAAAAAAGTAAATATGGGGCAAGACAACAGAAAACAGCTATTTGTACATTTACTTATATATATTTTAAGGCTGGGGTACTAAGGAAGGACAACATCAATTGCTTCAGTTTTTGAAATGTATAAAGGATGTATGACCCTGGTTCCCTGCAGAAAGAAATATGAATCTAGAGATTTAAAAGTGTGTGTGTGAATGAATGAGTGTGCTTTGTCTTGGTCCCTGTTTTGACTGTTACTATGTTTCTGTTTTATGTGATAATATCTTTAAATGTTTAAATGGTACTGGTGTCTGTTTGTGTGTCATTACTGCTCGTTTTGTCTATTGATCTTCTTTGTATCTTTGAAGAGATGAGGCAGGCAATCTCTGCCTCTAGTCTCATCTGCATTTTTATTCGATCAGTTCCAGGACTTTGGGTCCCGAAAGCAAAAATTCTCTAAGGAGAGGCATGGCAAGGGCCACTTCCCTTTGTTGTTCCCTGGCCCATAGCCAGCCAGCAGCTCTTGCAGAGGAAAAAAAGTTCCTATGCATTCTCAGGCAGGCAGAGATACTACAAGGAGACATGCGCTTGTGTAAGGGGCAGCAGAGAATTGACTGCTTGCAGTTGAAAAACTGCATGGACGTGGAACAGAGAATCTTTTGGTGTTGCCGGAGAAGTTAACAAGATTTTATTTTCAGGAATACCAGTAGTCAAAAGACACCCTGTGACCACCAGCACTTCTCTCCATATTTCTTTCCTATGTCAAGTTCTTCTTCACTGTGATAACACTCAAATTCTCCTCTGCTGGCCACCAGTTTCTCATCTTAACCCTTCTCTGTATTGATACTGCTTGAAAAAATACTTTGGAAAGCATTGACTTTAAAGTAAAAGTTAAAAATTCATTATGTTTAGGGAAAATTATGCTTTTGATTTCATAGAAAAATAAAAATATATAGGTTTTAATCATTTAGATCCAACGGGTTACAAATGCTTATCATCCTTAAAAAAATAGGTTAAAAATTATTATTGATGAAGAAAACTGCTTCTAATTTCAAAAGTTTCACATTAGTAAAGGTTTTTATATGTTAATGCAAAATTAAATTATTCTTATTGTGATACATACATATTATATATTGTGTCTCCTGTTTAATATGTATCTATGCAATGTTCTGGATTGCTGGAAGAAGACATGAGAGGAGACATTGATGGAGATTTGCATTTTGTCTGAAGGACAAGGGGCCAAACAAAAGACTAAAATGACAAATAAAAGAATTCATCTATGTACAATGCTGAGTTTATTGAAAAACTATAACAATGTTGAACATTTAACTGTGGTATGCTAATTATGATTAATTTTTCTATGAATAAGGCTGGTGATTCTTCACTGAAGAATAGTCATGTTAATTATGTGATCATGTTCTTTAAAGGTGAAAAGAAGACTGAGGTCCTACATACAAGTTAATAATGAACCATCACAGAGCAGCCCTCTCAGTTATAGAGTTCTATATAATTGGCCTCCTATAAAATAACAAGGCTAAAACTCTAAGCTATTCTGACTTCCATTGAGAAGTCCAAACATGTTCTTAAAAACTTCAACATCACAACTAGGTAGGTAAATGAAAACTTCTGTCTAACTGCTCCTATAATATTTAGTCATAGGACAGAATGTTTAAATTATGAGTCTATATTAATTCTGAGGGACAAAAATAAAGAACTGAGAAGATCAATACAGGTTGTAAGGATCTGGAGGCATAAAAGCTTGGAGATTATGTTAAAATGAGAAGATATTCTAAAAGTATAGATACAATTTATGAGAAATAATGGCTTAAGATGTATATAGAAATTTATAAGATTCCTTTCCCCTTTCATAATATTATTATACTAGAATTTCAAAAGTTCAGAGTTTAACATTTATTAATAGAGTTTTGACAAGCTAATAGAGCAATCATTGATTACTATTTGGATCACAATCTCAAGATTTTAAATTGTTTTGGTTGTTATCTGAATATAGGCTTATAATGCTGTTTAATCCAAATCAGTTTTTGTTAGGACTCAAGTAAATGATTCTACTACTGTTATTTTACATATGCCTGTTACCTCCTTTTTCTACAATATGGATTTCAGTACTGACTAATAATAATATATTTGAAACTTTTATGTCCTTTATAAAATGGAGATTCCTAAAAACTTTGGAAAATTTAGAAAATTATATAGCCTGAATCCACTTCTCACAAGTCAAAATGATTATGGTATTTTTTCTTTCTCCTGATCTTAGGACTCTTCCCCTTCCATAATTACTGAGAATATGAGTATAAAAGTTTTGAATGAGTCAATAAATTTAACCTATGTTCCCAGTTTGCATGTTTTAACAGCTTTCCACTTGACTGACATACACATCCAAGTATCAATTGCTATAACAACCTGCTTCAAATGACTATGAGTCCTGACCTTGCTGAAACCTGATGTGGAACAATCCAGCCAATGGGATTGCTCTCTTTTCAGCATGTCAGTGAACCAGATCCTTCTAAGTTTCCGCATTGATTTTGACTAACATTCTAGCCCTCCAGGACCCTGAGTAAAATGTCCTAAGGCTTGCAGGAAAAATCACAGAAATGAATATATCATCCCTTTTCCACTCTGGAATGTTAGATAAAAAGGCAATTTCTCTGTCAGTCATCACAGGGATTTTGGTCATTAATGCTTTCAATAAATAATTCCTATCTGTGTGCCATTAAAGTAATGATATTAAAATATCAAAATCAGTCTCTGGAAAAACTCATCTCAAAGATTTTTAGATGATATACTATGCAGGAGCAAGGAATTCTGAAAGCACACATGGGAGTCTTAATTGAAAATATAACAAAAATGTGGGAATTAGGGTTATACCAACAGTCACCATATATGTATTTTATTTTAAAAATTTTAAATTTTAAAGTTGGATGTCTGTGAGCAATCTGCCACGAATAGATTTTGGCATGAAAGCACCAACATCATGAATGCACCACCACATAATTTGCTCAAGTTTAATGGAAAGATCTATCTACTTGTTTATGTCTTGACAATGTTTTGGTATGGGGAAAGGGCATATTTGTGTTTTGCACAGGATGAAATTGAAGTTCATTTGGTACAGTGTGTGGAACAGAAAGATGCTGATTCTGATGTTTCTAATGTAAATCCAGAAAAGCCAGAGTGAGACCAATTAGGTCTATGTTCCTGATACACCTATGTTACATCCTGCTGTTTGGGAAGGAAAGGAGAGTGTAGTCACAGTCAATGACATACATCTTTTAGATCAACCTGTCATATGAGAGTTCCTGATTACTTAAAAATTTTCTCAGGTTGGGTATGGTAAAGCAGTTCCTGTATGCTTAGCAAAGATATTGCTTTGGAGGAATGTCTTGGAATGTTTCCAAAATTAATTATGGAACATGACAAAAAAGTACTAATTTTAAAAAGTGATTGCTTCCTCAAGGTAATTGGGTTAATAATACTTTTCCTCTCCAAAGTTTTCCTCCATGCATAAAGGAACTGTGAGAGTGATATGGGATTTCCCTCTGTATGCTGTGATTACCATTGGCTAATTAAAAATAAAACTGTCTTGGGCCTGCACAGGGAACAGATCTAGGTGGAGAAAACTAAACAGAATGCTGGGAGGAAAAAGGAAGAATCAGAAAGAAGCCATGTAGCCCCATCAGAGCCAGACAGAACTTTAGCCTGTAATCCACAGCCACGTGGTTATAAAGAGGCTAATAGAAGTGGACTAAATTAATATGTAAGAGTTTGCCAATAGGAAGATAGAGCTAATAGGCCAAGCCATTACTTAAATAATATAATTTCTATGTGGTTATTTCAGTTTTTGGACAGCCAGGAAACAAACAAACAGCATCCTTCAACAAATTGGCACCCATGGGGTTAACTAAAATCCACTTAAAACCTGAAAGGGCTTGCAACAGAATTCTAGACACTAAAAAACAAAGTTTAGCCACTTTTTTTTTTCAGCTGGCAGCTTGCCACAGCTCCTTTAAGAGAGGTTTTCCTGATTCAGCGGTAGCAGGAAAAAAGCTGCACTGTTTTGAAATGCTGGCTTTCTGGGCCATGCTGCCAGCACAAACTCTGAATCTTTCAGGCAGGAGGTCTGGCTACTGTGCATTTGAGTGGGGTTTATGAGCAGACAGCTGTAGTATGCTTAATTGCTGAATGTACTGGCTATGTGCCTGAGAATGGGACTGTGGGCATAACTGTCAGAGGCATCAAACAGCTCAGCAAGGGCAAGCAGAAAGTACTGTGTGTAACCGAGTAATGCTGTAGATTAAATTTTTAAGAAGTGCTTACCATTTTAAGAAGTGCTTGTGGACAGTAAAGGATTTCAGGTACACAATAGAAAAGATTCAGACATAAAAGACTGCTAAATAAGTCACAGTGATGGAGAAATATGCATAAGCTCGGGAGAGAGAAGCAAAAGAGTACAGATAGTTATGAAAAGAAGTAAATGGATTTAAAAATAAATAAAACAAAGTCTTTAAAGAGACAGAGTACAGACAGTCATAGATTAAATGAAGTAAAGAAAAATAAGCTACATAAAGATGGAAGATTCACAGAGATACTAGATCATGTGTATTACTGTGTTTTCTTTGAATTTTTTGACTATGAAGGAATGAAGTAACCAACAGATTTACTTTAAAGGTATATTGACTTCAGAATTTGAGTCTAAGAATATTTAAATTTGCTAGTACCTCACACCAAACAAGTGATCCATGAATGAAACATATGTAGTATGCCACCAAACATTTCTGGAACCTCCCACAAGAGACATCTGTAAGTAAATATACTTGAGTTTACTTTTATCTTAATTGAAATATTCTGCCTTTAATTATTCTCATTGTCTATTAATCTTATTTTCTCCATTGCACCTTGTATGTATTTATTCTGAATTCCACTTATCTTTGTAATTTTTGCCAACCAAACTTAAAGTTTATTACTAATTTTGTTAATATTTCTGGTTGTAAGTAGAAAATTCTTTCAATCCTATATTATTTTAAGCAGCATGAAACAAGTTAAAGAGAATTAAATCAAAATTAAAAGACAAATGACTCTGTTATTTTGAACATGTTATTTTGAACATGGATACTCTATCATTCATATTGACATCTCAAAGCAAATTATTTTACTTGCCTAAATACCACATCTACTTTAAAACACTGGGTCAAATTCAAATATTCATAATTAATAACTTAGTTCATATATGCAAGAGGTCTGATAAGAGCCAACAGAACATGCTATGTACTCATCAATTGCTCCCATGCCAATTACAACTGCTTTGTTGCTAAGAATTGACTATTTAGCATGTTAATTTTCTACCCAAGAAAAATGTATGGTATAGCACTAAAAAATAATCTGAAATAAGCTAAATCAGTATATCCAACTAATAGAAATAAACAGTATCAAATATTAAAATAATATAGGATTGAAAGAATTTTCTACTTATTACCAGAAATATTAACAAAATTAGTAATACACTTTAGCCAGGTTTTATAATATACTTTTTTAATACTAGAGTATGAATAATGAATATGAGATTTGAATAGAAACCATACTCAAAATTTGTTAACACATTTACCTAGCAGATATTTTTTAAATGATTTTATGCACCCTCATTTTTTAAAAAAAATGTAGAAATAATGAGTAACATGATGCAAATAATACAGAAAGCATCTATAAATTAGGAGTAGAAAAGGAAATTTTAGTTGTACTGGTCATACTTATAGCAACAATATTTTAAAAGAAACATTGAGGAATCTATTTTAATTACTCAATATGAAATTTATATTGTTTTTATTATTTGTTTTCTTTTTACTCAGAAATATTTGCTTGCATGATTATGTATGTGTGTGATCATTCATGTGCCACATCATGAATGTGAGGTCAAAAGACAACTTGTTAGAAATGGTTCTCTTCTTCTACCATGTCAGTTATAAGGGATGTCTGGAGAAATTTTTACTAGCAGAAAATTTTGGCCAGACTAATAAAAAATTGTTTCTTAATTTTAAACTAATACGAAGAGAATATAAAAGTAAAATGAGCATATAACAATTCTGTTTTCACACTAGATTCATTGTGAAATTCACAGGTGCACAACTTTAATACCAACACTAGGGACACAGAAGTAGGGAGCTCTCTGAGTTTGAGGAGAGTCTGGGCTGCATACTGAGTTTCAGGATAGTCAGAACTGTTCAGAAAAATGCTGTCTCAAGCAAAGAAGCAAACAAAAAGTAAAAAAAAAAAAAAAAACTACCACAGAACTTATAAAATTAAAAATCTGGATATTGGAAATAGACAAGATTGCTGGGCAAAATTTGGGAACTGCAGGGTGGGGTGGGAGAGAAAAGTAAGAAGGGGATGATGGGGAGAGCATGGAGGAATGGAATGGTTGGGATAAAGGAAGGATGTTTATGGGAGCAGGGAAGTATATATCTTAATTATGGGAGCCATTTTAGGGTTGGCAAGAGACTTGACTCTAGAGGGGTTCCCAGGGGTCCAGAGAGATGTCCCCAACTAGGTCCTTGGGCAACTGAGGAGAGAGAGCCTGAAATGTCCCTATCCTATAGCCATACTGATGAATATCTTGCATATCGCCATAGAAACTTCATCTGGCAATGGATGGAGATAGAGACAGAGACCCACACTGAAGCACTGGACTGAGCTCCCAAGGTCCAAATGAGGAGCAGAAGGAAGGAGAACATGAATAAGGAAGTCAAGGAGGGGGCACCCACACACTGAGAAAGTGGGACTGACCTGATCTGAGCTCACCAAGGCTAGCTGGACTGGGACTGAATAAGCATGGGATAAAACCGGACTCTCTGAATATGGTGGAAAATGAGGGCTGCTGAGAAGCCAAGGACAATGGCACTGTGTTTTGATCCTACTGCATGTTCTGGCTTTGTGGGAGCCTAGTCTGTTTGATGCTCACCTTCCTAGACCTGGATGGAGGGGGAAGGACCTTGGACTGGCCACAGGACAGGGAACCCTGACTGCTGTTAGGACTGGAGAGGGAGGGGGAGGGGAGTGGGATGTGGGGAGGAGACAGAAATTTTTAATAAAAAAAAATAAAAAAAAGAAAAATTCTAAATTCAAACAAATAATTGTGCATTAAGGATTTTTCATAGCAAATATGCTCACATATATTGTTACTCAATTATTGTATTAAATGCAAAGTCAAATTTTAAGTGATTTTGAGAGATGGCCATTTAGATGGACTTGAATCAATCATTTTTATCAGTTAACAATTGGACACAACTTCCTAGATTTTTCCATTTGAATTGAGAGTAGGAGAAAATGATAATTTAGCTCTAAGAACATAAGGAGACCTAAAACTTCAATTTAAGTTCATTCATTCCTGAAATTTGGATATTGAATTTTGAAAGGGTGGCCTGATAATGTAAAAAAGACGTTCAAGAAAAAATTACCATGGTTTGCTTATAATTGTGTAGTTTTGCGGGAGGAGGGATCAGATATGAAACTGTTACCTTTAACACAGACAAATAAGCTCAGAAAATTAAACCACAATAATCCTTCTTTTTATTAATTTACATTTTTTTTCAAAGCAGCAATTATAAGAGTTAATAACTTACTGCAGCATACTCCACAACAGTAGATAACAAATTGTGACTGCAAGAGTTCAGTGGACAAGGACTATATGTTCTTACAAACAAAGAAACAATCTTTGTCTAAGAACAATCCTCTTTATGTATAAATACAATTTTTTACACCTATAAAATAAAAGGATTCACAAAAAATATTCTTTAAACTTGGCCTGATTCAAACTGTCAAATAACATAATCTGGAAACGTTCTTTAGAACAATGTAGTACTACCAAAATGTAAATTTGATTTTGAATTCTTTTTTTAATATTTATTTGTTTATTATGTATAGAATATTCTGTCTGTGTATATGTCTGCAGGCCAGAAGAGGGCACCAGACCTCATTACAAATGGTTGTAAGCCACCATGTGGTTGCCGGGAATTGAACTCAGGACCTTTGGAAGAGCAGGCCATGCTCTTAACCACTGAGCCATCTCTCCAGCCCCTTGACTTTGAATTCTTAAACACAATATTAATGTCTTTGAATTTTTTGAATTCTTTTGGGGTTAAGAGTTGAAGTTACATGTCTTTTTTTTTTAATTCAGAGGAATTTTGCTCCACTCAGCATGAATCTTCCAAGAAAACAAACATCAGTATATGATGTAATAACTTATATGACATCTCATTTCTGTCTTTGTCCTTGTAGTTCAACTGTGCAATGTTAAATTTCACACTCTATTGTAAGAAGAACATTCTAATGAACCTAATTCAAATTGCCTATTTTCTACAATCAACAAATTCTACACATTTACTAATACAACCTTTAAATCCAACCAAATTTTCATTGCTAACTTGAATGCCAGCTTCATCTCATCATGCTGTTTTTTTCTTATATGACTTTTAGCCATTCACCACTAAATATTTCCATGTGTTAGTAGGGTAAAGCATGAGTTTTCTTCGGTGATATGATCCCTATTGCTCAAGGAAATTTTCCTGTACTCATTCACATAAAGGGTACAGGAAATGAACTCAGATAGTTCACAATGAGAATACAAAAGTTACATGTTGAGATACAACAGAGTTCCACAATAGCCCAGAATGAAATATAACAAAGGTTTATTTATCTGGAATAAACTCACAGAAAGAGTAGCGATCCACAGGCATTTGCATGCACTGGGAACTGAAACCAAATCCAACAGCCAAGAGACCCACATATATTTTTCTATTGCATTTCTATTACATGAGACCATACTCAAAGTGGGACAGTATCTTAAGGCTATTGGCTGAAGGAGTTCCCATAACAACCACTTTTGTTTAAATAAGAGAGTTCTAAGCCTAATACAAAACTATATACAATAATACCAAATAACAAGTATTATCCAGGGAAAAGAAGAGGCAAAAGTACGCATAAAAATTAGAATTACAACCAGCATAGAAAATATCAAACAAAAAAGCATATGCTAAATATTTCAATAGTTATTAGATCCTAAGGAGTCTAAGTCTTATATTAAAAATGGCTTAGCTAAGTGATGAGAGAAAAGTAACTATGATTATCTAGTCTTCAACCCAATCAAAAACTTGAGAAGAGAAACAATATTATTTGAGTAAACAGGAAGTGCAATTAAGCCACTTCCAAAAGAGACAAGTAATGATAGAGACAACTGACTACTTGGGCAATCACCCAAAGTCCCATTAACAATGTTGGGGCAACCAATGTTGGCTAAGTCCTAGAGTAACTGACAGACCATTTTCAGAGGAAGGAAATATTTTAAAACCATCTCAACCTGGATTGTGATGGTTTGGCAGTCTTTATTCTTATATCATGTTTGTCCAGTCTGGACCCTGTACATTTTGGCAGTGGTTGAGGCAGAGGCAGTTCTTTACCCAAAGGCCAGTTTGCCAAGAATACAAGCTCTAAGTGGGTTTTTTCAGTGTCCAAGATTCTCTCAGAAATAGACAGTGCTGTTGGGAATAATTGTGTCTCCTGTCAACAGAATTGTAAGTTATTTAAAGGCCATATTCTACAGATTTTTGAAGATTTTGTGTGGAATACAATCTCTATTCATCTAAAGAACCTGATTGGTCTAATTATAAGTATGACAATTATTGATAACTTTTGACCTATAATTCTTAATATCTACATAGATTAAAGACTAATGTTTTATATTAAAATGTTAACAATCTTTAGAAAATGTTCAGGAAATGAGGACAATGACCTTAAAATATAAATAATACATAAGTATCTTGATCAGAGGTAGAATATATAATGCAATTTGATAAATATATCCTAAAATTGCACCAATATTCAAAATATCTTAAGCATTGGTAGAAACAATCATGCATAAAATATGACAAGAATTCTTTGCATAGAATTTTGTAAATGGAAATAGAAGCATATACAATATAACAAATATAATTTGAATTTATATCAACATACAAGAATCTATACCAATGTAAATTGTCTACATATAATAGCTCACAGATAATATCACTAATACTATTTTTATTGTGTGAGTAACCACACAGAAATCTACCTAATATCCCAGCCCATCAATTATCCCTTTTTATTGCTTAAGAAAGACCTTGGCTGTGAACATTAACAGTTTATGTTCAAACTCCTTTAAATAAGAACAAACATTTATAAATGATATTTGAAAATTTGAGCCTAGTTTTCTTCACACTGCTTTATGATGTTTCTGATGGTCCAGGCACTAATGGTTTCAAGTTGGTTGTTTTCTTTCTTTTTGTTTCCTCTCTTTGTTTCTCTGAAAACATAAAAATAACTAGTGGCCAGAATGAAAAGTCAGTATATTTAGATTTAGTTCTGCTTTTAATTACAGAACAAAACAAACTAGGAAAAGTATCATCATGGTAGGATAGGAATCATTTGCTTTTTCTTTTTATCTATTACATTTGTTACTCGTTAATGTTTTAAGAATACAGTTGTGCCATGAACCATATGTGGAATCCAGTGAGTGACTTGCAGTAGTCAACTATCTCTTTCTATCATATAAGTCTTGAATATAGAACTTTAATCATCATGCTTGATCATAAAATGCCATGGAAACTCCTTCAGCCAATAAACTTAAAGATACCAGCCCACTTGGGCTTTGTCTCTTGTACTATAAATGTAGATATAAAGCTTGTGTGGTCTCTCTCTCTCTCTCGCTGCTGGATTCAGTTCCTTTCCCTGGTTCATGCAAGGACTGTGATCTGTGAAACTATGCATAAATAAAGAACCCTTTATTATACTAAATTCTGAACTTGTGTGGGAATACTTTATAGCGTCCATCTACATCTGCTGCCCACATGAATCCTGCCTCCATGCCCACTGGGCCCAGCCCATAAGATCCATAGTCCCAAGGGCTGTGGCTCAGAATGTCTCCCAAACCAACCTGCCTGGACTGATTTCACTAACTAAGCAGGTTTTTTTTGTTTTTGTTTTTTTGTTTGGTTTTTTTTTTGATTTTTTGCAAAACCCCGACACAGCGAAGCTACTGTGTGGCTGCATAGCATTTTCTCAGGGTTGCACATGCCCCCCACCACCACTTTCCCTTCTGTGTAGCAACTTGTGTAGCTTCCATTTGTGTTTCCAGCTCACAAGCTCTGGGCTCCTTGATATTCTGGCCACCAAAACAAACTGTCTCTGTGTACGGAATTAATTTAGTTTCTCTTAATTTGACAAGAACAACATATTTGTCAGTATATAAGCAGGTGACAATGTGGGACAGAGTGGGACTGTTCACAGGCCATTGCTCACTTGTCTCTGCCACACAGTTGGAAACACAACACTTACTGTCTACTCCAAGTCACAAAACAATAAAACAGCTGAGAAACATAAAGATTTGTTCTAAATAATAAAAAATACAGTTAGAATGTTTACCTTGTTAAAATAATTTAAATTTAATTATTTAATATGTTGATGATGAGGGAAACATACTAAAATATTCATTTAAAAATGGAGTTATATTTCAGAAAAGGTTTGGAAATTCTTAAAATCTAATCACATGTACTTAGATTTCAGATTGTAGTTTTCAGATTATGGTTTCCTTTATGTTTCAAAAGCTACTGAGCTTTAAAATGTTGTTTAGGTTAAATTTAAATTCATCTTCCCTTTCAGTTATCTGGACATATTTTATTAAATGTCCATAATATACCATAATTTGATGAAAATGCATTGTATAAGATAGGTGCAGGACCTTGTTATTTAGTGTCTTAATTGTTTCCATTTACCTCCCACTCAGCCACTACTATATATAAATATGAACACTGAGGGGAAAAAAAAACGATACTCAAGCCATATTTAGCAAGATATAGGAAACTTCAAAAAGTTGATGTTGGAAGAAATGTCTTCAGTTACTTGTTAAATCAGCTTATTCATTTTGGAGTCCCTGACTCTTTGTCAATTGAAAGAAATGGAATGTTTCTCATTCCTTGGGATTATTTATTTATTTTTACAATGATTTACTTCTTTTTATAACTCTCTATCCTCTTTTTCTTCTTTCTCCCAAGCCTATATACATTTATCCACATTGTGAGCATTTAGAGGTCCTTTTTTAATTTATTTATTAAAAATTTCCACCTACTCCCATCCTCCCATTTCCTTTCCACTCCCCCTCCCCCTCACTCTCCAGTCCTAAGAGAAGTCAGGGTGCACTGCTCTGTGGGAAGTCCAGGCCTTCCCCTCCATCCAGGTCTAGGAAGGTGAGCAACCAAACATACTAGGATCCCAAAAAAAAATCAGTACAAGAAGTAGAATCAAAATCCTACATAATTATCATTGGCTTCTCAGTCTGTCCTCATTTTCAAACACATTCAGAGAGTCCAGTTTGATCACATGCTTATTCAGTACCAGTCCAGCTGGCCTTGGTGAGCTCCCATTAGATCAGTCCCAACATCTCCATGGGTTGATGCACCCCTCGTGGTCCTGACTTCCTTGCTCATGTTCTCCCTCCTTCTGCTCTTCCTCTGGGCCTTGGGAACTCAGTCTAGTCTCCAATGTGGGTCTCTGTCTCTATCTCCATCCATCACCTATGGTTCTATGGTGATATGAAAGATATTTATCAGTGTGGCTATGGGAGGAGGCCAGTTCAGGCACCCTCTCCTCTGCTGGCCAAGGACCTAGTTGTAGAAATCCCCTTGGACACCTGGGAACCCCTCTAGAGCAAAGTCTCTTGGCAACCATAAAATGGCTCTATTTATGTAGGTATCTTCTTCCCTGCTCCCATATCTATTCTTCCACCATCTCAACCAACCTTTTCCTCCAAGCTCTCCCCAAACCTCCCCTTCTCCCTTTTTACTCTCCTTCTCCTCTTTCCCCCCAACCCAACCTCACTCCCTTGCTCCCAACTTTTGCCCGGCAATCTTGTCTACTTCCAATATCCAGAAGGATAAATATATGTTTCTCTTTGGGTTCACCTTCTTATTTAGCTTCTCTAGAATTATGAAATATAGGCTCAATGTTCTTTGTTTATGGCTAGAATCCACTTATGACTGAGTACATGCCATATTCTTCTTTTGGGGTCTGGGATATCTCACTCAGTAAAATGTTTTCTATTTTGATCCATGTGCATGTAAAATTCAAGATGTCGATGATTTTACCACCAAGTAGGACTCTAAAGTGCATAAGTGCCACACCATCTTTATCCATTTTTCTATTGAGGGGCACCTAGGTTGTTTCCAGGTTCTGGCTATTACAAATATTGCTGCTATGAACATAGTTGAACCAATGCTTTTGTAGTATGATTGGGCATCTCTTGGATATATCCCCAAGAGTGGTATTGCTGGATACCAATTTTCTGAGAAACCACCACAATGATTTCTAATGTGGCTGCACAAGCTTGCATTCCCACCAGCAATAGATAAGTGTTCCCATTACTCCACATCCTCTCCAAAATAGACTATAATTGGTGTTTTTGATTTTAGCCATTCTAACAGGTATATGATGGTATCTCAAAGTAGTTTTGATTTGCATTTCATTGATCGCTAAAGAGGTTGGGCATGACCGTAAATGTCTTTTGGTCATTTGAATTTTGTCTGGTGAGAATTCCCTTTTCAGTTTAGTACCCCATTTTTTAATTGAGTTAATTAGAATTTTCATGTCCAGTTCTTTGAGTACTTTATATATGTTGGAGAACAGACCTTTGTCTGATACAGGGTTGGTGACAATCTTCTCCCATTTAGTAGGATGTCTTTTTGTCTTAATGACACTGTTCTTTGCTTTACAGAAGCTTCTCAGTTTCAGGAGGTCCAATTTATTTACTGTTATTCTTGTTGTCTGTGCTACTGGGGATAAAAGTAGGAAGTGGTCTCCTGTGCTCAAGTGTTACAATCTACTTCCCATTTTCTCTTCTATCTGGTTCAGTGTGGTTGGATTTATATTGAGGTCTTTAATCCATTTGGACTTGAGCTTTGTGCATGGTGATAGATATGGATTTATTTTCATTCTTCTAGAGGTGGACATCCAGTTATGCCATCACCATTTGTTGAAAATGTTTTCTTTCTTCCATTGTATACTTTTAGCTCCTTTGTCGAAAATCAGGTGTTTGTAGATTTGTGGGTTAATATTGGGGTCTTTGATTCAATTCCATTGGTCAACATCTTTGTTTTTATGCCAATACTAAGCTGTTTTCATTACTGTAGCTCTGTAATAAAGTTTAAAGTCAGGGATTGTAATGTCTCTGGAAGTTCCTTTATTGTATAGGGTTGTTTGGGCTATCCTGGGTTTTTTGTTTTTCTATATAAAGTTGATTATTGTTCTCTCAAGGTCTGTGAAGAATTTTGTTGGGATTTTGATAGGGATTTCATTGAATTTATAGATTGCCTTTGGTAGAACTTCTATTTTTACTATGTTGATCCTACCCATCCAAGAACATGGGAGATCCTTCCATTTTCTGGTGTCCTCTTCAGTTTCTTTCTTCAAAGCCTTAAAGTTCTTTTCAAATAGATCTTTCACTTTCTTGGTTAGTGTAACCCCAAGATACTTTGTGCTATTTGTAGCTATCGTGAAAGGTGAAGTTTCTCTGATTTTCTTCTCTGTTTCTATATACATTGTTTATAGAAGGGCTATTGATTTTTTTGAGTTGATCATGTATCCTGCCACATCACTGAAGCTATTTACCAGCTGTAGGTGTTCTTTGGAAGAGTTTTTTGGGTCACTGATGTACACAATCATATCATCTGCAAATAACGAATGTTTGACTTCTTTCTTTCCAATTCTAATCCCCTTGATCTCTTTATGTTTTCTTATTGCTATTGCTAGAACTTCAAGCACTATGATGAAGAGATATGTTGAGAGTGGAAGCCTTGTCATGTTCCTGATTTTAGTGGAATGGCTTTGAGTTTCTCTTCATTTAATTTTATATTAGCTGTTGGCTTGCTATATATTGCTTTTATTATATTTAGGTATGATTCTTGTATCCCTAACCTCTCCAAACCTTTATCATAATGGGGTATTGAATTTTGTCAAATGATTTTCAGCATCTAATAAAACAACCATATGTTTTTTTCTTTCAGTTTATTTATATGATGGATTTCATTGATAGATTTTCATATGTTGAAACAGCCTGCATCTCTGGGATGAAGCCTACTCAATCGTAATGGATTATTTTTCTGATGTATTCTTGGATTTGATTTGCCAGTATTTTATTGAGAATTTTTGCATCCATGTTCATGAGCGAGATTGGTCTGTAATTCTCTATCTTGGTTGTGTCTTTATGTGGTTTTGGTATCAGGGTAACTGTAGCTTCATAAAAAATGTATTTGGCAATGACTCTTCTGTTTCTATTATGTAAAACACCTTAAAGAGTATAGGTATCAGTTCTTTTTGGAATTTCTGGTAAAATTCTGCTTAAAACCATCTGGTTCTGGGCTTTTTTGGGTTGGGAGATTTTTTTTTATGATGGCTTCTATTTCCTCACAACTTACAGGTCTACTTAAATTTTTCACCTGGTCTTGATTTAATTTTGGTATATTGTATTTATCTAAAACAAGTCCATTTCTTTTATATTTTCTAGCTTTGTGGCATATATGCTTTTGTAGTAAGACCTAATGATTCTCTGAATTTTCTGTGTATGTTGTTATATAGCCCTTTTCATTTCTGATCTTGTTAATTTGCACATTCTCTCTCCACCTTTTGATTAGTTTCAATAGGGGCTTGTCAATCTTGTTGATTTTCTCAAAAAGAACCAACTCTTTGTTTCGTTGATTCTTTGGATTCTTTTCTATGTTTCTATTTTGTTGATTTCAGCCCACAATTTGATTATTTACAGTCTTCTACTCCTCCTGGGTGAGTCTGCTTCTTTTTTTCTAGAACTTTTAGCTGTGCTGTTGAGTGTCTCATGTGAGCTTTCTCTTTTTTTTTTTTTTTTAAATGTGGGCCCTTAGTGCTATGAAATTTCCTCTTAGCACTGCTTTCATAATGTCCCATAGGTTTGGGTATATTGTGTCTTTATTTTCTTGAATTCAAGGAAGACTTTAATTTCTTTTTTTATTTCTTCCTTGACCCAGGGGTTGTTGTAGAAGGAGCTGAGGGCTGCGTTCCTGCTGCCCAGCTCCCGGCTGCCTTGCTAGCTAATACCCCAAAATAATAACACAGAAACTATATTTTTTTAAACACTGCCTGGCCCATTATATCTAGCCTCTTCTTGGCTAACTCTCATATCTGCTTGACCCATTTCTAATAATCTGCATAGTACCATGTGGTGGTGTCTTACCAGGAAGATTCTAGTGTACATCCATCTTGGGCTGGAGCTTCATTGTGTCTGCCCTCCAGAGGAGCAGCATGGTGTCTGCCTCACGTCCTCCCAGCATTCTGTTATGTCTGCTCCACCCACATAAGGGCTGGCCTGTCAAATGGGCCAAGGCAGTTTCTTATTAACCAATGAAAGCAACAGACATATGACCTTCCCACATCAGGTTGTTTAGTAGTTGATTGTTCAGTTTCCATGAGTTTGTAGGCTTTCTGTGGGTATAATTGTTGTTAAATTCTAGCTTGATTCCATGATGATCTGATAAGACACAGGTAGTTACTAATTTTTTTTTTGTATCTCTGGAAGTTTGCTTTGTTAGCGAATATGTGATCAATTTTTGAGAAGGTTCCATGAGATGCTGATAAGAAGGTATATTCTTTCCTATTTGGGTGAAATGTTCTATAGATATCTGTTAAGTTCATTTGATTTATTACCTCCATTAATTCCCTTATTTTTCTGTTAGGTCTCTGTCTGGTTGACCTGTCCATTGGGGAGAGAGGAGTGTTGAAGTCTGCAATTATTAGTGTATGGGGTTTGTAGTGTATGTGCTTTGAATTCAAGTATTTTTTTTTCATAAGTGGGTACTTTTATATTAGGGGCATAGATATTCAGGATTGAGACTTCATCCTGATGAATTGTTCCTGTTATGAGTTTAAAGTGTCCTTCCCCATCACTTCTGATTGATTTTATTACAGAGATGAGGTACCCAGTAAGGAACTAGGAGAGGAGGGACTCTCCCATGTAATGAAAAATAGTATATAGTCTTAGAGAAGATAAAGTGAAACTAGACTAAAAGGTTTAAATGGGAAGGAGTAAGAGAAGACAGGGTAAATAAGAGAATATGAGGAGGGTAAAATAACACCACTGGACATTTGGGGAGTCATATAGGAACCTACTTATGTAGAAGCTTCTTAAAATATATACATATGTGTAAGGAATCTAAATTGATTCACCATAAAATGGGACAGAGCGCAAACAATGAACATCGTATGTGGCCATGAGAAACTTTCCGTGCCATGAATGCTTACAATTTGTAAAACCATTGACTTAAAGTGTACTAAAAACCCACAGGTCATATATAAATCAAAGAAAATATTGTCTTCTAGACACAAAAGCACTTATATACTAACACAGAAACTGTGACAAGCATGCTCAAAATAGTCACAATTTCAAACAAGATGATGTTCTAGCACTGAGAATGAGAAGTGGATTCAGAATCTTTTCTCTAACCAAAAAGCTACTTGCAATTTGGAAAGGAAAAATCAATTGTCTTCAATGGAGTATCATTTGGTATACCAATCACTCACCAGGGCAGGTCCTATGCCTAGATTAGTTTGTAAAAAAAAAATGAAACTCTAAGTTTTTTTGTTGCTGATATTTGTATGCTTTTCATTATTGGCAACTCAGTGTTTTATAAATATTAATTTTCTCTTGTTTTTAGTGTTATATTTTTTGTTGTTTTTCCACTTTTGAGAGAAAGGTAGAAAAATAATATAAATTTGGGTTGGGAGATATGTGGGGAGGACCCAGGAGGAGAAATGCTGAAAATATACAGTATAAAAAACTTTTAAGTAAAAAATTTTCTTGTCAGGGTGGTGGAACATGTCTTTAATCCCAGCACTCAGGAGAAAGACGGAGGCATATCTCTGTGAGTTTATGGCCAGCCTGGTCTACAAGAGCTAGTTCTAAGACAAGCTCTAAAACTGAAGAGAAACCCTGTCTTGAAAAATAAAAACAAAACAAAATTTTTCTAATAATCTATTTAGTCTTCAGAGTTCTTAGAATAGTGATATATTTGTTGTTTCATAAATAAAGTTGTACTATCTATTTTTTCTTTAATAAGGTCAAGTGTACTGAAATTTGTTAACTGAAAATGTTTATTTGATACGACAATAAACCTGTATTCGATGGTGTATATTCTACTTTTACTTACCTTGATACAAAGTTCAATTTTAATAATAAGCATTCAAAATTACAGATGGATACAACAGAAGCTTATTAGACCAAACTTAAATGAAAAGAAACTAGCAATTTCATTAAAATATCAATTACAGTAAAATTAATAGTACAGAGTTTTTATCCGATTTTTGCTTTATAAACACTTGTTTATTGTCAACAATAGAACTTACATAACAACTACGGGACTTACTCAATAACAAATAAAGTGAATATTGCTAATGTTTGACCTGCACTAAATTCTGTCGTCCATACATGAATTTGTGTTTGCTATGAACTTCTTATTAAATAAAAATAAAAATGTATTTGAGGGCTGGAGAGATAGCTCAGTTGTTAAGAACAGTGGTGACTCTTCCAGAGGACCTGAGTTCAATACCCAGTACCCACATGGGAGGTCACAGTTGTCTATAACTCTTTTTACAGGGGATAGGAATGCTCACACAATGTGCATGTAAATTAAAAAAAAATTGAAAAAGTGTCACAATGAAATATATTAACTTGCATGATAATCAAAACCGGAAATAATACATATGATTACTGTGAATTCTAAACAGAAGTCCTTTGCAATGAACATACAATTGTGTATTAAAACTCTTTGTATTCTAAATGGAAGCTTTTTGGGGTTTCATTTCTTTTTATCAATTGTTTCCATTTAAAATATTACAATTCTAGAATGACCATGTCTGCATGCCTAATTTGTGCTTCCATTTCCTCAACTACAAAATTGGATAAGAATATTTTCAGATGTTGTCTTAAAGCCTATAATTCCAGCCCTTCAGAGGCAAAGGCAAAATTAACGATCATTCCAGGTCAACATGATCTTCAAAGTAACTTTTAATACAGCTTTGATTACATAGTCAGATTGTCTCAATGTTGCCCCCAAAGCAAAATCATTGTGCCTTCAAGGCTTTCAAGACAAAATGTAGATTTTTACAACACTCAGTGTCATAAAATACATATAAGAGTTCCTGGCATAAAGGATATTTACTGTCTATGTTGGTATAGTCAGCACACCATTATGATATTTCCTCAAAGTTAAGGACTCATAAATATGGAAACCCCATTACTAAGCTGATGTTTTCAGGACAGTTATAAAGACCTATTTGATTTGTATCATAAAATTTCCTAATGTCCATATTACTTTAGATACAGGTCTCACTGAAAGGGGAAAGAAATGAAAATAAGATTAAATATATTGTACTTGGGAAAAAGCTTTTTCTTGACCTGACATAATTGTGTTAGCATATAGAGAAACTTGTGGATATTGCACTAAATATCTTCACTTCTACTGTCTTGCAAGGCCAAACCATAAACATCTGTCCTACAGGCAGCTATCCTTCTTCCCTTTTTTTTTTCCACATCGTGTCAATTTATCCTTTAATTTAATTATTCATCATCTTTCTGGAATACTTACTGGGAAATATACAGCCTTAACAAACTTCTTTTATAGTGGTATAAGCTATAGAATTTAAGGTCTCAGATGCCCCTGTAGATAGGTAGATACAGAGCTTTAAGTAGGTTTTAAATCTCAGTAGTAAACTACTGAAAGTTTAATTTCAAGAAGACAATTAAAGAATGTGTGTCCTAGTGAGGAAGTCATTCTGCTTGTTTTACTGTTGGTAAAGTGTGGTAGAAGACAACTTCATAGAACCAAAATAACCAAACAGAAACTATATTATCTAAAGAACTGCTTGGCCCATTAGCTCTGACTTCTTATTGGCTAACTCTTCTACCTTAATTTAACCCATTTCTGGTAATCTGTGTATTGCCACATGTCTGTGGCTTACAAGCAAGATTCCAACAAGCATCTGTCTCCAGTGGGGCTATGTGGCTTCTTTCTGACTCCATCCTTCTTTATTCCATCATTCAGTTTAGTTTTTCTAGCTACTTCTATTCTTTTGCCCTATCAGGCCAAGCCAGTTTTCTTTATTAATTAACCAATTATATTCATAGCATACAAGGGGGAATCCCATGTCACCACCCCTTTTCTGTTTAAATGAAAAAAGGAAGGTGTTAACTTTAACATAGTATACTTACATATAACAAGACAGATATCAAGCAAGAATTACAGTTATAATATTTATATCTACTTTATCTTTTATCATATCTAAGGAAAACTATAGCTATAACTATTAATCTATTCTTCAACTCCATCAAAGACTCCATAAAGATATATTACATAAGTAAACTGTAAGTTCATTGTAAACAACTTCCAAAAAGTACAACAATCAGAAACAACCTGAGGATTTTGCTTGGTATTCAATCAGCAAAAGTTGTTCAAGTTTTATATTTTTTCAGTTGTGTTATAATTTCCTGCAATTGTTCTTATCCAATTGTTAATAAATAAAAAACTTTTCTTGACATACATATAATATAACCATGCATGTTCATATACATATATGAAGGAATCATAAATATTTTTCACTTTTTAACAAAATGAATTGATAAAAGATATTTATTGAAATGTCTTTGAATAAAATCAAAGCTGCAGCTATATCAACTTGTAGTTTTAAAATTAGAAATCTGCACACCAGTTGACCAGTGGTTACAGAAAGCTATATTATAACACAGTAATGCTAGCTATTTTGTTCTTCAGAAAAGCCCATATTCTGTGAATTGGCTATATTCTGTGTGGACTGCCTTCACTGTATATATTTTCTACTTCTAAGAAAAATAACAAGACATTTCCTCCAGAACAAAATGCTGAGAATTGTGGAAAGCTTCCTAATTCAAGCTCTATTATATTTCACTTAAAGCTACTGGCCCTTTTTTAAAACATACTGAAGGGGGAACAGATTAATGGTAGCTTTAATGGGATTCATGGGTTTAGTTCATTTATTTTTGTGTATGGAAAGATAAGAGATAGAATGAAAATGAAAGAAGGATAAGAATCCTAAGAGATTTACCGGTTCTTATTTTATCCTAATTCTCCAAACCCCAAATTCAATACCTGCAGTTCCACTATGTAAAAAAAAAAGCATATATTGCATGCTAGACTATGATGTTTCAAGTGAAATTTCCCAAGAATCCATTATACTTATCTTTATGAACAAGTTTTGTTTTTACTTTATTAATATTATTTAATTTATTAGAAGCCTTGCTTTGACTCTGATTTTGAGGAGCAGCACAAGTTTTAACATGTAAACTTTAAACTACAATTCTATTTCTGCACTTTTCCTCTGAGCCTAATTTTATGAATTTTGATAAAATTATACAATGCATCATGTTAATTTTCCTAGTTCTATAGGGTTGTCACTAATGATTAAGGCAATACATAAAAGATTTACCATTAGATTTCAGTACATTTTAGCTATGCTGCTCTTTCATTACTTACTGAAACTTTCACTTTACCTATGAGAGGACCTAGCTTTAACCGCTTTGAAGTTAAGTGTCTCAGTTCTGCTTTCAGCAGAAACTGGAAGCTGAAATCAGTAAAGGAATTTTTGCTTTCAGAGGCCAGGAGCCTTGTCATTTAATAATCAGATCAATTGAATGATAATGGGTGAGTGTATCTCTATTAAAGAAAGAAGCATTCATGGATAATTTTGATTAAATTGGAAATTAATCACCATTAAAATTATATTTTGGAATGCCAGATATTTTTATATGGTAGAGTAATGACTCAGGGTCTTTCCTCTACCTCTTAATATAGATTCTTTGAAACATGTGATCAAACATGGCTAAATAACAAAATGGTTTACGTACTGAAATAAGATATTATCTGTGTCTTTTGCTCTTCTTTTCTCATCAATAAATTATCTTTCTGATAGTAACTAGCATCACCATTATTTGTATAAATCAGAAATGATTGTACAAATATTCCAAGGTTATGGAGATTTATTGTCAAGTGTAGCCATACAAGCAAAGGTATTTACTAAGTGAAAATGGCATGCTTCACAATTCTGCTAAGCAAACTGTGTAAGCATTACCTATTAACTATTTAGGTAGCTCTAGAATGAAGTTTCTGTCCCTCCTGGCCTCTCAGCAATTCATTCCCAAAGGAAAACACAGAGGCTTTTATTAATACAAACTGTTTGGCCTATTGCTCAGGTTCATTACTAGCTAGGTCTTATTAATTAAATTCACTCATAATTCTTGTCTATGTTTAGCCACATGACTTAGTACCTTTTATCAGTGAGGCATTCTCATCTTGCTTCCTCTGCTTCTGGGTGGTGAACATGTCTCTCTTTTTCTCTTCCCAGAATTCTCTTATTCTGGTAGCCCACCTATATTTCCTGCCTGACTATGGCATTTTATTAAACCAATACAAGTGATAAATCTATATAGTGTACAAAATCATTATCCCACAGGTAGCACTTTTTATTATTTAATCAGTATACGATTCTTGCTTCTAAGTCACTTATTGGAACAGATGCAGATATAAGTAAAGGCACTTGCAGGCACAATAGTTCTTATGATAAGGCACTTGAGAAAGAAATAATCAAAACTATTTTATAAAGTATTATGAAAGCCTCAATGCCAGGACAATGTTTTAAAATATTAAGGGCTTACTGTCAGCATGATGCTATGAACAGGTCACTTGATATATGCAGTGGCACATCCTTATCATTTTCAAAACTGGGACAGGTTTAGGTAATTTCATCACGCTGTATGTCAACACACATTAACCAAGGAATGTGAAATATCTGATGGTGAATTTTTCAGCAACAGCCTTTGGGCAAATATTTTAAGCAACATTGCAGTTTGGCATAGAAACTAATGAATAATGAATAAATAATGTGAATTTTAAATAATAAGAAATGACTCACCCTGTTGTGGAAGGATAAGAGACCTATAATTTGTCATCTCTGATACCAGAAAAATCAGTAATTATTCACTCTGGGGTCAAAAATTTAGAGTGCACTGGGGAAGGTCACAGTTTGTTTTGTTGTTGTTTTTACTCTTTGCCCTTTTAACACTTTACTCTTTGAGGGTCCCTCCAAATAAATCACATGGATGTTTATTCCTTCTTATGAAAGCCCAGCTTTCACTTGGCTTCTGTCAAGTCAGCTTTTCTTAGCTTAAGTTATCCCATCTACCCTTTGCCATTGGGTTTTATCTTCCTCTATTCTATACATCTTTCTTTTTTTCTTCATTGTTCCATTGTTGTTTGTGTAACTGAGTGGTTGGACCTTGATGTCTTTTTCCTTTTCTTGCTCTTCAATCCTCTGCCCAGATTTCTAATCTTATTTATTCTTTCTGCCTGCCTTTCATGCCTGGTCTTTGTCCTGCCTAGTTATTAGCCATTAAGCTCTTTATTAGACAAATCAGGTGTTTCAGACAGGCAAAGTAACACTGTTTCGCAGAGTTTTAAAAAATGCAACAAAAAAGAATGCAACACATCTTTGAATCAAAAATGTCCACAGCATAAACAAATGAAATACATCTTCAACTAATACTCCACAGCAATAGTAGAGCTGAAAGGTGAAAGAACAAGGAGTGTGGACAGCAGAGCACAGATTTTGTTTCAGTTAAAGCAGGGAAAGACTATCTCTTCTGTCTTTTATTTCTTCTCAAACCCTCACCGAATGAATATTGCTGGCTCTCACCACTAGGACTGAAAAAATATTTACCAATGTAATTGATTCAGGTGTGATTTTCTTCCAGAGAAACAATCATGAACACACTCACTAATGAAATTTCATCAACAACATGAACATTCCCACCCAAGTCAATTTGAAACATGAAGTTCAATGTCACCAGACCAAACTCTTTGAGATTCCTATGTGTTATAGCAGTGTTAAAAAAAAAAAAAAAAAACCTGTTAAGTAATTGTTAATAGGACATAAAATTGTTTTTTTGTTGTTGTTGTTAATATTTACACACTGGCTCACCTATCAAATTTATAATGTGGTGTTTTGTTTGTGCTCTAATAAAGTTTGCCTGAAGACAGAGTGCAGGGCTAGCCACTAGTTAAACATGGAGGCCAAGCAGTGCTGGTACACACCTTTAATCCCAGCACTTGTGATCTCATGCTTTTGATCCCAGCACTATGGAGGCACATGCCTTTGAGCCTAACAGGCTCCTCCTAATAGGGAGATGAAGACAGGATTTTTCCCATTTGTTTTGAGGGTTTAGTAGACGTGAGAAACCTTTTTAGTTGCTGGTTCCTTACTTCTCTAATCTTTCAGTACTTACCCAATATTCTGGGGTTTTATTATTAAGACAAATAGAATTTGTGTTATACACTATCCTTTATGAAAAATTATGTTTTTACTTGTGAATGTATTTTCCTTTTACAACACATCTGTGTATGTTCTTCTTAGACAGAGCTTGATTGCTTTTTAATACCATGTATGCAAAATGCTATTTTTAATTATAAAGATACAAGCAAATATATTATTTAAAACATAGATTAAATTAACCAATAGTTTGTTTTATTTTTCATTTGGCATCAATAATTCCCATTATTGTGAATATACAATCTAAAATGTTTCTTCCACAATGTAAATGCTGTTCATTGTGTTCTTAAACCTTTAACTTTTATTCTTTTGTGTTATTTACTCATCATAAAAAAAGATACATCATGATGATATAAATATGCATTTATAAAACAACCAGGACAATATCTTTGTTACATACTTTAATTTGTCTATATCATGAAATATTTTCTCTAAATACTTGTTACAGAACATAACTGAGTCATAGAAACAATTGGATATGTTGGGCTATGATGAGAAAAGAATATGCAATACACTAAGATGAATAAGATGCCTGTTTTTTTAAATGATCTGAAATAAACATGCTTTCAAATCATAACTATTGGAAGAAACTCAGATAAACTCAGTATAGGGATTTAAAAGTCATATTTAAGATATTTAGTCTTTGTTCTAAAAATCAAGTAAAAACTAAGAGGTTATAAATTGAACTATTGACATATTCATAATTATAATCCTAAAAATTTTCATTATGCAATTTTTATGAGAAAATGTCAGGAATAGACAGAAATGTTTAAAATATCTTCTGCCTTAATAAAATCTAGAATATCTGTGAACATATCTAAATAGTCAAAACAGAAATATATAGAATCTCAGTATCTACAAGGTTTCTGTAACCCTGTATGTTTCAAAAGTAATCATTCACTATAGGGCATGGATGATGCCTTATTAGGTAAAGTGGGTGCCTACATGCATGAGAACTGGAGATCTGATTCCCAATAAACAGGCAAATGCACAGCAGGCATTGTGACTCATTTTGTAAGACCAAAGCTTGGGAGCAAACTAAGGGATTTTCTAGGCTACCTGTCTGGGCAGGTTAACCACAATGGTAGATCTGATTTCAGTGAGATACCCCACAAAATATAATGTGGAGATTGAACAAGAAAGAAAATGCTGTAGGAAATCCTACAGCCAGTAGCCCTTAAGTTACCTGCCTACTGGGGCATGGCCTTTTATACTAGGTATGCCGATGTAAAGCATGTGTCCAGCCTCTTTTCCAGCTGCCAGATTTTGTTGCTGTTCTCCATTCCAACAGAGGATATTGATTTGAGAGTCTACCCCTAAATAAAGAGACATATATTATTCTCAATTGTGAGCTAGTGTGGGATTTTTTTAAGCATCCTTCATCAAGATACTGATGCCAATATCAGATTTTGTACATATATTTGTGCAAGTATACCTGTATACATGCAACACACAAACACATATGTGCACACATCCTACATAATTACTCTATATTATTTGTCAAACTGCATTTCAAGCATTAGAGAGACTTGTAAGGATCTCACAATTGGGACAAGACCTCATGGTGTTAATTTGATAAAGAAACCTTCAAATAAGAGAGTTAAGTAACAGCATAAACATGTCTAATGAAAATAACTTTAGGATATGAGGAAGTGGTTTTAAAAGTTGGATATCTTAAAAATGGGCTCAGCTCACTGATAATAAAATCTAATTAGATCCCTGCAAAATATAATATATCCTTTCTAAAAGAAAAGCCAGAGTAGAAACCTGGGTTTGTCCTTTCTCACCAAGATTACCTTCCATCCCAATCAACATTTGACTTAAAAGTTCAGACAAACATACACCTGTTTGACTCTTATATATTTTTGATGCATGGAAATAGTGACAAGTTCATCATGTTAGTATATATTTCTTAATATTCTTCCTTTTAAGCTATTATTCATTATTACTTATCTTTCTTCTTTCCTTGTCTATGAATTTGTACTTTTCCTCCAAATCAGATGTCATAAACCATTTTCTTAATGTCAACTTTTACTCCTCATCATCTCAACACACAAATCTCATACCTCTGACATTGTTTTCATTTTTTTTTCAGATAATCTGATTACGGCAGCCATGAGGTGAGTGCTGGATGGGTGTTTATTTTAAATTTCCTCTGTTTTTCACAGTGTTGAAAAATAGGTTGAGGACTGAGAACTTTGCTTTAAGTTGTAGAAAGAAAGGACCTTACTATCATTCTTGAGAAAGAATTGCCAACTAACATGTTTCCAGAATTACCACACTTAGAAATTTTGTACTTATATGATCCCTTGAATTTTTCTCAATGACAACAACATGAATTTATATTTTATGATTGTGTTCCAACAGAGATACTGAAACTCTGAAAAGACATCAAATACCCTCAGAACAAGATCAGCAAGGATTACAACATAGGAATGTAGACCAAAAACTGTCTTGGTTTATGGTCTATGTGCATCTATTTAGGAGAGTAACCTTCAGTGGAAGTATCTCCCAAATTCTAGGAAAGGTAGTGAGTGCTGGAAAATAGTAACAAAAGGCAAAATGAAAATGAAGCAAGACTTTAAAGAAATTGTGAGGATTCTGGCTATAGAATAATGTTTAAGATCAAAACAAGTGCTTTCACTCTAGGAAAAGTTATTTTCATCTTTGACACTAACAAATACAAGGAGATAGGCCAATTCTTTGAATGAAATGAATGGGTTCCATTTTTGAAGAGTTTGAAATATATTGGAAGATCATGGTAAAAATGAGTACAAATTATGCTGAGTAAAATAGCAATGAATTCCAGAACATTAGGTAAAAGCAGAAGTCAAAGTCCTCTTATCAAGATAATTCATAAAATTGAAGCATAAATTTTAGAGAGAAAGCTCTATAAATAAGAACTAGTAAGAGGATTAGAGTCCTATTAAGAGAGTGAAGGGCATTAGAAATGCCAAAGGCTCTAACTAAGGAGATCAGAAAAAATGGAGAAATGTTTCTGGGAAGTTGGCCAGTTTTTCAGGATGATAGCCATGAAATAAGGGTGATTGAATTCTTGGAGACTTAAATGATGTTTAGTTGCTCAATAATAAATGGTGGTGAATATACAGTGGTTCAGGGATTCAGAAAGGTAAAGTATGAATAGTTCTAAAGGGTGACTGAATATTTTGAAGAGCTTAAAAGAATGTAAGTCAGAAACAATGAATGGCAAAAGAAAAGAAATTTCTTATAAAATTATACTATCTGATAATTTAAAGTGAATATGATAACCAAACATGAAAACTAACACTGAACACTGAATAAGGCAAAGAACATTGCAAAGGCTATTTGGCCTTCACAGCCCACACTAATTTATTTAGATAGTATCTTTGTTTATTTTTTGTAATAATTAAGTCAAGGGTCATTTTGGCTTCTCTAATTTTCTATTATTAGTTTCTGTTGTAAAACAAGTATAAGGTACAGATACTAAGTAAAGTAGAAAAATCTATTATTTCTGTTGAATGTGAAACAGGGTATATAGCATGAGTTTCTTGAAATGATTTTTGTTTGTGTGTGAAGGAAGCAAACAACATAGAATGATGCAGGTCAGGCACAATGGAAACATAGAATCAAAGAATATTTGAGAAGCACCTTTCAAGGCAATATAAACTCAACTAGTAAAAAGTCTTTTAAATACATCAAGCACCAAATCAACCATAAAGAATCTTTCCTTTACTTATTACACAGGATAAAGAGGACCATGAAAATAATGGATTCAAGAGATCCTAGAAGAAAATATAGGAATAAAGAAAGGATTGGAAAATTAGTCCCAACCTTACTGAAGAATAAGCCCAGCAAATAAAAATGCTTTAGTGATGCAAGATGCAGTATAAAATTCACTTTGTAAATAAGCTTAGAATTATCAAAGATTTTGGAACACAGTAGATATTATAATGTATCTTCCAGTAATCAACCAGCTGTGAAAATTGTACTCCGCAGGATGATAAATGGCTGATGATTTCCAATGTTCAAGCTCACACATACACCACGAGTCTCCTTTACATGTGGACATACAGTTTTGCTTCTGGTAGTGGTTGAATAGTTACATATAACTATCATTCCTGTCATCCATAGTTACAGAATCTGATAAAAATACAATAAAATCTTCTGTCATAACATACTAGGAAGAATCTTAGAATGCAGAAAACTGAAACTTTTAATGATGGATGGACTTCTTTATCTGGTTTTCTTGGGAAAAGTGCCACTGCCTTGCAAAGAAGTCTCACATGAAGCGAACTAATCAGGGCTAGTAACACAAAGCAGGATTAAGGCCAACCAGAGTGGCTGCAAAATAAGGCAAGAAATTAAAAGGATCCAAGTTAGTAAATGCTACAGTAGGGAAATCTTCATACAGAATTACAGATTTTACAAATGTGCCTTGCTGCCCCTAAACTGTTCTAGCAAGGAAAATGTAGTGGAAGATGAGATTAAATATGTAAAAGTCTAAGATGTTTCAGTACAAATTCTATCAGCTATTGCTAAGATATTTATTTAAAAAGATAATTTTATATTTTTAAGTTGTTTGGTGTGTGTGTGTGTGTGTGTGTGTGTGTGTTCATATAAGTACAATGTTAGTGAGTGGAGACAACTTACAAGAATTAGTTCATTTCCTTCATCACGTAGGTCTTGAGGATTGAACTCAGCTCATCAGAATTAGCAGCAATTGCCTTTGACTGCTGAGAAATTTTGCCTGTCCTTCAAAAGATATTTCTTTGAAAAGATCAAGAGAAGTTATTTTAAATTTAAATAAAAGAAGATCAAAGATATGAGAATTAAGAAATTCATGGCAATATATGTATAGGACAAAGAGATATTATATCAAAATATCTACTAATAAAAGTAAAGTTACATGTCTGAAGGATACCTCAAAACTGGAGGCTTTTATATAAGGAGCAGTAAAAATCAATAATACTTTATTAACTATTAGACTAAATAAAAACAGAAACATCTTTATTCTGGTGAAAGATGAGTCAGGTACAAGAGTAAGAGGACAAAAGCAGAGGAGATCTGCTGCCATTAAATCTCTCAGAAGATTGCAGTCATATGTTTCTCAGTCTGCTTAACTGCTCAGTGAATCAATTTCAGCTCAAAATAGATCAAAGAGTTTTGTAAAGTTAATCTGTTAGTGTGTTTATACTATTTTTATTTGATTTTAAAGATAAAATAGGTGCAGCAGAGAAGTCAGTAAGTAACACATTGAGAAGAAAGGTAGAGAAAATATGGTATCTGCTCATGTATGCATATGGATATGCTGCTCTTTTCTTCACAAAAGAGGAAATGTCATTCCTGGTATTATTGCCACATAACTCAAATTACCCATAATCTGATAGTACATGGTTATGTGGTCTAACTTAATAGACACACCAACATTATTTCACTGCATATTTTCTTTTGCTTAACTTTAGTTGTTTAGTTATATTTCCCCCCAAAATCTTCTTTCCTGAAGTCTTGGCTTTTATGTGTCTTGTCTTAATAGAAATTTTATGCTTTGTCATTTACCTTAGTCACACATATGGCAATGTAGCAGGATTCCTTAAATGAACACTTATGGTGTAGAGATAATTTCTCTTCTTTTCCTGTGCTGAGAGAGTTGCCCAGTTTCCTCTTGAGATTCAGGATTGGTCTCTCCAAACAACACTGAAGTTCTTCTTTGTGTATTTACACCCACAGAGATCCCAGAGGTCTTTTTTTTTTTTTAATTGGAAAAAAAAAAGAAATTTCTGCCTTCTCCCCGCTGCCCATTTCCTTCCCCCTCCTCCCCCTCACCACCTTCCCCCTCTCCTCACCCTCCCTCTCCAGCCTGAGGAGCAGTCAGGGTTCCCTGCCCTGTGGAAAGTCCAAAGTCCTCCCCCCTCAATCCTGGTCTAGGAAGGTGAACATCCAAACAGGGTAGGCTCCCACAAAGCCAGAACATGAAGTAGGATCAAAACCCGGTGCCATTGTCCTTGGCTTCTCAGCAGCCCTCATTGTCCGCCAAATTCAGAGAGTCCGGTTTTATCCCATGCTTTTTCAGTCACAGTCCAGCTGGCCTTGATGAGCTCCCAATGGAGATAGACGGATCCCAGACATCTTATTCCAGTAAAATAAAATACTATTTTACATACCTCCAGAAAATAATGCCCTGTGTTATAAATTAATTCTGAACATACAAATGATTTCCATGCACTCTGAATCCATACAAAGCAATGTCACTTGACTAGCACTGAAAATGAGTTTTTAAAACACTTTTTGTCATTTGTAGTAATAGTAGTCTCTGCCTTTCTGTCTCTCTGTCTCTGTCTACAACTCTCTCTCTCTCTCTCTCTCTCTCTCTCTGTGTGTGTGTGTGTGGGGGGGGGTGCGTGCGCACACACACATGTGCAGATATTTATTCTCCATTGCACACACGTGAAATCATAAGGCATTTTTTGAGAGTCAGTCTTATTCTATCTTGGTTTGGGGGCAAAGTCTATCTTAATGGTTCTGCTTAACTTTGTATTACAAATTGGTTGACCCATGAATTCTGGGAGATTTTCCTGTCTTTATCTCTCTGGTATGCAACCCATTGCAGCTATTTGAAATTCAATTCTTCAAGCATTGTAATAAAGGTCTCCAACATGTTGAACCATTTAGTCAGTTCAAATTGACAGTTATTAGGAGCCAATATCTTCAAGATGCTTAGTATAACAAGTTATTCAGTTCTCTTGGTGGTTATGTAGATTTGAAGTTTGGTTTGTTGATTGATTTCATGGTGAAAAATAATGCTAAGTGAAATATGATTAAGTAGTGGATAAAGTATTCCATGTGTCTACAGATAAAAAAAAAACTTGATTATAAACACAAAGGAAATGTTTTTTTATCTAGAGTAAGTTCATAATCTTTCAGTAACAAAGTACTACCTCACTTATGACAGCTGCGGTCATGTGTAATCACCTTGGTGCTAGGTATCTGGGAGTGTACCCCAAGGGATATTGCCTTACAGGGGGATGCTTGCCATCTAAACTCTGCTGCTAGTAAATAGAGCATGAGATTTTGCTTCTAGCAATGTTAACTATTTGAAGGTTTCACATGCTTACCCCACAGTCAGATTAGTGACCACCTTAATTGTCATCTTAGAACCTATATCCAGTAATGGATGGAAGCAGAGGCAGTGATCAACAGCCAAACATTGGGCTAAACTTATAGCGTTCAGCTGAAGAGACCGAGGGGAGATCATATGTGTAAGAGGGAGTGGTCAAGAGCATGATGGGGAAACCCACAGAGACAGCTGACCTGAGCTAATGGGAACTCATGAACTCTGGACTGACAGCTGGGGAACAAGTAAGGGATAGAACTAGGTCCTCTGAATGTGGGTGGAAGGAGCATGGCTTGATCTTTTTTTTTTTTTTTTTTTTTTTTTTTGAAGGAAGGGGGCACCTAACAGTGCGACCAAAACTAATCCTAGATGCATGAAATGGCATTTTGGAGCCAGTTCTCTATAGTGGGATACCTTGCTCAGCCAGGATCCAGGGGGAAAGTCTTGCCCCAATTTGGTATAACAGACTTTGTTGACTCCCCAAGGGAGATCTTACCCCATCTGAGGAGTGGATGGAGGTGGAGAGGAGGAAGTGGCAGGCAAGAGAATGGGAGGGGGAACTAGGGTTGGTATGTAAAATGAAAAGAATATTTAAACATTTTTTAAAAAGGAAAAAATAGTCACATATTCTTGAGAACATGTATACTTCCACCCATGAAACATTAAACTTTAATGTGCTCAGTCAGTGTTGATGGTGTGGTCAGAGAAAGAAGCTAACCAGTGTCAACTAGTAGCCCAGTCACTTGAGTATTAAAGTCTTTTTTCTGTTGAGACTCTCCTTGGTTAGTTTTTATAGAAAATAGAGACATCCCTACTTTATTTGTGCTCTTGTGAAGATACCTAACTTTATGTCTATTGGATCACTTTTTCATTACTAGTTTTCCATTGAGAATTTTTGACGTCCTGAAATTTGGTCACAGTGCATTAATAGATGGAAAACAATGAGGAGGAAGTTCTATTTCAAAGCAAAGCAAAGAACCATATTCACAGATCAAAGTTCTGATTCTCGAAAGAGTATCCCATAGCCAATATAATATATCCAGAAAGCAGGCAGTCTTGTTATAGCTGCTCAGTTTCATATGGTGTTTGCATGTTGTGCATCTCCATATGTAAACTATGTCTGAATCTTTTCTTCTGCTAAGTGAGCACTGGAGTCTCAGGTATAGTCATAGCTGAAGATTGGGTCTCTGCAAGCAGTGTGCTAGAAAGATCTCTAAGCATATGGACAAGTTTTCTTTTTTTTTCATCTATTCACAATAAATTTATTTATTTATTTACTTACTTTTATTAAAAATTTCCAGCTCCTCCTATTTCCCTCCTCCTCCCCCCACTTTTTTTCAATGTAACTTAGCTTTGCTTTAACGCTCAGTTCAAGACATGTAATCCATATAGAACCTGAGGTTTCTTTTACAATAAATGCTGCAGTTACAATAAATGTGAGTAGAGTTTATCTTACTGTTCTAGGGTCTTGCTCATTGACCTAATATAATGTGTCTTTCATAACAAGAAACTGCTCTAAGAATGTATAGCTCAATAAAATCAATAAAAAATTAAAAAGAATGTATACGATAAAGTCTTTGTCTTTATGGATTTTTTTTAGTATTTCCATTATGTATCTGTAGTGTAGCAACTTATATTTTATTATGTCAAGACTTATGACAATTATCAGTTAGAGTCTTCATATTTAAATAATTATCTGAAGTGTTATAAATATATAATATATATAATATGAATACTCATGCTTTAAAGAAAAAAGTCACACATTTAAAAGAGTTTTATATGTTGTTTCTGAAAGTTTTTGAAAAAGCTTAATAAATACATTTTAAAGAACTCTATTCACACCTTGAGCAACTATGCAATATTTTTGCATGTAATGTCAGAGGCCAGTATTAATATCTTTCTGTATTTAATCTCTTCAGACAAAGAACATTAGAAATGAGAGTAAATAGATTTTAATTACTTTGATTGTATTACTTTATATAAGAAAATTTTATATCTTGCATGAGGATGTCTGCATATGTGAACATATGTGTACTACCTACTCAGTAGGGTGCTTCAGGAAGACAAAATAAATGTACAAAATATTTTTTTTGTTTTTGTTTTTTTCTAATATTTTTTATTAAAAATTTCTCCCTCCTCCCTGCCTTCCTTTTCCCTCCCCCTCCCCCCATTTCCCACCTCTCTCCTCTTACCCTCCCTCTCTAGTCCAAAAAGCACCCTCCCTCTCCAGTCCAAAAAGCAGTCAGGGTTTCCTGCCCTGTGGGAAGTCCAAGGTCCTCCCCCCTCCATCCAGGTCAAGGAAGGTGAGCATCCAAACAGGCTAGGCTCCAACAAAGCCAGTACATACAGTAGGATCAAAACCCAGTGCCATTGTCCTTGGCTTCCCAGCAGCCCTCATTGTCTGCCATTGCTGGGCAAAAATTGGGAACTGGGGAGTGTGGTGGGATGGGGGAAAGGGGAGATGGGGAGAGAAAAGTGAGAAGGGAAGGATAGGGAGAGCTTGGGGGAATGGGATAGTTGGGATAAAGGAAGGGTGGATATGGGAGCAGGGAAGTATATATCTTATTTAAGGGAGCCATTTTAGGGTTGGCAAGAGTCTTGACTCTAGAGATGTTCCCAGGGGTCCAGAGAGATGTCCCTAGCTAGGTCCTTTGGCAGTTGAGGAGAGAGAGCCTGAAATGGCTTGATCTTATAGCCATACTAATGAATATCTTGCATATCACCATAGAACTTTCATCGGGCAATGGATGGAGATAAAGACAGAGACCCACATTGGAGCACTGGACTGAGCTACCAAGGTCCAAATGAGGAGCAGAAGGAGGGAGAACATGACCAAGGAAGTCTGTATGAAATATTTTTGTAAGTCAGATTATATAATACTAATTTAATTTTCTCAAATAACAAATAAAATGGAGCATCAAAATTCAGTGCCTCTTGGTCTCACATGTCTTAAGAGTTTTTGTCATTGTCTTCATTAAAATCACATTAATTCATGCATTGCTGATAAGTCCTTGTTAGAGGTCCTACATACTTCTTGAAAGATTCATGGTAAGACTCTGTGGGTGGGAGACCATGGTGAGTAGAAGAGAGACAGATGCACCATGCAGAGAGAGCTTGGGGTATAGAGCCTATTTAATGGGTAAGGGGGTTAGAGAATGAACAGACAAAGATTGAAGAGAAAGAGAGAGAGAGAGAGAGAGAGAGAGAGAGAGAGAGAGAGAGAGAGAGAGAGAGATTGAGAGAGAGAGAGAGAAAAAGGAGAAGGGAAAAGGAGGGGAGGCTGTAGTTAACTGTTCAGAAGATATCAGTTTGCCTCAGTGGGAAGGGGAGGGGGAGTTTTGGTGTGGGCAGAGCTTGTTCCTTAAAGGGACAGGGTATCTAGGTGACAGCGAAGGTCAGAAGTCAATAACATTTCCATCTTTCTCTCATAACAAAAAAGAGGGTTAGTTAGGCATGGCAGGTTAAAGGGATGGGGAAGCCACGTTCTCAAGACTGCTTTCTACTTACTTTTGGCTATCGAGTTTTGGGGAGCCTGAGAAAGATGGTTGCTAGTCACATTCTGGAATAACTGATTGTTTCACTGCTGTTCAGGGTTTGTGGTGTGGAACTGTCTGGTGTCTCTTGGACCTGGCAAGGTGTTGGCAGTGTAGAGGACAAAGTTAAGCTTAGGAAGAAGAAAAATTTCAGGGCCAGGGAATTAAGAGAGGGGTATTCATGACCTGTTTAAGGTGAGTCTCTAAATTCAGCGTCCTGGAACTCACAAGAATACTTTAAGCTTTTAAAACATAAGTTTTAGACACATGCATTATATAAATAGCAGCATATTAATGTTCAAATGACTGTGACAGATGTTTTTGCACAATAACTAGTGTCTTTAGAAAATGACCAAAGAGAATTTAAAATCTTGATCTTGAAGCAGTGGTTGTAGTAGTACTCTGCAAGAGTTGGATTAATTGCTTATCAGCATTTTATTGATAATGTTAAGATTATGAACGGTAGCATGAGAGAGAAATTTGATAATTTACATTTGTTCTTAGTCTTTTAGTTTGTGGGTACACAGCTTAATAACTTGCATTTGTATATCTTAAAGTACCTTTCTGGTTCGATCATTTGTATCTTTTTTTTTTTTTTTTGGTTTTCTAGACAGGGTTTCTCTGTGGCTTTGGAGCCTGTCCTGGAACTAGCTCTGTAGACCAGGCTGGTCTCGAACTCACAGAGATCTGCCTGCCTCTGCCTCCCGAGTGCTGGGATTAAAGGCGTGCGCCACCATCGCCCGGCTGATCATTTGTATCTTAAAACACCTTTTATTTAAAACATGGCAAAAAGTTATACTGAAATTGGTGTCAAACTCTATGAGAGATCTTTAAGGAGAATACAATTTTACTTGAGTTATTGATTTAAAAAATGACAGAGAATTTACTTGATTCACTATCTAGAGCCACTCCTCAGGTTCTTCCGTGATCATCGAGGGCAGAAGCTTTTAGGAATTTATTTGTCGTGTACTGTTTACAACAGGACCTTCCAGGTTTCAGAAGATCCTGTAGGTAAGGAAATCTGTAGGAAGACAAGCCTACTTTGACCTGAGCAGCTAGGACATTTATTCTAGCAATTCTGTCGGCTGTCTGGAGATCTTCAGGAGTTTAGATAAAATGCAGTTCTTCTCTGTGGTTAGTGTTTTCACTTGCTGAAACAAATTGCAGATGGACGTTGTTCCTTGCCAGTTTGTGCCCATTTGTTTTCTGTCTCCTTTGGAGCAGGAGGGCTGCGTGTAGCAGTGTAAATGAACGGCAGACAAAAATTGTAATAAAATATTCAGCTTTAATAAAGGAAAGACTTACAGAACCGAAGTTCCATCAGAGAACAGGAAAGCAGAAGGGAAGGGGGGAAGCACACCAGCAATATTTATTAGTAAAAAATATCCTCAGGGCACCCCTCCCTACAAGCAAGGTGATTAGCTGAGGCTACCTCTACATCTGGCACTTTGTTTAAATAAGATAGAGCCAAACCACATACAACTATATACAATAGGAGCAAATAATAAATACACTAAACATTCTATTCCAAGGAGTCTAAATAATGTAGAGAGTAATTACAATCATCTAATCTTCAACTCCATCAAAGATCTGAGAAGGGAATTAATATTACTTAACAAATGAGAGATATCCAAAATGTGCAACAATTGACAGAGACAGCTGACTACCTGGGCAATCACCCAAAGTCTCGTTTGCAATGTTGAGTCAACCAACTTTGACTAAGGCCTAACATAACTGACATACCATTATTAAAGACAACTGACTTTCTTAAAACTATCCTACCTTGTCTTGGCAAGATAAGACAATCCTGTTTCATCCACTTACGGTAATTCTGTATCTTAGTCAGTAGTTGAGGTATGGGCTTTTCTTAACCCAAAGGCCAGTTCTGCCAAGAAGACAAGCTCCCAGTGGAGTGTCTTTAGTGCTCAATATTCTCTTGGGAGTAGAATGGTGTTGCCAGGAGTGATTGTGTCTTGTTGGCATGGAATTCTAGGTTAGATTAAAGGCCATTTTTACAGCTCTTTGAAGAGGCTGAAGATTATAATATCTATACTATATATAATCTCTATGTATCTAAAAAATCTGATTATCCTAAAAATAAATATGACAAACATAATTCTCAATACCTATCTAACTTGAAGACTAAGAGAATAAACAACTGTGCAATATATGAAGACAATGGTCTCCAACTGTAAACAATGTCATTACATATCAAATGTAAACAATGTTATTATATAAATAATATCAGAGGTAGAAATGTAAATTGTAATATGGTAAATGTATCAATACAACATAGACAAAGGTATAAGCATACTCTTATACAAAAAATAGATGTAGGAGCACTCACATTCAATATTCAATATATCAATATACAAGAAACAGTACCAATACAACTTTCTAAAAACAGTAAACCACAAATACCAATAATACCATCAAACCAGTTAATTTCCCCTTTTCTTTGAAAGTACCCCTAATTGCATAAAATATCTCCCCCATCCCCTCAACTCTATACCAACCACTAAATGATGTCCCTAACCCTGAAGGCAAATTCTGTTGGGAGAGGGGACATCGTCCTCTAAGATTGTTTCCAGCTGACATGGGGGCAACATACTTCTTAGGGGGTCCTGTAAAAGCAAATGATGGTAAAATTTCCAAATTAACCTTTGACCTAAGAAAATTGTAACTAGCCTCTGAGTGTTTTGAGAAGGTCCAGCCAGAGTGTTGTCAAAAATGTGCACCATTCGAAACTGTCTAGTGCAGTTGGTACCAAAAAACAGGTCTAATTTTAGCTCTAAAAAAAAATCATGACATCATAATAACCAGATTGAGTTGATGTAGTGGGACCCCAATCTTCATCCTTCATTCAAAGATTACTGTAGGAAAATTTGTTGCTTTTCATGGGAAATTTAAACATTAACAACAAAGACATATACTGACATATAAAGAAAGACAAAGATATGGGGAAAGGCAAAGAAAGTTTATCAAGTATATAATTATTCTTATTCTGTCCCATTTCATGGCTCCTGACCTGAGACAGAAACTCAGAGATATTTCTTATTAACAGGCTTGGAATTGAAGAGGGACTGAGCCATATTCCAACTCCAAAACCAGCTCTACATATTTATAAAGAAATGTTTAATAAGACACAAAAAATTAATACTTACAGCACACGTTTAGTTTTATTGCTGATCCTTAGTGTGTTTAACTAGTTTCCATCCATCAGTTATTAAAAATTCAAGGTTCCTTAAATTCTATGAATATGAGTGTTTTCCTGTGGAAATAAGAAAAGAACCCTGCCCCCAACCTATCTGTATTTCTCACCATCAGTATGATCGCCATCCTTGTGAATGAATTTTTATTCATCTTTTCCAAGTGGCTTCTCTTCTTCAAAACGAACCTTTATTAATTTTGACGGTATCCACATTTTTTCCTCTCCAGTGGAGACAAGAGCAAAACCCCTTCCCCAACGCAGCACATCTCCTGGCTTCCATTGTGAGGTCAGCACATCCTTGAAATAAACTGGTTAATTTAGTTCAGTAGACTTTTCCATTATCCAATGTCTTTCTGCAGTCATTGTTCCCTTCTCATTAGCTTTGAGAAAATTCAAGGTTAACAAAGCATTATGTAATCTATTTCTAGGGGTGTTTTCCACCCCTTTCTGTTTGTTCAACATATCCTTTATAGTTTGATTTGATCTTTCTATGACTGCTTGACCTGTAGGATTGTATGGTATACCTGCAACATGCTTAATATTGTAATAATCAAAAATAAAGTCTCATTTTCCTAGAGACATAAGCAGGACCAATATCTGTCTTTATTTGTGTAGGTATACCCATGATAGCCATGACTTCTAATAAATGAGTGATTACTGAAGCAGCTTTTTCTGAACTTAAAGCAGTTGCCCACTGAAAGCCTGAATAAGTGTCAATGGTGTGATGAACATATTTTAATTTGCCAAATTCTGAAAAGTGAAACACATCCATCTGCCAAATTTCATTCCTTTGAGTGCCCTTTGGATTAGCCCCTGCACGCAGTGGCATTTGGTTATAGAAAGAGTAAGTAAGGCATTTCTTTACAATCTCCTTAGCTTGTTGCCATGTAATAGAAAACTCTTTCTTCAAGCCTTTGCTATTAACATGATGTTTTTTTATGAAATTCAGAGGCCTGTAGCACACTACCATTCAATAATTGATTAATTTCTGCATTACCTTGTGCTAGAGGACCTGGCAGACCCGTATGGGATCAGATGTGTGTTATATACATAGGGCAAAGCCTGTTCCTGATCAAATCTTGTACCCGGATAAACAATGAGGTTAGTTCTATATCATCAGGTATAAATTCAGCAGTTTCAATATGTAAAATAACTCTTTCTGCATATTGTGAATCAGTAACTATATTAATAGGTTCTTTAAAATTCCTTAGCACCATAAGAATGGCATATAATTCTGAATTCTGGACAGAATCATAAAGACTTTGTTCCACCTTACCCAAGTCTTCTGATTTGTAACCTGTCTTCCCTGATTTATTGGCATCAGTATAAAATGTACGGGTTCCGGTTATTGGAGCATCACGGACGATTCGAGGAAGGATCCAAGAAGTTCTCTTTATGAAGTTAAGCCTCTTGCTTTTTGGATAGTTGTTATTAATGTCTCCCAAAAAATTAGCACAAGCTCTTTGCCATGGTTCATTATCTTCCCATAATTTCTTTAGTTCATCAGCAGTGAAAGGCACTATAATTTCTGCTGTGTCTATGCCTGTTAGTTGACGAAGTCTCAATTTGCCTTTTATAATTAATTCAGAGACTTTTTCCACATAAGTTTTCAATTTCTTACTTGGTTTATGTGGTAAAAAGATCCATTCCAAGATAATATCATCTCTCTGCATTAAAATTCCTGTAGGTGAAAGTTTTGATGGTAGTATGACTAGAATACATTCTACTTCTGGATTCACCCTGTCCACATGTACCTCTTGTAATTTTTCCTCAATCATTTTCAGTTCCTTTTCTGCTTCAGTTGTTAATACTCTGGGACTGTTCAAATATTTTCACCATCCAAGGTTTTGTTCAAATGTATTATTAGATCAGGTGTTATCCCAATAGCTGGTCATAGACTGTAAATGTCTCCTAACAGTCTTTGAAAGTCATTAAGAGTCTGTAGGCCATCTCTCCTAATTTGTGCCTTTTGTGTCTTAATTTTTTGCAAACCTATTTTATAACCTAAATAATTAACAGAATCTCCTCTCTGAATCTTTTCAGGAGCAATCTGCAATCCCCATTTAGGTAAAACTATGTTTATGTCTTCAAACAGTCTTTCTAAGGTATCCATGTTTGAATCAGATAACAAAATGTTGTCCATGTCATGACAGACTATCGACTTGGGAAATTTCTTGCGTATTATTTGCAATGCTTGATTTACAAAATATTGGCACAGGAAGGGGATATTTAACATGCCCTGTGGGAGAATGGCCCATTGGTATCTCCTCAAAGATTGAGAATTATTATAAGTAGGTACTATGAAGGCAAACTTTTCTCTATCTTGTTCTTGTAAAGGTATAGTGAAGAAACAATCCTTTAAATCAATAGCTATGAGAGACCATCTTTTTGGTAATAAAGAGGGCAAAGGAATTCCAGATTGCAGAGGGCCCATAGGTTGAATAACCTTGTTGATGGCCCTGAGATCTGTCACCATTCTCCATTTACCTGATTTTTTCTTAACCACAAATACAGGAGAATTCCAAGGGCTGGTAGATTCTTCTATATGTCCAGCATCTAATTGCTCTTCTACCAGCTGTTCTAAAGCCTGTAACTTTTCCTCAGCTAGAGGCCATTGCTTTGTCCATATTGGTTTCTTAGTCAACCATTTTAGAGGCAAGGCTGTTGGTATCTCTGAAGGGACATCAATTGCTTTGTGTTCTTGTACAGCCCGAATGTCTGGTTTTCTCCGTTTGTAATATCTTTTAATATTATTCTCAGAAATATGGGCTCTAGAAGTAGCAGGAATGTGAATTTGGGTATTCGATTGTTGTAATAGGTCATGACCCCATAAATTTACTGCAATATTAGCTACATATGGCCTTAGTTTTCCTGTTTGTTCTTCTGGCCCTATGCATTCAACCCATCTCGTGCTCTGTCTTACTCAAGATAGGGTTTCAAGCATAAACGAGCTAATGATAACTTGACAAATTGGCAGAAATCAGAGAGTACTTTAAAAAGAACACATACAATATACTCCAAGTTACCTAGTAAGTTTTTAAAAGAAACTAGAATATGTAAATTTCCTCCAAAATGAAATTTGATATCATTAAAATTCATTGAAAATAATATTAATAATTTCCTATACATGCTGTTCTTTAAATTTGAATACATTTGGTGTTGAATCTGAAACAAATTACTAATAATAGCACTGAATTCTAAAAATATTATTTGCTCAATTAATGTATCTTTTGAAAAGTAGAAAATAAATAAGTTATACTGTACTAGGTTTTAGATAAATCAGGCCTGTTATGGGGGCCAATAGGGACATTAGTAAATTTCCCGTCTGTGTATCACAATATGAATTTTGTATGTGAAGTCAATAAAAAAATCTTGACAGGCTTGCCTGATGGTTCTGAGAGATTACATGAATAATGGAATGTTAAAATTAAACAGAGAGTTTTAACAGGCAGAAGATCCTCCTTCCTACCAGTCAATTTTAAAACACTTAGGTTTGCTTAATAAGCTACTTCCTTAGAGTAAATTAAAACATGTCATTGCCTCTTCTCTTTACTCCCAAAAGTGCTTTGATGTTTCACACAGTTCATTAGAGCCTCTTAAAAATGTTTTTCTCTTCCCTATACAAAAAAAAAAAATCAAACTTAGGAAAAATTAGGAAATTAAAGTGTATTCTTTAAAATTTGAATTTTATCAAAGTAAACAGTGAGAGGATTGTGAAGATCATATAATTTATGAAAAACCTTTGGTAAGGGGTAAGATTTGGTTTTCCTCTAGCATAACATATAATAATTATGTCCTTGGAATCCTAAACTCGGGTTCCTATAATTAGGTAAAGCAGTGCATAAATAGTTTATTTTTAGATTATTCAAAATGGAAAAAAAGCTTTAAAATTTTAGGTTTTCTTTCAAATTATTTTTACTGACAATAGTTTAAGAGGCCAAATTTTCAAAAAGATACAATGAGAATTTTGTGAAGTTCTTAATTTGCTTTAGATAGTTCCTCTCTGAGTAATCTTCTGCTCAAAGATGAATAAGTCTGGGGGGGGTCAATTTGGAAGGCTGGTGATACCATCTCAATGCTGGCTTGATTGTTTGTCATAAAGCATAAGATACCTTTTGAAATTTCATTTATTTGAGACATAAATCAACTCATCTGGAAGCGGTTGTCTAAAGTCATCTTTAAGTATTGGATCTGGTACTAAGCACCAAGCATTTCAACAACTGCACTGAGATCTCTGCAGATCATTCAGTGGCTTGATTTTCTTCATAACCTCTGAAAATTTTCTTAATTCTGAAAAATTGGATTAACTGATAGAGCTGCATTATCTCTTGTATGTTAAATTCTTTATGTGTACCTTGTATCTCAATCTCAGACATGAAATACCTCTCCAGATACATCATGCCATTGTTCTTTTTCCTCATGAGACACGTCTCTATAAAAAAATTACCAACAACTAGGAAGAGGACTTATATAGAATATGATGTCGATGTGGGGAAAAGTTTGGGGATTATATAATAAAGGAAGAATGGTTGGAGCTCTGTGGAAGTAGAATCAACATTACCATACAAACTTCACTTCTTAGAAAGTATGGAACAGTGTCCTGTGGTTTTCTCTGTCATTAGTCTGGCTGGTTATGTTCTGATATTTTTCATGTTTTATTTTAATATTGATAAATTCAAATGTTTCTTTTATTTTTTCTAATTATTTTTACTCTCTTCATAGGAATGACTGAACTCAACTTTGATCGATGTCCAAGAGGATGTCTTTAACATGACTTCATAATATTTTTTGCGTGCTAAAGAAGCCTGTGCAGATGGGCCTTAGTTGTTATTCCTCTGAATATTCAGTGATAATATTAATTCATAGGGAAATAGATGTTCCTTCTAAATTAAAAAAATATATGCATAGACAAAATAATGGTACTTCTATATGTTTTAATGATTGATCATAAGTCCTGCACAAGCATTTCACTTTTCTTGCCCCTAACATTACTCAGTTTACTATAGTTCTTTCAGTCTTATTGAAGCCTTCTGGAAATCTTTTCCATATACTTTATTTGTCCATTGTTCATTGGTTGCCATTCTGTTCAATGTGCATTTAGGAAGTCATATTTGTAAAGTGTTAAAGGTAGAGTTTCTAAAGTCACAGGGAGACAGTCTCAAAACTAACTCCTTGATCCTGTGGCTCTTGTAGTCTTTCAGTCTCTCTTCTTCAATATTCCCTGAAACTTAGATGTATTAGTGTTTTATAGATGCATTGAGACTGGGATCCATGCTCCAAGATTTAATTAACTGTAGTGATCTCCCTTTATTGCAAAGAGATGTTTTGTGAATGAGGGAGAAGACTATATTTGTTTCTGAGTATAAGGACAAATGTTTGTAAATTGTTCTTATAGATAATGGTAACATAGTAAATTAATAGTTGTGGATTCACCCCTAATAACAGTGTGAACTAACACATTAGGCTTCCAGTACCAGGCATGATTTTCCTCTTGTTGAGGGGTTCTTGGTGGCAATTAGAAAGCTGTTATTCACTAACACGTTATACACAGCACTAGTGCACCTTCAGGTTATCTGGCTATGCTGAACATTGATGGGAATCATAGGCCTACTAGGTGGGAAAGAGTGATGGGTTTTTTTTCTTTTCTTTGTAAGTGTGCATTGCTAGTCCTCAAAGAGGAGGCATTCTGGTAATAATATTACTTGAGTAAGCAGGAAGTGCAATCAAGCAACTTCCAAAATGTGCAACAAATGAAGACAATGACCTCAAAATATTAACAATGTATAAGTATCTTGATCAGAGGCAGAAATGTATAGTGCAATATAATAAATATATTCTAAGATTGTATCAATATACGAAATGTTTTAAGACAAAATAGAAGTATGCATATATACAATGTGACAAAATAACTTTGTCTAGGTGTACAGATATTGTAGACAGAAATAGGGACATATTTAATATAATTTGAATTTGTATCAGTATACAAGAATCTATATCAATGTAAATTATCTATAAATAATAGCTCACAAGTATTCACTCTATTACTCACTATTATTTTTAGTGTAAGTTCACACTAATCTATTTTCCCATCCAATTTCCTTCTTTTTTCAAAGAGATCCCTGAGCCTACATAATTTCCCAATTATAATCAACCCCTAATGGATATCCCAAACCCTGAAGACAAACTTTGTTGGGAGTGGAGATTTTGTCTTCTAGAATTACTTTCAGTTATCATGGAAACAATGTTCTACTATGGGATCCTGTGAAAGTAAAATGATGGTTTCAAGTTTCAAGATTCAAGATTACAAGTTTCAAGATTACTGTATGGTATAATTGCATTTAGACAGAATAGGGAGGAGGTATGGGATTCCCCTCTGTATGGTGTGATTATTATTGAATAATAAAGTAGCTACTTTAAGCCTATATATAACAGGGTAGAACAGAGCTAGGTGGGGAAAACTAAACTGTAGCCTGGGAGAAAGAAGGTGGAGTCAGAGAGAAGCCACACAGACAGTAACTTGCCAGTAAGCCACAGCCATATGGTATACAAAGTAATAGAAATGGTTTAATTTAAGATATAACAAGTAAGTCAAAACTATGCATAAGCTAATGAGCCGAGCAGTATTGTAAATAATATAGATTCTGTGTGATTATTTTGGGTCTGGACAGCTGTGAAGAAACAAACAGCCTTCCTACTACAAATTGGCATAATAACGTGGTTGACTATATCCACATAAATCCTGAGGAAGCTTAAAAAGTAATTCTAGACACAAAATAGGTAAGCACGGCTTTTTGGTAGCTAGTATTTTGCTGCCAGCTGGTAGCTACAACAGCTCCTGTAAGAGAGGTCTTCCTGATTCAGTAATAGCAGAAAAAAAATGCTTGGTTTCAAAAAGGTGGTTTTCTGGTTTGCCGGCATGAATGGCTCTGACACATTTGGGAGGCCCAACTAAAGAGTATTTTAATGGGGTCTGTGAGCAGAGTGCTAAAACTTGCTTAATGGCAACATAGACCTGCTGTGTGCCTAAAATTGAGGCTGTGGGCATGGCTCTCAGAGGCAGCAAACATGTCCCTGCCATGTTTGACTGGGTGGAGCAAGCAGACAGGTCCATGTTGACCCTAATCACACCTACTTAGCATTTTAAGAATAGGTCTTGGTCAGAAAATAATTACAGATAAACAATAGAGAGAGATTTAAATGAAAAAGACCTCTAAATGGGTGACAGTGTTGGATAAATGTATGTAGGTGTAGGAGAGAGAAGAAAAAGAGTATAAAGAATTACAAAAATAGTAAATGCTTTTATTTTTTAATTAATTAATTAAAGATTTCTGCCTCCTCCCTGCCACCGCCTCCCATATCCCTCCCCCTCACCCAATCAACTCCCCCTCTCTCATCAGCCCTATGACCAGACCAGGTTCTCTGCTCTGTGGGGAGTCCAAGGACCTACCACCTCCTTCCAGGCCTAGTAAGGTGAACTTTTAAAAATAAAACAAAGTCCTTAAAGAGACAGAGTAAACTTGTAGAAAAAGTAATAGAATAAGAAAAACAAGCCACATAAAGATGGAAAGTACACAGAGAGTCTGAATTATATATTATTGTGTTCTCTTTGAACTTTTTGACTGTGAAGAAGCTAATACAGAGAGACATTTCTAAACCAACATATATATTTTAAAGGTGTCATGACTTGAGAATGTCGGTCTAAGAATTTGCTGCTTTGGAAAAGGTATTCACAGAGAATGAAAACCTGTGGATTGCTTTCAGACTAATGTGGTTTAATAAACAAAGACCCCCCCAATAGGTCGCTATTAACACTCCCAAAAATACTTTGCCCAACAAAAAGCAAGAAGCAATTTTGAGAGAACTATACCCATATTCACAAATATTGTTTTAAAACGTTTGTTCATTTTTAAAGTTAGGTGTGCTATAGAGATTTTTCACTAGTATGGATCTTGATTTATTGATACAAATTTAAGCACAATTTTGTTATATGTATATTTCTGCTTTTGATTAAGGCATTGTAAAGCTCATTTAAAAATGTAGTGTTTAATAAAAATATAGTTTAATAAATAATAATCTATAATAGTCAAGCTTATACTCACATTAGTTAGGTTTTCTAGATATATGGAGATATAATTCAGTTAGATAGGCATTCTTCAAATCTTTCGGAGACCTTCAGAATATGGCATTTAAAATATTTAAGAATTTAGGACTTTTCATGACAATGAGACACATCTTCCCAAAGCAGCTTCTTTATTTATTAACCAATAAAAACAGCACATATACAGAGAGACTTCCTACTTCATCAATCTACCTCAAGATCCAGTGATACCACTCTTGGGCTTATACCCAAAGGATATTCAATTATACCACAAGAACACTTGCTCAACTGTGTTCATAGCAGCATTACTCATAATAGCCAGAACATTGAAACAATCTAGATGCCCCTCAACTGAAGAATGGTTAAAAAAAAAAAAACTGTGATGCATTTACACAATGGAGTATTACTCAGCTGCTAAAAAAAATGACATCATGAAATTTACAGCAAATGGATGGAATTAGAAAAAGTATCCTGAGTGACCCATATTCAGAAAGAAAAATATAGTATGTACTCACTTATAAGTGGGTATTAAACATAAATCAAAGTATAATCACACTATAGACCATAGCTCAAGAGAATCTAAGTAAAAAGGAGAACATAGAAGTACTACATTGAGCTCCCTGGAAAGCCAAATTAAATGAGTTCTCCTGGGAAAACCTGGAGCAGGGAAGGTGTAGTAGAAAGCAGGGGTTAGGGGATGAGAACATGACAGAAAGGAATAGTAGATTTGATGGATTATGGAATGCGAGAGGTGTAAAAGAGATATCTTGATTAAGGGAGTCATTATGGGGTTAGTGAGAAAGCTGGTGTTAAGGATATTTCCAGAAATCCACAAAGGTGACCTCAGCTAAGACTCTTAGCAATAGCAGAGATGGTGCCTGATTTGACCTTCCCCTGTAGTAAGATATTTGAATACACTAACTTTTATAAAAGTGTCTTCATTCAGTAACTGATGGAATCTGATGCAGAGATCCACAGCCAAGCTCCAGGATACATATTTTAAAGGTAACTTGACTTCAAAATTTGGGTCTAAGGATATTTTACTTTGGAAAAGAGGGTCTACTTTTGTTTCCACAGAGAATGAGAACCTGTGGATTCCTTCCAGACTAATGGTGGTGCTTGCTAGACAGAGAAAATGAGAAAGGTCTCCATGAAAATTCACCCCCCCCCAAATAATCTGACAAACAAAAAGCAAGAATAAGTTTGGAGAGAACTATTACCAAATTGTTTGTAAAAGTTTGTTTACATTTAAAGGGAGTAAATCTAATTTGGGAATTCTTTATTCCTTTGTTTACTTTTTATCACTAAAATTGCAAAATAATAGTAAAACTTAGAATAAATAGTGGTTGTATATTTCATGAAAACAAATGTTTGCTATTTTTCTTGACAAGGTGCTATAACTAATTGCTATTCATGTACAAAAAACACAATTATAAAATGCATTATTTTATTTCTATTAATGAATAGTGATATGATAACATTTCACAATTTAATTCTGTCTCAGTGTGCACTGAAAATCCATTTGGTCAAATTTACAACAGGTGCACTATCTGTTTACCACATAAAGCAACAGAGGGGCCAAGAATTTCTTGAAATTAAACTCCTCTTTCCATGTGTTTTTTTATTCATCATTGTTTTCCCTTAAATTCAGCAATATTGAATAATGTTCTACAACTTTTTATGAGTTCTACAGATAGCATGGTCATGTTTCCACAACTTTCATGATTGAGCATATTTTTACTGTTAGTAACATGAAATTAAACAGAGCACATCATAGTTATCCTCTGGGGCTTAAGAAAAATGGCATTACTTAATGGTTGATATAATTATGTCCACAAAATATTACGTCCACATAAAGATTAAATTAATGCATCATGTTTTCATCTATAAAATGACTTGGTGAAATAACACATAGCAAGTCAGTCTGATAAATATATACGAACATTGAAATTTAGCAAATTTTTGGTATATAGTGTATATTATCAAATTAGAATTTTAATAGTTTTTAAATGTGTTTATAAAGACTACAAAGATGTTAAGTAAATATATTCTCTTAATCAAAAGAAAATCTTAAAAAATACAACTCTATAGTTTAATTTAGCATACTAACTTATGTAAATTCTAAAAACACTCACCATAAAATTATGTTCAACTTCACCTGTAACAACAAAATTACAGAGAATAAAATAAGTCATATACTCCCAAACACCAAAATAGTTTAAAATAAAATATGGAGAATACTATGCATTGATATATCTCAAGGATTAATTTTATATACTGCTTCTATTTTTAGAATAATAAATTTGTTTTATTAAAGAACAACTAAATAAATGAGAATTGTTCTACATAGCAATTTTGTTTATAACTGTTTGCTCAATGAAAATATGTGTTCATCAAGATAAAGCATTTCAAAATGTATAATTTAGCATATCTGAAAAGTACATACAAGTAAAATGGTGACTAAGAATAGTAATTAAGATGTAATGGTATTCTTATTGTTTATGTAGGAGCATACTACTAAAAATTGCATTATAAGATTATTGATATATGCAGAAAATTTAGATGAATCCATTATGGTATGGGTTGAATAAATTGAATTCAAAAATTACGAGTCAATTTTTACATATGTATAGATGTTTATGCATATTCACTTATAAGTGTGTATGCCTGTAGGACTGTGTATATGCATAAACACACACATACAGACCCCTAAAGTTTGTTCTTTGTGCTCACATAAAAGCCTGCCTATAATCCCATTTCTGTTAAAGCAGAGCTAGGAGGATTTTTGTGCCTTCCTGGCCAGCTAGTCGAGTTGAATCTGTAAGCTCTAGATTAAATGAGAGATCCCATTTTAAAAACTAAGATGGATGGGCTAGAGATATGGTTTGACAGTAAAGAACCCTTGATGCTCTTGCAGAGAACACAGTTTTAGTTCCTACTCACATAGTAGCTGGCTGAAAACCATCTATAATTCTAGTTCTGGAGAGTCTGGCGTTCTCTTCTAGTGGTGTACTGAGTGGTGTGTATTTCTGGGAGCCTTGAAATGTTCCAACAAATAATTTTTGATGATTGTCATAATATAATTTGTCTGCTACATTTATTGCAAAATATCTCTATACAGTTTTCAATAAAGTTTTAAAATTGCAACAAAGTGATTTTCTGCTTTTTGTTTTTGTTTTATTTCTTTTCTTTTTATTGTTTTTATTGAAATAAATGTTTTCCCCACTTCCCTCCCATTCTCCTCCTCTCCCCTTCTACACTCTTCTATGATCCTCACATTCTCAATTTACTCAGATGATCTTATTTTTTTTAAACCTTTCTATGTAGATCCATGTATCTTTCTATTAGGGTCTTCTTTGTTGTCTAGTTGTTCCTCTGGGGTTGTGGTCTATAGCCTGATTTTTTTCTTTGCTTTATTTCTAAAAGCCATTTATGAGTGAATACATATTATATTTGTCTTTCTGAGTCTGGGTTATCTCACTTAATATGTTCTTTTTTCTAGATCTATCCATTTGTCTGCAAATTTCAAGATGTCAGTTCTTTTTCTTCTGTGTAGTACTCATTTGTGGAAACGTACCACTTTTTCTCCATCCTTTCCTTGGTTGAGGGGCAGCTAGGTTGTTTTCTAGTTCTGGCTACTAAAAATAATGCTGCTATGAACATGGTTGAGCACTTGTACTTGTATGAAGATTGAGCATCTTTTGAATATATACCCAACAGTGTTATTGCTGGGTCATGAGTGAGTTTCCTAATTTTCTGAGAAATCACCATACTAATTTTCAAAGCAGTTGTACAAGTTTTCAGTGCTACCAGCAATGGAGGAGCAATCTCCGTACCCTTTAACCTCTCTAGCATTAGCTATTATCAGCACATGTCACAACGAAAAGTTTTTAAAGGTTATTAAACAGCATCTGTTAGTACAGCAGTACTGACACACATATCAACTCACCGAGACTGTGGCAGCTTGCACATGACCTGGACAGGCTCAAGACAGATGGGGTCACAGAACAAAGAGAAATAAGTTGACAAGAGTTCCTCTTCCTAATAAAAAAGCTATCTTCATTTGTCAACCATTCCTACAATGGAGTCTCAGTTGATATACCAATGACAGGCCATAAAAGGAGAACTCAAAATATTTTGTAGACATTTGTCTCCTGTTTCTTTATTTAAGGATTCGTTTTTTGCCTCACTGGTCTCATGCTTGTAATACTTCCATATTTGGCAATGTTAATCTACTTTTTTGTTGGAGGGAGGCCAATTGTTGGTTTCTGCCTGCTCAGCTCCAAAATAACCACACAGAAACAATATTATTTAAATCGCTGCTTGGCCCATTAGCTCTGGCTTCTTATTGGCTAACTCTTACATCTTAATTTAACCCATTTCTATTAATCTGTGTATTGCCATGAGTCTGTGGCTTATCAGGAAAAGTTCTGGCATCTATCTACAGTGGGACTGCATGGCTTACTTTTACTTTGCCTCCTTTCTCCCAGCATTCAGTTTAATTTTCCCTACCTATCTACCCTATCTGACCAAACAAGTTTCATTATTAACCAATGGTATTCACAGCATACAGAGGGGAAATCACACATCACTTTTTAGTGTGTTTGGCGGATATTTAACTGTGTGGATGGAGAAGTTTGAGAGGACCTGGGTGGAGTTGGAAAAGCAAAACCCTTGATCAGAATATATTGCAAGAAAATATATTTTCAATAAATAATGCTTTATATAAATAAAAGTGGAAGAAAAGTAAACATGACATTTCATACACTAAGTAAAAAACAAGTTAAAATAGAATGGATATTCCAGATAGCCAGTGCATATGGAAAAAACCTCTTCAGATCAAGGTGGATGTGAATCAATTTCTCCTAGGATAGTTGGCTAGGGAAACAGTCTTCAAAAGAGCATGAAGGGAGCTGGAATCTGCTGATGTGTACTTTTGCCGAGATAATTATGACATATAAAACACTGAAGTTCATTTGTAACTGTTTGTAGATGAGAGTCTAGGATTTATTTATTTATTTATTTATTTATTTAAGATTTCTGTCTTTTCCCCACCGCAGCCTCCCATTTCCCTCCCCCTCCCCCAATCAAGTCCCCTTCCCTCTTCAGCCCAAAGAGCTATCAGGGTTCCCTGCCCTGTGGGAAGTCCATGGACCACCCACCTCCATCCAGGTCTAGTAAGGTGAGCATCCAAACTGCCTAGGCTCCCACAAAACCAATACGTGCAGTAGGATCAAAAACCCATTGCCATTGTTCTTGAGATCTCAGTAGTCCTCATTGTCTCTATGTTTTTTCCCAAGACGGTTTTATCCCAGGCTTTTTCAAACCCAGGTCAGCTGGCCTTGGTGAGTTCCCGGTAGAAAATCCTCATTGTCTCGGTGTGTGGGTGCACCCCTCGCGTTCCTGAGTTCCTTGCTCATGCTCTCTCTCCTTCTTCTCCTGATTTGGACCTTGAGATTACTGTCCGGTGCTCCAATGTGGGTCTCTGTCTCTGTCTCCTTTCATCGCCTGATGAAGGTTAATATTCAGGAGGATGCCTATATGTTTTTCTTTGGGTTCTCCTTCTTATTTAGCTTCTCTAAGATCACGTATTAGAGGCTCAATGTCCTTTGTTTATGTCTAGAAACCAAATATGAGTGAGTACATCCCATGTTCCTCTTTTTGTGTCTGGCTTACCTCACTCAGGATAGTGTTCTCTATTTCCTTCCATTTGCCTGCAAACTTCAAGAAGTCCTTGTTTTTTATTGCTGAGTAGTACTCTAATATGTATATATTCCATACTTTCTTCATCCATTCTTCAATTGAACGGCATCTAGGTTGTTTCCATGTTCTGGCTATTACAAACAGTGCTGCTATGAACATAGTAGAGCATATACTTTTGTTGTATGATACGGCCTCTCTTGGGTATATTCCCAAGAGTGGAATAGCTGGATCCAGGGGTAGGTTGATCCCGAATTTCCTGAGAAACCTCCACACTGCTTTCCAAAGTGGTTGCACAAGTTTGCATTCCCACCAGCAATGGATGAGTGTACCCCTTTGTCCACAACCTCTCCAGCAAAGGCTATCATTGGTGTTTTTTATTTTCGCCATTCTGACAGGTGTAAGATGGTATCTTAAAGTTGTCTTGATTTGCATTTCCCTGAACGCTAAGGAAGTTGAGGATGACCTTAGGTGTCTTTTGGCCATTTGAACTTCTTCTGTTGAGAGATCTCTGTTCAGCTCAGTGCCCCATTTTATAAATGGGTTTATTAGCCTTTTACGGTCTCGTTTCTTGAGTTCTTTATATATTTTGGAGATCAGACCTTTGCCAGTTGTGGGGTTGGTGAAGATCTTCTCCCAGTCAGTGGGTTGCCTTTCTGTCTTAGCGACAGTGTCCTTTGCTTTACAGAAGCTTCTCAGTCTCAGTAGGTCCCATTTATTCAATGAGGCCCTTACTGTCTGTGCTGCTGGGGTTATACGTAGGAAGTGGTCTCCTGTGCCCACTTGTTGTAGAGTACTTCCCACTTTCTCCTCTATCAGGTTCTGGAGAAGAGAGTAATCAACTTTATATGGAAAAACAAAAAACCCAGGATAGCCAAAACAATCTTATACAATAAAGGAACGACTGGAGGCATTACCAATCCTGACTTCAAACTCTATTACAGAGCTACAGTATTGAAAACAGCTTGGTATTGGCATAAAAACAGAGAAGTCGACCACTGGAATCGAATAGAAGACCCTGACTTTAACCCACAAACCTATAAACACCTGATTTTTGATAAAGGAGCTAAAAGTATACAATGGAAAAAAGAGAGCATCTTCAACAAATTGTGCTGGCAAAACTGGATGTCAGTCTGTAGAAGAATGAAAATAGATCCATATCTATCACCATGCACAAAACTCAAGTCCAAGTGGATTAAAGAGAGACTAGGATTCAAATGTATGAAAACTAAAAACATGATGTGACTTGTGCTGTTACATAGATGATAAGTACTTGCTCTTTCCTTACTTGCAGAAAGGGAAGTTTCTGTGTGAAATCTCTTTCATAAGGCCATAAACCACATTCAGAATATCTGAATCCTCATAGCTAAACTAAGTCCTATTGACCTTTTCCTTCAATATCACCATTAAGGGATATAGGGATGCAACAGAGAAATGTAGGAGAGATATGAATATTCAACTTTCATAAGATAGAGAGGGATATAGTTATATTAGAAATAACTGCCCCCTGGGGTTTGAATTGTAAAATATGCTTATATGAGTATGAGAAACATAGTTTAGCTGAATTATATAAGCATGTGCAGCATAAAAGTTCAGCAGTGGCTGGGTGGTGGTGGCGCACACCTTTAATCCCAGCACTTGGGAGGCAGAGGCAGGCGGATCTCTGTGAGTTCGAGGCCAGCCTGGTCTACAAGAGCTAGTTCCAGGACCGGAACCAAAACAGCTACGGAGAAACCCTGTCTCGAAAAAAAAAAAAAAAGTTCAGCAGTGGGAAACACTTTAGAAAAGAAATAACCTCTGAAATTGACTTTATTCAATCAATTTGTTGTGTTGTAATACACAACACCATAGAAATTTGGGAATTTACTTATAAATTCCTGGCATATTGTATTTCATGTATGTTTGAGTATGCAATGGATGTGACACCATATTTGTGCACATGGGAGGGATTAATACTGGAGATCAGTTGTGGCTGTCTTCACCTATCTCCATTCTCAGTGATTTTTCAGAATTTGTTTATTTTTGTTTCATGTGGAGGAGCGATTTGCCTCAATGTTTGTGTGTGTACCACATGAAACCAAGTTCCCGTACAACTGAAATTATATATGATTGTGAGCCAACCATCATGTGGATGTTACAAATCAAATCTGTTTCCTTTACAAGATGAACAAGTGTTCTTCACACCTGAATTATCTCTCTTGGCCTTTTCACGTTTGTTTTTGAGACAGGATCTCTCACTGTACCCAAGCTTTGTATATTCACCTATACTAATTTTCCCACAAGACATAATGATCTTCCTGTCTCTGTCAAAATACCACTGGAATTAGAATTATAGGCAGACTTTCATGTGAGTGGTGAGAATTGAACTCAAGATTTACATGGACCATTTTAAAAAATAGTTATGTTGGATATTTAAAACTTAGATAAAATACATAAATATATAAAACTTGGCTTCTCCTGACCTCACCTCCTTTCTTCCTGCATTCAGTTTAGTTTTCCCTGACTATCTAAGTTCTGCCCTGCTATAGGTTCAAAGCAGTTTCTTTATTCATTAATGGTATTCACAGAACACAGAAGGGAATACCATATCACCTCTTTCTGTTTAAATATAAAAGAATGTTTTGACATTAACAAAGTAAGTGTACATATAACAAAACAGGTATCAAAGATGAATTATTGTTACAATTTTTATATCTACTTTATCTTTTATCATAATGAAGGAAAACTATGACTATAATTTTTTCAACTCTATCAAAGACTCCAGAAGGATATATAATATTACCTAAGTAAACAGTGAGTTCATTGTAAGCAACTTCCAAAACACTTGAATTGACAGAACCATCTCACTGCCAGGATAGTCACACAAAGTTCATCTGTACTGTTAGGACATCCATCTTCAGCCTACAGGCCCATAGTATTCAGCAGACTTTTCCATAAAGTGGGAAACTTCAATGATAGTTCCGCCTATATTGGCAGTTTTTCAGTCATTTCCTACCGTGTCCTAAAGAATGTCTGGCAGAGTCATTTTGCTCTTTCATAAAGCAGGAATCCTGAAGGATCATCTCACCATTAGGCAAGTTCAGCAGTCATTTCTCTGAGGATCCTGAATGTCTAATTAAGCAGTCCAGGAAAGAGCAGGTTTTTTTTGCCCAATGGCTAACATACTCCATATGAAGCCTCTTCAGTGCCCATCTTCCTCTTGAAGTTGATTGGAACTGCCAGAAGCATAGATGTCTCACTGTCATGAAATGTCCTAAATTCTTAAACATTTTCAATGTCATATTCTGTAACCTTTGAAAGATTTGAAGAATGCCTATCCATCTGAAATACATCTGCCCATATAGAATATCTGACTAATATGACTACAATATGACTATTATAGATGGTTATCTATTAACCTGTATTTCTTAATTACACATTACATTTTAAATTAGTTGCACAAACACAATACTTTAATTGAAAGCAGAAATACATATATAACAAAATTGACCTTAAATTTGGATCAATAAACCAAAACCCATGCCAATGCAAATCTCTATAACATATCCATATTTAAATGTCAAAATCATTTACAAACAATATTTGGGATTATGGGCACAGTTTTTTTCCAAACTGGTCTCTGCTGTTTATTGAGTGAAGTAATTTTTGAGGGGTATTCAAGGCAACCTTTCAGGGGATCTTGGTCCATCAAATCATATTAGTCTAGAAGAAACCCACACATCCTCATTTTCTATGGAAACAAAAGCAGAATCTCTTTTCCAAAGCAACATATTCTTTGACCCAGATTTAGAGGTCATGATATCTTTAGAACATAAATACTGGTTTAGCTTAGCAGCCCAAACAATGAAATGTTTCTCTGTACTTAGCTTCATCAGCCAAAAAATTGAAAGAAATCACAATAATATTTATAATCCAGACTCTCTTCATATTTTCCATGTTTATGTGACTAATTATTTGGTGTAGGAGATTCTTCTGTTCATGTGTTGCTTAAATGAATAAAGAAACTGCTTTGTGTCTGATAGGGAAGAACTTAGGTCAGTGTAGAAGACAGAACTGAATGCTGGGAATGGCAGAGTGAGAGATGCTGTGGACCTCCTGCCAGAGATGGATGCTGGTTAGATCCTTGCCGGTAAGCTACAGTCACGTGGTAATACAGAGATTATTAGAAATGGGTTAAATTAAGATATATGAATAAGCCAATAAGAAGTTAGAGCTAATGGGCGAGGCAATGATTAAATTAATACAGTTTCTGTGTGGTTGTTTCGGGTGTAAGCTAGCCCAGCAGCCAGGACAAACAAAGGGCCTCTTCTCCTTGTAACAATTAATTTTTTTTACTCTATTACATTTTAATACTTATTTTATTATCTTTACTCCCATAAGGAGTAACTGTTTATATTTATTTTTTTCTTCTTTCTCCTAAGCCTATGTACGTTTATCCAACACTGTGACCCATTTAGAGATCTTTTATGTCTGAATCTGTCCTATTGTGTGTCTGTAATTCTTTACTGTCCAGGAGTGCTTCTTAAAATGCTAAGCACTTCTTAAAAACTTATGCTGTGACATTGCTAGCATATATATAGCCCTGCCTTATTGCTCCACCCAACCAAATATGGCAGAGCTGTTTGCTGCCTCTGAGCTGTGTTTTAGGCACACAGCTGGTCTATGTAAAGAGTCATAGTTAGCGCTGGCAATAGGGGCCAGAATGCCAGAATTTCAAAATGGCAGGGCTTTTTTTTTTTTTTTTTTTTTTTTGCTACCACTGAGTCAGGAAAATGTCTCTTAAAGGAGCTGCAGCATGTCTCTAGCAAGCAAAACCCATTCATGGAAATAAATGCGGCGAACTCCCTGACCAGCAGGAAAGAACAGCTACCAGACGAGGATTCTTCCCAAATCACGCTTTTATTGGAGCCTCTTGGTTGAAGGGAGAGCGGGAAGCGAGGGGCCCCGAACCCTGATCTGCAGCTGCTTTTTATGGGGATTAGGGGTACGTTCAGGCCTCCTATTGGTCAAAGTGTCTCAGCAGCCACTCCAAGCTCCCTGATAGGTCCGGCACACTGAGGACACTGAGCATGCCTGAGGTGGTGATTCCAAGCCTGTAGGGGCCATGTGCCATCTTGTAATGGCGGCCACATATACTGGCTCCCTGCAGTTCCCCCTCCTCGTTAGTCTCAAAGCCAAGTCAGAGGTCTTATTCCCGATCAGGTCTTAACCTCATGATGTGAGGACCGATCAAGGGAGGCCTGCGTCTATGGTATTCCTTCTCCAGTGCAATGGAACAAGATCCATGGAGGTGCAAAGGCAATACCAGAACGCAAAGGACTAGCGTACCTTCCTCAGTGCAATGGACAGAACTTCCGCGAGGGTGCCAAGGCTACGCATCAGTCACTATAAACTCTTGAGGACAAATAACCAAACTTGGGGGGAATCACCCTTCTCCAGGGCAGCCAGCGCCTGCAGCATTACCACCTTATCACGGGATGCCTGGGCCTGAAGGTGACAAATTAACCATAGGGACAGCACGCACCCTCCTATGCAGCATGCAAAAAACATCCCCACTCCTACCCAATCCTAAAAACAGGGAGAAGGCAGAGGAGATCCAGGACTGCAGTCCCTCCGCCAGGCTTTGATGTGCAGGAATGGGCTTAGGGTAGGCTGACAGAATCCCCCATCTCTGCTCCGCTCGGCTTGGGATCATCCTCCACAGGATCGACTGAGGCAGTATCAGCGTCCTGAAGGGTGGCGGAGTCATTTTCATGATGGACTTCAACAGCTCTAGTCAAGCGGCTCGGGACCCAATGAGGCACTTCTCGATCCTGGGGAAAAACACAAATAGCTCCCCTGGACCTCCGGATAACGGGGTCTGGGCCATACCACTTATTATCCAACACATCCTTCCACATCACTTCCCCTGCCCCTTCCGGGGAGGTGTGAGCGTGTCGGTCGGCTGCCGTACGACCTTCGTCGTCCATTATCAAGAAATTAAGAGTAAAAAGGGCCATAGCAATCCTATTCCTGGGGGAGGCAGTCTCGGCCATTCCCCTTTTTTGTTTTTGTAAGAGCTCCTTGAGGCTGCGGTTGGCTCTTTCCACTATCCCCTGGCCTTGGGGGTTGTATGGCAGGCCAAAGGTGTGCTTGACCTGGAGTTGTGCACAAAAGGCACGAAAACCTTTGGAAGAGTAAGCAGGGCCATTGTCCGTCTTTAAATGGACAGGTTTTCCCCATGCCGCCCAGGCCTCCAAGCAATGGGTCTTCACATGAATAGATTTTTCCCCCCGCCAAGGGGGTGGCAAAAATGACACCCGAGTAGGTGTCCGCTGAGACATGAAGGTACTTGACACGGCCAAACTCCAGAACATGAGTAACATCCATTTGCCATAGGGCGTTTGGTCGCAGGCCCCGGGGATTGATGCCAACATGAGGGAGATGGAAAAAGGTGACATAAGAAGAACAAGCTTTTACAATACTTCTGGCATCATTCCTGGTCAGGGCAAATTTCCTCCGTAGGGTGTCAGCAGGGACATGATACAAGTTATGAAAGTCCCGGGCAAGTTGGATAGGATCTGCAGCAACTAGGCCCATGGCTCTGGTTGCTAAATCGGCCCGTGCATTGCCTTCGGAGATAAAGCCAGGAAGCAAGGTATGTGCTCTAACATGGCCAACAAAAAAGGGATGACTTCTTTGCAAAATATGGTGCTGAACCTGTAACAAAATATTTGAAACAGGGCTTGCATGATGAACAGAAGCAGCCACCTCAAGAGAAGAGACTGCGTTAACCACATACTGAGAGTCTGAAAATAAGTTGAAAGGTTCGTGAAATCTCTTGAAGACTTCAAGTACCACCAAGCATTCAGTAACCTGGGGTGGCATCAAAGTCCTCAGACCAATTTCCTGCAAGCTCAGCTGGGTCTCTCTGGACTTTCTAGAGGCAGGACACCCTGCAGAGTGGGGCAGCAGGTTCTGTTACCAGGCACTCCTCTCCTTGGGGGCAGGGAAGGTCAGACCAAGGACCTCTCTCCAATCGCCTCTGGAACTCCTCTGTGGGATGTCTGCAGCCACAACATCAGGTCCAACCCCCTTTTTTTTTCTGTGAAAAAAGCATAAACATCTCCTCGACCCCAAATATATATAGGCCGGGTCTTTTTAACGTATTGCAAGGGCTTTTCCACCTTGCCTTAGCAAAGGTCATCTTGGTGTTATCAAGCCAGATCCGTTTGCATCAAGATCTGCTGGCAACTTTTATGAGTTGCTTTGAAGGAGCCTTGTTTGCTCCATAATTTTTTATTTTTTAGCCATATATGCAGTTCTTCCATTGGAAGAGCCATTTGTAAAATTTAGCATAAAATCCTTTAAGGGAATTTTTTGCTATAACACCAGCAAAATACAGTTGTGTGAATTGTAGCAATAATCTGGGAAAAGACCATTGGTTTTGGCCTTTGAATTGATCAAAAGTAATTGTCCAGGAATCAATCTTAAAATTATCAATGAATCTATTGTTTAGTATAAGAAGCATTGATCATAGTCAATATTTTGTTAAACCATCTTCCAGATGTTATCCTGTCCTTTTGTAGACAGGCTACTGTTTTAAATTAAGAGTTTAATATCTTAACTAGCAAAACTGAGAAGGTTTAGCCATAAACAGCATTTTTTATAAAGCTGTTGTAGAATAAGTTTTACATTTAATATACACATTTGCCATAACTGAATTATAATTAATATACTGTATTTGTTGATTATTGTATACTTTACCTGTTGATTTATATTTTACCTGCTTGAGTACCTGTCTGGCAGCTCTAATAAGCTCTCTATTGAAAACAGAAGCTCTCTATCGGCTCAAGGTCCCTCATAAGAATATTATAACTAGGGCTTTAACCATTAAATATCTAATTAAAAGTTTGTAAGCTATCCTCCGAAGTTTTAAGTTTGCATCGCAGATAGGAAAATGGAAAAAGGAAGCATTTTAACTAATAATGTTGGCCTCATTAGATACCAACATGTAGAAGAATGAAAATAGATCCATATCCATCTCCATGTACAAGATTTAAGTTTAAATGAGCCAAAGGCCTCAGCATATAAAAATTATGTTGAACCTCACAGAGAAAAAATTTTTTTGAAGTACACGTTTGCCACATCTTAAACACAGCCTCAGTGGCACAAACATTGTGAGAAAACATTAATTAGATCTCCTGAATTGAGAACCTTTTGTATAACAAGGCTATAGAGTGGGAAAAAATCTTTACTTATCATCAATCCATTTTAAAAATATATGAAGAACTTAGGAAATTAGCCATTAAAAATTTATATAATAAAAATATTTGCCATAGATCTAAACTGAAAACTCTCAACAAATGTATTTAAAAATGACTGAGAGACACCCAAAAAAATGTTTAAATATAACATCCTTTAACTATCAGAGAAATGCAAATCAAAACTTTGAGATTTTATCTTATCCTTGTAAAAGTGACCAAGATTAAAAATTATTGTTAACAATTTATGCTTAAAAAATGTGGGTAGGGAAAAAACTTTATTGCTGGAAGTGTAAACTGATGTTGGAAGTGCATACTGGCACAGCCACCCCTGGATCACACACAGCATTGAAAGACCTGAACAAATCTAGACTCTCCCAGCAGGAAGAGAAAAATCACCAGACCTCATTACAGATGGTTGTGAGCCACCATGTGGTTGCTGGGAATTGAACTCAGGATCTTTGGAAGAACAGGCAATGCTCTTAACCACTGAGCCATCTCTCCAGCCCCTCCAGCAGGAAGAGAATCTAAAATCTAGGGCTAGCCTGTTTAGAGACCCTGCATCAGGAACCAGCTGAAGACAAAACCAGACCTTAACCTTGAAAAACAGGTTTTCCAGCTGCAATTATCACAGTGGGGTCTCCCCAGCAGGTTCTGCTCTTTTAGGAACTAGCTGATAACGACCTTGGGAGCCGCGCCCCTGCGACCATCAGTGGGTTTTTGAAGATTTAAGACCCTCCTAGACCACAGGGCTGTGGCCTTTTTCCTCAAAAATTCTTTCTCCTGGTCACTCGGTGTCAAACTCCTCCCCCACGTGGGCCATGAGCCTCTGCCCCAGTGCAATGGCCGCTGTCTCAAAGCCCCACGTGATCACAGCAAGACCGGTCTCCCGCAAGCCATGGGAGGGCTGCGCCATCCTGAGACCTGAGTGAGAGTTTCCTCAGCATAGGGAGATACCCCATTATGGTTATATTTATTTTAAAATTAGGCAAATATCTACCTCAAAACTCAGCAATACCCCTTCTGGGCCTAAATACAAAGTTAACCATTATCGCTTGTTACTCTGGCCCTTGATAAATTTAATTAAGAAGCCTGAGTCTCAGCATTCTACCCTGAAGCCACACCTGGCAGCAGGAAAAGACCTCAAGCTCAAACAATAGATTCCCACCCAAGAGTGGGCCGTACAAATGGAAAAACTTCTATGATGAGAACTTTAAATCTCGAAAGATCCCCTACTTTCTTGGGAAAGCAGAAGAAACACAACAAAAATTTCACTGAAAGCAATTTATAGATTCAGTGTAAATGTCCATTAAAAATTCCTCACAGAACTCATTTACAGATTTAATGTAAATGTTCATTGTCTTTATTTCCTATCTGTATTTCTTTCCTTCTTTTTTTTTTTTCGATTTTTTTCTTTTTTTCCTTTTTTTTTTTTTTTTTCTCTTTTCGAGACAGGGTTTCTCTGTGGTTTTGGAGCCTGTCCTGGAACTAGCTCTTGTAGACCAGGCTGGTCTCGAACTCACAGAGATCCACCTGCCTCTGCCTCCCGAGTGCTGGGATTAAAGGCGTGCGCCACCACCGCCCGTTTTTTTTTCTACATTTTTAAACTTTTCCTTTTTCTTTTCTATTTTCCTTTTAGGCCTATCTAAGTTCTCCCCTTTTGAGTCTGATTCTGAGAGGCTATCCTGGTGTGCTATCAATGCTTTTCGCCCTTCTTTAATAAACTCTGCGTTAGCTCCCTCTTGGAGACAGTCACGTACTAGGCGCCAAAAAGGGAAAGGTACCACGCCCCAGTTTGCCTTCCTGCCTTGCTCTCTCAAGATCGAGTGAGTCCCAACTTCTCCCAGGTGGGCAAGTTGAGATCCCCTGACACTGCAAACCATGACGCAGCCTTGTCTATATCTGTTAGGATGGTAATAATCATTCGCCACAATATTTTCAAGCCACGCTGCTTAAGTAGGGCTTACACCAAGCCAACCATGTCAAAAAACTCCCGGACCGCACCGTGATTGTTGCCCACGATGTACTCCCACGTGCACGCAGTAAAAACAACTAAGGCACCACTTTGTCTACAGCGGATTTATCCCAGGCACCCAAAAAGCCGCTTTATCTACAACAGTCTTACTTTCAGTTTACAGGCGATCGCAGAAAAACATAAGCACTCTTGCCCAAGCTTATGGCAGCACAGCCAAAAAACAGCAGAAAACAACAGAGATTACCATTGCCACAAAGGCTAAGCAGAACACCCAGGGTTAGACCCCATAACCAGCATACCCGGAGAACTTACCTACCGACGTCGCCGCTCCACGTGTCGGGTTCTGAATCCTCTTCGGCCCCTCGCCCGGTACCTGAAGGAGACCCGGCGTCCCGGGATTTCGGCACCAGTTGCGGCGAACTCCCTGACCAGCAGGAAAGAACAGCCACCAGACGAGGATTCTTCCCAAATCACGCTTTTATTGGAGCCTCTTGGTTGAAGGGAGAGCGGGAAGCGAGGGGCCCCGAACCCTGATCTGCAGCTGCTTTTTATGGGGATTAGGGGTACGTTCAGGCCTCCTATTGGTCAAAGTGTCTCAGCAGCCACTCCAAGCTCCCTGATAGGTCCGGCACACTGAGGACACTGAGCATGCCTGAGGTGGTGATTCCAAGCCTGTAGGGGCCATGTGCCATCTTGTAATGGCGGCCACATATACTGGCTCCCTGCAAATAAATGTGGCTAAAGCTTGTTTTGTAGTATTAAGAATTCCTATCCAGCCTTTTTTAGGTTTTACATGGACTTAGACAACCACACTGGCACCAATTTGTTGAATGAGAGGCTGCTTGTTTTGTTTCTGACTGCTCAGCCCCGAAATAACCACTCAGAAACTGTACTAATTAAAACACTGCTTGGTCCATTAAATCTAGCTTCTTATTGGTTAACATTTATATCTTAATTCAACCTATTTCTAGCACTCTGTGTATCACCATGTGGTTGTGGCTTACTGGGCAAAGTTCTATCTAGCTCCAGTGGGGCTACATGGCTTCTCCTGATTTCGCCACCTGTCTTCCCACATTTAGTACAGTTTTCCCTGTCTATCTAAGTTCTGCCCTGCTATAGGTCCAAAGCAGTTTCTTTATTCATTAATGGTAGTCACAGCATACAGAGGGGAGGGGAATCCCACATCAATCCTTTTATAAACAGTCACTAGCATTAATCTCCTGAAATGTATATTTGCAAACACTAAATATAATCATGATGTATCATATATTTCTAAATTTATCTATTATATAACTATATAGTCTGAACACAAATTAACTTATAAATATTAGTATACATAAACCAATAATAATACCTAAGTAATACAGAGCATCTAATAATTCTCAATTAATATTTTTTTTACTAAAATGAAAAACAAGAGTTCATCATTGGGTTCAAATCTATTTATCAGAAAATTGTTACACTACACAGAGAATGGAGCCATTCTTCCATGGCCAGTCCCAAAACAGGGGTGTTTAGTGGATGATTAACAATCTCATACCCATTTCCATTTTACTTGCACCAGTAACTTGAACTATAAGTTCACTTTGTCATAAAGAAATGGGAATATAATCACATAGTAATGACAATGCTTTGGGTTATTTGTACAATTAAGCTATCTGTTGCAAAGTTAATGAATGTTCTCTTTGAGGACCTAATTGATACATTAGCATTTATTCTGTGGGAGATTCTATTAATTGAGGAACAATTATTCAATGAACTCTGAAACCATTTAAAACAATATGCTTACATAGAACAGAAATATATATTTGCCAAATGACAGTAGGTCATTAGTAAGAATTATATTTTTAAAAATTTTTAAATACTTGAATCCCTATATATAGAAATAGGCATTATGGTACTATTCTACACAATTTTATAAAAAAAATATGGTCACAGGTATAAATTAGTGTCATCAACTTTGAAAAACACATAGCCCTCTGACAAATAAGACCAAAATGGAAAACAGGATCAGGACAAATATGTTTTGAATATTAATGGTATTGAAATGTGATACTGGCAGTATTAAACATAATTGAGGAAAATCTTTTTTATACAGCAAATTTTGAAAACTACATGTACACTAAGTCAGCACTAAGCAGTCTAGCCACTGGAGAAATCTCCTTGCCATTAATCCTTTTGCTTAGACACTGTCAGCAGTCACAAATCAAGTGAGACTTTAGATACCAGTGTTAAATTGTATTTATGCTCCAGGAAAGCTGCCCAAGATCATTGCCTGGTATAAGAAATCTTTAAACCACATGTTCTGGAAAGTAACTGCTGATATTTACTTTCAATATTTGATCTGACTGCATTAGATTTTTAAACAATGACCTTTAAGAAGTCCATTTTAAAAACATTATCTTTGAGATGGTTGGTCCTATTTTTACAATGTTATATTACATTTTGGTGACTTAGTGGTGACTAAATTTCTTCAAATCTCTTAATATATAAGGCTTTAAACTTAATTTTAGAATACCTCTGTATGAAGTATAATATGTTATGTTTAAAAAATATTCCTTGATGCTGCAACCAGAAGCAGAATATCTTCTCTTTTTCTGGGAAGGCAGGGGGCCAGCAAGAAATGTGAACTAGGCTAAGAGGACAATTAGCAGAAACTGCAAGGATGTTTATGTATGAAAATGCCATTATGATCCTATATAGTAAGTGGTAAATTATAAACAATCAAACACATGTTAAGTTACAATATGTGGATAATTATAAAACAAAACATAATCTCAACTCATGGAAATCATTTAGATTCTTCAATTTAATCAAGTAATAAAAAGTAATAAATCAAATCCATCAAGTAATAAAAAGCAGAGCCATGCGCCACTTAACAGAAGACAATAATCAACTTTATATGGAAAAACAAAAAAACCCTGGATAGCCAAAACAATCTTGTACAATAAAGGGTTGTCTGGAGGCATTACCATCCCTGACTTCAAACTCTATTGCAGAGCTACAGTATTGAAAACAGTCTGGTAATGGCATAAAAACCGAGAAGTCGAACAGTGGAATCGAATAGAAGACCCTGACATTAACCCACAAACCTATGAACACCTGATTTTCAATAAAGGAGCTAAAAGTATACAATGGAAAAAAGAGAACGTCTTCAACAAATTGTGCTGGCATAACTGGATGTCAACCTCTAGAAGAATGAAAATAGACCCATATCTATCACCATGCACAAAACTCAAGTCCAAATGGATTAAACACCTCAATATCAGTCCGAACACAATGAACCTGATAGAAGAGAAAGTGGGAAGAACTCTACAACACATGGGCACAGGAGACCACTTCCAACGTATAACCCCAGCAGCACAGACATTAAGGGCCTCATTGAATAAATGGGACCTCCTGAGACTGAGAAGCTTCTGTAAAGCAAAGGACACTGTCACTAAGACACAAAGGCAAGCCACTGACTGGGAGAATATCTTCACCAACCTTGCAACTGACAAAGGTCTGATCTCCAAAATATATAAAGAACTCAAGAAACGAGACCGTAAAAGGGTAATCAACCCAATTATAAAATGGGGCACTGAGCTGAACAGAGAATTCTCAACAGAAGAAGTTCAAATGGCCAAAAGACACTTAAGGACATGCTCAACTTCCTTAGCGATCAGGGAAATGCAAATCAAGACAACGTTAAGATACCATCTTACACCTGTCAGAATGGCGAAAATAAAAAACACCAATGATAGCCTTTGCTGGAGAGGTTGTGGACAAAGGGGTACACTCATCCATTGCTGGTGGGAATGCAAACTTGTGCAACCACTCTGAAAAGCAGTGTGGCGGTTTCTCAGGAAATTCGGGATCAACCTACCCCTGGACCCTGGAAACAACCTAGATGCCCTTCAATGGAAGAATGGATGAAGAAACTATGGAATATATACATATTAGAGTACTACTCAGCAGTAAAAAACAAGGACTTCTTGAAGTTTGCAGGCAAATGGAAGGAAATAGAGAACACTATCCTGAGTAAGGTAAACCAGACCCAAAAAGAGGAACATGGGATGTACTCACTCATATTTGGTTTCTAGCCATAAACAAAGGACATTGAGCCTATAATTAATGATCCTAAAGAAGCTAAATAAGGAGAACCCAAAGAAAAACATATAGGCATCCTCCTGAATATTAACCTTCATCCGGCGATGGAAAGGAACAGAGACAAAGACTCACATTGGAGCACTGGACAGAAATCTTAAGGTCCAAATCAGGAGCAGAAGGAGAGAGAGCACGAGCAAGGAACTCAGGACTGCGAGGGGTGCACCCACACACTGAGACAATGGGGATGTTGTATTGGGAACTCACCAAGGCCAGCTGGCCTGGATCTGAAAAAGCCTGGGATAAAACCGGACTTTCTGAATATAGTGGACAGTGAGGACTACTGAGACCTCAAGAACAATGGCAATGGGTTTTTGATCCTACTGCTCTTACTGGCTTTGTGGGAGCCTAGGCAGTTTGGATGCTAACCTCACTAGACCTGGATGGAGGTGGGTGGTCCATGGACTTCCCACAGGGCAGGGAAACCTGATTATCTTTGGGCTAATGAGGGAGGAGGACTTGATTGGGGGAGGGGGAGGGAAATGGGTGGCAGTGGCGGGGAAGAGTCAGAAATCTTTAATAAATAAATAAATAATAAAGGAAAGCATGGAAAAAATAAAAAAAAATCTTCAAAAAAATATCCACTGCTGGGTATCAGACACCCTCTCTTTTGTTTTCATGGAAATACAGTATCTTCCAAACAACTTTTCCTCTGTTTGGCTTCAAAAGAAATTGAAAGTAAGATCCAACTGCTGAAGAACCAGTGCAGGACTTAGAGAAACCTAAGTTTTGCTGAAACAGATCAAAAAGCCTTCTCCCTATAGTTTCTGAAACTGCTATGCAAACTGTCAACAGCTGCCATTGCAACAAACCACAATGACTGGACCACTAATATATCCCTAAATATGCATGAGTATATAACCAAATAAATTTTGGGATTAACCAAAAGTTTTATAATTGGAATTAAAATTTGTCCAATGGGAGAAATTCATGACCAATACTATAACCTAGTCAACATCTGTGGATTGAGACAACATATACTATACTATAAACTATTTTATAGTAATTTTTAACCATATTCTAAATGCTTTCTATGACAGGCAAATGTAGTTTTGACTCCTCATTAAAGAAGTTGATCAAAATGCAGAGAATAAGTGCCCATGGGTGCTCAATTGCAACTGATACATTTTCATTAAATTAATTTTGCCTAAGGTTCAGAGAAGATCATATAAGAAGGGATAGAACTATTATTATGGCTGGAAGTCCAGGATTCCTGTTGATAGATATTGTTACATAGACTTTACTTTGAAAATGTACCCATGAACTTTTAATAATATGGTTATCTGAACAAAACTTAAAACACTTGTTGGTATATCAACATTGGTGAAATTCCTCCAAGTACTACACCTAGTGAAGAAGTCCAAGTAATAAATGGCTGCTGAGAAAGAGAGAGAATCAGTTACTTGTCGATATAGGTCATTCAATCTCAAGTCATTAGCCTTGGGCAAATGTACATACACACAATGCTAAATGAACTCATTGGGTTGTATACACACACACACACTAGCATGTGCTTCCTACAGTGTGTAACAATATGTGTAACAATAATTACATTAAAGAATTTAATGTCATGAGGTGGTTAGGAGAATGGAAGAATTTATAGGTAAGAGAAGAATGTGAAGTGATAAAATGCAGAGAGATGAATATCTAGTATTTTAAAGTTTTATTGAAAATATGTACTTTTCTTATATAATATATCCCGATTATTTCCTCACCCTCAATTCCTCCCAGTTTCTCCCACATACCTTTTACTTAAGATCTACTTCATTTCTGTTTCTCATTAGAAAAAAAACAAACTTCTAAGAAATAAAAATGAAGCATGATAGGATAAAATAGAATAAAATGAAGCAGTCTTTCATATTGAAATTGATTATGAAGACCCACAGATGTGAACCTGTTCCACCTTGACTGGAGGTTAGAGAGTTTAAATTTGTTTTTGCTCTATCAAAGTTGTTGACAACAGATGTAATTACAATTTAGAGATTTTGAATTAGTGTGTCGTCAGTTAGCATTTTGGGTATCGATAGGGATCCTCTCCACGAACCAAAGGTTGGAGAATTCAAGTCTATTCTTTATATGATGTTAATGAAGTCTGATGCCTACTCCCTTCCCTTTTGGAGTAAAGTATATAAGCATGTGGAATATAGATGAACATGGATTCAGGATTCACTGAATTTCCTTCCCAGTGCAGCTTTGTGTTTCTGTCTCTTATTCCTCTCATATCGCTGAATCCTAAACTCTTTTTGACTCCTCTTTCACAGGATTCCATGATCTCTGATTGAGAGGGATTTGGTGCCAACCTCTAGCTTTTACTTTCTCTTTCTGTCTCTGTCTCTTTCTCTGATGAATATCTAATATTTAATATTTTTCTTTCAGTGTGTGTATGTGTGTGTGTGCTCACACACATATGCACCACGTGCATGAATATTTATGTGAACTCATTGTGTGCTGGTATTTTTGGAGACCAGAAGAGACAATAAACCTGCTTTAGGTGGAGTTATAGTCAATTCTGAGTCACTCCACATGGGTTTTAGATTCCCAGGAGGAGAAACTATTGCCTTGAACAACTGAACTAACTTTCAATACCTAGAACTGTAGAACCCTATATCCTAAAATAATCAGTAATAAACATTTATGTTTAAAGTCTTCTTTTTATTATTGATAATGGGTCTAATTAAAATTGCTAAGTATTATTACCATGTTGTAATTATGCTTAGATTTGTCAAAGTTGAAAATTATTATCAAACACATTTGAATTGGGAACTTTAAGCAATTAAAAATTCCATAATTAAAATTTGTTCTTAAAATAGGTTTATCGATAATAAATGTTTTGAAAGAACTTTGCATTTTACTATAGAGATTAATATTGATATCTATTCTTCCCTGCTGTATTCTTATTAGTAAAAAATGAAAACAATTTGGATGTTGTAAACTGATGAATGTATAAAACAATAGTTTATATTTATGATGGCATGTTATTCAGATGTGAAGAAAAATAAATTATAAAATATGTATAAATGGATGGAATAGGAAAGACAATAACTCAGAGAGAGAGATACATGTTCTCTGTCATATGTTGACAGTGGATTTAAAATTTAAATCTGTGTTTAAACTGTAGTACCCATAAAAGTCATAAAAATAGTAAAGGACCACTGGTTTTCATGAGAGAGAAAATACTGGTGTTATGAAGAGGGGAAGGGAAACAACGGAGAGGGAATGGTTAAATTAGCTGTTTGTGGGGAAATGTGGTCGAGGATAGAACACAGGGAAAGATTTTAAAATGCTCTATGAAAATCTATTATATAAGCTTCTCAACACACACACACACATACATGATAAATATGTATGCACGTGGGCACACATACACACGCACACACACAATAAATTTCCTGTTTTTCAAGTTGTTTATTGATGGGATGTCATTGACAGAACCCCAACATTACAGTTCATTATCATTGCTCCTGTTTTCTTTCTGGAAACTGATGCTGATATTCAATTTCTGATGGTACTATATACAGTAATCAAAAAACGGAGTAATTAATCCAGTACTCACATGAAAGTTTCATTCCTACTAACTTCCCTTCGTCCCAGAATCTTAGAATTGTGATATCAAGGAAGAAATGTCACCAACAGTACAGCTTAATATCAACTCCACAAAATGTAACTCTCAACAGTTAGTGTTTCCTGGGGCAAAACTCCTTATATTTGGCCTGGTCATACCCTAAGTAAGAACCTGCTACTTTTAGTCTGCTAAACAAGCATCATAATAAACAGTCAACTAAATTCTCATCTATCGTTGCTGAGGGAAACTCTCAGCGTTCATCACTGAAGCGTCTTTGGTGATACATGGTGATGAATACAGAGATTCACATCAGGGTGAACATGAGAAGAATAAGAGGCTGTGTACTCTTCAGCTCTAAAGGGAATATATCTATCACACCTCTGACACCAGTAGCTCATGTATCATTGAAAAAGGTTTCTGGAAAATTTGTAAAAGCCAAAGTAGTCAAGGCCTCCAGTAAAAAGTATATTTGCTGGGTATGTCATGACCCTTGAACAAATGAACTTACAGCTACTATAACTGAATGAGTAAACCTCCACAAGATGAGACCAACCAGAATCCCAGTGTGGATGGGAAAGTTTCTCAAGAATTTCCACCTATAGCTGGGAAGCTATTGGCAATCAAGGCTGCCAAGGAGGGAACTTTATTTCCTTCAAAGATGTTGATCCTGAAATGCTACTTATGCCTGAGTACATAGTGACACACACAGAAGTATCTGGTCAACAAAATAGTTCCTCTGAATGTAGAAGACAGTTGCATGGCTGGGGCAGACTGAGGGGCCACTGGCAGTAGCACCAGGATTTATCCCTACTGCATGTACTGTTTTATGGGGATCTTATTATCTTTGGATGTATACCTTGCTCAGCCTAGATACAGTAGGGAGGGCCTAGGGCCTTCCAAAAGGCAATGTACCTTAGCCTCTCTAAGGATTAGATGGGGGTGGGTTGGGAGGGTGTGTGGAGAGAATGGGAGAAGGGGACAGAGTAAGAACTTGCATTGGTATTAGATATTAAAAATCTCATACATATAAAAGTATCTGGTGAAAACAAATAGACCCAAGATGTCTAAATGTGAGAGAGGGAGATAGAGAACACATGGAGTTTTCAGAGGAAGGAAATGTGTCATGAGAGCAAGGCAGGAAGGTGGGGTTGATTTGATCAAAACTCAGCATATTCATGCTCTTTCTTTTCTAGGCTACTCAGGCCCTAACAATCACACAGAAACTATATTAATTATAACAACTGTTGGTCCAAAATTTAGGCATATTTCTAGCTTAAATATACCCATTTTTATTAATCTTACACAAAGTTGTGGCCTCCTGGTAAGGTTCTGGCTGTCAGCTGGCATCTTTCTCCTTTGGCAGCTACATGGTATTTCCCTGACTCCACAGACTCTCTCCCCCTATATATCTGTTCAGATTTCCTACCTGGCTTTATTCTGCCCAGTACAGGTTGAAGCAGATTTTTTTCATCAACCAGGAAAGCAACACATACACAGAAGGACATCTCACATCATTCATGTATGAAATTCTCAACAAAACAATAGTTAATTTAGTCAACCTGCCCACTCCCTAGGATTAGGGAGAATAATTTGCGTGAGTCTTTTGCACAAGCTTACTTGCAAAATGTTTGTTTTGTTATAGTAATTCTACATTTTTCTGATTACAAATATTAAAACTGATTCTGTATCTGCCACTGTTCTTATATTATAATCTTGTTATTGAACTTGTGGTCAATTACACTGGTATGCATCTTTTAGTTCTTTTACTTCTTTCTATTTTGTTTTAATATTTTGAGTCAAGATCTCAGTTGGCAAAGCTGGATTTGAACTTGAGGTCCTCTTGTCTAAGCTTCATAAGTAGGTAATAGTGCCACTCCTTATGGGGGGCATTTTCTTTCAAATAATTACAGTTGGATTTCTAGCATCCTTTTCAATCCAAATATACAATTCAGTTTTTATTATATTCTAAAGTCTTATTTTCTGAGAATCTCTCTGTCTTGGAGGAGGGTATGCAATACCAATTTCTTATTTATGGCTGAGCATTTCAAAGACACACACACTCACACACACACACATCTATGTAGAGAGAAAGACATTATCACTACATTTTTTGTGACTACAGATATTAAAACTGATTTATTATTTACAAAAGAGATAAAACCAAAAATTAATAATTAAGTTTGGAGTGTTTATCAGATACATCCATACAAGGTTATTGAAGGATTATTAATGAAATTTTCTGGCCAAACACCACAGAATTCTGTGCAAAGTCTCCATTGTAGATACAGCAAAGTGCCTTTTTAAATCAAGTGTCATTAATTTTTGAGGGTGAGAAATCTCCCAGTGGTTATCAAATGATCAGTTTGCTGCCATGCTTAAGCAGTTATTTCAGGAAACAACTGCTTTGACATTATAGGTATTTTTAAATGTAACATAAAATTATTAGTTTTCTTTTTGACTACAATATGAAGATATTTGGAAATCAGAAAAATACAAAGAATTTCTATATGAGAACCTTAAATTTTATAACATATAAAAACTCAATTTACAAGAAATTAGTTTTTAAATTTTTATAATTCAGAAAATAATTATTTTAGATTGGTATTAATACAAAAGCCTACTTTTCAAATAGCCAAAAGCAATGAGAACACTGTAATTGGAGAGGAATCTTGTGTAAGAGATATAAAAACTTAAAGCATGATCTAGAAACATCTCTCTCATCTTCCTTAAAGTTATGTCATCCACATCTTTGTGTGATGGAGATGAATCTACTTACAGATATGGTTCCTCAGAGCTATTGCCACTATACTAATCCTTTGTAGATTATATAACAGAATAGATGGAAAATTGAAAATATACCAAGGTACATTTAATCCACATGATAAAAATTGCATCCAATGTTTATGATAAATACTGTACATTAAATTATTAGTGAGACCTGTTAGTATTACTTTTGTAATTGTTCTTTTTAAAAAATTAAGCCGGGCGGTGGTGGCGCACGCCTTTAATCCCAGCACTCGGGAGGCAGAGGCAGGCGGATCTTTGTGAGTTCGAGATCAGCCTGGTCTATAAGAGCTAGTTCCACGACAGTCTCCAAAACCACAGAGAAAACCTGTCTTGAAAAACCAAAAAAAAAAAAAATAAACAAATAAATAAAAAATTAAATATGATATACAGATATCCAAATCTTATTTAGACTGGCTATGCTAGTTCTTTATTCCATGTTAATTAATTTAAACTTTTCTAAAAATGCAATAAATATAAATACAAAAATAAAACTTTAAAATCAGAAGAATTACCTAAATTATTGTTCTCTATCTCTGTGTCTACCACTGTTCTTATATTATAATCTTGTTATTGAGCTTATGGTCCACAACACTGGTATGTATCTTTTAGTTCTCTTATTCCTTTCTATTTTGTTTTAATATTTTGAGTCAAGATTTCAGTTGGAAAAGCTGGATTTGAACTTGAGGGCCTCTTGTCTAAGCTTCATAAGTAGGTAAAATTGCAAGTCCATACCATCATGCTTGGAGCTTTTTTAGTTCTTTGTCATTCTGTGTTTTTCTCTCACAGACTTACATACTATTTCAAGTCCATGGACTTAAGTATATATGTATATTTGTAAATATTTGCATACATGTTAATTTATCTAAGAACCAGAATGTTCCACCAAAGTAATAGAAATTGTAAAGAATTGAAAGATAACCAACTCAAGTCCACCAAATAGAATTTGTTGAACTATATGAAAACATTTATACTTTGATATTTTAAAAGAATGGAATAAAACACACATATTACATGTTTTATTAAAAGGATTTATAGTAAGCATAAGTATTAAATAACATATATGATTACTGAAAAACAGAAGAAATCCTCAACTGTGAAAAAGCAGAAATCCATTATCTTATAATAGGTCATTTGTCATCTTTCTTCTATTATCTATCAGTATGTCTATGTATGTATCTACTTTTTCTTTGTCTCCAGTGAAGATTGAATTCCATAGCTAAAATAAGTTTTAGATAAACTCACCTTTATTTTACACTGTAGCGAACAATTGACAATAAATTGTCTTTTGTGTATTTGTTACATCTATTAATTTATCTGTTCCTCTATTTACCGAATTTGAAATTTATTTCCTGGCAATGCTGAAGCATTCATGGATAGCCCATATATATGGGAGTTCTGATGAAGGAGCTGCGGGTCGCGTTCCTGCCGCCTGGCTCCTGGCCGCCAGCTAGCTTATGCCCTGGAATAATTACACGGAAACTGTATTATTTTAAACATTGCTTGGCCCATTAGCTTTAACCTCTTATTGGCTAGCTCTTACATATTGATCTAATCCATTTCTAATATTCTGTGTAGCACCACGAGCTGGCTTACCAGGAAAGATCTTAACCTGCATCTGTCTGGAGTGGGAGAATCATGGCTATTGCCTGATTTGGCTTCTTTCTCCCAGCATTCTGTTCAGTCTACTGTGCCTACCTAATTTTCTGTCCTATCAGGGCCAAGCAGTTTTCTTTATTAATTAACCAATGAAAGCAACAAGAAAGCAACAAGACCCACCTCCATCAGATTTCTGTAGAATTTGTCCATATTTGGTTTCATTGTCTAAGGTGATGAGGATGACTGACCAGGTCTCTTCCTCAAGAGGGCCACCAGATATGAGGCAGAAATAGAGAGTATGTTTAAAGTTAATGTAATTACATATTTTTTTCTGAAACCATTTTGCCACCATACCTATCTCATTTTCCCTTCCTTTATTTCTGAGTCACACGTTCATATACAGGTATCATATTTTATGTTGGACCCAATGGCAAGAGTTACTGTTATAACATTTGCAAACGGAAGTACATAGAATATACTTTGGTCTTTTGTAATTGTTTGTATTAATGAGGATTTAAACTTTAAATCAGAGGCTGGAGAGATGGTAGACTGGTAACAAGCCCCTGAGCACTTGCATTCAGATACCAAAACCTTCACAGTTTTCTTTACTACTTCTGTAACTCCACTATCAGAGAAAGCAGACACAGGAGAATTATTAAGAATTGCTAACTGCCAGTCTAGGCTAAAACACAGAGGCTTTGATTTCAGGAAGGCAACTTATCTCAAATCAGTCAGAAGAGAGTGATAGTTGAGGATATCTGATCCTCTTCTCTGGGCTCTGTGAACACATACATCACATATGCCCAAACACCACACACATTCACACACAGACACATACACACTCATACAATTAAAATAAATAAATAAATTCTGAACCAAATATGAATATAAAATTTTTGCCATTTTTTTTTTTAGTATACGACATTTAAGGTTGCCAAAATATAGAAGCATTCACTGATGTCACTCAGAAAGGGAAGTTCAATAAAAAATAAATTTAAATCTCTGAAACTGTATGAGAATTACCTATAATATCATTCAATATGGCTATTACTTATTTTTGCTAAAACTACTTTTAGAAAATGAAAAGATCTAGATATTGGGAAAGAGATTAATCAAACTAAATAATAGTGTTTGGCAAAAGATATACATTAGAAAGGCATCTCGATAACATACCTGGAAGCATGTTTCTAACCTAAAGGCGTAATCCACACACAATGCCACACCAGTTTGGAATTATTATTAATAGGGTAGTATTTATTTAAAGAGGAAAAACTTACAGATCACGATCCCAGACAACAGCCCTCTGCGTAACCAGGAAGAGAGTCTAGTCGCCAGTGGAGCAGGAAGTCAAGAGAGCGAGCGGAGGAAGTAGAAGCTTTTTGAATGGAGAGAAACCACGCCCCAATGGGCTGGTATCTCAGCAGCTATTGGTTGGAGGGGCGGAAAGACCTCCCGCAACACTAACCTGAGTTCCATTTTTAGTTTTTGATTTTTGAACTTTTGGTTATATGGAATTAATTATGACATATGAAGATTTTGAAATCATAGACAATTTTTGTTTCATGAAATTTATTTATTGATACAAAAAATGAATATTTTTTTCTCTTCTTGATGCAGAGTTCAAATTAACACAAGCATTCCAACTTTTACAAAACAAAGCTACTATAACCTTTTAAATTAATATTTATAATTAAAGAAGTGGAGTAAGAAACCAAGACTATTTTCCTCTTTGGTTCTAATTAAAACAGTATTTTATACACTTATGGCCAAATTTCCTTTCTAGATCAAAGAAATAACAAAAATAAAATTGTTCTGATGTTACTTTGGAAAGAGACTAAAAATAATTAATCAATTTATCTTGTCTCTTTCAATTCAGTAGAGGGCAACCAAGAAGAGCAGGAGATAGGTCAACCCTAAGAAGGCAGGTGCTTGTTGAAGAGAAGGAAATTAGCAAAAGAAAAATAATTCTCACTTTGGGGATATAAATTACTTCTTTTGAACTGTTAATCATTGAACTTTAGTGGTTTCTAAGCACAAAATAATTCCCTACAATTGGAGGGTCACGTGTAGCTAAAAAGGTTAGTGTGTATTAAATGAACACAATGTTTAATCCCCATCCGATTCAGTACATCATAACACTGTGTAGACATGCAGAGCACATATCCTTTGTGAATTTAAGCATAACCCTAGTCTCTTAGTTAGCGTTTCCATCTGTTTTTTTTTGTTTGTTTGTTTGTTTTGTTTTGTTTTGTTTTGTTTTGTTTTTCGAGACAGGGTTTCTCTGTGGTTTTGGAGCCTGTCCTGGAACTAGCTCTTGTAGACCAGGCTGGTCTCGAACTCACAGAGATCCGCCTGCCTCTGCCTCCCGAGTGCTGGGATTAAAGGCGTGTGCCACCACCGCCCGGCTTAGCGTTTCCATCTGTAATAAAACACATGTCCTAAAAATCTAGGGGAAGTACTTATCTAGCTTCTTCTTCCACACCATAGTCTGTCCTACAGGGAACATAGGACAAGGTGTGAAGCAGGTCAAGACCTAGAAGCAGAAACTGCTTCAGAAGCCATGGAGCAGAGATGCTCAGTGGTTTGTTTCTCTTTTTTTATTAGATTTAAAAAAAAATATATAGCAATCCAAATGTACCACATTTTCTTCATCCATTCTTTGGTTGAGGGGCATCTACGATGACCCTAGCTAAAAATCTAAGCAATAGTGAAGAAGGTAACTTAACTGTCCTTCCTGTATAAGCAGATTGATGACTACCTTAATTTTCATCTAGAACCTTCATTCAGTATTTGATGGAAGCAGATATAGAAATCCACAGCTAATATTATACCAAGCTCCTGGAGTCTAGTCATAGAGTAGGAACAATAATATGAGCAAAATGGTCAAGAACATGATGGGGAAATACACAGAAAGAGCTGACCCAAGCTAGTGGACTTCACTGTCTCTGGACTGACATTCTATGGAACAAGCATAGGATTTAATTTGGCCCTCTGAATGTATGTGACAGTTGGGTGGCTTGCGCAGTTTGTGGATCCACAGGCTGTGGAACCAGATTTATCTGTAGTGCATGAACTGGTTTATTAGAATCCATTCCTATGGAGGGATACCTTGCTCAGCCTAGATACAGGGAGGAAGCCCTTGTTCCTGCCTCAAGTGATATGACAGACTTTGTTGACTCCCCATTGAAGGACTCACCCTCTCTGAGAAATGGATGGGGAGTGGAGTGGGGAGAAGGTGTGGAGAGTGAAAGACTGGAGGAAGAGAGAATTGAGATTGATATATATACAAAAATATTGTTTAAAAATAAAGTAAAAGAGAAGTATATGTTCACACATACACAAACACACACATACATATGAACACACACAGACACACACACACACAACCATAGTACCAGAAGTGCAAAACACCTAGTCAAATTGTTGGTCAGAATAATTCAATTGACTTTGCAAACAATAAAACATAACACTTGCTGTCATACTTGCTTGCCTCTTAGAAGTTGAAGGTAAGTCTTCATACTTAAGTCATTTCATACATGGGACTCATAATTTGGAAGGTTTTACTTGGATCTAATCAGAAATCTTCCTTTATATAGGCTATCTTATATTCTATCAGAAGTTAGAATAGAACCTGCTAAAACTGAGAGCTAATCAATGTATTATCAAGCAATGTCATGCATCTATTAAATATAACAATGACCAGCATAAAAAAGAAATCCCTGAAAGTATAATAGTGGGAATAATGTATGTGTGGTAATTAACAGGTATATAATTGAACTGAGGCCCACTCAACAGGAAGATAACAAGGCTAACCCTAACCCTAACCAAGCCAAATGTCTGGGGCCAAGAAATACTGGACCAAAACAAGGCCAAAAACCAGCTTGGAAATGTTCAAACTCTGAATCTCCCTGTCTGATGTCAAAACACTCTTCAGATTTTCATCTCCTTTCATCTTTGTTGTCTGTAATACACTTATTTCTCTAGAACTGGTTCCATGTCCTGTTAACAACTCTCCTCTGCAGGGATCCCACAACTCTGGAATCTCCAACATTTTGGATTCTCCCAGGCAATCCATGCTACACTATCACTACTTCATGCTATGGCCTCTGGAGGCCTCTCCATTCAGGGACAACCCTAACATCAACAGCCTTCCTTAGTTAAAGAGCAAGATTCCATCACCCCTTCATTCTGTCCTAGACTCTAAAGCTAGAACCACATGATTGAAGTTGCCAAGTTGTGCTACTTGCTAAATCTGAAACTTGATCCCCTTATTAAATTGCATCTTTGCCATCTTTCTGCTCTTGATGTTTCCCTTCACTGTCTAAGCTTTGGGGTCCTTGAATTCATTCTGTAGAACAAGCTGGCCTGAACTCAGAGATCTACCTCTCTCTGTCTCAACAGTGCTGAGAATAGGTGTGTGTACCACCACATCCAGTTCTGAGTTTTTCTTTAATCACATTTCACAAATTGGAAGTTCAGCTAGGTAGAGCCTTGCCATGAGGTCACCACTCCCTTTATTTCATTTCTTAATCTGTTTATCTCCTTGAACTCAGGACATAACTCCATTCAACTTCCTGGTTTTATTTTTCTCTGCATATTGTTTGTATTTTTTTTGATCAATTTCATTATAAAACTTCATTAGAATTAATACTACTAATAACCGCAAGACAGACTCAGTACTACACTGCTTTAAAATTTTCTCTGCTGAAGGCATACGTTTTCTGTCCTGCCTGGTTTCTGTCCTCCCACCAGGTCCCACAGCCATTTAGCCCCAAAGAAAATCATGCAGAGGTCTACATAAATTATAAACTGATTGGCCCATTGGCTTAGGCTTCTTTTTAACTCTTATAACTTATATTAACTTGCTATTTGTATCTATGTTAGCCACATGGCTCCGTACCTTTTTCAACAGGGCAGGTCACATCCTACTTCTTTGATGTCTGGACATAACTAGCGAAAGAGCTTCTTTCTTCCCAGAATACTCCTGTTCTCATTGTCCGCCCTCTACTTCCTGTCTGGTTGTCCCACCTATCCTTTTTTCCTGGCTACTGGCCTATCAAAGTTTATTTAAAATATAATTAACAGAATACAGAATTGTCCCACAACACTCTGCCAGCAGAATTAATACAAAGTCCTTCATTTTAGCTTCATGCAAAGATTATACACATAGTCAAATAGCAGCAACATTCTTCAACAAAATACCACAAAACCCGTCTCTATGGCACATACTAGCATTCTTCTCCTCTGAAACCTCTTAAACCAAGCTCCCACATTTTAAATAACTTTAAGCACTCCTGTCTTCTCTATTTTTACTAGGTTTCACATAAGTCCCTCTTGGAGCATTGAAATGCTTTCTGAATCAGAGTCCAATATTCTTATTTCCCAGAACAAAAGCATGGTTAGGCCCATCACAGCAATCCCCAGTTCCTGGTACCAACTTCTTCTTTAGATGGAGTTTCTATTGCTGTCACCCCCACAGTGACCACATCCACCAACAAAGCCATACCTATTCCACCAAAGCCACACCTACTAATAGTGCCACTCCTTATGGGGGCGATTTTCTTTCAAATCACCACAGTTGGATCTCTTTTCAATCTACATATAAAATTCAGTTTTTATTATATTCTACAGTCTTATTTCCTGAAAATCTCTCTGTCTTGGAGGAGGGAATACAATACCAATTTCTTATTTATGGCTGAGCATTTCACATACATGTACACATCTATGTAGACAGAGAGAGACATGATCACTACATTTTACTTGTTTGTTTATTTTAGAACATTATTGCCTGATTTTACCCTAAATCCCAGGGTTATCAAGTATAGATGCTTCGTAATCTAATCAATGTGTGATAATATGTGTGTGTGTGGGTATGTGTGTGTATCTCTCATGAAATATAATGATTGCTTTAATATATGGGTATAGATGTATTAGAAACATATTACTACTATGAGCATTTAAAAATAGTTGTATGTTCATTTAAGATTCCCCTCCATGGGTTCCGAGTATGTGTCACTTTTGTGGAGTAGACCTTAAATTCAATCAATAGTTGGTTTGTTTTCTTCCAACATTTACATTATTGCACAAATGTAAATATCACGTTACAAGGTTTTTTTTGGTGGTTTTCAAAATTCACAGCTGGGCAAATATCTTAACAGGCAGGGCTTAAATGAAGAAGAAGATATAAGGGTAGATCATAAAGGGAGTAGGCAGGTAAAAACAAATACTATTGATGTTTTTAAAAAAATCCCCAAATCCAGAGGATATAAAATTAAAAGTCAATTACCACATTTTCATCATTCATTCTTCAGTTAAAGAACATGTATTTCATTTTTATTACCTAGCCATTATGACTAGAGTCAGTGGACAATATCTGAGAATATATTGTTATAGTAGAATATTGAGTACTTGGATATATGCCCAACATCAGAAGGGGGATTTTCATTCAAGATGAAGGAGGAAATGTAATCTGAAGAACAGTGCCAGGAGAGATAACACTAATCATGCTTGAAAAAGTCATAGTGAAACAAAAACTTATAAACGTACATAAAAGCATATGTCTAATATATATGCATGTGTGTATGTGTTGACCTGGCTAGTATATTGTCAGTTTCACACAAAATAGAGTTACTTGTAACATGAACCTCAGTTGAAAAAATATTTTCATACTCTGCAAGATATCAAAAGAGAAATGTAAACATCAACTTAACCATAAACCTTTAAATGACAATGACTCTATGCTAGTGCCATATTGGTACTAAGTTTGTGGGAGTAACCAAAAAATCTGATTTGAATGAAGTCCCACCCCCATGATATTAAATTCATCCTGCCATTGATTAGATTACAAAAAATCTATATTTGATAACCGTAGGATTTAGGGTAAAATCAAGTAATAATGTTCTAAAATAAACAAAAAAAAACAAGTAAAATGTAGTGATAATGTCTCTTAATGATCTTCTTCTGTACCCATAGGCCAGTGTCTTATTCAGCCATCATCAGAAGTCTTCCTTCTGTAACAGATGGGAAGAAATATTGAGAACCACAGATAGATATTATGTAGAGAGTGTAAGACCTTGGAACATTCATCTCTGAATACAATGTGTCCATCAAAAATTTCATCTTAGGTTTCAAGAAACATGGTAGAAGGGGAGGCAGAAAGAATGTAAGATTCAGATGGTATAGAGGACATCAAGGAAATAAGAACCTCTAAATCAACATGATCTACACAGAGATGAACTCAGAGACTGAAGCAGCATGCACAAATCTTGCATCATATGGAATCCTAGGGCTTAAAGGAGAAGTAGATACATGATCCCATCCTAAACAGAAACCCAGAAGCAATCTATACTTGAAAACCATTTACAAATTTAATTTTCTCCAAGAGACAATCATAAAACAAACAAACAAGTCTTAAAAGTAGGCCACATACACAGCAATACATAGACAACAAAAAATTAGCTCAATAGCATTTTTGGAGGTTACTTGGCAAATAAAATTGCCTCATGGCTCTTTTACTATGTTTAAATGTTATTTTTATTAGTTTCTAAGTTTTATCTTGTTTCTATGTTTATTTAAATTAGAAATATATTATTTTCCATTCTTTTTTCATTTATATATATTTTTTCTCTCTTTTTACCCTACTAGTCCTTTGCTTATATATTACAGCTTCCAGTTTACTATCTATTATGGAATTCCTGAATGGGATAAGAAATTTGTATCTATTTCTTGTGCTTTATCTTGGAATCTTTTCCTTGTGTTTGATTGTTTTGTAGATTACAATGTTTTACCATTTATTTTATCTTACAGCATTTATTTTATGTTATTGATATCCCTGTTTGTTTTCAAATGCAAGACTGAAAGGAGGTGAATCTGGATGTGTGAGAAGATGGGGAACAATTTAGGAGTAGAGAAAATATAAACTTTAATCATGATATAACATAAAAAATAATAAATAAATATTTTTAAAAACAAGAAAATTTCTTCATCAGATTACATATAGGCAAATATGTAGGGAATTCTGTTAATTACTAATTGCTATAGGAAGTGCTAGTTCACTGTGAGTGAAGCCAAACCTAAGGAAATGTCATCACTTGCATAATTATACAGAATGAGCAAGCCATATAGTGCAAGCCAGTATTCAGCTTTTCTCCATCTGTGCATCAGTTCCTACCACTGGCCTCCTAATCTGACTTTCCTGGGTGATGAATTATAAAGTATAAAATAATAATGAAGAGGAAACCCTTTTTTATTCCCATGTTGCTTCTCATGTTGCATTTTAACACCACCATATAATCCATAATCATATGTACATAATCATATATAAATGCATATGAACATATACATATAAACATACACACACGCACATATATAATGAAAATGTGTGACATGGAATGATAGTGTTTACATGTACAGGCATATAAATAATGGAAATATGTAACTTAGAATCCACCAAGATACAAGGAATATTTATGAAAACCCCAGTGTGTGACATGCGAAAGTTCTCCTCAAGTTTTTCTCAAGGGTTATAAAATAGATTTACAATACAATCTGTTGTGTTGCCATTGTCCTTGGTTGCTTTCCAGAACTTGGATGTAAGACAAGTTCTCAAAGACACTGCACAATTTGAATATAATATTTGGATAAATCAAGCTAAAACTGTCTGGATTTTTTCTCCCAGAATATTGATCTAATGCTATTAGAAAGTCCTATGCAGCTATCAAAAGAAAGTCCTAATGGGTAGTACTATCCAGAAGTAAGGACTACAAGTTACAGCAAATACTGACCCAGCAAAATATCCCCAGTAGTATAACTTTTATCTTGCAGATAAGCAACAGCTGTATAATTGTATTTCAGTACATGTTCATTAGCATAGAATACATGACTGATATAAATCCAATAAACTGTTCAAGACTGCAGAGGTCTGTGGTGGTTTGAATACTGATCCCTCCCCCAGGCTCATATATTTGAATGCTTGCTTCCTAGTTAATGAACTATTTAGGAAGAACTAAGATGTGTGGCACTCTTGATAGAGGTGTGTCACTAGGAGTGGGCTTGAGGTATTAAAACCCATGCTAAGCCTAGCCTCAATATTGCTTTCTGCTTACAAATGAGGTAAGTTCTCAACTACAGCTCCAGTGCCATGCTTACCTTCTTGTTGCACTCTTCCCATCATGCTGGTAATGGATTCACCCTCTGAAACTGTAAGCAAGGCACCAACTAAATTCTTTCTTTTATAAGTTGCCTAGGTTATAGTATCTCCTTATAGCAAAATAAGCATGACCAAAACAAGGTCATAGACCCTAGAAAAGAACCTAATATTATAATTCTCCTGAACTAATATAATTTGTAAATAGAAATTGTTATCCTTTCAGTTGTAGATAATTTTACTTGTCATCCTGTTTTAAAAATTATTCTTGCTACACCAGGTATACACTACTTCAGAGAACAAAACTGCTCAAACTTAGACAATACATGATCCTGTCATGGCAAACTCTAACTGATATATGAAGTTTACCATTATACAGCTCCCAGGAGGTCATAAAAATGGGACATAAATCTTATAAGATTCAGAAGACTAGTATAACTTCTGCTAGATACTGTCTACTAAATAAGACAGGAAAATGTCAACCATGAACTCAAAGACTATGGTAACCCAAAAAATACATATAATGACACTACTAGTTGATGTCATAATGTAGATAGGTAAGTTTCTGCAAGATCTACATCTAGATAAAGAACTACAATTTGTCAAAGGCAGCACACTGAAGGGAATTAGGGGGGATCAGTATTGTTCATGTGATGAACTTCTTAATAGGTTATCCAATCCTACACATAAACACACACACACACACACACACACACACGTAGATATGTTGTTACATGCTTGTTCACACACACACACACACACACACGTAGTTACATATACATAACAGCATAAATTTAAAATTCATTAATTTGAAAGAGGTAAGACACAGGAAGACTAGTACAGGGAGAGAGGGCAAAGGTGATATAGAAAGAATGTTCACATTTAAAGTTCTAGAAACATAAAAATAAAAAAAATTAATGCTCATTGACAGCTGTGTGCTACTTTGCGTAGAGTTAGTGGTAAGGGGTATTGCAGATAATTACAAATTGTTGCCATTGCACTTGATTGTCCATCAGAATTTTAGTGTAAGATCCTATATGCAAAGTATAACTGACATATTCTTTCCAGATGATTAACTTTGATAGTAATCAGCATGTTAGTAGAGAAAAGTAAAAAAAAAATACTTTTCTTAGAAAAACTTTATTTAAAGCCAAAAGAATGATGTTTTCCCAGGCTTGGCTTATGCTGGTAAGCATGTCATTTGTCACATCTATCTTCTTATCTCATAGCATACCTTCAGAAGTTTCTAAGTGTATAATATTCACACTGATCTTTGACTTTATATACTTAGATCTTACAAAATGATTTCTTATGTTACTTATGTATCAAAATGATTTTCTTATTTCAAAGCCTTCATAAAAAAGTCGAGTGATGATTTATTTCAGTTACTTTCATTAGTCAGTACATCTGAAATTGATAAGTAATTTAATGAATAAATTAAAAGTCCTCCCGAATGAAATCCCTCAGCAGGTATTGTTTGACCTGCCATCTTGATTTATAGTTCATATGCACAAAATTATCTAGAAATTATCTGCAAAATATTTCCAGGCTCTATTTCATAGTCAGGACAGTAGTGAAAAACAAAGTTGAAGATAATTATGGCCATCATGTGTGCAAAACAGAGTGTAGTGCTTTCTCTGTTGAGTACTGGAAGCTAATCCTAATTGAGGATTCTTATTAATATTTACATGTTTTATAATAGTACAACAACTAATCTTTGTTTCAAATGTTTCCTGTTACATTTTTAAAATAAAATCTTATTGGTCTTTTGTTCCACCATTTCTAAGTTTTTATGTGTGTGAAATTCTTCTTACATATAATTAAGTTATGTAGTAAAAATGAAATGATTCGCTGTGACTCTTTCAGCTATCCATACTATTATTTTAACTACTCCCAGGCTCCTTCTGTGTTTATCTCTTTTCTCTTCCCTAAGAAGCCTATTGCTTTCCTGTTTCCCCTAATATATAACTCTTAGAATACTGCTTCCAAGAGCCAAAAACCTCCTAACAAAAATTCTGAGTTGTTTGTTAGAGCTGTCTAAGCAAATCTGAAAATTTACAGTCGATTTCTGTTAAAACCACAGAAGTTGAAAGTAAATTTCTATTGCTGAATACATTATGAACTTCAGAAACAGGACATAGAGACAATCTTTTCTACGCAGGCCTGAATGTTCCCACCCTGCAGCTTAGCTTTCATTGTATCAAAAGGCATCATGAGAGGGTGGTGGCTCCTTTGTCTAGGTGGCCGGCCTGCACCAAGCGGGCCCGGCCCTTTGTTCGCGGGACGCCCAGGCAGCGGGGAGATCGGATCCGGGTGCCAGGTGGGCCATCGCTGGGGTGAGTGAGTTTCTGGCCGCGGCGGCAGCCCGGGACAGGGAGCTCAGACGTTCCCCACCCCTCCTGCACTCCCTGGTCAGTCTGCGGGGGCTGTACTCCTTGATACCTCTTCTCCATTACTGTCCCACCCAACTTGCATCCAAGGCCCTCCCGCACTACCTCTGACCCCCCTCCCCTCTTTGAACCACACAACAGCTCCCAGCACAGCCTGTTTGGGCGCTGGGACAGGTTCCGAATTGGGAGGGCATTCGGGAGGGTGGTGGCTCCTTTGTCTAGGTGGCCGGCCTGCACCAAGCGGGCCCGGCCCTTTGTTCGCGAGACACCCAAGCAGCAGGGAGATCAGACCCAGGTGCCAGGAGAGACATCACTGGGCAGATCAAGCTCAGCAGGACGGACCTTGCTTCCACACTGAAGAGATACACCCAGAAGCTCAGTCACAGCAAAAACTGGACCAAGACACCAGGCCTCTCTTGGCTTCATTTGAAAGAGGAGATGGGAAGGCGCCAATGCAAGAATTCCTCCAACAACCTGAAAGGCAACATGACATCACCAGAACCCAGGGATCCCGAAATAAGAAGAATTGTACACCCTACTCCAGAAGAAGTAGAAGAAATCGACCCAAAAGTGAATTTTTTGAAAATAATAGAAGACCTTAAACAGGAGGTGAAAAACTGCCATAAACAATTAGAGATTACAAACAAAAAGGTAGAGGAAATGAATAAATCGCTCAAAGATACCCAAGAAAACCAAGAGAAACAAGAAAATGCAATCAAACAGGTAAGGGAAATGGTTCAAGACCTGAAGAATGAAATGGAAGTAATGGAGAAAACACAAACCGAGGGAAGGTTGGAGATGGAAAATCTGGGTAAACGAACAGGAACTACAGAGACAAGTACTACCAACAGATTACAAGAGTTAGAAGAAAGAATGTCAGACACTGAAGATACCATAGAGAAAATTAACACACTGATCAAAGAAAACAGCAAAACCAACAAATTCTCATCACAAAACATTCAGGAAATATGGGACACAATAAAAAGACCAAACCTAAGAATAATTGGGATACAAGAAGGAGAAGAAATACAGCTCAATGGTTCAGAAAATATATTTAATAAAATTATAGAAGAAAACTTTCCCAGCCTAAAGAAAGATATTCCTTTGAAGGTTCAAGAAGCATACAGAACACCGAATAGACTGGACCAGAAAAAAACATCTCCTCGCCACATAATAATCAGAACACAAAACATCCAGAATAAAGAAAGAATATTAAGAGCTGCAAAGGAAAAAGGTCAAGTTACTTATAAAGGTAAACCTATCAGACTTACTCCTGACTACTCTATGGAAACCATGAAAGCCAGAAGGTCCTGGATAGATGTACTGCAGAAGCTAAGAGAACATGGATGCAAGCCCAGACTACTATACCCAGCCAAGCTTTCGTTCACTATAAATGGAGAAAACAAAATTTTCCAGGATAAAAACAAATTTAAACAATACGTAGCCACAAATCCAGCCTTACAGAAAGTAATAGAAGGAAAATCACAAACCAAGGAGACCAACAATGACCACAATAACTCAAACTTCTAGACACCCTTTACCAGCGCAACTAAAAGAAAGCAAACACACAAACCCTATGACTAAAAAAGTGACCAGAGTTAGCAACCACTGGTCATTAATATCCCTTAATGTCAATGGACTCAACTCACCTATAAAAAGACACAGGCTAAGAGATTGGATACGCAAACAGGATCCAACATTCTGCTGTTTACAAGAAACACACCTCAACCACAAAGATAGGCACCTACTTAGAGTAAAGGGATGGGAAAAGGTTTATCAAGCAAATGGACCTAAGAAACAAGCTGGTGTGGCCATACTAATTTCTAACAAAGTTGACTTCAAACTTAAATCAATCAGAAGAGATGGAGAGGGATATTTTATACTCATAACAGGAACAATTGATCAGGATGAGGTCTCAATCCTGAATATCTATGCCCCTAATATAAAAGCACCCACATATGTAAAAGAAACATTACTAAAACTCAAAGACGCCATCAAACCGCACACACTAATAGTGGGAGATCTCAACACGCCTCTTTCACCAATGGACAGGTCAATCAGACAGAAACCTAACAGAGAAATAAGAGAATTAATGGAGGTATTGAATCAAATGGACTTAACAGACATCTATAGAACATTCCACCCAAATAGGAAAGAATATACCTTCTTCTCTGCAGCTCATGGAACCTTCTTGAAAATTGACCACATCCTCGGTAACAAAGCAAACTTCCACAGTTACAAAAAAATATCCATAACCACCTGTGTCTTATCAGATCACCACGGACTAAAGTTAGAATTCAACAACAATGCTACCCCCAGAAAGCCTGCAAACTCATGGAAACTGAATAGTCAACTATTGACCCACACCTGGATTAAAGAAGAAATAAAGAAAGAAATTAAAGTCTTCCTTGAATTCAATGAAAATAAAGAATCAACATACTCAAACTTATGGGACACTTTGAAAGCAGTCCTAAGGGGAAAGTTCATAGCCCTTAGTGCCCACTTAAAGAAAACAGAGAAAGCATACATTGGAGACTTAACAGCCCACCTGAAAGCTCTAGAAAAAAAAGAAGCAGACTCACCTAGGAGGAGTAGAAGACTGGAAATAGTCAAACTGAGGGCTGAAATCAACAAAATAGAAACACAGAAAACAATCCAAAGAATCAATGAAACAAAAAGCTGGTTCCTGGAGAAAATCAACAAAATTGATAAACCCCTATCCAAACTAATCAAACGGCAGAGAGAGAATCTGCAAATTAATAAGATCAGAAATGAAAAGGGGGACATAACCACAGACATAGAGGAAATTCAGAGAATCATTAGATCTTACTACAAAAGCCTGTATGCCACAAAACTGGAAAATGTAAAAGAAATGGACACTTTTTTAGATAAATACCATATACCAAAGTTAAATCAGGACCAGGTGAGCAATCTAAATAGACCTGTCAGTCGCGAAGAATTAGAAGCTGTAATCAAAAACCTCCCTACCAAAAAAAGCCCAGGACCAGACGGTTTCAATGCGGAATTCTACCAGAATTTCCAAGAAGACCTAATACCTATACTCCTTAAGGTATTTCACAATATAGAAACAGAAGAGTCATTGCCAAATTCCTTTTATGAAGCTACCATCACTCTGATACCAAAACCACACAAAGACTCAACCAAGAAAGAGAATTACAGGCCAATCTCACTCATGAACATCGACGCAAAAATCCTCAACAAAATACTGGCGAACCGTATCCAAGAATACATTAGAAACATTATCCATTATGATCAAGTAGGCTTCATACCAGAGATGCAAGGCTGGTTCAACATACGAAAATCTATCAATGTAATCCATCATATAAATAAACTGAAAGAAAAAAACCATATGATCATTTCATTAGATGCTGAAAAAGCTTTTGACAAAATTCAACATCCCTTTATGATAAAAGTCTTGGAGAGATTAGGGATACAAGGGTCATACTTAAATATAATAAAAGCTATTTACAGCAAACCGACAGCTAACATCAAATTAAACGGAGAGAAACTCAAAGCCATCCCACTTAAATCAGGAACACGACAAGGCTGCCCACTCTCTCCATACCTCTTCAATATAGTGCTTGAAGTTTTAGCAATAGCAATAAGACAACATAAGGGGATCAAGGGGATTCGAATTGGAAAGGAAGAAGTTAAACTTTCGTTATTTGCAGATGATATGATAGTCTACATAAGCGACCCCAAAAACTCCACCAAAGAACTCCTACAGCTGATAAACACCTTTAGTAATGTGGCCGGATACAAGATCAACTCCAAAAAATCAGTCGCCCTCCTATACACAAAGGATATGGAAGCAGAGAGGGAAATCAGAGAAGCATCACCTTTCACGATAGCCACAAACAGCATAAAATATCTCGGGGTAACTCTAACCAAAGAAGTGAAGGATCTATTTGACAAGAACTTTAAGGCATTGAAGAAAGAAATTGAAGAGGATACCAGAAAATGGAAGGATCTCCCTTGCTCTTGGATTGGGAGGATCAACATAGTAAAAATGGCAATCCTACCAAAGGCAATTTATAGATTCAATGCAATCCCCATCAAGATCCCATTAAAATTCTTCACTGATCTTGAAAGGACAATAATCAACTTTATATGGAATAACAAAAAACCCAGGATAGCCAAAACAATCTTGTACAATAAAGGTACTTCTGGAGGCATTACCATCCCTGACTTTAAACTCTACTATAGAGCTACAGTAATGAAAACAGTGTGGTATTGGCATAAAAATAGAGAAGTCGACCAATGGAATCGTGTAGAAGACCCGGATCTTAACCCACAAATCTATGAACACCTCATTTTCGATAAAGGTGCTAAAAGTATACAATGGAAGAAAGAAAGCATCTTCAACAAATGGTGCTGGCACAACTGGATGTCAACCTGTAGAAGAAAGAAAATTGACCCATATCTATCACCATGCACAAAACTCAAGTCCAAATGGATCAAAGACCTCAATATCTATCTGAACACACTGAACCTGATAGAAGAGAAAGTGGGAAGTACCCTACAACAGATGGGCACAGGCGATCGCTTCCTAGGTATAACCCCAGCAGCACAGTCATTAAGGGCAACATTGAATAAATGGGACCTACTGAAACTGAGAAGCTTCTGTAAAGCAAAAGACACTGTCACTAAGACAAAAAGGGAACCCACTGACTGGGAGAAGATCTTCACCAACCCCGCAACAGACAAAGGTCTGATCTCCAAAATATATAAAGAACTCAAGAAACTAGACTTTAAAATGCTAATTAACCCAATTAAAAAATGGGGCACTGATCTGAAGAGAGAATTCTCAACAGAAGAAGTTCAAATGGCCAAAAGGCACTTAAGGTCATGCTCAGCCTCCTTAGCGATCAGGGAAATGCAAATCAAAACAACATTGAGATATCACCTTACACCTGTCAGAATGGCTAAAATCAAAAACACTAATGATAGCCTTTGCTGGAGAGGCTGTGGAGAAAGGGGTACCCTCATCCATTGCTGGTGGGAATGCAAACTTGTGCAACCACTTTGGAAAGCAGTGTGGCGGTTTCTCAGGAAATTTGGGATCAACCTACCCATGGACCCAGCAATGCCACTCTTGGGAATATACCCACGAGATGCCCGATCATATGACAAGGATATTTGTTCAACTATGTTCATCGCAGCATTATTTGTAATAGCCAGAACCTGGAAACAACCTAGATGCCCTTCAATGGAAGAATGGATGAAGAAAGTATGGAATATATATACATTAGAATACTACTCAGCGGTAAAAAACAATGACTTCGCGAATTTTGCATGCAAATGGATGGAAATAGAAAACACTATCCTGAGTGAGGTAACCCAGACCCAAAAGGATGAACATGGGATGTACTCACTCATAATTGGTTTCTAGAGATAAATAAAGGTCAGTGAGTCTATAATTTGATATCCTAAAGAAACTAAATAAGAAGGTGAACCGAAAGAAAAACATATAGCTATCCTCCTGGTTATGGGAAGTAGACCAGATTGCCGGGCAAAAATTTGGGATCTTGGGGGTGTGGTGGGAGGGGGGGTGAGGGGAGAAGGGGAGAGAAATGTGAGAAGGGGAGGATGGGGGGAACCTGGGGAAACGGGATGTTTGGGATAAAGGAAGGTTGGTTAGGGGAGCAGAGAAGCACACATCTTAATTAAGGGAGCCATCTTAGAATAGAAAAATAAAATAAAAAAAAAAAACAGTTTCCAATAGAGAGAGCTTAAAGCTGCCTAACAGGTACTCAAACAGGTAAAATATAAATCAACAGGTAAAGTATACAATAATCAACAAATACAGTATATTAATTATAATGCAGCTATGGCAAGTGTGCATATTAAATATAAAACTTATTCTACAACATTTTTATGAAAAAATGCTGTTTATGGCAAAATCTTCTCAAGTTTTGCCAATTAAGATATTAAACTCTTAATTTAAACCAGTAGCCTGTCTGGTACAAAAGGGCAGGATAAAAGCTAAAAAATGGCTTGATCCCCAGATGATTATTGCTACAATTCACACAACTGTATTTTGCTAATGTTATAGCAAAAAAAATCCCTTAAAGGATTTTATGCTAAATTTTACAAATGGCTCTTCCAATGGAGGAACTGCATATATGGCTAATAATAATAAAAAAAATATTATGGAGCATAATAAGGCTCCTTGTAAGCAGCTTATGAAACTTGCAAGTAGATCCAGATGCAAACGGATCTGACATGATAACACCAAGCTGACCTTTGCTAGGGCAAGGTGGAAAAGCCCTTGCAATGCATTATGAAAAAACCCGACCTATATATATTTGGGGTCGAGGATATGTTTATGCTTTTTTCACAGAAAGAAAATAAAAGCTGGGCCTGATGTCGAGGCTGCGCTGCGGACACAGAGGAGTTCCTGAGGCGATTGCAGAGAGGTCCTTAGTCTGGCTTTTCCTGCCCCCAAGGAGAGGAGTCCCTGATAACAGAACCTGCTGCTCCACTCTACAGGGTGTCAATCCTGCCTCCTGAGTCCAGGGAGTCCCAGCTGAGATAATGCCAGGATGTGCTTCAGATAGCTGAATCCAGCTCACCTCACCCAGGAATCCCACCGGCCCTGAAGCACAAGTGCTAAACTGCTTCTGCAGCTTGAACTCTGGTCTGCTTTGGAGCTGAGATGCAGACTGGACATCAGACTGTTTTAATCTTTGGGACACAGAACTCATTTTAATTAAAATACTAACCTCTTCACTTAAGAAGGGGAAAGATTGGGGTTCCTGTGACTGTTGCTCAGAGTCTGGAAATGGTGGTATTTGACAACAATGTATGTCATTGTACTCTTACTGAAATTGATCTAATGATATTTGTAACTGCTTATAGATGTTGGGAAAGGTTTGACACATGCTGTAAAGTGTTTGGGTTTAATGCATATGTTAAGAATTTTAGATTTTGATCCCTTTTTTCACCTCCCTAATTGATGACAGGCAAGCACACGTAACTTTTTGTGGAGTAGGCATTTAGGAAGGAGGACATACCATGGGCCAGACTAAAAGGTGAATACTGGGTTTGGAAGGTGCCCCTTTCTTCTTGTCTGGAGATGGAGTTATTGGTGCCAAAATTATATCATATCTTTTGTTTAAGGAGCACCTCACAGATTTTTCATTAATGATAGATATAGGGGCCCAATGACGGGAGTTAGTGTGGATCCTCACCTAAATTTCAAACCATACAGAGGCCGTACAGGCCGGCTCAACATGGCATGGTTTTTAGGTACGAGGGCGCTCTCCACATAGCCTAAGACAGGGTGCCCTGTGATCTGCTTACTTTAATCCTACTAGATACCTTTTATTTGAGAAGCTCCAAGAAACTAATGCTACTCATAAGGCACCCCTCTGTTCCCAGGAGAGGTTAATTACTTCACCAGTCGAGAGGAGGGTCTCTCCTTGTCCCAGTCCCCTCTCCTTTAGATCTGACACCATGGTTGACTCTGTCTTGGTGCCCTCCACCTATAACTACTTACCTTTATATAAGAAAGGAGGAATATGTTGGGAGCCGTTTCCCCCCCTAAAGATTGTTACAGAAACCATCACCTTGGGGAGCCTGCAGGGAACCCCAAACCCATAATTATGTTAAGAATAGTCCTATTGGCAAAACCTGCCCCACACCCAATTAGCTATTCGCTAATTGCTAACGAACCTAATCTGATAGCGGAACTGCCTTAAATTCCAGCTATCCAGGGAACTAGGTGTGGCAACTCCTGACTTCTTGGCCTACCTGACCGGATGTAGGTTACGTGACTGGGACCACGCGGCCAGATTCCATGCTCCTGTGCCCTACTCCCCAAGCCCTCATTCAGGGGGTATATAAGTCGTTACCCTGTCCCTAATAAACGGAGGCTTTGACAAAAAAAAAAAAGAAAAAAAAAAGGTTAACAACTGAACTATCACTTATACCAGTTAGGGGAGAGACAATCAGTTTTCTACGATGAGTGACACTGAGCATGTCAACTAATTTTGGGCAAGCCTCATGTTCAGGAGTAATTGACCAACAACATATAGTTGGACTCCACAGGATTTTGTCTGAGCTTTATTTGGTTACAAGTTGGGCTTTTTGTTTGTTTTCAATCTTTTTTTCTTTCTTTTCTTGGTATGACTTTCTTGTTTCTAAGTTTTGGAAGATTTTATTGTACAGGATTTTTGCTTCTTGTTAAAGAAAGAACTTAAAGTTGGGTGGGTAGGGATGGGGAAAAGATCTGAAGGGACTTGAGGGAGAGGAAGAATATGATCAAAGTGTATTTGAATTTGAAAATTGTTTTAAATAATGGAAAACATAATAAATTAATTTAAAAAAAAAAGAATATAAAAAAAAAAAAGGCATCATGAAATATTCCTCTGGAAATTTTAAGAGTTCCACCCATATGTTTTGCCTATAAAGCACATGAAAAAAACATTATAGTATGATATCCCTACAAGGTGCTGTAGTGGCACACATACCTTTGTGGTGACCAATGCCTTCTAATTGGACTTATGACCAAACCACTAAGAGAGATACCATGCTTGTGACTGTAAACCTAGTTACCTAATCAGTGCTAGTGAAATAACAGCTATGAAAGGGAATCTATAACTACTAATTTATTAATCTAGAATAATCCCTAACAATTTCTAGATATTAGTCCTCTTAGCTACAGATAAAGGTAATCTTCATATCTTATCAAAGATACTTCTTTTATTTATTTATTTATTAAAGATTTCTGTCTCTTCCCCACCGCCACCTCCCTTCCCCCCCCCGTCCCCCAGTCAAATCCCCCTTCCTCGTCCACCCAAAGAGCAATCAGAGTTCCCTGCCCTGTAGGAAGTCCAAGGACCACCCACCTCTATCCAGGTCTAGTAAGGTGAGCATCCAAACTGCCTAGGCTCCCACAAAGCCAATAGGTGAACACCCATTGCCATTGTTCTTGAGGTCTCAGTAGTCCTCATTAGTCCCCATTGTCCGCTATGTTCAGCGAGGCCAGTTTTAACCCAGGCTTTTTCAGACCCAGGCCAGCTGGCCTTGGTGAGTTCCCGATAGAACATCCCCACTGTCTCAGTGTGTGGGTGCACCCCTCGCGGTCCTGAGCTCCCTGCTCGTGCTCTCTCTCCTTCCGCTCCTGACTTGGACCTTGAGATTTCAGTCCGGTGCTTCAATGTGGGTCTCTGGCTCTGTCTCCTTTCATCGCCTGATGAAGGTTAATATTCAGGAGGATGCCTATATGTTTTTCTTTGGGTTCTCCTTCTTATTTGGCTTCTCTAATAACCCGAATTATAGGCTCAATGCCCTTTATTTATGGCTAGAAACCAAATATGAGTGAGTACATCCCATGTTCCTCTTTTTGGGTCTGGCTTACATCACTTAGGATAGTGTTTTCAATTTCCATCCATTTGCCTGCAAACTTCAAGAAGTTCAACAAATTGTGCTGGCAAAATTGGATGTCAATCTGTAGAAGAATGAAAATAGATACATATCTATCACCATGCACAAAACTCAAGTCCAAGTGGATTAAAGACCTCAATATCAGTCCGAACACACTGAACCTGATAGAAGAGAAAGTGGGAAGTAGTCTACAACACGTGGGCACAGGAGACTACTTCCTACGTATAACCCCAGCAGCACAGACAATAAGGGCCTCATTGAATAAATGGGACCTCCTGAGACTGAGAAGCTTCTGTAAAGCAAAGGACACTGTCGCTAAGATAGAAAGGCAACCCACTGACTGGGAGAAAATCTTCACCAACCCCGCAACTGACAAAGGTCTGATCTCCAAAATATATAAAGAACTCAAGAAAATAGTCCGTAAAGGGCTAATCAACCCAATCATAAAATGGGGCTCTGAGCTGAACAGAGATCTCTCAACAGAAGAAGTTCAAATGGTCAAAAGACACCTAAAGTCATGCTCAACTTCCTTAGCGATCAGGGAAATGCAAATCAAGACAACTTTAAGATACCATCTTACACCTGTCAGAATGGCTAAAATCAAAAATACCAATGATAGCCTTTGCTGGAGAGGTTGTGGAGAAAGGGGTACACTCATCCATTGCTGGTGGGAATGCAAAACCACTCTGGAAAGCAGTGTGGAGGTTTCTCAGGAAATTCGGGATCAACCTACCTATGGACCCAGCAATACCACTCTTGGGAATATACCCAAGAGAGGCCGTATCATACAACAAAAGTATATGCTCTACTATGTTCATAGCAGCATTGTTTGTAATAGTCAGAACCTGGAAACAACCTAGATGCCCTTCAATTGAAGAATGGATTAAGAAACTATGGAATATATACATATTAGAGTACTACTCAGCAGTAAAAATCAAAGATACTTCTTATTGCAACAGACAAAGACTATTAGAGAAAGTCACAACCAATTAATATGTAGAGTTGTGGAGCCCATTACCAATGAATGCAGCTAAAAAATAAACAGACACCTGGGTTAGGAAGCAGAAGGACTATAAGAGTCAGAGAAACAGGGCCTTTCCATTGAGACTGTGTCTCTTAATATCATCAAAACGTATACCTATAATGTCTCACTAACATGACCATCTAAACATGAACTATACAGGAAGGATGCCAAAAAAAAACATGCAAAATTCAATGGAGACTAGAGATAGTATGTCTCAAATTCACAAAATGAATGATAGGTAACCCTATAAGTCTGGGAACAGAAGAGATGATATTCCTCAGGGAAGAGCATAACAAGTAGTTGTTCATTATCAAATGCTCATCCCTGAAAACATTATACAAAGAACAGTTTCTGTTTGAAAAAATATATATGTACATACAGGCACACAATTATAACTAATGAAAAAAAAGGCCACAAATTTGAAGGAAAATGGAGATGTGCATACAGGAGGTTTAAGAGGGACAAAAGGGAAGGGACAAACGTTGTGACTAATATCAAAATAAAGAAAGAAAATAAGTGATGCATGTTACACAGTAGGTAGGAATTCAAGATGCTTCAGTACTGAGAGTCTAATACTTCAAGCTACAAGACAGCCTAAAATAGGTCAAATGTGTTTAATGATATTCTTCATAAAGGTAAATAAGCATGGATAGATGAACTAAAGGTATTTATATGTTTTATTCACTAAATTGAAGAAGTATTATAATATAATTATATTTTATTCAAAGCCTTGTATGCAGTATTTTGCAGAAAAGAGGCATTAGCTCTAAAACACTATGTACTCATAATTATATTGCATACTTCATAATTACATCTTTTGAAATAATTCCTCTAATGCTATCAGCATTCAATCAGCAGATACATCAAACTAATGGAAGAGTTGGTGGTGCTATAAAAGAACCAATGAAGCACAACTTTAAAGATTTTAATGTTTATTAAATAAATAATCCAGCTGGGATTGTGGTGGGTGGAGGCATACACCTTTAATCCCAGAATTTGGGAGACATAGGCAAGTGGATCTCTGTGAGTTAGAGGTCAGCCTGATCTACATGAGCTAGTTTCAAGACAGACTCCAAAGTGACATAGAAATCCTGTCTCAAAAAGCAAAAACAAAACAAAAACAAATAAAATAATCCTTTCAAACACAAAATCATTTCTCCAGTGATATATTGAAGAAATTTTCAATTGTCCCATGACCTTTTGTAACTAAGTCTGAGTAATACAGAAATCTAGGTATTGAGCTAAGGGGGAAGTGGATCAGCAGATATATTCTTGCACTCTTTATATTTATTATTAAGATGTTCTTCATATAGACAAGAAATTGTGACTATCATCAAGCCTAATGACCTCATGTTATTCAAGGGAACCATAGGGTAGGAGAGAACTAATTTCTGCAAGTTATTATCTGACCTGCAAGACTTTGACCTCCCTCTAAGTTAGGTCACACAAATTAAATTTTATTTCCATGTTATATGAATCAATATAAATCTTAAAATTTAGTGTACATTCATCAGATTTTTTGTTGTCTGATAGATGAGTAGGTATAGATAAATTTTGTGTTCTCAGATTTAAAATGTTAAAGAAAGAATTTATAGGTTTCAATATATTCTACATGCTATAATTTCCCTAACCTAGAAAAGATTATACAAGACACAGGTTTCTTGTATATTCTACAATAGCTCTAGTTTATGGACAAGATCCAGAGCTGAAATCTTGAAACATGAGTATCAAGACAATTGCTATCCTGTTCTTCATAATCTTATAGGAACTGCCTTAGGTAGGATAATTTTAGAAGCATTTTTATAAAACAATATTAAATATAAAATAAAAATACTAGAAATCCTTTTCAAGGGACACTAGAATGTAAACCACAACAGTGGTCAAATAACATGGTAAATATAAATTACTTTTGCTATTTGTTTGTTTCCTTTAAAGGTATGCTTAAAGCTAACTTCCACTCAAAACAATCTCATTATTCTGACTTCACTGTTCATTCATGGCTTTGGTATAAAATTAGTATGGATTTATTGCTTCAAGAGTGTTTGAATATAAAAATTATAGTATGTCTTTACTCTGTAAGTCATTAAGAGTGGAACATTAATAGCAGTCAATAGCAATTGCTCAACTCCAGGATACCTATCAATTTAATTATGATTCAATTGTTCCAGAAATCCTTTGTTAAAATCCTAAGAAGATGCCTGTTGGACCAGACACAAGTCTGATGTTAGTGTGCTGCATACAATTATTTCATAGGTACAGTTACAGTGATTCAGTTTCTGATATGAGTCACTTATTAAGGTGTCTTTAATTTTTACAATATATGTCAAAGTTTAAAACACAAATATTTTATTTTTCATGGATTTTTTATACATATAAATATTCACTCTTGCTCTGAGAGATGAGTATAGCATCTCTGGTACTACTGAACATGGAATAGCATGCTGTCTACTAATCAAACCAGAATCTCACAAGTGCCTGTATACACATGTATGAGGGAGCATATAGGTTTTGAGTAAAAGTCTCATGGCTTTTTTTTGTGCAACAGTAGAAAATCAGTTCAAATTTTTAAAATTTGCACATGTAATCATTTTGAGCAGGCATCATTATTTGAGCATTGTTATCGCAGAAAACAGTGGAATATTGCTACGAAGCAAATCTTATCACTTTTTATGTCTTCTCAATCAGAAATGATTGTCTCTAGATTTCAGGCTTTTAGAAAGACAATATAAATTCAGGGAATAAATCTTTCTTAAAATTTAAACATGATCAAAAAGTCCCTATCTCTAGATAATAATTATTTCAGATATTTATTTCAGAGGAGAACTTGTGAACTTAAATTTAGGAATGTATTCAGGAATAGTCAGGGTGGTATTTTTTGTCACTTTAAAAAAAGAATTCTGGTTAGAATTGATCAATAACTTCAGAAATTTATGACACCTCTCTGCAGGTTGAAGTTGAGGATATCAAACCTTCATTGGCCTTTCAGCACTTGGCAGCTTTTCAAGGGCTAGAAAGGCTCATTTCCACTGAACTGGAAGGAAGCCAAATGCATGTTAAGCAAGCCATAAAGAGAAGACTTACTATTTCCAGAAGGTTGGCAATTCTCTTTGACCTGAAAAGGAAAAGGAAAATAACATTAGAGCATCCTTGCCAATATAATAGTAACACAGACAGTTTGGATGGAACTAGGTTGTTGCTTTTAAAGATTATTTTCTTAACTAAGGACAATGCAGTTTTAAGAAGCAACAAATTTTGCATTCCCACCAGCAATGGATGAGTGTAACCCTTTCTCCACAACCTCTCCAGCAAAGGCTATCATTGGTGTTTTTTATTTTCGCCACTCTGACAGGTATCTTAAAGTTGTCTTGATTTGCATGTCCCTGATCGCTAAGGAAGTTGAGCATGACCTTAGGTGTCTTTTGGCCATTTGAACTTCTTCTGTTGAGAGATCTCTGTTCAGCTCAGTGCCCCATTTTATAATTGGGTTGATTAGCCTTGTACGGTCTATTTTCTTGAGTTCTTTATATATTTTGGAGATCAGAACTTTGTCAGTTGCGGGGTTGGAAAACAGTATGGAGGTTTCTCAGGAAATTTGTGATCAACCTACCCCTGGACCCAGCAATACCACTCCTTATCATACAACAAAAGTATATGCTCTGCTATGTTCATAGCAGCATTGTTTGTAATAGCAAGAACCTGGAAACAACATAGATGCCCTTCAATAGAAGAATGGATGAAGAAAGTATGGAATATATACATATTAGAGTACTACTCAGCAGTAAAAAACAAGGACTTCTTGAAGTTTGCAGGCAAATGAATGGAAATAGAAAACACTATCCTGAGTGAAGTAAGCCATCCCCAAAAAGAGGAACATGGGATGTACTCACTCATATTTGGTTTCTAGCCATAAATAAAGGGCATCGAGCCTATAATTTGTGATATTAGAGAAGCTAAATAAGAAGGAGAAACCTAAGAAAAACAAATAGGCATCCTCCTGATTATTAACCTTCATCAGGCGATGAAAGGAGATAGAGACCCACATTGGAGCACCAGACTGAAATCTCAAGGTCCAAATCAGGAGCAGAAGGAGAGAGAGCACGAACAAGGAACTCAGGACCATGAGGGGTGCACCCACACACTGGGACAATGGGGATGTTCTATTGGGAACTCACTAAGGCCAGCAGGCCTGGGTCTGAAAAAGCATGGGATAAAACCGGACTCGCTGAACATAGCAGACAATGAGGACTACTGAGAACTCAAGAACAATGGCAATGGGTTTTTGATCCTACATCACGTACTGGCTTTGTGGGTGCCTAGGCAGTTTGGATGCTCACCTTACTAGACCTGGATGGAGGTGGGTGGTCCTTGGACTTCCCACAGGGCAGGGAACCCTGATTGCTCTTTGGGCTGAGGAGGGAGGGGGACTTCATTGGGGGAGGGGGAGGGAAATGGGAGGCGGCTGTGGGGAAGAGACAGAAATCTTTAATAAATAAATAAATTAATTTAAAAAAAAAAAGAAGCCACAAATTTTTCTGGCTTTGGAGTAGGTAGGGTCACATTCGATCAGTGAAATGAGTTCTGTGATAAATATTTTCTCATTTCTTCTCAGGATTTCGCATCTAAATCTATATATTTTAAACTGAGCTTCTTAAGCTTTAAAATTGACAAGTTACTGAGAAAGGGAATGGAGTTAGAAAAAACAGCTCTCTAAATGCAGACTTGATGAGGTGAGAGCAATGAATCAATAAAGCAAATTTAAAATCTTTCTCAACAACGATCATGGCCTACATTTCACCTTCTTGTATACTTGAAGTGTTATTTAATAAGCCGTTTTCTGCTTCAAATAGGTCCAAAGGCATTTCTACCAGTATAACACTATGTATGTATGTGTGTATATATGTATGTATATGATTTCTTTTTAACTCTTTAAAATGCTTTACTTTTAACATCAGTGATAGCATATGCTCCACCTCCCTTAACCATCACAATCAAAATGAATATATGGCACATGAACAGATACTGAATTGATTGCTGAAGACATGAACCTAACTTGCTTCCTGTGTAAGACGTGATGCATTTAATGTTAGACCAAGAAAACATTAAACCTCTTTAAAATGAGATTTCTAGAACAGCATCCTATCCTGAAATAAAAATTAATTTATCAACTCTCCTCTCACGAATTAGAATCATTAATCTGTTTCAGAAATCCAGTTCTAGGATTTGTTCTTGATTTCTTTGTTAAATAAATGTTATTTCTTTACTCTTTGTCAACTTCATGTCACTATCAAGCTTTCTCAACTGTTTTATAGTAGATATGTATTTTCCAAATACAGTGTGCGATTTTTGCCAGTAAGAAGAAATAATCTCAACCTCACCGCTTTCGGGACTCTTGCAGTTCATTCTTTTTTGGTATTTCTGAAATAAACAAAGAAAATAACAAAGCCTTTCTTCATATTGCAAATAATGAAAATGTAATTTTCTAGCATGATAATTTTACAATATAAATCATGATTTAAATATATCACTATGTCCACTAAATGAAACACTGTACAATCTTTTCATTTTGATTCCACTTAGGTACAGAGTCTTTCATCCAAGTTTTGACAATCTCTGCTTTATGTTGACTTAGTTTTCTGTTAATTCAAGCCATCCTGTTCCTCAAGTTGTTCACTGATGTTCTTGAAAACCTTTGCTTTCTTGTTGCTTTCTTGAAATCCAATCTCCTAATGTTACCCTGAATGGTCATTCTATGTACTTCAGCCACATAAAAAATTCCACTTGTTGCTATATGACACCATTCTGTTACTTTTCTATCATTGGACTAATTGTCTCATAAGTCATATTATCTATGCTTTTAAAATTTCATTCCTTTAGCTCTTGAAGATAAGTTAAATTTCAGTAAATTGTTTTTATTCTTATCAATTGTAAATCTTATATGCCTATATCAGTGCTTAGATTATTCATAAATTAATAACATAAATTATAGGTATACAGGAAAATAATAGCTCATTAAAGAAAATAAGCATATTTGTTAGATACAAATATTAAGTATATTATTTTACTAGGATGAACAGTAAAAACACAAGTTATTATTTAGCAAATTTAAGAATTCACAGAACCAGTATAATTTCTTAATTTTATTTTAATTAATCTTCTAGTTTAACATTCACAGGGCAAAGTAGATGTACTCTTGAATGTTTATTGGGATATAAATATTCATAATTCAATGCTATATGAATCTATATTAAAATTAATATCTATTTGTTAGGTGAAGTTTGCTTGAAGAAAATTTTTGTTCACACTTATTACCGATAGAAAATACAGACTTGTCTAAATGTGTAAATTTCTCCTAAAAATGAAACTTTAAGTAAGCACTATAATGTCTCTGTAGATTTTATAGCAATGCATAAAATTACAAGGTAAGTTTTGCTGATAAACCAGAACCTTGATGTAATATTCATTTGAGTTATGTCCATTGTTTTATACTGCTGCTATTTTTATTTTGTGAAATGTCTTTGTTGCTCTGAATATGTTGTTTATTCCTGTATGTATGTATGTTTTATCTGCTGATGGTAAAAAGAGATAAGCTACTTCCCAGCCAGGCACCCAGAAATTTAACTGTGGTTCCAGCAGCCAGACTTAAAACACAGCCATACCAGCAGAGTATTTGATTGCACCATGCCAGAGTAATCAAAACATATTTCAGTGAATTACAAGAAGCTTTAACTGAAAAACAGTTTGTGACAAAGAGGAATGGTGTTTGTTTAGATTTAAATATTACCAAATAAAAGCTATAAAATGTGATACACCAAAAAATTCTATCTGGCAAAAGTATTATTATTATAGATGTTTAGGTTCTAGGTTTGTGTTTCATTAGAGAATCTCATGGTTAAGTATTCATAAATCAAGCAGATAGGTTCTTTTAAATTGTTTTAATATCTAACGCGTGTGTGTGTGTGTGTGTGAAGAGAAAGATAGTAAGAGAGAGAGAGAGAGACAGAGAGAGAGTCTATGCCTCTCTCTCTGTCTCTTTCTATGTGTGTGTGTGTGTGTGTGTGTGTTAATGCCATAGCCCATGTGTGAAGATCAGAAGATGACTTGCTAGAAGTTGGTTCTCTCATTGCACCCTGTAGGTTATAAGGAACAACCTCAGGTGCACAGACTTAGCAAACAATTTGTGATTACAATCTGCATCTTTAGGGAGGTTTCATTTCATCATCCCTTTTATGCAATCATCAGCTAGTATTAACAGTAACTTAAATAGTTATATAGAATAAAGAAAAATTGTGACCAGGAGAATTGCTGAGGGTCACGGACTCCTATTACGAAAGTCGTAAAAATTATAATGCATAAATAAAATAACTTAAATCAGAAGTTTAAATTATTTTTTTTAGATTTCTTTATTATTATTATTATTATTATTATTATTATTATTATTACAAATTTTCACCTCCTCCCTCCTTCCATTTTCCTCCCTTTCCCCCTACTCCCCCTCCCCCTCACTCTCCAGTCCAAAGAGCAGTCAGGGTTCGCTGCCCTGTGGGAAGTCCAAGGTCCTCCCCCCTCCATCCAGGTCTAGGAAGGTGAGCATCCAAACAGACTAGGCTCCCACAAAGCCAGTACATGCAGTAGAATGAAAACCCAGTGCCATTGTCCTTGACTTCTCAGTCAGCCTTCCTCGTCAGCCACGTTCAGAGTTCAGAGATCACATGCTCCATCAGTCCAAGTCCAGCTGGCCTTGATGAGATCCCATTAGATCAGCCCCACCGTCACAGTGGGTGAGTGCACCCCTCGCGGTCCTGACGTCCTTGCTCATGTTCGCTCTCCTTCTGTTCCTCATTTGGACCCTGGAAGCTCAGTTTGGTGCACCAATATGAGTATCTGTCTCTATCTCCATCCATCACCAGATGAAGGTTCTTTGGTGATATGCAAAATATTCATCAGTGTGGCTGTAGGATAGGGCCATTTCAGGTTCCCTCTCCTCAGCTGCTCAAGGAAAAAGCTGGGGACATCTTCTTGGATACCTGGGAACCTCTCTAGAGTCCAGTCTCTTGCCAACCCTAAAATGGCTCCCTTAATTAAGATGTATACTTCCCTGCTCTCGTATCCACTCTTCCTCCATCCCAACCATCCCATTCCTCCAAGCTCTTCCCATCCTCCTCTTCTCTCTTCCCTCTCCCCATCTACCCTTACTGCCACCCCAACCCACCCCCAAGCTCTCAATTTGCCTGGCAATCTTGTCTACTTCAAATATCCAGGAAGATAACTACATGTTTTTCTTTGGGTTCACCTTCTTATTTAGCTTCTCTAGGATTATAAATTATAGGCTCAATGTCCTTTATTTATGGCTAGAATCCAATAATGAGTGAGTACATACCATATTCATCTTTTTGGGTCTGGGTTACCTCACTCAGGATAGTGTTTTAATTCTTAATAACCTGTAATTATCTCAGTTCTGCTTACTTCTCTTTTTCTGTCTTAATATTTTGAAAAGTCTTCATGATCTGATAGCACAATGATAATAACCTGTATGTTCATTAATTATAAATAAAAATTCAAATAATAATCATAGATGTCTGTGTATGACTACTATAATCTAAAGCTAAATTGACAACAAGTGCTAAGGAAAGTATGGGATAAGTATTTGCATCCCTGGCTTGTACGAATGCAAGATAATATGTTTTAGAAAGGCATTTTCCTATCTTCTTATAAGTAATTCTCTAATGTGATCCAGTAGATGTTCTCTTTGGTGTTTACTCACATAAACTGTAAGCCTGTATCTACCCAAATCTGTATATGGCCGTCAATAGCAGCTTCATTCAGAATAGCTAAATATTGGAGCAAAACAAATGTCCTAAAGTAGGTTATTGTATCCATAAACAATGGTAAAGTATTATTCTATGCCTAAAACATATGTATTAAGCCTCTCCAACAACCTGAAGAACTAAAATGCATATAGTCAAGTGAAGAATATTCCCCTTAAAATACTTTGTTTTGTACAATTCCAAATACATGAAATTTCAGGAAGGATAAAGCCATGGAATCAATAATAAACACCAGTGATTGCTGATGAGTTGGGAGTGGGCAGAAATGAATATAGGTATGAAACTGTAAATTCATGTAGTTCATTTATTGTCTGCACATGCCATTTTCATAAGTGAAACACCTTATAATATGCAATATAAAGAATTGTCACTAATATAAGCCTTAAACTTTGGATAACAATGTTATTTTACTTAGTTTAACTAAATATATCACTCTTGCACAAAATATTATCTCTGGGTAATGGCATACATGTGAACAAGTACAATGGTTTATGAGACCTCTGTAAATGTTTACTTTTATATAAATAATTGTTTTAGGCTTTTATATTGTGATATAATTTTGTTTAGCTTCTCCATTTCCTCTCTTGAAACCTTCACAAGTATATTCTTTCCATTTTCAAATTCATGTCTTCTTTTTCTTTAACTGTTGTTATACATGTGTGTGTTTTGTGTTGTGAATGTGTGTATGTATGTTCCTAAATATTGAATACAACCATCCATAGAAAAGACTATTTCTCCAGAGCACAGCTTTCCCTATTGTGCTGGATGATTTTGTCAACTTGACAAAAGCTACTTATCTGAGATGAGGAAACATCAATTGAGAAAATGCCTCCGTCCTGCTGTTCTAGGGCATTTTCTTAACCAGTGATTGATGAAGGAAGCCCTAGACAATTGTTGAGTGGTGCCTCCTGAGGCTGGTAGTTGTGGGTTTTATCACCTTCCTAGACCAGGATTGAGTGGGGAGGACTTTGGACTTTCCACAGGGCAGGGAATCCTGACTGCTCTTCAGGCTGGAGAGGGAGTGGGAGGAGTGGGGGGAGGGGGAGAAGGGAGAGGAGAGGGAGGGAAATGGTAGGCGGGGAGGAGGCAGAAATTTCTTTTTTTTCCAATAAAAAAAAAAGAAAAAAGCAGACTGTAGTCAAAATAATCAAGTCAATAAGTAATACTTGTCTATGGCTCTGCTTCTGCTCCTGCTACCAGGTTTCTGCCATGTTTGAGTTCCTGTTCTGCTTTTCTTCAGTGATGAATAGTGATATAAAAACATAAACCAGATAGACTCTTTCCCAAGTTGATTTGATATTAGTGTTTCATCACAGCAATATAAATCCAAACTAAGAAAAGTTGATTTCAGGATATTGAGGTATTGCTGTGACAGACCTGACTATGTTGTTTGGGGAGGACAGTGGAAGACGTTGGAACCTTTGTTAGAAAAACCATTGAGTATTGAGAGCTCAGTGGGTAATTTTATAAGGGCCTGGAAATTAAGAATGTTGAGAGAAGTGCAGACTATGAAGGACTAGCTTGAGAAGTTTTACAGACTACTGGACCTTTTACTGAAGTGTCAGTGGTGTCTGGTTAGCTGGAGCGAAATAGAGGCTGTGAGATTAATAAGAGACCAGAAACTCTAAAGTAAAACCTACATTTTGCTGCTCAGTTGGTGCTAAAGAATCAGCTGTAATTCAGTATAGAATTGTGTCACTGAGGTGAAATTTGAAAAATTTTCAGTAAGGATAAGTACACAGAAGGCCTTTCAGGTATAGCCAAGGCTGTTCTATGACATGGCAGCTAAACTTTGATAAGAGTCACTCGGGTGGTATGAGTTTTGAAGGTATGATAAATAAAGTCAGAGAATTACAGAGGTTTGTCATTGTCAGAGTCTAAGAGAGGTCATTGGTGAAGGTACTGCCTCAGAAGCAGTGGAAAGCCCAGGATTGGAAGGATCATGCAGAAAAATTGAGGTGTAGCATCATAAAGAGCTCGGGGAAGGATCCAGGTGAAAGTGAAGCTTGCTTGAAGCAGAATACCCAGGATTTTGGAGACGCCAGTAGAACCCACCAAGATGAGCAACAGTAGTGGAGTAGAGCCATTTGGATCATAAACAGTGAACAATGAGTGGACATAGATAAGTGACCGAAGTCATTATGAAGAATCCAGGGTGTCATGGGTGGATCCTAGGTATTAAATATTCAGTAATTTAAACAGTAGAAGTTAGGATTTTCTATGATTTGATTGTGACTGTGTACTGGTTTTTCCCTCCTGAAAAAGAAAATATTTAGATTATTTTTGATTTTGTAAGAGTACACAGTTGAAACATTTTGGTTTTATTTACCTTTTCATTGTTTTTATTGAGCTGTATATTTTTCTCCACTCAACTCTCTTTCTCCCCTCTAGACTTTTGGTTTGGAAACACTTTGTATTTTGAAAAATCTGGCTATTTTAAAGAATCTGACTTTTAAATGTTTAACCCTTTAAAGAATATGGGACTTTTTAAAACTTGAGATGTTCATACTCTAATGCTGATATTAATGTGTGATCTTGGGCAAGTACAAGATAGGAAAGGTTACAGCATTTAGTGATGTGTTTTGTGTCAAGTTGACAAGGGTTCAATTGACCTGAAAAGTTTGGTCACCTTGACACAAGTTAGAGTTATTTGAAAAAAAAAAAAAAAAAAAAAAAACAAAGAAAAAAACAAAAATACGTAGAGTTATCTGAAAAAAATGGAACATTAACCGGGAAAAAAAATGTCTCCAAAAGATTACAGGGAAAATCCCAACCCTTCATGGATGGTGCAATTTCCAGACTTGTGGTCATGAGTTCTATTTGTATAAAAAAAAATAAAATTAGGATGAGCAAGTCAGTAAGCAGTATCCCTCCATGGCCTCTGGACAACTCCTGCCTAAAGGATCCTGCCCTGTTTAATTCATTTCCTGACCCCTATCATTGATAAACAGTGGCATGTATGTGTAAGCCAAATTGCAACTCCCAAAGTTGATTTGATCATATTTCATCACAGCAATTATAACCCTAAGACCTGTAGTTAGCTGCACCTCTTTGAAATCTCATGAGTTGTCTCCTTTTCAAGTTAGCATGTCTGATCCTTTTTTGGGTCATGTTTAAAAAGCAATACCTGTGAGAATTCATGGGTGTTGCTTCTGACATTTCTAGAAGACACAACATCATAGCAATACCCCTGTTACTCTGTCTCTTATATTCTCTATACCCCCATTCCAAGTGGTCTTTGAGCTTTGGATACAGGAGGTTTAAAAAAAATTAAAGATTCCTCATAAACTTAACAGGTATAATTTGATTTATAGCATGTTAGGACATTCTAGCGAATGACCATTGTCCCATATGTAGAAAACAAATGTAATTGACTGAAGTAAAATTAGTTATTTTACTAAAAAAACATATTGATTTGTTGTACAATAAATGAAATGTGAAATACAGAAATATACATTTATTCTTAATATTTATGAAGTTTATTTTGAGGTCAGGAACACATTAATTCTCATAGAATAGGCAGAATCAAAATCCAGATTTTGTTTTGTTTTGTTTTTGGTTTACTTATTTTTTTTGAATTTTTTATTGAAAAAAATTTCTGCCTCCTCCCAGTCTCCCATTTCCCTCCCCCTGCCCCCACTCCTTTTCACCTCCCCCCACTTCTCTCCCTCTCCCTCTCCAGTCTAAAGAGCAATCAGGGTTTCCTGCCCAGTGGGAAGTCAAAGGTCCTCCCCTCTCCATCCAGGTCTAGGAAGGTGAGCATCCAAACTGGTTAGGCTCCCACAAAGCCAGTACATGCAGTAGGATCAAAACCCAGTGCCATTGTCCTTGGCTTCTCATCACCCCTCGTTGTCTGCCATGTTCAGAGAGTCCGGTTTTATCCCATGCTTATTCAGTCCTAGTCCACCTGGCCTTAGTGAGTTCCCAATAGATCAGCCCCACTGTCTCAGTGGGTGGGGGTGCACCCCTCGAAGTCCTGACTTCCTTGCTCATGTTCTCCCTCCTTTTCTGCTCCTCATTTGGACCTTGGGAGCTCAGTCTGGTGCTCCAATGTGGGTCTCTGTCTCTATCTCCATCCATTGCCAGATGAAGGTTCTATGGTGATATGCAAGATATTCATCAGTATGGCTATAGGATAGGGCCATTTCAGGTTCCCTTGTCTCAGCTGCCCAACGAACTAACTGGGGACATCTCCGTGGACACCTGAGAACCCCTCTCGGGTCAAATCTCTTGCCAACCCTAAGATGGCTCCCTTAATTAAGATATGTACTTCCCTGCTCCCATATCCAACAATCATGATCAACCTCCTTAGCGAACAGGGACATGCAAATCAAAATAACTTTGAGATACCATCTTACACTTGTCAGAATGGCTAAAATCAAAAACACCAATGATAGCCTTTGCTGGAGAGGTTGTGGAGTAAGGGGTACACTCATCCATTGCTGGTGGGAATGCAAACTTGTGCAACCACTTTGGAAAGCAGTGTGGTGATTTCTCAGGAAATTCGGGATCAACCTACCCCAGGACCCAGCAATACCACTCGGGAATATACCCAAGAGATGCCCTGTCATATTACAAAGGTATTTGTACAACTATGTTCATAGTAGCATTATTTGTAATAGCCAGAACCTGGAAACAACCTAGATGTCCTTCAATGGAAGAATGGATGAAGAAAGTAAGGAATATATACATATTGGAGTACTACTCAGCGGTAAAAAACAATGACTTCTCGAATTTTGAATGTAAATGGATGGAAATAGAAAACACTCTCCTGAGTGAGGTACCCCAGACCCAAAAAGATGAACATGGGATGTACTCACTCATAATTGGTTTCTAGCCATAAATAAAGGACATTGAGCCTATAAGTTGTGATCCTAGAGAAGCTAAATAAAATGGTAAACCCAAAGAAAATCATGTAGTTATCCTCCCAGATATTGGAAGTAGACATGATTGCCAGGCAAAAATTGGGATCTTGGGGGTGGGGTGGGATAGGGGTAAGGTGAGATGGGGAGAGAAAAGTGAGAGGGTGAGGATGGGGGAAACTTGGGGGGAATGGGATGGTTGGGACAAAATCCAGATTTTAATTTACTCGTAATTATTTGTTTTTCTTTCTCTTCTTTTTTATTGTTAACATATATGTCACAATGTAATTAAAAATTACATTTTACATTTCATACTTTTTCATATTTCTACTTATTATCCTTTGATTGATTCAAAAATTTGGTGGAGTTGCCTCTTGGTTTTCTTGTTAAAAGAATAACATACATTGAAATATTTTGTAGATTTAGATTTATTTAAGTATAAAAGATTTCTAATTTTCTATTTCCATAAAGATATTACATAAACAATTTTTAAAAAAATTAGATGATTTCCTAATGTAAGAGTGCTAATCTCTGTCAAGAACCAATTTATATTTATTTTTCTCTTATAACTTTTTTCTTTAAAATTTACTTTGCTCAGGAAAAAGAAGATACAGATCCCTTAATGATTGTATTTATTTTTGACACATAATATTGTACTTTTTAAAGTAGTAGAGAAAATATATAGTATTGTTTTATATATACAATGACAAATTATTTTTTGATTTTCATAAAATTTTAAGATATAAGAGAAAGTAAATTTTTTACAAAATGTCAGTGAAGTATTCAAAATTTGATTTGGGTATTTAGACCAAAAGTAAACTTTCTCATAAACAAAATATGTTTAAAGTTTACTACTCATTAAATTTCTACTATACCTGTTATAATCAGGCCAAGATGGCAGCACATGTGTTCCCTGGAGTGGGCAGATTTTTCTATGATATTTAAATGAATATGTGGTGCATCTCAGTCATAAGTAACATCAAAGTGACTATTCATGTGCTGGGATTAAACCTTCAATGTTTCTGTGAAGTTAATAACTCTCACAATTATACAATCAAATGAGGAATTCTTAGTAATTTTCAGATGGAGAAGAAAACCCCAGGGCTTTTTTTCTTTCTCTCTTACAGAAAGAATGGTTATGAAAAAAAGAAAAATAAATAGGGGAACTAAAAAAAATTAGAAAAACCAACATATCCTTAGAGAATCCTTTGGGTAACGACAGCATTTAAGAACTACTGTGAAAATCAACAAGTTGAAATATATGAGATTCAGACATAGGTTTCTCTCTCCATATATATATATATGTGTGTGTGTGTGTGTGTTTGTGTGTGTGTGTGTTTCGAGCAAAGTAGAGGCAGATTAAAGTGCTGGAAAAGAATTTCTTATTTTTTAAAATGTTCCTATCAACCATACAATAAATGAATGTTGGTCTATTTTTATTTTACAATAAAATTTTGACTAAAAGAAATAGTCTTTTGTCATTTCCTCAACATTTGACAAAAGGTCAAAAAACAGTAAGCTGTAAGATCATTTTCTACTTGAAGTGAATACATTCATTGTATAAGTAGAAAACTCTTTGATGTTCAGTTCATACAGTGAGTGCCTTACTTATACTGAATTAGGAGGAGTTACACTGAATACTATGAATTATTCAGAAGACATTCTAGAGTGCTGAGGAATGCATCATGAATTCAGCTTTAATATTAAAATCCATTATTTTTCTATATGTATGTGATCAATATTTCATCTTTAACTAAATATTAATTTTCTAATATAAAACTATCTTAAAAACAGAGGAATATGCTGATTTCTGAAAACAATTATTTTTATAAAGCAATTACTAACAAGGGCCATGTGTTTTTTCTCGTACATTTAGTATATACATATTTCTCATAACATTTAACAACTGTCATTTCTTTCTCAAATGTATATTTGGGAAGAGTTTCTAAAACTCAGAATAGTTTGTTATTATGACATGAAAACAACAACTCTCAAAGGTTTTAAATTTATACATTTTTATCTTTTAAAAAATTTTTGCTGCAGCCCTTAGTGGTGTATGCCTGTTATGCCAGCACCTGTGACGTTGAGGCTGGACTGACCTGAATTCCCTAGCCTATCCTGCATGAACCTAGCCTTTAAAACAACACAGAATATGTAGCTAACTTCTTATTCTATTTGCCTGAATATTTTTTTAGCTGTTACATGATTATTAATGGTCAAGTTGAGTTTAGTCAAGCTGAGGACCAGGATATCTATTGAACTTCTGCATTGTCTTCAAGCACATGTGCTTGCACAGCACAGCTTCCAGCCTACACCTTTTTATCACATAAATAGTTGTGTTTCTTTGGCTTCTGTAAGCCAGACCTTACTCCCTAGCTGAATGCAGTCAAAAAGAAATAGATGAGGAAAGAACTGTCTAGAGTGGCACTTGCCGGGCGGTGGTGGCGCACGCTTTTAATCCCAGCACTCGGGAGGCAGAGGCAGGCGGATCTCTGTGAGTTCGAGACCAGCCTGGTCTACAGAGCTAGTTCCAGGACAGGCTCCAAAGCCACAGAGAAACCCTGTCTCGAAAAACCAAAAAAAAAAAAAAAAAAAACAAAAAAAAAAGAACTGTCTAAAACTATGTCAATGTGGATGGCTTAAAGTTACCAGAAAAAGATAATTTAAATGGAGATTATGAAGGAGACCATCTTAAAGGCAGGACTTACCCTTACCATCTAATGCAGGAGTCTTCCCTTCAATGTCTGGTGGAGTGAGTTGGTGACCATATCCAAAGGGATTTTGTAATTCGAGAATATATCATTGGTGCTTAGAAGCGCATCGTGAAATTTGACTAAGGACATTTGTGGAATTTTGGAAATATAAACTTGCATGCTAATCATGGCAATAACTCAGTGATGAGTAAATAGAGCTTTTGCTTAGATTTTCATTAATACAGCCTGTTGTGATGAGTACAGAGCTATCTTTCAACTGAGTAAGTTAAAGAAGGGTGATAGTTAAGTTTTAGGCAAGTATGGGTTATATATTCAGTCACAGACAATCCTGGAAATCCTGTGATATTTGATATATCTTGATCTCAGCCAACCTCTGGCTTTTAAAATCTTTCTCCTCACCCTTTCACACTGCATCCTGAGACTTGTGAGATGTTATGATATAGATGTCCAATGCATGACTGAACAGCTCATACATATTTATCCTCAGAACTTTGAGGAGTTTTTCTTTCTGATTTAACTGCCTTCCATTGTGCAAAGAAACTTTTAATGCCATATGAGGGATTCACTAATCATAGGACATTGTTTAAGATAGAATTTTCCCATGTTCTTCCTTATCATCTTTTAAAAAATATTGTTCTATGAAGATTCACAAAAATATTTATCAAGATTGTGCATGACACAATTGTTACAATCCAAAAGCAATCCCAACTTTTCATGCTTCTTGAAGTATCTACTTCTCATTTACAAATTACAGTGTATCTACAGAAGTAAATGCAGCATGGCTGGAGAGATGCTGGCATGTGCCTCACCAGGTATTAATTCATAAATGCTGAACCTGTGTTTTTAAACACTTATGTACTTTGGCCAGCTTGGGTTACATAGAGAGAATATGCTTCAAAACGGAAAGGTAAACCAACTAAAACAAATTTCCCACAATAGGGAACAATCTTTAATCAACAAAATCTGAGGTAAAAACAAACCAGGTTGTTGTGACACTATACATATTATGAGGTTCAAAACAATTTCTAAATTCTGGCAAATATGTTTGGCATAACAGTGTTCCCTTAAAGAGTTTACTTTGCAGTATATTAAATAGATAATTAAAAAGTTATATAAAGATTTAGTAGCCCATTTTTAATATCAAAATTAATTCAATTATATATACAACAGAAAATTAAAACATTTATCAGGCATCATTTGAAAAGTTCTATTTGAAGTAGATAGCAATTAACACAGAAGCCAACAATGGGCCAAAGTGTAGAGAATAAGAAATTCTTTACCACTTAGCCCGAAAAGGAATATGTATATCATAACCCCCTTTAAAGTTTCAGAGATCATAGTAGCAGAGGAGAGAGAAAGAGTGTAAAGGTTCAGGGAGTAGATGGAATTTAAGAAAACAGTATCTTCCAGACACAACTGGGATACTGTACATATAAACACACAGCAATTGATATAGTATGCACAATCCCCATGCAAGGTCAAGCAACATCACATCCCAAAATAAGCAGGGGTTGTGCATGAAATCTCACACCTAATTAACAAGTGAAAGCCGCTGATAGTGGGCAAATGACTTTTGTGTAAGAGTATTATTTCCGGTAAGTCAACTATGTTCCAGTGAAAGACTGTATGTCCAGGAATATAGAAATAGCCCAATCTGGACTTGATGAGTGGAATCAAAAGAAACAACAATAACAAAAACAGAAGGCACAAACTTAAGCACATAAGGCAAGCATGTTTATTTTGAGGATTTGTAAATGCCAGGGAATATGAGCAAAACATATTTTATGAAATTCTGAACAAAAGTATTGTCTTTTTAAGGGAATTATGCATAAAATTAAGTAGTCAATACTTTTTAAATAAAAATATAAGTCATGATGTTTTAACAATGAGATAAAAGTAGGAAAAATATAAGAACCAAAGCATAGTTATGAATGGGCATGCAAGATTAAAGGGACCTGCAAATATTAGGAAAACTTCATTTTAAGAGTAAACAGATATTTGATAGTGGATTTGTGTTACTACCACTATGAATCTCTAGGCAAAACAAGTTATTGTATTTGATTTTTGTTATATATGCTTTTTTACAGTGAAGATATTTAAAGCCAATATGATATATCCTCCATGGGACATATAGGACCAGGAACTAAAGGTATTCTATTATGAAAGAAAATAAATGCCTTTGTTGCTAGAGTGATGGAAAAGGCTCAAAAGCACAAGACATAACATGGACAGAGCAAAAAAGAAATGTAAGAGTCTTTACCAAGGTCCAGTGTGAGGATTGCATGACTGGTAAATTATGAGAAACTAAAGAATAAGAGGTGAACTAGAGTTGGATTCTACGTTTCCAGGGCACAAGATGATTGGTAGAGATAGTCCTTGTAGCAGATGGGAAGTCATCTGGAAAGCAACTTAAAAGTAACATGATAAAATATGTCAGAGGTATGCTTGATCTAAGAGAACAGTTGAAACTCTAAGGGGATAATAGCACAATATTATCTGTGCAAAGCAATAGACTTTGAAAACTATAATGTTCTATCTTCATCTAATGCACCATTTCCTAGTATATCACCCGAACAAATTGTCATTCAACCTGTGCTTGACAGTCTTTAAATGCCCCCCAAAATTTCTATATCCTGACCATTCAATATTTTTATTCAACCCAATGTTTTAAAATGTCCTTCTTAAACTGATCCAAAAATATGTCTCCTTAAAATTTTGCTCTTTGATTTCCCTCTGGAAATGCAAAATAATGTAATTCTTTTTACACAACCATCCTTTAAATAATTGAAGGCATATTTTTACATCCCAGTGACCCTCCTCTTCTGTAGGTTAAACATCATTTGATGTGCTTTCAATGCATTTATATATAGTGTCTTTCTTTAGTATGTAATGCTTAGGACTGACCTGAGATTTATATAAAAAAGATAAAAGATGATAAAAGTAAAGGAAAAATTAAGACTGATTACTATAACTAAAGGTTAAGCTTTACTAAAGACATGTAAGAAGCCCAAAGTAAAGAACAAACAATTCCAAGAAAGATAGATTAGATTGACACAAAGATACCAGGACAGGACAAACCCATCAAAGGTAAGTAAAAGGAAGTTTAAAAAATCAAAAGAAAAAATATCAAGTTATTTGTTAATTAGCATCTGGGTTTTGTACAAGTTGTATTTAAGAAAATCAGATTTGAGAAATGTAGACTGTTAGAATATAGAACATTTACAGAGTAAAGAAAGTGAATAAATCTACTCGCAAAATAATCCTACTTACACTTCAAGATCTAAAAGCAAAAAGCTCTTCCTCATGCAAATGCTCTTTGGTTTTCTTCCCCAGCATCAACGAGTGCCTCTTACTTCAGATTACACAGAACTGCACAATGGTGTACTGTTGCTCTTGTCATTTACAAACCATAAAGTGATTAATGATAGAATCCTGCTCTGAGTCGTTGCTATGCCCTCACTAGAAAGATGGACTGATTGTGCCTGGGCAGTAAATATGAGGGCCCAGAAAATTAAGGACCACTAATGCAACCAATTCACACAATGATGCTTTGGTGGGTAGGGCCTGCTCTGCAGTTTTCTCAGGTATTGTTTTTTGTTTGTTTGTTTGTTTTGTTTCTCCGGGAAATACTTGTTCTTTTCCATATACCCTTGTTTTCATTTCTTAGCACCCGAAACTAATTATGATGATTGAGTTCAAATGAGCATGTCAATTTAGCCCATGCTTTCTGGAAGTGCCAGATTGTTCATCTGCAGAACTACTTTGGTGTGTATTCCAGTGACTGTGGGAGACTTTTGTGACTCATATGAACATGAATAAAAGCTATGGTTGTTTCTACTTTACCTAAAAATAGTTGTTTTTCTATTTCATTATGTTCCTTGCCTTCAAAGTGATATTGTAATGTTCTATTAGAAGCAGATATTGATGTGATTTCAAATTCTCATTTTTAGGGACATTTTAGTATTCAAATGTATTTTAAATTATTCAATGACTATGTGATTTTTATGGTATTTAATGTCCAAGTATTTGTAATCATTATATCTCTGCATATACATTCTCTTGTTTATGTCATTTATAAGTTGTATTTTATTTTCCAATTTTTAGAATGTAACAAAGAAGAAAGTTGATAAGTTATGTTTGGTTTTCTATAATTAATTTGAAGCTTTATAATGACTTTATTGATATTCTCATAAAATAGATGAAAAATACCTTTACAATTTTATTTATTTTGGATACTTTTTTAATGCTTCCTATCTTGTCCTTAAGAAAAATAAGTAGAAATGAGTATGATCTCAGTATATTATATGCATATATAAAAATGTCAAAAAGAAACATATTGCTCCATACAACTAACATATGTTAAAATAAATTGTATATAAATTTAAGATTTTATTAAGTCACTTGGCAAATGGGCAGATTGCTATTAACTTGCTAAAAAATAGAGTAATTTTGATTTTTAATACTGAAGTGGGGACTAGACTATCAGCTTCCTTCCTGATATGAAAGATAAAGTGTGGCTGTGGATGTAGCTCATCAAAGCCAATGTTGATAATTTATCCCATTTGCCTCTAATGTATTCTCTTGTTTCAGTTTCTTTGTTTAACTATTTATGCCTTTTTGAGTTGTATTTTTGCATGGTCAGTTATCCCTGTGTGTCATGTGAATTGGAAGGTTCAAACTCATATCAGTAGATTAGGACCATGCAGTTTACATAAACCCATGTCTTTGTTTTATTAGTTTCTTCTAAATGTTAGGTACTGTATTCTGATCATATTGCCCTTCTACTCATACTCTTTTTAGTTCTATCCTTTCCCTTGTTATCCAACTTTAGCTTCTTTTTAAATTTTAAACACATAAAGTACTCTTCTAACTGTCCATATATTCTTAACTGTTTGGCTTACAATATATTCTTTAGTGGTAAACCCATATAAGGAAAATCAACTCCCCATCTTTCAGAAATTATCAATTGTCAGTAGCTCCTTAGATATGGGTCTGAATTTGGGGCAATACCCATGTGTATTCTTTAATTTTTTGTGTCTTTAGCTTGCAAAGTTTTTGGACACTGTCTCTTAACTGCTCTGGATTAATATGTACAATTGTTTCTGCTGTGTCCAGAAAACACTGTTTCCTTATAATCATCCACGGCCTCTGGCTGTTAAAATTATTTCTGCCACCTCTTTCACGATGATCTCTTAATCTCAGGAGCACACAAAATATTTTTAAAAGGTCTTTGTCTATTTTAGTTAGGTGAAAAGAGATAATATTGTTGAAAATAAAACAAGAATGCAAAATTGTATTTTTACTACAAAAATCAAATTTTGGTGAGATAGGTAGATGGATGGATAGATAGATGATAGATAGATAGATAGATAGATAGATAGATAGATAGATATATAGATAGATAGACAGACAGACATTATCCGGTATTCACAGTTGTGAAAATACTTCATGTGAATGCACATAAAATCCAGATGCAGTAGTGCACCTCTGCAATCTAGGCAGTACTGTAGAGAATAGGAAGCAGACTAGACAATGCTCTGGAAGCCAGGTATCCTGGAGTAAACAGTTAAGCTGCAGAAACCACAAAACAGATTCTACTTCGAAAGAATGTGCAAGGCAAAATATGGCTCCTAAAATTTGTCCTTTGACCTCTCTTTGTACTGTGGAATGTGCACACCCACTGTGACACACATGCACACACACACAGAAATTAAATATTAATGTCTGTGGTTTTAAAATTAGATGTTTCCTTAGTTATTTATCAATACTAAGTTTCTGAGAATATTATTACAGTATTCATAATAATTGTTTTATTAAATTCATATCATTTTACACTAATATAAAAAATGACAGTATGAAATTTGAAAAAGCTATCCAAAAATGCATGCAAAGGTACCCTTTAATGACACATATTTGTAATAGTTTGTATAATAATTTTGATGTAATTAACTCTATTCATATTATCTGCATTTATGTATACTGTGTTCCAATTTTATATTCGAAATACATACTTCAAAAATCACGTTTTTATTTTTGAAGATTACCTATGAACTTTAATAGCCACAATAATCAAAATATTATTTATAAATGTATTCTTCTTAACAATAAAGGATCCGTGGAATATTAAACTGTGGGCAGTTCTTTCAAATTTACTTGTTCAGATTCTGCAACTTTGAATGAGATGGCTACTCTCACCTAAATGTAATAATGCTATTTTTCTACTCATAATCATTAGGGGCAATTTTTCACATTCCCAAAGGACAAGCTTTTAAATTTATTTTAGTGCAGAAAAATTAATAAATGAGGCATTGTTATTCATGTTTTAATCCTAGCACTCTGTAACAGAGACATAACCTAAATGAATTCAAGGTCTTCTCATCCCACATATTGCATTTCAGGATATCTAGAGCTACACAGTGAGATTCTGTGGGAGGGAAAAGTCCTTTTGATTTTAAGTCTAAAGGCTTCTATAATTTATAACATATATTCTTCTGTATTTGTAAATAAAATGACATTTCAATGGATTTTGAGGTCATTGTATATTAGTTACCGGCATCACTTTTTCCTGGCAATTATTTTTTTTTAATTATTATTATTGTGCGAGAGGACTTTATGCCTTAGTGTACTTGTGGAAATCAGGAGCCCTCCTTTATCCATTCTTGTTTTGGTTCATTCACACCTCTCTTGAAGAAGATTACAAGCACTGATGTTTAGTCTGAATAATGGAGCAGCAAAAGAGCTCTCATGATGATTTTTCTTTTGTCTTCCCTTTTCAGACAGAGATCACAGGGTTACAGAAGGATGAAAAAAAACCATTTTTAAGATATATAAAGGAAGTTACAATTACTGTTAGGTTCTTTGTAGCTAGATGAAGTTATGACTAAAAATATACATTTTGCATATATACATGTTAACCAATATTCATTGTCATATATGATACATATGATGAAAATTTCACCAGAACATAGCCAAATTTGTTCCTGAGAATATCTGAAACAAGATTTAAAAAGAACCCTGATAATGACATAAGAGGCCATGGTGTATTTGCTCTCCTACTACATATCCTGCACTCCCCTGTTCCTAATAGTCCAGTACAGCTTCCTCAAAGCTCTATCTGCATGTACACGTTTATGACAGAAGAGGGCATCAGATCCCACTATAGATGGTTGTGAGCCACCATGTGGTTGCTGGGAATTGAACTCAAAACCTCTAGAAGAGCAGCCAGTGCTCTTAACCACTGAGCCATCTCTCCAGCCCCCTCTGCTGATTTGTTTTTACTGTGATTTCACAATCTGTTTCTTTCTTAACTTATTATCTCTTGATTCTCTCTATGTATCCTAGTCAGTCCCCAAACTCACTATTATCCTGCTCAAGCCTTTCACATGCCAGAGTTGTGTGATGACACTTTTGTTAAATGTTAAATAGATAAGTATTTAAACATTTCAAAGTTTGAGGTATTTTTTATACCGGGTACATTGACTTCTCAGTGTTTTATAGACTATGCTGTTGGAAAGTGATGAGGAATGAGGAGAGATTGGCAGTACTATGTCTCCAAGCCCATTCCTGCTTACTAGTAGCGTAAAGGGCCCATTTTGACCAGAAATAGAAATAATACATCCATGGTATTTGAATCTCAAAAATTAAACTATTTGAAACCACCAAACTCTCATATCCTTAAACTGCATCTTTTTGAGGCATAAACTACCCTGGGGATGTAATAGGGTACCCGCCACAGTTAGTTCCCATTTGAAGCTGCCTAGGAGATCTGATAGAGGCTCAGTTGATTCACTTGTAAATTTTGTGCATCTTTTTTCCTTGGAGAGTTCTATTGACGGCTATTTACAAGAGTTTTTTTCCTGTTGCCACTGGAAAAAATTCACTATAAGTGATAAAAAAAAAAAAAACTGTGCCATGACTGCTGATTAGTATGAAGTTGTCTACTACAAGCCTCTTCACTCTGCAATCAATTAACTAGATGGGGCAATCAGACTAAGTATAAGGCCCCCTCAGACTTGTTTCTTAAACTCTCTGTAGTATGCATTTTATACACTTACATGGTCCACTTTATTCTTTAAATTTGTAGATATTTCCATAAATAAGAGCCACATTCAAGGGTGTTTTGCTGTGTGGTGTTCAGAGGCCATTAACTCTGACAATGAAGAAAGACAATTAGCTGGGATAGTTGCATTTTGATTAAGAAAATGGACCTCAGGTTTCAGAGAATCTTTCATTCAGGTAGATCTGAATATGTTAAGAACTGATTTTAACAAAATTGTTTAGCATTACTTTCCCTCATGATTCTCAGAAATTTCTGTTTGGGTTCAGCTTGGATTTTATTTCAAAGTATCTGTTTTTTTAATCATATAGGTGCCTATCATCTTCATACCATTCATTCTTCCTTGAGAAGCTGATTTAATTGCATTACCTATGAATTTTATTAAGTTGGTTGTCCCTAAAGTTTAATAAGCCTAATCTCCATCTCAATAGGTTAGTGAGTAAAATACTAACATAGATAACTAGTGTGTACTACATCTTATGACATAAGAATATAAATTCCCATCAGTTGCTGCAAGAAGTGTCTCTGATGATGTATTAGTCTAGGCTCCAATTTATGAGTATATATGAGTATAGAAGAATATCATTAACAATCATTTCATTGACTGTTTCTTGTTTCGTTGCTATTGTGTTACTTTATTTTTGTTTTAGCCCGCTATGTTTGGTTCTATCCTAGTCTCTGGACTATCCAGCCTCTCATTCACGGTCATGCAGGTAGTGTCAGGTATGGGGTCTTCATTATGGTGTGGGCCTCAAGTTGGATCATTAATTCGATGACCACTCTCACAAGTTCTGTGCTGAGTTGCCTCATCCAACCTTTTACTTGAAGATTTGTGCCTAGCCTTATTTTAAACATGTAATTCCATGTTTGGTTGATATACCTGAGAGGACTTCACTTTTCTAAAGAAAAATTTAAAGGGACTGAATTTAGAGGAGAGGAGAAATGGGAGGGAGGGACCGGAAGGAGTGGAGAGAACAGAAACAGCAGTCAGGATATAATGTATGAAAGAAGGAAAAGAAGAAGAAAAAAGCAAATTCCTACTTCAGCTTGAAATTAGGATGTAAAGCAAACATTTTCTGGAAGGCTCTATGCACTTTTTAATTGGTCTTTATCACATGAGGTGGTGCTAAAGTAACCCACAAAAATTACTTAGAGTATCCTGATAATCTCTAGTTACACATCTGAAGTAGTAGACAGATAGAAGATAAGGGATTGCAAGTCTGTTACTTAATTATTAATTACCCCAAAAATGACTTAAATTCTTGGGCAGTGAAATAAGTACTTATATTTCAGTTGTCAATTTGAAAATAAACATCAAACCAAGATACCTGTTTTTCTTTTGGTGTTAAAGGATTATAAAGGTAATAGCAAAGAAGCACTGGACTAATAAAATTAAGTGGAAAACAAAAAAGGAAAAGCAACACCAAAAACTGCTCACTCTTCCTTCTCCTCCCATTTTCTTCTGGACTACTAAAGCATTCTGTCTATAGTCAGGAAAAGACACAAGTTCCTTGTATTAAACAGTAATTATAAATGTATATTATCTTGCTAAAGTACTATCCTTGGGCTAAATATAAATTTAAATATATTCACTTTTGTTTTTCCCAAATTAGCAAATTTATCAGTAAAGAATAAAGGAGTTCATTTAATTTAGTTTAAGCTTCATTAAAGTACAGTTTATTAAATAGTGTGTGTGCATTTTGGGCTAAAAGGAACAAAGATAGAGTCTTTAACTTTTTTATTTATTTATTTATTTATTTATTAGTGCTTTGTTCACTACCAGGAAAAGCAAAAAAAAAAAATTCCAATCTAAACACACATATTGCATAATACTGTGGGCAATTTTTAGCAAACTTCTTTTAGGTCCCTTGCAACTTACTGAACTGACTGAAGACAAAACCCTCCACTAGACATCTTTACTACCTCAGGTGCTCAGAAAGTATTTCATTGCCAGATGCTGGTAAGCAATGTGATTTTGTATTCTTGTCTCTGTGGCTGGGAAAAAGGTGAACTCAGTTTGCTTCATTTTGTTTCAGTATTCTATTTTACTTCTTGGCACCATGTCAATAGAGCTCACACTTTTTAAGGAGTGATAAAATAATATCTCATTAACTCAGAGTTTGGCTTCTACAACTTTCTTTTTATAGATCTCCACCTTGCTTGTTTCAACTAAGAAGGTATTAAATTTAAAGATGTTGATGTACTCTCTTGTATAATAAAAAGATAGACAAGTGGGAGAGCCCATTTAACAATCATGCTGGAAGACCATTTACCCACAAAGAAAGCATCATAGAAGACAAGTATTTGATTGGTATAATAAATTTCATATTTGAATAGGAAGTTAGGAGAGTCCCAAGGTAATATTGAAATTTAGTTACACTAGTCATACAACTATGCTATTCCCTTTAACACTTTCCTTCTAGTCATCAGTTAGTAATTGTTCTCATGCTCAATAAATATGGGTCTGTAATTTGAATGCCTGATATTTACTTTAATTTTAGACTTATTTAACTTTGGATTGTTTCCTATATTTTATTTCAGTTCCAAAATTTGACTCTCAAGTCTTATGGTATAGAAAAACGATAAATACATACACATCATTCAGACACCATATTATTTCAAACATATCAGAGGACCTCTGCTTATGCCTAGCAAATTCTAAACATAAAGACTTTATTTCATCAACTATTACTTAAGCCTTGACTATAAGAAGAGTCAGTAAAAGATGGGTGTGGTTGCTCCACTCTAGATTCTGAATTTGAAAGTGAACATGTGTTTCCTCCGGTAGGATAATTTACTTCCAACTTATGGTCTCAGAGATCCAGAGACTAGACCTAGACTTCCATTAAAAAGGACATTTCAAATGTGTGTGTGTGTGTGTGTGTGTGTGTGTGTGTGTGTCTGATTGTGTGTGTGTGATTGTGTGTGTGTGATTTGGATATTGAAATTAGACCAACATTTCTGCAATACTTCAATGATTTGTTTTTCTAGCTATAGCCAAAAAGGTAACAGTTCTACGATCTGTGGTAAGCATATAAACAGACATTGGGGTCACCCAAATTTGATATCTTGATAGACATTAAATGTGAAATTGCAATTTGAACTCTCAATACAATGAAAAACCAAGAACATCACAGGTTTTATTCCTTTATTCCCAGGCTAATAAAATATGAAGTTGCTCTGCCTGAGCTTCTGGTGCTCTGAGAGATTTTCACATTACCTACACTATTCAGGGAACTCAAATAACTTACCTCTTTTCCTTAATAGGCTGATATTGCTTTCAAGTAAGCTCAAGTCAAACCAGGATATTTCATAAAGCACATCAAAGTACCAGTCGATGTTGATATGGAATTTATAGTATTGAAGAACCACTGTGGATTAACTGCTCCAAACATAGTAAGTGAGGGATTATTTTAAAAGCCCACAAGTAAAATCTTCCTACAATTTATAATTATATGTCTTTGCTAATGCTTTTTTCTTCAGCTATTTGAAATAACACTACACCATTTTTTCTTCTCAGCATCTATTCCAGCTTTATACTTACTCAATGACCAAAAATAAATTGTAATTAAAGTTTATATCACAACTATAAATATAAATCAACTAATTGAAATGAAGTGTTTGGTGCCTCATAATATTAGATTCTTATTATAATAAGAAGTTTTTACTTCTGCAAGCACAGGCTATGTAATCACATACTTTTCTCTATTTTTAGCTCTGATAAACTTTTCCGGTTATCCTTTTAACTTTATATGTGTGAGATAAGATCTCCTTATTAGCAAAAGCTTGTTTCAAGCCCTCAGTCTTTCTATTCAATGTCTTTGTGACTGGAATTAAAATAGTGTACCACGTACCTGGCTTATTTATTTTAACTATTACTGTTCCCTATTATGATCTTACACATAATCTTTGAATCTTAGACTCCCATGCTTGGACTTTGATATTTTTCTGGAAACTTCCTCTGTAATATTCATATGCATTTCTGTGACTATAATAGAGTGCAAAGAGCAAGGATTCCTCCAAAAGGAACTTGACATCTTATAGCTGCTTGTGTTGTAATAGGAGCAGCGGGGCTGCGTCCCCAGCACCCCGGCCACCTGGCTAACTTATGCCCCGAAATAACAACACACAAACTGTATTCTTTTAAACACTACCTGGCCCATTAGTTTCAGCCTCTTAATCCATTTCTAATAATCTATGTAGCACCACGAGGTGTGCTTACCAGGAAAGACTCAGCATGTCTGACCTGGTGGCTGGCTGTATTGCCATCTGCCTCAGAGAGCAGAGCTATCACATCTGCCCTGGAGAGGGGAGCATGGCGTCTCTGAGCTCACTTCCTCTTCCTCCCAGCATACTGTTCTGCTTACTCCTCCCACCTATGTTTTAACCTATGAGGCCAAGCAATTTCTTTATTACTTAACCAATGACCTTCCTCCATCATGCTTTGATGTGGGAGTGTCATATATCAATCTGTTGATTTCATTGGTTAAAATAAAGAAACTGCCTGAGCTCATTGATAGGCCAACCCTTACGTGGGTGGAGTAAACAGAACAGGATTCTGGGAGAGAGAAGCTGAGTGAGGAGTCGCCATGATGTTCCCAGTCCAGACAGAGGCAGGCTAGAATCTCCCCGGTAAGCACACCTTGGGGTGCTATACAGATTATCAGAAATGGGTTAGGTCAATATGTAAGAGCTAGCCAATAATGGGCCAGGCAGTGATTAAATGAATACAGTTTGTGTGTTGTTATTTTGGGGCTTAAGCTAAGCCATGCGGGCGGCCGGGTGCGGGAACACAGCTGCGCCGCCCCTCTTACTACAATGCTTGTGTTGAATTTCAGTCTTGTTTAATTAATATGCAATTTTAAATAACAATTTCAGTGCCTAGAACAACCATATAAAATATAATAGAAATTTTTTTTGAAACATAACCATGAAAAATCAGCTGGTAAGACTAGGAGCAGGGTGGTAACCTTCCCCAAGGAAGAAAGTGTACAGCAGTTTGAAGTACAGTGCCAAACAGTCCTGAAAACATATAAAATTACCATTATATGATCTCACATGTTTTATTTTGAAATATATGCATATACAAATAATATATGCATGCAATAATAATAGATTTGAAAAGAGGCAGTGAATTTGAAGGAGTGCAAAAAAGGGTATATAAAAGGTGGAGGAAATAGAAGGAAAAATATCAGAATCAAAATATAATCTTCAATGAGGAATTATGAGCTTATCTAGGATTATCTAAAAAAAAATTTAATAGATAAAGCACATGTGTCAACAGATATAAAATATACTCAGACTGACTGATGTCCCTTCTTGGATATCAGTAATCTTTGTCATCTCAGTTATGGAGCCACTAGAGGAAAAAGGGGTCATTTTAAGGCAGGAGAATGATAAGGACAATAAGACTCATGTGAGTTGAACGTCAAAGGATTGTGCTGAAGGGAATGAGTGTAGAAGTGTTAGGGGGAAAGAGAAACATGAAAGATTGAAGCAAATTATTGTGATACCACAAATAATGGTTAAAACCAAAAACATAAGTACACATGAGAATGACATAATGAAACCTGTTTCTAGTCAATCTAAGTAAAAAATAAATCATAAATATGGAGATGGCTAAGTGAACAAAGTAAGTACTTTTTAGCTGAAAACATAGGGACCAGAGGCTATTTCCAAGAAGCAATGTAAATCTGGAGGTAGGGGCATGAGCCAGTTGTCCTAAGGCAAGGTAAGAAACAGGAGGCTCTTTGGTGTTTGATGGCCACCAAATCTGGCCCAATCACTGAGCTCAAAGTTGTGTAAAGACCCTGTTTTTAAAACATAACTCTTAGGGTGATTGAAGAGGACTCTTAACCTCCTTCTCTAAACTCCACATATGTACATATATGTTGAATGTAACATGTACATACATGAATATGCATGTTCATGTGCACCACAAGCACAATAAATCAATCACATTATTTTCTTTCTTTATTTATTTATTAAAAATTTCTGTCTCTTCCCTGCCACCGCCTCCCATTTCCCTCCCCCTCCCCCAATAAGGTCCCCCTCCCTCGTCAGCCCAAAGAGCAATCAGGGTTCCCTGACCTGTGGGAAGTCCAAGGACCACCCACCTCCATCCAGGTCTAGTAAGGTGAGCATCCAAACTGCCTAGGCTCCCACAAAGCCAGTATGTGCAGTAGGATCAAAAACCCATTGCCATTGTTCTTGAGTTCTCAGTAGTCCTCATTGTCAGCTGTGTTCAGCGAGCCTGGTTCTGAAAAAGCCTGGGATAAAACCGGACACTATTTGCTTTTATAACGCTTTTAAGAGCATAGGGCATGCTGAAAGTTGAAATACCAACAAAACTTTTGGATATTACTCTATTCACAACCACAGTTCTCCATGTTGTCTCCTGTTGCTTTGTTATCATTGCCCAGTCACCATTTATTTTTCAATTTTTACTAATTCTTTCCTTGGGGTTTTCACAATGCCCTCTGTGCTTTTCATGGAATCCTTCTTTGAAGACCTACAAATCTCTCTCATCTCTTTACCAGTTCAAATATCACTTTGCAAGGAAGGATTTTCAAGAATAAAGATCCATTTTCACCATGGGTATTCTGGCAATTTGGAATAATATATATATATATATATATATATATATATATATATATATATATATATATATATAAAACTTCTCTGCCTAAAAATTACCTGTATCTTATTACAATTTCAAAACATAATCTTCTTTGTATTAGAGAAGAGAGGGAGACATTTGTATTACCTGAGAATTTATACTCATTCATTGCAGCTAATGGCTTTCTGTGAGTAAAAATAAATGTATGAAAGCATTTTTATTGCTTATGCAATCCATAGGGAACAAGTTAGAATGTGGTCTTTTAGAGATTAACACTAAAACAGGGGAAATTAATTTTGAAATTATAATCAGAGTCATACACCAGAGGAATACAATTGGTAGAATCAGTAATACTGGTGGCTAACAGCATTAATGAACAGGAATGACCCATGATAATCCCATAAGCAAATATAGCCAACCTCAAGAGTCAGCATATTTTATTTTGTCATTTTTTTGTTAAACAGTGTACAAAGTAAGAATTTAAATCAATGTGGGCCTTTAAAATTGGAATAGTAACTAAAAATGTGGGAAAAACAAATTGTAAATATATGCTTACAAAAGGATGGGACAGGGAATAATTAAAATGATAATAATAAAATAGTAATCAAAATTAACACATAAAATAGCAAAAATAGCTGAAAAATTGAATAGCTGAAAAGTGAAAGAAGTGAATCAGTCAATTTAAGTAATAAAAGAACGGAGCAGTTAATGGTATTAATAAAACATAAGAACACTGACAAAAATTAGTAACATTACATAAATATGAGTTTGTGTTAATTTACCTTAGAGTTGATGAGGATTGTCCTGCATATTGGAAGATACTAAGACATATCCTTCATCTGTACCCTTTAAAGGTCAATACCAACCTTTTTATGATAGAAAAGAAAATTCTCTAAACCTTGTCTACTATCTCAGGCAGAGGAAACATATTTTTTGAAAGCTTCTGGCTTTGTGAAAAAAAATAATATAGACTACATGAAAATGAAAGTGGAGTTATCAGCAGTGCTTATTTCATTGATTTTATGATTAACATAGTTTCAAAAAAACTAATGACAAAATTGAAAAAAGGAGAAAATAAAATCTGAAAATGATTTTTTCCAAAGCAGACAGAAGAGTCTAATAGTTACAGAACTTTCATTTTCTTTTTGTTTGTTTATTTCTGTAATCATTTTCTCAGCTGGAACAACAACATGGGTGATTGCCCACATGACTCTTTAACTGACAGGATGCAGAAAGCCATAGCTCCAGAGACACATGGGTTGTCTCAGGTCCTTTCTACTACAAACAAATCTGACTTTATAAGAGCACAATGAAGGACATAGAGGACACATCACACAAAACAATTTTATGGTGAGAGTGCTAGTGACTTTACACAGTTGTCTTGATGTAGTGCCCATCAATAAAAGTTCAGGGGACAACATTAAAACTTAATCTAGTGAAGGCAATTCTGTGGCAGCAAAGGTGCTAAAAAAAAGGCTTGAGCTAAGACTGCAATTCAGAGTGCTAAGTACAGTGCTTTAGCCTTTATGTACCAAGCAGTATTCCTTTCTTTCTGGATTTTAAATTACCTTAGCATCACTAATTTTCAGATATGTTAGATAAAAGCTTGTTACATTGATAAAACTGAACAATTATAATTATTATGCATCTCTGTTACTGAGCAAGAACTTTTTTTTTCTTTCTGAAGTTGAAGGCAATTTCTTAAATTAATGCATGTGGTCTAAATGCCTGAACTGTTATAGCACAGATCATGGGTGGGAGAGTTCCAGAGAGAAGAAAGAAAGACACTTTTTAGTAACTTTAATATGAAATTAAAAATTACTTAACTATTTTACCTTTGCATTACACTTCCATCTTCACTTCATTGATCAGATTTGACACTCAGACTTTCAAGGCATAATATGGAAGAGATACATTTATAGGCATCCATAATATAGAATCTGTGGCATTTAATGCCCAGGTGGACCAAAAGATGACGAAATATAAAGGAAGTTTTTTTTTCTCCCAATAGAAATGCGAAGGTGAAAAAGAGGAAGAGAATGAAGTTGAGGAAATAATATGTCCATAGAGATAGGAAAGTACATTAGGATAAAATCCATAGGATGTAGTCAGAGAAAATACTCTTTGAAAACCTAGAGAAAAAGAAACACTAAAGGTTGTGAGTAATATTAAAAATGATTTTTCATGGTTTCCTATAGCTGCATAGTACATGTTTTGGGTGAATATGAAAATACTGCTTTAACAATAAATTTATTAGGGGACCAGATGAATTGAAGGGAAGCCAAATTCCATGTAGGTACAGTAACTAGACTCTAAATAAAACAACATAAACCAAATATAGAGTTCTATCCTCAACAATCCATCCAAGGACAGGACTAAAATATGGCAACTATGTTTAAATAGCACAATGTATCAAGAGCACACATTACATTCTGGAACAGGATCCAGTCTTGTCATTGGTCTCTCTGCCTTCTCTGAACATTTCTTAAGTACAGGAAGAATGTCTCTTAAGTTCTCTTCTTACTTGAGATTTTAGTTTTCCTATGCTCAGGGTACCTCCCAGTGTCTCATCTGACTTCCTGTTGCCTGCAAAATATAGAAGTCTCAGCTACTATTCCAGTGCCATAGTTGATTGAATACCCCCATGATCACCACCATTATGATAATGGACTGAACCTCTGAAAAGTGAGCTCTCTGTATTAAATAATTTGCTTATAAATGTTGTATTCATGATGTCTCTTCATAGCAACAGAAACCCTAAGACATTCTCCAACAAAATTTTTGTAGCACTATCCCAACAATACAGAAAATATGTTGATAATGTCAATAATTTTTCTACTTTCTCTACACATCTAAGAGTATACTAAACTAAAATAAAATTTGACTTACAAGTAAGAAAACTAAAAATAAGTTTAAAGTAAACTCTGGCTTTTTAGGAGATTTCTAACATTTAATATCAAATATAATAATACAAGATTTATGAGACAAACCTTCTCAAGATTCAATTTATTTAAATTCTAATGGAACTCAAAGCTAACAAACCTTATGATAATTAATCACTATTATTTGTCTTAAGGGTCATCTAATACTTTTATATACTCTTAACAGTTGTAAGACTGTCATTACATTAAACATTAAAATGAAATAATTTCATCATAGCAAGTGAAGGATCTAGCTCAAGCCCATCAATTATGACATGGAGAAGCTTCCATGTGTGTGTGTACATATTCATGTATAAATATACATATGCACATATGTACATATACATACACAAATTTGTGTGTGTGAGTGTGTATAATTTAACTCCAGAAACCTTTCTCCCAAGTCTAAACATCTTACATATTACTATGAGATTGGACTTTTCTATTAGTCAGGAACTTTAGATTCTATTCAATACACTTCATACTGTGTTTATGTACTATGATTTTTGTTCTTTAGAAATTGAACAAATTATATTTGTATCAAATTGGTCCAAAATCCCAATGCATCATGAACAACATTGACTTTTATGGTATTAAGACAAAAGTCCACTACCATTGTGACTGTTCTGATCTAAGGGTACAGGAGAATGTCAATAGGAGTTATTTTATTTCCATGTTCCCTTAATAGAAATATAGCATTTGTTTTTCCCTAGGTCCATGTCCAATACAATTTGAAAACCTCAGCTATTCCTGTCAGGTTTTTGTTCCATTTTATGAAGCAGGTTTTATATCAAAACAGAGAAGGATTAGTTATTTCCATATTTGTGCCACTGCTGCATTAGCATGTCTTGTAGACAGGTCACCATGTATATCACAGTGAATGAGGCTGGATTAATGGTTACCTTTTCCCAGTGGTACCATATAGAATAAATATCATGAATGACTGTCAAGAAGCATGCAGCCTCTAGTTATGTACCAGTCCAACTTCTCTGTGTTTCATGAGATATGTAAGTGTGGTCATCAGCAATAGGTCAGTACCATAAGTCGGTGGAGTGTAACAAATAGCCCTTGGTAATAGTTTGGGATATCAGAGGTTTAAGTGGAACTCTTTTATCAATACAAACTTACATAATCCATCCCTGGCAATGGAGGTTTCACTTGGAGGTGTAAAATATCTGCATTTGGTATTATCTCTCCTATTATTTTGTTATTGTATTTAGATTCCCTTTATTTCTATTTGTGTTATGAAGACTATACATAGCAGGCTTCCATAGGGTTTCTCAAATCGCCTTAGTATTATGTGTCCCACTAGATATTCCCTCTGTGCTAAATTTTGGCAGCCCTTTTTAATTTAATTCCACTATCCAGTCTCTCCCCTGTATCTTCATAACCCATGGGAGATTGTTTCCTCTCCCGAGTCCCTTACTAGGTACTGGAATTGTAACATGCATATCAAAAGCTTAAAAATTAAAACCTATCTAGAATACAATATTTGTCTTTTGGAATCACAGTTATTTCATGTAGGATGTGGTATTTAGGCACATCCAATTACCTGAAAAATCATAATTTTATTTTAAATAGTTAAATACTATCCAACTCTGTATATATATTTTATAATTTTCTTATCCATCCTCAATTGATGGGCATCTATACAGCTTCCATTTCTGGCTATTATGAATAAAGTAGCAATGAACATGGATGAGCAAGAATCTTTTTAGTAGGTTGAAAAATCATTCAGTTATATGCCGAAAATGGTATAGAAAATTTTTAGATAGATCTATTTTGATTATCTTGTGGAACTGCTTCACTGATTTCTCTAGTATCTCTACAAGTGTGTTCATCTACAAGTGATGCGTATGTTTTCTCCCCAATCCCCCGTGTCCTCACCAGTATGTATTGCCTTTTACGTTATTAATCATGGCAATCCTGGCTAGGATAAGATTGGTTTTAATTTGCATTTTCCTAATGGATAACGATGCTGAACATTTCTTTAAGCATTTCTCAACCATTTATCTTTTGAGAACTCTGAATATTTCCCTGTCTCAGTTTTTATTTGAATTATTTTTGATATTTAATTCCTATTTTGTTTTTAGTTCTTTATATATTTTAGATACATACAAGATATCTGATGTGTAGTTAGGGAAGATCTTTTCCCATTCTGTATGCTCCCACTCTCTCTGATTGATGGTGTCCTTTGGCACACAAAAGATGTCAATTTCATGAATGCTATGTATTAATTACTGTTCTAGTGTATGTGCTACTAAGGTCCTGTTCAATTTTTTTTTCCCATGCCACCCACCTGAACCTGTATTTTTCACTGACTTCATGAGCAATTTTACTGTTTCTGTATCCACTCAGTTCTTTCAGGAGGCCTGAAAATTAGTTCAGCTGTATTGTATATCCCATAAGTCCTGATTTCATTTTCTGTTTTATCTCTCATTTCTCATGATACTAGGTTGGAACATATTGCATCTTCAAAGTCTCAAAATTGTAACTACTTTAATTGTAATGATGTGATTCAGAGCACTGTGTTTGTTCTGTTACTCTGATGTAAATAAAACATGAGAATTCATAAATAATCAGCATCAAATCTTGTATGTAGGGCATTGAACTAAATCTAAGATAAAAAACCTTATATATAATTATTGTAGTTTCTTAACTATTTATGAGTGTACAATAGCATCACTATGATAACATGATATAAATGCTACAAACTCATCTATAAAATGACATGAAAGCATTACCAATTTCATTGGGAGTTTAAGCAGAGTGAAAGCATCACTTATAGTCTGATGCCTGGAAAATGAATATATTTAGTTATTATTCATAGAACACATTCTATATATGTTATTTCCAACATTGAAAAAGTTTTGATATTTTCAGATCTTAGTGTTATAACAAATACTCAATACTATGGGAAAGGATAGCACAATGTTCACAATGTAAAACAAATAAACAAAATAAAATTTGTAAATACACATGCTTAGTATAGTGAATTGAATATAACTTGTATTTATCTTTATGACATATCCATTTGTATATATCTACTTATATCTAAATATTTACATGTTAGCTGATGCTTGATTTTAGAAGAATGAATTTATTAATTAAATAAATTAAATTGCTGGGATATAGTGCAGTAGTAAGGGATTTGTACAATACCTCTAATCAATAAATATACACAAAAATAATTCAATAAATATATCTGTTTTGCTGCAGCCAGTGCAGCCTGGATAGCCGAAATTGGCAGGGGAAGCTTGCATAGAGACTAAGAGGATTCTTTTCAGGTGGAAGAACAGCAACCTTTATTTTGCCTCAGCTAAAACCTTTTATACCTCTACTGCTTCTGTGGAAAACCACCAACCAGAAAGATAACAAACATCTTTGTCAATTACAGAGCACAAGGAAGTTCCCCTACCACTCAGGAGGAGTGAGGGTAACTGAATCACAACAACTCTCCACGTTTTATTTTATACTTTGGGTGGAATACCTTGCCTGTCGTAGGGCATTGCCCTCTAATATTCCCTGCCTTAGGTGGCATCCTGCCCCCAAAGTATTGCCCGTCTGTGGCTACCCAAACACAGAGCCCTAAACCAAGTATCTCCAGGACTGACAGTGCCAACAAAACAGACCAGTGCTGCAACAATCTAATATGCACTAAATGGGTGGTAAAACTAAAAAAAAAAAAAAAAAAAAAAAAAAAAAAAGTAGTATTCTAAACCCCTCTCTTATGACAATTGAGTTCTATAACAGTAGCAGAAGCATGTGATACAGTGCCATGAGTAACACATATAACATGATAAAAGCTGGTACATGTTAGCCATTGAAAAGTACACAGTCCATTTGCTCCTAAATCAGAGCCACTTGTTGGTTCAAGGTCAATATGCCCAAATGAATATGTCCATTAAGATCATTTTAAATGTCCAAAACATTGCTGACTCTTCCAGCCATCTGGTTGACAGTCTCAGCCATCTGCATAGGGTGCATGGAGGGAGCAGGGAAGCAATCTTGCTGCTCTGGATCCACTGAAGGGGCCCCATTTAATCTTTTAGGGAATTTGAGCATCCTCAACCTGTCTGGCTACTTCCTGCTGAGTGGGGGTTCTGCATTCTGGAGGGTAATTTACATCAACATTTCAGGGGGTCTTGGTGACTCAAACCACATAAATTTACAATGAATCCACAGGTTCTCATCCTCTGTGGAGACAAAAGCAGAACCTCTTTTCCAAAGCATCAAATACTTAGGCCCATATTTTAAAGTCAAAATACCTTTCTTAGCAGTTCCCAGAATTAAATGTCTTTCTCCAGTCCAGAAGAAAAAAGACAACACAATAACATACATCTATACACATTCTATCTATTGAGGCCCTCATTTCACCCTCCTGCCTCCTCTTTATTACTTACCTACTGTCCAGTCTTCTAGAAGGCACCCCTGAGAAAATCTCTGGGAATAAAGAAACATACTCTTTTTAATCTGACCTGGCTTGTTCCCAGTCTGGAAAATTTAAACCCCCTCCTGTACAAAACCTTCAGCTGTCTTCCTTGTTACTTCCTTGCCTTGTTGCTTTAAGAGTTTCAGTTACTTTTAGAGACCTTCAATTCACCCTCCCAACTCTTTATACTTGCTAATCTTTTAGAGGGTGTCCCTCAGAATATCTCTGGGGATGAAAAAACCCTTTCCCAATACGCTTCTCAGACAGAGTGACCCCATTCACAAATCCTCACTTTCCAGATCTCAGTGGAACCTCCACTTGCTGTAGCCAGTGCAGCCTGGATAGCTGAGATTGGTGGAGGGTGCTGGGATTCAGACAGAAAGGCTTCTTTTCAGGTGGAAGAACAGCAACCTTTATTTTACCTCAGCTAAATCATTTTATACCTCTACTGCTTCTGTGGAAAACCACTGGCCAGAAAGAATAGAAATATCCTTGTCAATTACAGACTCCAAGGAAGTTCCTCTGCCAGTCAGGGGGAGTGAGGGCAGCTGTATCACAACTTGTTTGATATTTATATATGATATTTATATATGAAAGAAAAGAGTTTGCATGGAATTTTATAAAAGGACTAAGAATAAGAAAAAGGACTAAGAATAAGATGATCTATCTGCACTTGGTAAAGCAGCATATGATCCAATAAACCATGTTATATTGTGTCACAGTATGACAAGGCATAAGGAATGATACAATTCCTTCTTCACACTATGATCCCCACTGTATCTGCAGGACAAAAGAGAGGGTATGGTCTAAACTCTGGCAGACAATTTTGTTAATCAAGTGTTTTACACAAAGAAACACAAAGACGTACTATATATTTTTCAACAGATCAATGACCAAAACTAAACACTTTAATAAGCAATTTTAAGAATTATCTTTTATTTAGGAAAAATCTGATTGCAGAAATAACTGGGATGATGCATTTTGTGATAAAGAACTAAGTTTTAGAACTCAGAGAAGATGCAGGTAAAGAAATTTCCAAAAATAGCACACTAAATATTAAGGAACAATTTACATTAAAACATACATTGAGAAAGGGAGGATTGAGAAAGTTTTATGAGAAGTGTATTTTTAATTTAAATATAGTATTTAAAAATATCTTGTAAAATATATATTTGATCATAGTTTCCCATACACCACTTCCTCCCAGATTGTCATCATCTTCCTCCACACCCAACATATTGTTCTTTTCTTTTATCTCACACACAAACAACAAAGAAAATTCAAACAAAGAACACTATTTCAAAAGGGAAAAAATGAAAGAAAAAAAGAAGGAAGAAAGAATAGAGCAAAAGAAGTGAGGAAGGGAGTGAGGGAAGAAAGAAGAAAAAAAGAACAGACCTAACTAAAAGAAAGGACATGAAGTCTAGAGTCTGTCTTGCACTGATCAACTACGTTGAACATGACTCTTACACTGAAGTGTGGCTAGTATACCCAGTAATACTCTGTTGGAGATTACTGATTTGCCATTTCCCAACAGGGATAATTACAAAAAAAAAAATTCTATGTTATGATTGGGCCTTTGTGTTCCTAGCCACCTGTCCATGCAGCAATTTTGTCTTTTGGGAACTTGTGCAGCCCTTGTGCATGCTGTCACAGTCCCTTGAATTTTATATGTGAATCAATTCTGTTGTACTTGAAAGAAACTGTTTCCTTGGAATCACATACCACCTCTGACTTTTAATATTTCTCAACCTCATCTTCTGCATAAATCCTCAGTCTACAGGACAGAGGTTTGAAATGGTATCCAACTTAGGGCTAAAGTGTTGAATTCTTCAAAGTCTATCACTCTCTGTGCATTTAAAGCTTTATCTTTAAACTTTTATCTTAAATTTTAATGTGTGTCTCCCCTTTTAATGGTTCATAAATGTGATTATATTTCCTCTAACCTTCTAGCTACTTTAGCTGTACTTATTATTTAAAAAAAAACAGCCTTGTGGACCTATGCAGAAAGTTTGAAATGGTTATGAAGTATTGAAAATTAGAATTTAACAAGATATTATATAAATATAAACATAGTTAACTCTTCTTAATGTTTAGTTTCGTTCAAGCTTTCATTCTTTAAAGCTGAGTGACCTGCAAACAGCAAAGGTATTCCCTTGCTAAGCAGTTCATTTTATTTTCAAAACTATTATGAGAGATGAGTCACAGCATTCTCCAATTACTTTGCATCAGATTTGGGAGACAGTACATAATATGTTAGATATGAATCAGGAGAGAGTATAAATTTGTGCAGAAGGACCTAGAAATGAAAGAACTCATCACCCACAAGATTAAATACGAAATTCAGAATACATTGCTTGTCGTGGCCCGTGAGGGTCCAACATAAATTCTCTGATTCCCTAACCCAGCTGGAACGGAGTCGCAAGGACAAGAATTGACAAAGCTCACACCGTCATCATGGAAAGACCAGAATCTCCATTTATTGTCCAAACATTTTATATACCCACACCAAATTGAGCGGGGAAAACACATTACGCCATCACCTAGGCAACCAGGTGCCTGGGCTTAAGTCATGTCTGCATCTAGCTGTCAGGAAGGCCCTGAATTAGCATCTCTATAAGACAACCTCCAAATTGCAAAAGGAAAGAAGCACCAGACATTCTGACCAGTTTCAGTCAACACCTCTTCTCAAGTAATCCATACTTTAACAAAAGAAGTTAGGAGCAGGCATCCTGGCTTTTGTTAGGCAGAGACATCTTGTCTGCAGAGCTACAAGATCCGCTTAAATGGGGCTAATGGCTTTTGTGCCATATCGAAATATGGGCCCACAATTGCTAGATGAGCAATCCAGTTCTACATTTAGTGCAGAAATGCTACTTCTCTCTCATAGCTCTTGCTGTTATAGGTAAACTTAACATTGAGTTGAGACACAGTCTGTAGGATTTACAATAATTTTGGAAAGAGCCTGATACCTGAAAAATTACAAACACAAAAGGGTTGATAGGATTTCCTGAGAATAATTATAAAACATCTATTTCTTGCTCTCTTATTTATTATGGTGAATTCACAAGCAGTTCTACCAACTGGTAGAAGTTAAAGATTATAGAACCACCAAAATTCTAGTAAAGTTAGTGTCCAGAAATACACAGAAAGATTTCAGAATTGTATTTACTATGATACAAGTACATTTTTAGAGAACCTCCAAAAACATTTCTGTGTATAAAACTAAATTCATTAAACCACCAGTACACCAGCTTAATCTTATCTGTTTATTATGAAATTAAGATAAATGTTTTGAGCTAGTTTTACAATATTGAGACATGAATATAAGTTATAAAATGATATTACAGAAACTATATTTTATTTCAGAAAATGCCCATAATATAAAATTTGCCACCATAATTGTCTTAATCATAAGTTTCCTTGCTATCTGGTACCTACTCAATGCTATATAACCATTTATACTGCCCATCTCTAGAATTTCTGCTTATTCTTCAAATAATAGTGAAGTAATTACATAGTGAGTTTCTATTCTTCCTTCACCATCCTTGATGTGAACCATTCTAATCTGTGCTTCAAAATTATGTTTTAGGGAACTTGTTGACTGGGGTTTGTGTCCTGCCCTATCTCGTAGCTGTTCAATCCCAAAAAAGCACACAGAGGTCTACATTAATCATTAAGTGGTTATCCTATTAGCTCAGGCTTCATATTAACTCTTATTACTTATATTAGTCCATATTTTGTCTGTGTTAGCCATGTGACTTAGTACCATTTTCGGTGAGGCAGTCTCATTTTGCTTTCTCTGTGTCTGGGTTCCTCTATGTGGACTGCAGACTGAGTCTTTCCTCTTCCCAGAATTTTCATCACCCTGCCTCAACTTCGTGCCTTGTCACCTTGCCTATATTTTCCTTCTGTCTACTGGCCAATCAGAATTTATTTTTAAAATACAAGCGACAGGATACAGACCATCCACTGTCCCACAGCAGGAGCTGATATCAGTGAAAGCATAGATTATTTGTTCTTTTGTTACTGCTTTCTTCAATTTGACAAATTTTGCATGTTGTATGTAGTCTGTCTCATAAGGTCATTCTTGTCAAGTCTAAATATACCTTTGCATAGGCCTACCACATTTCTCTGAAATATTTGCTGTCAATCAATACACACCTGATTTCCTTCTTGGAAAATTTTATATTGTGCAGCTTGCTGTGAATGAACACAGATGTCCAAGAATCTGTTTAGTTCAAATTTTCATTTGTATCAGCTATATATCAAAAAGCCTTGTGGTAACTCTTTGGCATATACTTGGGGGAATTTGTGTGTTTTTCTAGATATACATACAAATTTATAAATACCACCTCCTGAGTCTATTTAGTGTTGCTTGTATATATATATATATATATATATATATATATATATATATATATAATGTGTGTGTGTGTGTGTGTGTGTGTGTGTGTGTGTGTGTGTGTGTAGGGGCTGACTATTTGGTATTGAATAACCGTTTAGACAGCTATTACCTAAGGACAGAGGATTTTTCTCTATATTCCCTAATTGCCTATTGTTTTTCTATCTAGGGTAGGGCTTTATAAAGGTTTTCTCTACACATGTTGTCAAGTTGTATGGTATTGTCAACATTCGGGTCTCTTTTAGACTAGAATATTGTTTAGATTTCATGTGTATGCCTTTTCTCACAGGTACAGAAGACAAAGACCTTGCTGTAGCTCTTCAGTTTTTTACAGTCTTTCTTTACTTCTGATATGATTTCTGAGCCTTAGGTGTATGGGGTTGTGCGTTAGACAACTGTGGCTGGGCACAGCACAGTAAGTAGTACTTTGTATTTTAACAAGCAGTGACTTTTAAAAATAGTCTCGATTTATTGTTAAAAAAGAAGGAAGCTATTTTAAAAACTAAAGAATGCAAGGTAAACTTTATCAACTATCAATCTATCACCTATCTATCCATATAACTATTATTTCTATCTATTTAGTATACATAAATATATATATATATATTATATACCTCAATAATTTATATATTATTTATTTTATGTAATAAAATACATATATGAAGAATGCTGGCAGAAATTATACTAGCTTAGGAAAGTAACAGTAGTAGGTTCTCCTAGAGTCTCCATGTCCTCAGCAATTTTTAAATAAGCACATACCATCAATTTGTTTAATTGTTCAGAAAGAAGGCTAATATATCCTTCAGACTTTATGTCAGTGGTTCAACTTTTATTCAACATACAACTGAGAAAAAAAACTAATTATTTCACTTTACTACTTTTTATATAGAAATTGCTATTCATTAGCTTTAAGTGGAGACAAAACTAAGTCTATGGAAACAAAAGTTGAAATTCAGACTTTACCAAGAATGGTATATAAAGTTCACTGATAAAAAAATCATTTGTCTTTAGGAAGTGCAAATATTTAGAGAGATCTTAATGTTCTGTGAATAATTATTGCACTTTTACCTACTGTATGATTTTCTTTCTGTGCTAGTATTGGTCTCTCTCGATTTGAGTTCTTTTGTCACTGGCAACTAGGAAACAAACAAATACATCTGCTTATTTTGATACTCCCTTTTAAATTATAATCCAATTGCTTTAACATCCTTTCGCTTTCATCCCTTCAACTGTTCTAATGACTCCTCCTCAAAACCCTCCTCTTCTCCTCCCTCAACCCCTTCATTCACTTTGACTATTGACATTATATATATATATACGATATTTATATTTTCATGATTATGTAAATTCAAATTTCTGAGGTCTATACAGATATCAGCTATGGGATTCCCAGTCCCAATGCTGATATCTACAAAACAAATCCTATACCTAAGGCCCAGGTAATGTCACAGAAAACAGGGAAGAAAGAGTGTTAAGAGACAGAGGACCACAAAGTGCACCATGAAACTGTATCTCATGGATATAAAAGGGACACTATATCCATGATATTACAGCAAAAGTTGCCTAAACAAAACCTGTAAAATTATACAACCTTCTATTTCTACAGTGATAGAAAGTATAAGGTTCAAATAATTTATCTATATATTCAGGTTATTTTTATATATGAATTTAAGATATAATGATTAATATTAATAATAATTATAGTGATTATTTATTGCAAAAAAGCAATATGACTTGAAATACGAGAAGACCAAGTTCAAGAGCATACACTACAAACCAGTGCCAAATCTCTATACAAATTTTCACTACAATCCTCTGTCCTGTTAGCATTTATATATAATCTGTTAGCTTATAATTTGTGTTAAAGGAATGGCATCTTGACACTAGTTTAATTAGTGAATTACTTGTCACTTAACCTCAGAGAGCTTATTAATCCAACTTAATATTTTACAGATAATATAGGCAAATAAAAGATACATCTAGATAAACTAAACTTATATTTTTATTTTAGGCGTTTTTCTATGTTTATAGATAAATATCATATACCAATTATACAGACATAATATCCATGTGAAGTGCAATAAATTTATATTGATTATAGCAAGAAAATTAATTCATTTTTCTGGAAAACATAATGCATTGGCATGGACTATCAGAGATTTTACAAATGTTTAGACTTGGCAAATGGAATTCAAGTGAATCAATGTCTAGATGAATTTGGCTTAGTAAATAAAAGTTAAATTGACTTTGAAAGGATAAACTTTCCAATTACCATCAGCAGGTGGATGAACTCAAAATGTTTGTCAACATTCCAAGTGGAAGGAATCTTCTGTACATTATCATTCCACCTTTGGAATCTCTGTATTGATAAGACAATCATTCAATTTTTTTTCTTTCTAATATAAAAAACTGAAAATTTTCTATTGCTTGTGCTACATTAACATACTTGAAAACATAAATTACACAACATGAATGTTTATAAATCATCTTGATGTAAACAAAGAACACTGATACAAAGTGTAGATCCCCTTAGTTCTTCATTACTTAGTTTTTCTTCTGACCCTGCTGACATTATAACCTCACAAAAATCCTAGCTTTCAACTTCTATTTTTGTCACATAGTAATTTCATTTAATATCTTTTGTATTAAATAAAGAAAACCAGGAAATGCTGTACAAACATTCCAGAATTCAAAAGGCATAAATAAGAAAATAACAACAACTTTTGAAATAAACTGAAGTACATTTCCATCCCTGTGGAAAAATGGTGTGTGTGTGTGCACATGCATGTGCCTGGGTGTATATGTTTGTGTGCTCATGATGAAAACATTATTTGATAGGCAGTAATAGTTTAGAGGATTGTCTGCTAAAGAGGCCCCAGTTGAGATTTCTTAACACAGAATGCAAAGGTTCAGTGACTAGAATGAGGCCATAACAAGAAAATCTTTGGATGGCAGACTTAGGAATTAGGGATTCATCTTTTAAGTCATCTGGATCATAGGATTTTTCACAGGACCTGTGAGGCTTTGTTGATCCAAATCCCTCATTATACTGTGATCTCTCTCTCTCTCTCTCTCTCTCTCTCTCTCTCTCTCTCTCTCTCTCTCTCTTATGGAAAGGATTCAGCTGTGAGCATGAATGTCATGCTTAAAGAAAAGTATCAAATAAAGGCCAGTACAAAAATAAAGCTTTAGACAAAAGCAACCGTGTCTCTATGGTCTTTGTGCTATCGAGAGATTGACTGAGCCTCAGAAAAGCCCTGTCTTGTGAAATGGACTTGTTATACCTGACATTTTTCTCAATATTAGGGCCCTAGGAAAGTAAAAGATTTAATAATTATAAGAAATAAAATAATACATAAGATAAATTCGGAAACAGTGACACTAAGACTGTTTTTTTTGTTGTTTTTACTGCTTACAAATGTGTTTACATGAATTTGCACTCTAAAATTCCATAAGTAAGAAGGTTAAAAAGTTTCAGTCTGAAGCCAAATCCAAATTGTGATAACATTTAAAGTACTGACAAACGTATGCCTTGTCAGAAAGCTAGGCTTTAGGATTCATGTGTTCTTGAAGATGCCCTGTGGCCTCACTTTATCCATAAAAGAATATCAAGCCTTTCTGTCTGTAATTCTTAATAACTACATGCTAAACGATGAAATGGCATGAACTAATTTTAAGTAAACTATACTTACAGACTTGCTCATGTATGAAACACATTTTGTCTTTGGCACAGAGAAAGAATAAAATCTAAGATTTTGCATGTATTTACTGTCTAAAATTTAGCATGTGGGAATTATAGGTACCTATTGTATGAAACATGCCTCTGTGAATTTTGTATATGTTATGAAATGTTTGGATATACCTAATTAATAATGTGTTATAACATGTTTGTGGTGAAAATACTTAAAATCCACTCACAGCATTTTTCAAGTGTAAAATACTTCATCATTAACTGCAGTCATCATTCCATCACAAAGTTCAGTCTTTTGACAATTTATATTAGGTTTCAATGATGACACAGAAAGAAAACCACCAATGCTTGACCTAGTGATAGACCAGTGTGGTTTCATCTTAAGATTAGAAACTATCTTATTACAAGGTCAAAATAAATACATTCCTATTTTTTGTTTTAAAAAATGTATTTGACTCGGTCTTGGCTCATTTTCTAGAACCTGACATATTCTATACCCTATACTCCGACCTACACCATAAAAAGAAAAGATGTTCTATTAAATAAATTTGAGATGTTCAGTCAAGTTCCTATATAATCAAAATTCTCTGAAAGATACCCTAGTCTTGAAATTTGGTGCAGGGAGGTGGCTTTATAAACCCATTTTTTTTCCTATGTTCAATGGTATTTTCTCAAACCCCATATTATGGAGAGAGCCCTATCTGACAAAAATATACTGCATGCATGATTTGACCAAAGAATCTGGGTAGTTGTGTTTACTCTCCTTCAATGGGATTAAAACTAGTTTGTGTGTGCAAAGCAACACTAGAATTTGGCATTCTAGTTTTATTCCTGCTCTTAAAAAATTATTACCTTCATTAAGTCATTAATCTTGTTCCTTTCTGTTTTAAAATACTAGTTTCCTCATACTCAAAATACATGGGGGAGGAGAATAAGAAAAAAAATGTGTCCTAATAAATGATAAAAACAGCTAAAAATTATGACTGTACAATATATGGCCTGATTTCAAAGATTTTGTGAATTATTAAAATTCAATATCTCTAAATGATTATAGTAGAGGTGTGTATTCAGAAACAAGGCATTGAGTTGTGTTAAATTGTTGAACTTTACACTCTTCATAAAGAGAACTCTAGAATGCCTATCTGCATCTGACCTGCTCTGTTAGTTTGTTACTAGCAGAAATCACTCACAATTCCTCAATGAAGAGATAGTGCCTAAAACATCAATGAATAATCCACACATACATGGCATAAACTATAACTGCCAAATATGGCATGTATTTCTAGTATCAATTTGTAATGCAACATAGATTTTCAAGTATGATAGATAAAATATGAGCACAAACATTCTGGTATGTGTGATTCTTTATAAAGCTAAACTTGTTTCCATGTGGTTGTATGCATTGGTTACTCAGAACACACAGGATAAGATTCAGTGACATCAACTGTCTTTAGGATGAATAATCTGAGTGTGGATGTCACCCGAGGAGAAGTCTAGAATGTTTTCTTTTTTTTTTATCATCATTATCTGAACAATGAACATGAATTTTCTAAACAGTACTTTCCTTTGTTCTCATAATCATGTTCAATACAGGTAAATTGTGTTGAAGATGAACTATCAATACACACTATGTCATCTATTTCTGTTTTAGATGAAAAATAACAAATTCTGCAGCACAGAGGTTAGAGAAGAATAATGAATAATGGTTTATTTATTTATTATTTTTTAGTTTTGATCAGAGCAGTGAAGAATGTGTAGATGGAGCGGCAGGCTGCTTCTCGCCACCAAGGAGGGCTCCCGGCCACCAGCTAGCTTTGCCCAAAATAATAACATGGAAATGGTATTCTTTTAAGTACTGCCTGGCCCATTATATCTAGTCTCTTCTTGCCTAACTCTCCTATCTTACTTAACCCATTTCTAATAATCTGTGTAGCACCATGAAGTAGTGGCTTACTGGGAATGATCTTAACCTGAATTCATCTTGGAAAGGAGAGCTATAGCATCTGCCTCACTTCCCTTCTTCCCAGCATTCTGTTCAGTCTACTCCGCCTGTCTAAATTCTGCCTTATCAAGCCAAGCAGTTTACTTTATTAATTAACCAATGAAACAACAGATAGAAGACTCACCTACATCAAGAATGTTCTAGAACTCACAGTATAGCATAGGTTATCCTCCAACTGGCAGAAACCCCTTGGTTTAGCCTCCTAAATTTTGGGATTGCTGTCTTAAGTCACTAAGAGTGGACTGGGTGATTTTACAGGGGAAAAATATGTGATGTTCAGCTATTTGAACTTCTGTAAAATGAAGAATTCAATTCTAAAATATGTCAAGGACACTGGATTTCACCCAGGAAAAATATGGTTTATTTTTATAAGGAACAAATGATTTTGGTAAATTCTACGCAATCTTTAGTCTCAGTCCATTTTATTAGCTTAATTTTATCACTTTTGTAATTGAATATAAGCACATTATTTTCAATTACTACATTCCTTCATACTTCCACCTTCCAATTAATCTAATTATAGTAGTATAACTAACAAAAATTTAGAAGATAGACTTCAGAGAAGAATGGGAAATAAACAGAAGTCTTGCTGTGTCCCTTCTTAAATTAGGCAAGAGGTTTATTTCAAAGATATACATATACATATTTATTTTGTTACAGCACTCTATTTATTTATTCTATATTATCATGTTTATTAAATCATTGACACTGTAGGTAAGCTATTTGATTTGTCTTGGACATACTTAAGAATTGCCTGGACCACATATTGTAGCAATCTTCCTCCCCAAAGAAGAAGCTGTCATTTCCTAATTATTCATTCTTAACAGAACATTGTCCTCCTTAAGACATAGACCCACATAGTCTACACAGTCAGGGAAATGACCATGTATCTCTGAGAGACTATCCTAATTTACTTCTCTTGCCTTTAAAAAATACCCTATCCAAAAGCAAGTTAGGGAAGGAAAAAGTAAATTGGACTTACAGGTTTTAGTCTGTCATCTACAGAAACCAAGGCAGATACATAGGTTCAGAAACTCAAACAAAAACTAGAAGGGAAGGATGCCTACTAACTTTCCTCTTCAATGGCTTGCTCGCTTAGTTTTCTTCTATCACATAGGACCACCTTCTCAGACTGGCAAGGCACACAGAAGTGCTACCCTTCATCAATTAGCATGTCCAGACAGATAAGTCCAATTTCACTATGATGGAGGCACTACTTCAACTGTTGTTTCCTCTTCCCAAGTGTACTGAATTTATCAGCCAAGATTAGCCTTCACATAGCTACACAAGAAATAGACTGAGGAAAAAAGGAGTTTCATATAATTATGGCTTATGCATAATTCAGGCTCATTAAAGAAAAAGTCAATAAAGAATTTGACTAGGAAGAATAACAATAACTGGAGATTTGACAGCTAGCTGGACAAAATATATTTATAATTAGGAAGTCTAAGTACCTGCCTAAGGGCATCGGAAGACTTATGTAATTATCTGATAATAAAAAGCATATTGTAACATATTTCATTTCAGGTTAATAAAATTATGCATGTACCTTTCAAAAATGATAGAAGAGCTGATATTGCATAACCGTATTTTTATAAAAGGGAATAAAGTTTCCCTTTACACATTTAATTCCTATTAATCATCTGGCTATCACCTGATCACATAGATAAATCCACACTGAATTTAAGAACACATCAAATTGCCAGTGGCAAATTTTATAAAATAAAGGGAAAAGGTTGAAAAATATAGTTTCTATCATTTGCATTTGTCTTTTTATAAAGGATGATTTTGCTGGCTGGATACATTATTGAGCAAATCATGACTAAGTGCAAACACTTTATGAACTAAAGAATTTATGAGGTCAATGGGAAGTCCTGTAAAGAGACAGAGGCTCTGACAACTATACGCAACTAAAACTCAGGGTCTAACTCAGCTGACCATGAAAAACACAGGATAAGGGATGGTAAGTTGACCGTTTTGCAAGTTAAAAAAAATCTTTTTAAGAACACTGGCTGTGTCTATTTACTTTTTATTACAATAATATCTCTACAAAAAATGTTCGTTCAACCAATTCTGATACAATAAAAAATGTATGTCCACTGAGCAATAACAAAGTTGTGTGATAAACGTTCTCTACATTGTGAAGATGTGTTTCTACCTAAGGCACTTTATGATTGGTTTAATAAAGAGCTGAACGGCCAATATATAGGTATGAGAGAAGTGGAACATCATCCGGGAAAACAAAAGGAGTCATGAAGAATCTGATGGAACAGGATTAATCCAATGAGAAATTGAGAATTTGTATGTACAATATGGAGGAACAGTAACAACCATATGGCTGTATATAGATAATATAAACAGGTTAATTTTAGTTGTAACAGCTATTTGTGTTGGGTGTTGGTGGTGCATGCCTTTAGTTCCAGCACTCAGGAGGCAGACACAGACAGATCTCTGTGAATTTGAGACCAGCCTGGCCCACAGAGTGAGCCCAAAGCAGACTGCAAAACTACAGAGAAATTCTATCTCAAAAAAAAAAAAAAAAAAAAAAAAAAAAAGAAGAAGAGCTATTTGTAAACAACCCTAAGATGAGGCCAAGAATTCATAATAAGAAATCTCCATGTCATTATTTGGTACCTGTAATGTTATCCAACAGGGATATATCTACATAGTGCCCAAAAAATTAGAATAAAGAAAATCCTAAACATGGAACTCTACATGGCTTATTAGTAACTTCTATCTCCCAAGCAAATAAGGTTCTCATGGTGTACAGAGGTTCAGCTCCATTAAGAAGCTATGCTGTGTAGCTGAACACTTGAGCATCCAGGACCACTACTCAGCACTAAGTCCAAACACCCGCCTCAATGCAGGCACTGTTGCATGAGTTCTCATTGGTATTAACCATAATTGTCCAATACAGATATTAGGGGATAAAAGCTGATAGGTCAGAAAAGCAGATCAGCTAGCCACTAGAGATCTTACCTCTCAGCACCAAAAAAAAATTAATCTCCTCTCTCCACTCTAATTTATCATTTTCTTTCTCCACTCAGTCATGTCACTTCCTGTCTGTCTGTACAGACCTCCATACCTCTAAAGTTAACTAATGGCTGGTGCCTCACTCTAATCTTTAGGCAAGCTTGGCAAAGAGTGATAACCACATTCTTTTGTGTCATGTCTGTCCAATTTTGACAGCATCCTGCCAGCAGTTGAGGCAAGAGCACTTTCTTGCTCAGAGGTTTACTTTTACATGTGAAGTTTCTTTGATGTGTAACATCTTCTCTGAAGTAGATTGGTACTGCTGGAAGCAGACATGTTTCACTATGAGAAAAAATAAAAGAGTGTTTGTTATTAAAACTTCTTAAATGCCATATTATGTAGATTTCTGAAGTGTTTGAAGATATCCTGTCTGCCTGAAATATATCTGTTTGACATTGAAAACATACCTAATATGACTACAAGTTTTATTTTAATGACTAACTACTAACTTGCATTTCTTTATATCTTTATTATTTGATAATAATAACTTTCAAGGACTAGAAATTTGCATTACATTATTAAATGACATGTATAGATAAAATTATTTTAACAAGATTAGAAATTCATGTACAATTATTCTCAAATTTGTAACAGTATACAGATTCATATCAATGTAAAATATTTTTAAAAAGTACTTGCCTTTTCTGTTTAAAAGTAGATTCAATAATTTACCACTTTATCCTATTTCTATATTCTGCCTTTTTCTTTTCAATGTAGATTCAATAATCTAACTTTTCATCAAATCATTAACTATATCCCCCTTTTTCTTTACAAAACAAGAACTCTGCCGGGCAATGGTGGCGCATGCCTTTAATCCCAGCCCTCGGGAGGCAGAGGCAGGCGGATCTCTGTGAGTTTGAGACCAGCCTGGTCTACAGAGCTAGTTCCAGGACAGGCTTCAAAGCCACAGATAAACCCTGTCTCGAAAAAAAAAACAAAAAAAAAAAAACAAGAACTCTGAGTCTAATATCTGCTATTTAATTTATTTCCACTATCAACAAGAAGTTGTAACAAATCTCCCTTAATAATGACAGATATCTGATGTAGATAGGCCTTCTGTATGTGTTATTTTCATTGGTTAATAAAGAGACTGTCTTGGCCTTTTGATAGGGCAGAAAATTCAGTGGGTGGAGTAGACAGAACAGAATGCTGGGAAGAAGGCAATGAGGCAGATGTCATGTAGCCAGCCACCAGGTCAGACATGCTGAATCTTTCCCGGTAAGCCATAACCCCATGGTGATACACAGATTATTAGAAATGGGTTAACCAAGATGTGAGAATTAGCTAATAAGAGGCCATAACTAACAGACCAGGTAGTGTTTAAATGAATACAGTTTCCATGTAATTATTTTGGGTAAAGCTAGCTGGCAGCCAGAAGCCAGGCAGCGAGAAGCGGCCTGCCTCATCATTACAGATATCCATAATCAAATGAAAGATTCAAAACCACCCACCACACCTCTTGGGAATGTGGGTGTTGTGTTCATAAATTTACTTGCTGCTCTCTGGGAGTAATGGCATCTTTACAGGATCCTAAAATGAAAAATTTTGGTGAATTATCAAGTTTTAGGACAGGTAGCTGTATCATTTGTTGTCCAGTTTCTGAATAATGGGAAAATGCAGAGCTTGTCTCAAGTCCCAATTAGGGTAGTCTGTGAGGTTGGGTCATCTCAGATAGACTTCTTGAAATTTTTTTGAGCAGTCGGTTGTCCAAGTTCAATCCTAAGGTGGGGTTTTTAAGCTTAATGGTATTATCATATTACTGGTGAAATTGTCATTGTTGGACCCAATCACTCTTTTGGAGATATCAAAGGTCATTGTTAGGCATCATCTCTGTCCACTGCAAAAAAAAAAAAAAAAAAAAACTTAAACATTTTAAGCAGATTCCAAAGAGGTTAAAGAACTATACATTGTTATATACATTCAAAGTCCAGAAACTTAATTCCTACTTACTTGATAGAGATTCAAACATGAAATCATGTACAGGAAGATAAATGAAGCCTTTTTATAGAATTAATTAGTACTTTAAATGATCATCAGTATCATGGAAAATGTTTAGTATATATGTATATAAATCTTATAAATTTTGAGATAATATTTATATCTTAAGAGCTTTAAAACAAAAGAAATCCAAATAACATCAAAGGATTATGAGACTAATGGTAATACAATAATTTATTAATTAATTTATTTATTATTTATTTATTTAGGATTTCTGTCTCTTCCCTGCCACTGCCTCCCATTTCCCTCCCCCTTTCCCAATAAAGTCCCCCTCCCTCGTCAGCCCAAAGGGCAATCAGGGTTCCCTGCCCTGTGGGAAGTCCAAGAACCACCCACTGCAAGGGGTGCATCCACACACTGAGACATTGGGGATGTTCTATCGGGAACTCACCAAGGCCAGGTGGCCTGGGTCTGAAAAAGCCTGGGATAAAACTGGACTCGCTGAACATAGCGGACAATGAGGACTACAGAGAACTCAAGAACAGTGGCAATGGGTTTTTGATCCTACTGCATATACTGGCTTTGTGGGAGCCTAGGCAGTTTGGATGCTCACCTTAATACAATAATTTCTAAATGTTTGTTTTTCTTCTCTCCCATATTATGTGGCTCTTCTGACATGTGATAGGGATTTTGAATTTTACTCTAAGACGATTGCTTGGGTTTAGAGGAGAGAGCCACACTCTAAATCCAAAGACAGTTTAAAATTTTTAATTAAGATGGGACTTCAAAAATACAATTTACAGTATGTGTTTGTTAGAGTAGAGATGAACCAAATATTTTGAAAGATTTATAAAATTTTATCCTTTTGTAAATGTGACCAAAAGGTCAATTTATTGATTTTCTTGTGATATTGTTTTTGAATGATTTGTCCTTTATCTTCACATGTCACGTTTGTTCAGTGTTCATCAGATCCCTTAAGTAGATACCTCCATTTTCCTAAACTGAAAAAAAAATAAAACCAGATCCCTACCCCAACCCAAAATTTGGGGAAATGACTTTTTGACAAATAATATCTGATCAAAAGAAAAGCATTTATTATTTTCATAGGTCACATTAAATGGCTATGCTGTTTGATGAACTATCATCTCTTCTAATTAAAAGGTTTCACTCATTAGAATCAAACCTTTATCAATTTTGATTGTATCCATAGCTTTTCTTCTCCTGTGGAAACAAAAGCAAAACCCCATCATAAATATTCATAAATATAACACATGTCCTGGTTTCCATTGTGAGGTCAGCACATCTTTAAAATATACTCACTGATTTAGTTCTGTAGATTTTTTTTCTATTATCCAATGTCTATCCCCCGCTGTTATTAGAATTTAGAAAATTCAAAGTTTATAAAGCATTATGTAACCTATTTCTGTGGGTCTTTAGTACACCCATCTGTTTATTTAGCATATACTTTGGAAATCTATTTGGAATTTCTATAACGTCTTCCCCTGTAGAATTCTGTGGTAAACATGTAATATGCATTATATTGTAAAAAGTGAGAAATTTTTTTCATTTTACTAGAGACATATGCTGGAGCATTGTCAGTCTTAATTTGTATAGGTGCACCCATGTTATCCATAACTGCTAGCAAAGTGTGGTTATTAAATCATCTTTTTCCAAACTCAAAGCAGTTGCCGATTGAAATTCTGAATAGATATCAATTGTGTGGTGTAAATATTTTAATTTTCCAAATTCTACAAAATGAAACATATTATCCTCTAGATTTCATTCTTCTGAGTATCCTTTGACTTACTTCCCACAGGTAGTGGAGTTTGGTTGTATAAAAACAAGTACAAAATTTCCTTATAATTAAATATGCAGTCAAGCTTTGGATCCACATAATCCACTTGTAAGTTCTGTGATTTCTCCTCCACCAAAGCCAATACTCTCTCAGTTTCAGCTGAAAATTTCCTGGGATTATGAAAGACCTCGACACCATTCAAGGTTTTGAACAAATTACTCAGTTCATCACATTTCACCCAAATAGTGGGTCAAATTCTAAATGTATTCTAGCAATCTTTGAAAGTCATTAAGAGTCTATAATTTATCTCTCCTAATTTAAACCTTATGGGGTCTAATCTTTTATAGAACTACTCTATAACCTAAATGATTAATAGAATCATCTTTAATTAATAGGTTCTGCATCAGCATATATGGTCTAAGAGGCCACACCCAAGTAGGCATGTAACCACAAGCTGCAAGACTTCCCACAGTACCTCCTGCTTTTGTTTAAATAAGAGAGTTCTAAGCCTAATACAAAATTATGAACAATAAGAACAAATATTCTATCCTATTTTAAGTCTTGTATAATAAATAACTTGGCCAAGTCATGAGAGGAAACTAACTACACCTATCTAGTCTTTAACCCCGTCGAAGATATGAAATGGGAAATAATATTACTTGAGTAAGCAGGAAGTGAAATCAAACAACTTCCAAAAAGTGCAACAAATGACAGAGACAACTAAAAATCTGGACAAACACCCAAAGTCTCATTTGCAACGTTGAAGCAACCAACTTTGGCTAAGGCCCAGAATAACTGCCAGACCATTTTCAAAGGCAGGAAAATTTTCAAAACTGTCTTACCCTGTCTTGGCAAGATTTGACAGTCTTGCTTATCCATTTCTGGATACTATGTATCTTGTCAGTGGTTGAGGAATGGGCATTTATTTGCCCAAAGTTCAGTTTTTCCAAGAAGAAAAAAAGTTGCAAGTGGAGGGTCTTTGGTGCTTAATATTCACTTGGGAATAGATCAGTGCTGCCAGGAGCAATTTTGTTTAACTTCAACAGAACCCTAGGTTATATAAATGCCATTTTCAGCAGCTCTTTGAAGTGATTGAAGATTATCTATATATGCAGAATATAATCTCTATGTATCTAAAGAATCTAATTAATCTAAATATAAGTATGACAAACATAGATGACTACTGAGCTATAATTTGTACTACCTATATAACTTAAAGACTAAGACAATAAACAATTGTGCAATAAATGCGAACAATGACCTCCAAATGTAAACAAAGTATAAGTATCTTGATCAGAGGTAGAAATGTACATTGCAATATAATAAATATACATCAATATATAAAATTGTTTTAAGCAGAGGTAGAAACATGCTTGTACATAATATTCAATATAATTTAACTTTGTATTATTAGTGTGAGTAAGCTCATAGCAATCTATTATCCCATCCAATTTCTTTTTTTTTTCCCAAAGAGATCCCTGAGCCTAAAAAATTTCCCCACAAACCCCAAACCTATACCAATTATAATCAACTGCTAAATGATGTCCCAAACCCTAAGGACATTCCTGCTATCATGGAGGTGACTTTCTTCCTATAGGACCCTGTGAAAGTAAAATTATGGTTAAGTTCCAAGATTCACATCTGGTATAATTGCAAATAGTCTCTGAGTATTTGGTGGAAGTATGGCTAGAAGATTGTAAAAAATAAATAAATAAATAAATAAATAAATAAATAAAAATGCACCATTTTAGCAAACCAAATTGGAACCAACTTGAGCTGCTGGTATCCAAAACATGTCTTGTAGCAGCGCTATCAGCATAATGATGCAATATCAACCAGGTGGAGTGTGGTTGTGGGGTCCCATCTTCTTCCTGGAAACTTGAAAGATTAATGCAGAAAAATTCATTGTTCATTGTGGAAAACTTAAACATTATTTATATAGATACATACAAACATATATATTATATTTATATATATTATTAAAAATATACATTTAATGAAAGGTATGATAAAGGCAAAAATACATATGAAGAGCAAAATATTTTCTAAATTCTTTTTTTTTTCTGTCCCATATCAGATGACTCTTGACATGAGACAGAAACTCTGGATTTTTCTTTTAACAACATGCTTTGATTTAAGGAAGGATAGAGCCATTGTAAAACTCTCAAACCAGCTCTATATATTCGTACACACACACACACACACACACACACACACAATATATATATATATATATATATATATATATATATATATATATATTCTATCATTTGTACTTACGAATCATATTTGATTTTCTAGATTATCCTTATTGGGTACTTATTTTTCCATCTGTCATCATTCAAACATCTAGAGACCCTTGAATTTTGAAGATGAGTATTTTTCTGCAAAGACAAGCATAAAATCCTCTATGCTTTCCTTACCACCTGTATTGTTATCACCATTGTGGATGAGCTGTCATTTCTCCTTTTCAAGAGGTTTCTCCTTTTCAAACTGAATCTTTATTAATTTTGATAGTTTCCATACTTTTTCTTTTCCTGTGGAAACAAGAGTAAAACCCTTTCCCCAATGCACCACATCTCCTGGCTTCCATTACGAGATCAGAACATCCATGAAATAAACTGTTTGATTTAATTAAGAAGACTTTTCTTTTATCCAATGTCTCTCTTCTGCTGTTGTCCCTTTCTCTTTAGCATTAAGAACATTCAAGGTCAATAAAGCATTATGTAATCTATTTCTGGGGGCATTTTCCACCACTTTCTGTCTGTTTAGCATATATTTTATAGTTCAATTTGATTATTCTATAACTGCTTGACCTATAGGATTGTGTGTTATACCTATAATATGTTTAATATTATAATAAGCAAAAAAAACTGTTTCATTTTTCTAGAGACATATGCTGGACCATTATCTGTCTTTATTTGTGCAGGAATACCCATGATGGTCATAACTTCTAATAAATGTGTGATCATTGAATAAGCCTTTTCTGAGCTTAAAGCAGTTGCCCACTAAAAACCTGAATAAGTGTCAATGGTGTGGTGTACATGTTTTAATTTTCCAAATTCTGCAAAGTGGAACACATCAGTCTGGCAGATTTCATTCCTTTGATTACCCTTTGGGTTAGTCCCTGCAGGTAGCAGTGTTTGGTTATAGAAAGAGCAAGTAGTACATCTCTTTACAAACTCCTTAATTTGTTGTGATATAATAGAAAACTCTTTCTTTAAAACTTTGCTATTCATATGATGATTTTTTATGAAATTCTGAGGCCTGCAAAACACTTCCAATCAATGATTTATCAATTTCTGCATTACATTGTGCTAGAGGACCTGCAACACCTGTATAAGATCAGATGTGTGTTATGTATATAGGACAAAGCCTATTCCTGATAATGTTTTGCACATAGATAAATAATGAAGTCAATTCTGTATCATCTGGTATAAATTCAGAAGTTTCAATATGTAAGTAAACTCTTTCTGCATATTGTGAATCAGTAACTATATTAAAAGGTTCTTTAAAATTTCTTAGTGCCATAAGAATAGCTTTTTATACTTCCTTGTGAACAGAATTATAAGGGCTTTTTCCCACCTTATTTAATTCTTCTGATTTGGAACCTGCCTTTCCTGATTTATTTGCATCAATAAAAAATGTACAAGCTCCAGTTATTGGAGAATCATGTACAATTCAGAGAAGAATCCAAGAAGTTCTCATTATAAGATTAAGTCTATTGTTTTTGGGATAGTTTCTATTAATTTCTCCCAAAAAATTAGCACAAGCTCTTTGCCACATTCATTATCTTCTCATAACTCTTTTATTTCATCAGTAGTGAAAGGTACTATAATCTCTGCTGGGTTTATATCTGCTATTTGACAAAGTCTCAATTTAACTTTTATAATTAATTCAGAGATTTATTTCCACATAATTTTTAATTTTTTACTTGATTTGTGTGATAAAAAGATCCATTCTAATATAATGTCATACTTCTGCATTAAAATTCATGTAGGATAAATTCTGGAAGGTGATATGACTAGAAAACAACTAAGATTTGGACTCACCAAAATATCAACATCCTCCTGTAATTTTTCCTCAACCATTGTCAGTTCCTTTCTTCTTCAGTTAATTCTCTGAGTCCATTCAATTTTTTTTTTTTTTTTTTTTTTGGTTTTTTGAAACAGGGTTTCTCTGTGGTTTTGGAGCCTGTCCTGGAACTAGCTCTTGTAGACCAGGCTGGTCTTGAACTCACAGAGATCCGCCTGCCTCTGCCTCCCGAGTGCTGGGATTAAAGGCATGCGCCACCACCACCCGGCTCCATTCAAATTTTTATCACCATCTAAGGTTTTGTTTAAATGAATTATTAAATCAGGGTTATTCCAACAGCCTACCATAGACTGGAAATGGTTCCTAACAATCTTTGAAAGTCATTAAAAGTCCATAACCAGTTTCTCCTAATTTGTGCCTTTTTTTGTCCTAATTTTCTGCAAACCTATTTTATAACCTAGGTAACTGACAGAATATCCATTCTGTAATTTTTCAGGAGCAATTTTTAATCCCCATTTTGGCAAAACTTTCTTTACTTCTTCAAACATTCTTTCTGAAGTATCCATGTTTGAATCTGATAGCAAACTATCATCCATGTAATGATAAATTATAGATTTAGGAAATTGCTTACATATTATTTACAATGGCTAACTTACAAAGTATTGGCACAATGTGAGGCTATTGATCATTCCCTCTGGGAGGATAGTCCATTGATATCTCCTAGTAGGCTGATAATTATTATAAGTAGGCACTGCAAGCCGGGCAATGGTGCCGCACACCTTTAATCCCAGCACTCGGGAGGCAGAGGCAGGTGGATCTCTGTGAGTTCGAGACCAGCCTGGTCTACAAGAGCTAGTTCCAGGACAGGCTCCAAAGCCATAGAGAAACCCTGTCTCGAAAAACCAAAATAAATAAATAAATAAATAAATAAATAAATAAATAAATAAGTAGACACTGCAAAGGCAAATTTTTCTCTATCCTTTTCTTCTAAAGGTATAGTGAAGAAAGAATCTTTCAAATCAATAACTATAAAAGGCATCCTTTTGGTAATAGGGAATGCAGAAGAATTCCACATTGTAGAGAGCACATAGGTTAAATAACCTTATTGACAGCTCTTAGATCTGTCATCATTCTCCATTTACCAGATTTCATTTTTACAGCAAATACAGGAGAATTCCAGGGGCTGCTTGATTTTTCAGTATGGTGATCATCTAGTTGCTCTTGTACTAGCTGTTCTAAAGCCTGCAACTTAAAGGTAGTGCTGTTGGTACCTCTAAAGGTTTGCTAGTTGCTTTATGTTCTTGTACAGCCTGAATGGCTTTGTTCGTAGTACCTTATTATATTCTTCCCAGAATCATGAGTTTCTGGGACTGCAAGAATATTAATCTGGTATTCCATTGCTGCAGCAGGTCATGGCCCCATTAATTCACAGCAATATTAGCCACCTATGGTCTCACCTTTCATCTCTTCCTTCTGGCCCTATGCATTCAACCCACCTGATGCTTTGTTTAACTTAAGATATGGTTCCAATTCCTAGTAATTGAACATTTGCCTCTTGAAGAGGCCAATTTGGATGCTAAGATTCTAGAGTAATGATACTCACATCTGCACCTGTGTCTATCAATTACAATGCCATTTATATACACTCTTAGCTTTGGTCTTTGATCATTTATAGAAGTCTGCCAGAATATACATTTTTTATTTCCTAGTGTGATTTTTGACTTATCCTCCATGATTATTATGCCATCATTTAGAACAGTATGATCTTGTACAGAAGGCTCTGAATTTTTTTATTTTCCTGGTGTGACATGTTTTCCACAGTTACTGGGAATGGCTGGGCCACTTTTGGCTTGGAGGCCAGCAAAAGGCCTGTCAAGGAGTTTCCCAATGTTATTGGGTTGCCTTGTCTGTCTGTTGTTGATTTGCATTTATTGGTCCAATATTTGCCTTTACCACACCTTCTTCATATACCTGAAGGCTGAGGTCTACCTACTATTTTTGCCATTCCCAGAGGAGACATTATTCTAAGAAATTCCTTGTCTACAATCCCTTCTCAGATGTCCTAGTCTACCACAATTAAAACATTTGACAGTTTGTTGTCTCTTTATCTTTGGAAATTTGCTTCTTCTACCCAAGATTCAGTATTACAGTCAAATATCTCAACATTCATTGTATGCATAATCCATTCATCCATAGGTGCTGATCTAACCTTTAAAGGCCCAAGTATTTTTTGCTTACTAAGTTTGCACTTTAAAAAGCTAGAGATTTAAGAAGTACTTATCAAGTATCTTGGTCTGTTACTCTTATATGTACAGCCTTACTTAATCTTTGCAAAATGTCAGTAAAGTGTACTCTCTGTCCCTGTCTAACCCTGGTATAGGATTCAGTTATTTTTCCCAGTTCTTGAAGCTTGTCCCATGCATTTATGGCTGTTTTTTGGCATAGGCACAAAATTTCTTCATTGTAATGATCTTGAACTTGTGGGTCAGCACAAGAGCCTTCACAAAGAATTTGACTTGGGAAGTCGCAAGGCCTTTTGCTTTTTCCTGGTGTTTCAAAATTTTCGTTTCCTCCATGAAATAAATTCAAAACATCAAAAGAGGTCCATCACCCAGAACTGCATAATCTAACTGAAAAAAAAAATCATGTGAAGTTGCCTTGATTCTAGAAGCCCAAGTCTTTATCATCTCCTTAACAAACATGGAAATCAGGACATAAATTACAACAACTTGTTTAATTTCTTTTAGATTATTCATTCCTATAGGTGTCTATCTACTTTTTTGGATCTTTTTGGGACTTTAGAACCTGATGCTTTGTAAGAGCAGATTACAGGGTAGGAAGCTAAAACCCTGGGTAAGCCATCTCTGACAGCCACTGGCAATGTTGATTCTTGTCCTTGTGCCTTCTTTCCCTGTTCATCAGCTCTAATAATTTCCTCAATTATTTCAAATCTTTTTTATTATTGTCTTTTGTAAAGCCTGAATCTCCTGGCCTGTATATATTTTTAGTGATTTCATTGAGGCACCTAGTCTCTGGTCCTCATTTTGTACATGTGATTCCAAGGTCTCAATTTTCTCCTTTAAAGATAACATCTCGTATTTGGACTTTACTTGAATATCGTGCAGATTGCCATTCTGGAAAAACAGGTTTTTTTTTTTTTTTTTTTTGTTAACTTATAACTTACAACTTTTGATTGCCAATTTAACAGTATGAATTATTTCAGATAACTTCTTAGTCCCCTTAGATATGGAATCAAGTTTGTCTGTAATAGTATTAACTTTTCCAGGTGACCTTTGATTTTCAGTGGTATCAATACTGTTAACTAGCTGTTTATTATTAGTCTGTAAAGATAATATCATTCCTAAAAGTGACACATTCTTCCCTAATGATAGAATATGGAGAAGATAACTATTATTCTTTTTAAAGCGGGTGAGGAGTGGAGGGTAGAGACACACAAACACGCACGGCGGGGCAGGGTAGTAAGGAGACGCAGACACGCAGCGGTCCCACGTGGGTGCACTTTAATGGGGGAGGGGTAACAAAAAGTAAGGTACAGGTGTGCAGACAGGAGAGGGAGGAAGGGAAAGAGAGCGAAGACTCCTGGAGACCCCTGTTTTAACAGGAACGCAGGGGCTTCTGGAAGAAGTTTCCTGTGCCTGCATGTGCTGGTTTCCGTAGTCCAGGAGGATTCTGGGAGCTGTAGTTTCCAAAAGGAACAACAATAACTGAATCCTAAAACCTAATAAATTGAAGTATCACCATAGTCATGTAAGTCTTGCATTATACAATCCATAGTAGTACCAAAAATAGTTACTAAAATTTGGGTTGGTAACAAAATCTGCCATAATGTTTTATTTATTTCCTGTTATATGATCTGCTAAACAGAAACCTTTATTGTCCAGCAGATATTGTGTGTTTGCAGAGTTGTGACTAAAGGCAATGCAACCAGTGACAACAGGAATGCTCCTGCGCTGCTTTAGTTTCTGCCTTGGTACTGGTTAAATACTGATAAATATGCTTTTCTTGACAAATTAAAGGCCATCAAATCAATTCCATAAACGAGTAAGAAACCCAGACCTGAGCGGCAGGGAGCAGAACCAGAAGCTGCACAGATCGCCACATGCCAAAGAAACACCCCAGGGAAATTTCCAAGTGGCCCCACACAGTAAACTCTGCTGTGGCAGGGATTATACAAAAAAAAAAAAAAAATGCTTAGGAAAAAGCAAGCCAAGTGGGCAGGGTTGGGAGACTGTCTGGGCCATGGAATGGCGAGGTTGTTAGGCCATCCACCCAGTAGATATGGAGTTTAAATCCACGTGGGCACCAAGTGTGGAACGGATGATTAAAAGAAATCCCATACTAGCTCAGAATTGAGAAATACATGGTTATTTATTTAGGGGTAAACTCACAAATAAGAATTCTTTGTTTGAATGGAGAACAGAGATCGAATCCAGTAATCTGAAAGAGCAGCTGGGGAAAAAGAAAAAGAAGGGGCAGATGAAGGCTCTGCATCAGCATATACAGTCTAAGAGGCCATGCTCTATTAGTTGGGTAACCACAAGCTGCAAGACTTCCTACAGCAGATATGTGCTCAACTATGTTCATTTGTAATAGTAAGAACCTGGAAACACGTAAATATCCCTTAAGTGAAGAATGGATTAAAAAAAAAAGATTTGGTATATTTACACAATGGAATACTACATAGAAGAAAATAATAATGATATCTTGAAATTTGCACACAAATGAATTGATCTAGAAAACATCATTGATCTAAAAAACATCTGGGTTAAGTGAGGTAACCCAGACACAGAAAGACAAATATAATATGTACACACTCACTCATAAATGGCTTTTAGACATAAAGCAAAAAAAAAAAAAAGGCAGCCTAAAATTCAAACCCCAGAGAACCTAGATAACAAAGAGGACCCCAAGAGAGACATACATGGATCTAATCTACATCGGAAGAAGGAAAAGGTGAGATCTCCGGGGTAAATTATGAGCATGGAGATCTTGAGAGATGGTAAAAGGAGAGGAGGGAGAATTGGAGGGGAATGTAGAACAAAATATAGCTCAAAAAAATTAAAAAGAAGAAATATCAGTAACTGTTTATTACAGATGATCCATCAGTCAAAAGCCTTTAAGATACCAGTCCACTTGGGTGTTATCTCTTATATCATAATTTCTGAGGTAAAGTACCACTTCTTACTCTCTCCTCCAGCTGCTGGACTCAGTTTCTGTTTCCTGTTTATCCAAAGAACTATGATCTGTGAGTCTACCCCGAAATAAATAACCCTTTATTATACTCAATTCTAAGCTAGTATCGGCTTTCTTTTTAGCTTCCATCTTCATCTGGTGCCCAATCAGGGGGACCAGTCCATGGTTTTCAGGACCCCCACAGTGCCACTGGTTCACCAGCCTCATAGTGCATTGTGCACAGACTCTCCGGCCCACAGCTCCAGTCGGCACTCAAATGCAGCCTGTTGCTGCTCAGTGCTCCCTGACTCACAACCCACATGCTAGATGCATTACATGCCAACCCATAGGCCACTTCTTGTGGTCTCCACCATCTCATAGAGTCCATGATACACACTGATAGAAAACATTGGGTATTCTCTTTATCCTTGTCACCAACTCTCAGAATCACTTTGATCACCATAATATCTGTTCTTAATTTGTTATACAAAGCATATCTTTCAGTACTTAAGCAATCAACACACGTTGTTCATTAGTGCTTACATCTCTTGGCCATGTGGCTGCAATTGTGAATCCTGCTGGAAAATAACAATAATTACAACTACTCCAATTCACTGTAATAGATCTGAAAAACTACAAAAAAAATCACTGATAGCATAACTGTCCAGGAGTTCAATAATTACTTTGCTTGTACTGTGGATGGTATTCTGCAAGGCTTATGTGATTTTCCTTATTCATCCCTTTACTTGATTCTAGGAATTGTGTTTTGGTTTCATATTACCTAATTAAAAATGGTTTGATCACAGAGCCAAGAATGAGGCACTTTTAGAAATGATTCAGTCTTTACAGACTATTAATAAATGCTTTGGAGAGGGATACTATTAATTTAACTGACAAAATCCAGTCAATGTCAAAGGGTGATGAGACATTATGTGAGAGAATTTGTGCTGCTTAATTTAATAATCATAATCTGTTGAAAAGTTTTGATAGTTTAACAAATAAAGTATTTCTCCAGGAAAGTAATAGGCATGTCATCAAAATTAAGTCTAAGTATGAGACATTATCTTTACTGCACAAATTTCATACCTTTGAATCCTCAATGAGAATTAGAACAGAATACTGCACAGAAGATTCAGTAGTAAAAAGATTTGAAAAGATTGAGGAATTTATCAAAACTGATGAGCAGGTCCAGAAGGTACAAGGACAGGATTTAACTTCATCAGTATATGCCATCTCTGGGATGAGTTGTTCAGTGTTTTAACTGTTTAGTTAGTAATTTCCTCAGAAAGACCATCTGGCACAAAATACCCTAAAGTAGTCAAAGAATATACATGGGAATATGTAAATATGCTTAGTACATATGAGCAATTTAAAGAAAATTAAACAAGCAATAGTAGTGTATGTACTACATTTGCCATTTGTTAGAAAATTGGTGAAATTATGGCCTTTAAGCAATAAGGCTATCCCACATGATTGGCTTTAACTACTCTCAGTGGTCCTAGAAGACAGACCTCAGCTGCTTTGGAAGTGTTAATGGAAAGAAGAGGCAAAATTTTTGAACAACAGGGATTTGAGATTTCACAAGATCAAAATCTTGCAAAGGGCCAAAACTCGGATCCTCAGGACCAGGCTCTCTACAACAAATACACATTGTCCGTATACAGCACAACACTTTAAATGCTTGAGAGATGACTCTGGAACTAGAAAAAAAGAATTGAATCATATATTAGAACCAGAGAGAAAACTTTAGTGACTTTTTACAAAGATTAACTAATGTTGTACACGTAGCAGTAATACTCCAGAAATTAGATGCGCATTTATTGAATCTTTGGCTTTTGAAAATTCGAAGTTAGAATGCAAAAAGGACCTTGGGCCTTTTTAGGTCAGATTCAGTACCAATAAATGAATGGATCTTGTATTTAATTAATCTTGAGACAGTTGAGTACAGTACTGAGATTTGGGTAGGAGAAGCAATTTCCAATTGTATGAGGAGTCGCTAAAATGCCAAATGTTTTAATTGAGGCAGAATAGGATATCCAAGAAGTAACTGTAGAAAAAAGAATTCCTAGAAATAATGTCTTCTCTAGAACTGACAAGAATTGAAGGACTCAGCGTTCTGTTATATTTAGGAAGTGTGGCAAATGCTGACATTGGAAAAATCAATGTACATTGACAGAAGACAGAAAAGGTCACCTGATACCATCCAGAAACCCTTTGGGGGGCCTCTCATAGGCCACCAAGTCAAACATGGAAAAATCATTCCCCGTCACTGTGGAGAATATGTTTCGCCATGGAAATTAAGCAATCCAGTGTCTACTGTAAGAAACTGTACAGTTCTGGATGATAAAATAAACATGGAGGATGAATCAAAAACTCCAGTAGAAAGTAGAAAATATATAATTTGGCAGACATATATAAGTGACCAAAAACCAAAGCTAAGAGTGCATATAAATGACATTGTAATTGAGGGAATAATAGACTTAGGTACAGACATGAGTATCATTACTCCATAATCTTGGAATCTGAATTAGTCTCTTCAAGAGGCAAATATTGAGAACCCCATATCAAGTGAAACAAAACATATGATGGGTTGAATGCATAGGGCCAAAAGGACAGAAAAAAAAAAGGCTGAGACCATATGTAGCTGATATTGCAGTGAATTTATGGGATTGTGACCTATTGCAGCAATGGAATAACCAGATTAAACCCTAACCCTAACCCTAACCCTTCCAGAAACATGAGACTTGGGGACTACAGGATGTTTTGCCTAAATCAGGATTTAAAAAATGTTCCTGAAAAAAATGAAAATATGAGATTCTGTCATTACGTAGGTTACAAATTAAGTTTACAAAAAATTAAAACACAAAAGGAACAAATTAAGAGACCAATTATACACTCTTAATGATGTGTAAAGATTTTTAGGTGACATTTCCAGTCTACAATCACCTTTAGGGATGACGTCTGATCTAATAATTCATTTAAACAAAATCTTAGATGGTGACAAAAAAATATTCCCATAGAATTAATTGCTGAAGCAGAAAAATAATTGATGATTATTGAAGAGAAATTACTGGAGGCACAAGTGGAAATAGTTAATCTAAATCTTAATTTTATTCTAGACATGTTGCCTTCCAGAATTTCCACTATAGGAATTTTAAGGCAGAGGGAAGACATTATCTTAGAATGGATCTTTTGTCAACAAGGAGATATAGATCCAGCAAAGATTGGAGCACCTTTTACTATTGATGAAATTAAAAAGTTATGGGAACACAATAAAACAAAGCAAAAAGCTTGTGCTATGTTTTGGGAAAAATTAATAGCAAGTATCCCAAAATGATAGAATTAACCTTATGAAGAGGACTATTTAGATTCTTCCCACAAATTGTATGTGATATACCAATGACTTGAATCCATATATTTTTTACTGATGCAAATAAATAAGGAAAGGTAGGTTGTACATCATAAGAATTAATTAAGTAAAGTAGAACAAAGCCCTCATAGTTTTGTCCAAAAGTTAAAGTTATATGATATTGTCATGGATCTGAGGGATTTTAAATGACCTCTCAATAGAGTTACTGATTCTTAGTATACAGAAACAGCTGTTTTGCATATTCAAACTACTGAATTTATAAAAGATGATGCTGAATTGACATCATTATTAATTCAGGTTCAAGACATAATCAGAATAGGCTTATTATATATATGTAACACACATCCAATCCCATACAGGTCTGCCAGGTCCTCTAACACAAGGTCATGTAGATATTGATCAATTACTAATTGGAAATGTGCTGAAGTCCTCAGAATTTTATTAAAAATAATCATGTCAATAGCAAAAGTTTAAAGAAAAAGTTTTCTAATACATGAAAATAAGATAAGGAGATTGTAAAGAGATGTCCTACTTAGTCTTTCCATAACCAAATACTGCTACCTGTAGGGACTAACTACAAGGGTACTCAAAGGAATGAAATCTGTCAGATGGATGTGTTCCACTTTACAGAATTTGGAAAATTAAAATATATACACCACACCATTGACACTTATTCAAGTTTTCAATGGGCAACTGCCTTGAGCTCAGAAAAGACTGATTCGGTAATCACACATTTATTAGAAGTTAAATGGCCATCATGGGTATATCTGCACAAATAAATACAGACAATGGTCCATTATACGTCTCTAAGAAAATCAGTTTTTGCTTATTATAATATTAAGCATATAATGAGTATACCAAACAATCCTACAGGTCAGGTAGTTATAGAAGAATAAATTGAACTATACAATTTATGCTAAATAAACAGAAAGGGATGGAAAATACCCATTGAAATAATTGAATAATGATTTATCAACCTTGAATATTCTTAGCACTAATGAGAAAGGAACAATGTAAACAGAGAGACATTGAATAAAAAACCACTTCTGAATTAAATCAGCCAATATATTTCAAGAATGTGATGACCCCAAAATGAAAACCAGGAGATGTGTTGCATTGGGAAAGGTTTTCTCTTTTGTTTCCACAGGAGAAGAAAAGCTATAGCTTTAATAGATACCATCAAAATTTGTAAAGATGCAGTTTGAAAAAGAGAAACCTCATGAAAAGAGAAATGATAACTCATCCACAGAGGTAAAAACCTTACATGTGGGAAGAAAACCTCATAAACTTTTAGGACAGTGTTCTTTCTTGTCTTTACAGGAAAATATACATTTTCAAAAAGTCAAGAGATCTTGGACATTTGAATTTTTAATCAGGAAAAAATAACTATCAAGAAAGTATCATCAAACAAAAAGAAATATAATTTATGAGCACAGGTGATTTGAAAAAATGTTTTCGAATTTGGACAATGGCTCTCCAACTCTGAATCCAAACATGTTAAAAGAAAAATTCAGAGTTTTTGTCTTATATCAGAATCCATCTGGTGTGGAACAGAGAGAAGATAGATTTTTAAGGCAATATTTTACTTTTCTCCATGCCCATTTTGTCTATATCATATCTTTCATTGAATATATGTCTATATGAATCATTTTTAAATTTTCTACAATGAAGAGTAGATTTTCCTGCAATATTCTTAAAGTTTTAAGAAAGAAGATGGGGCCCCCATAATAATGAATCCACCTGGTTGATAGATGTCATGATGCCTGATAGTGCTACTATAAGACCAGTTTTTGGGTACCAGCTGCTGAAATGGTCAACCTTCTTACAAAATTCTGGCCAGAACTCCAAATAAGACCTTCAAATAAATCCTATCAAATATTTAGAGATATTTGAAATTATACAAGACAGTAATCTTGAAACATAACAATTATTTAACTTTTACAGGATCCCATAGAAAGAACATCATCCTTAAAACACCTAGAAACAATTCTAGAAGATGACATCACCTCTCCCAACAAAGTTTGCCATTTAGGGATTTATTATTACTCATATATTGGTAGGGGTTGGGGTGGAAATTATGTAGGAAAAATGATTTTCATAAAAACGGGGGGAGAAATTGAATGGGAAAATAGATACGCTAATGTGAACTTACACACAGATAATAATAATAATAATAATAATAATAATAATGGTGAATAATACAGTGAATATTTGTGAGCTATTATTTATGGACAATACACATTGGCATAGATTTTTTTATATTGATACAAGTTTAAATTATATTTGCTATATTCAATATGCTTCTTTTTCTGTTTATAGTATTTTTTTTATTTATTTATTTTATTAAAAATTTCCACCACTGCCCTTCCTCCTACTTTCTTTCCCTCCCTCTACTTCCCCTCCCCCCTCTCTCGAGTCAGGGTTCTCTGCCCTATGGGGAGTCCAAGGTCCTCCCCACTTCACCCAGGTCCAGGAAGGTGAGCATCCAAACAGACTAGGCTCCCACAAAGCCCGTCCATGCAATAGAATCAAAACCTAGTGCCGTTGTCCTTGGCTTCTCAGTCAGTCTCTACCGTCAGCTACATTCAAAGAGTCTGGTTAGATCCCATTCATCATCAGTCCCTGTCCAACTGGCCTTAGTGAGCTCCCATTAGATCAGTCCCACCATCTCCATGGGTGGACAAACCCCTAGTGATCCTGACTTCTTTGCTCATGTTCTCCCTCCTTCTGCTCCTCATTTGGACCTTGGGAGCTCAGTCCAGTGTTCCAATGTGGGTCTCTGTCTCTATCTCCATCCATCACCAGATGAAGGTTCTATGGTGATATGCAAGATATTCATCAGTGTGGCTATAGGATAAGGCCAGTATGGACACTGTTATTAAGACAAAAAGGCATCTTACTGAATGGGAGATCTTCACCAACACTGCATCAGACAAAGGTCTGATCTCCAAAATATATAGAACTCAAGAAACTAGACATTAAAATGCTAATTAACCCAGATTAAAAAAATGGGGTACTGAACTGAACAGAGAATTCCCAACAGAAATTCAAATGGCCAAAAGACACTTAAAGTCATGCTTAACCTCCTTAGCGATCAGGGAAATGCAAATCAAAACAACTTTGAGATACCATCTTACAACTGTCAGAATGGCTAAAATCAAAAACACCAATTATAGTCTATGCTGGAGAGGATGTGGAGCAATGGTAACACTCATCCATTGCTGGTGAGAATGCAAACTTGTGCAATCACTTTGGAAATCAGTGTGGCAGTTTCTCAGGAAACTGGGAATCAGCCTACTACAGCGTCCAAACATATATGCTTGGGAATATACCCAAGAGATGCCCAATCATACTACAAAAGCATTTGTCCAACTATGTTCATAGCAGCATTATTTGTAATAGCCAGATCCTGGAAACAGCCTAAATGTCCCTCAATGGAAGAATGGATAAAGAAAGTGTGGAATATATACACATTAGGGTACTACTCAGTGGTAAAAAGCAATGACATCTTGAATTTTGCGTACAAATGGATGGAAATAGAAAAACAAACATCCTGAGTGACATAACCAAGACCCAAAAGATGAATATGGAATGTACTCACTCATTAGTGGAGTCTAGCCATAAACAAAAGCCTATAGTTTACAAGCCTAGTGAAGCCAAATAACAAGGTGAACCCAAAGAAAAACACATATTGATCCTCTTGGAAATTGGAAACAAACAAGATTGCTGGGTAAAAGTGGGGAGCATGGAGGTGGGGGTAGGGGTGGGACTGGGGTTAGGGGAAGGAGAGTGGGGGAGAGAGAAGGGAGAAGGAAAAGACTGGAGAGAGCTTGGGGGAGTGGGAAGATGGAGATGGAGGAAGGGCGGATATAGGAGCAGGGAAGAAGATATCTACATTAAGGGAGCCATTTTAGGGTTGGCAAGAGACTTGGCTCTAGAGGGGATCCCAGGTGTCCATGGGGATATCCCCAGCTAGGTCCTTCTGCAGCAGAACAGAGATTGCCTGAACTGTCCTTGCCCCACTGTCACACTGTTGATTATTTCTAATATCACAATAGAATCTTCATCTGCAAATGGATGGGGATAGAGACAGAGACCCTCTTCAGAGCAAGGACTGAGCTCCCAAGGTCCAGTTGAAGGAGAGAGAAAAAGTTGCAAGAAAGTCAGGACTGCAGGGGTTGGTCCACCCACTGAGGCAGTGTTCCTGTTCTAATGGAAGCTCACCAAATACAGCTGGATCCAGAATGAATGAGCATGTGATCAAACCAGACTCTCTGATTGTGACTGACAATAGGGGCTGACTGAGAAGCCATTGATAAAGGCACTGGGACTTGATTTTACTGCATGTACTGGCTTTTTGTGATCCTAATCTATTTTGATGCACAGCTTTCTAGGCCTGAATGTAGTGGGGAGGGCCTTGGACTTACCACAGGGCAGGTTTCCCTGCCCTCTCCCAAACAAGGAGGGGAAGGGAGGAGGGGGAGTGAGAGACCAGGAGGGGAATGGGAGGAGGGGAGGAAATGTAAATTTTTGAATGGAAAAAAGCTGAAGTTATTGGAAATAAAAAAAAGAAAAAAATAAAATGTATGATAGAATAGGCCATGCAATAATGAGAAATACACAGATTGTGTGAATTTTGTATGGTTCTTTATTAATTTTAATGTTTTAAATACTTGTGAGAGAGGAATGACAAGTGAAGAGGGATAGTTCATAGTAAAAAAAAAAAATAAGCTGGTGAATAAAATCAACCTGTATAGTTTACAGACATGTTGACCACAGAGTGGAAACCAAGATATCCTTTGTCTTTGGTGAGAGGTGATGATTTTGTTTCCGTAGGAAATAAAGGCTTCAGAGTTCTTCAAAATTAGCTAATATAAGATTTTATTGGAGGCAATTTTCTAAAAAAATCTTAATTGTGGACATCAAGGAAGAAACCAAGAAAATGTTTAAGACATATGATGTAAAAACTGATCCCTCAACATGTGAACCTCTCTGAGACTGAATGAGACATAATACATCTTCTTAGTTACAGAGCCCTCAAGATTTATATGTCATCCTTTCATATGTCATGGAGGAGATTTATATTACAGTTTGTTTATAGAGTCCAAGTGTGTTGGAGGGAGACTGCTAGTTAGAATCCAGCTGCTTAGCCCCAAAATAATCACACAGAAACTGTATTAATTAAATCACTGCTTGGCTCATTATCTCTAGCTTCTTATTGACTAACTCTTACATATTAGTTTAACCCATTTCTATTAATCTGTGTATCACCAAGTGGCTGTAACTTACTGGCTAAAGTTTCAGTGTCTGTCTTTGGCAGGGTTACATGGCCTCTCCTAAACTCCTCCTTCTTTCTCCCAGCATCCAGTTTAGTTTTCTCTAAACATCTCTGTTCTATCCTATCAGGCCAAGCCAGTTCCTTTTTTAGCCATTGGTATTTATATCATATAGACGGGAAACTCACATCAAAAGTGGACTCATATAGTTATGTTTTCCTGATGAAATATAGAACAGAAACTCATATTTACCTGACTTATGCACACCATACATTCCATACCTGTGTTATTACAGACATATATGTTATCTTTAAAAGTTTGTGTGTTTTCAGGAACAAAAAGAAAAAAAAAAGAGACACCAATGAAGACAAGAATCATAGGTGATCCAGACTCTTAGAATGTCTCTATTTCAGTTTCTTCAAAATTCGTATCTAGAACAACTTCAAATCAGTTAGCAAAGATGGTCCACCCTCATAGACTACTTCACTCCAGTACTTTAAAGCCCTGCACTTTCCCATAACACTGAGACTGGACAATAGGTAACTCTCTCAGGAATTGATCATTATCTCAGTTTACTCAGAGTTCCCTAAAGATGCAGTTGCCCCTGGCAGCAGAGAGTTATTTCAAGAACAGGACACCTATATTCCCAACAGGTAGGATGGATGGCTTTGCTTGTTCTGTGCGTTATGCATGTTTGAAACTGGAGGTCCAAAGAAAGGTTGATTGAATAACACAAAATAAAAAAAAAATATTGGAACTAGAAATAAAAGTTAATTCCAGATTGTATTCAAACAAAGCTCAAAATGTGAACTGGCCATAAATTTGGATTAAATGCAATAGGGCTAACTTTATCTTTCTCAGTTTCTGCTTTCTTTTGGATCTCAGCTCAGCATGACCTCTGTAAACAACATAGATACTTATCTCATTTATTTTTCTGAGAGATGTTGAATTGCTATTTCCTCCAAATTGAAATTTTTGTTCCAGAGCAAAGAGGATAACTTGTGAGCCTAGAGATGCCTACACAATTTATAACACTCAAGAAGATAAAATTTGATGAGTCCCAAGAGACTGCTCAACTCTAAAAGCAGTGAATAATTTTGTAGAGGTAGATACTCTTCAGTTTTGATTGTTATATATTATGCATGAATCTCCAAGGATACAGTTTGTTTGAGTCATCAATTATTAAGAAGCATGTTTTTTGGTGATATGGTTGTTTGACATGTAATCTCAAAATTTATTTATTTGCCTAGCTAGAATCCAGTGTTTCCTTTCTGGGATCAATTGTCTGTACTCTCTGGAGTGAATAGACTTTTACATTGTGTTCAAATCCTTAGTTTTCCATTTGTCCACAGAGTTATGCAACTGTAAAAACGTAAGTTCAGGCACTCATATCATTCTTTTTAAAATCACACTATTACAAGCCATGACTACATACAACAAGTATTGTTATTTTTATTTTCAAACCAGTAGCTTCTATATATCAGCAAATTACTTTGGTACTAGATAAATGGATCATCAGTCAAGAGCACTAACTCTATTTATTCCAAAGGATCCAGGTTCATTTGCCAACACCCACATAGCAACTAACAAGTCTCTACAACTCCAATTCCAGAGGATTCAACACCTTTTTATGACCTCCGTGATAACTACATATAAGAAAAATACTCTTACAAATAAAGTAAATAAAATCTCAAAAAGAACCACAGCACATATTCAGAAATCTGATGGCCTAAGTTAAAACTCTGAATCACTCATCTGCTTGAATAGCTAGATACATTCTTGAAATTTAAGTTTTTATCCTTCAAATTATTTGCCCCTAAGTGGCACAGTCAATGGAAGCAGCAGTGTTTGACTGCTCTTAATTGAACTACTAATATATTTATTAATGTTTTACCATGTTTTCATCAGTAGCACTCTATATTCCACCTTACTTAAAAGAGTGAGAAGAACATATTTTAGAAGGGAAATTGTCACAGAAAGAAGTATTGATGAAAAATAAAGAGAACAATGTAAACTTCCTGTAATCCAGTTTGTTGAACTATTTTCCTAACATGTTTAAATTCCTGGATTTAACCCCAGAACTTGGAAAACTAGTGATGCTATAATCTCTGTACTCAAGATTGAGGAACAGTAACAGGACTCCAGGATCATTTTTGCATATAGAGTGAATTAAAGACTGTTCTGAGAAGCAGAGGGCCTGTCTGAAAAACAGGCAAACAGAGAACTATGAAATACAGACAAAAAATAATTGAAACATGCAGTACTTCTAACTAGTAAAATTTTCTTACTTCAGTTTTACTAAATAGTTTTCACTAAATGAAATGTTATTTCATGTGTAAAATGACTAAACAGTTATAACACTTGCAACTATTAAAATGATTCAAAGATTATAGTTCAAAGAACACATTTGTAATATAGGTTTCTCAAGAAATAACTAATTCAAAAAAGTGAAGTAATGAAACGAAGCAATGAAACATTCATGTAAATGATCAGAGATCACAAATGTTATTGATTTGTTTCCAATCAGAAATTGATAATTTTGGGTGTGATCATAAAATGACTTCAATTTTATGATGCAGTAATAATTTGCATGTTATTGTACAATAGAAATATACCTGACAAATAGCCAAAACCAACTGACTTTCCAGAAATAGAAATGATTTGAGACAATTCTTTTATAATCAGAGATATCACTAATGAAAGATTAATCAGCTTGATGATTAATAATGCAGGACATGCATTGTAAACAACTTCTGAAACACTAGAAATTGACAGAGACATCTCATTGCCTAGACAGTTAGCCAAAGTACTTCAGTAATGTTGTGGGCACCCATATTCAGCCTATTGGCTTTTAGTGTCCTGCTGACTTTTTTTGACTTCTTTTTTTTTTATTTTTATTAAAAATTTCCACCTCCTGCCCTCCTCCCATTTTCCTTCCCTTTCCCCCACTCCCCCTCCCCCTCCCTCTCCAGTCCAAAGAGCAGTCAGGGTTCCCTGCCCTGTGGGAAGTCTAAGGTCCTCCCCACTCCATTCAGGTCTAGAAAGGTGAGCATCCAAACAGATTAGGCTCCCACAAAGCCAGTACATACAGTAGAATCAAAACCCAGTGCCATTGTCCTTGACTTCTCAGTCAGCCTTCCTCGTCAGCCACGTTCAGAGTTCAGAGATCACATGCTCCATCAGTCCAAGTCCAGCTGGCCTTGATTAGATCCCATTAGATCAGCCCCACCGTCACAGTGGGTGGGTGCACCCCTCGCGGTCCTGACGTCCTTGCTCATGTTCTCTCTCCTTCTGTTCCTCATTTGGACCTTGGGAGCTCAGTCCAGTGCTCCAATGTGGGTCTCTGTCTCTATCTCCATCCATTGCCAGATGAAGGTTCTATGGTGATAAGCAATATCCTGAGTGAGATAACTCAGACCCAGAAAAGATGAATATGGTATATACTCACTCATTAGTGGATTCTAGCCATAAATAAAGGACATTGAGCCTATAATTCGTGATCCTAGAGAAGCTAAATAAGAAGGTGAACCCAAAGAAAAACATATAGTTATCCTCCTGGATAGTGGGTGTAGACAATATTGCCAGGCAAAAAAAAAAAAATGGAAACTTGGGGGTGGGGTTGGGGTGGGGGGTAAGGGGGAGAGGGGGAGAGAGAAGGGAGAAGGGGAGGATGGGAAGAGCTTGGGGGAATGGGATGGTTGGGATGGAGGAAGGGTGGATATGGGAGCAGGGAAGTAGATATCTTAATTAAGGAAGCCATTTTAGGTTGGCAAGTGACTTGACTCTATAGGGGTTCCCAGGTGTCCAAGGAGATGTCCACAGCTTGCTCCTTGGGCAGTTGAGGAGATTGAGCCTGAACTAGCCCTATCTTATAGCCACACTGATGAATATCTTGCTTGTCCTGGTGACTTTTCCATGATTCCAAAAATTTCAAAGATATTTCTGCCTATATTGGCAGTTTGTCAATAACTTTTTTTCTGTGTCCTGTAGAATGTCTTGAATACTCTTTATAAAGCAGGAACCCCTAAGGACTGTTTTACCTTCTTTAGGCAAGTTCAACACTCATTTTTCTGTGGGTCCTGCATGTCCAGTTCATATGGCATACTTTGAAAAAATCCAGGCAAGAGCAGTTTCTTGCCCAAATGGCTAGCAAACTCCATAAGAAACCTCTTCAATGTTCACCTTCCTTTTGGAGTTATTGATGCTGCCAGGATCAGATGTGCCTCATTTTCATGAAATTATTAGGTTCTTAATTATTTTAAATGCTATATTTCATAGGTCTTTGAAAGGTTTGAAGAATCCCTATTCATCTGAAATATATCTCTGTAAATCTAGAAAATCTAACATGTCTAGAAGCTTGACTATTATATATGATTATCTTTTAACTTATGTTTCTTAATTATACATTATATTTTAAAATGAGCTACATAAACACAATACCTTAATCAAGAGCAGAAATATATATGTATATATATGCATATATATATATGTAAAACAAAATTGACCTAAAATTTCTATCAATATACCAAGATCCATACCAATGAAAATCTCTATACCATACCTTCCTTTAAATGTAAGCAAACATCTGCACACAATCACTTATGAATTTGGACATAGTCTTCTCCAAACTGCTTCCTACTTTTTGTTGGCAAAATTATTTTGGGGGGGGCATGTTCACAGTAACCTTTCAGGGGATCTTAGTTCAACAAACCACATTAGTATGAAATATCCACAGGTTCCCATCCTATGTAGAAAGAAAAAAAAAGGACTTCTTTTCCAAAGCAACATACCCTTAGATTCAAATTTTAATGATAAGATACCTTTAAAGTATCTTATATCTTGTTGGTTTAGCTTAGGAGGCCATACCATGAAATATCTCTCTGCTTTTAGCTCCTTCACAGTCGAATAATTTAAATAAAACACAATAATGTGCATAGTCCAGAATCTCTGCATATATTCCATCTTTATATTGCTTATTGGTTTTAGTCAATTACTTTTTCTACAAGTTTAATTATTTTACCATCTTTGTTCCTTTAATAAATTACTGTCTGTACTTTTTTATATTACATTTACTGTCTCTTTTTCTTCTCTGTCCCAAGCCTACATACATTTTTTATACACTCTGTTTCTCATTTAGAGGTGTTCTTTGTCTGAATCTGTCCTGTTGTGTATCTAAAATCTTCTTCTATCCAAGAGTACTTTCTTTTTAATGCTTAGTATCTGTGGCTAAGACTAACTCCAAAGCACTTCCTATTCACTCAAGCATGTCTGAGGCATATTCACAGCCTCTGTGATCCATCTATATTGCCCCATTTTAAGCACACAGTGGGTCTGTGTTCTTATTAGGCAAGTTGTAGCACTTTGGTCACAGACCCCATTTAAATGCTCCTTAGCCAGACCTCCTCAAAGAGTCAGAACCAGAGCCTGGTTCATGCTGGTGAACCAGGAAGCCTTCTTAAATGAATTGAGCAGCTTTTGCTGCTATTGCTGAGTCCGGAAGACTTCTGTTAAAGGAGTCAGCAGCAAACAGAACAAGAAGTTGCATTAAACTCTTTTAATTGGCATGCTAATCTGTAGTTAGAGGCTGCTTGTTCATTTCTTGGACACACAGACTCTCAAAAATAATTACACAAAAACTATATTATTTAAATTACTGCTTGGCCAATCACATAAGCATATTTCTAGCTAGCTCTTATATCTTTGTTTAACCCACTTCTATTATTTTATGTTTTACCAGAAGGCTTGTGGTTTACCTGCAAGTTCTGATGTGTCTGTCCCCAGCAGTGGCTACATTGCTTCTCCTGACTCCACCTTCTTTCTCCCAGAATTCAGTTTAGTTTTCCCTGCCTAACTCTACTTTGCCCTATCACAGGCCAAGCCAGATTCTTTATGCATTAACCAATAAAAGCAACATATGTATAG